>OZ007588.1:331308651-333802051 GCA_963931845.1 Maratus michaelseni
TTTAAGCTTTAAAAGGCGTTGGTGCACACAGTACGCCGACCGTGTCTTTATGTTACTACAAGCCGTCAGTGTTATATTGATTTGAATTAAATTAGTTTTTTAACAATTTAATGTTTATTACTTTTATACAACTACTAGGAATTGTATTAAACAATGCTATCATTAAAAGCAGTTATTTATCCTCTAAAAACCGATGGATAAAAATGAAAGGATTACGCACATTTTTCAACCAATACATACGTTACAATAATATATTTTGTAATTAAATGCATATGTCTTTAAACATAAGAGATATTGTCTAACGATATAATTGCTTTAAATTCTATAAATAAAAAGGCTGTTTGTAGCACTTGTAGAGTTTTCAAAGTTTTCAATATTTGTGATTAAAAATTTACAAAAAGGTTTTTTTTTTAATTCCATCTGATATTAATCTTTTCGAACTGCTAAACAGGACGAACATCTGCTTGGCAAAAAATTTACAAGTTGATCCAGTAAATTTCAAGGTAATAGTTCCTGTCGATGTACAAGAGCAGTCCCAAGCACTCAAAGTGCAATCCCTTGTCAAACAGCAACAAGTTACCTAGACTCTCTCATGCATGCTCTAATAGAGTCAGCTGGATATACATATTATCCACGTCATACACTTGATTTTTTACTCTAAAAAGCTAATCTTCCACAAGAGGAACTCAGCAAAACCGAGCGTTATTGTCTCTTAAAAGGAAATTATTTCCGGTGGCTATAGTAAGTGGTAAAACAAAATATTAAAAAATTATCACCAACTAGTGCAACAACAACAGTGCTGTTTACCCACTTAATGTCTCCCCTTCCAAAGATGCCATACATTTAAAGGAACAACAACTACAGGTCTATGACAAACAATATTCCTGAAGGCGATTTCACCCTGTTTGGATCGACGTGTTTTCTTCTGTATACCGGAAAATCTGTCCTTGTAGATACGTGTCATTTTTTGCTCTGTTTGGATGGACAAGGATGGGTAGATAACGATCTTTGGTTCGTGCACTAGCAAGTGGAAACCTTTACATGACCTTTTACGAGCTTTCCAATAGTTCAGAATCTGTTACAAAGTCGACAAATTACACATTGACATACGTAAAATTTTCTAATTATCTTTGTGATGTACGATTTTGCAATTGTGGTATAAAAAAACAACAACATTATAATTATTCCAAATTTTCTGTCGTTATCTCAAGTTCTGAAAAATATGCATTTCAGCGTCATTGATGATGATTTTCATAAAAACCTCCTTCTTTTAACATCATTGGTGCACTATGGATACACATTGGAGCCAATTCGAGTTTTTTTAGATATCACACGTTAGATGAGAGCGAAGACGTGGCGGAAGCAAAGTGAATATATAATTACTTTTTGTGCAATATATTTACAAAAGAATTGCCAAAAATGTAATTTTGCACAGACATTTTCTTCTCTCTGCAAATCATGATATTAATTTCCAAATGCTTTTCATTTGTAAGGAGAATATATTACTTAAACTATGTTAATTTGTTATATCTTGAACAATATCATTTTCATCCGATGTACAAGGTTTCATTTACAAATATTAAAAAAAATCTTTAAACAAAAAAATGTTTCTTCCTCCAACGATTGAATATATTCTTTCCCTTATTTTTCAAACTGACATTGTAAACTTTTTACTTTACTTTTGTAATATGTATTCCAATTATTAACATTCACCAATGAATTATTGCGGCACTTAAAAAAAAAAAATCTTGCTTGAAAATATTTAACATTCTTGAAATGAAATTTCTTGTGTCCTTTTTGAGATTTACACAAATATTTTTATATTTTTGGGGAAAAAATGTTATTCCTAAAGAATTTTCTTCAAAGAAACTTCGAGGAATGAAAAGAATTTCCAATTAAAAATGATCTAAAAAGATACATAAATCATTCTATAGTTAGCAAAGAACGTAACATGTTTTTTCATGTTCAAGATGTTAATTATTTTAAAGGATGTCAGTCTAACTATATAAAAAAACAACATGCAAATTTGAGTTAGGTTTCAAGAACGATTCATTTTTAAATTAACTTTTTTTTTCAAAACTTAGATGATGTACTTTTATTTTACATATCATATAAATTATTTAGTCTAATTTAATTTATTTTACAGTTTTTAACAATACCAGTAATACGTTCATTATTAAAATAAGTAATGTATTGAAAGAATTGTTGCATAATTTTATTATTTACTCTTTGTTATCGTGAAATAAAGGAATAAAAAAACATATGTTAATGAAAAACTGCTTTTTTTTTATTTAGACACAGCGAAAAATTCTCTTCAGTACCGAAAAGCAGGAAAACCGTTAATAGCAAATGGTAAAACATTTTTTTAACTATCTCAGTTTTTTCCTAGAAAAATATAGAGGCAATTTTAGTAATATGTAATTGACATTAGCATTGCCAATATATGGAATAGGATTTACAAAACACTTACTTATTTTAAATTTAGAAAAAAGAAACAGCAGAAAAAAATTTAATCTGTAAATAAACTCTGCTCTCATATTAAAGAGTTTATCTTTAAAGAAAATCGTAAATTAATGCAAAAAAATAACAATTGTAACCTTATAGGAAAACGCAAACAATCAGAATTTGCAGGATATGAATTTTGCAATTCCTTGTATGTTTTCTAAATATGTTTTATACATTTGACAGAAATTTAACATTACATTGTTTTATACATTTGACAGAAATTTAACATTACATTGTTTTATACATTTGACAGAAATTTAACATTACATTGTTTTATACATTTGACAGAAATCCTACTGATAAGTGAAATTAAAATTCTATTCAGTTACATTATGATCTACGATGAAAACTTTTTTCTAATGAATTTTAACGATGTTATACTATTTTAAACGCATATAAATTGATATAGATCACTAAAGTGCGTTACAAGAAACTTATTATGGAATATTGTGCGCATAGAATTTACCGTTAATTTACAAGGACGCACAAAATGATTCGGCAAGAGTACTGTCTATGAGCAATAATTGCTGGAAGTGCGTTTTCGTTTGCGGTATGTGTTTTTAAATTTAACTAAGTTTTTGCATATAATTGGTATGTATAAATTCTATAAATCATCCACAGGGATGCACGAAAGAATTCGGATACATTTCCGCTTTTTGACGGATAATGCTAACGTGAAATTTTCAACTCAGCTAGGCGTTTCCTAAATGAACTAAATATTTGAATACTATGTAGTACATATAGAAATGCGTAGATCATGTACAAGGCGGCACAGAAAAATTCGAATATTTCTCCGACAACAGATGGTAATCTCTGAAATTGGGTTTTCAGTTGTCTTATGCATTTTACAATTTGTTTACTTAGACATGGACGGGGCTAGTTGAGCTTAAGCCGAAAGGTTGGCCTCCCCGACCGGTTTGACTTTGACTTTGTTTACTTAGACATGAATTTTTTCATTATTAAATGGTGAAGTTTTGTTAATGTGTTGGAAAGAGTTTCATAATCGTTGCTAGAAGCATGATTTTTCTTTCGTGTGTAATTTTTTATATGGTGCCCTTAGTCAAAATTAATCAAATACAAAAATCCCTTTTGCCGTAACATGAACGTTGCCAAAAACTTAACGCCTGTTATTCTTAATGCCTAATGGAGGCTACTCGTCGTGGCGAAGTCATGACGTTGATCGTAATAGCCTCCCCCAAACGCCTGTTAACCTTTTATACCTGTTAGCCTGTATAATTAAATTTGAATAATTTTCCAGGTAACACAAAGATATTGGCCAATGTCCACTCCACTGTTAGACAATATTTCGAAAGTCGACGAACGTCGTACGCTAAATTTACAACATCTGCCGATATTCACAGACATAACTTAAAATTAGTTTTTAAAAGAAAGCATTCAAATGAGTTTTTTTTCAATTATTTATGACATTATAAAATAGAAATAATTTTCTAAACAATAAAATTTAATAAGTTTACCGTTTTTAAAGAACTTGATTTTGTTAATGCCTTTTTTAATTATTCGGTATTTACATTGATCAATGTCGTAAAAAGGATATTGCTATTACAACATTCAATGATATCTGTCAAATTTCGTGAGAAACATTTGATATCTACAGATATCTGTGGACATTCGTATCTGGCGAAGTTTGTAAATGTGAAATTTAAACGAATGAACGTACCTGCAAAGCTTATGAGCTTAGAGTTTCCGTCTGACTGTTTACTTTTGTATTCATTTTTTTCGAAGTTTTATTATAATAAAACTTACTCATGTTTTCTTTTCTGACATGACATACCTTTATAAGACCCGGAGCTCATTTAACGAGTATTGTAAACGGTTAGTAATGTTATTTTTTCTTGGTTAAAATTTAAAATATAGTTTTTGTTCTCTGAATCACATGTTAAGTTAGTGTTGTGTCACATGTGTGTACTATTCAAAATAGGCACTATTTACTAATGCTTGTTTATTTGTTTATGATGCAGTTTATACATCTTTATGTAATTTTAATATATTTTCCCGTAAGTATTATTTCGCGGGGAAACATCAGAAACTGAATTTTTAATTTCTCGTTAATACTTTGCCAATTTTATCGTTTGGTTCACAATGACTGCACGAGTAGGCTATTTATGTTATTTTATACTTTAATTCCAAATTAAAACTTAATGTAACTAAATTCTTATCCAGATTACTTGTTTTAGAGAAACAAACATGAATTTTATATTATTAAATACACAATCTTTCTGAATCGTGCTTTAAAGCAGAGCCTGATTAACCTTACATGATGCCCTAATGCTAATTATCAGCTTGCTTTTTTAAATCAGATAGCTTTTAATTATGATTTAAATCAACTCATTTTTTTAAATCATTCATTTAAATCAGCTTTTTAAAAACTTTTATTTCAAATTTAGGTCAAAATATTTTGTAATAAATATTATGTTTTTCTAAAAATACATTGTAAATTTAAGGAGTGGCAGAAACTGCAAACTTAAAATCCATACTTTTTGAATTTTATTCAAACTAAATATCTCACTTTAAAATAAAAATCCTAAATTATAAATAGAGAATTTCAGATGAAAAATGTTAAAAGATTAATGTATATAATTACTTAATAGAAAATACCAAAATCTTGTATGAGTTTTTAATTACAAAAACAAATTATTCCGATAGTCCGGGGCTAGCAATTTGAAATTTGGTGTGGTGGTTATTTTTAAGATGTAAATACTCGTTATGAACGGTTTCTAAAAAGTTCGAAATTTAAAAGTGAGAAATAAGCAGAAAATGTTCTAGAAAATTTCTAAATCATGATTTATTTGTAACTGCTGGGGCTAGAAACTTGAAATTTGACATTACTGTTACTTTTAAAACGTACATGATCGTAATAGAACATTTTCAAAAAAATTCGAACTGTAAAATGGTGCAGGAGCGCAAAATATTCTAAAATTTGCTATTTTTGTGATGCTGTTGGTGCTAAAAACTTTGAAGTTACTTTTAATATATAAATGCTCTTTAAGATTGGTTTCTAAAAAATCTAAACCTAAGCAAGTGAAATGAGCTAACAATGTTCTAAAAACATTCTAAATTACGATTTATTTGGAAATGTTAGGAATAGAAACTAGAAATGTTTAATAAAACCAGAATTTTCCCCCGTAAAACAATAGAAAGACCTCGTGCAATTTAAATGAACACATTGGGCTGCTACGCAGTATTAAATAAATTGTGTAAATATTGGAGAAATGCTTGTGTGCATGAAACAGTGAATGGATTGCCCGAAAGTACTTATGAAAGCGTTGTTTCTCTTGTCTTTTCTCTATATCGCTAAGGCCCCTAACACTGGGAAATGCCAGTTTAATATTGATATGTGTATATATTTTTCAGCTTCACTAATCTAGAAATTTTATAGAAAAGTCATTTTCTCAATTTTCATTAGCAGATTGTTTATATAGTAACATATCCGAGGAAAATTCGGTTATCGGGTTCACATTCGCGTATTTTAGCTAGCATAATTTGCAGAGAAAATATGCACGGAATTGTAAACTACATGGAATGGTACTTTCAAAGCCCAGTGGATATGAAGACGAGAACCTCAGTTTTCATGCCTTATCTGACACTGAAGTCATTGCGTATTCCTTTCATTTAATGCATAAAACAGCTCGACGTTTGGAGAATATATTTTAAAAGGAAATTTTACAGCGTATGTAATGCTCAGTATGTTTTCCTCAGTTAAATTCAATCGCGCATGTCTGGATCTCACTCCGACGACGCATTGCAGCGTGAATTATGCCTCCATTGAAGTTAAAAGTCCGGGACTTTGAGATAACACTTTTTGAAATAACAGAATTCTCCAAACAACCTTACAGCATCCATAGAAATCAGATATGCAACCGTCTGAATTGTTCGAGGGGACAACACACCATATAAAACATCCTTTGTCAAAAAAAAACAATTTTTGACGTTTACAGGTACTTTAATTGGTACAGAATGTCTCGTCATGCTCTTGACATAATTTCAAAGAGTTAAAATTCTGATATACGATATTTTAGTGTCTTATTTTCTGTATTAACTTTAATGTAAGTGTACTTTCAATTTTATACTTATACTTTCTGTCTTGTATGATTTCCTGTATTTATTTTTTGCTTCCCTATTTTTTTAACAGTGTATATAAATTCCTACATGGTATTTGGTAATTCTACCATTTAATTTGCTCATTTTAATGATTGTAATTTGTACCAGTATAAAATTAATTAAATATAGTGACTCATTTTCACTACTTGTCAAAAGTTATAAACTGTTTGTTCTCAGCAATATCACTCAGACTAATCCCTTTGAGGGAAGTCCTAGTATTAACCATGCAGCTATAACGTAAACAGAAGGTGTGCATTGTAATTGTTATTATCAAGTATTGTTAGTATGGGCAGTGTTTATGAGCATTGAAAAATAATATTCAGAAATGTTAGGAAAAAGTTTCATCCAATAAATGTAAATAAAATTCAGAAATATCAGAAACAAATTTCCCTCAATGTATGAAAATGATAGAAAAAGATGTCGCTCAATGTCAGAAAATGATAGTCACAGATGTCGGAAAACAAAAAGTAATATTCCTGAATATTATTTTAAAGGGGGGCATTTAAAGTTGGTCAATGTCAAATTTTTATATTGGCCGATATTACATTTTGATATTGGGTTGTGCTACCTGCGTTATGCTTAATTAAAATTTGAAAATTGAGAGTGGGCCATATATCATATTAGAAATGTAAATATCTGTGATATTCTAAGAAAGAGAAACAGGAATAATTTCTAAAAATAAGCGCGTTATTATAGAAACTGGAGTAATTCAAATTGTAAAAAGAGGAACACACTTTTAAAAAAAACTTTAAAAATTTTATATTATAGTTATCTGCTAATTAAAGAAAGAAATTCAAAGTTTCGATAAAATACGAGGAACTTATTTTCATCGTTATAATATGATGTCAAGAAATTAGAATTATGGATGAAATTTCTTTGATCGGATAAATTGGATTATGAAAGATAGTCGTTTTAAAACATTCTTCTGAATGGATTTTGATGAGAATTCAACTGTTAAATAATTTTTAAGAAAGATTTTGGTATATAAAATCGCTCTACGTTGTTTAGTTACAGAAATATGTGTTCGATGAATCCATTTATAACAGTTTAGCCCTTTTAAAAAGATTCCATTAAATGGATTTAGATGGGTCTTGCCTTATTAGTTAAATTATTTTTCAGGAAAGCCATTAGTTATAACATATCGTTCTACGTTGCTTAGCTCTAGAATTATGGGAGAAATTTCTATAATCAGGTGAATCCGATTATAAAACAGTAACCTTTTAAAAAGTTCTACGGATTTTGATGAGAATTGCATTGTTCATTTTTCAGGGATGGTTTTAGTATATTGCATATTGTTCTATCGTTCTTTACCAAATTCTACTGTAAATGATCAACTAACGTCCTTATCAGCCCATATTTCGTCTGACAAATTAAAAAGTATAATAGCGCAAAGGCATTTGCATTGATTTCAGCATTGCGATTAGATATTCCTAGAAAATGTCTGCATTAAAATACAATATCAAATTCATCGATATATTTCGTTTGATTCAAGATTCGTTTGGAGAAACTGAATAGTGTAGAGGTCGAAGCCTGCTAGTATAATATATTTACAAATTTGATATAAAGTGAATGGAAAATTAGTTCTACATTTATTGTTACTGTGTATTTTCAAGTTTATGCTATAATATTTAAAATTTATTTGATTAACCTTTTTTGTTAAACCTTATAAATCCCACTTTTTCCCAGTAAAGAGTGATTTTCTAGAAATCAATCAGTGGTAAAATTACGTTTTACAAAATAATAAAAGAGAATCAAAAGTGTCGCACTCTTATTTTTGAAGGGTATATCATTTTTTCTATTTACGTTGAATGTGATAATTCAAATTCTACGGAAATATAACAAAAGACAATTTATTTCTAAATGTGAAGCGAAATGGATTTTTAAATATACGAACATATATTTCACATTTTCACAAGATGTAATTTATGAAATAAATTGTATTTAATATTTTTCATTTCAAAAAGATTGTTTTTATAAATATAGTGCACTATTAATACTAGAATGCAAGAAGAAATATAATTTACTCGTCATTTATGAATATATTTTCGAAGAAATATAATTTCGAGTCATTTCGTCTTCGCTTTTTGTAAGCATACTTTTTTAAAATTTAACATGCAAACTATTTAACATTCTTAGCGTCAAATATTAACATTCTTAGTATACAAATATAACATTAAGTTTATATGTAGATTTTATATATATATTTCGTATATATATTATAAGTTTATATTTATATTATTTATATATAGTATATAAGTTATATTAACATTTAGTTAATATAACATTCTTAGTGTACAAATAAGGAAAATAAATCATTGCATATTTTTAAACTTTTAAAACGTTTATCTCATATACGATATCGATATTCTTCCTCGTGAGGTTGATATTTTATAGAGATATTTTCAATATTATCCATGTTATTTATAAGTGATTAGCTATACATTTATAGCATATTACATAGTACACAATATATGTTTTTGTACCTTACATGTAAAAAACTCTACCATAAAATAATTCAAATTAGTATAAAAATGATCGCCAAAATTTAAAAGCAAAATGTTGTTATCTGGTAAAAAAATATCACAAACAGTACAAATGCGATTAGTACTCGAACTATGACGGTTTCGTACTGTTATGCCGTTTTACCTTAAAACATAGTAAGTAGTCAGTTTCTTTACAAATATACAAAAATAAAAAATGCGTATTTATACTTTGATGTTTTTCTTGTAATTGCTATATCGTAAAGTAGTAATTTTTTTAATTATCCATTAAATTTTAACTAGATTTATTTGTGATGAAAGAAAAAACAATGGATTAGATCACATTATATGTCAAAATTAGAAAAAAACGTGACTTTTAACTGTATTGTCCCTGATAGTACTTTCTCTTATTAATGCCTGCATGTCTATCGAAACGAAATATGGGTCCCGATTAGAGAAAATTCAAATGGTGAAAACGTTGTTTTAAGGCGCCAATTTTCTATTGAAATGACTTAGCAACTCGACATTTATGGAAAGTACTGGGACTTTAGACGTTATTATTTTATATCAATTTGAACTTCATACCTTCAGCCATTCCTGAAAAAAAGGAAGTCTTGGCAGACTTATGGCACATATAAAGAATAAAAATACAAAAATCATTAATTTATAATTCTATATCGATTTATTACGTGACAAGTTCGTCTGACTCAGTCTTAGAAAGTTTGTTTAAAGCCCTAACTTTTTATTGTATGGAGTTAGAAGCTCGAAATGCTTTACACGTGGACCTGACATGGGACCTTACATGGGACTATGGACCTTAATTTTTTATATTAATTTCACCTTGATACCTTCAGCTGTTACTGAAAAAAAAATAAGGTTTTTACAGACAGACGGACAGCAAAGCGATCTTATAAGGGTTTGAGGGACGGAACCCTAAAAGGAGTACAAACATACCATAGGTCTGCAATGAAAAACTTATTTTATATACTTTTAGCTGCTCTTAATGTAATTTTTGGTTCCTAATTTAAAAGTTATAAAACAAAGCTGTGCATTACGTTCTTTTTTCACAAAATTTATTTTTATAATAAGTAAAAGAGATTAGAATTTCCTTATTGCAACTGCAACAGTTAATTTAAATTAAATGGAAAAGCATTCCTTTTAACCAAAATAATTTGTTATTAAAAAAAGAGTGTAACGATACACATTCCATTTGAAAAATTTATTTCACCTATTTTGGAGTACAACTTGGATGTCAGGTTCAGTAATGATTTTAAAAGGTAAAAATAAGCATTCAGTTTTATGTCTCATAAGTCTTAAGATGGTCTAAATACCAATCTGATATTTGTCACTTTTGCTCAAGTGATTTAGTGGTTATAAGATATATGGCGTTAGCTAAAGGATATGCTAAAGTGTTAGGTTGCAGACTAAAAGAAAAAATGTTAGTTCTGAAACATCTACACTATTATAAAAAAACAAATGTTTTTTAATCTACGGAAATATAATATAACCAATATACGAAAATATACAGGATTATTATAATAAAAACTATCCCAATATATGAGCCCCTAACTATCATACCGTTCACAGAATCTGTATGAAATTTTTATTTAACCCCTTGGGGACGAGCGACCCGTATACGTGACGCATAAGATGCTCAGAATTGTCGATTATTCCCACCAATTAATTTTTATTGTAAGCTTTGCCTTATTTAATGACAGCATTTCTGCGATTCAACTAGGCAAAATTTCAGTTTTGAAAAACCGGTGGCAAAAGATTAAAAATTCTGTAAAGGACGCTCGTCCCGAAGGGGTTAAGGTATTTTGAGGTATACACTCAGGAATCATATCAAAAACAAAAATTACGGTTCCAGTAGCAAAATTTCGAAAATTTCAAATGGCAACATCTACTTTTTTTTCATTGGAATGGGATCTTCATAGTGCAAAACCACAGAAAGCGTTGGAACGGTACGGGTAGCACGAAAATCGCATGTGCTAGGCAGACTAAGAAGAAAAGTGAAAACAACCAATAAGGACAGAAAAGCAACAGACAACAAAATATTTTATTGTGTTTCACGAATTTTCCACTTCACACAGGTTGACATTTTGCATACGGTAGATTGTTGATAGCACTGAACAATAAAATGTTTTATTTTCTGTTGCTTCTCTGTTCTTTATTGGTTGTTTTCATTTTTCTTCTGAGTCTGTCTGGCGCCGGCGTTTTCGTGCTACAGGTACCATTCCAACGCTTTTTATAGTATTTCACTAGGAAGATCACATTCCTATAAAAAAAGTAGGCGTTGCCATTTGAAATTTTCGAAATTTTGTCACTGTAACCGTAATTGTTAGAAGTTAACTGTTGTTTATTGTGTGATTCTTGAGCACATACCCCAAAAATTCTTTAAACCAAAATTTTATTCGGTTTCCGTAAACGGTATGATAGTTAGGGGCACATATATCGGAATAGTTTTTTTTTTATAATTATCCTGCATAACCTCCAAGTAACCCGTGATTCCGAAAAGCGTTTTTAATGTTTAAAAACATTAGAAACCAATATCTTTTCGAGATTTAAAGAAGCATTTATAACAATAAAGTTTCTTTTGATGCCATTGATTTTCGAAAACGTTTCCGAATAATTTTTATAATGTATTCTCAACCCAGAATATCGGTTTTTAGAATACTATTAATTCTTAATCAAAAATTTTCATCTACAATAATTGAATTTATGCCTGCAAGAGCAACAAAATAATATTAATGTTAATTTAATGTTAAAGATGGTTATTTATCATGTTTGCCTATAAAACCTGTTTGTTGAACATGAAAATATTTACTTCAGAATTGCTAGCATCTAAAACACTTATATTGCAGGTTAAGTACACGGATAATCACTCTATAAATTTTTTTACGGAAGCATTTTTGAAAATCAGTGGCCACAAAAGAAACTTTGTGTTTACAAGTACTTCTTTAATTCTCGAAAAGTATATTAGTTTCTGAAGCTTTTAAAGATAAAAAACGCCTTTTGTAACCCGGAAATGTTATTGCTAATTTTATTTTTTAATTATATTAGATTTTAGCAGATTCAGAAGCATTTGTCCTTTTTCACTGATTACTACTATGTACATAACTAGGGAATAGGAATTTATCTATTACTTTCTACAGAATAGTAATCACATGTATTCCAAGGATATTAATAGATTGATGCCTTATTTTGGATTTACATTATAAAGCCCAAGAATACATATATTTTATTCACTATACCAAAAAATCCCGTAGAACTTTTGTTTTTTATAAAAGAGAAAAAACAAGTCTCTTTACCTATTGTTGCCAGGACACTGCTGATTGTCGACGATTATTTCTAGATAATTAATAGTGAAAATGCATAGTTATTACATAGCAGATTTTCTTTTTTTTTTTTTTTGCAGCATTCCCAGGAAAGGAAAAAGACAGTTAAAGACTTTTGAACAAAAACAAAGAAATGATTTTTAATCTATTTTAATGCATTTTATATGTATTACGTATTTTGTTTAGGTACTATGTACACATTTTCAAATATTTTTTTTCTAGGTTATTTGTCGGTCACTATTAGGTTCGACACTCTATAAAAATCAAATCAATATATGTTGACGCCTATTGTAAAAAAAATGGAAGTGAGATGAGAAAAACCAACGTCACTTTTGGATTTCTCAATAATTTTGATCTATTTACAATTTGTTTTCCTGGTTGTATTTTTATGGAAGACGACTTATTTTCGCAATTTGACTTTGTCAATGATTACCTTAATGTTAGCAGTAAAGCAATATTGAGCATGTGTTGATTTGATTGTATTGCCTATACCTTGAATACATTTCTGCACTTATAGATAATATTACTCCAACATTGGGGTGTTTACATTTTGTTAATGTTACACCAATATAGGCAAGAAATATTTTGCCATTCCAATATGAATATTTGTATTGCAAAGTATATTTTTCTATAATAATGACGTGTTTTACTGCATAAATATCTGTTGTAAAGTCATAATTTAACCAATATTGATATTTTATTGTAAGTATTTGCGATGAATTCAATAGACTCGCAATATTATTTGGTTCGATTATATCCAATATAATCAATATTCGTTTGCTACCAAGAAATGTTTCTTCCCCTTTATAATTTTATATCTAAACCAGATGGTAACGCAATTTGCTTTTATTCAATAAAAAAATATATTGATTTTCTGTTACATAAAATTTGCAAAGTGTTCTTGTTTACATTTTTTCTTCGTTATTTAAAATTAAATGACATGAATGCAATCTCATCACTTAATACCTTATACCTCTTTCTAAAAGTTTTGCTATAATGATAGTGACTAAATCCGTCTATTAATTCTTTACAAAGTATATGGATTTAGGAAGTGCGAACATTTATTTCTAGATCATAAAAAGTCAAGTGAGTATCTAATCAATAATTTTCGGAAGGAAGCTCTATCGAACATTCCATCCACTGAAAATTGGAATTCCGGTATGTTCCGGAACTTTTTAGAACTAGAATGCATTTTTGTTTTAGGAAATCAATAAGTAAGTTTTATGGTGGCATCTTTTTTCAACTTTTAGGGATATCGAAAATAAATTTTTGCACTTGATGCATTTTGTTCTTCTTTAGACATATTACGTATTAAATATTTCTAAGTGAAACAATTTTTCTTCTTAAAATATTTCGGCAACTTGACTAAAAGCCTGGAATAAACAATGTCGTAAATATTTCGAAAACTATTCAGAAGAACTGTACAGCCAGTGTACAAAAAAAAAAAGATCCCCACTGAAACTGTCGCAGATTATCATATAAAAATGTAACTGGTACCATTGGTACCTATCAATTGTAATGACATCTTCTAATGAATAATATACTTAAAATTTTCTTAGGGGGTCGTATAAATCTAAACATTTCAGAAAATTTTAAAATTTTCAATACTAACCCTTAACTTTGAGATTATATTTGAATTTCTCTTTTAATTTAATCTTTTTAATCTCTTGAATTTAACATTGACTTATCAGTTAACAAAAAACGGTTAAAGATGTCGCGAAAATATTTCAAAAAATCATCCCAAGAAGAATAAACATAATAAACAGATACATCGTAAATATATCATACGTACATAATAATAAATGCAAACATAACGTACTACAAATGTATATGCTATGTGCTAAATGTGAATAATATTTGATTTACGAGTATTTCATCTTCATTTAAATTCCTGCATGAATGTCTTTGACATGACGATATTTTGTATTTCGTGACAAGTTTTAAATTCTTTATTCACGAATATGAATAAAGCACATAAAACTTCGCTTTTCAAATTAAAAAGGGGATTTTTCAACAATAATTAGAGCTATAGTTTTTTTTTTCGTTTTACAGTAACCGGTGTAATTTCACGTATTTAATTTTATTTCAGTGAATACATTTTTCAAAAAGAGCAAAAAAGAAAGAAATTGATTTTGGAATAGTTTTTGGAGAATTTATTGTACATTAGTATATCATGTTTCTCTTCTGTACCATACATTTACAACTATGTATATGCTATACATACATACATAATAAATACGTACATCATAATACATACATCAAGAATAAACATGACAATTCGTCAAGCCCTCACATATTTAACCCATTCGCTGCCAAAACTGAGTGGGCGAAGTCTTCGATATCTGAAATTCGTTTCCCACCAAAATTTCTGAAAAATAATATTTGGTAACTTTAATACCAAAGTTTTTGTAATTATATAAAGTATTTTTCAACATATAAAAATAATGGTGGCTAGGCAGTTTTTTTTTTTTTATCATACACATTTATTTTGAATGTTGACAACCACGAGTATACTCGTGATTGGCAGCGAATGAGGTAATGTTGGCCACCCCACAACAATGATAACAAGCTTTGTCTATGTTCAGTTTACTCATGCTTCTCACCATTTATCATTACATAATTTTCCTGAAAAACTGATAGAAAATTATATTATAAAGCAAAAACTTGTCCGTGATTAACGATGGCAACGATCCGATTTGCTTTTACTGCATTTCTTAAAAACTTTTACACGTAGTACAATTTCAATTTTGCACAGTCGAGTAGAGGAAAATGATCTTTCAATTGCAATTTGTTTTATAAATTGTATCACAAATTACTGATTGTTTATAGTTTTAAAATTTCCTTAAAGTAATGTTTTTTTTAAAGCCATTTTTTGATTCCATGAAGTTTGAAGATTATACCATTTGCACTTAAAATAAATTTCATTATAAATAGTTCAGCGTTTGCTTCCGGCTAATATTTAATAATAAAATTAATACCTCATCAATAAATATATAAAATATTATGAATAAAAACAAATTTAACAGACATGTAATCGGACTATGTGTTTAAACCATTTAATTCATCATATTCAAACAGGTTTCTGTAAGTGGAGAAATATTTGGCGGTTTTCTCGCCTATTAACTCCTGGCATGCCTCTAATACAAAAGTATCGCTTCTTAAGAAATTTCAAACTTTATTTGAATGCATTATTGACATTTTTTGTATAAAAATGGTTTTTTAGTCTTGTTAATGAGCAATATAAATAATATATATAAAATGTAAAAAATAGCCTATTAGTTTTCAATAAAAATAAATGATTTTCAACCCGGGATGTTCGGGATAGATCCCCTTGTATCAGTAATATAAATAATATGAGCCTTAGCTGTGCCGGCTGTTTAGGAAATTTGATGAAACATTATCAGAAAATGCGTAACACAATATCAAAGAAAATATGAGCGTTCACATTTATGATAATTTATATAACTTAAATATAAAAACTTTTATAGAAAATGTATTAGTAAGCTGGTAAGTAAAACCCGTCCAATGTTTTAATCATAATTTTCTCTTTTATTTTTTTCTAACTATATAAAATTTACATATTTGTTAATAGCGTGCTTTAATATTTTGTATTTTTTTTTACCTTTTTCATTATTCTATTGCTTTTATATTAACAGTAGAAATAATAAAATTCATAAGTGCAAAAATTTCCCTTAAAACAATAAAAAAAGTATTTGAAGTCTATATCAATAAATCTGGTTCTTAAAAGATTATTTTTGAAAATAAAATAGAATTGGTATCTGTTTTCAAATAAGCAAAAATGTTGTTTATTAAACGTTAATTTAAGCAATATTTGAAAGATATCTTGATATTTGACAAATTTAGGAAAACCACACTGTTCTGAAGAAACAGAAGTTGTACTTTTATGTATCACAGAAAAACCCAAAATTTCCCTCTAATTTTCTTTCATAAATTCACAAATGTATTTATCAAAATAAAATAAGAGAAATATTTGACATTTTAACCAAATATATACTATATATAGGGTGTCCCATAAATAGCGCCCAAACTCTGCACAGCCAGATTCCTTGTTAGGAGTACATAAAAAATGTCCAAAGAACTGTACCTGTACGATCCATAGTTTACGAGAAAAGTACTAAAACAAAGTATGACGTCACAGCTAGTGCAAGAAAAAAACTATTTGACACATCAACAGCCACATTTGCAAATTATAAAGGCAGATATTCAAAGTATCCGCCGTGCATATGGAGGCAGGCTTGATCGTACATATCGCAATATTCAAGAACAGAATACATGATAACCATGCGAAGAATACTGGTAGCTGCAAGATGCAGTCATTTAAATACGAGTTCAAAGTTGGGGGCTTAACTTCATTCCACAGCGCGCGCATGCATGACGCGATATGCGCAGCGAAAGTTTTGAACGTTATCGTCTGGTAATATATTAAAATACTGCTGTTGATGTGTCCAATACGGTGTTTTTTTCTTGCCCCGGCTGGGAAGTCACATTTTGTTTTGCGTATTTTTCTCGTAAAGTATGGACCGTACGGGTACAGTTCTCTAATTTTTTATGTATTTCCAACGAGGAATCTGGGTGTGCAGAGTTTGGGCGCTATTTATGGAACTCCCTATATATATATATATATATATATGTATGCGTGTGTGTGTCTAGACAGAGGACAAAATAATACGAACACCTGTACAAATTATGCCACATTTCACACTTACATCACAGGAGTGCCACCTGGAATAGAAGTCTGTCATCTTCTGGTCGTAAAAGGGAAGGTATCAGTATCTCAACAACTGTAATTAGGTGATGCATGCATATATAGTTTTCTGTTATAAATGCTGCAATGTCAGAACTGAATGACTTCAAAAGAGGCATGATGATGATGTGCATTTAGCTGGAGCGTCCCTGATGGAAACATCAAAACGTTTCGACGATGCAAGGAGCATGATATCAGACATTATTATAACAACTGGTTGTATTATGTTCGTGTTCTCAGAGCATAAAAGTGTGTGAATAACAACGATCCCGAATAAGGATAGACGAATAGGGGCTAAGCACATGGTGGCCCCAACAAACAAGCAATTGACAGTTTTGGTTGAAACAGGGACCTACGGATGATGTTTAATTTTGAATCTCTTCTGGGAAAGCGATTGCTTGTGCTTTCGGGCCACTATGAGCTTCAACACCTGTCTATCCTTCTCAGTCATTTTTGTCTTTCATCCACTGTTCTGATTTGGGGATACCATCATACCGCCACGGCTGTTATAATGTCTGATAATATGGTCTTCGCATCGTTCAATCATTTTGATGGTTCCATCACCAAGGTTCCATGTAAATGCGCGCCAACATTTTGCTTCTTTTGAAGTCCTTCATGTCCTTTATTGCAGTGTCTCTAAGAGGAAAACTATGTACACTATATTGCCAAAGGTGATTGGTCACTTGCGATTTTAGACGTTTTGTTAACTATCTAGAAAAATACATGAGGAATTAACTTGAAACTGCAGGTGTGTAAACAGTATAGTATAGCTTATATATTTCCGTGAATATTTTTTTCCGAAACCCCATAGGGGGACTGTCAACAAATTGAAAAAAACGAATATCTTTTGGATTACCCTGTAAAACCTAATGTAGCAAAAGTGTTCAAACTCGAGATTATTAATAAGTTGTTTATTGTAATATACTGTGTTAATTTTTTGAAGATAGCATGTATACTCAAAGAGAAATTACGGTTTTTATAAAAACCGACCAAAATTTCACCAAGTTTTTGCTTATAATTTGCAGAGTTCTTAATATAAAAAAAAGTTATTTTGAGAAAATATGTCAAACAACATTGTACATAATACTCTGCCATCGGAATTAAAAAATAATAAAAATTGGATGAAAAATGAGCAGGTTTATTAAAAAATGTTTCACTGCGCGTGCGCGAATGCAATGAAAATATAATATGCATAATGTATTAGCTACGTATATAGAGCAACTTTTGTGAAAGTCTCAAAATCATAGCTTGAAAATTCTGAAAATTATCGCCGATAGAATAAGCTCGAAATCCGTTGTTCCCAAAAAGAAGCAAAAATATGAGGGGTTGTATCAAATATCTGTTGATTAGTGCCAATATAGCGTACACAATATTGCACGTACTACTATATTTGGATACAACCCCTCATCTTTTTGCTTCCTTTTGGGATCAACGGATTTCGAGCTTATTCTATCGGCGATAATTTTCAGAATTTTCAAGCTATTCCGATTGCAGAGTATTATGTACAATGTTGTTTGACATATTTTCTCAAAATAATTTTTTTTTATGTTAAGAACTCTGTTAATTCCTCATGTATTTTTCTAGATAGTTAACAAAACGTCTAAACTCGCAAGTGACCAATCACCATTGGCAATATAGTGTATGCATGCAGTACCTAATGACAGCTGTTGAGAGATTGATACCTTCCTTTTTACGACCACAAGATGGCAGACTTCTATTCTAGGTGGCGCTCATGTAGTGCAAGTATGAAATGTGAAATAAATTTTTACAGGTGTTCGTATTATTTTGTCTCCCATCTCTAGGTATATACACACAGATAGATATCTTAAAATGTACATAGTATATGTAGATAGATAGATAGATATATTTTAATATAGATATATACAGTGGCGAACAAAAAAACTGCATCACCTGCGAAAAAGTGGAAAACGCTGCAAATAATGTTTTTCAAGTACAGGTATTATGGAAGGATTATATTTTTACGATAAAATACAGTTGTAGTATTAATCTGAACTAAATTTTATTGAGTTTTATAAATTATTTACGCATAATTATTTGAAAAAAATGGAAAAAAGTGAAAAACGCAATATTTAAAAAAAAAACTTGGAACAAAGTAATAGATGCACAAATTCTGTAGTTAATGTAAAATTTACATTACTGCAGTCATCCTCGCACGGGCACTCTGGTATATATTATTTCTCCTGTCAACATCCCTTTTTCTAAGAAAATATGAAACACAGAACAACGAATGAGATACCATATGAAAGGTTTTTGAACCGGCTTCTGACATAGTACACTTACATTTTTTTAAAACATGTTTTTCGATTAAAAATTGCTGTTATTTAAAATTAAATCGACATTGATTTCACCAATGAAATGAAAGGTTTTCTGAAATCAGTGTTGCCACAGAAATAAAATACTGCATTATCGTATGACGACATCCTCTAATGCAATTAAAATATGATTGTCAATTTATTTGTTGCGCTTGCTTTTTGAAAAAATATAGAGCTTTTAATCGGGTTTTTAATTTAATTTTTATGTGTGCGTCACCTATTGTTTATTTGTTTTCTTTCTTTAATCATGGCTGTTTATATGCGTGCTGTATCGGAATCGGAGCACCAGTAGATTACGTAATTTAAGGATTAACTTCCAAATATACATTTCATTAGGATTTTAAAAAATTATAATATTTATTTTTTAATATTTCACTAAGCTGTTAATATGCCAGCGAAGTCTGATGTCACTTAAATGGCTGCTGGACCGCAAAGTTTGAACGCCTCATGTTTAATTTCCCATAGGCTTTCAAAAAAAGTGGTGTACCAAATATTGATTTACGTATTTAAGAAATTTCTTTAACAGTTTTGCAAAATCTGAGGAAATGCTTTCGGCACAGATGTAATATACGCACCACATTGGCGGAGATTTTCCCCCCGCTAATTTGGCGAAAACTTTGTTTATTTACTTTTGTTTGATTACTTTGTTTATTTACTTTTTAAACGTTGTTTATTTACTTTATTTCGTATTTTAATTCTATAAATTATTGCTATTATGCATATCCACATTTATTTATATCAAACTATCATTTATTTATTTGTATTTCCTTTTTTAAAATAATAGAAGCTATTTTATTTATTAAGTTATTTTACTTTTATATTGAAATAAAATATCATATGCTATTATTGTATGCTATTTGTAACTAATATTCAAAAACAAAATTTTCGCCAAATTGGCGGGGGGGGGGGGGAAATCGTGCCAATGTGGTGAGTATATGACACCTGTGCCATGCTGGCATATAAATTCCCCAAACATCTGATTCAGTGTTAAAAATTTTTTATAATTCGTTTTTTTTATAAGTATAGGGGTCTTGGCAACCTAGAGAAATAACCTTGGCGAGATAAGAAAATTTGGCAAAATATTTTAATATTTTCTGGCAATTTATTCGCACAAGCAATCATTATATATATTATTTCATTTGTCAACATCTTTTTTTCTATGCACATACAAAACATACAACGATGAATGAGGTATTCGAAAAGTTTTTGAACACGTTTCTGAGAAACTACAACTGCATTTCGTTAAAACGCGGTGATTGAATAAAAAAAAAATCAGTTAATTAAAAATTAGCGCTAAAACATACCAGGAAATAATCTCAAAGATTGCAGTGCAAAAGCTTCGCACGGGTCCTTCTGGCCTATACTTAATATTATAAAGGAGTAAAGATTGTTTGTTTGTTTGTAGGGGGTAATCTCTGGAACTACCGAACCGATTTCAAAAATGATGGTAGCAAATTTATGGTGACAACCCCTCCTTTAACATAGGCTATATTTTTTGTCGGTGTCACTTACTACAGGGGGTGCAGGATCGAAAAACGTTCTAAAATTGCTAATTTTGTATACTGAAGGAGCTAGAAATTTGAAATTTGGCATTGTGGCTACTTATAAGATGTAAATGTTCTCTAAGAACAATTTAAAAAAATGAAATTTAAGAGGGTGAAATGAGCGAAAAGCGTTCTAAAAACATTCTAAATTACAATTTCTGTGGAATCTCTGGAACTATAGAACCTATTTCAAAAGTAATGGTGGCAAATTGATGGTGGCAACCCCTGCTCCAACATAGGCTACATTTTATGACGGTGCCACTAACCCCAGGTGGTTGCAGGAGCAAAAAATGTTCTAAAATTGCAATTTTTTTATACTCAAAGAGCTAGAAATTTGAAATTTGGCATTGTAGTTACTTATAAGATGTAAATGCTCTCTAAGAACAAATTTTAAAAAAATCGAAATTTAAGAGAGTGAAATAATTGAAAAGCGTTCTAAAAACATTCTAAATTACAATTTCTATGGAATCTCTGGAACTACAGAACCGATATCAAAAGTAATGGTGGCAAATTGATGGTGACAATCTCTACTCCAACATAGGATATATTTTATGTCGGTGCCACTAACCCCAATGGGGTGCAAGAGCGAAAAATGTTCCAAAATTGCGACTTTTTTATACTGAAGGAGCTAGAAATTTGAAATTTGGCAACTGTAGTTACTGTAGTACTTATAAGATGTAAATGCTCTCTAAGAATAATAAAAAAAATCGAAATTTAAAAGGGTGAAATTAGCGAAAAGCGCTCTAAAATCATTCTAAATTACAATTTCTATGGAATCTCTGGAACTACAGAACCGATTTCAAAAGTGATGGTGGCAAATGGATTGTGATAATCCCTGCTCCAACAGCCTCTTTAATAAAAAGCTATGCGTTGCTGACGACTGGGTGTTTTTTCTAATTGTTGCCACTGGTTTATCTCGGAAAATGAAACATTTAAAGTTACTGAAAAAAATAATAGCTCGAAAAGTATTTGTCAGAAAATTGTTTAAAAGGTAAAACATTGTTTTTTTCTGGATATAAATTTCAAATCTAATGATTATGCCGTTTTTCAAATATTGAATTTCAAAAATTACCAAATTTCACAATGGATTACCATAGCGAAACCTTCATGCGTAAAAAGATAATGATAAGGGCGACCTGTCCTGACGTGTATATTGGCACGAGTCACAAGTTATAGTAGCCTTATTGTTCTGTTAAAATAGAAGGGTGAATTATGAAATGTCAATATTTTGTTTGATTAAAAGTTCTTTAAGAAAAACAGCGTAGCGGGCGTAGCTTGCTAGTATTATATACTTAGATGTGTATACATGCATAAGGACTATTCATTATTTAGTAGATCCTCCAAGAGCTGCGATGACAGCCTTGCAGGGGTCCGGCATAGAATATATCAAATTCTGAATGTAATCCTGGCCAATTTCATACAACCAGACCCTAATAATGCTTTTCAGCAGTTATTTTTTAGTAGCAGGCTTCTGAGCAACAATTTTTGTACCCATTATATGCCAACAATTTGCAATGGGGTTCAGGTCAGGACTATTCCCACGCCATTCCAAAACTTTAATGCCATATTTTTTCAGATAGGCCGTCACCTAAAGGGGGGAAACTGGGTGAAAATTACTTTTCCAATATCCTTAATGTTATGGAGATTAAAACTTGTAAATTAGGCAACAAAATAATTTATGAATAAGTTAGATTGTATTTACCAATTTCGCTGTATGGCAGGGTGCAGTGTCCTGTTGAAAAATACGATTTCTAGCACCTTTAAAATCATCCTTAATAACTGGATTTAAACCCTCCTCTAAAATCTCGGTATAAACGGGTGCATTCACAGTTCCAGTAATAAGTTTCAGACATCCAACACCTTTGCTGGATATACATCCCCAGACCATTTGGCTGACTGAGAATTTTACAGTAGGCGATATGCAGTCTGGATGATAAGCTTCACTTTTACGTCTTCGAACATACCGCTTATCGTCTGATCTATGTAGGTTGAACTTCAATTCGTCCGAAAACATTACTGATTCCCACTGAGCCTTTGTCCATGAGACATGCTCTTTTGCCTAAGAAAGTCGTTTTTGCATCATTTTATTTGTAAGTAAAGGCTTTTTCTTTGGGCGATACGCATGCAAACCGCATTCCACAAGTCGTCTTTGGATAGTTCTTGCGCTTAAATTTACATTACAGACTTTCTCAAAAAAAAATTTAAGTCAGGCGTACTTGCATGACGATTGCTCAGATACATCCGCTTCAGATATCGATCATCAGAATTTAGGGTCACCCTCTTTCGGCCCGATCCAGCCTTTCTCTCAACGTGTCCAGTTTCTCGTTCTAATTTAATCGTCCTCCAAACTGTCAATTGATTGCAACCAATCACACGTGTCGAATATCCTTCTTTAACTAAAGCAAGTATCACACATTTTTTTTCTTGAGTCAATTGAACATACGAAGCTATCATTTGACTACTTATAGAACAAGACAAATGACCGTTTTTCCCTTTTGCCGCACTATTTTTAAAAATTTGATGACGCAATACTTCATAAGGAGTATATTATCCAATAGAAATGTAGAATGATATCTTATCTTGCTTTGCAGCAACTAAGATTAATTTATTTGAACGAAATAACTCATTAGCATTACAAAATGATAATTTTTCTTGGTGTTGCAGTTTTTTTGTCCGCCACTGTATACAGGGTGGCTGAAAAATATTGACTTTTTGTGGACTATCTTGTGATATATTATTCATTTACTTTCGAAGTGCGTTTGAAGCATTGTGTTCATCGTTTGGCCGTTGCTCAACAGCCGACAAATGGAGAGAAGAATTCAAGGAATGCATTTCACGTGAAAGTCTCACTTAGAACTGTCCAGAAGGTCATTTAAGCAGCGTAAATCTGTAGTAAACGTTTATTTAAAACATGAATCCGGCCGACAACCTTCAGTCAATACCCGAGGAATTTGCAACATGATCAAGAAGAAAATTCTCCAAAACGACGCCACAAGCTTAAATTCCATTGAAAAGAGTATGGATACAAAGTGTCCAGAATATTTTTGAAATGTCTCTCGGATTTCATAGTTATCGTGTGTATCGCGAAATAAATTTGTCAAACGATACCAAGCTGAGGTGACTAACAAGATAAAAGAAGATGCTGCAAAGAAAGAAGATGCCGCGTTGATGATATTTTGTGGTCAAATAAAACAATTTTATCCATCAAGAAGGGGAACAACCGTCAGAAACATCGGCATTGCAGATAAATGCAAACAAAATACAAACGACACACGTTCACTTTTTTCCGAAATATTTCATGTCTTGTGTTAGAGCTACAGTCACGGAAAAGACTTTAATTTTTATTGATAAAAACGTAAAGATTTACGCTAAAACGTAGCAAAACAAAGTTTTCTATAAGTTTGTAACTCCGTAGAAGCAAAATAACCCTAATGGAATCTTCTATCAGGATTGGGGGGCTGCGCATGGAGTGAAAACGACATTAGTCATTCTCCACGCCTGGATATTTAACAAATTTTGAATGACCATAAACAGTCGGATATTAAACCACGCAATTTCTGTGTTCGTGACTAGTCATAAGAAAAGATCAACAGCAAGAAAATATCCAGTTTGGACTGCATACGGCGCGAACTTATGAAGGCTTGGGACGATTGAGATCAAAGTTACCCGCGCTACATCGTCAATTCTGTGATCCCTCATTTGGAAGCTTTTGAAAAAGACAAATGTTGGACATTTTGAATAATTAGTTTAAATATTGTTATTTGCTATATTTTTGTTTCATTAGTATAAGAAATGTTATCAAGTAGCGTATAATTTTGAGAAAATAGCGTTTTTCTGTGTGCCCATACTTTTCTTTTCAGGACCCCTGTAGATAGATAGATAAATAGATGGATAGAATATATACAGATGTATAGATATATTAAGAAAAGATCAGATTCATGTAACAAAATACTGTACAGTAGACTATGTAGAATAAATGAATGACTCATTATAAATTGTATTATATTTTTAAAAACTCGCATTGTAAAGTAAATATAATAACATACTACATGAAAAATGAAAAACAGCATTAATGTTAAAAGAAGAAATAGAACACAGCTGCATTCAATCTTTCTATGGATCAAATGTCTTTGTTAAAAAAAAATAATAAACAGAAAATATTACTCTTTTTGCTGCCTTTTTGCTACTCTTTATACTGCCTTTGTGGTTTCTGCATCCAACAATAGTTGAATGCAGGAGCTAAAAAACACGAATGCTTATATAGTAAAGATACAGATAAGGGTAAATATTAATAATAAAACTGACTAAAAATATGGAAACAGGAATTTAGCATTTCGCATTTTGTTATAAAAATGTTTCAAAAATAAACAAAATTTTCATTAAGTGAAGAAAATTAGACTATACAGAATAAACGAATGACTCATTTTAAATTGTATTATATTATTAAAAACTAGCATTGTAAAGTATATTTAATAACATTATAGTTGAAAAATGTTTATGAATTCGGTTTGTTGGTCCGCCGTCTGTCTGCCCGTGCTGTAACTCTCGTAGTTATGTTCGGATTTCCATGATTTTTTTTATGTCATTGAGGTTTACTGTAAAATGTTCGGTATTGAAAATTAAGTGTGTAGCATTTATAGTTCGTTTACAGGGACACTCAAAATTATTCCATTACTTTATATTCTATGGGGGAAAATCGTTTGCGGTGCATTTTATTGATGTTAGGGCATTTCAAACATAAAAAAGATCGATATGCATCACTGAGACTGACTACAACATGATTTCGCAGGAGTATAGATTAAGTAGCATTTATAGTTAGTTAACAGGGACGCACAAAATATTCCAAAGCATCGATAGGAAAAACTCGTTTGCGATGCTTTTTAGTGACCTTATGATACTTGAAACATAATGAAATAACTGAAGATCACTACAATAAATTTTCTATAGATTATGGAGGGCGTACAATTTATCGTTAATTTCTAGATACATGCAAAAGAATTTGGTTACAGGACCGACTAACATCGATAATTGTTGGAAGTATGTTTTCCTCTCTTGTATGCTTTATAAAACTTTCTTAAAATGCAAAATTGTATATTTTGAGTGTATTACATAGTGTGTATAAATTATCCGGTAATGTGTGCAAATTTTTTCGTGTAACCCTGTATCCGATCTTACGGATCGCAAAAGAATTTGCACACACACTACCGTATGTGGGCAGCAATTGCAAAAAAGTGAATTTGACTGAGTTCTTTTTTTTTTAGTTTTTTTTTTAGTTGTCTATTTAACTGTCTCATTTCATTCTATAAAAAATGAATTTCTTAATAATATTCCGTTACTGTTGGAGAGTGTTTCATAATCTATGTATTATGAATAATTTCTTGTTCTTGTTATTCAGAAATTCGGGGTTCATAACAGAAAATTCAAAAATTATTTTTTGCTTGGTTTAGTAATAGACATTTCGTTATTGAATAAATTAAATTTTTTCTTTCGGAATTTCCGTTATGAACTCAGAATTTGTCTAGAAATCCTGTCAAAAATACATAATTTGTTATTTTTATTTTCCTTAGTTATTTAACAGACAAATTTTCCAGAAATTTTTCTTATATAGAAGTTTCTAAGGATAGAAATTTGTTTCCATGGAACCCCTTGCATGCGTATGAAATACCTGACCAGAATCTAACCTTAAATTTTGTGTATGAATGTTGACTATTTTATCGGCTTCTCTCTTTCTTGTGTCGAGTGTTAGGAAAATATTTGTCAAGAAGAAATTCGGATATGGAAATATAATATTACAATTAATGACGGCTAGTTATATCATTATTTTTCTCCGAATAAAACATACTTTATGAGTTCACTTATATAACATTAAAGTTATTATATGCAATTCATTTCGCTAAATTTTTATCTTTTCTCAAAAGAAAAAAATTAAGATTTTAATAATAAATTTCATATTTATAAACATATATTCTAAATTCAATTTTCTTCCTACCTTCATATTTTGTTTCAAACATATTTCAAAACACTTACTGTTAGACTTTTTTTTTCAGGGAATCTAAATTAAAAGGAGTGTGGAAAATTTAATATACTAGAACAAATATTAGATATCATCAAATAAAAGCATTATACTAATGGAACATCTACTTCCTGTCCATCATACGGAAAATTTAAATCTCCCGAGAGACATTAAGCGAAGATATGTAATTTAACAGCTTCTATTTTCTGTAATTTGATACTGGATGTTCTTTTTCTAATAAGACCATATGTATGTTTTGAAACTTCTATTGCAATAATAAAAATGCCTGAGCAGCACGTTATTAAAATGAAATTGAAATTATTTATCATAGCGTTAGATGAATGTAACATATAAAAATTCTGCAAATACCAGTTTCTACAAAATGAAGAAAATATGTGGCGGATTATAATAGTACAGATAATGTATTATATATTTTTAAAGTAAATTAACTGGACAACTAATTCTTTGAAATGAGAGGTAAGATTGCATTGCATTCTTTCACATGTTCTAATGATAAAATCTATAAACAAAAAATAAATCATTTTACTATAATATATAAGGTATATGATTATCGATATTCTAGACTGTTTTTAAGCAGATGGGAGGAACTTTAAAAGGTGGTAGACAATACTATACTAAAAAAAAAAATCTATAAACTTCCAGGATCACATACTTTAGGTAACAGAACACTAAGTATCCATTAAGCTAGTGGTCACCAAATGGCGGACCGCCGGCAAGTTTCGTACGGACCGCGGCTAAATTGTGAATAACAGAAAATAATAATGTTTCTGCGTAGAACGCGTAATATACAGGACGCGGCTAGAAGCGGGTAAATTCTAGAGATGAGACGGGCTCGGACTCGATTTTTATACCAGCCTTCGGTATCGCTTGGTTGATTGATTTATGACGGCCGATTACCTACTAGAGGGATACAGGCCCTCGGGAGAGTGCCCTCCGTGGGGGTCTTTCTATGGGATCATAACCCGTATTAACCCGTATCAGGGTTTCATACCCCCATAGTTCATTAATTACTAATGATCCTAAAATGAAGCTATTGAAACGATATTTTCAATAAAAGGTTTTCTTTGTGTAATGACTCTATGTAAAAGAGGAAATGTATACGATTTGCGTTCAATCAACGCTACACTAGAATGTAGCTGTCAGCACATACTTTCTCGATGGCTGAATTAAAGTGCTCTAAAGTACTATTTGCGGTATTATCGCAAAAAAATACTGTTTTGGAATTTTTAATAAAATATTTGTAATATTGTTAAAGTCATAAAGGAAAACAGGTACGACATGGAGTTAGCCTCCTTCCATTTTTAAATGAATAAGTAAATTGGAATCCTGGTTTCATGTATAAACATGTTTATTGCATTTTGCGCTAGCCACTTCTTAAACTTCTTCAATTTTCCATGAATCTTACATTATAAATGTTTCTAAGCATCAAGCTACTTTTATTCTTGAGATTCTATTTTTCAAAGACTATATCTTGCAATCCCAGTGTCTTAGTTTTGTGGCAATTTCGTAATGTATCTTTCATGAGATGTACAAACAAGGTTCGTACGGACTCCTGGAATTTTTAGGGTAATGCCCAGTATTTGCTTATAGAAAACTAGCTTTGTATAATCGAGCGATTACATAAGGCGAGTTTTTCTATAAGAAAATACTGGCAATTTCCCTGAAAATTCCAGGATTCCGTACGAACCCTGTACAAATATTTAGATTCAAATTTACTACAATTTTTAACTTTATTACCAACATGGATGGCTAACATCTAAAGCAAATTAGGAGGTATTATTCCATTAACTGTCAGACCAACAGACTGCATTTTGTTCACTTCATTAGCCTTATTAATTTTACTATTCGTAGGTATTAAAATTAGTTTAACAATAAAAATAACATGTAAAATTCCTTACTGATATCGATATTATTTCGCGATTTAGAAATTCGCGTGTTTATACAATTTTACACAATTTAGAAAAAATCTTAACATTTTAAAATGTCAAATATTAACATGAGCAGCAAATCGGAAATCTGTTGCATAAATTGCAACTTTTAGATGATGGGAATTTAACATGAAAAGAAATTTTAAAACATTGACAATTTTAAAACAAATATAAATGTAAAAGCTCGTAAAAAAATCAACTAAGGTTTAGAAAATGCGAAAATAACAAAATAATTTCCAAAACTTTAATAAGAATTGGACGAAATTTCTACAATTATGTTAATCTAAATAATTTTAAAAATAGTACAAACTTATTAATTTATTCTTCCTGCATAAATTCTTCTTTCAGCCAGAAAAAATTCACGTAATGTGGTAAATGTGCACAAATAATAAATATTACAAATTTACTTCTTGAAAATATAGTATCAAATTTAAACACAGTTAAAATAATAAACTGTGATAAATTTAAAAATATAGATATAGGATAAGTTCAGAAGGTATATCAAAATGTTTTCGCACAGCATTTTTCAAGTAGTGTAATTTTTTTTTGGTAAATGGCGTTGGATTTTCTCAACCTGTAAGACTGCTCAAACTAACTTTAAAGATCCGAAACGCAACCATTTCTTTTTTTTTAAATCTTAGTGGACGTTGATCTACCGTTATAGATTTGTCGAGCATTGTGACAAATTGAGTCATTGCAGTGCAAAATCTGTAGTAGCCTTGAAAGTATTCTATACAAAAATGTAAAGCTACAATAAAATCATGTGTTTTAAATAATGATTCTTTATGTAAAAATTAATGATTTTTTTTATATTATAAGAATCTTTGGGGGCACCACGTATAGTTAATGACCTTGCGAATCTGTCATGAGTTCATTAATTTACTTCGTTTAACGTAGCTGAGAATAATTTACGTTTAAGACTTTTTTTTTAATACATATATGGAATGTTTACTTAGTGCACATTGAATTTAATTTCACACTCTAGGGTTAAAAAGTAGTAAGAGCTCAATTATAAAAAACCCTTTCTACATGAATTACAATTACAGAAAACTGTTTTTTTAATTGATATTAAATACAGCCAATACAAAAGTTTTTTTCTTCTTTTCTCACGCTTTGAGTAAATCTTTAAGCGATAAAAAAGTATCCAGTTCCATTAAGCAGATTAAATTCAAGCCTTGATTTCGGTATGTTTTCCCTTTATATATGAAGTTCTCTTTGTTGTAAAAAAAAATGTGGAAATATTATTTTTGTGGATTTATAAATCATGTCAAATTATGAAAGTTCATGTTTTAATTAAATTTCAAAAAGACAGGGTGATTCTGGTTTTACTTGTTAATATTTATTTTGTTCCCATTCTTACAGTATTTATTTCAGTTTCTGTAAGTTTTAATTCTTGTCTAGACGTTTTTATTTTAATTTATTGTAAATTTAATATTTACCAGACAAAGAAATATAAAATAAATTATGCACAAAATAATAATAGTTTTTTTTGTGTGTGTGTGTGTATCTATGGTAATATATATATTAGCAAAAGAAAATAAGCCAATTGTTTCAATTGATCAATTATTTCTATCGAGGCCGCTATTGTACATACCATCATTTTATCTTAGCCAATATTCACAAATATGGTACGAAATATTGTCCCAACGTTAGGGGTATTGTGTTTTTCCATCATTGGACCAGCATTACAAAAGACATTTAACTTTTTCATTACCAATATTTCAAATGTAAAGGCAATATTTCTGCCGTATTGTCGTTCCATTATACATAAAGTCAATACTTTTGTAATAGTGATATTTCGTTCTAAATATTACCAATGCTTACTAAATATTGCCAGTGCATATTTCATTGGATGCACTTCTGATTAATGCAATACTGGCCCTAATGTAGAATATAACCAACATCAGCTAGTAGGTAGTAGGTAGCTTGTAATGACTATAAGCACGGATAGTTTCTTTATAGTGTTACTTTTTTAATACATTTATTATGATATAACACATGTCGTAACAGTATTAGTGTATTTCAATAAAAACTAAGCTAATTCAAAACTGCGTCAACCTTAGCACGTTGACATGGACACGTACCACCTATACCTGCAAATCACAAAAAATGACATGTTCCAGCAGCTGATGATAGTTTGATTCTGATTACAAGGCATACACCACTGCACTGTGTGATATTTCTCCGGTTTGGCTGACAAAAAGTATATTTCATAAATTACAATTATATGAATTAAGGCATGCTTACAAGTTAAAGCTTAATCATCGGGGATCCATGTGATATCAACTTTTTTCACAGAATCAAATAATGGTCTTTTTATATTCATCGAAACTGGAGCGCCGTGTTCAATGCATGGGCTTTAAATAATTTTTCCCAATGACGTTTTCGTTTCCGAATGTAAATACCTTTATTTTGGAAAGTATATGATATCTAATTGCTAGAAATAGTGAAGAGAGTTTCTAGTGTGCATATTCTTTTATTATCCTGATTGAGACATACTATTCAATTTTCGTAGTTGTAAAAATAATTTTAAATAAGGAATTTTTTCCAGTTATTTTTATTTCACATTTCCAAAATCAAACTTTTAGTTATACTTTCAACAATTTCATTGCAAAATGTTTGTTGTGCTAATAAATATATACCTTTATATACAGTGGTGGCCAAAAGTGTGGACATTTTTTGAAAGTTTCATGTTTTTCAAATTTGTGTGCTTGTAGAATATATTAAGTTTCACTTAAATACAAACGTTTATATATCCAATTGAAGGTAATTTAATGTAGAATTTAATAATAAAAACAGTATTACAATATCTGTATTACAAAAAAGGTTATGCAACTAATAGTAAGATCTATCTTAGATTTGCATTTTTTTAAAGTGATACTTACACAATCAATACTTAGTATTATAACCCTTATTTTGTAAGACAGCTTCACAGCGTCTTTTCATCGAGTGAACCAGTGTTTGGAGTTCATCTTTCGTAATCACATGGTGACAAGAATCAATTATAGCTTCAATAAGTTGTCTTCTATTGGATGGACGTTTTTTCATACAATAATTTTCAAACGTCGCCACAAATTTTCAATTGGATTGAGATCAGGGTTGTTTCCTGGCCATGGTATTATATCTATGCCTTTATTTTGAAACCATGCTTTGCATACTTTTGCTGTGTGGCATGGAGCTGAATCCTGCTGAAAAATAAATGGTGCGTTGTTGGGGAAGACATCCCTGATGGAAGGTATCAATTTTGGTTCCAGGACAGTTTCGATGTATTTTTTGGCATTCAGGATGCCATCAATCACTTGAATTCGGCCCACACCATCTGCAGACATACATGCCCAAATCATGACATTTGTTGGTTTTTTTGTTCTTGCTTCAATGCAATCAGGATGAAGTGCTTCCCCTACTCTACGTCTCACGTATTTTCTACCATCACTACCAAAGAGCGATATTTTACTCTCATCGCTCCAGATTACTTGCTTCCATGAATTTTCTGACCATTTAATGTGTTCTTTTGCCCACTTAACTCGTTTTTCGAGTTGCTTTTGATTTAAATATGGTTTTTTCCTTGGAATTCAAGATTGTAGTCCAAATCCTGATAACCTTCTTCTTATTGTTCTTGAACTTACTGCAATACCCGCTGCATTCATTTCACATCTAAGGGCATCTGATGATTTTTTTCTATCTTGAAGGCATAGCCGTTTAATTTTTCTATCGCCAGTAGCACTTGTGCATTTTTTTCGGCCTGATTTGGCCTTATTTCCCCTCATTATCCTTATATCCACTGATTTTGTTTTTTCATAACGTAAACAGACTTTTGTACACCAGAACAAGTCACTGAACCACCAACTTGTCTTTCAATTTCAGCATAAGAGAGGTCATTTTCTCTCAATATGACAATTCGGCTTATTTTTGTAGATGTCCAATTAGTTCTTCTTGTTGATGACATTGTTTAAAATTAGTTTAATTAAAAAAAAGGACTTTAAATATTCAAAAACAGCAATACTCTATTTAATTGTACTAGTATGCATCATTCCGCAAAATATTTCCACAACAATAACTCTTTTACCATCCAAATAACCTAAACTATAGTTACACACATTTGATTGGTCCTCAGAACAGTGTTTGTGATTGGCTAGTACGCTTTTATTACAAAACACGTCCTTATTCAAAACGATTTGTGTTTGTTTGTTCTACTAAAATGAGCATAACTTTTTTGTAATACAGATATTGTAATACTGTTTTTATTATTAAATTATACATTAAATTACCTTCAATTTGATATATAAACGTTTGTATTTAAGTGAAAATTAATATATTCTACAAGCACACAAATTTGAAAAACATAAAACTTTCAAAAAATGTCCAAACTTTTAGCCACCACTGTATGTGTTATTGTTGTACATAACTCCGCATATGCTTGCTTTTATGATAAATACTAAAGTGAAAGCTATACAAATATTGCTGTTACACAAAGTCATGGAAGCATTCTAAATTTCTAAACCTTTCTTTTTGTTTATAATATGAACTGATATCGAAGAAAACTTGTTATGGATAATGGCAAAACAAGCTGACCAGCTTAAGGTAGAAAACCTCTGAAAAAAAAGATGCTGCCCATGAAGTTAAAATAATAAAAACTTGTTCGACATAGTAATAAAAAGGGATATAATTAGTCATTTTCGATGATTCAGAATAATGAAAAGAGAAATAAAACTTCACCATTGCAAATATTATTAGTATTAATCGATGCGAACCTGTCCAGAAGCTAATATGAAAAAATACGAAGTCAATAAAAAAATTCCAATCCTTAAATATTGTACAATGGACATACATGGACACCTACCCAGACACAAATCCACGCAGAAATTCGTATGGAGTATAATATAAAATATTTTCTTCATCTTTCAGAAAAACGGATATTAACTATTTGCAGTCCTGGCAATTTAACAGTCATAAGTTCAGTGTTTATCCAATGGAGTCGCAGGTGTGCAAGGGGTTAATTTATTTGGATAATTTTTTAAGTGGAAATAAAAGGCATGTTTTAATTTATGAACTCAAATAGGTCTGTAAAAGATTCCAAAATTTATTAACTTTATTTTTATATTAACTTTTCTTGTTTACTAAACAAGTATAAGAATAAAACGTTAAAACATGAATAACTTTTAATTAAAAACAATATTTATTACTGAAAACTTTTATTAATGATTAACTAATCTGTTTATATTAACTTAAAACAAAAAAATACCCCCCCTCCTTCCAGATTCATGAAATGCCCCACTTTGAAATAACTACCAATCAAATGTGTCCCACTCTTTCTTCCTTTCTTGGACCCCACCAATGGCCGAGAGGTTCTGCTCTCAAAGACGGGAGGTGCTGGGTTGAAACCCCTGTCTCGCTCGTCGAAACTAACCGTTCGAAGTTTTCCGTGGTTTTCTTGGAACCTTGCCGTAAATACGGGTTAGGATCCCTTAGAAAGGCCCCCACGGAGGGCACTCCCCCCTAAGGCCTATATCCCTCGAGTAGATAATTGGACGTCATAAATCAACCAACCAACCAACCATCTTCCTTTCTTGGATATCCCAGTGAAAGACATGCACAGTAGAGGCCTTGGTAACGCTACTGTCCATGCTAACAAAGTTATGTAGTTCATTACTTGGACACCATCTATTTATATGAAAGCCAATTTCCTCTTCAGTTTCAGCAATATCAGTTTTGTTTCCAGATATACTAATCAGCAAAATTATGCGACAAAGCATTGGGCGTGGTTAGTAAGGACCTTCCGTGGTGATGCATCTGGATTTGCATTTGCACAACAGTCAACAAGACGATACTATTGCTGGAAGGGATTTCCCGAATATTTATAGCAAATGACTTTACCCTGCATCTATAGCTCCGATTTATCCACGCTCGACTTATGGGACTATGCTAAAGATAAAATATACAGAGATAGACTAAAAACCACAGAACAATAAAATGCTTTAAAAATGTGATATGGTCAGTTTGAATAGGCTAACCCATGTGGAATATAGAGCACTTTCAGAAAAAAAAGATATTTCGTCAACTTCTTAAATGGAATACAATTTGAGAATATCAACTTTAAAGTTTATTTATTCGAAAGTGTAAATCCGGATAATTTGAAATAAAAATCTTTTTCCATTCAAAATTCGTTTTTTTTCTTACTGTGGAGCATCCAGTAATTCTAGATATGTCACTACAAAACAATAAAAATAAAAGCAGATTCTTTGACACTCAAATCACAATTTTCATTCTAAAGCCATGAACTAAATTATTTTAAATATCAGGTTCAGTTTAAATCTTTTATTCTGGAATCAGAATTTAAATAAAACAAGTTCATACCTAATCTAATTACTTTTGTGTCCTTTTAAAGAAGAATGTGATCTTTAATGAACGCAAACCCATTCGAAATCTTTCTGAGATAATTAACTTTCTTTGGTGCAATCAATATGTAACAGTTTTAAAACATTAAAATGTCAAAGTTGAAAACTTACACGCTATTTCCTACGAAAATGGTATTCTATCATAATAGAGTTTTGAAATTTTTGAGATCTGGAATTGTCAGCCAAAAAAAAGAAGGGCGCATCATATATTTTAATCTCCAAATTGACACAGAAAAAAAACAGAAATAGTCATTCGACTGGAAACTATACCTTTTTTATTATTTTATTTTAAAACAAATAAACTTAAAGGGTTGACTTCATACTAAAATTGTAACAAACTTTGAAACTTTCACCTAAATTTGTCATCATAATTAGATTTCTCGATACAAATACCAAAGGGAAAATGATTCAATGACGAAGAGTAGAAATTAAAAGCATTTAAAGATTTGAACCCATAAATAAATTTATTATTAATAATTTCAAAATAAATTTCAATGCGTATAGAGTTTTAAACATAACTCAAAAACTACTTGGTTTTATGAGGTGACATTTTAGATTCGCATATTTGAAACTTTAAACCATTAAAAGTTTTATAGATTACAAATACATACTTAAAAAAATATATATTAATTAAAATATGAATAAAATATTAAATTAATTGTAGAAAATCTGTTGATTGCAGGATGTAAAAATTTTAACAGAAATAGATTTATAGAAGATTCAAATATGCGTAATTAAAATATCACTTCATCCCGTTCAATAGTTTCTGAGTTATGTTTAAAAACTTCACTTGTTACAGTTCGTTTTTAAATTATTATTAATAAATTTAACACTACGAGTTGAAAATTTTAAATGTGCATAATTCCTAAATTTCTCCACAGGATGAATGTCTGTTTGGTATCTTTAGGGAAAATTTACCTAAGAATTCACATATGATGTGAAAATTAGGTGTTCATTTGGAAAATATCAGAGTTTGTTACAGTTTCAGATTGGAAACAGCCTACTAAGCAATTAAAAAAAAAGATAAATTAATAGTAGACACAATTTCCAGTGAAATGGATATTTGCGTTTATTTTTGAGATAATTTAGAGATTAAAATTTATAGGGTGTCCTTTTTATTTTTTTATCCGCTTATAAGTTTAAAATGCAAACTGTTAGCGAAAACAATAAAGCACGTTATTGTAAATAAAAAGTATATCCACAAAGTTTGGAAATTACTATAAAATAATATTTAAACGAACGAACTCTGTTGAATTTTTCTGTTTTGGAAAATTATATATATATATGTTATATAAAAATTTATTTCCTTCGTATCCTTCCATTTTATTCGCATTAATATTTTAAAATTAATCTAACTTCTGTCATAGTCAGTATTTTCTTAATTCTTAATAATATTTATTCCTATTTAAAGTCCTTTTAAAAGTAAATATCCGTATATTAATAATTATTTTATTCCAAATCTTAGTCTAAAATTTAAGATCATTCGTAGCTTTTATCAGTTCCCCAATCTATAAAATTCTGAGACGCGTTCTCATTTCGAATGTTTTTTAATAGCCATTTTCTTTTTATTATTATTATTATGTTAAATTTTTCGCGCGCTGAGGTAGTTTCACTCCAAAATTAATCCGCTACCAGGTTCGGAATTCTTTACCGTCTTAGCTCCTCCATCGCACCTCATTTGCTGGGCTGGAGCTAGCCTCTCACTCATTGGTTCTTACGCTCGTGACGTAAATTACTGTATGTCTCCGCTGAAGGAACAAAACCAGGTCGCATCGGTCGGAGCACGAGATTTTTGACGTTTTCGGAAACTAAACAAATATGTGTCTGGTATTTGTATGCCCGTAGAATATTCAACTGGCCCAGTAACATCTTAATTCAATGAAGTGAAGAAACGTTAGCCCGAGGGTTATAAGTTTTAGACCTTTGGGAATTGTTTCTGTGTTGTTCGTCTTCTAATAAAATTATTTATCTGGAGATTGGCTGGATTTATTGGAAAACTTTGGTGGACTCATTTCATTGCCTTCTACTTCGCCATACTCGCTAATATTGACTGCAACTTGCTATATCGTTGAAGGACTGCCATCTTTTCATCGAATATTATTCATCGTAATATTTCAACCTCGTCAAAATGTTACATATATATATATGTTTTAATATTAAGTCAAAAATAATTGCTTATTTTCCCAAGAATGGATGCATTGTAACGAACGTCCCGCTGCATCAACACTTACAGTCACACGAGCTATCTTCCCTTTAATTATTCTCAGTCAAAGAGTGTCTAGCAAACAAACTTACTGTCGAACAAAATCTTGATATCTTCCAATAACAATAAATAAATATTTTATAAAATGAGTATTTCCCATTTTATAAAAAGTACATGAAATTATTTAGCATCACAACCAGAAGTCACACGTTGTGTTTTGGTGTGAACATAATTTTGCATTGTATAAGTTATACTATACATACTATTTGCAGCAGCGTCCTCGCCATCTACCGTAAAGAGTATGAACTAAATTTCCATGCCATACGAAATGCCCTATCACAGCGAATATTAATCACAAACCGCATGTATCTCTAACATATTCTTTTTTTTAATCGGGTTTTACTTTTGTCCTTTACTTTATAAGCGCGCGATTCAATAAGTGCTGAATTCTGCTAAATTCTAAAAACAAATTACAAGAGTTTTAAAAGTTAAATGAATTACTGTTTTTCAGATACATGAAATTCAAACAACAACAATATTCATTACAATATTCATCTTTTTTAGCACGCTTCAATAGTATTTGGCGAGTAATACATGTAACTCACACACGTTTATAACAATAGATTAGAGTACATTTAAACTACAGAAATAAATAAATAAAACACAAATTTAATAGATATGAAATTGAAATACCCGCTTGAATATTGATACATCTAATACATCTATATACTTTAATATATCTATTGTCAGTAATGCAAGTTAGAATGAGTTCTATACACTTTACATTATCATCTTCCAAAAGCATTGTTTGCTGTACAAAGCAAAGATATTTTTTAACTGATATTTTCTTTTCAGGCCATCATTTTTGTATATTTGTAACTTCTATAAAATGCTAAATGGAATATCCTAAAGAAATAATTTGAATCATTAAGGACCATTACATGGACCATTACATTATTGGACCATTACATGACAACAATAAACAATTGCTTGATAACATGAAAATAAATGTTACTGACCTTTAAATTTGCATAGATGTTTTAAAGTTTGATTCACAATTTATTACAATGAAATATTTTTCTACTGAGAGAATAAAAACTTAATTTCTGATTAGTACCCTGTTTTACCCTACCACCAAAAATCGGAACTGTTTCAGATGGTTCTAGAAAACGCCTTTTCCCGAGTAGTGGAGAATTTTCCTGTGTCAACAGGTATAGTTTTTCAATAGCACAGATGTCCTCGAATACTTATGAGGATTTTTTATTAATTTTCCGACCTTCCAGACTTTTGTCCATAAATGAAAACCGTTAGGTACCAGGTTTTACTGTGATTTGCCTTATAAATATGACGTTTTGTAATTTAAGAATATTTGAGGACTTAAGTAAACTTTCAAGAAATCGATGAAATATTATTCTTTTAGTTTTGAAATCCATGTCTGTAATTGTACATTCCCGATGTACAATTAATCCGCAATGCATTTTTCGTAAGTGCTGAATAGTTTAAATTTTTTGCTTCATCAAAAATATTTCGGAATTTTAAAATTGTATTAACTTTACTAATTATCAAAATCCAATAACTTTCTTTAGAGTCTCAATGGTCTTTCTTTTGAATATACGTTTTTATAAACAATAATCTTCGCGGTATATTTATTTTTCAAATGTTGTAAAAGCTTACCACGGCAATATGTGTTTGCAAATACTAGTAATCAAAAAATGAACTAGTAGGAGCCCTGCTTTATTTCTTTGATAACTTTCTTTTTTCTGTTAGTTCAGATAATTCGTAAATGTGGCTCCGCAAAACCGTAATGCATTCATCAATTTTCATCAACTCAAAAATTTTGCTTTGATATTTTTTTGCTTTCCATTTGCAAATAAATTTGACTAAATATTTATTTAATAAACTAGGTTTTATTTTCTTATAACTATTTTAATAGGAATTTACGAAATATAAGAAGCAAACATAACTGATTTACTTTTCTTGAACACCGGCATCGTGGATAAAATAGAGATAAAGTCAAATTTTTGCTTTGAAGTCATAACTTGATTTCTGAGGCTTTTTCATATTTTTTCGAAAAGTTTTTCAAATACGTTTTTGCTTTTTCAGCGTTTTATTGGCACTGTCATTGGATTTCCGATCTAAAAATATGCTTAAATATTTTTAGTATGGTTTTTCATATATATATTTTCTATACGTTTAAAGAAATTCCTGAATGCAGGAAATCCACATTTCCACCAATTTTGGGAAGTATTAATAATAACGCTTATTTTCAAATTCGACTAATTACTTTTTTTTACTATTTCCATAGATAAAAACCTATTTCTAATTCTAATTTTTTTTGTTTAAATTACTTTATTACCTTTTTGTGTTTTTGTTTTTTTTTAATGAGAAAAAATCGAAATATAATTTTAAAAAAAGAATAGCTCGAATTTCCAAAATGTGTGCCCCGTATGTGTAAAAAAGAAAACCATTATCAAATGCATGTTTCCTTAAATTTCCCATTATAAAGACATTTAATGCAAAAATACTATTTTTAACATTTTTGAGCAAAATTTAAAAGTGTTTGTTCGTTTGTATGCTGGGTTCTAACTCTCGTAAATATGCTCGGCATGCCATATAATTGATGTATATTATTCTGATTCTCTGTGGCATGTTCGCTATTGAAAATGGGGTGTGTAGTTTTTATAGTTAGTTTACAAGGACACTCAAAAGGGAACTTATCATCAATAGGGAAAACCATTTGCGGTGTATTTTAATGATGTTACACTATTTCAAACATGAAGATATTGATATGCATTCATAAAGTTCACTAAAACAAACTTCCTGTAGAATACAGGGTGCAAATCATTTAACATTCATTTACAGGGTCACACAAAAGAATTTAATTACAGTACTGTCTATGATCTATAAATGCTGGAAGTGCGTTTTCGTTATGGTATGTATTTTTAAGTTTAAATAATTTTCTTATTATGTAATGTGTGTAAATGATACAGACCATATACAGGGCTACACAAAACAATTTGTAATCATTACTGTGTATGAGCATGAATTGTTTAAGGGTGATTTTTTTAATTGAGTTATGCATTTTCTTTTGAACTATATTTGTTTTTAATACTATGAGATGTTAGTAGAAACAAATCAATTAATATACAGGGCTACGCAAAGAACTGGATACATCGCCGTCAATAAATGGTTATTTCTCAAAGTACGTTTTCAGTTGCTATACGTTTTGTAAAGTGTTTACTTAAAATATCTTCTTTCACCATTTTAAACGGTCAAATTTCCTTTCAGTATTCTCGAAGTTTTGGAAAGTATTTCCTAATCTATACTTGACGAACGATTTTTTTTTCTTGTTTGAAATTATTTACTGTTCTGGTTTTATATCTGTTTAATAGTCAACCCCCCCCCCCCCCTCAGAAATTAAAGAATATCATTTGCAGTAAAATTGACCCAATTAATTTTGAGAATTATTGAGGAGTATATGAAATACCTTTTATTAAAGAAGACGGATCTGAGAATTACTGTATTGGCATGACCAGCAGGAAATTTACTTACAGAAAAAAGAAGCATATAGCTGAAATTAAGTATAATTGAAAAACCACAGCCCTGGCAAGATTATATCAAGAAGAAACCATCCAAATAATTTTAAATGAAAGTAAAATAGTTTTCCCCTCCAGTCTATACTATCCATCTATAATAAGAGAAACCATAGAGATACTAACACGCAAATATACAATATATAATGATGCGGCATCTTTTAACTTACTGAAATTGTGGCTCGAGTTACTGCATGTTTTACAGATATGAAAATATACAACCACGTATAAATAAAAGATAACGTGCATAATTTTTAAAAAGTACATGAAAATTAAATGATAGCATTTTAAATAATAACTTCAAAGACCATGCAATTATGGAATATTCTCATTTGCTTTTGAAAATGGCTCGGAGCGATCTGAAACATGTCAAACAACCTAATAAAAGTTATTTTACTGTGCATTTATTATGTTGTTAGTTTACATCTTTTAGCATTTAAAAGAAATATGTCGCTGAGCACTTTAAAAGCGTTAAAATTGTGTTAATTAGATGCTAATGACGATAGGCGCATGTCTTGCGCATTGCACCCGAATCCTAAATTCCAGAAGTGCGCCTGACGGGCAAGGTACAGTTCATTTGAGTTAAATAAGTCAAATGAGTACAGAATTAAATTTAAATGAGTCAGTAAAAAATACTTTCTTTCATTGACTGTTTTAAAAAATGGATATGAACAAATTAAATTAAGATCTTACTTCCCCATAATTTAAACCAAATATTAACTTTCTTCTGACCATAATATGGTCAAATACGCTAAATAATATAGTCAAACGTTATTTTTAAAAACGGTCGAACGACAATAAAGTTTGCTGCAAATTTTTAACAGTGTGTATCCATTTGTTGTTTAGTGTGATTCCACTTTTAAATTGATTCTCTAGTATTAAGAGTAATATGCGGTACGCCGGTCAGATGTAATTAAGATATAATTAGATGTAATTAATCATTAAGGATACTTTAAGCATAAAATTTGAAAAACAATAAGAGTTTACAATGCGTAAAAAAGAGACGCTTTTTTTGTTGAATTTTCCTGGTTGTTACTCTACTTCTTTTAAAAGGGTGATCGTCTGAATGTGCTTACTGAAATAATGTACTGGTGCACGAAAACAACTTTATGTATATTGATATAGACCCGTTTGGTGTACAATTAGATTATGCCTTTGCTTCAGACAACGTCCTCGTATGAAAAACTTTCTTGTTTAATCTTCATATCAAATTTTATATTGGCATTAGTGAAATACTGATACATAAAACAGTTTTTAAATAAACAGAGGATTGGTTAATTATTACGACTTCTTGAATCATTCTCGACAACATGTAAGATATGGAATTTCTCATAGAGATTTTTAGAAGAAGTTGAAGGACGCTCATGAGTTCCATTTGAAAATTATTCTATTTAAGAAAAAAATAAATACTGAGCCCATAAATTATTTAATTATTTGTTTATTTGAATCTTTTCTCTTAAAATGAATGAACGTTTATCTCGCATTTATTTGTTACATAGGAGATGTTTCCAAGAGTATATCTCTGCTGTGGATAGATATTTGCATTTTTTTTAATTAATAGAAATTTTTAATCTCTTTTTGAACAAAAACAAATTTTCTTCCATATCACTTGATTTTCAAAAACTTTTTATCGAAGAAATTTTACTATTATCCAAAACAAAATAAAACATTTTATTAAAGATTACTTTATAATTAAAAATATGTGTAAAGGTTTTTAAAAGTTTTTTGTTGTTGTTGTTGTTGTTTACATCCTGTAAAATATAATGCGAATAAAACTATTTTTATACGTGAGAAGTAATTTGCACAGGAAATATACAACAACTGCTAGTCTTTAATTAACAATTAAAAACGCCAAAGAAAAAATCTCCAAAAACAAAACGTGATGGGCATTTATGTACAAAAATACTAACATTCTTTTATGCTTTAAAATTTAAGACTGTATTAAAAATGCAATATAAATAGTTTAAATATATAGAAAAGGAATAAAGGACGGAAATAATTGTACATTTCAGAAAATGGGCTTTTAACAAAAAATCTTTCGATCAAAGAATTTACGCACGGTCCTATAATTGTTTTCCTTTTTTATTTTCTTATGAATTGAAACTTTTATTTACTTTTAAGTTTTTCTTTTATCTTTTCATGAAATTAAATATTGATGAGAAAACATTTTATCAGATATTTTTTCTACTAAGTTTTTATATTTCACATTTATTTCGTTGTTTAAACGTGTCGCTTAGGAGGTAAAAGCAATAATTTTTTAATCTCTAGAAATGCTTAATTATTTTTAAACTCCCATTCCAAGAGATTATTTGTAAGTATTAGAGTTATAAAAAAAGGATGCTGCAGATCATTGCAATTAAGTTTTTCAATTAACGTAGGGAAGATAAATCATTAAAACATTAAAATTTGAAAATATATTACAAATAACAATGGTTTTCTCAATTCTGAAAAGTAAAAAAAAAAAAAACTATCTCGTATAAGCTGTGATGAAATTACTCCAGCTATCATGTAATAACAAGAGATGCCGCGGACGCGCTATAGCGCGTAAATTACGCGAAAAATTGTAGTTGGGACGCAAAAAAAAAAAAAAAAAAATAGTTCATACACGTCCATCCGACGCGCAATTTTTACACGGATAAATTCTTCGAAAAATCGGAAACATGATGGCAAAAAAGCATCGCCAATGTGTCGCGGAAAAGCACGAATTTCCTCAAATGGCCGCGGGAAGAAAAACGCAAATTTTGTTGAAGAATCGCAAAATAAACGCGAATTCCATTCAATGACCACGAGTTTCATTAAAGGATTGTTGATAAAAGCAAATTTCGTCGATGAGTCGTACAAAAAAAGGCAAATTTAGTAGAAGAATCGCAGAAAGAAGACAAATTTCGTCGAAGAATTGCGAAAAAAACGCGAATTTGTCAAAGGCCCGCAGAAAAAAGACGAATTTCTGCGAACGATCGCGAAAAAACGGCGAAAATTGTCGAAAAATCCGAAGAAACGTCCAATTTCGTTGTAGGATCGCGAAAAAAAGGAAAACTTCGTCGAATGATCGCGAAAAAAACTAAAAACTTCGTCAAATGATCGCAAAAATACGAAAAACTTCGTCGAATGATCGCGAAAAAATGGCGATTTTTGTCGAAGGAACCTGAATAAAGGCAAATTTCGTCGAAGGATCTCGGAACATCAGTAAATTTCGTCGAAGGATCTCGAAAAAACGACTAATTTCGCTGAAGAATCTCGAAAAAACGGCAAATTTCGTCGAGGGATTTAAAAAAAAAACGACAAATTTCGTCAAAGGATTATGAAAAAAGGGCATATTTCGTCGAAAGATCTCGAAAAACGACAAATTTCGTCGAGGAATCGCGGAAAAACGCGGATTTTGTAAAGAGGCCGAGAAAAAAGTGCGAAATTCATCTCAGAAAATGGCTAATTTCTTTGACAGATCACGAAAAAACGCAAATTTCGTAAAAAGGCCGCTGAAAAACGTGAATTTCGTCAAAAAAAACGAGTTTCGTTGAAGGATCGCAGAAAAATTGGAATTTCAATTAAGGGTCACGAAAAAACATAAATTTCGTCAAATGGCCGCTGAAAAAACGCTAATTTCGTCAAAGGATCGTGGGAAAAACTGTTAATTGCGTTGAAGGATCATGAAAAAACGGCCAATTTCGTCAAAGAATTCGAAGAAATGGCGAATTTTATAGTAGAATGGCGAAAAAAACGGTGAATTTTGTCGAAGGTTCGCGAAATAACGGGAAATTCCGTCGAAGGATCGCCAAAAAAGGCAAATTTCGTCGAAGGATCTCCAAAAACAGCAAAATTCATCGATGGATCTTGAAAAAACGCGAATTTTGTCCAGAGGAGGAGAAAAAACGCGAAATTCATTAAAGGATCGCGGAAAATGGCCAATTTCTTAGACAGATCGCGAAAAACCGCAAATTTCGTCGAAAGGCCGCTGAAAAACGTGAATTTCGTAAAAAAAAAAACGAGTTTCGTTGAAGGATCGCGGTAAAATGAGAATTTCAATTAAGGGTCACGGAAAAACAAAAATTTCGTGAAATGGCCGCAAAAAAAACGCCAATTTCGTCAAAGGATCTTGGGAAAAACTGTTAATTGCGTTGAAGGATCACGGAAAAACGGCCAATTTCGTCGAAGAATTCGAAGAAACGGTGAATTTCATAGTAGGATGACGAAAAAACGGTGAATTCTTCCGAAAGGTCACGAAATAACGGGAAATTCCGTCGAAGGATCGCTAAAAAACGGCAAATTCCGTCGAAGGATCTCGAAAAACAGCAAATTTCATCGAAGGATCTGGAAAAAAAGGCAAATTTCGCCGAAGGGTCGCGAAAAAAAGGCGAATTTCGTCCATAGGCCAAGGAAAAAACGCGAAATTCATCAAAGGATCTCGGAAAATAGCTCAACAATTATTTGAAAATAACTAGTTTATCATTTGGTATGTTTATGGTATATGAATAAATTTCTGCGTTAATGCTTAAAGCCCTTCATAAGAGAAGAAATATTCTTTTAAAATAAAATATCGGATTTTACAGCTTAATCTGTATTGTATTTATTAGATTAAAAGTTTAAGACTTCTTTACATGAGGATATATGATAATAAGTTAATAAACAAAAAAAAAATTAAGTAAATCTTAATATGGGTAATTGTTAAATGGTTAAAACAAAGTACCTCAAATAAGATGAAAATGAATAAATGTGATATATTTTACATTAAAAGCTTAGTTAGCTTGTCCATTCCGCGAAGTACTTTTTGAGTTACACTTTAAAAAAATTCCGCTTTGTAATGTGTTTTGCAACGATTAAAAAATGATTTCATATTAGACATTCCATATTTGATGAATTACTTCCCGTTTGATATCCGAAGGCGAAAGTCACCTATGAATTCAATATTATGTCCAAATTGAGTGTGTGTATTGACAAAGTTTTGTGCAATTTCTATATGTAGAAAACCCCTACGCAAAATCTAAGTATAGCATTAAATAAAAGACATTATTGGTAATTGATTGTTACAAGTGACAATTTTATACGATGATTTACGCATAGTTAGTAGGGATGATCTCTTTTTTCTTCGAGGACTCTACAGTGTACATTGTAATTATTGTTCCAATTTTGGAGCTATAGAATATATTAAATTACTGACATTAATGCAGCTTATTTGTTGAAACTGTTATGCTAAATACTGTTTAAATTGTTTTACAAAAAAAAAAAAAAAAAAAAATTATAATCTTTTTAATAAAAACTCAAAGGAATAAAGTAAAATACTGTCATGTAAATAAATAATCTTATTTTCACTGCAGTGTATTAAATCTGTCACACAAATGTACTTTTCGGCATTTAGGTGTCACGTATTTTGAATATGTTTCAAACTTCATGAACATATTTTCTCAAAATTAATAAGTTTGAATAATTAATCCTCTATATTTATTTATGAAATTTAGTCAGAAATGTAGTATGGAAATCTATTTTGGATTTATTTTTAATACTGAAACTAAAAGGAAACTTAAGTATTTTCTTAATCGAAAAATTTCATATATTAATAGCAATTAGTTATAATATTTTTCTGCAAAAAAAGTAATTATACACGACTATTTAAACAATTATTTTTAATCCTTTGCGTGCAACGAGCACTGACTGCAGTGAGAATAGATTTCGTTTATCCCAGATAGCATAAGCTTATTTTACCCTTCTAATGATTATTTTATCATGTGTGTTGACAAATGTACCACATTAATGTTTTATTTATTTATTCTAAAGGAAGCAATAATTGTTAATTGAATTTTCAATTAAAGTTTTGCTTGCGGAATCCTGGACATTATGAAAGGAGAAAATTGCCGAAAGAAATATATTATTTAAGGTAACCACACACCGTCGGGGGTGAGTTTTTAAAATTTTTAAAATATTCTCTTTATATCAGTTTTTTTCATAAAGATGTTTAAGTTAAAACTTCGAAAAAAATATAAAAAATTTAGCAATTACACAGACATATTTTGTAAAAGTGAGAAATAGTCAAAATTATGTGAAAAATTGACATTTGTGCAAATCATGATAACTCAAAATCAAATCAATGTAGTCACATTTTGTAAATTGAATAATAAAGAAAATAACTTTCTCTAGGACATAGACTATTCACATTATAATAGCATGTCTGTACCAAATGCTGTGGCACTTGATGTACTAATGTAATGAAAAATTCGCAAAATTTGTTGCAACTTTTTAACTGATACCAGTGTAAATATAAAACTAATTAATATATTAGCATGATTGTAGTCTTTTTTTACTTCAATAAGCATTTGTAAAAAAAAAAAAAAAATGCATAATTTTTTGCTATAAGATATTTTGCGTACAGTAAAAATCTGAAAAACTTCATATTGAGAAAAAGTTAAAAATAACTTTTAAACACAATTCTTACTATAAAAATAATTATTATTCTTTAAAGGTTTAATTATTAACTCCATGTATTTTCCTGGATATACAATACAATTTAATGTTAAGTCTAAAAAAAAAAGAATGTAAAAATACATCTCAGCTTATTTCCGGTTTGCAGAACGATACTTCCAGTTGTAAAATTCCTCAGCAAGCTGTAACAAATGTAACTTCAAATGGCTGTAACTCGGGTTCTAATTAAGATTCAGACACAATTAAAGCAGAATTCGATAGATAGCAGATCGCATATTAATATTATTGCAAAAATGAAAAATCGATATTTTTATCGAAAGTGATATTTTAAAGATGTGTGGATACCTTAAGATTAAATATGACTGCGTTTATAAGTAAAAGGTTAAACAATTTTCAAAAGAACTCAACATTGAAAATTTAAAAAATATATATCTGTTCTCCTACGAGGACATAAACTGAACATGTGGAAGAATGTTTGTGATAAATGGTATTAATGCTCACCAGGGAATTTTTAAAAACAATGTAGAAACGTGTTCTATATTTTTTTAACAAAGGCATGCAACATCCCTCCGGAATGTTCTTTTGGGTTTCCCATTCTGTAAAAAGGCCCACTTTGCATAATCCGTGGCATATTTGTTCTTCCTATTTGAAATGTCCACCGTTACTTTAAATATTCTTAAGTTATAAATATAAAGGTCTTGAAGCTAGAATTTTAAAAACTGTTGATAATTGTTAATAATAATTATGTCCGCTTTTTGGGAATGTACAATATGATATAAAGAATTGGCTGTAGATAGAAAAAAAATCGACTTCTGTTATTTCTTTTATTATTTATATCCACTACTGCATGAAGACGTATGATTAAACGTTTTGTATCATCAAAAAAACTTAAAACAAGAATTTAATCCTCTGGTTCCCAATCAACCCCAAAGGATGCCCCTCTTTTTTGCTCTGTAATGCTTGGAAAAATTACAACGGGTAAGTTCAAGCCTCTGCGTTCGTCTTCTTAAAGAATTGTAAAAGGTCTGATATCAAATCAACACTTGCTGTTATAACCATATGCTGTTATAATTCTGTGCTTTTAGACTCGCGCACTTCCACATTATATAAATTTTGTGTTTACCATGACTGATAATAGGTGCATACTGCCATTTGTTTTAGGATTTGCTGTTAATATAATACGTTTAGAAGTCTTGTTTATGAATATTGACAAAAACTGATTGCTCCAGTACTCAGTGTATGCTGCAGTATGCGGTACTATAGCAAAAAAATATATATAAATATAAAACTAAATATCCGTATATCTGTCTTAATTAGAGATTAAATATCAAAACTGAATTAGAAGAAAAGTGAAAATTCTTCTCTTAGATCTTACATGGTAACTGAAGAATTAAAAAAATATTATTATTACTTAACATGAATCACATGACTTCATTTTTATTATACCAATCCAAGGAATTAAAATGCTAAACAAATCCATATAAAAATAACTTATATATTTAGAAAGTTGAAAATTTCGCTTTTTCTTTGCGCTAATATTTCTCGTTGTCTCCTATAAAAGTAGTTCGCGGTCATCCTTTTAAGTTAATTGCAGTATTTTATTTTACTATAACGTAGTATTTTATGCCAAAAATATCCTTCATGGTACGTTTTAATATACATAGAACCACTAAATTTGTCAAGATTATAAACTGCGTATTATTTTTTTAACAGTCACATAAAAGTCATTTAATTTGAAAAAGATATAAGACCTGAGAAAACGTGATTAATGTGAAAAAGTCCGACCACACCCGTTCTTAGCATTAGAAAAAATGTAATACCGAAATGTATCGTAATATTTGTTTATTGACGCTATTATGTTCCATTTTAAACGCATCTCATGTTTATGCTGGGGATGTGATTATAGGTATACTTATTTTTAATAAAATTTGCAGAGATACTTACGTATACTATGGGCATTAAAATTTCATTAATATTAGAATTTTTATTCAAAATATCGTAGAAAACGTATTCTGATTTAATGAGCATTTATCTCATTCAAAAGGCTTGGTATGGAAACGAAACTTTCCTTAATAAGAAAACAAATACATATTTAAACAAAATTGAAAAAGAAAAAATTTGGAGCATACAGTAATTTTTTTTAAGAATGGTGGTGCTTCTTTCTGGTGGTTCAAACTTTTATGACATACAAATAAAGTATGCAGAAATATTTAAGTATACTAAGGTTTCTACAATTTTATTAAAATTAGAATATATATTAAAATATCATAGAAATTTATCTGTAATCTAATACCAGTTTTCTCGTTTAAAATTCTTACTGTTGAAACAAAACTTGCATATTTACAATAATAAAAAATAGTATACAAGTATTTAATAAGCATCTGAATGTTTAAAGTGTTTGAAGGTGTTCTAAAAAATACTGCAAATCTATTTTAAAAATACTAAAAGGAAAATATAATGTTTTGTCAATTGATGTATATTAATTTACAAATTCACAAAATAATAAAATTTATGTAAACAAATAACTTCAAATTTTTCACAAATCAAAGATAGCGGACCTTTTAAACCGTTTACGCCCTCATCCTCTAAATAAGACAACTAAAGACTGTCTTCGTAACATCAGTTAAAGATTTTATTAATTATTTTTTGGACGTGCGTATCATAGCAATACGAACAACTGCTCTATTCTGCTGGGAACCGATATAATCTAGATTAACCTTTACATGGGGGCTCGGACAGCATCTGTCCGAGAATACATGCACACTTGGACAGATGCTGTCCCATCCCCTGTGAAAATGTTAACATCCCTTTTCTGTCTCAGCATACAATACGATTGTTCGGACCTATGTTTCGATCTTAAGGTATGGTAAACTTTGAAAATCAGCAATATTTTTGGAAATATTAATAATTAAAAGCGAATTAAATATATACATATATATTAAATTCTTTAGTTTTTATTTATATTTCATTTTCTACGTTTTAATATTCAAAATATTTCATTGTTGCAGTTTCAAAAGCCATCTGGCATATATCAGCAAGCGTGGGTTGGCGTATAATTAAATCTATTATTCTTCTATCTCTTATTATAGTAGTAATCATAAAAGGTATTTAGCGCTTTATTACCTGTGCCAAGCTAGCGAAAAAATGTCTTAAAATTAATTTTTTAATTTATAATTAAGTTCTAAAATATTAGCAATGTTGTATTGTCATCCGAAACACACCCGTGTACATAATTTGTATGATATTATCATATCGGGAAATGAATGAAAAATCAACTTCAGAATTCCATCCTCACATTCATGAAGCAAGTTAAGTTCAATAAAAGAGTTTTGTAATAAAAAGCAAACAAATATTAATGTTCAATGTAAAATTAACTTTGATAAATTTTCTAGGTTCACCTTAAATCAGGCCATATGTGATTTTAATCCAATCAAATTTTGAATTAATTTTAAGTAATTTTAAAATATCATCTCACCTACTATGGTTAATATGTCCCATGCGAAACTCAAATCCTTTTTGCAATTCTCAAGCACGTTAACATTTTATAACCCAAACAAATGTACTTTCATTTGTAAAACAAAGATTAATTACCAAAGTTATGTACAGTAAATGCAATAATAAGGACAAATATCGAAAACACTTGTGCAATATACCTAAGCAATTGCTATGACGCAAATAATAATTGATGCACATCAAAAGGAATGCACAATTTCGTATACTTTTAGAAACTGAGCCAATAGTAAAGTCGTCATTGGTTTTGCATCATTTATTATATAAAGAGCGAATGGGGTACTTTTAAATTTGAATTCCTTATGCATTACCTTCCTTAATAACAACTTTGTTCGCGGAAATATATATATATATATATATGTGTGTGTGTGTGTGTGTGTGTGTGTGTGTATGCATGTATTATTTAGAAACATACTATACGTAAGTAGAAATTGTTTGTTTCGTTTCAGTTGTAGAGAACACAATTCTCTACATAACATAATCTAATAATATCCCACATATCTATACTGCCATCGAATTAAAAAAATAATTATATCATCCATTCTCCCAAAAAAAACAGCCAGAGGCAAGGCCACGTAACGAGCGTCCACCGATGTAAACATCACCTCAAATGTCACAGATGCAATCTGTGAAAACTGCATTCGTCTTTTTTTGCCAGTAGAACTTTTTTTGCCAGTAGTTTTGTCAGCGAAAGGAGAATGAATTCTTTCCCCTGCCTTTCTACTACCGGTTTGGCAACACGACTTGTAGCGTCTCTTGAGTAGGAATCTTGAGGAAGTGTGTTTGGCCGCACACAGAGAGGTTGAAAAACCTTTTCTGTTGCGTTGGCTGGTTCAAAGTTCTTTAAAAAAAGCTTACAAAACTATTGTTTCACGATGTTGTGCCCAATCTACTTAAATACGCTTAAGTGTTACTGAACACATGTTTTACGAACTGCAGTATCCTGATGAAGATGACGTCAAGTATATCGTTGTTCCGCTAAATTATCCAGCTCAGCCTAGAGATATGCCACTGTGGGTGTGACAATATGTCTCCTATTTACACGATGGGTGCAAAAAGATAAAAGTTTTGTGTTGACCATATAGTGTTTCTATAATTCTCTTAAAATCGACCTAAAGCGTGTTAGTATCATAAAAAATTACGCAGATCGCGCAAATAAAATGTGAATGTGCTTTTCTGATGAAAGTTAAATATGCGAAATGTTTGGGGATGACAGTTAGCGTGTATTAATATTTCAAAATACAGGAAATAGTTCAACAGTGATGAAACTATCGAATGTCGAATCAAATGAGTATAATGCCAGCTAATTAATAACCATTGGAAAACATAAGAAAAAAAGATAAAAGATTAAGAAAAAAATCTTTAAATGAGATTTTCATGCAAATCAGTTACAGCCTAACGAGGCCAACATAAAATGCTCTAGTTTGTCCACCAAAGCCATTCTGTTAACATGTGTGCGAGATCTTATCACTCTTTATTTATGTCCTGTTACATAAACAAAATATGCATAACAAGTGTCTTTATCAATTTATTATTTTGTCTATATAATATTTTCATTTATTGTGTTTCTTTTCTATAAAATAAATAATCCAGAATTTTATATTTAATCAATATTCAGTACCATTACTTGATTGTTGAAGTTTCATTCAATATGCAATTATTATTATTGTAATTCAAAATCATACCATTATTATATGTTTAAAATGTTAATTGAATTAGTATCTTTCCTTAAATTATACTAAAGCACAACGCCTATAAATTCTTATATTAATTATCCACCAGAATTTTTTTTCTTATCTTAAAATCTAAAATTCAATATATATAATGCAATAAATAGCATTCCCCCTCCTACATCAGTTATAGTCTATAGAGCTTTTAAATAAAAATAGAATATTCTTATTCTGAACGTACAGCATCCCCTTAAACGTCTTCGTACAGTGAGCTGGTAATGCATTATATGTACTACCTGCAAAACAATCTATCACTACGAGAACTGAAGATACACGTTCTTCTAGAACGACCTCTGGTGCCCGATAGCGGAAAATCATTTATTTCTAAATGTGTCGCGTTAGCTTCTTATTTATTTTGATAGTATAACATATAGAAGTTACGTAACAATCAAAGTATATTTAAGAACGCACGGAGAAACACACAGGCCATAGTCGTTGAAAATTGTTAGTAAGCCGCTAGTAATAGCACAAGGAGACCCAATCCAGATGTTCAATATAGTGTGGAGTGTACTATGTACCTAACGTAGCTAAAAATCATTTTTAATTGAAAAGTCTAATAGATTTTTTCCGTATAGTATATTTTCTTAGATTGTCCATCAACTGCAACAAAATGTACCGCATGCTAGCGGTACATTTTGTTGTACCGCTTTGTACCGCTTTTGTTGCGCACATCACAAAAGTTTTCTGTATGTATGGCAACCTGCATGATTTTAATATTTTCAGTGTTTAAGTGCGTACGCGATAGCATGTCTTTTAAACTCTTATTTTATTTATTTATTTTTTGTGATGTTTTAATTTTGTTTGACAATTTAGTTCCGAAATATTACACGGAAAGAATCAAATGCTGAATTATTTACATCGTTTAAAATGTAAACAGGTTAATTTTCCGGAAACGGGTTGCACGAAAAATTAAAAAAAATTATACTTGAAAAACAATTAAAAAGCATGAAATATCAGTAAATTGAAAAACTGTTTTCAAAGAAATTTCTTTCGAAAGTGCATTTTTTTATATTCGACGGTAAAATTCAAATTGAGCAATTTTTAGAAGTTAAAACAATTGAGAAAAACCTAAATTAATTGTTCAAGTACACTGTTAATAATTTGCAGCAAACTGTTCAGTTATTTGACCGTTTTTATATAAAATGGTTACATAGCCGTAATTTAACATTATTCTGAGCATAATATGAGCTATAATATAGTCAGACTAGAGTTATGTATAGTTATGTAGAGTATAGTCGACAGTTATGTAACCGTTTTCTCTAAAAACGGTTGAATGACCGGACAGTTTGCTGCAAATTATTAACAGTGTGGTTACCACCGTCGATATGATGTTAGTCACGGACATGAATTTTACTTTATAATTTAGATTTGCGTTTTATGATACCTAAATTTTCATTTTCGAATCACCGATCAACATTATATTTAGTAATGTAAAAACCGTGTCATAAAAATCAACTTTTGCTTTCACAATTTAGTTTAAGCTGCAAAGTTACTTACTTTATATTCAAAGAGCAAATCTCAGATGCAAAAAGTAATAAATTCTTAGAATTTCTAATGCGGTGTTAAAAAAAAGTTTAATTCTTTTATAGCGAAGTTTACTTACGTATAATATCAATGTGTTACTTTATAAACATATTTGTATATGTGCAGCATTTATGTTAATTTTTGTAAAGTACTTCATCAGGAAAATGTGAGGTTTAATTAAATAATGATATGTAGTCGCACGTAATATAACTGTTCTTATTTTGAAAAAAAATTCATTCTGAATAAAGACGAAAGTTTATGTAAAACATATTCAAATATGGAAAGAAAACTAATTCATATTTTTTTTCAACACGCACAAATAAATAAAGACAAACAATGCTACTAACCGAAAAATAATTAAAATTTTAATGTATTTTAATTTATATTCAAATTTGCGGCATAAGATATATTTCTTTAATACTTTTTAAAATATTTAATAAATATATAAATACACACATCTCATATGGATTTTTCTCGAAACTTTTATAGGCACGTGTATGTAATAAATAAAAGAAACATCTAAATCTCAGTAAAATTTTTAATTGTGAATTCATTAATATTTAAGTATTATATAGATTATTATCTTTCGGACTTTACCGAAATTATTTACTGTTTTTTCAGGCGACGATGAAATATTTATGCAACATTTATTCAAGAAGAAAAGCAAGAATCCAATGGTAAATACATTTAAAAAATGTACTGGAACAAAAACGTTTTTTTTTTCAGATTTAGAACTATAGCCGATTGAAACATGTTAACTTTCTGAAACTTTGCGTTATATCATATCTCTGTGGGATAAATAAAAATGTACACATATTGATTAAAACTTCCTTAGAATAGCTATCCCAGAATAGGAATAGTTTTATTCTATATTTTGCCGAATTAATAGCACACGGCTATGATGCTTTTCTTTAATATTTTAAGTGGAAATAAAACAAATCAATCTTTTTTCATGTAAACAAAGTACAACAAATATGTTAAAATTATGTTCAGGAAAACAAAGTATAAATTTATATGCGCAAAAATCTTTAACACAATATTTTCTTAAGGAGGTGTTTGTTAAAATTGACATAATTCGCATTAAAAATAGAGAAAAGTTTGAGATTACCCTGTATTTGAATATGTCTTATTAAAATGTTTTCTACTTCAAGAAAGCTACAGCTGTTTTCTTCAGACAACAGTAAAATGATTACATATCACCTATTCTACCGGAATAACAAGAATTAATTATCATAAAATACGCTTATTTAATAAATCATATTTTTTAATGTAAAACAAAAATAATTTCTTTTGGATTAAAGCCGGTTGAAATATAGAACTTTTTATTTAAATTATTATTTCATTACTTTTATATGGAATGAATCATATATTAAATCTACGCGTTCAAGATTTTCCCTAGAAACAATATCTCAGGTTAAGAAAATTTATTCTATATTTTGCACATTTTTTTTCCTTATTCATAGCACAGGTATGTGAATCATTTTATCTAATAAAATTAACAAGATATAAAAAAAATAAAGTTTATAGAAAATTATAAGTATAACATGCGCAAAAAGAATTTCAAAATAAATTAATTAAAATAAACAAAAATTTATTTATGCATAAATCATTTATGGAATTGTGAATATACGTTTACCTCTTTTTTAAGCAGACAACAATGAAAGATCGCGTAATTCGTATACAAAGCAGAAAACATTGATCTTCATTTTATAAATATCAATCTTTATTTGAATGTTGTTTCGTCGTAATATCAGGTTTCTGCTGCTATAAAACCATAACACAGGACAAATATCGATTTTCTTTGAGCTATAAATAATCTTTTATGTACAAATTTAAAACTATTTTGTAGAATATATATGCAAGTAAATTAATTTATACAATGCATTGAATTTTATTTAAATGAAATTAAACTAAAAAAAATAATAATGTATACTTTTGTTTCCCTTTTACTTTTTCTTTAGAAGTACATGCATCAAATCACGAACCAGCTGAATACTGATTTCTAAAGTATGTTTTCATAATTTTTCATGATAATAAATATAAAATTGAGAAATTGCACAAAACTCAAAGAAAATTTAAAAAATAAATACATTAAAAATATTATATAGTTAAATTGTTAAATATTATATAGTTAATATTAATATTAAATATTATTGTAGATGCTTTTGCAGTACATGGGCCTTGTCGTGATAGAGAAAAAGCCCTTTGTGTGAGAAGGAAATTTGGTAGGATACTTTCTGGCAATCTATTCACTGTTACATGAATGCAAGCAATTTTTACAATAGTTATATAAATTATTTAATATAAAGAAGCCATTTATCTATTTTTATACGAGTACAACAACTCGTATACAAACAGAAGCAAATAGTATATAAAAACTATAATATATATATATATATATATAAATTCATGCAAAAACAAGCATAAATGTTCTTTTGATTCGTTTTCATAGCTGTTTATTTCATTTAGTAGCAAATTTTTCTTTCAGAAACACAAATTGAGCCAAGCTTTTAAAAATATGCCAAGGACCCTTATAGTAGAAAAGTACCGAATTGTACTTTGAGAAACTTTATGAAATGTGGTGTGTAATTATTAATCTTCTCTTCACAGACAGGTGTAAAAAGATTACATAACAGTTATGGAAGAAGAAAAACGAGTATCGATTGTTACATATATTTTCATTTTACTTGGTAAAAAAAAAAAAAAAAAAAGTTTTCGTCTGTTTTTTAGAATTATAGCATGTTGAAATAGAGAAATCTTTCGGAAAATTTATGTTATACGATTCTTTGTTCGTGGGGTGAATCATAAAGTAAACCTATTGATTTTTTACTTTTCACAGAATCGATATTGCGTCATCGAAGTTATTTTTTCTACATTTTGCATTTTATTTTAATAAATTAATAGCATACGTCTATAATGTGTTTGTTTAATTGTTAAACGGATGTTTGAAAAAATTATAATTTTTTTCATGTAAAAAGTGCAATAAGAATTTATAATATAAATTCATTAAAGTAAAATATACATATACTAGGTGATAGTAAAATATACAAATACTACCATCAAGTATGATTGGTAAGAAAGCAAAATTGGTAAAATATATAAAATAAATTAATAAATAAATAAGAAAACCTTCTCATTACACTCAATATTTTAGTCTTACTATAAATTTTGGAATCTGTCTCATTCATAATGAAAATAGAATCTAAAATTCACAGTTTATTGAAGTTCATATATTTGTCAAATGATCTGAAAACTGTTTTTATTATTGTATCCACTCTAAGAATGTTCATCAAAATAAGTTATTTCCGCAATAAAATGTTTTGTAATTATCGTCTTCGAACGTGGCACTGTAAAAAATTTAGAAACAAAAAGCATTAAATTTAAGTAAAATTATAATCCAGTAACAGACTAAGGGTTTGCCACAACAATTAAACCTTGCGTTATAATTTTACCCGAAAAAACGAAGCTAAAACGCGTGAAATCCGATTATGAAAGATTACTAATTTTCACCGATACTGAATTCGATTGTATATTTCTCAAAATCCGGCAGCTATTGCCAAGATTGCTACATTTGATGTCGACTAATTTTCCAAGCAAAATTTTTCTATACTTTGCCAAGTTTCATTAAGCGTGGAGACAACTTTGTACTGGTGAACGCTGGTACATACATGCCCGCTTGTGTGTATAAAGTGTCTACACATAAGTATAACTGTACACACTGAAATATTAAACTTTCGTATTTCCATGCTTTTCCGACCTATTCAATATAGTTATATGGCATAATATCATGGCGTCACAGGAAATGTCCGTCACGTTTTCTGTTCATCTTACCCATTCATAAACAGTATGCGCAGAATACGTTATACAGAATTTAAAAAAATAGATTTATTTTTTAACTAAACAATAATCAAGAAAATAGACGATAATCGAATTGTAAATATATTTTCATTTTAATTGATGTACTAAAAGGGATTCTCTTCCGCTTTAAAGAAACAACCGCTACAAGTATTCCTAAAATGTCCTATAATTTCCTAAAATTTATATTCCAGCATACCTTTTCCATGTAACGAATTATAAAGTAGGCTAATATATTTGAAAGAACTTGGAACTTGGGAAGATATCCTTATACAGAGTCCCTGGAACCATGGGATCCGCATCTCTAGTAATAGCAATCTCGATCTTAGATTTATGACTATAGCCGAAGTCCAGAACAACAATTACACTAGAAAAATTTAAAGGCACCCAATCAGAACGAAAAACAATGAAATAAACAGCACACTGACAGTTTTCGGTCAAAACTAAATAAAATACTAAGCTTCTGTTTAATCAACAAAGGTAAATCTCTTTAAAATTTTCTAGTAAAATAAAAGGTCTTATTTTGCTTTGGAGCTATAGCTGTTTAAAATATAGAAACCTTTCTGAAATATTGTGTTAAACCGTCTTTTTAGCTCGCGAGGAATCAGAAAGTAAATGTATGTATTTAAGATTTTTCTTAGAATCGTGACAACGGCATAGGTATTTTTTTTATTTTATATTTTGCACTTTATTTTACCAAATTAACAGCAAATGTATTTGACGTATTTCTTTAATATTTTATCTAGAAGTCACAAAAATTATTTAATGTATAAAGTGGTGCAAAAAGAATGTTAAAAATAATTTTATCAAAACAAGGGTTTATAGAAACCATTTACAAAAAAAAAAAAATTATAATAAAAATAAATAAAGCTTACTTTTATAAACAGACATTAGTAAAAGATTGCGTAACTCGTATTAAAATTAAAGAAAAGTTCCAGATCACTATGGAATTAAATATTATACGTTCAATTTTTCTTCTACCTCATTAGAACTACAAATGTTTTCTACACGAAACTCTAAATAATTGCATAAAACTTATTCAAAGGTGAAAAAAAAATCGAAAGTGAAAATTAAAAAAATAAAATAAATGGCTTCTCTACTTTCGAACTACAGCTGATTTAAATATAAAAAAATATTTTTTTAATTTGTGTTTTACTTGTGCGTATGTATAAAAAAAAAGCTATGGATTTAAGACTTTACATAAAATTGATATCCCGGCTTAAGAGTAACTTTGTTCTACATCCTGTCGTTTTTTTTAATAATTTCGCTCAATGTTTCAATATTTTTTTAATGTAAAAAGTGCATTTAAATATACATAAGATCAAGGTATATATATATATATATGTGTGTGTGTCTGTAATTCTAGAGAAAATAGTAGTTTAAATAATAAATTTATTTTAAATTCTATTAGATGAAAACAGAGGATTTCTTCGCATTAATTTAGCCTTTTTTTCCAAAAAATGAGACTAAACATTCCTTTACAGTAAAATAAATCACATAGTAAACAAAAGCATTCGAAAGATCAAAGGTAATGAAGATCCATTGAATGGTAAATATATTTGAAAACTTTTAGGATAAATAAATGTTCATTATGCTTTAGAACTACAGCCAGATGAAGTATAGAATCTTTTCGGAAAATATCTTTCATATCATCTCTTGTGCGTGTGATGAATTAGTAAATAAACCTAAGGATTTAAGACTTATATCGATTTCTAGAAGTGAAATATCGGATTAGGAATAAATATATTCTATATATTTTTCACTTTAATTTTTACGGAGGTAACAGCACACGTCTATAAGTCTATAACACATACCATTACTTCATTAATTAAAAGTTTAAAAAATATTTTTAAATTCTTTTATAGTAAAATGTGCAATAATAATTTAAAAAATAAATTCATCGAATCAAAGTAAAAATGTATTATATGTGAAGAACGTTTCTGTACAATTAATATATATATTTATTATATTATAAAACAGTGAATGCTTTCATGCTAGCATCCATCAGGCCAAAATGTCGGAACATTGAATCGCCTAAACTTTAAAATTATATATTTTTTTTGTTTTATTTTTTTGTTTACATTTTAATAGCAAAAAGTAAGTTTCTTATAACATCTGTTGAATTTTCATTGTCAAGTCGTGATATTTAGTCGTCAGTTTTCTCAGTTAATGCTGCAATGCTAATCTATCAGCAAGTGGACTTCTAATTTTTAGAGCCTACACTGTTAAACATTTCTGTAAAATCACAGAAAAAAAAAACGAGACTCTCTGTAAATTTACACTAGTTCTCCGTTAAATGCATTTGATCGAGTTTCTCTGTCATCATTTTACATACATTTCCCTTTTCTTATATTAGATCCCCTGTAGGGATTTCCGTGTCTATTATTATAGATATTTTTATATTTGTTACAACCTGTAATTCAAAATATACACTTTTAAAATTCTTTTAAAAGTTTATTAAAAATATTAAAGAAAAAAAATTAGTTTAAAAATTGTTTTATTAAAAATTAGAATATTTTAGAAAGGGGAAATTCATCTCTGCGGAGTTAGCGGGGATTTTTATCGACTATCACTTTGATGAAAAGATAGAAAGAGAGAGTGGTTATTTAAAGAATAAATTTTTATTTCAATCTGGATTTACCATTTAGGTAAGATAATTTTCAAATATTATTTTAGTCCATTTTATAATTTGTGTTAATATTTATAAAAAATGTAATATATTATTATTAGGAGACGTAGAATTTTAATGACATATTATTGACATATTTTAATAACATATTATGCGTTATAAAAAAATATGTCAACCTTCTAAATACATAAATATTACAAAAAAATAAGTTTAATCTTCTAAATTTAAATATATGAAAATATTAAAAGTCATTTTAAATAACTTATATGCTTTAAATTTATGTTTCTTTTATTTATTACTAAAAAAAAAATCCCTTTCCAAAAAATATTCTTTTCAAAAAATATTCGCGCATTATGACAATATATATATATATATATATATATATAATATGTATATTGTGTTAAAACTTCGAAAAATTCTCGAAAACATTGTTAAATTTGCTGAAAAAAAATACATTTTAAAATTCTTTCATTTTCTTAGAAAAAAGAAAGAAAAAAGAAAAAAAAAGAAATTCTTTACAAGTACAATATTTTTTTTTCAGACTAAATCATAAAAGACATACTTGGCACAAGACAGTAACTGCCCAAATGGTATAGTGGTTATAATCCCTGTCCGCCACCCGGATGACAGGGGTTTGAATCAGGTCTGTGGTCGAAGCGATTTTTGTAAAGTCCTGCGTTACAGCGATTAGAGTTAATTCTAACAGCATCCGTATCTGGCGTAGAAACGGCGTTTTCTGTCAATGATTTTTTTTATATATATATAATTAATAATAAAGATTTTTTAACAGAAAAATTTACAGTAGACTCTGTAAATTTACCACATAATTTCTCTGTTATTTAACAGAATCTCTGTTTTCTAATCTCTGTAATTTTACATAAGACATAAGATAACAGATTACCAGTAGATTCTCCGTAATTTCACAGATAATTTTTTAACAGTGTATCCTCTGCGAATAGCACTTCAACGAGATCATCCAATACACGACAAACTCTACTAAAACTATACAAGTTGCTCCATGTGGCAACATTTTGGAACCAATGTCCACAGCAATTTTAGACAAAGTTAAACCTGGGATTCGTGTATGGTGACAGAGTATGCAACTGTTAAAGGCAAATGAGTTCATGAGTATGAAACCTTTTTCTGTCTAAGATTTAAAAATGTGTGTGACAGGTACAAAAAGCATTTCAGTTAGAAATGCCCCATGATAATCAACTAAATCAACTATTACAGCCTTTGACCAGCCTGGAGGCCGATGTCGTGGGTCGTACACAATATCTTTTACCGTACGAAATGCACCGCTTACCAATTTTTCCTCTATCCACATATTGGTACATAACATAAGTCTGTACCCAATTGCTAAGAAAAGTTTAGCCTGAAAGCCAGATGCGTGATCATCTTCACTCCATTTTGCTATTTGTTTATTGTGGTTTACTAATATTTTTGAAACTGGCAATTTTGATTTATGAAGTATTTCTTGATTATGTTCTTTAGCTTGCTTGTTTGTGGGAAAAGACGTATGGCATCTTGAATTCTTTCATGTTGAGCCGGAGGCATAATGGATGAGTATTAGTCGCCTGTAACTTGGCCCACGAAACACGACTAAACAATATCTTTAAAATGTCTTTGTTGATCATCGCTTTGTCTCTTTGGCTTTGTTAAGGTGAAATATTTTTCAAACGTCCTAAGCACTGTTTGTCTTCACACATTCAATGTGTCTTTTCTACAATGTCTGTTACATATAGAGATGTCTTCGACAGGATGTAGCTGCCGAATATATCCAATGAAGAAATCAAATAAGCCCCTAAAAGGGTCAATTCTATCTGGTTAACCTTCGCGATATCTTTGCTCAATGAAAGCCTATAGCCGACATCCGATCATCGAAAATTCGTCAATAATGAGAAATGACACTGGATTCATGCTGAGCTGTAGATTTCTTGCTGCTTCACTTCCTAAATCAGCGAACGGTTTAAAATACGTTGGTACTTTTAGCACAGAGTCAATTGTATTGCCCTTGAACTTCAATGCACGAGCATCTGTTGGAGTTAAAACCATGGTAGATTCCGGTCCTAACTGCTCAGTAACTCTATTAGGAATTTCTTTCTTTACCGTATTGTTTTCCAGCTCCGAAATTTCAAATAATAAAAGTACGCTTAAGGCAATTTGTAACTCTTGTTCTTAAAGACAAAAGTTGTTCTGAACATAAGTATTTTTAAAATGTCACTTTTTTGGCGACAAAGCTGTATTTCATGTCGATATAATGTATATCAAAACATATAATCAGTTCATGTATAAAATGCTTCTTATTACCATTTTTTTTCATCCTGGATTGGCTGGATTAAATACAAATAAACAGATTCAGTTCAAACCTTCACACTTTATATTTACAATAAATAAAAAAATAAAACATTATGTTTGTATGGAAACAAAGAGTGGAATTTCATGGATGGCTCAGTCCTATTTTTTTTTAAATGCTAAATTCGTGTACGTAATATTCCTATCATGAATTGTTCTAATCGACCCATTTCTAAAATTTATTTGATGATAGTTTCCATAGTTTGTAATTGCGACGTCTTATATTTTAAATATTCCTCAAACACATAATTTTTTTAGTTTATACATTTTACAGACTTGAAGAACTGTTCTTAAAAAAAAAAAAAAAAAAAAAAAAAAATGCATGGCTGGGTCTAATTAAACCATGCCACTAATGTGCATAGAAAATAATACATGAAAATACATGAAAATAAACTTTGTATTTTTGGATGATATGCATTTGATTAATGTTTGATAGTCTACTGATATATTCGATTACGATACTGATATATTCAAGTAATGTTCTGCTTGTTTGGTGTGTTTTGCCACTTCATTGTGCGATATGTCCCGCAGTCAGCGTGATCTTACTGAAGAAGAGCTCAGTGATCTGTTGAAGTGATGAAGTGATAAAGACAGTTGCAACTCGCGCGGCGGAAGTGGACGTGACCAAATGTCAATGAAATGGGGGCGTGATAGGAAGTGACATTATCAGTAGTTGAGTTGTTTTCTCTTGGATATTTCGTTTTCGTTATTCCCTTGATTTAGAACAGAGATTAATGATTGAGTTGTTTTTCGCTGAATGTTGAGTTGTAGAAAGCTGAATGTTTTGGTTCCTGTTTTCTCCTGCTGGTTGAGTTGTTCATTTCGGTTTTGTCATACTTTAGTACAGGTTTAAATGGGTAATGTGTTTCTTTCCTACAGGTTCAACTGTTTTTTGCTGAATATTGGGAATTCTGAAAATATCACATCACCTAAACGAAGAAGATGCAAAGAATGCGGCACAAAGAGAGATCGAAAAGCGAAAATGAGGTACGCTTCATGCTTAGCTTTTCTTCGACAGGAGATCATGTAAATATGTACTCTAAATCTTGTTTGTCATAAAAAATGTATCAATAATAATGGAAATAAAATATTTTTGTAAATAAAACAATTTCTATTATTTTCCAAGATTTTAAATCCTTAACACCACTTATACAAACACGGAATTGAAAGGAACGGGGAAAAGCAAGGAAAAAAAAGAGGAGGATTTATAAAATGTATACAAAATATTGTCTCTATTAATAAACATAAAATTATATGTAATAAAGCTATATAAAATATTTGTTATGATCTAGAATAAATCAACCTGGGTTTAATAGTCCCAGACAGGCAAAATGTATCTTTTTTCCAATAGGGTACGAAGATTAATACGATTTAAACGTCATTACACGTGTGTGAACATTAAAATTTTTGGATCCTTATTTCATCTACTGATTAAATTGATTTGTTTAAGTTTTTCTTAAATTAACTTGCTTAATATCTCATTAACTTGAATTTTTATTCATCAATTTGCACCAATTTAGAAAGAGAACATTTTAATTTACATAATTTTCACTCCTTTTTCATTTAATCCGGACGACAGATTACCTACTTACTAAATAATCTGTTATCCAGTTTGAGACCGAGATTAAGGCCTTTTGCTAAAAAGATGTTTCCGGGTATTTTGTTATTTAAAAGAGATTTTCATGATAAAAAAAATGACAACTATTTTCTTATTTAAAGAATCAGAAGTCTTTATTTCAGTTCTTCAGTAAGAATGACCTCTGGGTACCTAAAAAAGTGTGAAAATTTAATTCTAATATACATGATCTCGCATTAAAAAAAAAGGGGAAATATTGAGCTTGATATGTACTAGAATGTTATTTGATCTTTAAAAAATATTTCTACCGCTATTTAACTACAATCATTTGAAAAATAGAAGCTTTCTTCAAAAGTGCATGCCTTTTCTCGTGATATTAACACGTTTTTGAATCTATGAATCCAAGGTTTTTTCACAAATTTTATATACAATGCTAGTACATAGTTTTGTTTTCGCGCTGAATTTTGTTTTAAGTGCAATGAATCTGGAAAAGGGATTTAATTTAGATTTTTTATTTTTAAATTTACCTCCTCTTTTTCTCAGTTTCTAAAGTAGAATGGAAGTTATAAGAATCTAATACTATTCGGTTTCTCAAAGATGTTTTTGTAATATTTCTATGCAAACAAATTTAAAATATAAAAAATAATGAAATCATATATCGCTTACCTGTAAGAAACGTGAAAAAAAAAAAAAAAAAAAAAAAAAAAAAAAAACGTATTATTGCACTAATAGATCTGATTTAGGTGAGTTTTGCTACAGAAAACGCGTCATAAGTGACCACAACTGACATAAGTATCATCCTCAAAAACCGCTAGATTACGCTATATGTTAAATTGTTACCACAGAAGACGGTAGGTTTGTGTGGAGAGGATAAATTTTCACAACACTCCCTACCTGTTCTACGTTTTTTTTTTCATAACTATTTTACACTTCTATATGTGCACAAAACTAACTGCAACAGTTTTATGTTACAGTAAAAAACTGTGAATATTCTTTCGCCTCAACTGTGAAATGTAGTAATTTTGAGTTGTGACACTTTTCTTGTGGATGAGCGATATGCATTTTAAAAAAGTAATTTTTACTGGCAAATATCAAATTTAATCATATTGAATTTTTCATTTTTTTTTCAAAAGTTTTTGGAATTTTGAAATAGGTTAGAATGTCAAGTTACTTTGATCGTTTAAGTTACGATTTTTCAGATGTATGATATGTTCTAATATGCCAGAAATATAAGTATATAGAACATTCAAAACCGTAAAAACTTAATGAGGACCTACATGAGTCGAAAAATGCGAAAAGGAAAATTCCATTCGCTGGAAAAAATGATAAATATTTCTGGATCTAACAAATATTTACAAAAATATAAAATAACCTCTGCCTAGGTATCTACGATTAAGAACAAGCGTTCCTTTATCTGCAGTAATATCAGAAACCAAAAGACATCCGAAACATAAAGTAGCATATCTGAAGCAAAATTTTCTTTTGCAGAATATTTTCCAAAAATAAAAAATAAAAATAAAAATAAAAATAAATAAATGTTGGAAAGAAAAGAAAAAAAAAAAGGAAAACCCGAAATGTTTGCGAATGGTTTTAACAGTATATCAATATTTTTTTCTCAACACGAAATATCGGTTTTTCGAATTCTATATATTATCATGTTTATCATCATTTGCATGTTTAACAAATATGTTCAACAGACAAACATACTAAATTAACAAGATTAACATTAATATTAAAATTAATATTATTTTGTTACTCTTGCATGTATAAGTTCTGTTACGCAGCTGAAAATGTTTATTTCAGGTTTGATCATATCCCAAAAATCGATATTTGGTGTTCAGAAAACTGTATTTAAACTGTACTTTATTGCGTCGGATTAAGCGTCTCATTTCCAATTAAAATATATATTTGCATTAAAGTTTGAATGAAATACAGTGTCAAGAAAAATCAAAGATTGTGGAAAATATGATTACAAATATCTCGGCAACTAATTAACCGATTGACTTTATTTCTTTTGCAAAATTTATGTTTTTTTTATTGTTTGTTATATTCCCTCCTTAAAATAACAATTTCGAAAATTTTTATATATCTTTTATCAGAACGAATATTTCGGGAGTCCAAAAAAAGTAGTTTCGTATAATCGAGGTTAATGAAATTCAATATGCTTCTTCCCATTATTACATACTAAGTACACACCAAATTTCAAGTCTCTATCTGGATTTGTTCGGGAGATGCAGCGTTTACAGACACACAGACAGACAGACGGGCGGACGGCAATTTTTTTTTTCTAAAAATTTTTTTCGGAATCTCCAGTGTCTGAAACGTGTAAATCCGTCAAAAAATTTTTTTTTCGATTTTCAAAACGATTACAAGATTTACCCTATACTACGTATGACGATTAAATAAATACTAGGTGGAAATGATGTACAAAACATCTTACAACGTTAAATTTAAAATCTAAATGCTAATTGTTTCCTATAATGTTAATTTAAGAAATTTATCATACCAAAGACTTATAGATACGTGGATATGGAGATATTTGTACAAACTTTTACCAATTGGTTTCAATTGTATATAATTTCATCACTAAGCGGATCCGTACAAAGGAATTTATCCTGTCTTAAATATATCTCTACAATGAAAACGTTTTGTACAAATACAATGTAGTAGGAAATATTACTTTGGCAAATACTTCCACCAAGAAAGATTTTTTATGAGTGCTGATTAAGAATATTTTTTTATGATGACCTAATCCCCATTTTGTACATTGAAAAGATGGATGGATTGGTAACTTGAGAATTTAAATTAATTTATTGCGGAAGTTTGTTATACAGGTATTTTTATTAGCACTGTTTTCTAACAGTTTACACATTTATTGTTATTTGGTTTATCAATTTTTATAAATTATTTCAGTAACATTAATATAAGAATAGATGATAAACATGGAAATACGACGCACTTTAAATGGGCTATTACTTACAGACACTTTTTAATTCTTAAGAAATTTTATATCGGTGATGTTGCTTTTTTACAATCTCGGGTCACCACTGGTAAATTTTAATAAATAAACATAGTAAACCATTTGCTTTTTTATTTGTTTTCATAATATTTTCGTGTAAATAGATATAAATTTGAGAATATCATGAAATCATGTGTATATAGTATTTAAAAAGAACATTTTAATTGAATTATCAGTTTTTGGATATATTTTTTATGTTTAATTTTTACCGTCTTAACACCATAAGTTTTGTAGAAATTTCTCAAATTCTTAAAAAAGCATACAATTGATAAGAAAATATATAATCAACTAAAGAATGTTTAATTAATTTCCAAAACAAAAAATAAATTCACCAAACCAATGCTACATGCACAGTAAAATCTTTTATATAATTGAAAAATACATATCAAGATACTTATTCTTTTAAAAAGCAAAAAAACAAAAACATACATAATTCATAAATTGAAAACGGTGAAATATGAATCGAGATCAGCCTTTATCTGAATGTTATTTGATTTAAGAAAAGGTTTCCTTTCCTATAGAACTACAACCGCATGAAAATAAGAAAATGTCTTTGAAAGTGCTCCCCATTGTGCGTGGGTTGAACCACAAAAAAACTTCCGAATATATGATTTAAAGATTTTTCACGGGAACTGGATTCAAATGTATAAAATAATATTACTCGTTACACTAAATTTTATTCTAAGTTACAAAAATCTGAAAAAAAGGAATGTATTTATTCTTTTGTTTTCCAATTATCTTACTTTCTTCCCAGTTGGACCTCTGAGTTAAAATACGCATTGCCAAATATTGATTTCTGAAATATGTTTTCATTTTTCCTTTTTTATCTAATAAATATAAAATTTGTAAAATCATGACAGCAATTTTGTATTACCTTTAACTAAAATCTTTTTTTTTTCTAGCATAACTGTAAATATTATTTTTGGGACATCCTTTTTTAAATATTAATATTCCAACACTGACAAAGGATGTGAATTAATTTTCACTTTTGCTAAACAACGCATAACCAACAGAGTGAAAAATTTATCCATACCAGGGATCGAACCCAGATACCCTGGTATAGCGCAACATGTGCTTTACCATTTAAGTAATCTGGACGACATCCAGTCTGGCATTTTTCATATATACGTTAACAAGGCTGCAAGTTCGCAGCGCAAGATGGAATGTCATACATGAGCACACTACCCAGTGGCGAATATGAGATGAATAAATTCCCAGCATCGAATAATATTATAGTGGTGCGTACCAAGTGCTTAAATGGTAAAGCATTTGGTGCGCTATACCAGGGTATCTGGGTTCGATCCCCTGTCTGGGTACATTTTTCACTCTGTTTGTTATGCGTTGTTTAGCAAAGTGAAAATTAATTGACATCGTTTGACAGTGTTATTAAATTTACAGTCCTGCTGAAAATTTCATCGGAAATTTAATATTCAAAATACATAATATGCTTAAAACATAATATACTTTTGTAGTAAATCAGTCTATCATAGCAAAGTAATTCAAAACATATAACAGAATTCGCTAATCATTGTCTTCTATAGATTGTTTACCGGATAAAATTACTGAAATTCTTAAAATATATACATGAACTACATATCTTGGATTTCAGTAAATTTATACGGAATTAATATATTTCCTTGTAATTTTATATCTGTACTTTTAAAAACGTGTGATATCAAAATGTTATTTATATATAAAGAAAAACTATAGACCCCTGATATTTTGCAGTTTGTTATATCGTTCACCCAGGTATATCACACGTTTTCTTTGTCTTCCAAAGAGAGTAACAAAAAACTTAAAAATGTTTTCTACACTTATAAATTTCTACATATAAAGGTAGAAATAGATAAATGTAATTTCTCTCTCGATAATATTATTAAAAGATTTTGACTGACAGTGAAAAGCTAATGAATAATACATCAAGCAATATTGCCAGTTAAAATTGGTTTAACTATTTTATAATATTGATAAAATGCTTTTTAAATATGGGAACGGGGAAGAAATTGATTTTGAAGCAATGTACGTACTTCTTAATTAATGTCATAGTTTACATTATTACAAGTAATATTGTATGTAGATACTATAAATTTAAGAAAGAAAAAGCTGTAAAAAAATTTCAAGTTTATCAGACTTTTTATCTTTACTCTTTGCAGATTTCGTTTCATATTATAAGAATGGTTCCAGAAAGAAAAATTCATTAATAATTTTTTCTGCGTGTATTTTTATTCTTCGTAACATTTTGAAATTTTGAAAGGGCACAGCCATTTGCGAGAGATGACCTTATAGACAGGTCAGTGAATTTGTGAAATAAGTGGTTATATATATAAACCCAAGAATATTAAATACTTTTTATCTATTCACTAAAATTTATTTTAAGAGAAATGAATCATAAAAATGTATTTCATTTCGATATTTCTTTTTCATTTATCATATTTTTTCTCCGCTTCAAGTAGTAACATCTGAGTTGAAATATTATTATAAGCTGTTAAATATTGGTTTCTAAAGTATGTTTTAATAATCTTTTTTCAAATTAATCTAGAGGCAAAAGCATGTCCGTGAGTAAATAACACTGATGTCATATCACTGATGGCAATAGAGTAGGTGATCTATTTTCCTTTTTCGTAAATGTAATTGAATGGGAGAAGGTCCCATGTTAGAAATTTTAGTTTTTTTGTTGGAAAAGAGATATGTAGGATGACTTGAGATTAATTACACAGTGATATAAGTTACAATTTCATAATATACAAGTGTGTTTACTTTTAAAAAATAATAATAAACTAAATTTAATCATTTATTTCTAACCCACCTAACTAGTTTTTTATTACTCGTCAATACTCTGCAAGAAGAAAAATTAGGAGATAATTAAGATCAGAAGAAGGGTATATGTTGCAATAGCGGCTTAGGACATTGCTAAGCAATGACAGTAATTGTTTTTCCCAATTTCTGTAAAATTTAAATTTTTAGCATAGGCTCTTCTTCCAATCGCCTATTGAACTACCTAACATGGCATATTTTAAATTTTTGGACTGTCGAATAGGGAAACTCTGTCTCTGGATTAATGCGAGTGGCTGGATTAATGCGTTCGCACGTAAAGCAATATAAATAGTTCAGCGTATGTTTCAGGTAATATTTCATAACAAACTTAACATTTCATTAATAAATAAAAAAATTACAGATGTTTAATCGAACTACATAGTTAAACATTGAAATAATTAGAATAAAAAAGGGTGCTGAAAGTAGTCAAATCTTTGGCGATTTCTTCGTCTATTAACATGGTACGAGGATAATACGATAGTATGAATGGAAACCCGTTTACAGCAGATTGCCAATGTTGTTTAATTATAATTCAATCTTCAGTAATCGTTTTAGAGTTGATCAAATTAGCGTGTTTTTAGAGTTGGCGGTGTCAGAATAGGGGTTGGCGAGCGTAGTTTGTAGGGATTGGAGCCCCCTAATTTACACAAAGAATAAAACTCTGATTGTAAATATCATTCATTCTAAAACAAAATATTTTTGAAAAACCTATCACTTACTTATCTAAATATTTTACGTTTATTAAAGTATTCCGAGATTTACTTTTAACTCATACTTTAATGCAGTTGAACAATTTTTAAATAGACGGCGTTTTATGCTAATTTAATCCGAATAACGTGTTTAAATAATCCTTTTCCATTCACTCTTGTTCAGGTAGTCATGTCACTAATGACTTGCAATAATTAAACGGTACTTGAACAGAAAAATGATCGAAATTCTTTTCCTTCAATGACTGAGTTCGCTTAATATGTCCTGATCAGTAGTTGCATTTACTCTAGTTAATACTTCCGTTCTAAGAAAAGACATTTTTTATTTACAAAGGACATTAAATAATTGAAGTCGTTTGACTACAGTTAAAAAAGTTCCCTTCCAAGTAACATTTTTGATTATTCAAATTTGAGTTTTTTCTATTTAAATAAAAATAAATTGTACTCTTAAAAATCAATTATTTTACACTGATCAAATGTATATTTAACTTAATATGTTAAAGAAAATTAAATTATTTTTTGCTTCTTTACACACAAAATATTAAACATGTGAAAGTCGTTTTAGTCAAAAATCTAGGAATATTTATTTTTAAATCAGTTTTGTGTGAGTTTAAATTTTAGAAGCTATATCGATTTAAAATATGATTTGACATTAGCGATTTCAGATAAAAGATTGATGTTCAGTATTACACAATAAGCTGGACCGAAGAAATCATCGCAATACTTCTGAGAAGTTACGAACACTGAGATACAAAAGAAAATATAACTAGTAAATCTGCAGATCAGAGGGCTCAACGCAGAGCCGCAAGTCAAACTTTTATTGTTATATCATTTTACAAATTATATATCTACTTCCACAATTTAAGTCATTTCAGTTATATTTATTTTTGTATATATCATATTTCTCAAACAGTCAGAAAATACTTTTAAGAACTAAACAATTGTGTAAAATATCCAACACGATTTCACCAGAAGATGATTTTAAACTGTTTGTTCTGGTAATTTTTTAATAAAAAGTGCATATACAGGGGATGGGTAGAAAACTCCGCCTTCTTGAACCCTTAGACCTCCCCCCCCCCGCTTGGTCTCATTAATTTTTTACATTCACAATTTTGTGTAAATTTGCTATATCATGATTATTTTATATCTTGGATTCCATTTTATGCAGTGATATTATGAAGATAAGCATAAATTTTAAAAGGGGTTTTATGTAATTCTGATATTTTAATAGCAATACTTACTTACTTGTTAACCAAAAAACATCTGCATCTGATGGAGAAGTTGACTAAAATTGAGTGTAAGACAGATACTTAATATAAACAGATATTAGTAGACTAATTTCTAATTTAGAAATCTAATGTGTTTACAAATTTTGCTTGAGAAAAACAGTTTTAATGTTAATCCTATGATTTTTAAAAGTAAGATATTATCGAAATGCATCCCAATCTAATTCGACAGCAATACCACGTTCAAGTCACCCCAAAATAGACATATGTTAGGAATTTTAAACTTATTGTGTAATCATCCATAATCGTGCACACTGCTAATTGACTATTTTAGCATACATTATTTACCGCTTTAAACTTGTTTATATGAGAGCCTGTTAATAGTATCCAAATTCAATTTAAATAGTAATGTTTTTACCTTCGATCACATTTGTTGTTCATATAAGCTGTACACCCGATTGCAGAGGATTACCTATAGTTTTATTTCCCTCATCCAGAATTTATGTTTAATCTTTTGTCATTGGGATTATTATAATGATTTTTTATACTTTATAAAACACAATCTCTAGGTAACTGTTAATGACAAAAGGGGAAAAAATGAAATGCATATAGCTGCAAATATGTAAAGTGACAAAACGAAATGTTTTACATTTTCCGAACAGTTTTATAAATTCCCATAAAAAATTATACACCCAAATAAAAATATGACAATTATATTGACAAAATTTAAAACTAATCCCACTAATTAAAGACCTATATTGCGGAATTTTAGCATTCATATTTTAACATTTATAGCAATTATCCAAATTCGCCATTTTTTTTTAATGAATGATAAAATTTTAAAATTGTCTGAATTCCCATAGAAAATAATTGTTATTTGACTTATGATAAAAATGTTCTATATTTCCTGAACGAATCTGCCAAATTTAACCCGAAACAATACAGCTAAATCAGGGTATGTCACCAACATACCTACCTAATTAAAAGTTAATCATGTGCTTTTTTGCAGTAATTATTGTGGAAAAGACAGACTACCTAACTAAGAGACAGGCAGAAATAAAAAAAGCTTTTTGGATCTCCTCAGTAAGCCGCAACTGAAATTTCGGCGCAAAGGCTAAGAAATTTATTGATATTTTCCCGCGCACAGTCCATAAAGTTGTTAAGATGACCAAAAATAGACTGTTTTACATTAATTTTTATGATCCACTTTATAAGATAGCAACACTATAGCTTTCATTTTAACGCATTGAAATCATGGAGAGCGAAAATATTACTAAATATTACTAAGAAAATATTACTCAAATCAGGCAACAACTTATGACTGCGTATCAGCAGCAAATTTATTCTAAATATTAAGGTTCGAAGTTTTCGCGTGCAGGGACTTTGCGTCTTATTCCCATCCCTTCCTTATACGTCGGTTTGTTCTGTTGAGATTCGGCAGATCTTTTGAACACATCGAAAAAATCACAAAAAAGGATATTAGTATGGCTGAGAGGTGCATAAATGAGCATGATACCTCTTGTTGAGTTGAAGTTTGTTTACACAACACGAAAAGTAGAAGGAATAAACAAAAAACTCCAGAAATAAAATTCGTAAACTGAATTTAACTATGCTGGATGCTTCAAGCCCGGAAAATTATAATTCTTAGTTAATGGTTAATGAACTACGCATGGAAGACATATTTCCTTCTCATGAAGATTAAGATATCAACAAGGAGAAACAAACAATGGTTCCCTCCAATTTGTATATGAGAGTAAAGTCTGCATTTCCTAGCGATTGTTACGGTGTTTCTGATCGTGCAACTGCCACAATTGCATTGAGTGTTTTACTAGATATTGGTCAAGATATTGTTTGTGATAAAAATCCAGTTGAAAATAATACTGCATAACACATTACAATTTCATTTCATTCACGCCTGTTAACTAATGGGAACTTGATAGATCCTCCTTGTCCTTGTCGATACATCCATCTTCATGAAAACTGTAATTCACAGTGATCATGCAGACATCAAAGCATCCTGTGCAATTAAATAAAGATGACTAGTTTTTCTTCAGAGTTTTTAAGTCAGGTATAATGTTTCTTGTGAGACTATTTTTTCAAAATGTTCTAATTCTGACTTTTTCCTTGTACGTAAACAAACCTCATCTCAGTAAAATATATCTTGCTCATTTTCACATCAAAATTCATCAACAGAAATAAAGGGTTTTGTATACTGAACAACAATGCAGCATATGAAGATCCTAAGTCAAAAAACAAAATAAATAATTATTTCAACTCTTTAATGTTTTGTTGCCAGGAAGAACTAGGTACCATTTAAAACTCTGGTTATGTAATTAAAAAATCATTCCAGTCATCTTATTTCTTTATTTGGTAGTATACCGCATAAAAAATTAATGATCGTAATGATCTCTTGTCAAGGTTTCTACGGTTAACATACATTGTAATTAACCTAACAGGATTAAACTTAAATAAAAGTCGCGTTGTGTACTTTTACGTGGAAACCTTAACAAAATTATTAATGAAATAAATTCATACATGAATTAATATTAATATTAACTTTAATGCAATAATTAGGCTTTAAAACTTAAGTAAGTTGACAACAATGTGCTACATCAAAATTAATTAAAACATTATATGTCACATCTTTAGACCTCAACAGTCAACAATCCAATTAATTACTTCATTATTTTGTTTAAATTTATTTCTGAATATTGCATATTTCAATACCTTCATGTTTGAAGGACTCATTTCTAATCTAAACATCAATTCAGTTATTTTTAGAGTAATAATTCAGACAATATAAACCTCTGATATTATTACGATTATACTCCTGTGAGTATTTTAGCACAGAAACATACATTTATGTATAAAATACCTTAATATATAAATTTTACAATAAGAGCCCTACTTTGGGCCGACTTAGGTACTACCACTTAGTTAATTCTTAAGACTAAAGACTTAAACTATAATTGTTAAAAGAATATCTGGTAGCACGCTAAGAGATGGACGTCCCCATCACGGTCATCATCATCAGATTACTTGATGACTTCCTTCGCTACACTAACTTTTAGTATTATACAACCGTTGATATATTACGAAGCCGTTATGGCCAAGCTTAAATACATTTTATTTTGAAAATTGTTGGCGTATGATATTATCAGGACATAAAAGCCTAGTACCATACTCTCTAGCTTATTAGAAAGTTACAAATTTGAAAAGAGTCTGAGCCAAGTTGCTTTTAGCAAAGTCAGAAATTGAAGTCACACTTGCAAGACAGCTAAGACCGTAATGCTCTCATAACATCATACTAATGCAATGCTACATATAATAGAAAAAAATCATAAGAATGTTTTTTTGCAATAGAGATGTTTTCGTTTATTAAATTTTAATTCAGGGACTCTACAACCATTTCCCTTTACATTAATAAGCGCTGAAATATGCGCTGCTGATTGGCGCAGTAAGTCAACGCCCACCACACGAGTGACCCGTTGCATTATCCTCATAGTAGCTTTCCCCCCTACCCCCGATTGTAAATTTGGAGTTTGTAAAACTGTCAAATCCTTTGTATACCAGCTTCCTCTCGACATTCCGCGTTAAAGTAAATAAATCACTTTTTTCCCATATATGGGACTCCCATAGAGATGTAAAAAATAATAATAGGCACAATGAACATATTATACAATTTTTACGGAACTTCATACGCATATAAAATGAATAAGTGTTAATAATTGTGCGCAAAAACTATACTTATAACGAAATTTTCTTTGTAGATTTGAGTCTTTGAAATGTGAATTTTGTTGATTTCTGGTCATTACGAAAATATCAGAGGAATTGGGGAAAGGTGATACTCCTCATCATTTAAAATGCGTAAAATAGTGGATTTTTCCAATTTTCATGAAATTTAAGGCTTATGTGTAAATGGAAGATACCAATAGATTAATTAGCTTATTTAATTTTCTTCTCTTCAATTCGCAATTTTTCCGAGATATAGCGAAGAAAACATGTGTCTGTACTTTTTGTGTCACACTATTACAGAATACTTTTTTTGACGTTAAGAAATCTTAAATATTCTGGTTAATGTATTTAAATAAACATTACAAAAAAAAAAAAAAAACACTAAAATGATATCATAAAAAATCCAATAAATATTCGTCACCTGATAAATAATACAGAATTAAAAATTTTAAGATGACTTCATAAATGTGCTTCATCCTAAAGTAAAATATTTTTTAACAATTTGTCGCATATTCGTCTAAATATTACAGTGTCAATAAAATATTCTGAGGATTCCTTTTAATTCAAATTGTTTAATGCACCAAAACAATCATTAAAGAGTACACAATAATGATTCTATATAAATTTTAATCGAGATATCCCGTTTAATTAACCTTTTATATTCATTCTTGTTTAAATCTTCATGTTGCAAAACATTCGCATTAATTAAAATATGCCGCAACGAAAAAACGATCGAATCTCTTCTTTTCTTCAATGAATTTGTTTAATATGTTCTCATAACTACCCAAGTTCATTTCAATTAATGCTTCCGTTCCAATAGAAGACACTTTTTATTTGGAAAGGTCATGATATAATTGAATAGATTTGACTGTAGTGGAAAAAATACTTCTGTAGTATTATTTCTGAATGTATATGTTCTTTTTTCTTACAAATATAAAAAATAAATTGTAGCTGTAAAAATAATTTTTTATTAATAGCATTTTTGATTTGACTTAATAATTGAAATAATATTAAAATTTCCATCGATCCATCTATAGAAAAAAAAACTGAAAAGTATTGTTTAAGAGTAAAATGTTGTAAGATTAAAAATGAATTCTGAGTAATTTCAAATGGTAGAAGCATCTATTTCAGAAATATTCGTTGAATGAATTTAGATTAAAAAATAAATAAAATGAACGCCACACAACTAATTAAATAATCTAAATTCAATAATACAAAACATTCTGTGAGAAATGAGATATATTCTGATTTATCCAATCTTTATATTATGTATTCTCTTTTTTATCAATGAGTTTATTCTCATAATATGTTCTCAGCGACACATAATCTTGCTCTAGTTAATGCTTACGTTATGCAGAGATATATTTTTTTCTATTTTCAAAGGTCACTAAATAGTTACTTCTGATTGTATAAATTGTTTCTTTTCTTTTTTAAAAAATAAATTGTGCCGAAATAAAACCAACATTTTTGATTGCTTGTATTTTTAATTTATCGCAATTTTTTAAAAATTATTCGTTATGTTTTACTATTAATTTATACAGAAGATTATAAAAATGTAAAAAAGGTTTTAGATTAAAATCTAAGAATAATTTTTAAATGAACAGCACCAGATTTAAATTTGAGATGTTATACAACAGTAAAACATTCTTTGTTATTAACTCGTTCGCGCAACAACAATTTTGTATGTTTTATCAGGCTCTAAGATGACTATCTCTAAGCTCTATTTAAATTTAAATGTACTGTATAGATCAAATTAACTCAAGTTATATACGTAATTGACACCAGAAATTTTATTTTTTAACATATAACTTATTTCAATGCAGTTTTCTCTTTAATTTCTTTTATTGAATAGAAAATCTGTTTCTAAAGGTGTTTATTTCACTCGTTTCTATGCATAACTACCTAAACATACTTCACAAGTCACAAGTCTAACTCATTACGGTTCATTACGGTGCATTGTGGCCAAAAATATATAGCGTGAGTCTTATTCGTTCTGATATTCTATGCGAAATGCTTAATGATTTTAGATGAAAGATGGATAATGAACATTACACAGTTCTTATGTTAAATTTAAATTATTTTAATTGATAAATGTAGAATAATTTAGATAAACAGTGTAGGCATTTTACAGAAACAAACACTGGCATTACATTCCAAAAATTAGAAAAAATATTAAATAAAATTTTAGTTATTAATTCTATATTTATAATACTCTAACAAATCCTTTTAAATCGCACATTTAAAACACACAATTGAACTATCTTTAATAACTATACAATAATCATTATTTACTGATTTTAATCTAAATTTTTAATTAATCATTTTCTATTCCCTTTTGTTACAATAGTATATCATAAAACATTCGCATTAATCAAAGGACACCTGAACCGAAAAACGATTGAAGTTTTATTCCTTCAATAACCTAATTTAATGTTCTCATCAGTACCTTAAATTCACTTCAGTTAATGATTCCATTCTAAAGAAAGGCATTTTTTATTTGCAAAGGTCATAAAATAATTGAAGACATTTGATTCTAGTTAAAAGAATTTCTTTTCAAGAAACATGTCTGGTTGTTCAAATTATTTTTTATTCAAAATTAATCTTTACCTGTAAAAATCGATTTTCGTTGATTGATAATCTATTTGAGTTAACCGAAGATTTTAAAGAAAATGTAATTATTAATTAAATAATTTATTCTGACCTTTGCAAAAAAAGAAAATGGGTTTAGTTAAAACATTAAGAATAGTTTCATAATCCATTTTGTATTTGAGAATAGTATAAAAGAAAATATTACCCTACTGTTAATGATTTCTTATTATTTTTGAAATAGTTTATTCTGAACTTTACAAAACAGAAAATGGTTTTAGTGTAAAAATTAAGAATATTTTGAGAATTAATTTTCTATTTGAGATTTGTAAAAAAGCAAATATTACCTCCATGTTAAACTTTTTTTATTAAAGTATTATAATCAACAGGGCAGAATTCATTCTGTTAAATTTAAGATATTAAATTTGTTAAATACAGCTTAACATAGTTACAAATATTATTTTTCTAAAAAAATGACATTCGGACCATTCCGTAAATTAAAGATATAAACAACTGTGATCTGAAAGCTGATATAGATTAAGAAATTTTAAAAAGACTTCATAAATAAACTTCATTGAAAAATAAAATCATTTAAAATTATCTGTCAATAATTCACCTACAGATCACACAGTAATGAAAGCAATCCGACATTTTTTTTAAATTTCATATTTCTAATGACATTAAAAAATAATAAAGCAGTATATGATTATAATTGTTCGCTATTGTTAATTTAAATGTACCGTTTAATTATTACTTGTCTATTATATATTATTCAAATTTTCATGTCGGTAATAAACTGCATTAATTAAAGACATCTAAACCGAGAAACTATAAAAACAATTTCCGCTTCTCCAGTGCTTAAATTTGTTTAATATGTTCTCAGCCGTACCTACAACTCACTTAAGTTAATGTTTCCGTTTCAAAGAAAGACATTTTTCATATTCAGAGGTCATTAAATAATTACAGACATTTAACTCTAGTTAAAATATTTCCTTTTCAAGTACTATTTCTGATTGTTCAACCGTTCTCACCCTTTTAAAAAAGATTGTGCCTGTAAAAATAATTTTTTTACAGTGATATATATATATATTTCAATTAACTTTAAAAAATTTAAGGATAATTAAATTATTTTTACTAATATATTATACGGAACATTATATAATAAAAAAATATTTAGTATAAAATACCGGGATAATCTTTAAATCAATTGTGCGTTATTTTAAATTTGATAAGCTATGTGAATTTGAAAAATAATTTGTTATTAACAATATTTAATAATAGATTAATAAACAACACTACAGAATACTTGTGTTACGATTAAGAAATGTTAATTATTAAATGTACAGCAATGTTGTTAAATAAATTTATTTTTCTACGTAAACACACACAAAAATCATATTAGAAATAAAATTGCACGTTTTAGGTAATACAGAATTAGATACTTAAAATTGTCTTTATACATGTACGTCATCTAAAAATAAATTTTTTTTTAAATATCTGTGATATATTCATGTAAATGTTATAGATTTATTTATGAATAAATCATTGGTACTGATTATGGAACCCCACAAATTGGCCACAAAATTATATATATATATATATATATATATATATATATATATATATACATGTGTGTGTGTGTGTGCCATTACAGAGGGTTGAGTTGGGACTGTTAGAAATCCGTGTTTCATGCATTTAATTCAATTCTTTATCATTCTATCATTAACACAATCCTATTACCATTTACATAATGACTCCTGATACATGACTATATATTTTCACCCCCGTAAATTATTACTTTTTTACTATTCATTTATCATTTACATATTCCTTTTTTATTTTATATTTAAATAAATTGTTAATTAATATTATCTTCTTTATCTATTCAAATTTATGCTATTGCCTACTTTTATCTTTTCATATTTTTAAGTACTGTGAAATACATACTTTCTAATTTTAAATATTGTTCACTACCATATTATTCCCCTTTAATCTTCATATCTATTTATGTCTTAATTTACATTAATTATTACATTGTCTGTAATTTATTTTAAGCAAAAAGTTCGTCTTTTAAAAAAATAAAATGTAGTTCTCGCTCTTGCTTTTTGTATATTTAATGCTGGATGGCAGCACCAGACACTCCCTTTTAGTGATTACTATTTTTGTTTTGCCAATGACTCAGCTGTTCAATTATCTTAGTGATGAGCTATGGGCTAGCATATGATTAATATTTTTAAATCTTATTTAATCACTTACACTATTTATTTTACTGTGAGTTGTGCCTATTATTATATGACTTTTTATCTATTACAGTTGAATCATAATTTATATTTTGGATCTGTTATTCTTTGCACATTTTGTTTTTTTTATATGTTATAAGGAGCTTAATATTGTCATTTTTAGGCTTAATGCTGACAATATTTGACGAAATGGGATATCTTTAGTTTGAATTATTCCTATGAAGTTCCTCAAGTGAAACCATAAGATATTCATACTTTTTCATATTTGCATTTGCATTTCATTGTGTTTAATCTTTACACTATCTTTCCCTTTGATTTTCAAACATTAGATTTCATTATATATAAAGGTTAAATCAAAATGGTTGATCTAACAACAACTTCGTTGTAAACAATGATCGGTAGAAACATTCTAAGCACATCTAGAAAGAAGCTCATATTTATGTTTGCATATTTCATAACTTCTTTAAGTCGTACACAAAACATTCATGAAATCGACTAATCAATCAATCCTTTGCGCCTCATATTGTGAATAATGTTTAGATAGACACTCATATCAGTGCATTTTCTAAGTGCGCTTTCAGTTCGATCACTTTTATAGGCAAAGGAGGAAAATCTCCATGAACAGGAGTCATACACAGTGCATTCACAATATCTGGTGAAAAATTGACTATAACTTTGAGTTTTTCTGTGTGACTAAAAAACGCCACACAGACCAACTATGATGTGCGCAAACAAAACATTATCCTTTTTCTGTAATATACTTAAGGCGTTTCTTCCAATTATTTTTTACCATTCACTTATTGTCATTTGTAATCAGGGCAATCATTTTGACTTTCACTGTATATATATATATATATATATACAGTATTCTGCCTTGTCTTGATAGGTCCACGATTCCGTCTGTTCTACGGATAACTGCGGTAGTCATCACCCACTCAGCCCCAGACTACCACCATAAAAACATTTTAATCTCTCTCTCTCTCTCTCTCTCTCTCTCTATATATATATATATATATATATATATATATAAATCAGTGTGTAGGTGTATGTTTCTTAAAGAAATCTACAATGATTGACCGATTGCCCACGAAACATGAAATAAGCATGTTTTAGAACAAGCATAAAACTATTGGCTACTTTAAACATTTCTCAGACCACTCTTTACCCCATTTACAACCACCTGCCATGGTTTTGTTTACAGGAATCTTTTTTTAATGCAAGTTTTTGTTTTATTTTAAAAATTACCAAACCCTAAAAAAGCGTGCAAGAAATTAAAAAAAAAAGTGATAACAGACGAACTTTGTTTTTCTAAGCCAATAAAAATTGAGACCCACTACCTATATTTTCACATTAAAAATTCAATTGTTTTCGCATCCACGTCATTCTGAGCGGATAATGGGTATTATTCATCTATAAAATTTGAAAATTGTACTATATATTCTTTAAAATGACATAATAACTTCATTTAAACCAATCTGGAGTTAAAATATCTATTATAATACAGTTATTTCAATTTCAAGAAAAAAATTCAGGTACAACAGTAATAAAATAATTTACTAAGTTTAGCGTCATTTTCTATGAGACGCTTTCCGTGTGACGTCAAATCTACACTAAACACACGGCTGCTATTTTTTATTTCGTATTTCTTTTTATACTGCAAATATGTATAGCTATATCTTATAGCTAATTGTTTTAATACTTCAGATGCAGTGATAACATTTTCCACGATTTATATTAAATAATGAATGAAACATAGCAACATATTTTTAGAGTCAGTACTTTCTGTTTGCAAACAAAACTTCATGACTGATTTCCCGACTGAAAGCATCTAGTAAATGATGTGATTTTCATGTAATCAGATTAGATTTGGTTTTTATAAATATAAATGTAAGTTTCCATTCAAAACTTATGCCATGTGAAATACAATTTCAGTAAATGCTACATCATGTGGTTGAATATTTAACATTTTTTTCCCTTATTGAAAGGGAATCCGTCTATTTTACGCACGACAAAAAAAAAACCTAAATTCTCAGATTTTTATTATTTTTTTTTATAATTTATTCGTGTACAAATTAAGATTTATTTGGGCGTAAAGTGTGCGAGGTGTTAATTAGCGATAATTTTTAAGGCGAGGATTAATTTGTAGTTAATGATTTTAGACTACGTGTCGGGATATATACATCCCAGTAGATTATTTTTTATTCTATCTGTACCAGGGTTTGAAACTTAATCTCCGTCATACACTTATACTATGATATTTTCAAGTAAAATCAGTCACAAAGAAATATTTTTGTAAGTTATGGTTCGATTTAATATAAAAATCTTTGTAACCTGGGTTAAAGACTGATAAACAGTGAGATGTGTATCTTCTGATAACTTTGGGTTATTATTCTTATAATTGTTAATTACAGAATAACGTAGTTATAAAAACTATATTTTACAAAAATGTACATTGAGATCATAGCCTCAATTCAAGAAATAAAATATTTGTGATTTGAGAGATAATACAGAATAACACATTACAAAGCGTCTTTAGACCTCATTCATAATATTCATTATAAAATAAAATAATTTTTAAAAACTTGTCAAATATACTCATCTAATAATATTACTTTTAATGAAATATTCCATAATTATCTTTTAGCTCACATTTTGAATCCCATTGAGCAAGCATTAAACATACAACAATCCTTTTGATTAAACTATATTTTACTATTACTTTAGACATAAAATAATATAAATGTAAAAATGGTTTTAGAAATATATATATATTTGTACTAAAAAATTTATACTATATATGTTTATACTAAATATATTTATTATAAATATATTTAGTATAAAATAACTAAGAATAATGTCAGAATCAATTGAGCATGATTTTAAATTCCAGAAGGTATGTATAAAGGTGGAAAATATTTTTTTTCATTATCGTTAGCAATCATTTTATAGACAAAATGTGCTAAGATGATGCAGTTTAGCCCTAAAATGTCTATTGGACGATAGTCAAACAGAAGTATTTGAAGATTAAAATTCCATTAAGGAACACATAACTTATTTCTATGAAGGATATATTGGATTTCTTTTGTTAAATATAATTTTTATATCAAAACATGTTTATTTAAGCTCATTGCTAAGTTTTGTGACTACAAAAGTTCATAACATGGCTATAAATGTACAGCATGAGTATGATTCTGTGTCTACGCGAAAGAGTTGATGATTTTGTTAATTTTTATTTTTTTATTCATTACACAATTGTTGAATGATATTTAAATTTCTAAATGCAGAACATTTATATCGTTTACAAAACTCATACCATTATTACGTCGTAAAAAAAAAAAAAAAAAAAAAAAAAAAAAAAAAAAAAAAAAAGTTTCAGATTTGATAATAATACAAACTTAAAGGTTTTTTTTTTTTTTTTTAAAAGACGCCGTAAATATTCTACATTCAGAAACGACATTTTTTTTTCAAAAATGTTTCAAATATTAGGCTTAATATTAAATCATTATTCATCTATTTTGTCGTTTACTATTGGCACATATTTTTCAGTGCTATTTAATAATTATTAAGTAATATACAATAATCATTCTATACTAATTTTAATTCAAATTATCCGTTTACATATTCACCTCTGTAACATTCACGATTATTAAAGGATACCAGAAAGAAAAGTACAATCAGTAACTTTCTTTGTTCAATCACTTAATTTGATAAATATGTCATCATCAGTACCTAAGTTCACTTCTGTTAATTCTTCCGTTCCGACGAAAGACTTTTTTTTTATTTGCAAAGGTCATTAAATAATTGAAGACATTTGACTCAAGTTGAAAGAATGTCTTTTCAAGTAATATTTCTAATTGTTCAAGTTCTTTCTTTTTTCTGAAAAATAAATTGTACTTGTGAAAATCTTTTTCTTTTCGATTGTTAAAATATTTGATTTAACTGAATTTAAAGAAGATTAAATTATTTTTAAATAATGTATTGAGATCGATGCAAAAATATGAAAATTGTATTTTGGCTGTTCTCAAATCAAAATTGTCTACATTCTGACACATTCTTAGATCGTTTTCATTCTCAAACGGATAAAAGTAGCATGCGCTCTTATGCAGAAACTATATAATAGACCTTTTGTTTTCATTTTTTGGTAAATACTGAAGATCTTCCAGAAAATAATGTCAAAGTTGGCGATTTGAACCAAATATCCGGATGCAACTGTCCGAGAGAGAGTGAAACTGCCGTCAAAAAGCAACAATAAATATAACTAAAAATGTATTTCATTTATTGAAAAATGAAAAAAAAAACTGTTCGATTACAAATAGTTTCAATAATCAAGAATGCAAGGGCCATGCTTCTAATTTTAAAAATGAGTCAGAAAATGTGCCAGAAAGTTTCGCGTTGCTGAGCGAGAATAATTGCGTAGTTCCTTGTTCTGTTACCGTGTAATCATTCTGCACTAACTTGGAAAATTAAAGTTTATCTTTTTATAATCACATTTAAATTTCGAAACACGTTTGGGAGGGGAGGGGGGTTAGATGTCCCCGCCGAGTAACCGCACAGTGGAATATTTGTTGCAAAATCCTGGCCAAAAAGGCAAAAAAGAATATTTGCTCAACAATTCTAAAAAGCATATTTTATAATAGCTGGCTAATTGGTCCGTCTATCTATGCCTATTTCAGGAGCATGAATCATAACCGGCGGCTCCCAAACTCAGTTGAAATGAAAGTTTCTCTGTGAGAAGACGTGATTTTTTGTAATGTTTCAGCTTTGCTATTATGTTTAAATATATACTTTTACATGTGCATATAAATAGTTTTATTTTTCATATAAAAATAATAATAAAATTGATAATGGATTATTTTTAACCCTTTTTAGATATAATGATATCAAATATATTCAAAGCTTTTTTAAGCTGTGCCGGGGCTTGTCTGAGCATTTTTGAATTATAATCGTATTGGTTCTAGTTTTGAAGACATTCTTTTTTTAAATGTTCCGCATATTGTTGCCATTCTTAGGTATCCATATTTTATTAAGGGGGCTGGTAATCTATTAAAAACACTCAAAATCCAGTATCTCTATACTATAGACAATCAACTTTACTAAATACTAAATGCAAGTAATATATATATTATATACATTGGTTTATAAAAACAATTTTGTACAGTACATTTATATATAGTAAAATTAACCACACTTAATTAAGCATTATTTGTAAATGAAACAAAGCTATCAACCATTACTTTCCTCTTATAAACAGTAAACAATTAATTAAACGTTGCATTGTATATTCATATTTTATATAAATACATACATTTATGTATGTATAGCATTAATTAAGGGTATTTATCAATAGTAAGTCAACAGCAATGGTTTTAAATTTAAAACACATGAAAAGTAATTTAATGCTTCAAATACTCCACTGTGCACCGCTAGAATTCAAAACTGTCTGGAACCACACGTTTTTGATAATTTTGTAACACAAGTTATTATACAAAAAAAAAAAAAAACTAAAAAAGCTAATTTACATGATGGATTTACGGATGAAAGCCCCCCCCCCCCTCTCAATGGAAAATTCTTAGCTGTATTTTCTTTTAGTATTATATATTATAATACTATTATATTTTATATATTATAATTATAATATTATAATGATTTATAACAATTATTTTAAGTTACTCGAAAATAATAATTTTGCTATGTTTTTTTAAAAATTAGTCAAAGAAAATTTAGTCCATTAAATTTCAATATGCATGGCAGATTTTTCATTTAAGAAATGTACTGATAACAATTGAATTAAAATATGTATAATTCACATCTCTTCCCTCCACATAAATAATAAAGTTTTACAATCTTAACCATCATCTGAAATTTACGAAATCTCCCCCAAAATACTCTTCAGAGTATTCATTTTATCAGCGACAAATGAATCAAACCATATTCTAACCATTTGTTAAGCAAAGAAAATTTCTCTAACAAATTATATTAATCAACTCACATTCTAAATATTCATTAACAATAGGAAAACTCTAGTAGTAAATTAACCTCATTAATTAAAAGTAGTAACTTTATGGCAGCACCAACAAATTATCATATTTCCTATAAAAATATCAACACGCAGCCGAATCATTCCATTACTTGCATTTAAATGTACATACTCGCATGTCCTGATGGCTTAATCGGAAAAGCGTTGAACTTCTAACCATTTGGTCCCTAGTTCGATCGCGGCATGGGAAGAAAGGTAAATTCATATTACCTTCCCGTAATCGAAAAGAAGATGCTTCCATAGATGGCAGCACTGTCGCATATTAATTTTTTGCAGTGTGTAATTTTTTAAAGTGTCTCCTTGTTTAACCATCCGTTTCAGACACTTATATGTCTGAATGTTAATTCTAAAGCAATGTAATTACATTACAACAAAAGTAATAAAAGATTATTAATAAACATGAGATGTTTAAAAAACATGAATATTTATAACAGTTGAATATGGTGAATATGGTAAACATAGTATAACTTTAGCAATAAAGGAATATTACAGGAAAAAGTATGGTAACAATTTCTTGAATTGATTTAAAATAATTTGGTTTTCCAGAAAATGAAAACTTTATACTTATATGTGGTTTTATTATACTTATTTTGTGTAAATATTGAAGCTGTAAATATATTTAAAATGTATATAGTCTATAATATGTAAAAGAAGTTTAAAAATTATCATGAACAAATTTTAATTTTATATTACAACTATCGTATCAACTATCTTGAACTTCAGAACAATTCTTCCTCAAGCAAGTTAAAACTTATTTTAGTGGTTCTAAGAATTTTTATGGATTATATATGCAAATGCTTGGTTTGTTTATTTAACGAATTTGAGATTTTTTCATTTCGTACCCTTGTTGATTATGATACATTTCCGGAATCAGAGAATACTCTTTGATAGACCATTTAAATTTTGGAGCCAGAAACCATGAAATATAAACATTTTAAATCTAATTTTATTAATTTTTTGTGAAAAATATATATTTGAAATTTTGAAAATTTTTATTGATCCTTTGATTTTTTTTTATTATCTTTTAAAATCCAATTTATTTTTCAATTATGGATTCTTTTAAAAAGCTTAAAAGCAAAAGAGCAAAGGTTCTTATATCGGTCGCAAAATTAATAAAGAAATTTACCCTCTTATTGTTAGTTGCTGTTGATGATATTGACTGTTATTCTTTAATGAAATCTTTAGAAATTTTAAAGGAAAATGAAAATTCACTTCAGAATTTGGATGCTTAATTGAAAGATCTAATAAACGATAAATAAGAATATGAAAAGGAACGAGAGCCTGTACAGGAATATTTGGAAAAAAACTTTAAAATTAAAAATTAAAAACAGACTAAAGAAAAAAAAATCAAAATTAAGCTATTCTAAGACAAGGATAATGGTCCAAAAACATCAAATCTGTTCCGTCAGTGAAGCAGCCAAAGTGAAAGATAGAGAAATTTACTGGTGTTACAAGCCAGTTTTTAGATTTGTTAAATATTTTTTCTAATACAATCAATTGGAATAAATTATCAAAAAAATTGAAAAATTTCATTATGAAAAATTTTTGTTTTCTGGACACGCGTTTAATATTTAACCGGGTACGAATGAAATGGTAAAACATATAGTCTGTGTTTAAAATTATTACATCACGAAAATATTATTATTTGTATATAAATAAAGTGTTAAATCTTCAAGATGTGGAATCTTCTAATAATATGAAGGCTTCAGAAATTGTAGGACGATGTTGAAGTAAATGTCAGACATCTTGATGCATTGGCAGTTACATCCGGCCATTTTTTATTGCTTATATTGTTAAAATTATTATCAGAAAATCTACCTATGACGTACCTTCGGCTACTGCCTTAACTACCTCTGCTAAGCGATTTTACACATTTTGTAAGGATTCTCATCAGGAAGGATTAAATTCTAGTACATCCACACTGATTTATGTTAAAATGTTTAAAAGCTGGAATATTTAAAATACATAATTTTTTCAAATATTATTTTCAAAATATGTAAATTATGAAGTTAATATTAAAAAATATATATTGATGTAACCAGAATTTTTTTGAGTGAAATTGTTTTCTAGAAACTTTAAATACGTGAATCCAAAAGTATTGTTCATTACGCCTTTTAAAACTACCTGCACTGCAGTATGTTGTGCAACTTTTAAAAATGAACTGAAAATTAACAGACATACGCAAACTTTACATTTGTATAATTCCTAAGCTATTTCAATATATGATTCCTTCATGATATCCAAAGGCGAAATTTACCGAAATTATCTAAACTGGTCCTTTTAACATACATTCAAAGAAAACATAATCTTCAATCAAAAGCCTATTTTCGTTAATCTCTACACCTTTTTGGTGACAAAATAGGAAGGTTATTTTTTTTACCGATCCTACGTACATATACTTCACATACTTTAGTTTAATATACAGGAAAGGAGGGAAGGTGACGAATGCAATTTTTCTCCTTCGTAGTCATACGTAGCCGCACCTTGTCGTGCACCAGAGACACTTGTTGGAGAACTCTATCAACAATTCCATTCAGAGTAACCTGTGCATAGTTGTGAGAGGAAGTTGAATTTTCCTGTGTGCTGTTGTATTTTTTCTTACTTCACGGTGCAAGGAATTTATCTAAATTAAAAAGTGTTTCTGTAGATATTTCACAAAACGCTTGAAAGTTAAAGTATTTGTTAAAAGTTTGACAATGTTGTGTGATGCTTTTCCCAGTTCCCATACAGCACATGTTCTTCCCTGTGACATCCCCAGGAAGATTGACATTCATCCCCCAGGCATCCCTGAGGATGCAAAAATTTGTCATCAGGAGGTCCTCAGGAACCGAAAGTGTCCACCTCATAGTATTCCGGGGAGTTCCCCAGGACCTCCTTCAGGTTCCTCCTCAGGATGTTCTAGGGAAGATTTCAGGAAGTAATACCGGAAGAATTTGAGACACTTCAAGGTCACATAATGTGCATAAAAAACATCCGAAGTTATCATTATTCGACGTAATATAAAAAACATTTAATTGTTTTGTTTTTCAGTAACAGACATTACTTTTATTAATCACGTATACGGAATCACATGAAAACTATGGTCGACATTTTACGGAATTTTCTTACCTGCTTTCTGCCACCCGGATTTGAGCCTGGAAAGTTAGGAACACGTGAGACACACTCGAGGGATTACGCTACTGAGCCGATGTCCCTGAATAATTTATAAGGTATTGACGTATTTCCTTCTCCTCTTATGAAAGCCAGTAAATAGAAAACATGCATATTTTTTAGCTTCGTACAGCAGGAATTCTGTAACGTTTATTGCAAATTAAACATTCATACCCTTTGATGTATATTCAATACAATTTTAAATTGATAACTAGATAAAAAGCGTATCAATAATTATTTAAGGCTGTTCTCAAACCCAAAGGAGCTACTTTCTTACACATATTTAATTTCATTTTTGTTCGGAAATGCATTAAATTGGCAGAGGGACTTATTTAAAAATTATGTAATAGAAAGAAGTTTTTCATTTTTCTTGGTAAACACAGATCTTTGAGAAAATACTGTGAAAGTCACAGTTTTGAACTGAATTCATTACGCAGCATCACAATAAAAGGGAAAAGGGAAGAGGAATTTTCTAAAACATTGCGTTTTATCATTTTAGTTAGGAGCCACATATGAGGGTCAGGGGTTTATGATAAGTGTCCAATTAAATAAAAATATTTTAAATTAGATAAATTACTCTTTAAATTATAAATAATCACAATTAAACAAAGTAAGAGAAAAATTGAGTTTTTGATAAACCAAAAGTTGAAAAACAAATTAAAATGCATTTTTTCTATTAGAAAGATTATAATTTTAAATTTAGAATGATAATAAGCAAAACTCAATTTGATTTTTAGTTAAAATGTACTCTCTTTTAGTAGGTGTTATAGGCTTTTTGGTATTTCGACATAAATAGCGAATTCAGAATTTTTAAGTGCACTGTTTTTATTTTTTTATAGTGGGTTATTTAATGCTTAAAGAAAAAAAATTCTTATTGTTCAAATTCATTGACATTTTTACGAGTCATAAATAACAGTTTCGAAGCCTGTATAAAAAAATTGTGAATAAATATTGATATTTAGAAACAAAGGAGCTTCTAAGAAGACATTTTTTTTTCAGATCGGGTCATGTAATAGTTTAAAAAAATAAGTGATATTGTCCAAACTTTTGGAGATACACTCAGAAAAAGGAATTGATTAAAACTACAAAACATGTTTTGTTGAGTACATTATGGTTGTTTTAGCAAAATTCATGTATAATTGAACCATTTTACTTGAATTAACAAAACATTTTTTGCTGACGATACAAAAAAATTTGTTTGGAATTGCAAAAAAAAAAAAAAAAAAAAAAAATTGTTGATTCAAACAAAATTTCCATTGACCTATATTTAAACAAAAAGTTTTGTTGGGTCAACCAAATTTTTGTTGATTCAACAAAACTTTTTTCTGGGTGTAGTTATCGCTTAGAAATATAATGTTTGTGAAGCTTGTGTAAAAATGTCATGAAAAATTTTATATTTAATTGTAATAAAACTGTGTTTACTTCTTTTTTCGCGTCTGGTCATTTAATATTAAAACAAGATAGTTCTTATCGTTCGAACTCTTTGAAATTTTTATGAGTTATACATATAATGCTTTGGAAGCCTGAGTATAGTTTTCATGTAAAAATGTGGAAATTTAGTTATAAAAACATGAGCAAATGCCGCCCGCTTATTCACGTTTTAAGCAATAATTTTGCAGATTTTTTTTTTTTCCGAACACTTTTAATCGTCCGAATGTTTCGAGATTTTTATACGAAATTTACGAATTCTTTTTCAGGCTGTCCATATTTTGAACAGTTTTGTCGATGCGTGCTAACGAAAAAAAGATCCATCGGATTTTCTCTCAATTTTATCGTTTTTTTCCCCTTAAATGAGAGATTTAATTAAAATCTCAGCTATTTATCAAAAATGAAAAATACGAGTCTCAGTACTTTCTCTTTTCTATATTTCTGCTTACATTCTCCGGAATAACTCTTTGTTTGGTAATAATTGCATACATGAATAGTTTTCTTTTTCTCCAATTTGTAATATTCCTTGTCTTATTATTATTATTATTATTATTATTATTATTATTATTATTATTATTTTATTATTATTATTATTTTTGTATGTGTTTTTTTAATATTTACTATTCACATGTATGGTTTCCTTAAATATATTTTTTTATTTTTTCAATAGACGAAAATTATGCAGTACAAAGATTCTATAAATTTTAATTAATTAATTATTTTTATTTTGAGTATATGTAAATAAATAGTTTGGTTTTCATTGTAATTAAATTTATTGTTACTATTATTGTTATCGTTTTTCCAAAATTTATTTGTTGTACTTTGTTTTACTTAATCATTTGATGAACCTTTCTTCATCGGGTGATTTGGGGTGGGATGTGGTTGTAAAATATTTTCAAGTTGAACAGTTTCGGGAATTACGTTTCTTTCTCTGTGACGAAACACGTGATTTGCCGTTGAACGAGGAGTAAAATAATTCAATGTAGAATTAATCTTGACACGGGTGTGAAAACCTCCTATAATCTGATCTTCCGAAATGGAAGAAAACTGTTTGAATTGATTTACAATTATTTTGTATTCTAAGAAAAAAAAAGTATAGCTATATATGTTTTTAAAGCTGTAAACAGATTTATGTATTAATGTATGTAGTAATATTCAAGAAGTTTGAAAATTATAATGTCGGGCTGATTAATTCAATTTATATAACACAAAACAAGTTTCGGATTAATTACCTTGAATTTAAATACAGCTCCCAAACAAGCAAGTTAAAAGTAATTTTAGTGATTTTAAGAATTTTTATAAATTATATGCGCAAATTCTTCGATTATTTGACTAACTAATTTTAGATTATTCATTTCTTTTCTCATGGGGATAATGACAGATTTTCTGAGTCAAAATATGCACTTCAATATACAATTTACACATATAAACAAGAATCCTATTAGAAATTTAGAATAATTTAGATAAATTTATTCCAATTACATATAATTTGAAACAAATCAAACAAAATCACTTTCATATTAATAAAAAAAAAAATTCAAAATGTAATATTTAAAATTATTTTTTTCTAAATTTTTATTGGCATTAAAAAAATATATATATTATTTTATTTGAATGAAATAATTAATAAAACCAGGTTTATATTTTATAATGAAATCTATCACGATGAATTTATTTAGAATCATATCAAATCTTAACAATAAATAAAAGAGATTTTCGTTGATAAAGATTATAAATAGAATATATACACTATTCTTGAAATTAAAAACTTTTGATAAATAACTGAAAATCAAAGGAATGAGAAGCTATAAGGTGTGAGAGGCTATATAAAAACATAGGAAAAAATCTTCCATTAATTAATATACATGTATTATACTAACAAATGTACAAGTTAGCAGCTTTTGTTTGCAGTAATTTTTATATCTGAGTTAGGAAACTAATTAATACATGCTAAAGGTCACTATATCTACACGAGCTAATGAAATCTCACATATTTATCTTTTCTTCTGAAAATAACGATATTAATTTGTTCTTTTTTACACTGATTAGTGAACTACAGAAATAAAAATGTATATACTAGTTTCGTAGAAAAATGAAAAAAAGATTTTATTCTGAAAGATAGAGGCGATAATTTTTAAATAGTATTTTTATTTAAATAAAGGTTTTATGGTGATTTCTTGTGGTTTTATCACTTAATGATTTAGTTTTATTTCTCAAAAAATAAATGATATAATATGCTCGATGAATGAAAACTGCTTAGAATATTTGATTATTTAACGTATCTGATAGTAATATGGCCAATGCAGTTAATATGGCATAATATTTTCGTCAAACATTCTCTGCTATTTTAATCATATGTACAAAAATACTTATTTTCCTTTTAAATTTAAAATTGTAGAAATTTTTTTTTTAAACGTATCGTTATAAAATATTTTAAATTTTATAATTGTACTTTTTTTTGTCTACTAGCGTACTTCTCAAGCGTTCCTCGGAATAACCTTGAAGCTTCAGAATTTACCATCATTCAAAATTACATCTGCATATCCCTGATACATTGTTAGATATAATCTTGTATCTCAAGCGCTTGTTGTGTTTTCTAAGAGGGATGGTACTTTTTAAATCTTTATTTTTACTCTTCTCTATGTACCGAGATTCCCATTGTGAAACATTTTGCTTCTATGGCACTGATACATTTGGAGATGTGATTTTAACTTGCCTACCTCCGTTATTGGCCTACGTTCCATGATTCTTCATCATGCAAAATTTCAAATGCATTGATATAGAAAAATTCAAATTGAAAACAGAGTAACATATAAAGAAAAGTAAAAACAAAACAAAACAAAACAAATAAAAGTATAATGAAACAGAAACTAGAAAAAACACAAAACCTGAAAAGGAAGATCAAATTGTATTTTGACCAGGGCGGTAGTGGATGGTATATAGTGTTATATGCTGCATACCTTCTATACGTATTAAGAAATTCCATATACACTCAGAGAAAAGTTTTGTTGAATCAACAAAAATTTGGTTGGCCCAACAAAACTTTCCGTTTAAATATGGGTCAATGGAAATTTTGTTTGAATCAACAAGAAAAATATTGTTGATTTTTTTTGCAGTTCCAACAAAAAATTTTGTATCATCAATAAAAAAAAAATGTTTTGTTAATTCATGTAAAAAGTGGTTCAATTTTCCTTGAATTAACAAAATTCTTTTGTTGAAAGTTCTCTCAAAATAAATATAATTATCTGTTACTTTAAGAGTTCTTTTTCAGTTTCGGCAACAAAAACTTTTGTTTAAAGAACAATTATTTTGTGTAATTTCAAGAATTTTCTTTGTTTTAACAACAAAAGGTTTTTGTTACAGAAACAATAATAATATTTATTTAAAATTATTTTTGCATTAGAACCAATCTAAACTTAATTGTTTTTTAATTTATTTTCAGCCTGCAATCCTTCAATAATAACAAATGAATTTTTATCCTGTTTTTTTTTTCAAGTGTAAACCGACATATTCAACAATGTCCCTAGCCGGGACAAGATCCCAGGCCCTCAGAACAGCACGAAGAGGCTCTACCACTGAGCTACAAGGAACTACATCCAAACTCGAAATTTCTCACTCTTATATATGACGGACCGGCTGCAACCGCAGCACAAGATGGAAATGTCACCATGAGCATAGGGCTCTCTTAAGACATAAAAGTAGGGGAAGCCCGACGTTACTCTGAGGTCCCCCATTACCAATTGCTTTGTTATTTACAAATTCATTTTTGGTATGCTGCAACAATTTGAAACTTTACCATCAAAATTTCGAGTAAACAACAATTTAGAAAGAGCGATCTTCTTACATAAAAATTTCGTAAGGAAAAGGTGCATTTTTTACCCTGATTGACTTTTATTTATTTATTTTTTTTTAAATTCAATTTTATTTTTTTGTAAAAAGTTATTCTAAAATAAATTTGGGGGTAGTTTTGTATTTCCTTGGGTAAGCACGGACTTCCCGGGCCTATTCGGTAAACAGGCCCAGAATGAGCATGCAAATTTCTGATGAAAATACAAAGCTGGTTATTATTCAAGGATTACAGGCATAATTCACTGCAGAAAATTAATTACAAATTAACTGTGTTGCCGTATGCTGGGGCCTCAGAGCGCTATTGTGAGAACCCGGGTACGATTCTCGGCTTGGGACATATTTCACTCTGTCGGTTTAATCTTGAAAAAAAGTAGGATAAAAATTCACTGGTTATTAATTAAGAATTACAGGCTAAATGACTGCTGAAAATTAATTAAAAATTAATCCGTGCATTAGTTCTTGAGATTTATTTATAGTGAAAATCATGAAAAAAGTAGCATAGCAGCGCCACCTGTTGGCCTATTTACACCAAAACGTAATCAGCTTCTATTTATGTCAAGGTCTAACTCAATCTGTAGTTTGATGTAAATAAGTGCATTAGTTCTTGAGAAATCGCGAATCGATTGCAGAATTCACGAAAATTGTAACATAGCAGCGCCATTTGTTGCGCTATTCACGCCAAAAACTAATCAGCACCAATTTGTATCAGTAAGTAACTGAATATAAAGTTTTATTAAATTCCGTGAATTAGTTCTTGAAATAGAGCGCCCACAAAATTTTTGTCACATACAGACAGACAGAGTCATAGACAGTCATTTTCTAAAAACAGTCAAATTGTGTTCAGGACCTTCTAAAATCCGTCGAAAACCAGAAGTTGAAAAATTTCATGACGCCAATACTTTCTTCTTGTAAAGATAGAAGAAAGTAATAAATGGGATAGGGGAAATTTTAAAACTACCTTGGTCCGTGCCAATTAAAATAATTTTAATTATCCAAAAATTATGTTAATCCTTTAATTATATAGCTATATAAGTCAAATAAACCAGGTTAAGTGAGAGAGGTATGGCTACTACACAACAATTTAAATTTTGTATAAATTACAAATTTATGGTAAAATTAAAAAAACAGATTTTATTAACTCAAGTAAAAATTGATGAAATTTTGTTAAAATTTTGTAAGAGTGTTAACAATATTTTTTTGTCAATGCAGCAAAACCAACTTTTTACTTCTACTAAAAATTTTGCTTGAAACAGCCAAAATGTACTCAACAAAACGTGTTTTGTTGTTTTAATCAATTCCTTTTTCTGGGTGTACTCTCTGTTTCTGATTTAAACTATCGAGTACACTATTTAGATATTTTTTTTCGGCCACAGGATTGATTTTGACTTGTCACTTCTCTGTCCCCTGACACGTATACGTGCAGTATAGGGCGGTCTAAATCCTTGAACTTGAACACAGTATATTTTAACAGAAATTTTGCCTTATTTAATCGAAATTTTCATAGATTCAATAAGGAAAAAGTTTATTTTCACAAAAACTGGCGCCTAAAAATTAAAAGAAGCGTAAAAGAAACTCTACGCGAAGGGGTTAAGAAATGATTCTGAACAAAAACACTCACAACAAAATATTAATTAAAGATCTGCAAAGGTCTGAGCCAATTTTATTTCAATAGACTCGGACCGGGAGTTTTTGTTACTGTACTATTGCATACTTGGGGTGATCCAGGTCGGTGCTTAATTCTTTCCACGCCCAGTTCGGACTGTGTATAATTAACTGAATATTGTCAGAATTTGTGTCAAGCTGGCATTTATACTAATAAAAATAATAATAATAGTGATAGTGTATATTTTTAGTATTATAATCACGATATTAAATTACTAAAACACTATAACATGCAGATTTTAACAGTCTCCATCATAAAAAATGCAGTTGGAGAGGGAAAATTATTATATCACATTGGCATAATATTGTGTGACTTAACGTCAAACGCGCAGCATACTTGAATTTAATTATCGGCTAACGGAAAATATCTTTATTTTTATGTATTTAAAAACGCATAAAATTCACCTTATGTATATTTTTTGAAAATTATTTTTTTTTTAAAGTTGGAGAAAATCGTCCTCTATACAGAGAACCAACATGTAAGAGTATATTTTCTCTGAAAACGAAATTGTGTTGAGTTGCTAACTATATAGTTTTATTTTTGGTCAGAGAGAAGAATTTTAAGAAAATAAATTATAAAAAATAAACAAATCGATGTTTAAATAAAATTTATTTATAAGAGGAGAATTTGGCGTATTAAGAAAGAAATCGAATCATTTTACGAAAGTTGCTACTGCGCATAGAAAACGCGAAAGCACAAAAATAAAGGTCAAATATAAATTTTAAAGATTCAATCAAAATTTTGAAAATCAGACTATGAAGTCCGATTTTTGTCCATGAATTGGATGGACATAATTGCATTGACAGGTCATGATATTTAATTTTTAATCGTTTCTAGATATACGGACAAAAATCCTGAATTTTTGTTTGTCTCTAAAGAAAATTGAAGACCTTAACATTTGATGCATTTCCCTAGCAATCATGCACCCATATACGTAAGCAAAAACTTCAAATTATTATATAGATGTAAGATTTTTAATGCTTCAATTAAAAATAAAATCATAATATATAACATTCCATTTAATGCTTTTACATAAGACAATATCAGGATAAAATTAAAATATTTACTCGAAAATTATGCACAGCTTAAAAAATGTGATAAAATCCCATGTTTGCATAGAAATAAAATCATGTTTACACTTTTTATATTTTTATATAAGTAATGACGCCTACTTACACAAAAACTAAATGTAAACTATTTCACAATTTTTTACTGGGATTTTATTAAAATTGACTATTGTATACATAATGGGAAAATAAAGTACCGGATATCGGGATGCGGCAGAAATTGCATTCTATCTGACATCTGATATCCGGTAAAATCCGTATCCGGACCATCTTTAATATATATATATATATATATATATATATATATATATATATATATATATATATATACATATATATATATATATAGATAGATAGATAGATAGATAGATATAGATAGATAAATATAGATATATCACATATGTAATTTATATATCACACTTGATTCATGGCCCAAAAGGAGACGTGCCCCAATTTTTGCAAAGTCAGATTTCTGGGATTTTTTTCTAATTCTGGACATTCGAATAATAATCATTTTCTGATTGTTTTGGCATTTATGTGTACGTAAGCCTCAGAGTTAAAGTATTTATCTTTTAAAATCTTGATTTTATGCTTAACAAACATAGGTAATAATTTTTATTAAAACAATTACGATGTTTTTATAAGTTAAACAACATATAAAACTTGAGGGTTTTTTTTAATGAAAATTGATCACATAAGGAAAATTATCATTTAAGAAAAAAAATGGTATATAAAAATCAAGACATCTTTCGATAACTCTTTAGTGCATAGTAAAACACATCTAGAGAAATTCATGTAGTCGCACTGTTTTTTTATACGTGCTATAAAACATTGTTGAGGAAAATATTTTTTCCTTGAAAATAATTAACAAATTTGTGCACATTTAGAGAAGTCGGTACCCTTTGAATTATTTTTTAATTTGAGTAACATATAAAATCTTATTAATATATATACCTCCTATTAAATGGTTTCATGAAGGAAAATGATTTTATCTAGCAAAAATGAAATTTCTGTAGTAAAATTTAAAAAAATTTATTTTTTAAACACATTAATGTAGAAGTTTAAAGTTACACTTCTTCTACAATTTTGAAAATTATGACATATCCTTCGTTGCATACTTTTTTTAGAAGAGTGCTCTATAACTATAAAGATCATATTTAAAAAAAATAATTAATGTAAGAAAATCTAATGAAATTACTATGACATTAAAAATGAGTGCTTGATATTTATATATATTTTTAAATAAACTGTAAATATTATTGAAAAATCCGATCTTATTGAATGCACTTTAAGGATCTCCCCAAAAGATAAACAGTGAACTGAAAAATAATTGATGAATTGAAAAGTTGTGTCACTTGAATCGTACTGAAATATTGAAAACACACATACTGAGAAAAATGATTTTATCGATTGCAACACTGAATCATTTAAAAGAAAGTTTGGTGCCTTAAAAAATATTTTTCGCATTTTTAACTATCCGATCTATACGGGATTTCGTGAGAATATACTGGTGTTGTCTAAATTCATTTTAGGCAAAAAATTTTAAAATTTATATTTTCGTCGTTTTTTTCAGTATGAGTTGATCGGAGCCCCTTAAATTAAAAATAAACCATAGCTTTCGTATCAAAAATAAATATTTTGACTTTCTCCCACAGGTCTTCTGTAACAGCAAAGGTTTGACGATAAAAAATATGTTACAAAGTTTTGTGATTCTGTAATACTGAATAAAACTGTTTTTTAAAAGCTAATTCGATAGAGTGAAACAATATATAAAACAATGTACGAATCATTTCTATATAAATGTGGATGTCATTTATATTCTGATGTTTTGGCAATTTATGAACGACAACAGAAGATTTTGCTTAGACAAGTATTTCTTGCATGGTCTAATATTAGATGGAAAAAAAATCTTCAAACACTTGTTTTGACTTATTCTAATAAAATATAAAACATTTTTTAAATATTAATTAGCTGTTTTATTTAACTCAAATTTATTAGCGCGTATATTACGCTCCCGTATGTACAAAATTTATATTATTTATATTTTATTTAACATTTTATGATTCCACAGTTTAACAGCTATTAAATTTGTCCTAATATAGTATCACTATGTAAAGATTAAATAATGCAAAAATAAAGCAATATTTACTTAATATATACTGTCATTCATAAATCAAACAAATGTCTAATTTTATTAACTATTCCGTTGTATTAAGAATAATGCACAAATATTGTTTATATATTGACTAAATTTTGATACCTTAGCTAAATGTTAGAAGGAAAAATTGTCTTTGGGATTTCGTGTATTGTCAATATTCCGAAAATATAAATTCGCCAACGTAAGACAATAAAGGCAACATTTCTACAATATTTTGCAACAATTTTAAGCGAAACCCTACATTTCTACTACGTAATATTTTCTTTTAAATATCCCCAACACAAAATGTATATGCAGCCAATATTAAAATTATATTACATATATTGGCATACATTGCAATACTGACGTCTGATTAGGCCAATATATGTTAAATTTTAGCGTTCACTCTAAACATCGTTGCACAAAGATTTTTGAAATTAAATAAACAATTATACACAGCCTCAATATCATTCATTACTAATAAATACTCTTATATAAGAAATTCTAAGTTTAATAAATATCACTAGTTGTCAATTATACTAATTTTCAAACTGAATTCTTTAAAGTCAACTATGTAATGTTGTACTATGTTTTAAGATTTATTACAGACCATAATCTTAATTTAACAAATAAATCTTTTAAAATCAAATTGTATTCATGTAGAGTTTCATTTCATTATGTTTATGTTACAACAAAACTTTTTATTTAAAAGAAAAAATTCATCCACTTAAATGAACAATAGAAATACATTTACTTTGTTTTAAATCTATTTTGTCATTTATATCGGAAAATATAAACGACATTGAACATGTAAGTATTTCTATATATTTTTTTTCCTTTTTTTTTTTTAAATTTATGCTATATGAAAGCATTTTATTCATAGCAAGTACAAATCCAATAATTGAATATGATGTATACTAGAAATCTATTTCATTAGTTTTATAGATAGACATAATCTGCATTTATCAAGTAAAAATTTTGTCGTTAATCTTTAGATTTAAATTAAAGCTATATTAAATGTTTTTCGTCAGAATAAAAAAAAAAATAATAATATGAACTATGCAGCAATACTGCTTTGTACAACTTATTGAGAGAAATTATCTAAATTTAACAAATAAATTTACTAATTTTTTTTAATTTACATAAAGTTACTTACCTTTAAGTTAATGTTATATCAAAAGTTTTTTGTCACAAGAAGAATAGTTTGGAATCATTCGAGGAAAATAAAGTTTTTAGATGAATTGATTTCGTCATCTGCATCAAAAAGTTAAAATTCCGGGTAATTTTAACTCATAATACATTTTCGAAAGCATGGTGGAATATGGAAAAGTCACCTGTTGATTCTAACTTTTTCTTTAAAAAAATACATAAGTATTGCTTAGTTCTTTTAAAGAAAAGTTTTAAATTATAGAATTTATTGAACTTTCTCCATATTCAAATTATTATATACATATATATTTCTTTTACCGCTAATTATCTTTGACAAATAAAAATTATGTAGCTTGAACAAAAAAAATTCTGACATTGTCGTATACGATATTCGCTATGACTTAAATAGATACACGAAAAAAATTAAATTACTTAGTTCTCAAACTTTAATTATTTGCTGGACTATCTTAACCGGCATGGTCCCCTTCATCTTGCCGGCTTTAAGACGAAGCAGGCACCGCATGAAATGGTTTCGCTTTCCCGTTGCCGCGAAAGCCACCGGTTAGCTGCTATTTTCCGCTTTTGTCTAAGTATCGATCTCTAGCCGGCGTTCTGTTAGGAAGGGTCCATCCCCCTGACGAGAATTATCGTTCTGACGGGGCCACTACCTGGGGTGAGGAGGGTTGCGCTGACGTTTTGATTTTGTTTCTGATATTTTGAGAGGCAAAAGAAAACATAAATTCTCATGTTGTGAAAATATATGAAAAAACTGTTATGCTCCAGAAAATTTTAAAACAGGATAAAATTATTTTTGAAAAAAAAAAATGGACGGAGGAAAAACTTATATTTGATGATATTCAGTCAGAAACTATCTCATTAAGTGTGACAGATTATAATTTAGCATAATGTTTCATTGTAAAAGTTTTGTTAAATTTCCAATGAAAAGGACGAAGTAAAATATATAACATACACTGGAAATATATATATGTTTATTTTTTTATCTACGAAAATATAGTATAACCATGTGCGTAAGTATACAATGACGTCTTCTGTGGTTTCCGAGTTTTTGAGGTTACATAGATAGATACGCGCACGGATTTTAACAGGGAAGATAGAACTTTTCACCTGTGAAATTTTTAATAATTATGTTTCTTTTTCTTTTTAGGTGCGTTCGTAATTATATAAATACGTAGCACCTATAGTCGTCGTTTGGTCCGTCCGTCTGTCCGTCCGTCTGTCTGTCTGTCTGTCCGTCTGTCTGTCCGTCCGTCTGTCTGTCTGTCCGCATATAACAACGCAAAAACTACCCAACCAAATGGTTTGCAATTTAAAATATATTATCTTTGCAGAATTTTATCGAGACATTTCAAATTTTATTAAAATCGAATCAAAACTTTAGGAGATATTAATAAAAATATTTATTAAGAAATTTGAATTTTTTTTTTTTAATCGGTGCTTTTTTGTTATAGGAGCTTCCGATGGATGTTAAATCGTCAAGCGACCGAGATGCTTATTTTATGACAGAAATTAATCTGCAGACGATATAATTCATTTCACAGAATTAAAAATCATCAAGATCTGAATATTTATATAACTAGCTGATACATATATATCTGAATATTTATATAACTAGTTAAGATATTTGTATGAACAGTGTCATAAAATATATACTTAACTAGCTGTTTAACCCGTTCTACGCACGGGATATCATGAATTTAATTCTAAAACGTGCGTACGAACGCACCTCGTTTGTAACGTTTGACGTACAATTTCCAACTTGTTTTATATATATAAAGTGCTTTAACCCCCTTAATTCATATAAATCGAGAAAAAAAATTATCTGTAAATTCAAATTGTGACTATATAACTAGTGGAAATAGAGTCCATTATTATATTTAATGACTAAATCGTGTTTATAACTTTATCAATATTGATAAAATTGCCATGGAAGAGTATATCAATGCATCAATGCACGAACATTGGTAAGAAGTGTTACGAAATTCCACTGCCAATTTTTCTGCAACTTCGTGGGTTCATTGAAAATATTTCCAATGTAAAACCAATATTTCTGTAACACAGACATTTCATTGCAACAATTTCCTAAGTAACAAAAAAAAAACATTATTTATTCAATATTGTTAATTTATTGGAAGTACTTCCGATAAATTAAATATTGGATAAATTTTAGGCTTCAATATAACTAATATTTAAAAGGATTGGTTTGACACTAGTGATGGCTTTAAATTAATATTTAATACAATTTAAAGTATTTTAGAGAAAACCTGAATTTTCATGTTGCGAACATATTTTCATTTACGGACGGAAACCGTTGTCATTAATTTTGATAGTTATTGCAATTTAACTTTTATTATTTAACATTATTTTGGGTCTGATTTTACATAAATAAGGGGCAGTAATAAGATATAAAATACTAGTTGATTGAAAAAATATAATGTTTTTGTACTTGAAAATTTTAATACGATTAGGTTTCTTTTCTTTTTTTCTTTTCTTTTTTTCTTTTCTTTTTATACATACCGTTCCACTAAACGCCTCTTCGTTTAAAACAAATCAAGAAAGAATTGTTTACATATAATATCCAGAAAAGTAAACTGGACCTATAGCTACTACAATCTACAATGAAGTCCAACATTAATTGTATTCGCTATTATTTTTTTATGCTAAAACTTGGGTATTATTAACAATATTGGCATGAAATATTTTCTTATTATTTGTATGTAATTTACCAGTAATGCGTCAGTATTAACAAACAATATTTCACAATTCTACTGCCAAAATTCAAATGGAATGCCAATATTTTTGCAACATAGGCATTTCATTGAAAATATCTCTAATATGATGTCAATATTTCTAAAACAGCGATATTTTATAAATAATATTTCTAATGTAAACGCAATATTTAACCAATAATAATTGCATTAGAACTATTTTCGATGAATGTCATATTAATTCCAATTTAACTAAAAAGAGAGAGCCGTGGCCAGTCAGATAGTTTTTTTAAATTTTTATTTAGTAGTTAGATATAATCAATTAAAGACATTTTACCCATTATATATATATATATATATATATAAACTTGCGAAATGAAATCATCCTGCATCATGAATAGAAACAGGAAATAAATCACTTTACAATAATATTAAAATTCGACCGTGTATGAAATTTTATTATTATTGTAAAGTATCATAGTACACAGTGAGACAGTGCGGAGAAAAGAAAAGAACACTATACATTTTAATATCCAAACTGTCACAAAAAAATATATAAAAGAAAAAAAACGGAAGTAGCTATTTGACTGGAAATGGTGTCTTTTTCAATTTATGTTTTAAAAATAGGCTTAGGGGGTAGTCTTTATATTGATATTGTACCAAATTCTGAAACTTCAAATACGAACACCTAATTTTGACAACGCATTTGAATTTTTCGATAAATTTTACCTTAGGATACAAAACGGTAAGTTCTTAAGTCAACAAATCAAGTAATTATGAAAGTTTAAAATGGGGAACTTCTAATTTTAAATTCATTTGTAATCGTTGCATTCATTTGTAATCGTTGTCGTCGGTTTTTAAGCAAACTCAAAATCTACGTGGCAGAATGAACTGTAATTTTAGATAACCATATTTGAAACTTCTTGAAATCGATTGATGTTAAACCATTCATAGGTTAGAATTCCTATTTTTTTTTCGATGATATATATTTTCTAAATAAATGCGAATTGTAAAAAAGGAATTTTGTAAATCATAAATAATATTTCTAACTGAATATATTTAAGTTTTGTTATTGCTGATAAATATGTTAGTAATAAAAGATAGAGTTGTATCTTATAACAATTTATTTTATAAATATTTGAAATTCAAACTCCTACGTTAAGAATGATCAATTGGTATATTTTTATTCTATCCTTATTACATTTTAACCTCCAATCATTATTGTTACCAAATATAACGAAAATAACCGATATTGGTTGGTTACGCGGCATGAATTTATATTGATGCTTAACAAAATCTGAAATAGTCTGAGAGGAGAGAGAAAACGTGAATTTTCATGTTAAAAAGATATATGCACTTCCTGTTTTTGAAAAACTGATATTCTCACAAGAGCTCAGTAAAAGATGAAATTCTTTTTCAAAGAATTGACAGATTTGAAACTGATACTCGAACTGCAGTCAGAAACTACCTCATTAAGAGTGACATATTATATTTTAGCATCATATTTCATGGAAAAGGATTTTATGGAATCCCCTAAAAGGGATATAACGACACATACAAAACCTAAATCCATTGGGATACAGATATTGTTTTTTCTCTGGAAATTTTATACACCGGTTTATTTCTTCTCCTATTTTTTCTGTATGTCAAGCACAAATGGACACTTCTTCACAGAAATCGAGGGAGAGCTTTTGAGTGAACAATTCTAATAATATTATAAATGCGATTGTGTGTGTGAATGTTTGGCTGAAGTAAAGGGTAGTTGTTATTTATTATTTTCAAATATTTGTCTTAATAATTCAAAATTTCATTATTTTCAAACAGAATCAATCAATATTTTTCGTGCTAAATATAATTAACCATTTTAAGTTGCTAAGCATTATCGTTGCTAATAAATAAAAAGCCTGGTATAATAATTTCCACAACAATTAATTTTCGATTTAGCGATTTCCACGTGAAAATGAAAATTAATTGAAAAGAAGATGAATTGCCGTTCGTAGTATTTGAACAAAAATATTCAATGTGAATTCAATGAAGAATGAATATCGGTTACGTTAAGAAGAGGTTTTCTAGAAAAAATGGCATTATAATTAGAAGAAAAAATGAACAATAATCTGGAGGCACGGCAGTGCCTCCGCCAAGTCGAGAGAGGACAGCCGTAAGCATACTTTTCTGGAAGCAACTCAGGGCACTTTTGACCCCCCCATATCTCCGCGCTGGAGTATCCCAAAAATTTTAAACTCCAATTATAGAGAGTATTTGGCCCACAGGACCAAAATTTAAAATTACAACTTTCTGTCTTTTCTAGTTCAGGCGATATATGAACTCAAACATTCGATTTTTTGTCACTTCTTACTCACTCGTTCACGCGTCATCAAAAAGATTGGGTAGATCCCGTATCCCCAGAAACTTGACATTTGGAAAAAAAGGTAGTGTTTAGGATACAAAGAAAGGAAAAATTATAAAATCCAGAAAATTCGAAAAAAAAACATTCGAAAATTCAACAAATTCCATCAAAATTGAAAATTGAAAATAATACGATCTTGTAGTCTTGGAAACTTAAGATTTGGTGTGAAGGTAGTGTTTAACATCCAGAAAAAGAAAACATCAAAAACACCAAAAAAATCGAAAGCAAAATTGAAAAAATCGAAGAAATTGAAAAAAAACGAAAATTTAATGACAATCCGATTTTGTTGCGCTAGAAAATTCAAATTAGGAATAAAGGTAGTATTTAGGATACAGAAAAAGGAAAATTAAAAAAATCCAGAAAATTCGAAAAAAAATAAAAAAAATTCGAAAAAAATTGAAAAAATGAAAATAATTTGATACGATAACGCTCGTATTTATAAATTAATTTGGATGAAACTAATTGTGTGTATTAAGCTCACCAATGCTTCGACCGAGTTCGTTGGCCAGCTTGGTCCGCCATCTTGTTTCAAGATGGCGGCCACGGAAAATTTTAAAACTAAAATAAATATACAAAAAAGTTAAAAAATCAAGTTTATTTTTTAATTAGATGTTAGGACTTGATACAAGGATTCCAGAGCATTTTTTGTTTTACCTCTATCTTAAAAATTGGCTGAGATAGAGCAGTTTGAAATTCTAGGGTGGCTGACATTTTGAAACAAAACAGCACATTACAAAAAACCAACGATAAATTTATGGTCAATAATGGTCAAGCAGGTGCAATCCCGAATGAATACTCCGTGTTATTATAACTGTAACTTTGACTTCGAAATTTTGATACGTTGCATTTTCTATTTGTTGATATTTTTGAACTATGATTTACGCTAAGTGAAATGTTGTTGTTGAAGAGGGATTTTCCATGTAAATCCGAAACGTCCAATTTTAATATGTTTTTAATGTTTTATGAAAGTGTATTGTAATGTCTGTAATTTTAATGATTTTAATATAAATTTATAAGTTTTAGTGAACGCGATTTCTCGCAAATTATTTTCTTTCATTGTTGTAATCATTTTCCCAATCATACGCATAAAACTATATATTCATATCCATTAGCCCCAAATTCTCGCCAAACTTGGCGACAATTGGCGAAATCTCGCCAAATTTGGCGAAAAAATTAAGTCTTCATAAATGAAGTCAACTTGGCTATAGCTCAATAATTTGGCGAATTTCTTATTCAAATTCAGTGTAAACAAATCTTTTGTAAACGGTTTCTTTGCATTTTAACTTGCTGTTTTCGAGTAACATTAGCTAAAATTTTAAAATGAAGATACAGGAAAGCTACCTTTTCCTGCCGGTACAGGCCGGAGGACTTTTTTATGAGTTGTCGGATGCAATCTATGTTTGGCATTAAATAAAGTAAAACATTGAAAAACAAATCCCACAGGATGGGGATAGTTTGTTTTAGATCTGGAGGCACGGCAGTGCCTCCGCCAAGTCGAGAGAGGACAGCCGTAAGCATACTTTTCTGGAAGCAACCCAGGGCACTTTTGACCCCCTCATATCTCCGCGCTGGAGTATCCCAAAAATTTGAAACTTCGTTTTTCTAGAGTATTTGGCACACAGGACCAAAATTTAAAATTAAAACTATCTATCTTTTCTAGTTCAGACGATATATGAACTCAAACATTCGATTTTTTGTCACTCACTCACTCACTCGTTCACGCGTCATCAAAAAGATTAGGTAGATTCCGTAGCCCTAGAAACTTGACATTTGGAAAAAAGGTAGTGTCTAGGATACAAAGAAAGGAAAAATTATAAAACCCGGAAAATTCGAAAAAAAAACATTCGAAAATTCAACAAATTCCTTGAAAATTGAAAATAATACGATCTTGTAGTCTTAGGAACTTAAGATTCGGTGTGAAGGTAGTGTTTATCATCCAGAAAAAGAAAACATCATAAACACCAAAAAAATCGAAAGCAAAATTGAAAAAATCAAAAATCGTAAAAAATCGAAAAATTTCAAATAATCCGATTTTGTTGCGCTAGAAACTTGGAATTCGGAATAAAGGTAGTATTTAGGATGCAAAATAAGGAAAAATTAAAAATTCCGGAAAATTCGAAAAAAAAAATTCAAAAATTCGAAAAATTCGAAAAAAATTGAAAAAATTAAAATAATTTGATCTTTTAGCCTTAGAAACTTAAAATTCGCAGTAAAGATAGTGTTTAGGATTCAGAATAAGTTAAAATAAAAAACCAAATAAAATTCGAAAATAAAACAAAAAAATCGAAAAAATCGGAAAAATCGAAAAATAAGGAAAATTTGAAAATAATTCGATTTTATAGCGCTAGAAACTTGAAATTTGGAATAAAGGTAATATTTAAGATACTAAATAAGGAAAAATTCAAAAATATGGATAATTCAAAAATACCCATAAATTAGTGCAGACGATATATGAACTCAAAGTTTCGATTTTTTGTCACTCACACACTCACTCACTCTCGCGTCATCAAAAAGATTGGGTATATCCCACAGCCACAGAAACTGAAAATTTGGAATAAAGCTAGCATTTCGGATACAAAGAAAGGAAAAAATATAAAATCCGGAAAATTAAAAAAAAAAAAAACATTCGAAAATTCAAAAAAATCGAACAAAATTGAAACTTGAAAATAACACGATCTTGTAGTCTTAAAAACTTAAAATTTGGTGTGAAGGTAGTGTTTAGAATTCAGAAAACGAAAACATCAAAAACACACACAAAAAAAAATTTAAAATAAAATCGAAAAATCGAAAAAAATCGAAAAATTTCAAATAATCCAATTTTGTTGCGCTAGAAACTTGGAATTCGGAATAAAGGCAGTATTTAGGATGCAAAATAAGAAAAAATTAAAAAATCCAGAAAACTCGAAAAAAAATCAAAAATTCGAAAAATTCGAAAAAATGTGAAAAAAATTTAAATAATTTGTTCTTTTGGCCTTAGAAACTTAAAATTCGCGGTAAAGATAGTGTTTAGGATTCAGAATAAGTTAAAATAAAAACGCAATACAATTCGAAAATAAAATAAAAAAAATCGAAAGAAATCGAAAAATAAGGAAATTTTGAAAATAATTTGATTTCATAGCGCTAGAAACTTGAAATTTGGAATAAAGGTAATATTTAAGATACTAAATAAGGAAACATTAAAAAATATGGATAATTAAAAAAAAAAAATCGAAAATTTAAAAAAACAAAATAGAAAGAAAGAAAGAAAAAGAGAGAAATTGAAAATAATACGATCTTGTAGTCTTAGAAACTGAATATTTGGTGTAAAGGTAGTGTTTAGGATTCAGAAAAAGAAAAATTAAAAACACAACAAAAATTGAAAATAAAATCAAAAAATCGAAAAAAAAACGAAAATTTGAAAATAATTCGATTTTGTAAAGCTAGAAACTTAAAATTTGGAATAAAGTTAGTATTTAGGATACAAAAAAAGAAATAAATAAAAAATCTGTAAAATTCGAAAAAAAATTCGAAAATTCGAAAATTGAAAAAAATTCGATTTTGTAGCTTTAGAACTTAAAATTCGGCGTAAACTTATTGTTTAAGATACAGAAAAAGGAAAAATTAAAACACAATAAATTCGAAAATAGAATAAAAAACTCGAAAAAGATCGGAAATTTTAAAATAATTCAATTTTGTAGTTCTAGAAACTTAAAATTTGTAATAAAGGATACAAAATAAGAAAAAATTATAAAATCCAGAAAATTATAAAAAAAATGCGAAAAAATCAAAAATTGAAAATATTTTTATCTTGTAGTCTTAGAAACTTAAAACTTGGTGTAAAGGTAGTATTTACTATTCAATAAAAGGAACAATTAAAAAATTCGAAAATAAAATCGAAAAATCGAAATATGTTTAAGAAATCGAAATTTCGAAAACAATTTGATTTTGTACTGCTAGAAACATTAGTTATAAGATAATTGTCCTATTAGCTAGTACAACGCCCCTAATTGTTTTATGTTATTTCCCCCGGATTATGGTTTTCTTTTCTTTCGTTTACGAATTTCGTTATAGAAAAGTTCCGCTATAGACTGGCTACGATATAGGCGATTTCTTTATAGACAGGTTTGTTTTCTTTCACATGCTGTACTCTATTTACTTCACATATGAAATATGGATTGTTAAATGATGTTAGCCCCACAAAAATTTTCACAGCTCCCCCTACCCTTCCGACATTACTGGCTGGTTATGGCTTGATAGTCCTTTCTAAATAAAATCATGGTGACTCTAAGATTCACTTGATTTATCTCTAAATTGAACCTAAATTATCCTAAGAAGACGGATCAAATAATTACTACATTGGCATGACAATCAGGTAACTTAGAATTAAAATCGAAAAATCAATAAATTCATAAAAAGTCGAAAATTTGAAAATAATTCGATTTTGTAGTCCTAGAAGATTGACATTTGGCAGAAAGGCAGGGTTTTGTACACAAAGTAAGGAAAAATTAAAAAATCCGTAAATAATAAAAAAAAGTCTAAAAAAAACGAAAAAAAAACCATCGAAAAAAGGAATATAGTTTGATTTATTGGAAATTTCCGGAAATTTAAATTTTGGCTTTCTTTTTATACTAAAAAGTTCTTTTATGTTAAATATCAAGTATCTAAGGCTGCGAGTTATATCTCAGATGCATAGCGCCTATCCTGGAAGCAATTGAGAGTACTTTTGACACTCCCCCTCCCATAATTTAGTGCTTGCCTAGGAACCTGAAATCTCTTTTTATCTACAGTACTTTGCAAACGAAACTAAAGCTTCAATTTTTTGATACCTGTAAACAATAGGGACAGAGTGTGGGCTTAGCGAAAATCAGTGGATGATCTCCAAAAAGAACCCAAAATCAAGAAAAGGAGGTTTACTTACAAAAAGAAGTGAAATCTCATCAAAAAGTCACCTGTAAAAAATGCAGCCAAGTCTCGTAACTCATTTACCGTAAAAAGTACTGAGATCGTATAAAGCCAAGTTTAACTATCTTATTAACTCTGAAATTTTCATTCACAAAATCACTCCTAGTCTCTACATCTTTAGTTAATTATTATTTTGTGACTTGGCAATTACGAAGCACAGGGAAGTTATTACACCTTACTATGTTATGGGATGGGATGGGATAATTTAACTAAAGCAAATTATATACGCACAGGGAAGTTATTACACCTTAATATGTTATAGTATTATTTTATTAAGACTAACTATATACATCACATTCTCGTGCTACGTAATTGCCAAGTCACAAAATAATAATTAACTAAAGATGTAGAGACTAGGAGTGATTTTGTGAATGAAAATTTCAGAGTTAATAAGATAGTTAAACTTGGCTTTATACGATCTCAGTACTTTTTACGGTAAATGAGTTACGAGACTTGGCTGCATTTTTTACAGGTGACTTTTTGATGAGATTATATTATTAAGAAAAGATTTCTGGACCATGGACCTATAAAAAGGGTCCTCCTTGGCTTGGACAAATATGACGTCATATTATAAATAAAACATGCATTTTCAAGTATTCGCAATAATACAAGGAGCACGAAAATCAGTATATAATGAAAGTAGATGGATAATGATGTCATATTTAAAATGAAAAACTGAAATATTTTTTATCACTACTAATTAATACGCTTGAATGTCAGTTAGATATAGATGCGAGTTTTCGGCCACAATCCAATTTATGATTGCCAGGAAAAGAAAATTAACAAGAATTATATCATTAAAAAGAGATTTCTCTGGGAACAAAGTGACGTTATATCTACTATATATATAAAACACAAACGGAAATTTCGTTCCGTTCCTTTATAACTCGAGTTCTGGATGTTGATGAAACTTACACTGTTCGAGAGATAATTTTTCAGGGAAGGTTTTAGTATGTAACACAACGTTCTACGTATATTAGTTATAGAATTATGATAGAAAGTTCTGTTATTTTGGCCGAAAAGGTTACCATTGCTAATTTTTTGGCTATCATTACTGTTGCAGAAAGAAATGAAAAAGCTATACATGTCGAAAAATAAAAGAAAAACTGTTACTAATTTTATTAAAAAAAAGAAAGAAAGAAAGAAAAAAGAAAGAGAAAGAATAAAAAAGTTTTGATGAGAGAATATTATAAAACGAAAAGATTTAATTTAAACATGATTGGGAATGTTCGTAATGCTTAAAAAATATTCAAGGGGCACGATTTCTATATTGAAACAATATTTGGCGATGTATCTTTTGTTTTTGGCGATTTTGATTTTACTTTTGACCCCAAACAATTTGATTTTAAGCCAAAAGGTGTCTTTATTTGTTGCTGAAAGACTTGAAATGGCTATACATCTGGAAAAATAAAAAAAACTGTTACTAATTTTATTTTAAAAAAAGAAAGAAAAGAAAAAAAAGAAAAACAGTTTTGATGAGAGATTTTAAGCTAAAAGGTGTTTTTTTAAGTGTACGACTGCATTTTTGCAGTATTTTTTTGGTACTTTTTGTTTAGCCGGGCGCCAGTGATATATATATATATATATACATATATCTACACAAATACATGTATATACATACATATATCTACACAAATACATGTATATACATACATATATATACACTTATATGTATGAATATATACATATATACATATATAGGTACATATATCACTGGCACCCGGCTAACTGAAAAGTACCTTTTTTTTATTCAAATGCAAACTATAGTAATGGCAATATACTTCTACATATGTGAAATTTCGTTCCGGGTGCTTGTAACTGGAGTTCTGCTGAATGGATTATTGTAGAACTTAACCTGTAAGATAATTTTTCAGGGAAGGTTTTATTGTATAACATATCGTTCTACGTAGCTTAGTTATAGAATTATTCTAGGAACTATAATCTGATCAATCCGATTATGAAAACCTTTTTAAAAGATTTTGCCAAATGAATTTCGATGGAACCTACACTGTTAGATAATTTTCTAGGGAAAGTTTTATTATATAACATATCATTCTACGTTGCTTATTTCTAGAATTATAGGAGGAAATTCGAAAATCGTGTGACCATTTTTTAAAATCAAATATTAGCCTTTTCAATATTTGATTCCGATTATGAAAGATTAGCCTTCTGAAAAAGTTCTACTGGACGGATTTTGATGAGAATTGTATTGTTAGTTACATGCTATTTCAGGAATGATTTTAATGTACTACATATTGTTCTACGTTGCTTAGTCAAACAGTTATGTGTGAAGGTTATATAGTCAGGTGAACCCGATTCCGAAAGATTAGCCTTTTTGAAAGTTTTTACTGGGAGTAACTGGGAGTAACTGGGATTTTTTGTGACTTGCATTGTTAAGTAGATAATTTGTAAGGATGGTTTTAGTATATTTTATATCGTTATGTTAGTTTTAGAATTATGTGGAAAACTTCTATAATCAGAGGAACCCTATTATCAAAAATTAGCCTTTATAAAAACTTCTACTGAATGGATTTTGTTAGTTAATTTGCTTGCATTGCTAGTTCGACAATTTTTAGTAATGGTTTTAGTGTATTGCTTATAGTTTTATCATTCTTTAGCAAACTTTAACTGTAAATGACCAAATAAAAGAGTTTGTCCTTAACAGCTAAAATTTTGACTGCAGATTAGAAAATATAATAGCGCAATCACGTCATTTTTCAGTAATGTGGACGGATATTCCAGATAAATATACAGATTGCTTTCAAATACAAGGTCAAATTAAACAATATATTTCATTTGGTTCAAGGTTCATTTGTAGAAACTGACCAGCGCAGCGGGCGTAGCTTGCTAGTTTGAAATAAAACGGGAATTTTTAAATATGTTTTTAAAGGAGAGAGAATCAATTTTATACATTAATAATACAAGAACCAGTAACTATAGAAAGTACATGAGTTTCACGCCATATTTAAAATGAAAAATTTAAATATTTGTTTAACTATACTGATTACTAAGTATGAAAAACCAGTTACAACACAGATGAGAGTTTTCTGCCAATATTCACATCAGAATTAATAGGAAAAGAAATATGAACACTAATCTATTATATTAAAATTTAATCGTCTATTTGTATTTCGTAAATACTCCTCTTAGATTTCCGAACGCAACGCGATTTAGTTAACACCAGTTATCATTCATCCGAGAATGTCATATAAACACTCAGAATATAAAATTTTGAATTAGGTTCCAATGTATTATTATTATTATTTATTATTATTGTTATTTATTATTAGTAGTATTAGTATTATTATTATTATTATTATTATTATGTAAATGTTAACGAAATTTCTCTTTAAACGACAACTAAATTATTCCATTTTTGTGGAGAAAAACTAGAAATAAAACGATTAATTTTTTTTTCACGCCATTTTCTCATTAAAACTGAAAAAAAAGTTTCAATTTGAATATTTGGTGAAAACAAAATCTTGATTACAGTAAAATTTTCGAAAAATAAAAACATATTTCCACATATTCAAACTGTATGAATCAAGTTATTCTGCAGAACAAAAAAATAGTCTGTCAACATATCAACATATTGTCATTTAGAAATCAAGATTTCTATTAGATATCGATTAAACCAAGTAGGCACATTTAAGCTCCTTGCATTTAGTTGTAAAAAAATATTGTTCCCTATTCACAAGAATTGAATTTAAAGAAAAAGCATATACTATTTCCAATAAATTATTTTTGAAGGATGCATGGTCAAACGTTTCACAAAGTCGTTAAAAGTAAAATGGTTTATTAGGTAAAATATATATTTGATTTTACTCAATTCGTCAATTTCCACGATTTTATTTGGCCCTCCTTTTTCCATTGCTTGCAGTTTCATTTTTGAGATTATTTGGCACAAAATTTAACTTTTTAAAAACTGAATTATGTCAAAGCCACTATAATAAAAGAAATACCGTATTGTTTCCTATGAAATGTGATAAAAATTTAGTTAATTATTTACGTTTTTAATTATCGGGAGTGAAATATTTTGATTGATTAATGCATTTCTTCTTCTTTCAATGTTACGGGAACGAAGTCACGGGTTAATAGCTAGTAATTTAATAAGGAAAAATATTTAAAAGACATTTAGGTAAAATTTAATCTAAAAAAAATCGTAGAACGAAATTCAAATTCAAAACACGAAATCTGAAATTCAAATTCAAATTCAAATTTAACAAAATCCAAAATTATAATTCATTTTTTAAAACAATCATAAACAAATTTAATAAAATTGATTTTAAATTCAATTCAAAAACCAATATGACAAACAAATTACTCATGAACAAAGCATTTTTTTTTAATGCTTCTCACGAACATGAATATTAATTACTATTTGTTTAAATAAAAAATATGAATTGTATATAAAATAACCTGCTATTTCTCATGTATCTATAATCATTTATTTACTGATCCGATAGTTGTCAAAATTAGAACGACAATTTTAGTTCTACATAGCGATAATCTGCGAATAAATGATTTGTGAGAACGTTCTGAATTTTATTTGAGATATTTTGAAAGGAAGAAGAAAACATGAATTTTGATATTGTGGAAATACAACTAATGTTATATTTTAGCATTTCGTTACATTGGAAGATATTCTATTAAATCGTCGAAGAAAAAAAGGAAAATTTGCTCATTCATAAGACTGGTAATTTATGTTTCCTTAAAAGTATAACAAGTTAAAAATTGTACGTCAAACGTGACAAACGAGGTGCGTTCGTACTGTAGATAGTTATATAAATATTCAGATCTTGATGATTTTTAATTCTGTGAAATGAATTATATCGTCTGCAGATTAATTGCTGTAATAAAATAAGTATATCGGTCGCTTGACGATTAAAACTCTGAAGCTCCTATAACAAGAAAGCACCGATTTTATTTTTCTTAATAAATGTTTTTATTAATATCTTCTAAAGTTTTGATTCGATTTTCATAAAATTTGAAATGTCTCGACAAAATTTTGCAAAATTAACATAGCTTAAATTTCAAACCATTCGGTTGGGTAGTTTTTGCGTTGTTATATGCGGACGGACGGACAGACAGACGGACGGACGGGCAGACAGACGGACGGACGGACCAGACGACGACAATAGGTGCTACGTATTTATATAATTACAAACGCACTTAAAAACAAATATCTTGCATATCACATAAATTTTGCATATTACATAAAATTGTAATAATACACTATTTAATACTGGTTACGAAAGAACATTCTTCATTTGATACGGATAAATTCTAGATAAACACTAAGTATGGATTCATATTGAACAAAATTAGAATATGAGATTAAAAACTTGTCAAAATTTCAATTTATAAGTGAATAATTTTGACAGAATTATTATGTTACATTTTTCAGCAACCGCAGAGATATTTATAATATTAATATCATCACTGGGTCGAAAATTACAGTTCTGAAGGAGCGACTGAGTAAATGTGAAAGACTTGGGCTGACGTTTCGGGCTGACTCTTCGAACAGCTACTCAAAGAGGACGAATAAAACTCAATTCTGATGTTGTAAAAATATGTATATTTGATGTTTCTTTAAAAGTCATTTCATTAATCTAATTAAGAATAACAGAACGTAAATATAAAATTTTGTTATTCCAAAACATGTCTTTAAAACTTTACATTTAAATGTGTAGCTTAATAAAGTGTCCTAATACCTACGGATTTCCCTTCATTTAATTCACATCTTTTAATTGATATCCGCTTCATTTTATGCTTATCACGAATCAAATTTTATATGAACAATGAAATTGAATTACAATTTAACAAATGGAAAAACATAAAAATTAAAACATTTGATGTACGTAAATATATCATATATGTATATTTATAAAATAAAAATAATATTTCAATTTTCCTTCATTCTGTACTTATCAAGAAGCAAAATTTTATATGAACAATGAATATAAATTAAAGTTTAACGTAAAAAAGAATACGAAAATTAAAATCTTTTACACACGTACAATTTAAATACAAATAATATTACTATTTTCCTTCATTTGATATTTATCTAGAAGCAAAACTTTATAAGAACAATGAATATGAAATAAAGTTTAATAAAAGAAAGAATATGAAAATTAAAACCTTTTATACACGTACAATTTATATGCAAATAATGTAACAATTTTCCTCCATATGATACTTATCAAGAAGAAAAAACTTTATAAGAAAAATGAATATGAATTAAAATTTAAAAAAAGGAAGAATGTGAAAATAAAACACTTTTCTACACGTACAATTCATATACAAATAAAAAAAATATTACAATTTTCCTTCTTTGAAACATATCAACCAACATATCAACCAACAAAATTTTATTTGAAATCTAAAAATGAGTTAAAGTTTAACAGAAGAAAGAATATTCAAATAAATATCTTTCATGTACGTACAATTTATATGTAAATAATATTACAAATTCCCTACCTCAAAAATATCAGTAACAGATCAGTTATTTTAAAGATCAATATCATTAATGGAACGAAATTTTATACTTCTGTCAGAGAACGTAGTACCTGGGGTGAAAATATTTGTACTGACGTTTTGATTTTCTTTCAACTATTTTGAGAGGCAAAACAAAACATGAATTCTCAAATCAATAATATATGCCCTTTTTTATATAAAAAAAAGATGCAATCAAAAGAGATCAGTATAGAATCAAATTCTTTTTTTAATGGACAGATGTTAACATATAGTCCAATTTAATTCAAAAGGAATCGCATGTACCATGACAGATTTTGCCTTAGCATTATTGTTTAAAAGATATTTATAAAATCGTCTAAAAAGACGAAACGTACAAAATTTAATCATTAGGAATCCAGATAACGTTTTTGCCTTTACAATTTTTTAATACATTTTGTTTTCATTAAAACTCTACAATAAACTTAATTTAATATTGATTTGAAAAGAAAAATGAATAAACTCTGAATCTGGACTAAAAATTAACAAAATTATTAATATAAAAATAACAAGAAAAAAGTCATGCTCCAAGAATCACAGATTACGAATAAATTTCCTACACATTCAGAAATCGGTGACAAAATTTAAACTTTAAATGAGGTGAAACATGATAAGCAATTTGGAAAGCGCATAACGTCTTTGAAAACTCAATTTCGGAAATTACCATCTATAGTCAGAAATGTTTCGGATATTTTTTGCGCCGCGCAGTATATGATCTATAGATTTGTATATATACTAAATACTTGAATTTTCATATTTCTAACAAAGCGTATAACCAACAGAGTGAAAAATGTCCCGTCCGAGAATCGAATCCGAAACCTTGGTATAACGCACGAATGCTCGACCACCGAGCTATCATGACTTTACCCAGTCTAGCATCTCTCACTCTCATATGTCCGTAAGACTGCAACCGCAGCACAAGATGAAAAGGCTTTCATGAGCTAATAATTAAAATACTTTTCTTACATCGAGAAAGTAATAAGTACTAAATTGTTATTTCCCATTTATCAATAATATCAGTATTTACTAACCTGATTGATATCAACTTTAGAAAAAATTATAGTTCCATAACGCTCGAATGTTTGACCACTGATCTATCAGGTCTTTACCCAGTCTCGCATCTCTCACTCTCATATGTCCGTAATTCTGCAACCGCAGTACAAGATGGAAAGGCCCTTCATGAGCTCATAATTAAAATATGTTTCTTATGCATCGCGAAAGTAATAAGTACTAAATTGTTATTTACCATTTATCAATAATATCAGTATTTACTTACCTGATTTATATCAACTTTAGAGAAAATTATAGTTCTATAACGCATGAATGTTCGACCACTGATCTATCAGGTCTTTACCCAGTCTCGCATCTCTCACTCTCATATGTCCGTAATTCTGCAACCGCAGTACAAGAAGGAAAGGCCCTTCATGAGCTCATAATTAAAATACGTTTCTCATGCATCGAGAAAGTAATAAGTACTAAATTGTTATTTCCCATTTATCAATAATATCAGTATTTACTTACCTGATTGATATCAACTTTAGAAAAAATTATAGTTCCATAACGCTCGAATGTTTGACCACTGATCTATCAGGTCTTTACCCAGTCTCGCATCTCTCACTCTCATATGTCCGTAATTCTGCAACCGCAGTACAAGATGGAAAGGCCCTTCATGAGCTCATAATTAAAATATGTTTCTTATGCATCGCGAAAGTAATAAGTACTAAATTGTTATTTCCCATTTATCAATAATATCAGTATTTACTTACCTGATTTATATCAACTTTAGAGAAAATTATAGTTCTATAACGCATGAATGTTCGACCACTGAGCTATCAGGTCTTTACCCAGTCTAGCATCTCTCACTCTCATATGTCCGTAAGACTGCAACCACAGCACAAGATGAAAAGGCTTTCATGAGCTAATAATTAAAATACTTTTCTTACATCGAGAAAGTAATAAGTACTAAATTGTTATTTCCCATTTATCAATAATATCAGTATTTACTTACCTGATTGATATCAACTTTAGAAAAAATTATAGTTCCATAACGCTCGAATGTTTGACCACTGATCTATCAGGTCTTTACCCAGTCTCGCATCTCTCACTCTCATATGTCCGTAATTCTGCAACCGCAGTACAAGAAGGAAAGGCCCTTCATGAGCTCATAATTAAAATACGTTTCTCATGCATCGAGAAAGTAATAAGTACTAAATTGTTATTTCCCATTTATCAATAATATCAGTATTTACTTACCTGATTGATATCAACTTTAGAAAAAATTATAGTTCCATAACGCTCGAATGTTTGACCACTGATCTATCAGGTCTTTACCCAGTCTCGCATCTCTCACTCTCATATGTCCGTAATTCTGCAACCGCAGTACAAGAAGGAAAGGCCCTTCATGAGCTCATAATTAAAATACGTTTCTCATGCATCGAGAAAGTAATAAGTACTAAATTGTTATTTCCCATTTATCAATAATATCAGTATTTACTTACCTGATTTATATCAACTTTAGGGAAAATTATAGTTCTATAACGCATGAATGTTCGACCACTGAGCTATCAGGTCTTTACCCAGTCTAGCATCTCTCACTCTCATATGTCCGTAAGACTGCAACCACAGCACAAGATGGAAAGGCTTTCATTAGCTCATAATTAAAATACTTTTCTTACATCGAGAAAGTAATAAGTACAAAATTGTTATTTCCCATTTATCAATAATATCAGTATTTACTTACCTGATTGATATCAACTTTACAGAAAATTATAGTTCTATAACGCTCGAATGTTCGACCACTGATCTATCAGGTCTTTACCCAGTCTCGCATCTCTCACTCTCATATGTCCGTAATTCTGCAACCGCAGTACAAGATGGAAAGGCCCTTCATGAGCTCATAATTAAAATACGTTTCTTATGCATCGAGAAAGTAATAAGTACTAAATTGTAGTTTCTCATTTATCAATAATATCAGTATTTACTTACCTGATTTATATCAACTTTAGAGAAAAATATAGTTCTATAACGCATGAAATTTCGACCACTGAGCTATCAGGTCTTTATCCAGTCTAGCATCTCTCACATCAAAAATATCAGTATTTACTTACCTGATTGATATCAACTTTAGAGAAAATTATAGTTCTGTCAGAACAGCTGATTGAGATGTGGATAATTGTGTTGATATATCGATTTTGTGTCAGATAATATTAGAGGGCAATTAAAATATCTATTCTCCATGTTGCAAAAACATATTTACCACTCCGATGTTTTGGAAAACTGATATACTCATAAAATCTAAATAAAGGATCAAATTCTTTTCCAAGAAATGGACAAAAATGAAAGTTTCAAATTCCTCTTAGATTCCGTCTTATTGAGCGTAACAGATTGTATTTCAGCATCATGTTTCAAGAAAAGCGATTTTCATAAATAGTGTAAAAAGGAATGTCGAAACATAAAATCTTATCGTTCGGAAGATAGATATTGTTTTTAGCCCAAACACTTTGAAAAATCATGTTTTTAATTTGAAAAAAAAAATCACGAATCACGAAAAATAAGTTTATAGGTAAAAAAGTACCTTCAAATCACTTATGAATTAATAATTTTACTAAATTATTATTACACAGTTATTTTCATATTTTAGTTATTCAGATTATTGTTAACAATTAAGTTAGTTTTGAGTTGAGCAGTATTTGTGGGTAATGAGATATGTGGTAATTTTTTTATATACACTGCTCAAAACAATTAAAGGATATTTTAAGTTTTATATAAAACTAGATGGAACCCGTCAAAATTTGACGGCAAAAAACTTGATAGTACCATAAAAATAAAATTCATAGCTGCTTTAAAATGTTTGAAACTTTTGCAGAATAATTCAAATAAATAAAAAACCCACTTTGAATTAAAGCTAGATTGAAGAACAGCAATTGGCTAAGTTTCACTGGCACATGTACTCGCGGAATTTCTTTCATCTGACACATTTAGCGCTGTTGTGCAAGTAAATGGTAAGTGCCCCCTTGGGGAGGGGGAAATGGCGGGATGGACCAAGGAGATGCATAACATGAATAAGCAGTCAAAGACCTTTCAAACGATATGTAACATGAGGGGTGTGTGCAAAATTTTAAAAAGTACCCCCTTGGGGGGGGGGTAAAGTAGGGGATGGACACGGAACATGCATAATATGATTAAGTGGTCACAGACTTTTCCAACGATATATAACATGAGGGTTGTGTGCAAAATTTAGAAAAGTACCTCTTTGGGGGGGGGGGGGCGGCAAAGCGGGGAGATGGACATCAGAGATATGCATATGATTAAGCAGTCACAGACCTTTCCAACGATATATGACATGAGGGTTGTCTGCAAAATTTAGAAAAGTACCTCCTTGGGGGAGGGGGGGGTGCAAAGTGGGGAAATGGACATTGGAGATATGCATATGATTAAGCAGTCACAGACCTTTCCAACGATATATGACATGAGGGTTGTCTGCAAAATTTAGAAAAGTACCCCCTTGGGGAAGGGGGGGGGGGCAAAGTGGGGAGATGGACATTGGAGATGCATAATATCATTAAGCAGTCGCAGACCTTTCCAACAATATATGACATGAGAGGTGTCAACAAAATTTAGAAAATTGCCCCCCTTAAGGGGGGAGGGGGGGGAAGTGGCGGGATAGACCACGGAGATGCATAACATGAATAAGCAGTCAAAGACCTTTCCAACAATACGTAACATGAAGGGATTGTGCAAAATTTACAAAAGTACCCCCTTGGGGGGGGGGCAAAGTGGGGGGGGATGGACACCGGAGATGCATAATATGATTAAGCGGTCACAGACCTTTTTAACGATATATAACATGAGTGGTATGTGCAAAATTTAGAAAAGTGCCCCAATTGGCGGGGGGGGGGGGGATGGACCACACAAATGCATAACATGAAAAGGCAGTCACAGGCCTTTCGAACGATATAGCATATGAGTGGTGTCAACAAAGAAAAGTCTCCGCCCCGTGTAGGCAAAACATACTCCCCGCCCGCCGCCATAATTATTGATGCGGACTCATTTTTTAAATTCGTTCGCACCCCTCTTCTCCCGCAAAATGTTGTGAATTTTAAAAACTCCACTTACGAATTTTTTTATACCAAAAGCACTTATGTCCGTCGTCTGCATGCAGAGTTTTGTGCTTACAGACGCCAGACACAACATCACACACACAGACAGACGTTTACCGACATTAATAGTATAGATGATACTCAGTGCCTACACATTTCACCCTTTATAATTCAGCCAATGAGTTGACGGTTGTTCATTTCCAGAAACGAAACAATAATTCTTTAGGATGAATTTTGTTTGTTTGATACACCGTGGCAGAATGCGTGCAATGCAGCGACAGGCGTCACAAACTTTTTAGGGCACCTGCAGACTAAAAACATATAATCAATCTTCGCGGGAAAAAATTCCTAGATTTCGTCAAATGATCACGGGAAAAACACTAATTTCATCAAAGGATCATGTAAAACGTGAATTTTGTTAAAAGGCCACAGAAAAACGCGATTTACACAAAAGATGAGCAAATTTTGTCAAAGAATCGCAAAACAGGAAATTTCACCCAAAGATAGCGCTTTCTTGCCAAACTTCGTCTAAAAATTGCGGAATAAAATGTATTTTATCAAAAAATCGCTGGAAAACGCACATTTCGTTAAAGTATCGCGAGAAAAATGCGAATTTCTTCAAAGATTGCTGAAAAAACGCGAATTTCATCGAAGGATTGCTGAAAATTCATGAATCTTATCAAAAAAAAAAAAATCTTATCAAAAGGCAGCAGAGAAAATGTGATTATTATCAAAGCATTGCGAAAAAAGAAAATTTCGTCTAAGGATCACAGAAAAACGCAAATTTCATAAAAGAATCGTGGAAAATAACGCAAATTTCGTGAAAAAAAAAAAAAAAAAATCGCAGAAAAAACACAAATTTCGTCAAATTATCGCTGAAAAAAAAACACGAATTACGTCATAGGATAGCTGAAAAAATTATGAATCTCGACAAAAAAAAGATACAGAAAAAAATGCGAATTTCATTAAAGAATCACGAAAAAAAATGCGAATTTTGTTAAAGGATTGCGCAAAGAATGTGAGTTTTTTTAAATGTTCGTGTGAAAAATGAAACTGTCTGTTCTGTATTAAAAACAGCACACACACAAACATCTATACAAACCTCAATACACACAAACATATTATAGGCAGGGCTTGAAATTCAATTTTTCCAAAGACGGGAGTCTCCCTACCAACATTTTTAAATGGAGGGGAGTTGTAATGTTTGGGAGGGAGAAAAAAAATCTTTAAACCCCACTACTCTTTTACGTGCTATTTAAAGAATTACATTAATGCAGACATGACAAAATACCATTGAAAAAATTAAGTCAACTGAGAATGATTATGTAAAATGTTTATTTTTATTATAAAAAAGGGAAGAAAGTTAAGTTTTATATATGCAATGTATTTTTCAAGTTCCATTAAATGTGTTAGGGACCCTTAACAATTAGGTTGTTAAATAAATTTCTGACTTTAGATTTTACTTGATTGAGATTCACCGATCGATCGTGGAAAAGACGCAAAGTTCATCAATCTGTCGCAGAAAAAACGCTAAGTTCGTCGATCTGTCACCAAAAAACGCAAAGTTCGTTGATCAGTCGTGGGAAAAAAGCAGATTTTGTCGATCGATTGCAGAATAAACACAAAGTTCGTCGATCTGTCCCCAAAAAACACAAGGATCGTCAATCAGTCGCTTAAAAAACACAATGTTCGTCTATCTGTCGCAGAAAAAACGCAAAGTTCATTGATCAGTCGCAGAAAAAAATGCAACGTTCGTCGATCAGTTGCAGAAAAAAGCAAATTTCGTCGATCGATTGCGGAATAAATGCAAAGTTCGTCGATCAGTCAGGGAAGAAAGAAAAATTTCGTCGATCGATTGCGGAATAAACGCAAAGTTCGTCGATATGTCCCCAAAAAACGCAAGGTTCGTCGATCAGTCGCTTAAAAAACGCAATGTTCGTCGATCTGTCGCAGAAAAAACTCAAAGTTCGTTGATCTGTCACGGAAAAAACACAAAGTCCGTCAATCGGTTGCGGGGAAAAAAAATCATGAAATTTATCGTTCGGTTGCAGATAAATTAAATAATGCAAATTTCTCCAAAAATGCTGAAATTTTTTGGGCGGGATTTCAAAATTTTCCGCGTGAATCCCGCCCTGAAATTCAAGCCCTGATAGGTATAGTTTTAATCTGAAATAATATACTGAACTTGAACTAACTTTTGAAAAATCGGGTTAACCCAAATCCAACTTGCAGAAATCTACACTCAGTCTGAAATTGACTCGAACCATAAAGACAGTTAACCCAACTTGCAACAAAAATAATTATTTTCTGTGAATTTTCTGATTTTTTCTTTTCTCAGAAATGCTGTAGTCATTTTGTCCCCCAATTTTGCCCTTTACAATTCAGCCAATGAGTGGAGGGGGCCAAAGGAGCGTTCCTTATCATAAACGAAAGATGAGATACGTTCGTTTGATGTCGTCGTTGAAAATTTATGGATTTCTATTATTAAAGTAATTTTTTCATTTTACCGTATTTATTTTCTTTTTGTGTTGTATGTATTTTGCTACTTTGAATTTTTTTTAAACTAACCCTTTTTTTTTTTTTGGAGAGTGAGAGAGAGAGATTTAGTAATTTGGTGACACGAAGTTCAGCAAATTCTTAAAATCCACAAATCGTTTCCAATGTAAACAATGAAATTTACAATTAACTTGGAAGTGCAAAATTTCAGTTATTTAAAATTTTCATGTCATTCTGTACACATTTTAATATGTCATTCTGATCATTATACATATTTAGCTATGCATTATTAATTATTTACTTGACCTTTACTTTTAATATTTTAAATATTTCAAACTTACAGCTGAATGTAATTATTAAAACAACATTTGAAATACTGCATTCGAAAAATGAAATTTCAGCTTACAAACTCGACAATTAAAAAATTTAAAGTAGAAAAGTACTTATGATATAAAAAGAAGAAAAAAAAATACACCAGAATTTATCTGTATTACGAAAGCGGGAGAAATGATTTTCTGTGCTATACGAAAAGATATCCAAATAACTCAATCATGAACATAGAAATAGGTATCGGTTTTTATGTTCAGGTGCACTCAATCCAAACTTGAAACTTTTAAAACGGTCATTGAATGAATGAAATTCATCTCCGCCTTTCACATCCAGAAAACTTGCTGTGTCGCCAATTATGTTTATATTTTATATATATATATAAAAATAATAATTCAGGCACTTTTCCGTTATACGGACACCATTGTCGCCAAATATACATACATACATACATTTTGGCATAGTATCCGTATAACAGAAAAGTACTAAAGTTCATGGTTTAAAATCACAATAAAATATCATGAAATTTATTGATTAGTTGTGGGAAAATATCGGGGAAATAATGTGTTTTTCGTGAATTTTTTGTTTTGTTAACAATGTGGTTAGAGAGACAGGGAGAAATCCAGAAAACTTGCTGTGTCGCCAATTATGTTTATATTTTATATATATATATATATATATATATATATATATATATATATATATATATATATATATATATATATAATAATTCAGGCACTTTTCCGTTATACGTACACCATTGTCGCCAAACATACATACATACATTTTGGCATAGTGTCCGTATAACAGAAAAGTACTAAAGTTCATGGTTTAAAATCACAATAAAATATCATGAAATTTATTGATTAGTTGTGGGAAAATATCGGGGAAATAATGTGTTTTTGTGAAATTTTTTGTTTTGTGTTGTTGTGTTTAATTGTAAGCATTCATTATAATTTTCAGTGCATTATTAAATTGAAATTTTTGTTTAAAATATGTAAACAAAACAGTGACCAGAAACCTGCACAATTTCTAATATAGATAGATAGATGCATGCATGTAGTACTTTTAATTATTTGGTAAAAATACTGTGATCGTCACTGAGAAAACCTGAATTTAACCTAAAAGTAATTGTCGAGTGTTTAAGCTGAAATTTCATTTTACGAATACAGTATTTCAAATGTTTTAATAATTACATTTAGCTGTAAGTTTGAAATATTAAAAGTAAAGGCCAAGAAAATAATTAATAATGCATAACTAAAACTAATTGTTGAGTGTTTAAGCTGAAATTTCATTTTACGAATACAGTATTTCAAATGTTTTAATAGTTACATTCAACTGTAAGTTTGAAATATTAAAAGTAAAGGCCAAGTAAATAATTAATAATGCATAACTAAAAGTAATTGTCGAGTGTTTAAACTAATTTCATTTTACGAATACAGTATTTCAAATGTTTTAATAGTTACATTCAGCTGTAAGTTTGAAATATTAAAAGTAAAGGCCAAGTAAATAATTAATAATGCATAAGTAAAAGTAATTGTCGAGTGTTTAAGTTGAAATTTCAATTTACGAATACAGTATTTCAAATGTTTTAATAGTTACATTCAACTGTAAGTTTGAAATATTAAAAGTAAAGGCCAAGTAAATAATTAATAATGCATAACTAAAAGTAATTGTCGAGTGTTTGTTTACATCGGAAACGATTCGCGGAATTTCGTGCCACGAAATCTCTCTCTCTCTCAAAAAAAGGTTAGTTATAAAAAATTCAAAGTGGTAAAATACATACGACTTAAAAAGAAAATAAATACGGTAAAATGAAAAAATACCTTAATAAAAGAAATCTATAAAGTTTCAACAACCGAACAACCAAATGGAACACATACGCTTCTAGAGAGAGGAAAAAGCCTTCACCTCATTGGCTGGAACATCGCGTCTGAAGATAGTAAAAGCTTCTAGCTGATTAGCTGAATGCTGGCGCATGCGTATAAATAGCATATTTGCACGAAAAACTAAAAAGCAGGTTAGCTTTAAGTATATGGATAAAGATATAAACGAAATTTTTTTGCCGAAAATAGAAGAAGAGAATCACAAATGCAAATTTTTCTGGTTTTCAAACTGTGGAGTATGCAAATTTTGAGTTCGACGTCAAAAACGTCGCTTCAGCGGCAGCGAATGAAATTTGACTTTCAACTGGATAAAATAGAATGAAGACAAGGATGATCGGCATTCAGTGATTGCTTTGTTTCGATGAGTACTATGTCTCAGCGAAGTCATTTGACAGATTCAGAAGCTTGGAGAATTGTTGGTAGGTTAGAAGGGAGCCAAACTCAAGCCGAAGTAGCGCAAGCCATTGGAGTGTCACAAAGTGTCATTTCCAGGATCTGGAACCGTTTTTTGGAGAGTGGATGTGCAGGCCGAAGACCAGGGCAAGGTCGTAGACGGGCAACAACGCCCAATGAAGATCGGTATTTAGCGTTAATAGCTCGGAGACACCGAAACATGAACGCTACTCTTCTCCAACAACACCTTCGCTCGTCTACAGGCACCACGATTTCAACTCAGACTGTCCGAAACCGGCTCCATGCTGTAGGTCTGTATGCTCGCCGACCGATGGTATGTGTTAGATTAACATCAAGGCATCGTCGCGACCGCAGGGAGTGGGCAACCGAGCATGTCAACTGGAGGAGAAATGAATGGAGCAATATTCTGTTTTTTGACGAGTCCCGTTTTTCTGTGCATCCGGATAATAGGCGTATTTTCATCTGGAGGGACCGTGGCAGTAGGAATAATCCTGCGTTCGTGCACGAAAGTGTCAGATTTGGCGGTGGAGGAGTGTTGGTGTGTGGTGGCATCTCCATTGACGGGCGCACTGACCTCTACATCATTCGAGATGGAGCTCTGACTGGTCGCCGATATAGGGATGAGATCCTCAGACCTATTGTAGTCCCTTACGCTGCAGCAATCGGAGATAACTTCATTTTAATGGACGATAACTGCAGGCCACATCGTGCAAACCTGGTGGAGGATTTCCTTTTCGAGGAAGGAATCGTTCGAATGGAATGGCCAGCGTGTTCTCCAAACATGAATCCAATCGAGCACGTTTGGGACGCTCTAGGAAGACAAGTTTCTGGCCGCCAACAACCCCCACAAACTCTCCAAGAACTGGAAAGAGCTCTTCTGGAAGAGTGGGGCAGAATACCCCAACTCGTCATTAATAGCCTCATTGAGTCCATGCCTCAAAGGTGTTCAACGTTGCTGGCCGCCCGTGGAAACCATACCCCCTACTGAAAATGATTTTCTTTGAAGAAAACACCTTTTCTTATTCTTTTTTTCTCATATGCACAAATTGTGTTTTTTTCCTTTTGTACACAAATGCGCAATAAAATGCATTTTTTTTCTGCCAAACATGTGTAATTTATTCTCATATAACCTACTGTGTCTGTCGACCATGTATCAATCAGCTAAAAAGTTTCTCAGATACAAAATCCACCTAAAACTGCAATATCCTTTAATTGTTTTGCGCAGTGTACTATCAGATAATCAAAGAAGAAAACAAAACGTGAAATTCCATGCTTGTAAAATTCTCTGTATCGTTTGGAAAGGTGACGTGCTCAAATAAGTTCAGAAAAGAAAAAAAGTTTTTCTTTTTTTTTAAATTAAAGAAATAAACAACAAGGTAGAGTTCTCCATGCATCGAGTTGTACACGTTCCGAACCCGAATATTCTGCTTAACGTCAACTCGAAATCCTACCCGAACATGGCACACTGTAACCCAAAACGGACATATTCAACTTCGAGCCGGACCCGACCACTGAGTGAAAGAAAATTATTCCATAATTTAATAGAAATATGGAAAAAATAATGTACAGTTACATCTGTAATATCAATGTTATATATATATATTTTAAAATTAACACACATACCCTCAATATTATTCAGATATATCGGTCTTTTTTCATTAAAAAATACTTAGGACTTTCTTCTAAAATGTGGAGTCAAAATTCGACCCGAAATAATCAACATTTAATCGGAAACTGTCCGAACCCAAAACATTTAAAACAACTCGACCTCCGAAACACGGGTCCGTCGTGTTCGGGTAAAATCGAATAAAATCGACTCGATACAGGACTTTACAGCAGTGTAAGATCGATTTTCGGATTTTAGTCAGCAAAAACTATTTCAAGTGTGTTAAGTTATGTTTTAGTATTATATACCATGAAAAGATTTTCGCCTGAGTCGCAAAATAAAAACCTTAGAAGAAAAATTAAATTACAAAAATATTTAAAAAATAAGTAATAACGAACTTTTTTTCAATAAGAAAATAAATAAAAGGGCAAATGTTTTATTGGGATATTAGCCAAAAATGTGTCTTAAAATATGACAGGTTCTTTTTTTTAATGCATTTTTTTAAACGAGTTATGCCAGAATTGGGGAATAAGAAGTGAAGAAAAATTAATAAAAATACCAAAAGCATAAACTTACTTTCAGAAGAAAAATAAATAACAGAGCAAAAATGTTTTTGTATTTTAATCATAATCGCTTTTCAAGAGTGATAAGTTATGTTTTAGTATTACATTTTACAAAAAGAGATGTGGCTGAACAGTCGAATAATGATAAGAAAAAAATATTAATGTTAATTTTTCAGATTTAAGACTCATATGGCATTTTAAGAAGATGATAAATTCGTGGGACGAAAAAAAAAGCTTAAATAGTTCTAAATTTTAAAATCATAATATTTTTAAAAATATATCGTTATAAATCCATTATAAAATTTGTTTACTTTAGAAAACAAATACCATCTTTTAACTTGAAACTCGATATATAATTACTTTGTATTAAAGTGCCGTTGAATACTTATTTGTTTGAGATTGAGCGAGAAGAAAAAAATCGTGATGTTATTTTACAAAATTAGAATTGCATATATAAAATGTAAAATATCTTCTTTCTTATAATTATTTTATTCAGATTTCAGCATTAAGATTTCCTTTGAGAGATTTGGATAGATAACAGAAACCTCCACTCCTCATGCGTAGAAAAAGCATGCCTAATTTTGAAAAATTGGTTTGCTAAAACGATTGAAAATAGGGAAATTTATTTTTCAACAATTGAAGTAATGAATCTGATATTTTTAGCTGAGTCAGAATTGATATTTTTAAGTGTAACATACTATACTTTATTATCATTTTTTTTTACTTTTATTACTTTTATACTTTATAATCATACTTTATAATCAAGAGATTTCCTTGAATTCCGAAATAAGTACAGAACAAAAATATTTATAAACATTTTTTCGTAAAGCATGTAGGACTTTTGTTTATGCAGTTTGAAGTTATTCAAAGAATAAATTGCCATGGGGATGCGCTTCAATCCATGCTAATTAAGTGACAATATGCATAATCAAGAATAACATTTATTTATTATTTTCGAAAAAGAAAATCCATATAGGAATTAATGTTATATTGAGGCTAATATTACAAAACGATTCCATCCATCGGAAATACTTTCAATTAGGTAGCAATATTGAACAGTTTCTTTTAAAATTTTATCTTAACATTGTTAATACTTGCAATGGAATGCCAGTATGCCAGAAATATTTGCTTGGCATTGGAAATATTTGTTGAAATGGCGGAATAGTTTTTGCCTATATTAATACAGAAAGCTAAAGTTTAAAGACGCTATTTTCCAAGCAATATTCTGATGCAATATTGCTTTGTTTGGTGAAGGTATTGCCAATATTGGCCATGAAATATTTAATATAAAAATTATTATCCCAATAATGTTTTATTACGAGAGATGATTCACGCTAAAATATTTTATAAGATCTTAAACTAAGGCTAGATTAAAGGTATTTAAAATACTTACTATTTTAGAAAGAATACATTATATTTGTTCTTGAAATTTTAAATTCAATTATTGTAAAGAAAGTATTGCAATCCAATTTTTTTAACTTCCGGTTTTCGAAAGATTAACACGTTTTAGGGATCAGAGATCCCACAAAACACGTTTTTACAAAGTGGCTGTCTGCACTTGTGTCCATGTGTTTGTGTGTCCTCTTGTATCATCGAAAAAAATATAGAGTTATGCATAGAATTTAACAAAACTTAATATATATGTTTTTAACTATAGCCATTAGGTTCCAGTTGAAATTGGCGATATTCCTCCGTATGGGGGCGCTGTGATAGCGATTTTGAATACGATTCTCTGGATTTTGTGCAGTTTAAGTACAAAATTTAAGAGTATGTTTCGACGAAATTTTATATTTAGATTTAACCCCTTAATCGTCGTGCCCGAGACATTCACGGGCAGCGTTGGTTACGCCTGTTTAATTCAGATTGTTTGATTCCCACCAGTTTTTTTTTTAAATAGTGTAATTGGCTTTATTCTCGCATTATTTTATCTGCCTATAAAATAAAGCAAATATTTCTAAAAAAAAAAAAAAAAAAAAAAAAAAAAAAAAAAAAAAACTGGTGGTAATCAAGCAATCTGATTTTTTTAAAAGTAGCCTACACTTATCGGGTGCGACGATTAAGGGGTTAATGTCATAGACCGAGGTTTGTATAAATTTTTGGGAGGAGATCAGCCTGTACGTGGCGTTGTGATAGCGAATGTTATTGAGAATTCGGTTGTTGAGAAAGAAGTCATACTGAATCAGCCGATTGTCCAATCCCGGTTTAATTTGCATATTTGTAATAAGAAAATGTTCACGTTTTTTGATATATTACCCGTTTATTAGACTGCATTACCAAATTATTTTCCTACCCCCCCCCCCCCTCCCACCCATCCATGGTTTTGAAATATTTTTTAACAAAAAACTTAAAAAAACTTACGTTTTTTTAAGTTTAAACATGTATGAGATAGACGAAAATTCAGGTATTTGCACATTCGACTAGTTTTTAAAGTGTCATAGGAACTTCTTTATTTGATGCTTATAAAGAAAAAAATATATTTATTCTGAACAATAATGCATAATTATTGCTAAAAAAAGAAAGTTACGTTTAGAATCTTTCAAAATACTCATAATTATAACATATAAGTAGAAGGATTAAATTCAACCAATGTCTTATAATTAATAGTAATCTAAGAATTGTAAATCGAATTATTCTCATAAGCTGAACAACAATGTTCGTTTTAATGAGAACGCTACTTTGGATTAGGTGAGTTGAGTAATGATGTTTTGATTATGTGTTATGTATTTGAAGTGTCACGACAAAACATGATTTCTCAAGCTCGAAAATAATATTCTTTCAATAGAAAAACTACTTATAGAAAATTAAGAAAATAATCAAATTATTATTTTTTAAAATAAACAGTAGGATAGTAACTGGTATTCGGAGTTCAATAAGAAACGATATCATTAAGTTTGAAAATCAGTAGTGCTTAAAGCATCAAAGGGATATTCATGTTTTCAATAAACATTGCTGATGAGGTAGTATTTTGATGCTTGACACAAGGTACAGACGTATTAAATGAAAAAAAACACACATGGATAAAAGGAAAAAAAGGAATTTTATAGTTTTTTTTTTTTTTTTTTTTGGTATGCAATGAAATATAAACAATTTTCAGTAGATTTTTCTCGTAAAAAATCACTAATAAGAGTTACATTAATAGGGGGCATGCTTTTCGATGACGGACAGAAACATTGAACATATGTGTTTCATGAAGTGTATCAAGAAACTAATTAGGTACTGACACATTTTATTTCTCTTCTCCACAAAAGCTTTTTCCAGGTCTTAAAAAATTATGAGAACACTAAAGACAAGCAAATCATCTGCTTACAACAATGTAACAAACATGCTCTAATGGATATATAGTCTGAACAATATGAAGCGTTTTGAAATGACCCTGCTTTTGAATATCAGTATTGACCAAAAAATGTTTATCTGGCAGGTTTATAGAACATTCACAATAGACCTAACATTCAGGATAGTTTTCTAGAAAAATTGCAAGAAAAATCAAAAATGATTTTCGTTTGCAGAAAGTGGTATTCAAAATAATTATATCAGGATATTATATCAGGAAACTAATGCGGTGCTGAGATATTTTGTTCCTCTGCTCCAGCAAAGCTTTTTTCAGAACTTAAAACATTTATGAGAACACTAAAGACAAGCAAATAATCTGCTTACAATGTACCAAATATGCTCTAATGAAACAGAACAATAGTCAGAACGATATACAGGATTTCGAAATGGTACGGCTTTTGAATGCCAGTATTGCCCAGCAATTTTTTCATGGTAGGAATCTAGAACATTTGCAGTAGAAATAATCTTCAGGGGAGGTTTCTATAAATTTCGCAATGATATCTAAAAAGAAGATTTGTTTTGAAAAAAAAATGTGTTATTCAATATGCGGACCACATGGGAACCCTGAATGTGACATGCTATTTAATGAATAGGAACACATTTCGAGAACGAAATGTGCATTTTTGTAATGGGTTTTTGCGTGCAAATGCTTTTTTTATACTTAAGGGTAAAAGAACATTTGAAAAATCCTATGGAAAACTGAATATGTTCATATACCTTTTTCGAGAGAATTACTGGGGCGATTTTATTTATTTTTATATTTTGACAGTATCTCAATTATAATTTCTGCAAGAAATAATATATATATATATATATATATATATATATATATATATATATATATATATATATATATATATATACATTAGTTATAAGATTTCGCACGCAACAATCTCTAACGTTACTAAAAATAATTGATTTTCAATGAAAACAAAACGATCAAAATACAGCAAATTACAATACGAAATAATTTAAAAAAAAAAAAGGAATCGTTTTGCTAGTTTCCAAGGAGAATATATGTCAATATAATCTGTTTTCCATAAGAAATGGTAACTATTGTTGCACAATTTAGTCATCAATTGAATCTACCTAAAAAACTTTCTTCACACGCCCATCTTAAATTACAGAACACAAAAATGTTTTGTCCTTTAAATAACACTTGATGATGTTAATGTATTTTTGTCTCAAATTCACAAAACTGACCTCATGTGTTGTCAGATTTTCAAAAATGCAACTTTTAATGAAATGTCTGTGTAATTTTCTATGTATTTAGTTATTAAAATATACAAAATCCATGGAACATTTCCTGAATAGTTTTGTTCTTTTTTTTTTTACAATATATTGTCTTAAAATTTAAATTTTATGGCCCCAAATCAAAGAATATGATTGATTTCACTGTGTACCTGCTAAATCGGAAAAAATATCTAATGTAAAAGAAAAAAATAGCCCTTTGTGATGCATTCTGCCTTATGCGGTTTCACTGTACATGAAACACTAAACAACATATTTTTTATGGGAAATTATTTGATTTTCTTCATTTTCTAATTTCGAAAAAAAGAATGATATGGTCGTTATGTAATAACGCTATATTGTTTGGAAATTTGAATATATCATTCTCTAAACAATTTACGTAATATAAATAAATCTCACTACATATTTAAATTTATTATATCAAATTTGCTTAAAATCCCATCAATTCATTTAAAAGAAGAAAAAATCCTGGTATTGTGCTGTCCGTTTTCCAATTTTACGAAACTTGTTGTTAATATTATTTTTGTCATTTAAGATAATATTTGTTTTATTATTAAAAGTGAAATTCGGTTATCAAATAAAATACTAATTTATGCTTCACAAGAATACATTTATACAGAAAATTGTCATTCTAAAACATGAAAAAACTTTTTTAGAGTATAATTTCTCTCCCTCTCTCTATGATTCAAATTATGATATAAATCCCGTAAAAAAGTTTCGTTATATACACTTTAAAATATCGCGTATTCAATTCAGTATAATTATATTTGTTACTTTTACTCTCTGGTTTTTACACTTTTCTTATATTTTTGTTAGTCTTAAGAGTGAGACATTACCTAATTAAAACAAATTTGATAAAAGAAAAAATCCCTCTAATATTTGGTTAGCTAAAATTTAGTAAAATTTCTAAATTATTTAGTAAAAAAAATTAGAGTGAGAGAATTAGAATCGATTAGATCCAATATCGATTTCATGTCGAGAGCAAAAGTTAGTTAAAATAGATATTTGAAAATATGTAATTTTAAAAAAAATAGGAAAAATTTTAAATAGAGATAAATTAAATAACGCTAGTACTAGATATTAAAATGGATTCGTTCGTTAGTGAATAATGCTACATCATGCGAGGTTTGAGTTTATAATTCGGTAAAAATTATATACACAGGATAGGAATAAATTCTTTATATATTTGAAATTAGCACATTAAATTTACTTAATTTCACATAAATTGATTAATTGAATAATTTCCAGTATAATGTTATCAGATTTTAAAATACACAAAAGTACAAATTAATATTAATTTTATCATTTATGATATATATGCTTAATTTTGCTAATCAACAGAGTATGTCCATATTAAATAAAATAATATTTCATAATTTACAATAAAATATTTATAGAGAAAACTTACATTCCTAAACATGTAAAAATCGTTTTAGGAAAGACATATCTCTCTGTCTCTTTCTCTCTTTTTTCTGTATCTTTATTTTACTTTTTCTATTTTTCGTATTATTACAGAGATTTAAAATAGATTTTTCTCTATAAAACAAATTTGGTAAAAGTAAAAATCCTACTAATCTTCGGTTAGTTTACAGTGAATTAAAATTATACTAATAAAAATTCAGTAGAAATAGAAATTTAAAATTGATTAGGCTCATCATCAAAATTCTATCGAGAACAAAACTTAATAAAAGAGGTATTTAAAACGAAATTCAGAGAAAATTAGAAAACCTTGCAAATGAAGATAAGTTGAAATAAAACTATATAGTTTACTGGATATTGGAGCAGATTCGTTCGCTGCTGAATAAGGATATATCTTGCGAAATTTGAATACATAATTTTGATAAAACAATACGTGATAAAAAAAAAATCATTATATATTTGGATTTAGCATATCATATTTACTTACGGTCCTCCAAATTTATTTAAATATATTTTTATGATTTTTTTATCATTAATAGAGTATATACTTTTCAAATAAAAGAATCGAACTTAATTCAGAATAAAAGTTTTATAAAGAATATTTATATACATAAACACGTAAACTTCGTTTTAGAAAAGACATTTATTTCTTTCTGTTTTAAAATTCTTAAGCAGTGCTATCCAAAACGTTCATTAATTACACTTCACAATTTCATTATTAAACCCTTTATGATATTTCTGACACGATCTATAAGGTTTTATCCTTTTTTTTTTTCTTTAATCTTTTTGTATGAAATTAAGAGGTTACCTAAGTAAAACAAATTTGGTAAAAGAAAAAAAAAATTGTAATCTTCGGTTAGCTGAAATTTAGTTAAAATTGCACCACTAAACGATTTAGGAGGAAGAGAAAATTAACATCGATTAAGGTCATTATCGAATTTTAGTCAAGAGCAAAAGTTTAAAAAAAAAGAGAGATTTAAAATGTAATTCTAAGAAAATTGGAAAACCTCGCACGTAGAGATAAGTAATATTAAACAAAACTATTTACATTTTGTAGATATTGGATCGAATCCAATGAATCATATTTCATTTTATACAGTATACTTAAGATATCAGAATAAAATTAAATAAGCATATTGTTTCCAAGTATCTCGGATTGTTTAGTTGTACATACGTAAATATTTAAAATTATTGCAGTTTTTATTATTTGCTGCTCATACTAAATTAATATTATGTTTTGTTTATTTAGTTTGAAACGTAATTCGTCAAAATACATGAGGTATTATTAATAAAAGTTAAACTAATAAATTGTGTATTAAGAAAACATTCACATAATGTTAAAAATCACTTTTGGATGTACTCAGAGACAAAAAGTAACTTTTTGCAATGTCTACAAATGTTCTAAATTGTGTTTCGCATCAAGTACTTTTCACTAACACATTTTTCTATATGATGTAAACACCCGGCAATGTTACATATTCTTCTACGTTTTAATTTTCACACAAAACGTTTAAACATTATATGATTTAAATGAGCATATCTCAAAATGAAACTTTTAATGATTTATCAAATTGAAGTTATGTATCTTAAATTCTTCCAAATTCAAATGCATAAAATATTGTATGGACTTATCGTATTATGTTTTAACTAAAATGTCTTGAAACATTATTGTTTCAAGCAAAATTTCCAAAATTACCTTTATAATAAATAGAAATTTCCTTAAGGTAAAGCTAGGATACTCTGCGCACAATTCAAAAGAATAGCAATAAAAAATCTAAATTTGAATTTTTTGCTAAACTATTCATGAATAACTTTTACTTCATTTGCTTTTTTTGCATTTCAATTGCTATTTTGTTTTTATGTTGCAATTTAATAGAACAATTGTAATAAAACCAAGAAAGTTATTTTGCGCAATCTCTCCTTCTAGGGTTGGTGTGATTGCGCAGATGGGTAGGAGAGATTGTTACTTATAATACCTACAATTAAATTGTTAACAGTAATAATTACACTTAAATGATATTGCTGTAAGGTTTTTGTGAACAAATATTATTGTATTAGGAGTGAATATTTCAACCCAGTGGCGTAGCTACCGTGGAGCAGTTGGAGCCAACTGCTCCACGGTAGCTACGCCCCTGTTTGTAGGGTAGATACGCCCCGATTTTTTTTAATACCAGTAAAATCTTACAGAAATTTTCTCTTTATTAAATTTCAGAAATTGTATGATTAAAGAAAACAAATATTTTTACATAAAAATATTGGTATGAAAAAAATCGGGAGGCTGGCAACTATGATCCTATTAAAATCCTTTATATCAAAGTAGTTATTTTTTTAAAGATTACGAAATTTATTTTTATTTTTTTTTTACTGTCGCTAAGTTCTATATTTAGTAAAACTATTAATTTAGTAAAATTTTCTATATTCACTAACAAGTAAAACAAAACTTTCATTTTTTGTACGATCAAAACTTACCGAGTTATAATAACTCGAATTTTATGAATTTTCAGAGCTTTCGGTACTGAAAACGGAAAAAACGCGTCTTAAAAATATCTCGACAATAGTGTGTTTCTTTATTGGCACTCTATATTGCTTCAAAAGCCTTGAAAGGAACAACAGAAGTTAGTGGTAGATTGCACTGCTCCCATGGGACCATTTAAATCGGAAATACTGCTCAATTCGTCGTAAAAATCAGTAGGTAGTCCGAACTTAAACAATTATAGTTTATTTTAATATTTTATTTGTATTTATTTCGTCAAATACTTTATTATGAAAATACTTTATTTTTTAAATAAAAAACAGGGTTTTAAATATAAATAAGAATATAATATACGAGTTTAAACCTCAAACAGAGCTAGCAGAAGTGTTTTTATAGTGGCAAGGGGCGTACCAATTTTATTTGCTCCAGGGCGCGGAATGTGTAGCTACGCCACTGTTTCAACCTAATGATAAAAGAATCAGAAAAAGGAAATAAATTTAAAAACGATAAAAAAAAATTTAATTAAAGGAAAAAAAAATTAAGAATCAGAAAAAGCAAGTCCAGATAAGATTAAAAAATAAAATAATGCTACTTAATAACACGTTTAACTTAAAATTAGTCCATTTTCATTTTTCATTTTTTTATGCAAATTTACCAATAAGCTGCGTAATCTCTCCTACCATGGAAACGAATGGGAACACTGCGCCATCTCTCCTAAGTAGCAAATGCGCAAACTCTCCAATTTCGGTAGGAGAGATTGCGCGGCCTTTTATTTAAACATGACCTCTTCTAAAACGAACCGTTGATGTTCACATTGTTAGTCTAGATTAGTAGCTTATGAGAAATCGTTTAAGTTAAAAATATTTTGTACTATTGACATTGTATAGAAATTCTGATGAAGAGCTATGAAAATTCAAGCACTTACTTTGAGAAAACAAAACAAAATAGCAATGCTTTATCTTAAACGCTCAAAGCAATCAACGTGCACTTTTAAGTAGACACTCCACTATTGTTGTTGTACAACTACCCGGAGTCGCTGCACGCTCACTCTACTCCTTCCCCCCAAACCACTATGTGCGCAATCTCTCCGACTGCGTCATCTCTCCTGGCTTTACCTTATACTCGTAATTAAAGAAAATATAATTGTTTAACCCCAGACCGCCTTAAAAATCGTAAAATGTGTTATATGCTCCAATGAATATTCTTTAATAATAATAATAACAACAATAGGAATAAGAAAGTAACTATTTATTAACTTTTTCAGTTTATTATTTTTTTTTTCAGGGATGATTTTTAATCAAAGACATTGTTAAATGAAATAGCATCATCTAAAAGAGTTTAATTTACATATTTCTTTCATTTTTATACATAAAAAAGCGTTCACTTAAAAACCTTAAATATTTTTCTTGCTGTTTTTATAATAGGTAGAGAATTCCCTTGAAAAATATGAAATAAATATACTGTAGCTTTGTGGGTACATTGCATGTGGATACTTCTATCGTATTAATTTATGAAATAACCTCACATAGAAAAAAAAACACCTAATTTATTGAATTCTTAAAGAGAAACGACACAAGGCATAAATTATTTTATTCTATGTGCACTATTAATTATACTGAAACAATATAACAAAAACTACGCCACATATCATAAATGAATAAAATATGAATTGTGAGCATTATCCTGGAATACTATTTTTCTATGTATGTATTTATGCAAATATGAATGAGTGCAGGCATAATTAATATTATTTGGATTATTTATGAAATTGTCAAAAAAGAATAATGATAATATTCTGCAAAATCATTCAATTATGTGTTTGTTTTGATGCTAAACCTTATGACCAACAATTTATCTACTTAGTTTTATTTTCAGCGAAGATTATCTGGTTATTGCATTCAAAGCACGTTTGGCACGCAAAGAATCAAACATATAGCAGATGACTATTACATTCAGATAATAACAATACCTGATGCAAAATATATTCATTATTATAATTGCTGCTTGAATAGAAGTAACATATTTTGCTAGGATAACATTTTTACACTGAACTATGCTTTTTTTTACATTTTAATTACATGTTTTTTTTCCATTTTCTTCGAATATATTTATATTATTGATATGGAAATATATGTCTCTACTATCTGGTATGAATTTTTATATCATGTAAGTAAAACGCTAGAATTGTTAGAAAATTTATCTAAGAAATGCCAGTAAATTATCGTATTGCAAACATATAAGTTCGGAGAGAATTTTTCTGCGTATTGTTATTTAAAGGAGTGACATTGTTTAAACTAATATTAATAGTATTCAGTGTCAAACTATTAAGAACGTTTACAACAAAATTCCGGTATTAAAAGAAAAGTTTAAAAGCACATATTCTGAAATATAAAAAAGTAACACATATCTGTAGAGTACAGTTATACGCATTTTTGCACTACTTTCAATAAGAACAAAAACCCGTACATTCAAACTAGTTAAAAACTAAAAACATATATATATATACATATATATATATATATATATATATATATTATATATATATATATATATATATATATATATATATATATATATATATATTATATATATATATATATGTGTGTGTGTGTGTGTGTGTGTGTGTGTGTGTGTAATAATAAAAAAATTTCGCCATTTTTCCTTAGTTAAATTATTCCAAATTCTTACAATTCTAATTTTTCCCTCTCTTTTTAAAATATCTCTTAAATCTATTTTATATTTTATTCCATAACTTAATCAAAATATTCTTTTATTTATCATTCTAAAAAAACTTAATCTGTTAAAAGCTACACGTATTTATTAAAACCTTATTCTATTAAATTGCAACACTGCCTCTAAAACGCACCTGCCTAATTTCTTCTTTTGAGACATTGAATTTTTATTCTTTGGAAGTTTTGTAATACCATTTTTATTTCTATTTAATTATCATTCGGGATCCCAGGATTCCTGGCGTTTTCGCGCCCAAAAGCTCTTTTTTTACCTTTTTAAATTGCCGCTTCTGATAAAGAGTTTTGGTCATACGTCAGAGACACACCCTCGTGGCCTTATTTTTTCATCCATTAGTGAGCAGGCCCGCCTTTTCTGCCCCCCATGTTTCCCGCCGAACATGGCTGTCAGTGGACTAGCATTTCGCGCGTTTGTAACTTTGAGCAGAAATCTCGGAATATTTATACTGTTACATTGGCTTCGGACACAGATTTTTGTACGTTTTTCTTCTGTCAACTAGGCCCTGTCACTAGGGGGTCAAAATACGTATGTCATCGGTGGAGAGTCTTCAAAAAACATATCTTTGTGCTGTCATCTAATGTATTAAATATCTTCGAGTTTTTGATGAGATTTAGTGGAGTTGTTTCATCAACGTCATCTAATAAACAGTTGTTTCGTCTATACCATTTGTCATTCTTGAGTGGGAAACTGCCTGGATTCATTTACTTAGCCTGTTCTCTGGTCACATGCGACTGATTTAAGAAGTATAATTCGTCATCATATAGCATGGAACAGCGTTAGTAATTTGTGGCGGTGGAATAATAGTGCTATGATCTGGTGTAAATTTATAGAGATCGTGGCTGGCCTGTCAACGGTTGCTGGATCTAGAAATTTTTATATCATATATATATATATATATATATATATATATATAATTATCTTTCGGAAAAACATGACCAGTAATGTATGAATCCTTTAACGGCAATCCATTTCTAGAAACTTCAAATATGCGACTCCAAAATTACAGGTTCTTAAAAAATTATTCTCATTGCAATCTGCTTTGCAACAACTACAAATAAATTTAAAGTTATGAGTTTCAAGCTTTAAGACTGCATAATGCCTAAACTACTTGACCGAATGACTTCAAATTTGGTATCCGATAGTAAAAAATTACCAGAAAATCCAAGTATGAAATTAAAATTAGTTGTTCGTTGTGAAAATTCCAAAGTTTGCTACAATTTCTGTTTATATTCGAAGACGACTCCCGGAACAAAATTTAAGCGTAGCATTAATTAGTATGAGTTATTAATAATCAATCGGTACAACTTGAGTAATATTTCATAACTTGGAATTTATTTATTAGTTTACTAATAAAAAAATTCAGAAAGAAGTCTCAATTTATCGAAAGAAGCGTGTATAATATATCTCAATTCACCAAACCTGTCGAATGTAAACTTCATCAAAATACATGGCAAACATGTTGTCTGCGAATTCCTGATAAATCCAAACTTTTTCAATACTTTGTAAAAATACAAGAAGACAAAAATATCAAGAAATACTAAGATAAGAAGACTTAAGTCTGTTGTAAATGTAATTAAATTGTATTTAATTATAAATTTAATTTAATCTTTAATTGTACTTAAATGTAATTTAAATTTATTTAAATTTAAATTATTTTTAAATGCAACTTAATTGAATTTAAACTTCATTAAAATACATGGGAAATCTGTTGTCTACAGATTCCGAATAAATGAAAATTTCTTTAATGCATTGTAAAAAATCTATATATGTATTTCTCTTACGTGGCGCGGAAATAGGGCTGAATTTCTAGCTTATCGTTGGCAACAAATGTAGTTTCCAGAGCTCAGACCAATGAACAGACTAGATTGTGCTACATAGATCAGCTCCACCTCCAATATGGCGGTCAGTGTCAGAGCAGTGAAAATCAAACTAGCAAATATTAAAAATATAATAACATGTACGTAATCCAAAGTGTCTGAGATGATTCCTCATTTTAATTATGAGTAATATTGTTAATTTCAAAAGAATTCTCAACTCTTATTTAGAATTTATTTATGAATTTTACTCACATGAAAAATTGGAGATAGTAAAAATATCAACTGTCTAAGTTGCATTTGCTGCCATCTGTTGCTATCTTAATGAAGTAAAAATAATTTATTTTGCAGAAATCTATAATCAATTAGAATAGTATAATGTCGAACGAAATTTAAACAATCATTGATAATCAACTATCTACCTATCACGTATTTTTTTTTAATGAATTTAAGCCGTGCTGTACAATATTATACGTGCAATAAGTTTTAAACAAATTATGTTTCAAAGATCCTTTTTTTTCATAGTATTTAAATTATTTATATGCTCATTAGTAGCTCCAACTAAATGCATTTTTAGTTGTGTTTTCAACGAAGTTTTCAATTACTTTTTTACATTAAAAAAAATTGTCAATTTAATATGTTCAAATGATTTATGGTAGTACTTATTCCGGCTAGAATTACTGCAAAAATAAAAAGGGGCGAACGAGCTTGGACCGCGTACCGGTCTCAATGTAAATTGCTTCGCAATTCACGGGATGTTGACGAGCATTAGCCAGTAGGGGGGGGGGCTGAGCCCCCTAGTATAAAGCATTAGTAAAATAAGAAGACTTAAGTCTGTCGTAAATGTAACTAACTTATATTTAATATTTTTAGAAATATGGAAAGATCTGTCTTTTGCAACGATGTTCTAATTTTTCAATATATATATACACTATACGGCCATCCGTCACCGGACACTTTAATTACAGACATTTTGTGGAATATATATAGATATACGTCTCGGATTCTTCTGGAGCTTCAGGATTATAAAGAATATATTTGACTTCATATTTATCAATGACGATTTGATCAAAAGGACAATTAGGGGGCCTACAAAAAATCGAAGAAAAATAGTAATATTTGGGATCACCCTGCAAAAAATAATGCATAGAATGATACATTGCTACAGCATACGTATATGTGGATATTGACCAATATGTGCATTCATGTGTGTAAGAATAGCACGTATATTCATGAAGATACAGCTATTTTTGTCGCAAATTTCGATCAAAACTCTAATTTCATTCATCGATATAAATATTAAAACAGTTTAGATTTCGAGAAATGAATTTTCTCTATTTTAGGTTTGTATTTAAATGTTTAAATATTTCCTTGTGATAGTGATTTTCAAACAATTATTGCATTTTTTTTCATTTATATCATGCAGGGTTTTCTACCAAATTTAACGCCAGTTTTAGAAAATTTGACAAACATTAGAAACATTATAGAGCAATTGTAATATAAATACATTAAACATTTGATGATATATGAGTAGTTGTATAAATTATTGTTTATCTGCGCATGCGCAAACGATAACATTTTTTTTTTCATGACTTAATAGTCAATCTATGGAGCAAGTCATATAAAAAAGCATTTATATAAAAAGTATTTTCCACAAAATTATCATTTTTTATTTTTATACTATTTTTATTTTTTATTGATATTTTAGTTTTCCTTGGAAAACAACCATAACGAGCTTATTCGAACAAGAAAAATGGAATTAATGGCGCTCTGCTGTACTTTGCTGCAAACTTGTGGAAGGTAGAAACGCAAGGCATATCTTGTGAGGAAAACTAATATAAGAATTTATTTTAAATCCAACCATTAAACAGATATGACATAAAACCTTAGAGGAAATTCGTACATTTGTTTTTACAATGCTTATTCTCTTTTTGTTGTTATTCTGATGAAAAACTATATTATTGAATAAAAAGATAGATTTCTGAATTTTCGATGACAGATTTGTGAATTTTCAAGATATTTGACTGGCTTTTTTTATATGCGTTACTCTATACAGATGACTATTAAATAATGAAAAAAGGTTCTGTTTATCATTCGCGCATGCGCATATAAAAATATTTCATACAACTACTCATATTTCATCAAATATTTAATATATTTATATCCCTATTGTACTATAACATTTCTATTACATTTTGCCATTTTTTTTTAAACTTTCGTTATAAACCCTGCATGATGTAACTAAAAACATGCAAAAATATTTTGAATTCTAACAAAAAATCGCTACATCTCCATGGATATAAGCGCTATTCTTACACAAATAAATACACATATTGTTACTATATCCACATATTCGTGTGCTGTAGCGATAGATCATTTCGTGCATTTTATTTTACAGGGTAATCCGACATATTATTATTTTTCTTCGATTTCTTCTTGCCTCCCCCCCCCCAACTCCTAATTATCCTCCGGATCAAATCGCCATTAATAAATATGAGGTCAAACATATTCTTTATAATCCTGAAGTTCCAAAAGAATTCGACAAGCATATTTTTAAATATCCAACAAAATGTCTAAAATTAAAAGTGTAAGGTGACCATATAGTGTATATATATATGAAGAGTTCATTATATCAAGAAGTTTATTCTATTAAAACGTACAAAATTAAATTTCTAAATTTTTGTACAAGAAAATGATGAATAAAAATTTTGGAAACTGATGCTTTTTGGCTGTTGTTATTACTAGAGGCTATGATGTTGCATTAAAAGAACAGTAAAATCTTTTACTGTATGTTGCTAAAGAAAATGTTAATTTCTTCATGTTTTTAATGAATCAAAACTTCTTCATTGCATTATAAAAATTATAATAATTATAATTACACTTATTTAAATTATTATTTGTAAAAGTGTTAAAAGTGTGATAATATTTCTATGAGATTTAAATTTCATTGAACCTTAAAAATAGAAACAAAATGAGTGGCACTAAAAACCGTTACAAAAGAAGAAGACTTCAACATAACTTCTCTGCAGTTTATTTTTTTAAAGTATGGAAGGCTATACTGTTGCTTTCGAAGCGATATTTTATTATTTTGCAATAATTAAAGTAAAAGTGCAGATTTAGATATTCTAACATTAAGCAACAAATGGAACAAATCATTCCTTTTTGACTGAAAGTCGCGTAACTACCTTTAACCCATTTTAGGCCAAACATAGAAATTTCATAAAATGTGGTATTATTTGCATTGAAATTTGCTTAAATAAATTCATTAAGACACCAAAAAAGTTTCGTGCATGAAAAATAATATTTTATTTAATTTGACCATTATTAATTTACCATTATTAATTTACCATTAATAATTTATCATTAAATTTAAATAAAAAAATTTAAGTTTTCTGATGGCTTTTGTTTTATTTTTATTTTATTTACAGAACTTGCAACTTTATTCCATTATAAAAACATATGATTAATCTCAAGTGGAATAATTATACATTTTCAAGAAGTCGAATTTGTCAATAACCGTTTCAAGTAAAAAACCAGCGTATTTTGAAAATTTTTCAACAGAAAGTGATTACTTCAATTGAATTACTAATATTTTATAAATGTCTCCAGAACCCTTAAAAATAGCAGAAAAATAAAATTAGTGAAAAATATACGTCACAGTGTTAATAAAAATATATTTATTGAAATGGTGCGTTTACGCACCTTTGGCCGAAAATGGGTTAAAAGAGAACATGATTTTTTATGGAATGTTTTCATAGAAAACTTAAATTCTGCAGGTATAAACTAAGCAAAATTGCACCGCTAATTTAAAAAAACTATCACAAATTTTGCAATGTTTTGTATTTTCAATTTTATTAAATTTGTAAGAAGGAAATAAAATACTTAAGATCAAAATCTATAATACAATAAAAAGAAATAAATATAATGTAAATGTAATTTCAATTATCATACCAGCTTTAATGTACATTCAAGTTAATCATAGTTCTTCTCTCTCTAGTCTTACCATGCGCTGTCACTGCTGATCAAAGAAGCACTTCTGTTTCACACAATCTACAGTGATCGCAAATTAATTGCCACATTGGTCTCGAATTGATTATGGAATAAATTAGCATTATTATGAAACGTCAAAGGAAACAGACAATTGATAAATGAATGCTGTTCACTTATATAGATCATAGGGTGTACTGAAAAGTTTTAAATAAGATCAGATTACAATCAAATTTCGATCAAAACTCTAATTTCAATTCATCGACATAATTATTAAACAGTTTAAAACAGTTTAGTTTTCGAGAAATGAGTTTTCTCTGTTTTAGGTTTTTATTTAAATGTTTCAATATTTACGTCTGATAGTTAGTGATTTTCATTATGAAATGAGAATTTTATGTATAATATATTTGTACTTTCAAATAGATTAGTCATTTAAGCAAAGAATAAATAATTGGAAAGAACAACGGATTAAAAAAACAAAGATTTACGACTGATGTAATTCTACACTGTAAAAAAAAAATTCTGAGGTTACTAACATTTTTTTAGTATATTTGTATTCCACAGATTTTTTTAGTAACCGGTACTATAAACCGGAATCGTTGCTAGCTGTTTTCTAGTAATGTTGCTAGCTGTTTTCTATTAATTCTTACAGATGTTCTTGTAAGTGAGTAAGAATACAAAAAATTATTTAGTCATTGCAAAAATCAATGAGAAAAATTAACTCTTTTTAGTAGATCGACACTTTTTTTTTTTTTTTTTTTTTTTTTTTTACAATGTAAGTTGAACAGATTTCATTACTTTGTGGTCTCGCTCTGCGCAGTCACTGGATATCAGCGAAGCACTTTCGTTTCATGCGATCTATAATGATCTCAAAATAGTTACCAGATAGATCACGAGTTAATTAGGCAATAAGTTGAAAATTTTTATGAAATGTTACAAGAAATAAGAATTCATTACATTACAGCCTTTTAATAAGACTAAAGAATGAGTGTTTTGTTTTGGATTTTATTTTCTTCTAAATAATTAAAAAAATTTCCTTGTGATAATTAATTATATTTTTATGATGTGAAAACAGACTTTACAACTTTTTGTACCTTCAGTTTTATTATACTTTTAAGAAGGGAATAAAGTACTTATGATTAAAATCGATGATAAAATAAAAAGAGTTAAGTATGTCGTGAATGTTTTTCAATTTATCATCAACTCACCAGCTTTAATGAGCCTTTAAGTTAAACAAAGTTCATCTCTCTCTAGTCTCACCACTCGCTGTCACTGCTTATCAGAGATGCACTTCCGCTCCGTACAATTTATAATGATCACAAATTAATTACCAGATGGATCACGAACTAATTAAGGATTAAGTTAAGAAATATTACGAAATGTTAAAAGAAACAGGTATTTGTTAAATGACTGACGTTGCAGCCTTTTATTTGGTTCAAAGGATATTCAAGTATGTTTACTAGATAAAAGTGTTTAAACTAAGATAAATTCTTACTTCGATGCATTCAAATTGATACTAGACATATGTAATTAGTTACATTCTAAAAACTGAGTTTTTGTTTCAAATTTTGTTTCGTTTTTTTAATTCGATATTAAATTTTATTATCAATTATATTTAATTTTTTTATTCGATATTTATATTCGATTCAATTTAGATATTTTTTCCTTATGAAAAGTAATGATTTCCTTTATGATATCAAACAAGTTTTGATATTTCCTGTGTATTTGCAATTCGATTACAATTTTGAAAAGAAAATAAAGAACTTAAGATCAAAATCAATTATAAAATAAACATAGTTAAATATGGCGTAATGTTATTTATCATTTGATCACAAGCATTAATGGATACCTAACTTAGATTGCTTAACTTAAGTTGCACGTTTTCATCTCATTCTGATTTTACCGGCACAGAGAAGCATTTCCGTTCCGTGCATTTTCTATAGTGGTCCTATATTAATAACAAGGTTCATCGTGAACTAATTAGGTCGTAAGTTGATATTTTTATGAAACTCTAAATGAAATAAACACTCAATAACTGAAAATCATTTCTGTTTTTCCTGTAGTTTAACTGTTGTGCAGGATATAAATAAAAATGTACTAATACGGCGATCAAAATAACAAAGTTCTTTGTATTTGCGACAATAAATCGTTAAAACGACAGTCAGAAATAATGACTTTAATAGTTATTTTGATGCAATCATAGTAAAATCCCTCATCTTTCAAAATAGGATGCTTGTTACGTTTGCTTGTGTATCTGAAAAATAGTTAATTTTCCTGAGAATGCGGAAAACACTCAAAAAAAAATCAATGAAATGCTTAGCATTTAGTGAAACTATATTTCGTATGGCTTAAAAATACTATTTTACTTTAAAGCCTCTACTGATGTTGAAACGTAATTTTTAAATCGAAACTTACAGTTTTTCATTCATAAAATTCAAATAAAAAGTTATTACATGAAAATTACGTCATTTTCCAGAAGGTTTCGGTTGTGTCGTCAGTCATGAAGTTTTTTTTTGAATTGAGAAAGGACTGACTCTTAAAAAATGGTTTATATGTTTAATTTAATATGTAACGAATCATAGAAAATATTAACTCTGTATCTACCGTATTAAAATAGTTAGGTATAAGATCTAGCTTTAAAGTATAGCTATAATATAGAAACGAAATAAGAAATAAAACGTTGCTATGTTTTATTTGCGTTTGTTTAGAGTCAATTTAAAGTCATACTGAAAGCGCCTCATATAAAGTGGCGTCGTATTTATGAGATTATTTTTTTATTCATTATGTATTTCCTGAATATATATATATATATATTTAATTCAATTGTCTATAAGTATATATAGTAGGCGTTTTAATTTCACATACATTTAAACTAAGGTACTACGTCAATTTAGCGCGGTTATAATAATTTGTTTTATAATATACTAGCAGGCTACACCCGCTGCGCTGGTCCATTTTCCAAATGAACCCTGAATCAAACGAAATAGTGAATTTGACCTAGTATTTTAAAGTAATATGGACCTCACCTCGAAAGGCTTTCCACATTGCTGAATACCATGCGAAGGACATTGCGCTATTACACTACCTTATGCGTCAGACAAAATTCGGGGTATTAATAAGCAACTCTTTTAGTTGATCCTTTATAGCAGACTTTGGTAGGGAAATTTTGTCCTTTATGACCTACATTAATTAAAATGTTCTCTACTCACCACACTACTAAAAAGATAGTATTACAATGATTGAAGAAATTGACTATTGAGCTTAAATAATGTGCAGACTATTCATTTTCGATCGTAAGTTCTTGAACTCCGGGTCTCTCAGCTTGGTGATATATGTGGTTCTAGTAGCTTAAAAACACTCTAAGTTACATTATATTTCGTAATATACGTCTTCTTCTGGCAGATCTACTGCAGTTTTCTACCTTTGGATTCCAGCAGAGGAAATACAGAAAAAAATGTAATAAATTATTTGCACACAAATAATAGTGTTTAACTTTCATATTTAAAAGAAATGTGAATAATATAAAAGCTGAATTGTTTGATTAAAATAAAATTAATGTTATTTTCACGGCAATTTCTTTTTATATACCAGTTGCAATCATGTAACTATTAACCTGAAAAAAATCTCGATAACTAATTTTAGCAGAAAAATAAACCTCCATTTTGCATTATTTTCCTTTTCTTCCCTAATCGTGTGCACAGCCAAGTTTGGCAACAAACATTAGAAGTGTTTGTAACGATATTGTTAATTACGCGCCAAACTACTTTCGATTATATAATATCAAATGGCTGTTGACTGAATTATAGATCTTGCATTAAAAAAAGCCTTGAGAATGATAATTAAAATTTAGTTATGCAAAATGTTTAGTAATAATCTTTTTGGTGGCTACTTGAACCGAAGATTTTTTTTTGCATTTCTCTAATGAGTATAACAACACGGAGAAATAAATAGGGTTGACATTTCTTTTATTTTCAAGATTACATTATTTTTCATTTTGTTGCCTAAAGAAACCACATAATGAAAACAAATCGTTAATTTGTCACTAAGTTTAGCGGCTTGGGGCTGTGCGTCAAACGAAATTGCTTTATAATGGTAGCAATTTTATCTAATCTGAATTTCAGGTACTTTTTTCTCATCTAGGTTAAAATGATAAATCAATACATATTGTTCCATTGGCCACCATTGGTATTTCACTGATTTTATCCTGCATTGCAAGTATTGCTTTTTTAGTGATAATAAAATAACTACAGATGAAAATATATATTAGTAAATTTTCTTTTGTCCATTTCCTTCATAACGAAAAACCATAAATTTACTAATCGCTAAGTGTACATTTCGTGTAATATTTTGCAATCGGATTCACCGTCCAGAGTCCCTTTCAAATGTAAAAGAAACCTCTAACAATGTAGTAAATACGCCAGTTGCGGATGACCCGATTACGGAAGATTAATCCAATATGTTTCGAAAACCTTCAGAAAAGAAGAAAATATATGAAAAAATATCTAAAAAGAAATGACGAATTAAAATGATTATCGAAAATTTGTTTCAGGAAGCAATTTTTATTGCAAAATGTTTTCTTTTGTGATAAAAATAACGCATAGTTGTATAAATTTTCTTAAGAATAACCTTTAGTTTATAACATTGTAAGTAGTGAATATTTCTATGAAGGAAATCGGCGAGAAAATTAAAAAAAAAAAAGAATGGACAGTATTCCCTAGTCTGAGTTCTAGGCTATGAAAATCACAAGTTTGGGGAAAACAAGCCGGCAAGTTTATGTAGTAAAGTAAGGTGAAAACTTTTTTTAAAGTTTCAAATTAAGTTATTTTACAATATGTGTGTGGCAGACATTTACACTAATTTTATATATTTGAATCCTATTTCATAATATTAACTTTTATTTATTTAATTTGCATTTGAATATAAAAAATTACTCCAAAAATGTCGTCGTACGCTTAAAGACATACCATTATTCTGTACATTTCTCGGACCGATGTCATGCTCATGTTTTTTTTTGGCCTAAAATCAAATTGTTTTGCGACAAACGTAAAATAAAAATCGTAAATAATATAATAACATATAGCCCACGAGTACAGTCATTTTTATAATTACATCTGCTAATTTCTTCTATAAGTCATGTGATGGAGGTGTTATAAAATTAAAAATTAAATTTAAAAAAATAGCAAATAAAAAAGAAAATTGTTACTCAGATTTTATCTATTCAACTTCTCAAATGGATTTCTCTTAACCTGACGCAAAAGATGATTCTCTAAATATTGTTTCAATTACAATTTTTCACGTTGAATAATTTTTTAATCATTACGAACATTCCCTTTCACGTTTAAATTAAATATTTTCCTTTTATAATATTATCGCTCATCAAAACTGTTTTTCTTATTATATTTTTACTTAAATAAAATTTACTTAAATTCATTTTTTAGGTGTATTAATGTCTAAATGATACAGCCGTTTCAATTCTTTCACTAACGATAATGTTCCCCCAAAAATTCCCAATAGTAACCTTCCCGTACAAAATGACATAACTTTCCATCATAATTCTAACTAATCTACGTAGAACAATATGTGGTATACTAAAACCTTCCTTGAAAAAATATCTATAGTGCAAGATCAATTAAAAAACATTCAGCAGAACTCGAGTTATAAGCAATTGGAACGAAATTTATAATTGTACTTTAGATATATACAGTCAAACCTCGTTAACATGAACACGCTTAACGTGAATTACTTTTAACATGAATTGTTTTCATAGTCCCCTATAAAAACGAGTACAAAGATTTGATACTGATAACATGAATTACTGTTAATATGAACAAAATTTTGATTCCCCTTGAGGTTCATGTTAACGAGGTTCGACTGTACATTATTGCCAAAGGTGATTGGTCACTTGCGATTTTAGACGTTTTGTTAACTATCTAGAAAAATACATGAGGAATTAACCTGAAACTGCAGGTGTGTAAACAGTATAGTATAGCTTATATATTACCGTGAATATTTTTTTTCCGAAACCCCATAGGGGACTGTCAACAAATTGAAAAAGAACGAATATCTTTTGGATTACCCTGTAAAACCTAATGTAGCAAAAGTGTTCAAACTCGAGATTATTAATAAGTGGTTTATTGTAGAGAAATTAATGTTTTTATAAAAACAGTCCCAAATTTCACCAAGTTTTTTGCTTATAATTTGTAGAGTTCTTAATATAAAAAAAAGTTATTTTGAGAAAATATGTCAAACAACATTGTACATAATACTCTGCAATCGGAATTAAAAAAAAATAAAAATTGGATGAAAAATGAGCAGGTTTACTAAAAAATGATTCACTGCGCATGCGCGAATGCAATCAAAATATAATATGCATAATGTATCAGCTAAGTATATAGAGCAACTTTTGTGAAAGTCTTAAAATCATAACTTTAAAATTCTGAAAATTATCGTCGATAGAATAAGCTCGAAACCCGTTGTTCCCAAAAAGATGCAAAAATATGAGGGGTTGTATCAAATATCTGTCTATTAGTGCCAAGATAGCCTACACAATATTGCACGTACTACTATATTTGGATACAACCCCTCATCTTTTTGCTTCCTTTTGGAAACAACGGATTTCGAGCTTCTTCTATCGACGATAATTTTCAGAATTTTCAAGCTATGATTTTGAGACTTTCACAAAAGTTGCTCTATATACTTAGCTAATACATTATGCATATTATATTTTGATTGCATTCACGCATGCGCAGTGAAACATTTTTTAGTAAACCTGCTCATTTTTCATCGAATTTTTATTATTTTTCAATTCCGATTACAGAGTGTTATGTACAATGTTGTTTGACATATTTTCACAAAATAACTTTTTTTTACATTAAGAACTCTGCAAATTATAAGCAAAAAACTTGGCAAAATTTGAGTCGGTTTTTATAGAAACCTTAATTTCTCTTCGAATATTCAGGCTATCCTCATAGAAATTAACACAGTATATTACAATAAACCACTTATTAATAATCTCGAGTTTGAACAATTTTGCTACATTAGTTTTTACAGGATAATCCAAAAGATATTCGCTCTTTTTCAATTTGTTGACAGTCCCCTATGGGGTTTCGGGAAAAAATATTCACGGAAATATATAAGCTATACTATACAGTTTACACACCTGCAGTTTCAGGTTATTTCCTCATGTATTTTTCTAGATAGTTATCAAAATGTCTAAAATCGCAAGTGACCAATCACCTTTGGCAATATAGTGTAGTAGATAAATATGAAAATGCGCATTATTTGCTCAGAATTACGCCAAACTTGGATGCGACAGTATACCGAGCAGGTCTGGATATTTATTTGCGTATAAAAACAACCTACACGTGTTATCATCTTTATTTATTTTTTATTCTTGCGACGTTTCTTGTACGGTGTGGCAACAGGAAAGAAAATTGTTGCATTACAAATTAAGCAAAAATAGTTTTGCATAAAGAATAATATATGATGCCAGGTGATTGAAAAAGTGTGGTCGAAGATCTCACAAAGGGTTTCGTTTAATATTGCTTTCAAAACACTTTATGCTTTCTTTAATGAATCCAAATACATTTATTTCATTAAAAAAAAAAAAAAAAAAGTCATGTTTTTTATAAAATAAAAATTTAATGGTCTATTTTTCTCGTTTTTTCGAATATCTGAAACAGACTGATAGCGGACGAAGCTATTATACTCTGTCATAATAATATCTGTCATGTGGACTAAATGCAATATTTAAAAAAAAATCAATTTCAAAATTAAACATGTTGTATACAGACCTTCAAAATGTTAAATTATGCCAATATTTCCATAATCGGGTTTTTATCATGATTCAATACGTTTCTCAAATTCATTGATCTCAAATTCATTCCCTGTCTACTTGCTTTCTCTATTACTCATATTGATGTTATCTTTGTATTAGTCTCAAACGTTTGAGAAGTCCGTTTAATTTCCAATATGACGTTAGATTAATTTTCTTTTTAATTTTACAATGACGTCAATTTAACCAGCTTTCTGTACTTACACATACTCATACTCCTTGTATTATTGAGAAATGTTGGAAATTTTCCGTTTTATTATCAATATGACGTCATATTAATCTTTTTTCTTTTTTTTTTCAATTGGTGAAACTGTTTATTTCATTTTTATTTTTCACGTGGAAATCTTTCAATAGAAAATTAATTATTTCGAAAAGAACTTTACTGTGGATTTTTAATTATTGGCAACTGCTATAACGAAAAATGTTTAAATTTAAGAGGAAAAGGCTGTTAGATTTTTGGTTTTTCATCTCCCTATATTAAAATAATATGATTTTTCAAATTTGTATGATTTTCAGTTATATTCAGTTATAAGTGCAATAAATTTCAAGTCTGTAAGTTATACAGTTTCTGATAACCGTCTCTGTGACGGACAGACAGAGAAGCGGGACGAATAGGGTTTCGTGAGATGAATGAAACCCTAAAAAGTAATAAATCATGGTCTGAGAAACGTTTAAATTACCCTGTAATTTTACCCGAGTAATAAAACGTATATATCTCAAGTTTCTTATAACTAGGTAAGAAATTGTATATTTGTATAAGGAACATATACACACACACACACTGATTTTTATACATAGATAGATTACGTAATGAGAAAACGAGTGACAAGCTATGGATTTTTTACGTTACATTTTTTGCACTTCTGTTCAATAAATATTCCTCAGGGACACGATTTTTGTCACATTCACTTCGATGGTGGCTATGATATCTATCATTGTTTTAAATTAGATGGTCCTGGCCGAACAATTTAGGAGGAATAAAGTCATTAAGGTACTATTGGAATGGATGCAAGAGGTCATTGCTTTTTTATCTCAATAAAACACGATTTCGATGCATCGAAATTGTTATTAAACATATTTAACAAATTAAGTTTAAAATAATGAAGCTTTGGAAAATTTTGTTTTGATTTACCTATAAATAATTAAAAAATATATCCTATGTAATAATTTCGTTTATGATATGATTATTTTATACATAATTGCTTGGTACTTTAAGCTCGACTGATGTATTAAGAATAAAATAATAAAAATCATTTAATGTATCCATTATGAAAATAAAAAGAAAAGTTAAGTCTGATGTGAATGCAATTCTATTTCTCATCAGTTCACCAGCTATAATGAAACTTTAAGTTAAACATAGTTCATCTCTCTCCAGTCTCAACATGCGCTGTCACTGCTTATCAAGGAAGTACTTCCGTTCCGCACAATCCATAATGATCGCAAATTAATTACCAGATTGATCACGAGCTAATTAGGGAATACGTTGGGATTATTATGGAATGTTTAAGGAAATATATATAGAGAGAGAACATTATTAAATGAATGTCGTTTCAGTCTTTTGTTTAGTACAGAATATATGTTCAGGTAAATTTATCTAATAAAACTGTTTAATTATCATAAACTCATATTTAGATGCATCTGCATGGTTATTAAACATAATTTAAAGATGAGTTTATTATTATAAAAGAATATTTTTCTTTACTTTTATGGTCGATTAAAATGTTTTAAATTGCCAATATCTTTTTTCTAAATATTTTATTGGTTTGTAATCTAGCTTTTGTTTGCAAAATAAAAAAAACACTTTTATAAGATAAAAATACACAATCTGCGTATTTGAAATATCCATCAGCATTACCGTCAAATATATGTATTATTAAATATATTTATTAATTATCAAATATGTTTAATTAAATATGGTTAATCTTTCACAAATTAATATTATTTAGTCCATTTTGCATAAAAAAGGTAATCCAAGCATAAAATAAAAACTGCGAGTGGATTTCAGTTTATAATGATTTATCCACAGTACGTAAATAAAGTGGAAGAATAGCTATAAAATCAGAAAAAAAATCACCGTTTTTTAATTCGTTTAAAATTCTGTATAATAATATAGGGTGTATTTTGTCATAAAGGATCACTTTCGTATATTAATTGAATCTAACGTTTATCAACTGAATAACAACGAAATTCTTTCCATGTCAAATAATAAATGAAATACTGATTAGTGTCAATTTCGAAAAATAAGGATAAACATTCCTTATTTAGAAATCACTAGAAAAAAAAAAGAAGCATATGTTGCGTTTTTCTGTTTTATTTCATACTTTGGAAAAACCAAAACATAATCGCATTCATATTTTGTAGAAATTTGTTTTTGTTATATTAGTTTTTACCAGATTTTACAGCACAGGCTTCACGGTTTCAGAAAATACTACTTGTGTACAGAACATAGGTGAGAACACTTTTTTTTAATTAAAAACTTTAATAAGTTTTTTACATTTAATATATTTTATCAGATTACCCACAAAAAAAAATTATATGAAAAATATCAATTATGTATTCGAATAAATCTTTGAAATTTGTCAAAATGCTTTCTTATTACCCACATGCCAAAGGTTAGTAGTCGCAGAAATCCCGAAAGAGCTTGCTAATTAAAGCAGCCTTCTCTATTCTGATTATTTCAGTATTAAAGAATGTACTTAGATTAACTATCAGATAAATATTTGTCTTATTTATGTTTATTTATTTATTTATTGACAGTGTTAATTTCGTTATAAAATATCAGCCAGACACTAACACTGAAATATTTATATTGATTTAAATTCAAATGGATTAATTATCCGCAATTGAGCTGCACCGGATAGCAATATGCTTTAAAACAAACTCGTGCTTGAAAATGATTTCTATTACAAAATCAGTAAATTGAGATCCAGTTTTCAAATAAATCGGATTCTAAAGTACATCCCCCCCCCCTTATTTTATGAAAGAGTTTTTCTAAGCATAAAAAATGTATTTGGTAGGATCAAAAAATTTCGTGGATTTAAATGTTTTTAATTTTGATAAAAACAAAGATTAATTTAAGATAAATATACATTATAAAAAACGTATCTATAAAACCAGACGCATTTCTTAACGCTGTTTTATTCGAGGTCTTTTGTTATTTAATATGTTAGATTTAAAAGTAATAAAAACATACTTGTTAATTAAAAAATAATTTATATTTTTTAATAACATTCATTTTAAAATAACTATCATTTAAAAAATAATTAAATTATGGAATCAAAAATAAAGACAGTATATTTAAATTTTATGGGAAAGGTATAAATGAATGATTTAAATTCATAAACACATCTTTAATTAAGCTTGGAGTTTGTTCATCCTCATTCAAATTCTTAAGTATTTCCCAGTTTAAACTGTTTAAAACATTATGTTTGTTTTATTATTAAAGCCGAAATCCGGAACTGTGTGTGAATATTTAAAAAAAAATAAATTTTCTCGTAAGAGTTCATTTCCATGGGTGCTTATTTTTGAATACAGGCACTTACGGATAATTATATTCGCTTAATTTAATGACAGAATTTCTCTAATTAAATGAGACGAAAATTCGGAAACCGTGGTTTTCAAAATTAAATAATAAAGAAAGCCATTTTTTATATAAGCTAAATGAGATATTTCTGTTAAATAAAAGAAATTAACAAAAGAGAAAAAAAATCTCTGAATGAACTTTTTTAAAATTACTAATCTAGAACTAATAACTAAAATATCTTCTTAAAACACCATCATTTTTTTTAAATGCGCTAGGCCTTTCGAAAGATCTGAGTCTTTCTTCGTCGGGCGCAAAAAGACGTGCTTCTACTATGAAAGCAGCAGCAAGACTGAAATGAGAGATAAGGGAGAGGAAACAAGCTGAAACAACAGCCAATAGGAAAGTAGAAATCAACAGCTAATAGGAAAACAGAAGGAGGGGACAACAGCCAATCACAGAAGAGTAAAATCAAGACAATAGAATACAAAATAGAAGGGAAAAAAACAAAAAAACAACAGATATATTAAAAAATGGAAAGAGATGAAAATTAAGAAATAAATAAGTAACCAAAATATATTAATATATATATAAACAGACTAATATTAATTAATACAAAAATAAATTATATGGTAGTACTGAAGAGGTTTTTCCAAGCAGCAGAGAGCATTGTGGAATCAGATTTATCATTAACAATAACATCACGATTAAGATAAATAGCTAAATTTTCAAGAAAGTCCAATTCAGAGATACTATTGGCATTAAAGATAATTTTAGCATTTTTAAGATTAATAAAGATTTAACATCAAGAGAAAGCATAGAAGCATTTCTATGCTTTCTCTTGATGTTAAATCTTTATTTACTAATGTTCCGATTGAAGGTGCTCTTTCTTGCTTGGAAACAAGATTACGTGAATTTCATTTCTCTGATATTGAAGTCAAAGATTTTGTTAATTTAACTAAAATTTGCATCTCTCAAACTACCTTTGAATTTGATAATAAATTTTTCAAACAATCAGACGGCTTAAGTATGGGTAATCCTTTATCTCCAATTCTTTGTGATATTTATATGCATTATTTTGAGGAAAAATTATTAAATCTGGTTAATTTTAAATGTTGGATGCGTTATGTTGACGATACTTTTGTTTTTGTTGATAATCCTTTTGATATTTCTACCATTCTTCAAACTGTCAATTCTATTGACCCACATATCCAGTTTACTTTTGAGTTAGAAAATTGTAATAAACTTCCTTTCCTTGATGTTTTAGTTATCAAATGTGATTTTTCTTTCAAAACTTGTGTTTATAGAAAACCTTTTTCTGTTTCTAACCCTTCCTCATGCTCTCTCAAATCATCCTGTCAACCAAAAAATCGGTGTATTTTATACGTATGTAAATCGTGCTCTCAAAATTTGTTCCGACTCTGCATCCCTTAAGTATGAACTTAATTACTTAAAAACTGTTGCAGTCAAATGAGGTTTCAATCCTTCTGTTATCAATAATGCTGTGAAGAAATTCAATAGACCATCTAATAAATCTACTCTTTCCAAATCTGTGAAAAGCAAACCTGATAATTTGGTTGTCCTCCCTTTTTATCCTCCTTTATGTTTCAAATTAGCTAAAGTTTTAAGACGCTTCAATTTTAACATTATCTTTAAACCTGTCAATAAATTCAAATTCCCCTCCACCAAATCTCCTGTTCCTGATCTGCGTAAATGGGGAATTTATAATGTTCCTTGTAATGGCTGTGATTTATCTTATATTGGTCAAACTAAAAGTAATCTCGAAATCCGCTTAAAAGAACACTCTCGTTATGTAACTAATCACGAAATTTCTAAATCTTCCGTTGCCAAGCACTCTTGGGATTCCGGCCATTGTTTTAATTTTAAAAATGCTAAAATTATTTTTAATGCCAATAGTATCTCTGAATTGGACTTTCTTGAAAATTTAGCTATTTATCTTAATCGTGATGTTATTGTTAATGATAAATCTGATTCCACAATGCTTTCTGCTGCTTGGAAAAACCTCTTCAGTACTACCATATACTTTATTTTTGTATTAATTATTTTTAGTCTGTTTTTATATATATTAATATATTTTGGTTACTTATTTATTTCTTAATTTTCATCTGTTTCCATTTTTTAATGTATCTGTGTTTTTATTTCCCTTCTATTTTGTATTCTATTGTCTTGGTTTTACTCTTCTGTGATTGGCTGTTGTCCCCTGCTTCTGTTTTCCTATTGGCTGTTGATTTCTACTTTCCTATTGGCTGTTGTTTCAGCTTGTTTCCTCTCCCTTATCTCTCATTTCAGTCTTTCCCTTATCTCTCATTTCAGCTGCTTTCATAGTAGAAGCACGTCTTTTTGCGCCTGACGAAGAAAGATTCAGATCTTTCGAAAGCCCTAGCGCATTTAAAAAAAATTTTTGATGGTGTTTTAAGAAGATATTTTAGTCATTATTGTTTCACACCAGTTTCAACTTATTTTATTTAATCTAGAACTATTGAATTTATTACTGGTAGACTTTATTATAAGTAAATTAGAAAACCGATATCATGGAAAACTTTGACATGTACTATAAAAAAAAAATGTAGAGCTAGCTACTCTTCGCCTGTCTAGCCGGTCGCTTCCGAGTCGGACCCAGATACCTTCTGCAGCGTACAACCCTGAATTTGCTTTGGGCGCAGAAATTGCATTTTACATGCAAACAGAAATGTGTAAATAAAATAGTTTATTTTAAACTATATGAAAATAACTAATAAGAATACCAAAAAAGCACGTAAATAAAGATTTCCGACATAGATAATATTTTTTTTCATGATCGTCCTAACAAAGTACTGCTCAGCCCTGGCCTTGATTATTTAGGGGGAAGGGAGTGCTTTTATATAAAATAAAGTAAAATGGAATTGCCTAAGATACATGGCACTGTGATTTCAGGACCATAAATTGCTAATCCAGTTATCATTATAACGGGATTCAGTTATTTTTCGTGCATAAATCGTTCAAGTGAAATTATTTTAACAGAGACCTTTAGGTTACACGCCTGTAAACGCATAATACGGCAATCACTATAACGCAGACTTGAGCATACCCGATCACATAAATATGGCGATCAGTATTTAAATCGCAAATATTTGAATTAAAAAAAATCTATTTTGAACAGAGAAGAAAATGTATTCTATTTTGTAAAAAAAAATAAATCAGACCGCTAAAAGACGAAAAGCGCAAAAACAATTAAACAAAACTTTTCCTTAGAAAAATGTCACAAATATCTAACAAAAATTCAGCAATAGTTGTCTTATTCGTCCAATCTTTCATGATCGGGTTCATAGCCGATGTTGGCGACAAAATCAGTAGCTCTTAAATGGCTGAAATACGTGTTTAACTATATTAATTGTAGATTTGTAATTCTGAATTTCACTGTCGTACTTAAAACTGCAGCTGAGATAGGGCGAAATGACCTACAACTTTCGACCCCCGTTTAATCCCCCTTGTGGGTGGATATCTAAAATCGCTTAACTAGCTATTACTTACCCATCATACGTAGTATAGGGTAAGTCTTGTAATCGTTTTGAAAATCGAAAAAAAAAATTTACGGATTTACACGTTTCAGACACTGGAGATTCCGAAAAACATATTTTTAGAAAAAAAAATTGCTGTCCATCTGTGTGTCTGTGTGTCGGTAAACGCTCTATCTCCCGAAAAAATTGAGATAGAGACTTGCAATTTGGTATGTTCTTAGTATGTAATAATAGGAAGAAGCCTATTTCATTTCAATAACCTCGATTAACCGGAACTATTTGTTTCGGACTCTCGAAATATTCGTTCTGATGAAAGGTATATAAAATTTTTAGAAATTGTTTATATTAAGGAATGAATATAAAAGACAATAAAAAAACAAATTTTGCATAAAGCATGAAGTTGATCGGATAATTAGTTGCCGAGATATTTGGAATCCTACTTTCCACACTCTTCCATTTTTCATGACCCTCAATCCCCTTCCTCAATCCCCTTCCAAATTTCACTTCAAAGATATATTTTAATTGGAAATTTGACGCTTAATCAGATGCAATAAACCGCTTGTTAATAGGATTATTATTTTTGGAGTTATAAGGAGGTTTCTTTCAAGCAATTTAGTAATCGAGCCCTTAAAGTTTATGATGTCATCACGCCACGATTTTATTTGAATTGCAATGCATTTTATAAGTAGTTTACACTTTTTGTTTTAATACTTTACATAATTTATATCAATGATGGGTAAGTATTACGGTGGCGCCCAACGACTAGTTTAAATATATTGTTAGTACATTTGTTATCCTGAACTTCATGTTACTTTCTACAACTTCTACTGAGATATGGCTAAATGAACTAAACTATTCGACTTTTTTACCCACTTACTGGTTGAATTTCTAAAATCGCTGAAATATGTGTTTAACTACTTTTTAGTAGATTTATTATCCTGAATTTCATGCCCCTACATAAAGCTGCTACTGAGATATGGTGAAAAGGCGAAATGACCCTAAACTTTCTACCCCACCCCCTTTTAACCCCCTTAGGGAGTGAATTTTCAAAAATCCTTTCTTAGTGGGTGCCTACATTGCATAAGGAACATGTCTTCCAAATTTCATTATCGTAGAAGTGACTGACGAGGCTCGGCGTTGAGTATGAGTCAGTCAGGACATGCTCTTTTATAAGTATAGATTTAATGAAATCATTGCAGAAATGTTAGCATTTCATTCAAATAATTTTCAATGAAAAAGAATGTTCATCAATGTTAGTGATTTATTCACAGAATTTTTGTTTAATCCAACACTTCAGCAATAATCACAATAGTCTAAAAATTATGAATCGCGTATTTTGTTTAATTTGCAAACTTTAATATGGCTCAGAATTTTTCATAATTTCTGGAATGCTACGCCAAGATTTAACTAAATGTTTGTTGGTAATGGTTTATTGTTAGACTCGTAGGATGAATGATGTTTGTTCTAGATAATCTACTATATTCGAAAGCAAAATCATGTGTCCCACTAACGATGACGTTAAAGTAAATGGGGCAACGACTTGCACTATCACTTTCGCTACATTTGCAATATATTTGCTTCTTCGTATCGCATAATTTAATTTTTTTTCTTGCGGCGAAATAAAATAATACGCTTTCAAGTAAAATTTGTTTGAAAACTGTTACTGAATTTATTTAATTTATTAATGATTTTAACAATAATGAGGCATGAAATTGATGACTGTTATTTTTTTACCTTCTTCATATAGAAAAAAAATCATAAAATGGAAAAATTTCTAAAATACTTTCATTGAAAATTTGTATAACGACAATATGACACTGGCTGCTTACTTCATTTAAACATACAGATTTGATTAAATTTCAAAACTTTATTTTAAAAATACACAATTGATATTAAGAAATAAATGGATAACGTAAAAAATAGCACAAATGAAAATATGTGTGCAAAAATACATAGACAGCTGTTTTGAAGCTTCTAAAGCTTCATTATCAGCGCAAACGTTAAAATTACCAGAAATAAGTTTTTAACCCCTTGGGGACGAGCGACACGTATACGTGACGCATAAGATGCTCCGAATCCTCGAATATTCCCACCAGTTATTTTTTATTGTAAGCTTTGCCTTATGTAATTCTAGCATTTCTGCGATTCAATTAGGCGAAAATTTCTGTTTTGAAAAACCGGTGGTAAAAGATAAAAAATTTCGTAAAGGACGCTCGTCGCGAAGGGGTTAAATCCCAGAAGTATTCAAGCGAAGCAGCTCACAACTTGCTGTCAAGGGTGAATTGGCGGTAATTTTTGAAAAACATACACCGGAGTCAAGAATTCCCGCGTACCCGAGGAGACCACTGAGAAGAAATTAACCAGTCTTAAAGAAATGGGAGCCAGACTTTATAAAAATTAGTGTACCGGACAAATCATTAATCAAGCTGTTAGAAAGTTTACGTATATCATAAGTTTCCCCAAATGAAGATTATAAATATATGAGCATTACTGAATTATTCACATTCGGAAAAGTTAAAATTTTGAATGTTAGATAAACAATTGTTAACAATAGCAGAACGTTTACTGTCACCATTTTTAACATTGGTTCTATGCTCCCTCAAACGAACCTTAAAAGACCACTTCATTTGATCTACATACATTTTATCACACTCGCAAGATAACTTGTAACTTCCCCAATGTGACAATCTATGTATTGTATATTTGAGATTTGTAAAGTTTAAAGTTCAATAATGCAGAAATGCTCATCAATTTACGATCTTGATTTTTGGAAAGATTATCACATAAGGAAAAATTCTAACAGCTTGGTTAAAGATATGTTTAGTACACCCATTTTTTCTAAAATCTGGCTACCATTTCTTTAATTCACTCCATTCTCTTCCCCCCTTTTTTCTTCTTTCTGCTTCAGCTCTTCTCATTTGTCTCCTCGGGTACGCGGGAACTCCAGGCTCTGCTGTTGTTTTTCAACACGTACCGCCATTTCGCCCTTGGCCGGGAGATGTGAGCTCCGTCGTTTGCATACTTCTAGAATTTAAAAACTTATCTCTAGTAATTTAAACTTTTGCCTTGATGATGGAGTTTTCTACATGGAGCTTCGAAACAGCTGTCTTCCCTTTTTAACACACATAGTTACATTTATGCTATTTTCACGTTGTCCATTTATTTCTTAATATAACGGCACAAGGTTCGATCCTCAAATTTTAACATAATTGATTTATTTTATACAAAAATATTTTTTGGTGTAGTTGTTGGACAATCAAAAAATAATATAAAATGTAAAAAAAAAAAATGTTTTTTCGATTGAAAACGATTTTCAGTAATAGTATTCAGTACACAGGTCAGTATTTCTTTAAACAAGGATTGTTCGAGTTGGATTTCTTGGTTTATTTATCATTGTATTTTTACACTGCACAACATTTGTATGCTGCATTTTTATTTTATTCTACATTCATAGGAGGAAAGTGCAGGATTCGTAAAAAATTTATACTTTTGTTTTTGGTAGATTTGCCTGTGTAAGAAGGACTTGAATTAGATTTCTGTTTTTTGGAGCGATGTCTGTCAGTGCGTTACATTTGTGGGCTGTCTAACTTTAAGACTAATACACAAAAAATATATGAATACTAATCTAGGATTTAATCCCCGAATAGGATCAATTCTTTTTTTAGGAGATATTTCGTTTCTTTTAATATAATTTAATATGTATTTTTACTTCCCTTCTGATTGATTTTTATTTGAATGTTTCTTAAAAAAATAATAAATAAATAAATAAATGAAAAAACATAACAAATTCTAATGTATTTCAAAAATATCAGTTTGATTTTTTATACGAAGCGCACAGTAAGTATTTGCATATATTAATGCAAATACTTATTGCGTATTAAGCGCTTCTAAAAAAACAAAAAAACAGGTATAATTTAAATATGTTAAAATTTTACAATTTTTTTTAAATTTCTGATCTTATATAATACAAATAATCTTCAAACAAAAATAAGTAAGAGAGGCAGTAAATACGAATTATTAATTATAAAAAAACTATTAACATATTATAGAGAAAAATACCCAATTGTGGGAGAGGGACAAAAATCAAAGATTATATATCATCTCCTTTTTATAAAACAACATATTTAATATGATCTTGACATGAATTATAACTGCATTTATTTTATATTACATCAATCAGCAGATGGTGCTGCCGAGCCATGTTTTTGATGGTTTGTGTTATAAATATATGTTATCATTAATGGGAGGGAATTGCGGCAAATTTATTATGTAAAATGCTTATTATGAAAAACCATGGTGATTAAATGTTGTTTTTCATAGCTCAGCAGGGGGCGTTACTATGGAATGCTTTCAGTGGAGAACTGTGGTCCAGTTTTTATTGGGTAGCAATGAAGACATTTGTATTCTGTAAAAATGTTAGATGAAATTAGCTATAGCATAGAAATTTGAATATTATTGACAATTCTATAAAAGGCCTTGTGATATCGTAAATAATTTCAGGAAAATTTTATGATGAACACCTAATGAACAACCAGTTTTATATTTGAAGTTACTAATCTAAGTAAATGGTCTAATTTTCTGTTTTAATACCCACTCAACAATGTCTGTACAGACATGGTGTGATATAATCTATAAGTCCATGTTAAATTGACAGATATGAAGTATTATCCAGATTGATGAGCATTAAAGTGTAGCTGATCTATATAAATTAATACATTATTATGATCTAGAAAAAGGTTTTGCAATGACCACAGTATGCTAATGTTTATATGACTTAAATTGCCATACATAAACAATATATAGTTTCCCAATTGTCCCTTATAAAATCCAATTATATTCGAGAATATCTTAATTCAAATTTCAAATTACTTTCAAATTTGCTAATAAATCTCGCAATTGAAGCTGTCAGGAAAACTGATAAAACTCGAACTGATTCAAATTCAAGCAGATTCAAACAGATTCAAACTTTAATTAATACCGTTTTTCCACTAATTTATTGAGCAGCTGACAAAATCTCGGTTTTAAATATCAAAGAAAAAGTAATATTTAGTCAATCAGGTTGACAATTATATCCTTAATTAAAATGACATAAACTCTATTTATAATCATTAAAGTAGAATGATTGCCCAAGTGAAAGCGAGAGTGCAGTCGGTTTGACAAACGGTTTAATGCTACCAGTGTTTTATGCATACAAGTAATGCATGCAGAATTTATTCACTAAACATAATTGCGGTGAATTTTGAAACATGCCTCCGAGTGGGCCATAGATTGTGAATACCTTGAACGAAGAAATTCTGGTGCTGCGTGTAGAACCATTCTTCAATGGCGTTTTGGATCTCACTATAGTTTGTGAATAGCATCTCCTTCATAATTTTCTTGAGTGGTCCAATATCATAGGAATCGCACGGAGAGAGGTCAGGACTATACGGGGATGATCCAGGACCTCGAACTGAAATCGCTGTAACAAATATTGGCACATGATAACCACATAAGGGCGGACGTTACCATGCATAAATATAAGCCCTTTGGTCAACATGACTGACTCGTCGATGATTATTAATTAATGTTTTCAGTATCTATCAGTTGGTACATGTGGCGCTGAATATGTTTGTAGTTTTCCATAATACGAATCATTTCTGTTACTTTGCTTTCGCTCTGGCTCACAGCCAACTAGCACGTTCCACTGATACCGCCTACTTTCGATACATTCATAGCCCTTTACTACCTCATTTGCCTCTTCAAACGCGCATGCAATGTCGACAGTTTCACTTTCATTTGGCACACGTTTCTATTAAGGAGTTCCATTTACAGAGACATATGAAATGTATTCAATTTATATGGTTTACTTCCATTATCCGAGAATTGTTACTGTTACAGAATATTCATTTTGTATAAGGTTAGTAAAGTTTATTTCACAATTTCAATTAAGTTATGTCTTTAATAAAAAAAAATACATTTCAATACATTTTAAACAAGACGACATTAGCTGAAGATAATTAGTCTTTGAATTTCACATGGTGGATTATCGTTGTGTACTTCTATTATAGGGTTGTTGTGATATTTGTTTTAATTCTGGCCCAGGTAGATGATAGATGCATAATTTAATTACACTCTTGTGGTGTAGGTGCATTTCAAAAATAAAATTAATTTTAAAAGTATCACGATTTAATTACTTAATGATCTGTGTTATTTGGATTTCGTAATAAAACATAATATATTTTATTTCTTGATTTAATGCTTTTTACCATAATTTAAGATTTTGCACTTTAAATGAATAGAATGATGTAGAGGAAAGTTTTGCGATGGTCACAGCATAGACATGATCACAATATTCGGTATGATATAGGAATTTAGTTATATGTTTTGAATTGCCTTACATTAATAATACTAAACTTTACAAATATCCTTTAAAATATTCAATAACATCCGAGAATACCTTACAAAATTGAAATAACTTTATAATTTTCTAATAAATCTCAGTAATTTAACCTGTCAGTAAGAATGATAATGCTCAACGAGATTCAAATTCCACTTTAATTAAAACCGTTATTGCTCTAATTTATCAAGCAACTGACAATGTCTCTATTTTCAATAGAAAAGAAAGAAGTATTTAGTAAACAATCCATCACATCGACAATATTCTCCTTAGCAAAAGGGCCATAAACTTTAATTATCTTCATTAAAGTATTAAGAAGTAAAAATAACACAGATTTTGTTATCAAAAGCATAGGATTTATATAGTTCACAAAGGTTATGAAAGAAATATTAATGCCGTAGAATATTTAACATAAATGGAATTAGGAAAATTTTATTCAAAATTTCAAATAAAATTCATTTGAAACCGCTTCAAAGAGACTAAACTCAACTCGATTCAAATTCCACTTTAATTAAAATTGTTATTGAAATAATATATCAGCCAGGTGACAATGTCTCTGTTGTCACAGAGAAAAACCACTTATTAAGATAATAATTAGACACACTGACAACTTTTTCATTAGTGTAAATCATATATTTCTAATTATAACAAATATTTTCCGAATGGCATGATTTTCTAGCAAGCAGTGTTGCTAGATGAGCAAGTTTTAGGTAGCTTTCATTTAAAAAAGCTACCTATTGCAGCTTTTCGGAGGAAAGCAATTCCAAAAAAAAAATTTTGTTATATTTTCACCGATCATGACCCCCACACCCCCAAACCACTCTCTGTTCAAATTTTGACATATATATATATATATATCTGACATATATCATGCTGCAATTTTCTTATTTATGAACAGATTTGGATGTGACTGACTATGTGTATAGGACATACCAAGTTCTCGACCGAGTTCGTTGGCCAGCTTTGTCCGCTATCTTGTTTCAGAATGGAGGCTAAAAATTAAAAAAATTCATAAATTGAAAAAATATGGTTGTGTTAAATATTAGAACGTGATACAAGGATTCTTGAACATTTTTTGTTTCTGTTATATTTTTAAAAAATGGCTGAGATACGACAGTTTGAAATTCTAGAAAGGCTGAGATTTTGAAACTATCTGATATTTGTTATGCTGTAACTCTCGTATTTATGAACCGATATGAATGTGACTGATCATGTGTACAGAACATACCAAGGTCGACCGAGTTCGTTGGCCAGCTTCATGCTCTATCCTGTTTCAAAATCACAGCAAGTTAAATTTTTAAATGTTTGTAAAGAAATCAAAAAGATGTATAAAAAATTATAAAATGTAAAGTTGTTTCCGTTAAGTGTTAGATCGTGATACAAGTATTCCGGAACATTTTTTGTTTTGTTTGTATCTTTTTTGTTTTTGTTTTTTTTTAGACCGGCGACCAGGCCCCTACCTGTCAGGTTTCCCTTGCTTAAACGGGTTTAGTGCCTGGTAGCGCCACTGAAGAGATGCCGCGTAGCGGCTGGCCGTTGCTGACAGGACGGCAATGTGGAGGACTTAGTTTTGTTCCCATTTTTGTTTTGCTGCTAATTGATGTTATTCTTTTTATATGGACCTGTGATCGTTATGCGAGTTGGTCTCGTAATTTAGAGCCTTGACAGGTGACGAGACCTTCATCTTAAAAAATGGTTGAGATATGGCAGTTTGAAATTCTAGGGTGGCTGACATTTTGAAAAAAATCTGATTTTTGTTGTGTTGAAATTCGCATTCAAATTCAGTATTAACGAAAACTGGGATTGAATCTTCTATAATCAGGTTCCAAGAAATTTAGCTTCGGGTGTTTGAATAAAATGAATTTTTAAAAACATGGACTATGAAAGATACCTTTTCCTCCCGGTACAGGCCGGAAGGATTATTATTTTTTTGAGATTGCTTGATTGGTACTGCTTTTTGATATGGTTATAAGTGAATTTAACAAAATAATTGAAATGCAACTACATCACCGATATCTCTTTGGACATTCAAGATATTTACATAAAAAATGTTATATATGGTTCCCTTTATAGATGAGGACCAAATTATGAAAGAAAATATGTGCTGCTATTCGCGCATGTGCAGTTAAAAATATTTCACAAATTTTATTTATTTAGCATTCTATAGTATTCTACTGCTTTAGTATGGAATTAGTATAGAATGTATCTTTTTCAATAAAGCGTTGACTATTATCACTGGTTTTTGCATCTGATACTATAATTTTTTGACCATTTCGGCTCATAATTACCCATTTGGTTAGTTTCTGTTTTAAATACATAGTCAATATAGCTGCTTTTGCATGTTTTACTGCGTATTTACTTATATTTTTTTTACATTTATTATAACTGTTTTTAAGTAACAATGCAGCATTTTTCTCATTACTTTGTAAATTCAAAATGCATATTTTATAACATCTAGTTTCAAGTTCTGTTAATATCTTATCTTTAGTGCTCTGTACTATTATTATTTTTCATGTTAGACTTATTTTAGCTTACGGTAGCTATAGTAACAATGATAGTGGTACATTTAGATAATGAAGTAGGTGCATTTTATATTAAGGGAAATTTTGTAAATATGTAAAGGTGTATTTGTAAATGACGTCTCTAAATTTGAGTTTCGGTCACTTAATCTTCAAATATGTTAGCTTTTGATTTTAAGTTAGGTATTCCATATATTAATTAATTACATGCCATCTTTAAATTGAAGATTTGGACATATTTAGTAAAAGAGATTGTTCGTTGTCTTTTGCTTCCGAAGGAATTATCTACCCTATATATATAAAATCCTAATGAAACGAATTTGTGAAGCGATTTTATGAAACGAATTTATGAAACGATTTTATGAAACGACTGATTAAACGACTGATTATGTTTCAAGGCTATTTTTAATAAAATATTAAACGCTTGATGGTGAAATTAATACCAATTGTTCATAAAAATCCGCGGATGTCAAAACTGGTAATAGAATTTTGAAATTGGAATTAGTTTTCGAGATATTAATTTTTTTCTAATTTTAATGACATTTCTGTAATGATGGCAACTAATTACTCAGTTTTTTTGTGACAAAAAAGGGAAAAAATTGAAAAGGATCCCGATAGGGAATATTGATTTCTTTTTATTCGTCATTTTCAAATTGAAATTGAATTTATCTTTTATTTCAATCGATAATGAAGACAAGATTGTGATTAAATTATGTTTTTCAGGAAAATTTGAAAGAAAAATCACATTTCTATCGTCAGGATTCAATCTTCTGTCATCATTTAATTTAATTTATAAACTGAAAATATTTTGAATAAATTGGTCCAAATGACGTCATTTAGGTAAACGCAAAAGAAAGGGAGGAAAAGGAATTAATAGTAATTATTATTTATTGATATCATTTTGTTATTTTTTTGTAAAATTTAACTAAACGAATTTATAAAATCATTAATTCGGATATTTGAAACTAATATATAAAATAATAATTGCCCCACTGAACGGAAGAATAAAATATCCTGCTTGGTTTTCTATCCTGCTTGGTTTTTTCCGCCACGCTTTTTAAAAAAGCGTCAAGACTCCTATAATAGAAAAGCACCAAAAGTTCATTGGGTTTATTTTCATAACTTTTGGCAACAAATCTATGTATATTAACGAATCTATCCCTTTTGAAGCTCGAATTACGCCAAACCTAAAAGCAAAGGATCCTATAATGGAAAAGTACCCGATTTTCTTATGGACAGTATTCAAGTGACAGAACATGGTGTAAAATTACCGCGGATAGCAAATTTGTTTAAATATCTGATCAATTGATGCCGAATAAATGCAGGCATGCATGCACAAAATATTTAATTAATTTTGTATGATAAATAATTATTAGAAAATTCGTATATACATATTAATTAAAAAAAATAATTTACATATTTAAAATAACATGAAAATATGCATGATGGTGCACTAAAATAGAGAGAAAATTAAAACCTGTTACTGAAAATGTCTATAACATAGTACTTTTCAATACCGTAGTTCTTAATGTTATTCACAAGCAGATGGAATTTTTCTCATCCTTAAACGCAAAGGAAGAATAGAATAGAGATTGTTGTTATAAAAGTCCGCGAGGTAGTCGTAATTTAAACCTAACCATTTTATACAAGCTGGTTTTCAAGTAGTAATTGATTTTATTTATCAATCCCGAAAACAGTCGTCAGTTGTCGCAACAGCTGTGTATCAGGCCATGATAATCGAAAAATGTCTTATTAAAATGTTAAAAGCATGGCAACCCAATTACATATTTACCAATATTTTTAAAATAAAGCACGCTGTCATGTTTTTAGAGGTCTCGAAGTCTGAGCGGGGGTTGGCGAGCGTAGCTCGCAGGGGGTAGGCCCCCTAGTATATATATATATATATATATATATATATATATATATATAGTATAAGGAAATATTCATAAGCTGCCACTTATACAATATTGAAAATTTAAATGTATGAAATTCAATTTAATACAATGAATATGATATATATCTCTTCATTTCTAAGGATATATGTATATTCAGAGCACGAATAACTGTATGTAATTCAGAATAACATACTTTGTCAAATATGGCGAAGACGGTAATTTATGGAAAACAATTTCCATCCAGTGATTTTTAGAAAGTCTGAAGTGCAGGTCAATACATCTCCAATATTTTCCTGAATTTTCACGATAATTGACGATACTTTATAATTAAGTCTCCTTACGTAGTTGCCTACTAAATCAAGAATAAAATTGTGCTATCTGTCTTATTATTTCTTTAAAATTGTCGTATTTTATTTATTTTCAAATTTATTCCTTTTCAAATTGCAGTAAAATGTTTCTGCAGCAATTTCTTAAAGTTTTCTAAAAATATCGTAAATATGTGTTAAAAACCGCGCAAAGTATAAAAAAGATGATCTTTTTATTATGAAATTTTTAAAGACACTTTTATTCCTTTATCAATGTAATACTCCTACACAAATCGTATAAATATTACACAGAGCCTATGCACTCATTTGTTTCAGATATAAATCATATTGAACTTTTTCTGGAACAAAGTGAACATAAATATTTTTATTTTGTAATTTTTGTTTCACCATTGCCACTTCATACACTCTCAAAAAAATCCGTGAATTGAACAAATTTTTCCGTTGACTTTTTTCGTTAAAACACGAAAATCTCCGTTTTGATTTGCTTCGCTTCCCCCAAAATACGGATATCTCACCAATCTAACATAAAATATACGTGAAATTCTCCAATCTAAGTTAGGAATTTCTTCATACCACAAGGATGTACCCGGAACTCTGCTGCGTGATACTTTTTCCGCATTTGAACCGGAATTTTTACATATGTGTTTTTCTTTTAAAACACGGAAAATTTTAGAAACGAAGGTCAAATTTTCCTGAAATTCCCCAGTCACATAACAGAAATTTCTTCAAATAACAGAAAAATCTCTTCCAATGACAGGGGTGATCCGGCAACTTGCTGTCTGTATTTCTTACGGTTTTGACAAAATTTTTTTTGAGAGTGTACTTGAGCTTGTAACTAAATATTCGCTAAAAAAATACGAGATCAAGCATGTTCTTTACATGGAACTAAGAACAAACAGGAACTGACATATCCCCCAAATGATGAAATTTCAACTATAACCGGTTCTGCCCGTTCCGCCAAGTTGTGACAACCAAAACATTCCCCCTGTCAACGCTAGTGAGTGGGATTTAAGCCATAGTTTTAATTTAATTATTATAAAACAATGAGGTCGTGGGAAGCATATGGCTGCACAAATAGGTTTAGCAAGAAAATTCCTGAATAACATTTCATCGATAAGTAATTTATTTTCTTTTTAAAGACGTAATTGCTTGATGTACACAAAGCTATCCAAATGGATTGCTAAAAACTATGAGTGTAATGTGTATGAATGTAAATCAGAATCTTCTGTGTTTTGATAGTTTTGTTATGTATATGTTAATTTTCACGTTAATTGCATTATATTTCTGCAGTTTTTTTGTTCATTTTCTTGATTATTTACATCGTCTAAATCAGAATACAGGGATGGTGTTTACATGTCTACATATAGATAATCCATATGGGTCAATCCTTCTTTAGCTTTTATTGATACACAGGACTTAATTTGAGCCGGAGCCCAGCTCCGGTACTTCTCTGTTTTTAGTAAAAATTTAAATATTGGCCAGAATTCACTGGAGCTCATAAACACTGCGTTCCGGAGACCAGTATAATAACGCTTCGGAAAAATGAATCCTAAATTATCCTTTCTTTCCTTCTCATATATATCCAATCTTTTGCCTTCTTTTGTATCAAAACACTTATAAGTGACATAATGTTTCGCTCACGTAAGAGATGGAGATGAAACGGTCTCTATTTTTATATCCCTCTTCGGGTTTGGGCAGGTTCGAGCTCAATCTGTCTTAAATTCAAAATTGTATTTATTCCATTTCAAATCATTTTAATACTATTTTGATAAGAATAAAGAGTCAACAATTTAAGACGATAGTCTTTTTCTATTCTGCGTAGCTGCGAACTATTCATTTTTTTAATGTGTGTTGACACTATTTCCGAATCATAATCCTGAGCTTATTTAATCGCAGAATTCTGTGATTAATTAACATTAAGATTAGGCAAAGGTTTCTATTGTTGTAATAACTAAAAAGTGGATTAGTTTATAGATAAGTATAAGCAGTAGATGTATTTAAAATTTATATTTTGCTAAATAAAAAAATAATGCTTTAAATTAAAAACAATCCTTGACGGCTCTGCCCACAGGCACAGACAGATTTCGAGGACGCAGACCATGAGGCGCCTGTTTGTTGGTAATTGCGGAAGAAATGACCTTTTTACCATGATGCGTTAGTTGGAACCACCCATTTCGAAACCTGACTTGTTTGTAAGCGGAGCCGGCAGGAATTTTTTTTTTTTCTGTAAGAGTTGGTCCTATAAAAAACTTGTCAATATAAAAGTTTTAGATAATATTAAGAGGATTTATAATAAATTTAAGCGGATTTGATATCTTGTGAATTGACGAAGTTATGAATTATTTTCTTCTAAAAAAAACCTCCCCCCCCCCCAACTCTTGGGGTCATTTTTAATGATATCAAAAATCTGTCATACCTATATTTTCGGCATTTTTCCTAGAAGTAATAATAACTTTAAACGAATTCGATACGCATCATAATCAAGAAATTAAGGTTTTTTTTCACAAAAGCAGCCCCTCTTGGTTCCATTTTGCCCATTAACGAACTTGAGCGAGATTTTATGCCCCTTGATTTTATGCATCAGTTTGGAAGAGGTTTATGCAGAATTATTGAAGTTATCGTGTCCATAAAAAAGTGACATAGAACTCAAGTTCAAAACTTTTGCGAACCTCTGAGTCCCCGTCCTGCAACTGGTGCACAGGCTTGATTTTTTAGCGATAAAAATGCAAAATTTGCCGTAAGTTTTTTTATACAAGAGAATACGGTATATTCAATAAAAGGGAAACAACTGGCGCACTCACATTGCCATGCGGCGACTTTCAATGACCACGGTAGCCTCATTTTCGACGCTAGAAGACTGGATTTACTTTCGCCCTCTACACGGAAGAATTCCAAGTTGCCAAATTGTTTCAGATTTCTTTATCATCTTGTGTAGCGCACGGTGAGATTCATTGGACCTTTTCGTATCTGCTTCATACGGCATAATTCTTTTATTGCTGCAACGGAGTTCCGCTGGTTTTGGTAGAACAATTTTACCAGTAGCACTTTTTCTTTCAGTGTAGGTATGATGTGTAGAGAAGTAACTAATGCTCGTTTAGAATCCGCCTTCTTTTTATCCAAAGAATAATGCTAATAGGCATGCGCTGTAACGCAAATTATGTTTCACAACTTCTATATATGCAAATGAATACCATTTGTTGTACAACGCCATCTATTGGGGAATTTTTATGATAATTTGTTTTATTTAACAAATATCAAGCCCATCATTTGAATTATCTGTAGTTCAAATTTCATCTTATTTAGAACAATAGAACGCATTCTACAGCCCTCTGAATTAGGAAACTTATTTCCTGCTAACCCTGTAATTTGCCGAATGTCACATAGGAGATTGCTACAAAAAAGAAAATATAAATGTCTCCTATTTTACACTCTTTCTCCATCAATGAATAAAAAACGATGGACAGAAAAAATGTCTTGACTGAAACAAAGTTGTATATATATTTTGATGAACACAGCTGAATTCTTTTAAGTGTATTGTAATATTATTGTATTGTGACTATTCTTTTAGTAAAATTTTATTATGAGAATATTGATTGAATTTTTTATATCTTGGCAAATATATTATTTATGTTTTCTCTATACCAAGCAAATATTTCGGATATTGATGTAATATACCCATTAACATTGGAGATTTGCATTTTACTAATATCACACCAGAACTGGAAATAAATATTTCGGTATTTAATTGAAAATATTTCTAATATAAAGCCAATATGTACACAATATATTCTATGCAAATATTTTCAATACAAATTGACTATTTCTGTAAGAGCAGATTATCATTGAAAATATTTCTAATCTATAGCTAATATTAAAATCATCCTTACTGGAATTACATTGGCCGATATTAGATTAGAATTTTGTCGCAATATTGGGTTTTAAAATATCCAATATTGACCTTATACTAAGAATCCTTTCATTTAATAATTAAATACTATTATGTGAACTTTAATTATTTGAAGAAATATATAAATACGTTTATAGATATTTCAAACATATTGTAAAATATTTTGTTTGTTATTTATATTTTTCTTCATAACTTTTAAAAATAATGCTATTTTTTGCTTTCTTTCAAAGCTAATATAATAAAACTATTAAATTTTTGGCTATTAAAAAGAACTGCATTTATAAAAATATGATTTGTGTGCAGTCTGTTTTTTTTAAGTAAAAAAAAAATCTTTTTATTTTTGTACAAAAAGCGAAAAAGGTTTTAAAATATAGTGACACGGAAAGAACAGTATTAGATTTCCATAAAGTGATAGATGCACAGAGAATAGTAGTCCATGAGAAAATACATATAAAGCAGGAAAATAAATCCTACTCAGTGGAAGACTTTATTCTCATTGTTAGTAGCCTTTCATTTCTTTTTTACGGTATAAAAAATGTTTTTCTTTAGTTATATGTTTCTAAGTGTAAAATAAAGAAATGTTTATTTTTTTTCCAGAATTTTATCTTTTTGGAATTGGTTAAAACGCTACCGAAATTCACACCGGGGCTGTTTGAAAGATGAAAATGTAAATGCCACTTTTTTCCAACTCATTGAAACTGAATAAAAAAAGAATTGAACTGAAAAACAATTGACTGTGACAACATAAGAGAAACATTAAAAACCATGTTTAAAAATCATTTCATAAAAAATGTATCGTTATGTTAAAATGACAACACTAAGAGTAAAAAAAAAATAACAATGTTGTAGTAATGATTGCATTTCATATTCCTTGGTAAACTTTATGTTGGCCAACATTGCCAATTTTGGCATAAACTATTCGTAAACATTCGGGTGCTTACATTTTTGATAATATCGCACCAATAATGGCAATTTTTTTTTTATTCACAATATTTCCAGTGTATAGATAATAATTCTGCTATATAATTGTTTTTACAAGCATTTCTGTAGTAAAATATCTAAAACAGAAGTATTTGTAATTATGTGTGTTTGTCTACAATTTCTGTTGTAGAAATTATTGTAATAAAAAATTTCTTTTGTAAAACATTTAAATTGTATGGTTTTTAGTCGCATTTCATTGTACATCTTTCTAATCTATATATATCATTCAACATTAATAATTAATTAAGTTATCAAAAATAAGAAAAAATCTGAATATCGCATTTTTCCTTCGCCGTAAAACGCTTTAAAAATTCTTGGTTGTGTCAAAAGTAGTATAGGTTTGAAAGGAGAAATGACAAAATATTAATATGTGAAAAAATTCTAAAATTTTTGAAATATTAATTATGATGATTTATAATAAACAATGATAACTATACGGAATTTCAAGAATTAAAAAAAGTGCAATTTCTAAAAAAAAATGTACGTTATATATTAAAATAATACACAGCCAAACTTATATTATAAAGTAACACAACGGTTAAGATAATGTTCTTATCATTCGTTTCTTATTTTAGATTGATTTATTTAACACAAACAGATGCTTTTTTTTTAATTAATCAAACAGTCAAGGTGTACGACTTAATTATGTAACCATTAAATCCTTCAAATGTATCATTAGATGCAAAAGCGAATGAAAATTTATGGAATTATTTGATAGAGATTTTATAAACAACAATAAATTAAAGTGGTTCGGAACGCGAAATTCTGCATCTATTTATTTATTTATTTATTTGTAATAGAAATATATCTCAGAGTGGGGATTAATAAAACTCTAGGCGTATAAATGGTTGTTCCAGAGAAAGACCTATAGAAGGACTAAAAAAGGCGCTAGAATAAAGACAAACATGAAAGTAAATTTTTGGAAGATAGAATATTCTACATACACCACTTCTTTATACTGTAATTGAAAGAACCTACTTTGAAAATACGTCCTATTCTTGAGGCGATAGGGAACTATGTTTATGTTTATCTGCACATAGTACATCTATATTAATTATTTACACCTACACCATTATATTTATTAGATTATTATACATATACACCATAAAGTAAATATCCCAGGCGTGTGTTCTTTTCTAAGAACAAATAATTAACGTATTTCTTTCGCTCTGCTACAATGGATGACAACGAGAAAACAGACTTTTCTTTAAGTGAACCACGTAGTTAAATGAAATACAAAATAAATGAAAGAAAAAAATCGTGATTTTATGGGTTTTTTTTTTAATAACAATTTTAGACACAATCTTAGCGTTTCTTAATTCAAGACGTTAAAGGGAATGGTTTCAGGGTTTGATATATTTTTCAAGTTTTTTAAACCCACTCAGAATTTGTGAAAATGTCATTCGATAAATGTTTTTATTACTGTTTTTCGTTCCCGTCACACACATTTTTTCTTTTAAATTTTTTACTCATATTTTTCTTAAAATCTAAATTCATATATGTGTCTATTCCATTTTAAATGTAAATTCTATAAAAAAAAAATATTTCTAAAAACAAAAATTTTGCATTTTAACAATGTTTAAAATTTTATACATATTCTGGAAGAGTAATGCGTTTTGCATACTTTTTTTTCAATACAGAAATGAATAAATAATAATTTTTCTTTGGCATTTACATGACCTTTTACTTGAAAAATATATAATTTATTTAAAAAAAAAGTCTTTTTGTGTATTTTTGTACTACAATTAAATTTAACAACTATTCTATCAAAACAAAAAAATCACGATGACAATTTATAAAATATCTAGCTGAAAAATGAGGTACGGAGTTTCACAACTTTATGATGTTTCATAGACATTTTTATCAATTTAAATATGACGAAATTTTAGTAATATATATACACCATAAAATTCCAAATGTAAGCCCCCCCTCGAAAATAAGCCCCCCTTCCAATTTTAAGAAATTTTTATTTTATTTTCCATTTACAAATATAAGACCCCCCCCCCCCCCCACACGCACACAGACAATTTTTTTTGCACCAAAAACTTATTTTAAAATTCCAAGGAACAGCATTTTAAATCTTTTAATTTTTTTGGCAGATTTCCACCTATGTTTTTATATAATGTTATCGAAATCCCCACCCCCCACACACGCACATGAAATGTCTGTTTCCCTTCTGTATCCTGCCCAACACAAAAAGTTAAAATCTTGAGCATCTTAAATTCTTGTAACGGAAGAACAAGTAAAAGATAAATTTTCTGAACTACATTCTCTCCCAGCCTCCACCAAAATTTATGCTTCCCCCTTCCCCCTCAGCATACAAAGTTTAAAATCTTTAAAACTCTATAAAAAAAATTTGCTCTATTTGTTTCTCTTTAGTGATAAATAAATAATCAGCCATTTAAGTTATCTCCCTACCCCTAAGACGTCGGCTTTCCTTTTTTACCCTTCCCTCTAACAAAAAAATTCTTTAAGAAGTAAATAATCATCTAAATTACCATAGTTTCCTCTCCTACTGAAATTTACACTTCTCCTTCCTTCCCTCTCCTCTCCTCTCAGGGTACTACAAAGTTTAAAGTCTTTAAAACTCTTTATTAAAAATATATGCTGTATTTGTTGATGTCTAGTAACAATAACTAAATAATCAATCATTTCAATTATCTCTCTATCCCCAAAATCTCTGCTCCCACTTCTTTGCAAACACTTACAAAATTTAAAATCTCCTGAACTCTATTTAAAAAAATCTGCAGTATGTGTTCTCTTTATTAACAATAAATGAATAATCAATCATCTAAATTACACTCCTTTTTCCCAAAAGTTCCACTTCACCCTCTATCCCCAAACACATTAAAATATATATATATATATTTAAATATCCCGCCCTATTTCTTATTTTGTAGTAAGGTAACTCATCTCATATAACTCATCTAAAATTATCATCCGTTTTGAAATTTTTGCTCTGTTTTTTCATCCTAAGGGGGTAAGTGGGGGGGGGCGGATTTCTAACTATGTGAAAGGAAAGCAAAGGATTTCATATTTTTTCCAAGTTTAGCTGTTCTCTCCCATGAATCACATAATTTTTTATGTTTTAAAATAAATATGTTCTCTAAAATCCCCCTCCCCATTAACAAAATATCAGCCCGGAGAACAGCCAAACTACAAAAAATACTAAAAGACTCTTTGCCCTTCCCCCTCCATGTCTAGAAATTTACCCACTTTTCTAATGATGGGGAATAGAAATTTAAGGGGAGAGTCAGATGATCATTTATTTAATGTTGCTATAAAGTACACAGCATAAAAATCTTAAAAAATAAATAGTTTTAAAGATTTTAAAGTTTGTGCGCTGTGTGAAAGAGAGAGAGAGGGGGGGGGGGGTTAGGAAATGGAGAAGCAGAATATTTATGGGTGTGGGGTGGGGGAGAAGCAATTTCGATAATTTTTAATTGTTGTTGCTAAAAAGATATAAATAAAGAGAATTTTTTTTCCAGACATTAATGTGGTTAATGGTGGGGGGGGGGGGGGGAGCGACAAAGAAAAAAAGAGGACTGTTTTGGGAGGAAGGGTATAATTTAGATAGTTATTTACATATTTTAAGAACATCACAAATAGAGAATTATAATTTTTTAATTTTTTAATTTTAGGTGATGCATTAGGTGGAGGGAGGGTCAAATAAAGATTTAAAATTTTATATGGGGGGGGGGGGAGCAGGATTTTAGAGGAATTTAGATTATTCTTTCTTTTTCTTTTCTTTTTTTTAAGCGAACATCTGCCGAAATATGGAAGATTCTTGCTTCTTTTCTACTTCTAAATTAATGATGAAAACAAGTTTTTAAATAATTTTTTTAAAAATCTCGATTATAAGCCTCCTTTCCAAATTTCCTCCGTGTTTTTGAAAAAGGGGGGGGGCTTATAATCGGGATTTTACGGTATATATATTTTAGTATATATATATATATATATATATATATATATATATATATATTATTTAATTACCTATTTAAATGCTGTTTGTGATATGTTTTTATCTCTAATTTTTCGTTTAACTAAAAAGTCATATTGCTCGAGATTTCGTTAATTTTTTACAGTTTCTTTTTATTTAAAGTCTCTTTAAGTGCTAGAAAATAAAGAAAAACTATGCACTGCGTACTCATTTTCATACATTTTCTTAGCCAGTGACATAGGATAATTTGCTTTAATGTAAAATATTTAAAAATAAAGTAAAAGAAAGATAAAATTAAAAGGTGTTGGAAACTATTTCGTATAATACATTTTATTTTTTTCTGCCTTTTAAAAAAGTCACTTAAAGTTTATATAAATTTTTTGGTTGCTATCTAATACAAACAAGTGGGTAAGTGTGATCAAAGATCGCATAAAGGGTTTCATTTAATATACTTTTCGAAACACTTTATCCTTTCTTTAATAAATCCAAATAAATTTCATTAAAAAAAATCATGTTTTTTATAAAGTAAAAATTTACCGGTCTATTTTTTCGTTTTTTCGAATATCTAAACGAGCCCGATGGCGGGCGTAGCCCGCTATTACACTCTGTCATAATAATATCTGTTATGTGGACTAAATGCGGTATTTAAAAAAAAAAATCAAAATTAACATGTTGTACACCTTCAAAATGTTAAAATATGCGAATATTTCCATAATCGGGATTTTATCATGATTCAATACATTCCTCAAACTCATATATTTAATATTCTCTATTACTCATATTGATACTCGCTTTGTATTATTCTCAAACATTTGAAAAATCCGTTAAACTTGAAACTCTGAAACGATATTCTAAACTGCTTTAAAGATTCCCTAATCCATTTCAGTAATTAATATTGTCAGTGAGATGGATTGGCTTAAACCAGATTCAAATTCCTTTTTAACTAAATCCAATACTGCACACATATATCAAGTACCTGTCAATGTTTCGGTTTTCAGTAGAAGAGAGAAAATTTTTTCAATTAGCGATCAATCACACTGAAAATATTCCGTTAAAAGAAAACTACATTATATCTAATTAAAAGGAGTGGAATATTAAGAAGAGAAAATTGCATGGTTATTAAAAGCTGATAATTAAAAAAGACCAACAAAATGATAAATTAATAGTAAAACATTAGTTACAATTTCAATCTGGTTAATTCTTTCAATAAAATATGTTTTTAAAAGCTTTGTAAACAAGATTACATTATGCGCGAGATGTCATCACTGTTTTATTCTTAACTCAATCATATTAATTGGTAAATATATTATACAATTTGAGATTATTCCGAGTGAAAAAGTGTCTAGCCCATGAGTCGAACTCAAAACCTTTGACTTAAATTGCCAACGCTAGGCCTACTGAGCTACTAGCGTCGACAATCAGCCGACACAATTCACCCAGACACATCTTTTTTTTGCCAAGTAAAGGGCAAAATAACAAATCGTATATAATTATCAATCAATATGATTGAGTTAAAAATAACAAAGTTTATCTACGCATCCATCTTTTAATGGAATAACACCTACGGTATATTCTGTTGATCTGTCTACATTGTAAACCAAATGTTATTGCCTAAAAAGTGACGTCTGAGGGAATTGCGTCGGCTTATTATCGGTCGATGTAGGTCAATAGCCATAACATTTGCTATTTAAGCCATAGATCTTCGGTTCGACGCCTAGCCTAAACACTTTTCACTCAGTTGTAAAACGTCAAATCATAAGAAATGTAATCAACTATTTTGCAAACAATGAATTATAATTATACGTTTCACTTTTGACGTGTGCAGATTAATGTCTTCAATATAATCTTCGGTAAGACATATTTTTTATTAAGAATTTTATAATTAAAAAATATTTTTTTCAGTCTAGAGTAATATCAAAATTTAATACAGGAAAAAATATAAAATATAATAGTATCATGTAAATTAGATTAAAGCGTTTTCAATAAAAGGAGCCTCTGATTTCGGACGATATGTATGTGCCGATATACGTGTCCTCAACAATGTCTGTACAGCTATGAATCTAACTTTTTATACTACAATTATACTACAACATGAAATGTTTTGAGTTAAAAATAATCACTATATCTTGGAAAGGTACTTTAGAAGGAAACATAAAAAAATAATAATAATGTGTGATTGTCCTTTCAAACGTGAGCAATGCTAGCAGCTTATTATTACACTGATGTCCAAAAATTAAGGGGTAGTGACCGAACTCTTTCGATTTTAGACGTTTTAGTCGAATATCTACTGAAATCCTTTGCGAATTGTCCTTGAACTTCAAGAATGTAAAGAATATGTTTTATTTCATAATTTTGAATGAATATTTAGTCGCGATGATAATTAGGGGGAGCAATAACAGTATTAATATTAAAATAATATTTGGATCACCCAAGTAACAGAAAATGCTCAAAATGGTTTGCCACTGTTGCAAATGACAATGTAGGTCCTGTTCAACATTTGTGTGCATTTGTGTGAGCATGGCACGTACATTCGTAAAGATGTTAACGTATCTTTGAAAAATTTAAATGTTTTTGAAGTGAAAACTTCTTTAGGCGCGTTGGGCATTCTTTGAGATGGGGAAAAAACCATTGAATTCGCGACACTGTTACCGACACCTCTGCATATGTTGCCAATTCATACAATGAAGCGAAAGAATCAAAAGGAAATAGTTCACGTGCAGAAAGCGAAGTGATTGGTATTATGAATAAAATAATTCAGAAAATAATTTCAAGATAAATTTAGCACGCGCGGTGAAAACAGTTAGAAGTTACTCAACTAGCGAGGCCAAATCAAAAGATGAAAATGAAATAACAAAACACGGAAAATATTATAATTTAACGAGCACGAGAAAAATAGACGGATGTAATATAAAAAAATGAAAATAATGAAATATTTCACGAAAGTTTTAAGAAACGTGATTACCGATACGAAAATGAAATGAAATCATTTTATAGAAAAGAAAAGTTTGTTGATGGAAATTATAGATACCGCAAACAATACGCGCAGTATGAATATAGAAAAAAGCATAATGTTCACGAATACCGTAAACAAGACAGGCAGCAAAAAAGTCATTTTTGGAGTGATAGGAAGCGGGAACACTATTTTGCAGATAAATGTTATTACAAAAGATATGAAAGAAAATCTCATGGAAGAAATAATGAATGTATAGAGAGTTGTTTAAATTGTGAATGAAAATTCATAAGTTTCATTGGTATTCATTTCAAAGAATACCAATTAATTAAATTTTATATTTCATTTATTTGTAAATTTACGTTTTAAGCAATAGATTGCAGTTTTTGTATGTAAAATAATATCCATTATTTTTCATGTACAATAGCGCATTAAATGAAAATTGTAATATAATTCTTGTAGCAGTAGTTTGTAATAATGAATAAAAAAAACACTTCATTTAAAAGTATTTCCTACGCGATAAAACGTTTCCTGACGATTCAAAAAATACACACGTAATTCTTCAAGTTTTCACTTCTGTCGGCACTCCCGGAGTGCCATTGTTTTTGTTTATAGCATACAGAGTTTTCAACTGAATTTAACACTACTGTCCGAAATCTTGACAAATAACAGTATAAATAGTATACTGCAATTAATATATTGAGTATTTGATGAGATATGGGTATTTGTATGAAATAAATTTTAATTTTCTCAAACCGGAATATCGGTTTTTCGGATGCGTTTTTTTTTAATTTTTAGTGCCATAAAACGGTGAAACTGCATAAAATCAAAAGTATCCTCAATCAGTATATTTTAGTCGTACAAAAATGGTATTTTATCCTGATACTTGTTGTGGTACAGATAAAGTTTTTCTAAATATGAGTTATAGGAACAAAGGATCGTATAACAGTTTAAATTTCGGAACTATAAAACAAAATAACTATTTTCATAGAAATGGATTTTCATACGATGAGGAACAACGTTTAAAACATTCTTGCTACTGTAACTCTACATCTAAACTTAATAGTGTAGGAATTAGATAATATTAAACAATAAGTAGGGACACTCAAAGTAATCGTTGAAAGCGGTAATTATTTGACAACTTTGTATAATTTATGTAGTCGTAATCCATCCATCAAACTGCGTGATATAGCGATTAAAGTGTTCTTACAGAACAAACAAACAGTGGTCAGCTACACTAAGATTTATGAATTTAAAACCTGAACACACCAATTATTTTCAAAATAATAGAATGAAAGGCAATACTATGGTTTTTAAAACAGTTATTTATGAATAGCTACTTTAATTTCAATAGTTCTAAAGAACAAAAGCATCAAATTATAATAATACTAGCCCGACGTTGCCCGAGCCCTTGTAATAAACTTAAATCTCTTAAAAAACGGAACTCTGGCCACGGTCTACGATGGCTTCGGAACCGTACACCCGGCATGCTCGTACGCTTTAGAAAATCTTTTATTTCCCCCTACCACCGCCATGGGAGCATTCTGTTCTAAACAAATCTCTTTCCGAACGAACTTCTGAGACAGGTCCCCGCTGCCTACGTTACTGTATAGTAGGCGCACTACAAAATTGAGCTGGTTTCGAGAAGATTGGAACATTATTAGCTCAGTTATTGCAATAAGGCACAGCTAGGAAAATAACCTTGAGTGAGATGCCTTGGGGAGGGGATGCTCGAGTGTCCTTCAGAAAATGACTAATTAGGAGGCCCACTATGCATGCATAAAAATTCGTTCGTTTTGTTAAGCTAGGAACTTAATTACAAAGTTGGCTTAAACTCTTATTTGTAAATAGTGGTAACCGCTACTCATAAATTTAATTTAATGTTATAAAGGATGACTATTAAGTTAAATATAATGTTTGGAATCACTTGCGTTGAAATCGGAAAGATAGTTGCTGATATATAGAAACGGGGCATAGTTAGAGAAAAACCTTGAATGAGGGGCCGGGATGGGGAGGGTTGTTCAAGTACCCTTCAGCAAATGACTAATTATGAGGAGCACTATGCATATTTCGAAATTCGTTCGAATCTGGACTAGTCTGTGAAGAGTACAATAGCCCAATGTTGTCTGGTCCAGGAAACATGTTCTCTTTCCCAACATAAGCGGGCCCTTCTCTGTCGTCTGTTGCGGGGGACACACACAACTGGTTGCCTTGCATAGAGACCTGCATTGTGAAGACGTCTTCGCACCGTAGTAGCGGAGATTCTTCTCCCTGATGCTGCAAAGTGGTCTGCAATGAGTTGCGGCACAGTAGTGCGTCTTTTCCTTCGGGTGGAAAGAGCTAGAAACCGGTCTTCTGCAGGTGTTGTAACGCGTGGGCGGACTGGAACATGTCTTCTGGACACAGAAGCTTCGGATTTATACTGATCCCAGAGTCGTTGGACTACACTGCGAGACACATTGAGCCGTATAGCAGTATCGGCCTGTGACAACCCCATTTCCATCCATCCTACCGCCCGCCACCTTAATGAATCGGGAAAACGACTTCTTCTAGACATTTCTAGACTCTACTGGCTGTTGTGAACAAAACTGACAACAATAGTTCGAATACAACGAAACTTACACGCGAAATTACAAAAGCTTCGTAATTGCATATTTTTCTCTCATTCACAAATACATATTCTTTTCTATAAAATAAAAGTGGTAGCTGTAATTTTTGCGTAAGTTTTTTAAAGCTTATTATTGTCGTTCATATAAACTATGGAGTTTAATCTGACTGCCATTTCTTGTCTGGTGAGCTTCGAAAAACATGTTGTACCTTAACTTTTGGAGGCCAGTGTATGTGCAGTGCAGTGATACCTTGAAAGCCACTAAAATCAAATTCAAATTTATTGCAAGACTTTCTAACATTTTTCAATTATTATTATAGTCAGTAAGACTATTAGACTGAAACCAGTTTGGAATGACTGTTTAATTGAACTGAATATTGTACAAAGTCACCAAGTACCTGACAATAGTCTGTAAAATACAAACACGTTTTTCCGTTAGAAATATTCTATTTAACGAAAATGTCATAGTATAGAATTTTAATTATTACGATATTAACAATAGGAAGTTATATGGTAATAAAAAGTTCATTTTTGAAAAACTAGTAATTAAAATTATAAAAATAAATCCTAGAATTAATTCAATGTTATGAAACACTGGACATTTAAAGGTCACTATTTTATTAACAATTAATTATTACCAGGACTCAGAAGGACAAACAAAAATTCTAAAAATATTTTCTACAATATTAGACTGAAATATATAATCAATATTTTTTTACATTTGATTAAAATGAATATTAATAAATTCTTTCATTCATTCCTTTGGATTATTTTCTTATAAACACTCTTAAAATTATCACATATGGGTGAAACATATTCTGTGCGATCTTTTCATGTTCATAATTTTATTATTTGTTTTGCATTATATCGCTCATTTGCAAGAAAAGTGACACAGCCAAAAATACTGCATTTTACAAGAGAGGCCAAAAATATTCGATTGTTAGAAATTAGCTACGTATGCAACTATAAAAACGTGCATAAAAGTGCAAAACACATTTTGAAGGAAGAAGTAGAAGCGGTTTGGAAGATTAAGTAAATTTATCACTCACACTCACACACAATGTACCTCCCTTCTGTGGTGGCAAGTGAACAAATAGGGTAATGTAGTGGTCGGATGGACATTTATGGACACTTGTGGCACTTTTCTTGGAGCAAGACGATTTTTTCAATAAAACGCAAAAGTAATTTTTTGCAGTCGTATAACTTTTATTGGAGGTGAACGATATATAAGTGGTAACGACGATCTTTTTTGATCCTGTCTTAGAAAAAATAATAACTATATAGTAGATTAATTTTGATACAAATAATCAAATTGGTAAACAAATCATTTGAGATGTAATCTACCCAACTGGGCGAAAAAGTCCGGGCCAAGATTCGAACCTGGGATCCTTGGCTGAAACTGTCTAAGCTCTACCAACTAAGCAATCCCGGACGAATATGGTTGAACTAATTCACCCACTTAACCTTAAATATACCATCTGGTCTGATATCTGAATCAGAACAACAGAATAAATCACAGGTAATGGGACCACCAGTAAACGCTGGAAACGTAATTACACTAGATTAATTTTAATACAATTATTCAAATTGGTAAAGAAGCCATATGAGAATCTAAATAAATAGTGAAAGAAAAAAAGATTCTAAAGAAATAAAGAAATCACATATGATTTCTTTACCAATTTGAATAATTGTGTCAAAATTAATCTAGTGTAATCACGTTTCCAGCGTTTGCTGGAGGTCTCATTACTAATGATTTATTCTGTTGTGCTGATTCAGATATCAGACCAGATGCTATGATCATTAAGGTTAATTGGATGAATTAGTTGAGCCATATTCGTCCGGGATTGCTCACTTGGTATAGCATTGGCAGCTTCAGCTAAGGGATCCCGAGTTCGAATCCTAGACCGGACTTTTTCTCCCAGTTGGGAAGATTACATTTCATAATAACTCTATAGTTTAACAAATTTCTCTCCTCAAAGTTTTATTTTCTCCATTACATCCTTTTACATTTTTTGTATCCACCAAATTTTAAAAAGAGTGTACGTCTAACCATTATGAGTAATATAATCATTACATGAGTTATACTATTAATTAACACTTTTAATAGCCTGAAAAACCTGTTATGATAATTTAAAATATTTACTTTTCAACTCCATGTAATTAATTAAATATTTGTCCCAGAAAAATGTAACTTATGTTACTGTATTTTCATTTACTTGAACAATAATAACAATTGTGTCTCCCACTAAGCCTTAATAGTCAATGTTGTAGAAGACTGAAATATCTTGAAAAGAAACTTGGTGAAATTTTGACTTCTTTTATTATTATTTTTAGAATCTAAAGGAATATCTCTAGTTTATGAGATAAATGTATTTTTTCTTTGTAATTTTTATTACTCTGATTTTAATTTTAAATATTATATTGAAGATAAATTTTCTTTTAAATTTTATAAAGATGGGTAAGAAAAGTTTACATAAACCACAAACTGTTTTACATGAATACATTTATAGACGATAAAACATTTATTTTAATAAACGTAATCTCTATTGGAATATTTTTACATTTTTTGAACAAATACAATTTTTAAAAGCTGTATTTTAATTTAAAATTTAAACATTCCCATACTGGTGCAAATGTTATATGGATTACTTGTGTATTTAAAGTATACTTGTATTAGTTGTATATCTGCTGTTATTCATTAATGTAACTTAAAAAAAGGACGTACAAAATCTTGAAAATCTCGCATAAAATTAATTTCAGGTATGTATAATACAGTAAATACAGGAAAGACGGCGTTATCTGAAACGATATTCTAAAATGTTTTAAATATTCCCTAATCAATTTCAGTAATTAATATTGTCATGGAGATGGATTGGCTTAAACCAGATTCAAATTCCTTTTTACCCTAATCCATTATTGCTCAAATATATCAAGTACCTGTCAATGTTTCGGTTGGTTGATTATTGACGGCCAATTATCTACACTTGGGATATAGGCCCGGGGGGAGTGCCCTTCGTGGGGGTCTTTCTAAGGGAACCTAACCCGTATTTACGCATGGATAAATCCACGGCTCGAAGAAAACCACGAAAACTCCGAACGATTAGGCCGACGGGCGCGATTGGGATCGAACCCAGCACCTCCCGTCTACCAGCTTCGAGAGCACAACCTCTCAGCCACTGGTGGGGCGTCAATGTTTCGGCTTTCAATAGAAGAGAGGCAAATTTTTCAATTAGCAATCCATCACACTGAAAATATTCCGTTAAACGAAAACCACAATATATCAAATTAAAAGGAGTGGAATATTAACAAGAGGCAAATTGCGTGGTTATTAAAAGCTGATAATTAAAAAGATCTGCCTGTTTATCTTAAATGTAAGATTAATAGTAAACGATTATTCACAATTTAAATATGGTTAACTTTTTCAGTAAAATATGTGTTACAAAGCTTTGTAAACAAGATTATATTGTGGGCAAGATGTCGTCACTTTTTTATTCTTAAGTCAATCACATTAATTGGTAAATATAATATGCAATTTGACATTATTTCGAGTGACAAAGTGTCTAGCTCTTGAGTCGAACTCAAGAACTTTGGCTTAAATTGCCAACGCTCTGCATATTGAGCATCTGCTATGGTAAAGAAACCATATATATTATTTTCCAAATTAAAGAAAATCTATATTTAAATTATTTTAGTAAATATATTTTCCCTTTTCTGCATTATCGCATTTATATATATACCCGGCATTTAAAGACGCACCTGTTTCCTTTCTCTCTCAACGAAGAGATATGTATTCAAAATCATAGCTATTTTTATCAATTTATCGTTAACGTATTTTAATTTCCCTGCCAGTTATCACTTTAAAAGAAATAACACAAGGTATAAAATGTTATTATAAATTTAAGCGGATTTGATAGCTTGTGAATTGACGAAGTTATGAACTTTTTTCTTCTAACCCCCCCCCCCTTTTTCCCCTTGGGGCCATTTTTAATAATATTAAAAATCTGTCATACATAAACTTTCGGCCCTTTTCCTAGAAGTAATAATAACTTTAAACGGATTCGATACGTATCATAATTAAGAAATTATAGATTTTTTTTCTGCTTTCACAAAAAGCCCCCCCCCCATTTCTCTCGCCTTGGTTCGATTTTGCCCATTAACGAACTTGACCAAGATTTTATGACCCTTGATTTTATGTATCAGTTTGGAAGATATTTGTGCAGAATTATTGCAGTTATCGTGTCCATAAAAAAGTGATATAGATAGATAGATAGATAGATAAAGTTTTGAACTGGGGGTGGTTTTGGGTTCTGGGAGTCATGGTCGGCGTAGATTTGCAAATTTATTTCAAAAATTTCAACTTAGGTGAGAATGTAATAGGTAGTATTTCTTACGAAATCTACCTAAAATGACTGAGATTAGACAGTTTGAAATTCTAGAATGCTGAGATTTTGAAACAATCTGATATTTGTTATGCTGTAACTCTCGTATTTATGAACTGATATGAATGTGACTGATCATGTGTACAGAGCATATCAAGGTCGACCGAGTTCGTTGGCCAGCTTCATGCTCTATCTTGTTTCAAAATCCGGGCAAGTTTAATTTTTTAATTTTTTTAAAAAATTCAAAAATATGTATAAAAAATTATAAATTGAGAAGTTGTTTCCGTTAAGTGTTACATCGTGATACAAGTATTCTCGAACATTTTTTGTTTTGTTTATTTCTTAAAAAATGGCTGAGATATGGCAGTTTGAAATTCTAGGGTGGCTGACATTTTGAAACAATATGATTTTAGTTATTCTGAAATTCACATTCAAATTCAGTATTAACGAAAACCGGGATTGAATCTTCTATAATTGGGTTCCAAGCAATTTAGCTTCAAGTGTTTGAATAAAATAAGTTGAAATTTTTAACACATGGACTATGAAAACTGCCTTTTCCTCCCGGTACAGGCCGGAATGACTTTTTTTATTGAGATTGCTTGATTGGTACTGCATTCTGATATGGTTATAAGTGAATTTAACAATATAATTGAAATGCAATTACATCACCGATATCTCTTTGGACTTTCACGATATTTACATGAAAATTGTTATGTGTGATTCCCTTTATAGATGAGAACCAAATTAGCAAAAAAAATATGTGCTGCTATTCGCGCATGTGCAGTTAAAAATATTTCACAAATATAATCATACTTTATCAAATATTCAATATAAAATAATTTTCTATGTGGTATAATCTTTTTAGTGTTCTTTGCCTCTTCTTCCATTAGGGGCATTAAATTTGTTTGAAAACCATTAATGGTAAAAAACCTGTAGAAATATTCTCAGTTTTAAAAATAAACGTTTATATCTTCATGGATATATGTGCTAGTCTCACTCGAATGAATACAAACGTTTTAAAGAGCCTATAAAATCATTTGTTACAGCTGCAGATCATTTGGATCATTTATGAAACAAGATAATCGAAATACTAGTTTTAAATTAAATTTTACGGCTGGCCTCCAATTGCCTCATGGCTAAATAGTAACTGAAAAATTTTTTTTGAAACATCTCAAGAAGAATTTCGCATATGTTTCTCTAGATATTCGACAACATGTCTAAAATCAAACTTGCTTGGTGGCTCATATAGTGTATATCTCAAATGCGAAGCATTCGAAACGAGTTTTGAAATGCGGTTATGCTATAAAAATCAATTTACAGTATTTTTGTTTAAAATTTTGTTATACAATGGTTAAATCAAGGATAATATATTTAAAAATAAATAATAAAAATAAAAGTTTTTCTCTCGATATTCTAGTATACAATCTATCCTGCAAGTTGCAGGATTACTATTTTTTTTTTTTTTTACATTGTATACATTTAAAATCTCTCTCTCACTCTCAATATATATATACGCCCTCTTTAAAGTAAATATTTGGTCAGATTTAGTAAAAGAACTTGTTCGTTGTCTTTTGATTATAAAGATATTTTATTTATTTAGAATTCTATAGTATTTTACTGCTTTGCTCCAGTTGGTATGGAATGTATCTTTTTGAATAAAGCATTGATTATTATCACTGCATTTTGCATATGATACTATACGTTTTAGAGCATTTCGACTCATAATTATCTATTTGGTTAGCTTCTGTTGGAAAAACATAGTAAAGATAGATGCTTTTGTGCATTTTACTGTGTATTTATTTATATTTTTTACAATTATCATAACTGTTTTTATGTAACAATGCAGCATCTTTCTCATTACTTTGTATATTCAAAATGCATATTTTATAACATCTAGTTTCAAGTTCAGTAAATATCTTATCTATAGACCTCTGTACTATTATTATTTTTCATGTTAGACTTATTTTAGCTTACGGTAACTATAGTAACAGTGACAGTGTTACATTTAGATAATGAAGTTGGTATATTTTATATTAAGGAACATTTTGTAAATATATAAAGGTGTATTTGTATATGACGTCTCTAAATTTGAGTTTCTGTCATTTAATCTTCAGATGTGTTAGCTTTTGATTTCAAGTTAGATATTCCATATTTTAATTAATTACATGTCATCTTTAAATTAAAGATTTGGTCAGAATTAGTTAAAGAACTTGTTAGTTGTCTTTTGTTTTCAAAGGTATTATATATACATATATATAGTATTATACGGGAATATTCATAAGCTGCAACTTATGCAATATCGAAACTTGAAATATATGAAATTCAATTTAATACAATGAATGTGATATAAATCTCTTCATTTGTAAGAAAATATGTATATTCAGAGCACTAATAATTTGCATGTAATTCAGCGTAACATAATTTGTCATATATGACGAAGACGGTAATTTATAGAAAAACATTTCCATCCAGTGATTTTTAGAAAGTCTGAAATGCAGGTCAATACATCTCCGATATTTTCCTGAAATTTCACAATAATTATCGATACTTTATAATTAAGTCTCCCTATGCAGTTGCCTACAAAATTGTGTTATCTGTATTATTATTTCTTAAAAATTGTCGTATTTTACCTATTTTCAAATATATTCCTTTTCAAATTGCAGTAAAATGTTTCTGCAGCAATCTCTTAAAGTTTTCAAAAAGTATCGTGAATATGTGTTAAAAACTGTGCAAAGTATAAAAAAATATGGTATTTTTATTTTGAAATTTTTAAAGACACTTTTATTCCTTCATCAATGTAATACCATTTCTACACAAATCGTATAAATATTACACAGGGTCTATGTACTCATATGTTTCACGTATAAACTATTTTGAACTTTTTCCGTCACAAAGTGATCAGAAATATGTTTTTTTTTTTTTTTTTTTTTTTTTTTTTTTTTTTTTTTTTTTTTTGCAATTTTTGTTTCACCACTCTCGCTTTCTACTTGAGCTCGTAACTAAATATTCGCGGAAAAATACGAGATAAAGCATGTTCTTTACAGGTTCAGGTTCAGGTTCAGCTGAGAGGGGTGGCCTACCGATTGGCTAAAGCTCTACAAGCCCCGCTCAGAGGGGATATCCACTATCCAAGGACTCTAACCAAGATACATGTCCCGGCTAAACCCCCGAAGAAAGCCGATCCATCTTTAAAATATTTATACAAATATAAACAAATACAAAACAAACAAAATGAAAATATCAAATAAATTACAATATAGGTCTAAATTAAGGTACATGGAGTCACCAAAGTCACCAAGCTTCTATAGACTCAGCATCTGCGGCGTTTTGTAAAAATAGCTGGTTATTTTCTATCAGTTTAGCACAGACTATTATATTATAAAGAAATTGGTGCGCGTTATAACGTATTGGAACCAACTGGATAAGGAAATTGTAGTAGGCTTTCTAATATCATATGTTGACGTTTGAGTACAGTAATGTAATGATGTTCCACGATGTCTACCATGATGTGTCGCGAAGATGTAGATGTTTCTGTGATGTGTTTCTGAGATGTTTCTGTGCGTTCTGTCTGTGAATTCTTAGAGACCGACGGCTAGAGTTGGTATGTGTACCGTCCAGTTTCCCCATTGGTCCATTCCTCCTGCCGTTTTTGTTGGTATTGCATCTGTAGACATCTTTTAAGATGAGAGTATGGATTTGGGAAAAAACTTTCCTGCGTTAACTTAGTGGCCTTTTAGCCAAAAAGTCAGCCATTTCATTACACCAACAATTTTCAAAAACAATTCATCAAGTATTTTTTCAGATATCCGACAAAATAACTAAAATGGAAAATACCCGTATGCTATAGGCCATACACTGTAAATCTTCGAAAGGCGTTATGATAAATTTAAGCGTAATGTAATAGTCACATTTAAAGAGCTGCGTGTTGAATCTGGTATCAAGGCTTTGTACAGGATACGCAGAAATTTGCAGGATCGTTTCCAACAAGTTTATTAAAATTTGTTTGAATCAAATAAATCAATGAAAATTTATTACTATTTTGTTAGATTTTTCTATTTTTCGTGCTTTTTTCGCAATATGCCATCTTTATTTTATGAATTTAATCTTCTCTAATTAAATATTCTGTAGTACTTATAAAATATTTTCTTTGTCTTAGAAATAGAAGATAAACACAATACATCTTTCAAATAGCTGATAGTAAATATAAATAAAACAATAGTTATAGAATGCAAAAAAGTGTCCTTAATTACATTGCCTAGTGAGAACTCTTTCAATTTTAATTAGCAATATCTGAAATATTGATTGTTAAAATAAATGAAGAAGTATTTTTCTTTGTTTCTGGATTCAAAAATAATATTTTTCAAATAATGACATCTAATATAATAAGAAGTCAGACGAAAGAAATTTTATAATATACGTATTGCTATAAAAAAATGAAATGACCTATAAATAATAATGTTGTAAAAAATTATTTTATAACGCTAGTCCTTTTTTACCTTTATAGCATATTTAGATTTTAGAAATCATCACAATTCTTCACAATATAAATTAAAATGCACATTTAAATAGAATTACAGGGTTAAGAGCCTACACTAGTCGTGGGAAGAAACGTGCTAGCTAACGTTATGTCTATGGGAAAATATTTTTCAAATTTCTCGCTTGCATTTGTATATTTTTTTTAATTTTTTTTATTTGCATAGGATAGCTGAGGTCGATCTCTAACCGGGATAGTTTTTAGTTTTTCGATTTTGGTTGCATATATTTTTTAGAAAGTTACTTTCACTTTCGAACCGGTTTCGAAAGTGAAAGTAGTCGAATTACAAAAAAATTGCAACCAAAATCGAAAGAATAATAAAAAAAAAAAAAAACTAGCCTGATTAGAGATTGACCTCAGCTATTTTATGCAAAAAAAATCATTTAAAAATATTAAAATGCAAGCGAGAAATTTGAAAATAACGTTACCATAGACATAAAATTAGCTTGCAAGTGTTTTCGCGACACACGTGTAGACTCATAATGTAAGCGAAATGTCATAGGTACTTATGGCTAGTATCAATGATTGGCACCATGAACGAAGAAAAGTGAAAATTAGCATATGTTATGCTAAAATCCATCCCGTTATTGGTAAAAAAAAAATCAGGGCTACAATTTTCTTTTTATACCCTGAGTTAAAGTTGCCAGCATTCTATGTGTGGAATAATCTATGCGTTATTTGATGTTTTTATACACAATCTCTTTAGACTTCCTCATTATGCTTCTATCATAAAAAATATATGTTACATTATAGAGTGCCGTTTTTTGTTTAAATTAAACTACTTCTTCAAAAATATTTGTACGAAATAGTTTAATGAACCTATAGAATAGAATAGAATAAAGAATCTTTTTTCAGTATTTATTACCTTTTAACTAAGCTTTTTGCTGCAACACATTTGACTTTACTACATCTACCAACTTATATACTACCCATTTAATAATCTCAAATGAAACATTCCTTATCACTGATTACATTTTCCTTTGCCAAATAAGTAGAATGAAGTTTTCTTTAAGAGCTAATAACAAATATAAATAACAGAAAAAAAATTAGATAGTAAAAAATCCCTGAAATTAGATTATGTGATGAAAATTTATTTTATTACAAGAAACATTCCAATGTTGGAGATATATTTTTTGCAAATATTACGAATATTGGCCAAGATATTAGAAATAAGGAAAATATTTACAAAATTATACTTTAGGGCTAGAGTAGGTACAAAGGTAATTATACAGTTTTATGTATTTGTGACTTGAAAATCCTTTATTAACGTTTTGTTTTTCACATTATTGTTTTCACTGTTATTAGAAATCCACTTCAATTTACCTCACCTACCAAACTTTACACTATCTAATTAATCAACTCTTATTAAACATTCTTTACTATCTATAAAAGAAATTCTATCTCATACAGATAGCAGACAAACACACTGTATCTCCCTAAAGAATTGACATAAAAAATAAATCCGATAATATTTATAGAATGAAACAAATTGCCTTAATTAAATTATCTGGAGAGAGCGCATTCATTCCTAAATAGTAATATTTGAATATTAGACTTTCAAAATAAATGAGTGTGGTATTTTGCATCGTTTTTTAAATCACAAAGTATTGATTTGTCATAATGCTATGGATTATAATTAAAACGAGGCAAAACGTATATAGGTCCACGTATATTTTTAGAAGGGAAAAAAAAAACCTATGATGTACCGATAACTAGGTGTTATATCCTAATAATAAAGAAGTGAATGTTTTGCAAAATAAAATCATATAGTGACACGCTAACAATTTATTGTAATAAATAAATTATTAAAATTGATTAAATTTTAAAATGATTAAATATGTACTTTATTATAATTGAATGGTCACACATTTACTTAAACTTATACCTTATTAAATAAAGATATACTGCAAAATTATATAGTTAAAAGAAAACATGAAAAAATGCATTTAATTCAATTACCTGATGTTAGTACGTATTCATTTCAAATTAATAATATTTGAAGTATTCACTTTCAAACTAAACTATTGTATTCAATGTTTGAAATATCATAGTTGAAGAAAAAACTTCCCTCTGTTCATTATAAACTATTGTAGTTATTGTCATTGCTCTTGAGATCACAAATTGTATTTTTCATAAATTCCTATGTTTTATAATAAAAAAACGTATTAAAATGTTTTGCCTAGTACAAACTTTTATTATTATTATTATTAAAATACACATATAAATACTATTCATGGCCTAATCAATATATCGATGCATGTGAATATTAAATGTTCAACTCAAAGTCGCATTAATTCGATAGTCACGGTAGTTTAAGGAATCATTCTTAGTCTTTTTTTAATATTTTATGTCCTTTTTTCTGCATTTAAATGTGCAGTACACTTCATATTACTCCATCTACCATCTCTTACACTCTTCAATTAATCTTCTTTAATTAAACATTCTATGGCATCAATGAAAAGTTTTCTTCTTCATAGAAGTAGCGAACAAACGCAATGCATCTTCCTTAAGAGCTGACAACAAATATAAATCAGATAACAATTATAGAACGAAAAAATGCTCTTAATAAAATTACAAGGTGAGAGTGAATTCATTCCTAATTAGTGATATCGACTTTCAAAATAAACAACAGTTCTATTATCATTGCCTTTTAAGTCAAAAACTTCATATTTGATTTATATATCAACGTTTATTAGAAGCTAGGCAAAAAATATTTGCCCGCAAAGATTATTAGTAAAAAATTTAAGATTCACTTTGAAATATAAATCATGTCCTAAATACATACAACAAATTTTTAAATGAGTATGTAGTATAATATAAGGGATTGAACAGTGTCTTAGCAGTGAATCAATTGACACCGTTAAATTTAAATTGTACTTTTTGTCTTATTTAAGGATAGAATTTCAGAGCTTTTTTAAGTTGAAGAATAAAATTAAAATTTAGTGGTGAGAATCGTCCAATTGCTACGCCACTGTTCCATCACTGATAATATAGACAAACGGGACGCGCTGAAATTATAAATATTATATAATAATAAAAAATGAAATAACATTAAATGAATACGTGGTACATTATAAATAATTAGTCACACACATACAGTAAAATTATTACTTCAAAAAATATCTTAATTAAACGCAATATGACGATTCTAAAAAGTTACTTTAAAAAATCATATAACTAAATAACACAGTGTGAACAGATTCATTTGTAATTAGTAACATCTGATACAATGATTTTTAAAATAAACTGTCGTGTTTACTATCATTCCTTTTGAATTTACAAATTGTATATTTTATCTTATAAAATCAAAGTATATTTTATTGGTTATCACGTATTTTTAGCATGAAAAACTTAAGATACATCAGTAAATATAAATAATGTCTTAGCCTAAGTAGTACTTTAAAACAAACAAACATTTTTAATCTAGATCTTATCTTTCTTAATGTTTATGAAAATATAATATAAACTCTTCCTAGTTTACTAACGATTCCGGAAAACGTTATTTTATCACCGATATTTAAAGAAACATTTCTGAAACAAAAGTTGCCAAGTTGCCCGTAAGTTTCGGGGACATTTCTGATTAGTTTTTACAATGTATTAATCAGTTCCTCAACCCGAAATACCGGTTTTTCGGATGCTATCATTTCTCAAGTAAATATTTTCAGATTAAAGAATCATGATAAATTAACAGAATTAATAGCATTAAATTGAATGATAATAGCATTAACATTAATACTAAAATTTAAATTATTTTGTTAAAGTTGCTTGAATGGATTCTGTTACGCACCTGAAAATGTTTACTTGAAAATTGATAGCATCCAAAAAAACGATATTTTGAGTATATAAAACTGAATAACACACTGTCAAAAGTGCTCGAAAACGTTTCCGAAAATGACGGGCAACAAAAGAAATATTTGTTCAAAACGTATCGAAAATCCATTGGTTTCTGTGATGTCTGAAGATAACGTATCGATTTTTGAAATCGTTGGTAACTCGGAAGGGATTATATATACTTTCGTAAACATTGAAAAAAACATAAGAGCTATATTAAGAAACATTTGCCTTTTTTACAGCGTATGCCAATTTTTTTAATTAATATGTAGAGTACTGTATAAAAATAATGGCATACAGCAAAATAATTATACTATAAAAAATAAGCGTGTTAGAAAATAAAACGTAATTTCAAAGATAAAAAATATCGATACACATTTTTAATTTACCGTCGAAGTTTTAGGCGGATATTAAGCGATCAGCTCGATGCGACAGTACTTCAATAGCCGCATTAGTTTAATGACTCACAACTACTGCTTTTTCTTAATTTTTTGGCTATGCTTTGCGTACGTATTTGTATGCAACCCATGTAAAATTATTCCGTCTACCAACTTTTACACTATTCATTCATTCATTTCTAAATAAACACATTTTGACACTGATGCAAAAAATTATATGTTATAGAAACGCACAGAAACACAGTGCATGTTCCTTAAGAGATGAAAGAAAATGTCAATCAGATAATCTATATTATAAAACAAAAACATGCCCATGAGAAAAGCCTACATCATATTGATAAAGATTTGAGTAACAAATTGAGCTTTTTTACAAATTTCTTAATTTCTAAACATTCTCAATTTCCATTTTTACACCGTCGAATAGAGAAAAAATTGTTCATTCAAATGTAATTTGTTTGAAAACTGTATCTTAAATTACTGACATTTTTTTGGAGGGGTGGAGCAGGTGTTATATGATTTACAAACGTGATTTTTTTTTCAGATATAGTATACTATCGCGTGCAACCCGTTTACAATAGTTCAGGATTTATTTGCGGATAATGTTTTGTAAAGAAATTGAAACTTCACCAAATAAATAAAACTCACGCTTAACAGACATATAATCTAGCTAACACTAAATTTATCAGAATCAAAAATATGCTGTAATTAATGAAATCTTTGGCAAGAAATGCGGCTGAAAAGTGTCTAACACGAAAGTACTGTTTTTAATCAACTTAAAAACTTCTTTGAATACATAACTGATAATTTTATATAAAATTGTTTTGGTTTTTTTTGGTGGTGGGGGGGGGGGGGTCTGGTTAGTGGGCAATCTAAAACAGATATGTTAAACGTGAAAAAAAAAATCATTAGATTTGTTAATTTATAATGCTTGTCATCCAATACCGCCTAATCCAAAATCAATTTGCAACGGACCAACTAAGAAAAACAAAGCAACAAGGCGCACTGAAGCCACGTCGGCCTATAGATTTAACAAACACATCTTTGCCAAGCGGAGAGCTGGCGATTCCACGCCCCGTTGCCAGGTATCAACCCGTTAAGCTAGGCAAAAGCCTGGCAAGAAGGGGCCTGGTCAGCGATCGAAAAAAAAAATGCTTGCCACTTATGTTATGTGCACTGAGCAGTATATATGTAACCCGGGAAACACGTGTGGATCCCCTGCTAATTAAAGAACTAAAAGAATGTCTTTAATTAAGTGTCCTATTGAGATCACATTCCTTCTAATCTGTAATACATAAAATATCGAATTAAAAGAAAAAAAGAGAGAGAGAAAAAAAAAAACGTGGGATTTTTTTATTTCGTTAGAGTTACAAATTATATTTTTTATGTGGTGACATTATTTAATATAGTTAGAAGCGAGGCTTAAGTTTATATCTCCACATACATTTTTAATATGATAAAACATTAAAATGTATCTGAAAATATAAATCATATCCTAAAAAATATACATTTGTTTTAATGAATATGTAATTTAATATATACAAATACTGACACATTGCAAAGTAATTTCTTATAAATATGTTTTGTAAAAAATGAAAGAAAGAAAGAAAGACAGCGGGATTTTTTTTATTTCTTTAGAGTTACAAATTATATTTTTTATGTAATGCTATTTAATATAGTTAGAAGCGAGGCATAAGTTATGTCTACAGATACATTTTTAATGTGATAAAAACATTAAGATTTATCTGAAAATATAAATCATATCCTAAGAAATATACAATTTTTTAATGAATATGTATTTTAACATATACAGATACCGACACACTGCAAAGTAATTAATTATAAATATGTGTTGTAAAAAATGAAAAATATTCAAATGAATTTATATATTCTAAATTATAAATAAATAAAGAAGCGCTAGAAAATTATTAATTCAAAAATATCCTTAATTAAATAGTGAAAGACCGCAGAGAAATTACTACTTTTAAAAACATAAAAAAAAATCATGTTTAATTAAATGACATGTTGAGAATACATTCATTCCTAATGAGTAATACATTAAACATAAAATTTTAAATTAAACAACTAAATATATTATCGTCGCTCCAGATACTAACGGTTATAATTATAGAAAAGAGAAAAGGAATCGGTCATTACCAGTAGTTAGTTACGATTCATCATTAAATACCAAATACATCTTATATATATTAAAATTTTAAATTATGTTATAGTACACTATATGAAACTAATGACTTATAGCAAAGTAATTAGTTTGCAGTAAAAAATAATATTAAAGAAAATCATAATATAAAAAATGTATAGTAATTGCCGAAATGTCAGTGAAGGCTCACTGTGGAGACGCGAAAAGTTTTTGGTTTCTGTTTGTCTGTCTGTCCGTCTGTCTTTCTGTAAATTTGTTCTGCGATAACTGCCATAAAGAAGTCCGATTAGGTAGATTTTTGGTAGGTATGTTGGCGAGATACCCGGGAATAAATGCATAGTGTTTGGTTAAATTTGGTTCATTCGTTCGTAAAATATAGAACATTTCTTTTTAGGCCATAATGCTTTCCTATGGGATTGCAGACGATTTTCAAATTTCATTTCAAGTCAATTCATCATTTCAAGTAATACGCAAATTTCAGTATATCATTTATCAGCCGTGTTTAATTTAACGCTTTTAATTTCTGAAACCTTCTATAAATATGCATGTAATACAAAAATATTAAATTGCGGATTGCAAGATGCTAAATAATATGAAAAGTGAGATTAAAAAACAATGACTTTCAGAGCTGATTTTGAAGCTCCTGATCTGCAGATTTACTAGTAATAAGTCATTTTAACAACCGTCAAAGATCCAAATGAATATTAAGAATTCAGCTGACAAGGAAGATCTCCATAAGCGCGTACTCAGAAATTTATGAAAAAATTACTGAATATACTTCTCATGAGGATATGTACGTTTATAAACAAAAATGCTGCGGAACCTCGATATAACGTCCAAAAAAGATTATGCAAATTCATGTTTTTGACTCTGGTTGGCGACACAGTAAAATTAAAAAGAAATATAAGCTTTTTGATAAATAACCTTTTAGTAAAACCTTTTCCTACTTTTCATACTGAACTAGTTTAAGTAAGTTTAACTTAAATAAATACACTTTTGTAACTACGGTTCTGGAATATATATTTATATATATTTATAGAGAAAATTAACGAACGTATTCTACGACTTTGAACAAAATTTAAATGGATTAAAAATGCATCAAACTAAAAATTAATGTCCGATTCTGAGCACTATCAATTTGAATTCGATATTGTTAGTGTCAGAGACAACAAGATAAAAGTATTGTTGCTATGGAAACAATACCCTTTTCAATATCGAAATGTCTTATGAGAGCGTTCTTAATCGGGCATTCACTGTTAAATAACATTTAAAACCTATCCAGCCGGCGTACCTGTGTAATATTAAATAACTTCAGCAATACCCAATTTGTATATATATTATTTAACCTTATAAAATAATAAACTATTTAATCATTTAAGTTTAAATTCATATAGTACTACGCATTTAAATACTCACATAAAAAAGCAATTTCCAAATGCATTAAAATCGCTTGCATTCAAAGAGGAATAAATTTTGCTAGCCAAATCGTGATTTTTTTTCCGCCAAAGTCTCGAAAGTATTTCATTTTTTTGGAGATTTTCTATTGGGATTCCACAGCTAAATCTGACTGATCCTTTATAATGTACATGAGAAGTTTCGTTAACATTTTTGTTTTATATATTCTGAGTATGCGCTTTAAGGCGAGTACTTTCTTTGTGAGTGCCATATTTGTTCAATTGTCATATTATTTTAGTTATTCATCGTCACAATTTTTTCAATATTTCTCTATTATTTTCCCTGCGCTTTTATCTGAAACACACTTGACTTTTACCCTGTCTAACCATCTTTAACATTCTTCTTTTAATTATCCCTAATTAAACATTCTTTATCATCAATAAAACAAAAGTTCTTTGTCGTAGAAGTAGCTGACAAACACAATGCATCTTACTTAAAAGCCGAGAGCAAATGTAAATCTGATAATAACTACAGAATGAAAAAATGTCCAAAATATCCTTAATTAAATTACTTAGAGAGAGAACATCCATTCCTAATTAATAAAGTTTCAAATATCGACTTTTAAAATAGACGAACGTGATATGTTTAGTTAACTTTGAAGCCACGAAATTGTATTTTTTCAATTTTATAATGTTATCTAGAAATGACGAAAAAGGAATTGGTTACTAATCTGGGTTACGAAAAATTACTTACACGTTTCAGAGTGTTCTCGAGTGTGTTATATAGCTATGAATGAGACGGAATTAAAACAGATAATTTTAAATGATGCGCTATTAATATGTTAAATACAAATTCTATAGTGTAAAAGTTTATGAATAAATGTATTCTGCGGCGTCTACGAAAGAAATCGTTCTTCTCCATTCTTTTAAAAATTTGCCAGGCTTACTGCACTTAGCGATAGATAATACGACTTTGTGATTACAAAACGTTGCTGGCAATGAAGGCAAATAACCGAGAACATTTCTTGCGGGCAAATTATTCATTTACCCCAACATCATACCGAATGCATATTCCGTTTTAAAATTATAAGCTTACTAAACATTTATTCGAATGTTACAGCGGCACCTTTGGGAATATTTGTAAGTGGAAATTTTACTTAATATATAATAAGCCCATCGTTTAATTTATCTGGTAGTTTCATTCGGAGCAGCACAGCACAACCTAATTTAACTTATATTTCACTAATCTTATATATACAATCCAATACTTAAATAAAAGATGCACCTTTAACTATAAAGCACATACTAACATATATACAAAATATTACAAAAGAAGTTAGAATGCATTTTATTAAGGGATACAGCCCACTACAGCAAGAAGAAAAAGTTATATCCAAACCTAGGTTCACAATTTATGTATTTAGTTAAAAACTCCGGTATCTCTCTATAAATCAAACTGGCATTTTTGCACAAAACGGTAATGAATATTGTTTATTGATATTTTCAAGAGACTTACTTTGCTATTTATGAAATGTAATAACGTTACAACAAGTGTTTTAACATACTTCCATTCACGTCAAATCAATATCGACAAAAATACACAATGTAAATTCATTTATTTCACAATTCAATTGTTACTAAGTTAGGTGCTGTAATATCATGACAGCCGAATGACACAACGATTCTTCTTTTTAAAATTTAAATGCACAGTTTATTAAATGAGAGCTGATATTTACAAGATGATTATTTACATTATGTACACTTTCACTAATATTCATAAAAATTCCACCTAAACCACATTACTTCTTAAACAACCAAAATATACTCGGATGCCTTCCCACATCCTACTTACTCCTAACGAACCACCATTCCTTCTCCTCTTCTCTTCACTTCCGTTTACTTTTTTAAACAAAAAAGGGTTGGAAGGATATTGGTTGCATGACACCCCCCCGATAAGATTGTGCTACGCAAAGCGAAGCAAAATCTGACAAATAGCAACCATACAACTATACAGCATAAAATATATATAAAAACACAATTCAAAACAGATGTATAGAAGCCTTGTTATAATAGTTATAATGAATATATAATAAACATATAAAAAACACTAACAATTCACAACAGACGGAAAGACGACTTGATATAATACTGCATACCAAAATTAAACACAAAATAAAGTATCATTTAAATAATCCTTATACAGTAACTAGTCGTGACAGACTATCTGCATTTTTTAATTTTGCACCTGGGCAATGAGAAATATTTATATTATATCTTTGTAGAGATAAGGCCCATCTTTGTAATTTTGCAGACTGAGGTGCAGATTTCTGAAGATATATTAAGGGATTGTGATCAGTTATTAGTTCAATTTCAGCACCAAACACATAAACTTCAAATTTTTTTTAATGCCCACACTACCGCATAAGCTTCACGCTCAATAGTCGACCAGTTTTGTTGCACCTTAGTGAGCTTTTGGCTAGCAAAACTAATAGGACACAAATTTTCTTTCTCATCTCTTTGCGATAGACAAGCACCAACTCCATAAGAACTGGCATCACTTTGAATAGTGTAAGGCTTTTCAGGATCTGGTGTATACAGCTTAGGAGCTTCACACAATGAACGTTTTAAAGTTTGGAAAGCCTCTTCTTCAACCTCAGACCACGGAATGATTTCTAGGATTTTCTTTTTTGTCAAGTCGGTTAAAGGCTTGGCGATTTCAGCATAACTTCTTATGTAGTCACGATAATAATTAAATAAACCCAATGCACTTCTGAGGGCTGTTTTGGTTTTAGGCGATTCTATTGTCTCAATGGCACGTAACTTCTCCGGATCGGGCTCATGTCTACCTCCTCCTATGACATGACCTAGATACTTAATCTGTGCCTTTGCAAAAACACATTTTTTAACATTAACTGAGAATTTCAGATCAGTTAATTTAGATAAAACAGCGTCAAGATGTTTCAGATGATTTTCCCAGTCATTTGAAAAAATAGCAATATCATCCAGATATGCTCGACTGTACTCACGATGTTCATCCAGAGCATTGTTGATCGATTTCTGGAATGTGGCAGCCGCATTGCGCAATCCAAAAGGCATGACTTTCCATCGGTATTGAGCACGATGGGTTTTAAAAGAAGTAAGAACTCGACTCTGTTCTTCTAGAGGAATTTCTCAATACCCTTTTAATACATCTAAACATGTAATTATGTTAGCACTTCCTATTTGATTAATTAATTCAGTTGCATTTTCCATAGGGTAATCAAAAGGTTTTGTCACTGTGTTCAATTGACGAAAATCTATACATAAGCGCATGCTACCGTCCTTCTTTGCGACACATACGACCGGATAAGCTATTTCAGCTTCACTTTTTTCTATAAGTCCTAGATGCTCTAACTCTTCTATTTGTTTGTCCACTTCCTTTTTTAATGATTCCGGAATTTTATAAATATATGGTTTCTTTCTTTCCGCACCTGGTAATAAACGAATTTTGTGTGCTCCAACGTTGGCAACTTGAATTTTACCTGAGAATAATAGTGTATGTTTTTGTAGAAGTTTACTTAACTCTAATTGTTTATCAACCTCCAGATGACTAAGGTCTACTTCTATGTTATTTTCATTCAAAGCATTAGCTTTAATTGGTGTTGGGTGAATTTCACCAAATTCTACATCGTCTTCAAAAATGACTCCAACAGTCTGTACTCTTACGTTAAATTTCCTTATTTTATTCGCATGAACATGTCTGACACCCCCATCAGGTAATTTCACTTTATACGAATGTGGTTTTATTCTTTCAAGTATTTCTCCGGGTCCTGTCCATCTAGCATATAATTTATTGGTAGAATCAGGGATAAGTAAATATACTAAATCACCTTTTTCAAATTCTTTCATTCTACTTCGACGATTGAAATAGCGAGTGTAATTTTCTTGTTTTTCTGCAGCAGTTAGAGAAGCAATGTCAGCGGCTCTTTCCAAATTTATTTTTAATTCTTGTAAATAGTCTACTGCTGAATTACTAAGATTCAATGGTAAGGGGATTTCACCTGACCATGATGACTTTAGTACTGCCAAGGGACCTCTAGCTTCCCGACCATACATGAGCTTAAACGGTGATACTCCAGTTGTGCAATTTGGCACTTCACGGTAGGCAAAAGTAGAAAAGGAATATGTTTATCCCAATTAACAGGATCCGTACGAATTACATGATGTAGCATTTGTTTAAACACACGATTAAATTTTTCAATTAATCCATTCGAAGCGGGATATGATGGAGTTGAAAAGCGAGGACATGCCCCTAACCGGTTCTCAAATTCTTTAGTCAGTTCAGATTTAAAATTAGTGGCCTGGTCTGAACAGATAACTTCAGGAATTCCGGGGCGCATAAAAATATCTAATAAAGCATCACATGCTGTTTTCGCAGAGAGACTCCGTAATGGTACTACTTCCGGCCATTTAGAGTTTTGATCAATTAAGGTAAGACAATATTTATGCTTCCTTCCTGACGGCGGAATAATTTCACCTATACAATCAATATTTATCGTATGAAATGGATATGGAGCGCGGACAACAGGTGTAATCGGAATTTTATCTGTTTGTTTCTCAGGGCTTTTTAACTGACAGTTCTTACATGTTCTACAATAATTTTCTACATCTCTTGAAATATTCGGCCAATAAAAAGATAATTTAATTCTTTCTTTAGTTTTTCTCATCCCTAAGTGGTTTCCAAAAATTGAATCATGAGCTAATTGTAACACTTTATTTCTATAACTTTCCGGTAACACGAGCTGATATATTTTATCACCGCAAATAGTTTCTTTATGATACAATAAATTATCCCGTATCAAAAAATTATTTTTTCCTAATCTAGCGTCCTTGAATGAATTCTTTAAAGTTGCGCAATCTTTTTGTTCTTTACAAAACTTGTTAAACTCTGAAAATTCATCATTTCGATCATTTTGTTTATTCTCTGAAGAAATAAAACAAACATTTAATTCCTCTTTCGCCAGTGGGGCGTCTGAGCTATTTTTAGCTTCGTGACCTTCGAACTCCTGCAGTTGACTATTATTACACAACTCTTCATTTTGAAGTTCAATCAAAGCATTATACACGTCTGGAGTTAATAAACAAGGCACATTTAAGTTTTCAGTGAAAGCAAAAAGCGTATTTAAGGTAACATAAATTCCGCTGTTAGGTAATTTATAATGGATGGGTATAGTAGCCAAATTTGCTTGTACTTTTTCTTTGAAAGCGGATTGTAACAAAATACTACCTTTAGCTTCGATTTTCAGATCGGGAATTAATGACGTATTTAAAATACTAATTTGGGTACCGGAATCATTAATAGCTTCTATTTCTTTACCTTCTACATAAATAGTGATTTTTTTTAAAGGAAAAAGAGTAACTTCGTTTAATTGATCATTCATGTGTAAATGCCTGGAACTAACATTAGTGACTACTGCATTACTATTTTTATTTGGATTCAATTTATTTGTATCTTGTTGCATTTTCGGTTTTCTCTGACCCTGATCATCATTTTGAGTATAAGATTTATCATACTTATTTCTTCTGTTTGGGCACAATATTGCTAGGTGTAATGGGGAATTACAAATATAACAATCACGTGATTTTGAGAAGTGTCTGTTCTCATACGTAGCTTGATTTTTCCTTAGTTGTGGGGGAACATATTTAGTATTATTATCATTATTCACTTCACGATAAATAGGCCGTTTCTCAAATTTTGTTTCCTCGAAAGACCTGCCTTTTGCAGTAAAATAAATGTCACAGTCTTTCGATAACTGATCTGGCAAAAGCCAACTTTCTCCTTGCTTGACTGCAATGTGAGTAGCTAGCTCATTATCCAAAGTTTCAAAAATTTTATCTCATATTATTAAATTAATAAGTGAATCGAAATCTTTAACGTTTCGAATTCTACAATAATTTAACCAACAGGATCTTAATCGCGAACCGAACTGTTGATGGGTTTCACCAGGTAATCTTTTAGCGTTTCTAAAATTTTGTAAACAAGTAAATGGGGACGGTTCATATTCTTTCAAAATTAAAGATTTAATTTTATCATAATCAGCTAATTCTTCATCATCAATATAAACAAGAACATTTCCTGCTTTTTCACCTACTAATTTTAGCAAAATTTCCGATTTATATTCCTTAGGAACATTTTTGTGCTTAAACGCTCTTTCTAAAGAATCAAAAAAAAGATTCCATGTTTCATTTTTCTTGGGCACTGGGATTACCAAAACTTGAACTGCTTTAATTAATTTATCTAATGATAATGACGTATTATTTTCCCCTTCGTTATGGGTTAAATTCTCGCTTCTCATTTGTTGTTGTAAACGCAATCTATTTACTTCCTCGCCATTTTTTCTTTCTGACACTGTAGTCGATAAAAATTCAGTTACGAAATCTTTATCTTTTAAGTATTCTTTAGATTTCAATAACAAATCTTTTAATTCGGGTACTCTCTTACTAGCATCAGCTTCTTCGCCTATTTCTTCCAGAACAATAAGTAAATCCGCTTTAGTTACGTTTTTAAACATTTTCGAATAAAGTTAACAGTATCTTACTACACAATCAGATAAATAAATAGCTCACCTCTATTTTGTAATCCAAACACTGTGATCCAAAGCACAACTTTTATTATTTTAAATCGTAGAAATAACTCTGGTTCTCGAAAGAGAGCGTGCTGTAATATCATGACAGCCGAATGACACAACGATTCTTCTTTTTAAAATTTAAATGCACAGTTTATTAAATGAGAGCTGATATTTACAAGATGATTATTTACATTATGTACACTTTCACTAATATTCATAAAAATTCCACCTAAACCACATTACTTCTTAAACAACCAAAATATACTCGGATGCCTTCCCACATCCTACTTACTCCGAACGAACCACCATTCCTTCTCCTCTTCTCTTCACTTCCGTTTACTTTTTTAAACAAAAAAGGGTTGGAAGGATATTGGTTGCATGACAGGTGCAAATACAATATTAAAATTTTAAAACATTATAACCATTTCGACGTTAAAGCATAGATGTCAAAAAAATCTTGAGTGCTTTCAGCTAAACACTGGCAATCATTATAGGAGATAAAATGAGACGAAAACTGTAGCTCTAAAAAGAAGTACACTGGAGAAGTAGCAAGGGTCGAAACCTTCTCCAGTGTACTTATTTTTAGAGCTACTATTTTCGTCTCATTTTAACGACAAATTCAGCAAATACTATTCGCATATAAGTCGAGCCTTTTATTTATGCAAACAAAACTAGTCATTGGTAGCCACCGTAATACTTACCCATCATGGATATTCATAATATAAAATATGAAAATAAAACATGGGTAAACTATTTATATAATGCATTGCAATTCGAATAAAATCGGGGCTTGATGACGTCCTAAACTTTAAATGCTCTATTACTGAATTGCGTAAAAGAAACATCCTTATAACTCCAAAATTGATAATCATATTAACTAACGATTTACTGCGTCGGATTAAGCGTCTCATTTCCAATTAAAATATATCTTTGAATTAAAATTTGAATGAAATACAGGGTAATGAAAAATCAAAGAGTGTGGTAAATAGGATTACAAATATCTCGGCAACTAATTGTCCGATCGACTTCATTCTTTATGCAAAATTTATGTTTCTTTTATTGTCTTTTATATTCATTCCTTTAAATAAACAATTTTGAAAAACATTTATATACATTTTATCAGAACGAATATTTCGAGAGTCCGAAAAAATAGTTTCGGATAACCGAGGTTACTGAAATTCAATAAGCTTCTTCACATTACTACATACTAAGTACACACCAAGTTCCAGTCTCTGCCTCAATTTGTTCGGAAGATAGAGAGTTTACAGACACACACACAGACACACAGACAGACGGACGCCATTTTTTTTTCTAAAAATATATTTTCGGAATCTCCAAGTTTGAAACGTGTAAATCCGTCAAAATATTTTTTTCGATTTTCTAAACGATTACAAGGCTTACCCTATACTACGTATGATGGGTAAGTAAAAATGAAAAACTCGCGTATAAGTTGACACGCCGTGCTTTTGATAAATGTTGTCAGAAGCAAAACATTCATTTATTTTGAAAACAAAATAATAATTTTTTCCATAAGTGTTAGAAACATCAACAACAAAACAATATACCATATATTCAGGTGTGTAACATGCGCCTTTGAAACAAAAAAATTGATTAGCATTTGCAGATGCACGCTACACGCCAAGCAGAAAAAAATATATATTACCAGGTAAGAACAGGTAGTCATAATAATTTATCATTCGACAGTAATAAGCAGAAAATTAGGCATAATTCATTGAATGAAACAATCAACTATATCAAATGCTTTGTGGGGATTGGGGTAGACAGATGGACTTTGTGTTCTGAGTTCAAATTATTTCATTTGTTCTTTATTTTCATATTCGTGTTAATACTCTTTAATGATCGTTATTACATTATTATGCTAAATTATTCTTAAAATTTCATTGAAAAGAAAATGAAAATTCCTTCATGTTTATACGCGTTATTATACTTTCTACTATTCTTTACTACATTTTCAGTCTAAATGACTCGTGACGGTTTCATTGCAAAGAAAATTAAAGCTTGCTTTCTGCTCATACTTGGGGGTTCGCAGAGTAAGGCGAATATAGCTAAAGAAAAAAAAACACTGTGTTACATCAAGGGTGCGCGTTATGCGCCAGAGCACGTTTTACGTCAAATTATACAGTATATAAAAAAACATATACTTATCAATTCAATCAACTTAAAATTATAGTGATTGTAATCATCCTAATTTTGATCTTGCTTCAGATTGGGAAAACAGTCCAGCAAAACTTTTTATGTCATCGGTACGTCATCCTGTATATTCTCGATTTCATCAATGTGCAAATAAATTTCATTGTCAGTTAAAAGTAATGAATAATCCTCTATGCCGTCACGTTCTTTCTGATACAATGTTTTGGACGACATTATGATGTTATTTTTTATTGGGATAGCTGTTATTTTGATCCCGTACATTTTACATCCATCACGCAACCAGTGTAATTTATCTTTTCTTCAGACCTCTACTTGAAACCTATACAGCAATCTTTGGCTGGACCAATTGGCCAAGTATATTTGGGCACTGCATTTCAACTGTTTGAGGTGGCGGGCATTGACTCAGACAATAATGTCAAAACAATGGTATGACACAAAGAGTTCTATTACTTTTTAAACTTAATTTTTTACTGTATGGCAGTGTTAAGTAGAAAAAAAAATCCATATAAAAAGCTGATTTTTTTTTTCTTTTTTTTTTTTTTTCTTTCTTTTTTTTTTTTTTTTTTTGGAAAATTATTATTAAATTAATTATTAAATTATTATAATTATTAAAAAATATGGTATATGAAAATTCACGAATATAAAATTCACTGAAAACTTACAAAATAATCACAACATTAAAAGTAATTTCTTGTGATTTATTAAATGAGTACATAATTTGAACTAAAAAAAAACTATATTCAGAATCATAAATTATTTTATTTCTCTTATTTATGGAAGAAAATATCCTTTTTTCAATTATGCTGTTACTTTTTTAAAGATTTGTTTTCCTTTCAAAAAAACGTACAGACATAATCAGAGTCAAATAGATTTGTGAGCGTCATTAGTCAGTGACATCAAAAGTTTCTATAAATCTTTCTTTTATAATAGAAGTTAAAGCAAGATTAATTATTCTCAAAGAGAACGTATTTTTCTTTTCCATATAATTTGTCACTTAGTTCCTTAATAAGTCGATATTTTAGATTCATTATTGATGGCAGGATACTAAAGATAACAGGAAAAGATACTATAAAATAAAAATGTTAAGTTTTATGGATGTTATATGCACAAATTTGTAAATATTTTAATTAAACTATATCTTTGAAAAGTATGGTATAAGAAAATATGAGCAATCAAGTAAAATGAGCATTTTATTTAATTTGAAGATAAAGGAAGAAATAATCTAAAGAACTTTATTATTCACACACGCATATATATGTAATAACAAAAGCACTGGCTGTGCCTTCTTAACAGTGTCTAATAACTAATTCCTAAATTGGAAGATTTAGAAGTATATTGTCCCAAATGCAGAAATGCTGCAAATATTGCTCTTAATTATAAGAAAATCCAATTTAGAAGTTTACATTGCTTACTTATCTCCAACAGATAACAAACTAAAAAGCGTTCAAATCTTTTTAAGGATACCATGTATACGACGAAATGTATATAAAACAAAGTACAAAACCTTACATTATTAAAACTTTTCTGCAATAACTTCGGTTTAAAAAAAGTTAAGTTTTGGCTGCTGCATTTCCTGGCAAATATAATAAAATATTCAATGGACTATTAAACAAGTAACTGGTTGACAAGACTTATATGACAATATGACAAGACATCGTTACAAACATTATTATCTCTGAATATAATGTCCAAATATTCCCTGGTGAATAAACTATAGTAACCAACCATTTTCTTAATAATCTTAGCCTTATTAAACTGTATATTAATATTACATTTTTGAATTAATCTTGAAATTGCAGTCCTGGATTTGATCCAGTGATCCTTTGAAATCCAGTCTCTCTCCCTTTCCATCATTTGTAGTAACTGATATGATGTAAACACCTGCTGTTTCATAGCGGGTGTGAAATGTGTTCCGTAAGCCGTATTCTGAATTTTCGCGTTGTCTTTCTAATATAATCCAACCTCTCTCTCCTGTCATCATTTGTAGTAACTGGTATCTCTGCCCCCACCCCCAGGGATGAAACGGCAGGTGTTTACATCATACCAGTTACTACAAATGATGGCAGGGGAGAAAGGCTGGATTACATTGGAATTACAACACGAAAATTCAGGATACGGCTTAAGGAACACATTTCAGATATAAAATTTGGCCACCACAGTACTGCAATTTCAAGATAAAATCATAAATGTAATGCTAATATACAGTTTAATAAGGCTAAGATTATTAAGAAAATGGTTGGTAAATATAGTTTATCCATCAGGGAATCTTTGGAGATTATATCCAGAGATAATAATGTTTGTAACGATGTCGTCTCATGTAACATCCCAACAATTTGGATTAATCTAATAAACGAACAGTCTGCACCAACCAACCCACTACCTACCCTGCGGTTTAATGTAAACGGTCCAGCGAGCTTTGATTTCCAAAGAGAAACAGTCCCTCAGATTTTGTATTGTCTGTTTTTTTTTAACTCTGAAGACGAGCACGATTGTGCTTGAATGCGATAGGTTTTTATATATTATTTTATTTTATTTTAATGTACGTATAAAACACCTATTTAGTAAAGAATTGTTAATGAATTAATTGTGAGTTATTAAACATCTCTTAGTATGCTAAATATAGTTCTGCTTGAAAATGCATAACTAAATTTAAAACCACCTTTAAGAATTCGCGTTCATACTTAGTAATGCTTACGAATTCTTTCGTGTAGCCTGTATATGATCCATTGCATTTATATACACTACGTAGTATACAAATAATTAGTAAAATTTAAAGACACAGACCATAACTTAAAAGAGATTTCCAGCAATTATCGCTAATACACAGCACTTCGGATACAGTACTGTATACGAAATCTTTTGTGTGCAAATGAATAATAAATGCTATGTACTTCACATATTCTGTAGCAGGTATCTTGTAGTAATGTAATAGCATTCTTTTGTGTTGCCCTGTAAATGAATAATAAATGCTTTTCGTCCCATATTCTACAGAATGCATGCTTTAGTGCATTTTTAAAATGTATATCAATTTCATTATGTTAAAAATGGTGCAATGTCATTAAAATGCACTTGAAATGATTTGTTCCCATTGACCGTAATGTAACGAAATACTGTCTTTATAATAAAACTGTAAATCCTACACATTTCATTTTCAATAGCGATTGATAATTGTAAATGTCAATAAGATATAAAAATTACAGAAAAAATCCGAGTATTTGTACGAGAGTTAGAGTACGGGGTGACAGAAAGACAAACTAAAGTCATACACAATTTTCAACTATCTTGGAATATATTAAAATGATAAACTGAAAAAAAATAATCTTGACTGTGACAAAAATGGTAAAACATTTTAAAAACATTATAATGTTAATGTGACTAAACTAAATATAAAACAGTATTGGAATAATTATGACTACATTTGTAATTGCATAGCAAATAACATATTGGACAACATTGGCAACATTGGTGTATGATATGCATCAATATTGAAGTGCCTTTTTGAGGGGTAATATCGGACCTAAAATAAAAATAAATATATCATAATTTTATTGTCAGTATTTCCAATATATAGATTTGAATTTTGCAATATCGTTCACACTTTGCAAATATTTGTAGTGTAAAGTGAATATTTGATTAATATTGGAATTTCATTGCAAACATTTTCAATTTATATCCAACATTCAAACAAAACTGTTGGGATTATATTGGTAGTATCTATACTAATAAAAGAAAGTTTAGCTGTGTATGTGTGTGTGTGCGTGTCAGTCTATTGGCGATGTTGACTGTGACAAAAATTGTAAAACATTTGAAAAAATAAAACATTATAATGTTAATGTGACTAAACTAAGTGTAAAATAGTATTGGTATAATTATTATTACATTTGTTATTGCATAGCAAATAACATATTTTACAACATTGGCAACATTGGTATATGATATGCATCAGCATTAAAGTGCTTTTTTTGGGGGGGGGGGGGATATCGGACTTAAATAAACAGAAATATTTCGTTATTTTATTGCCAATATTTCCAATATATAGCTCTGAATTTTGCAATATCGTACACACTTTGCAAATATTTCTATTGTAAAGTGAATATTTGATTAATATATGAATTTCATTGCAAAAATTTCAATTTATATCCAACATTCAAACAGAACTATTGGGATTATATTGGTAGTATCTATACTAATACAGAAGGTTTCGCTCTGTATGTGTGTGCGTGTCAGTCAATTGGAGATGTTTAGGAAAATCTACCATGCGCAGAGGCTGATAATTTTATGAGGATAGTCCAAGGTAGGACCCGATGTACCTGAGACTAAGATGTTTAATATTTTTATAATTAGCGGATATATTAATTAAAAGCTCATCAAAAGCCATATTTTTCTGCAATTTAGTGGACTGCGTCCGCGCACGCTCAGTCCCTGTTTTTCCGAACGCGTACAAATGCTGAAAAACCAAATGTTGTTTTATTTTGACTGTTTGTCTTGTCCATCATTCGAACCATTCGCCCAAAAAAAAGAAGACATATTTTTAAATTTCGTACTGTTACATGTTAAACTGCGCAATCAGTTTGAAAAAATATTGTTGTTACCCCTTTGAGAATTGTTTTTCATAAAGGGTCGTTTTCGCGATTGACTTTTTTTCTGACTTTTATTGAGGACACTCATCTACGGCTCGATTTCAGAAATACTAATTCACTAAGCATACCTGTTTAAAGGTGAGACCTTCTTTTTGTAACGGTGTTATCTGATTTTAAAAATACGAATTTTAATCCTTTCAAATAAATTCGAGATCGCAGTACACTTTGCTTCTTCTGGAGACAGTATTTTTCATACTCAAAAAGTAACTAAACTTCTATATTTCGACACATTCTTTTTAAAGTATCTTGGCAGAACAGATTTACATCCCCTACAAAATTTTCGGAATGTTCGGATGAGTAGATATATATATATATATAAATAAAATCTGAGAAAGTTTCGATGAAAACGGCAAAATTTGGGCTGTTTTTGCGCGTTTCGGCTAATGTTTTGAATACTAAATATGCAAATTTTCCAACGGACTTTTAAAGAGAGTCATTTATAATTAGAAACGATTAAAATTTCAGAGTATTTGGACGATGATAAATATTTCTTTTTCTTAGGGCAAAGAACCGAAAACACACTAAAACAAAAAAGCTAGAAGAAAACGTGTTTCTTATACAACAAGATACGAAATTTTATTACGGGATACAAAACGTTTTCTCTATAAACGATAAAAAATTCAAAGAGTTCGTACAACAAGAATTATTATTATTTTTGAAACGATGAAATGTTCCTACGTGAAAAAATAAGATAATTCTTTCTTACGATTGCTTATTACCACTAAATATCAATATTGCTTTGTGATTTTTTTGTTTAAAGATATTGTAACGAACTAAAAGTGTATAAATGAAAATTCTATTCTTATTACGTGCATTGAACTCTGGAAGATAGTTTCCAGTTGCCTTCTCAAAATGTTAAGAGATTTCCACCAGATGTGAAAATTAATTTTTACTCAAGAGCCCATCTATATTCCTTAATAGGATTTTTTAAAGTTACAAGACCCATAATTCTTACTGACAACTTCAAGGGTGTAATAAACTGAAAGATTTCGCTTACATCTGTAACTGCTCTAAGAACCTTGTCCCCAGACCATTAAAACACTTGAAATTCCTGTACCCGATATATAAACGAATCAGGAAAGGCTTATTTGGGATTTCATAACATAGCTCTGTGGAGAGTGGACGTTGGAAAGAATTCTCTCTCAGAGAGGAAATCATGGAGAAACGCCAGGTTTCTCGCCGTGAAGTTAGCTCGGAGCGAACCCAAAACCCCGAGCGCCATCCTGAAAAAACTTTAACAAAAAAACTAACTGTTGCTTAAATGTCGCATGTAACCGTTAATGGCTAAGAAAGTGTACTGAGTGTAATGTTAAATAAAGTGGTGTTGTCGTCCGTACAAGTCTTCCATTTATTGAACGTTACAATATAAATTCTGACAAAATTGGGTTAAAAGTATAAAATCAGGCAAATTTGAGGTTTACTTAAAAGTATTATCACGGGCTCGCACAACGCCGGGCGTGTAAGTTAGTTTTCAATAAATTCTACTTTATGAGAATATAAGAGCTCAATATAACTATTTTGGATTTGATACAAATAATGTTTTCATTTAAAAATTCGATAAAAGAGCGCAAACGTTAATTATTTTTTAAATATATATAAATGCAACTGTATTCAATTCTAGCATTAAATAAAAAAAACTTACATTATTAAAAATTTTCTTGATTAACTTAAATTTTATAAAAGAATAATTGTAAAAGTAAAAATAGTACTTTTAAAACACACTCTTTTATAAGCATTCACTGTTTATCTTTGAAAATCACGCATTATTTAATGACTGAAATTCGTGAAAAAAAAATCCGGTACAATCCGTTAATTTGGCGTAGACACCGAACTCGATTATGAAAAATTCACTGCTTTTATTTATGCTTGGTATAAAACGAGAACTAATGAACTTTTTAAAGACATGAAACAGGAAAGAAAAAATCATTATTTAATCTAAATTTGTAGGATTTGAAATTGATTGCACATGTATAATTATAAATTAACTAGCAAGATACGCCCGCTACTCTGGTCAATTTCTCTTTACGCACCTTTAATCAAACAAAATATCAACCTTGAATTTGACCTTGTGTTTTAAAACCATATGGATCTTTACTTGGAATGTCCTTCTGAATTTCTGAAAACGACACGAACGCCATTGAGTTATTACATTTTTCATATGTCAGACAAACTTTGGGTTGTTAAGGACAAACTCTTTTAGTTGATCATTTACAATAGAATTTGGTAAAGAACGGTAAAATGCATGCTATATACCTAACCATCCTTGAAAACTCATCTAACTAACAGTGAAGGTTCTGTCAAAATCCATTCGGCAGAATATTTTTAAAAGGCTAAGATTTCATAATCGGGTTCGTCTGATTATAAAACTTTCCCCCATAATTCTATAACTAAGGAAAGAAGAACAATATGCGGGATACTAAAACCATCTCTGATAAATTATAGAACTAACAGTGCAAGTCCCACAAAAATCCATTCCGCAAGGTTATTAAACATTTCCTTTTTGAATCAGCGAAAAATGTAAGTTATAACTTTATAAAAAGTATTTACGATTAAAAAAAATAGTAAATTAAAATGTTTTGCATGCTTACGATAAAATAATAATTTCCAAAAATATGGATTTGCGTTGAGTAAATAGCGAGTCACAGTGCTTGGAATGCTTTGAAATAAAAATTATTTGCAAATTCAGGTTTGAAATAAATGGTGCATTAGCATACATTTTGGCATGATGTTGGTATAACGGAAGAGTACCAAAATGTATCCAAAAAACTTCGCCAAATTACGCCAATTCTCTGTAGACTCTATTATGGAATAGGTCAGCTTAAAAAAAATGAGTAATTGTGTTACATTATGGTGTCTATTGGGTTTACATTATGGTTGAGGCAAAATCATTTCCGTTGGATTTTAATGAAGTTACAATACTTCAAATATAATGAAATTGATATGCCTCACTGAGTTGGACTAAAATATGCTATTTGTCGAGAATTAAATAAAAATCATGCACTCGGGACATCATAATTCACTTTTATATTTTAACAGAATAATAAAACTACTATAATTTGTGCCTCTTGCTATAACCAGTATACCCGTCAGAACACATTGCCGTTATCATTATCTTTTCACGTGTGAAGGTTTTGCTATGGTTCTCCATTGTGAAATTTGGTAATGTTTGAAAAACGGCTTAATCATTAGATTTGAAATTTATATCAAGAAAAATACATTTTTTTACCTTCCTAACTCAGTTTATCTAACAATTTTCTGACAAATACTTTTAGAACAATTAATTTTTTCAGTAGCTTCAAATGTTTCATTTTCCGATATTAATCTGTGGCAACGAATAGCGAAAAAGCCAGTCGTCAGCCACGCATAGCTTTTTATTAAAGAGGATCAGTATGAAACTATTAATTGATTAAAGCATATTTTTTTAAATATATATGTTACACTCTTTATTTTTTATTTATATTTTCAACTTTTACTTTTTCAAAAAAATTCTTTGTTGCAGTTTCACAGCCAGTTGAAATATTTTGGCGAGCGTGATTTAGCGCATAATTAAATCCATTATTATTTTAACTCGTATACAATTGTAATCATATATTTGGCGATTTATCACATGTGAAAAAAACAACGAAAAAATGCCTTACAATTAATTTGTTAATTTATAATTAATTTATAAAATATTAAAATATTGTTCCGTCATCGGAAACACAATTGTTAACATAATATTTATAATTCTACCATATCGGGATATGAGTGAAAAGCGATTACAAAATTCCATCTTTACATACAAAGACCAAGTTGAATTATATAAATAATTTTATTCTTCACATTAACAATTTCGCAATCAGACATCACTAAAAACATGATAAAAGTTCCCTAAAAAATCAGTCCATCATCATAAAAATGTCAAAAGTGTTTCCAACAAAAAACTTTCACCATTACAATAACATTTTTTCCCCAGTCGGAGCAATACTGTCATACATTTTGCTTATCGGAAACACACCTGTGAACATAGCATCGGAAAAACACACAAAACAAAACACATTTCCATCGGAAACACACCTTTGAACATAATATTTATAATTCTACCATATCAGGATATGAGTGGAAACGATTACAAAGAAAAGATTACAAAATTCCATCTTTGCATACAAAAACCACGTTGAATTATATAAAAGACTGTAATAAATATTTTATTTCTTCCCATCACCAATTTCACTATCAGACATCACTAAAAACATGGTAAAAGTTCTCTGAAAAATCAGTCCATCATCATAAAATTGTAAAAAAAGTTTCCAACAAAAAACCCGTTTCAAGATCATTTTTGCTCCAGCCGGAGCATTACTGTAATAAATTTTGCTTACTCATTTCCAAGTAAATGTAATAATATATTCAATAGCTATTAAACAAGCATAAGGTTTGCAAAAGAAATATTTCCTTTTCAGCCTGTATTTTATTGAGTAGCTGAAAAAAAATCTTCCCGTATTTGTAGAAAAAGCGAAAGAGGATTTAGATTTATTGACACAGAAAAGACAATTTGAGATTTGCATAATGTGATAAATATACAGCGAATAACGAATCATAAATGAAAACATATATAATAGAAAAAGAAGTCAGAATCAGACGGACACTTTATTATGATTATTAGCAGTCACTGATCTTTTCTTTTTTTGTACAATGAATAAACTGACTTTCGGTTTTATTTTTCTAAGAGATAAAAGCAAAAAATTATTTTTTTTGTAGTTGTGCAAATACGTTATCAAAAGTCACATTAAGTTTAAAAAAAAAAAAATGGAAGTGCCTCCTATTTGAATTCCTTAGCACGGCCACACAAAAATATAAACAAAATCTTAACTGTAACAAAAATAGTAAAATATTAAACGACATATTTAAAAAAAAACATTAAAAATTATTGTAATGCTAATATGACTACCCTAATAATAAATAATACTGGATAATAATAATTGAATTTACTATTTCTTGGCCACTATTATATTGTCCAATATTGTCAATAAATGTCTTTCTCAGCATTTCAATAAAATATTCATCAAAATTAGTGTGTTTATATTTTGCTAATATCACAGCAATAATGGTAAAAAAAAGTGTTCTTTAGCTGCCTACATGGCCTGTGTATATAAAAGAATTTTGCAATATGGGCATTTTTTCGAAAAATACTATTGTAACGTGACTATTTGTTTAATAGTGGAATTTCATTGCAAATATTTCCAATTCATATCCAATATTTAACCATTAATGTTGGGAATACATCGGCAGTGTATTCCAATAATTTGTGGCAATATTAGGCCCCTACATGAGTAGAATTAGCTTGCTTCGAAGGATGCTTTCATAATAACGCAATAAAAAAAGAGAACATTAAATATAATAAAAATTATAAATGCTGCTCTCTCTATATATCTTTATTTAAACATAAAGTACAAAACATTTTTTCAATCAGAATTTTTCTTAATTAACTTCTGCTTTAAAAAATGTAATTTTTTTCTCCTTCCTCTTTCATTTTAAAGCAAATATATTAAAATATTCAATAGGCAATTAAACAAGCATGAAATTTACAAAAGATAAGTTTTCCTTTTAATACGTGTTTATTTTTATTTTGTTTTTCAGTAAAAAAAATATGTTTGTAGAAAAAACGGACAAAAGTTTAATTTATTGACACAGAAAAAAATAAAATCCGCCATTTGTATAACGTGTATACAGAGAATAACGGTACATGAATAATAATGTTAAAAATATAAAAAGAACTCAGACTCATTCAGAGATATTATTTTTATTATCAGCAGCATTGGATTCTTTTTTTACAGTATAAATAACTGTTTTTTCTGATTATATTTTTCTAAGTGTCAGTTAAAAAAAAAGGGGGATTTTCTTTTTCAGATTTTAATTTTGTTGGCGTTTGGATTTGGGTTTCGGAAAGGCATGTTGGGTTTGTTTCGAAGAGAATATAAATGATTCTTATATAAATTCATTCTTTATTCAAAATCCGAAGAAAAAAAATATAAAGCTGAAAAAAATCTCGACTTTGACAAAAGTAGTACATATTTTATAGAAAACTGTTTAAATGATTGTTTCTAAAATTGTTTGAAAAATTATATTGAGATGCTAGCGTGACTATCCTGAGTAGTAAAATGAAATTAAGATAATAATGATTATATTTGCTATATCTTGGTAAATATGAGCTATATCTTATAAAGAAAAATCCAGAGTGTGACATAAATATTTCAATTTTGAAAAAAAAACTGCTCCAATTTTTTTTTTTTTTTTTTTTTTTTTTTTTTTTTTTAAATACCGCTAACCAGGCCTCTACCTGCCCGGCATGATTACCTAGCTTGACGGGTTAGTACCTAGGAGCGGGGCGGAAATCGCCTGATCACACCATGGCTGTGATCCACCTGACTATAGATTTGTTGACATCGCTACAGTGCTTGCTCTATTGTGGTTTGCAACAGTTATCTTTGTTTGCCGGTTCAAGGTTTCTTTTTAACTTTGTTGAATTGACAGATTTAAAAGGTCTCGTAATTTAGAACCTTGCTCAGGTGATGAGACCCTCACCTGACTAGACACCCCCAGAGGTATAATTCACAGGTAACTTGGAGGGCTTTGCAACCACGATGGATTTTACATGCACCAAGCGTCTTTAGCGTACATAGGTTTTCATATTTGTCGTCTCTGTTGACTTGTCACGCTCATGGTGGATTGTCGATGTAGTGTTTATCGCCTTTTTTAGGGGGCTGATTTCGCTTTTCGTTTTTATTTGTCTCTGACAGGGTTTTTTTGCTGTTTTTATGGACGCACCGCTGTTGTGGATTGTTTTTGTCTGCTGTTATTCGTTGGGTTTTGTCTCTTTCTTGATATATTGTTACCTCTAGCTTGTGCTAGAGCTGGTTGTCACCTGTTCCAACGTTTAAAAAGTTGCAAAGATACATTGTAATGTTAGTGTGATTATAGTAATAAAACAAAATTAACAGCCATAACAGTCACGCGAAGACACTCGCAAGCTAATGTTAAACAAAATGGCTGTGTTTTTTTTTAAATTTCCGCTTGCATTTTGGCATTTTTAACTAATTTGTTTTAAATAGAATAGCTGAAATCGATATCTAAAGGGGTATTTTTACTATTTAGGTTGCAGATTTTTTAATGAGGCTACTTTTACTTTCAGAACTGTTTCCGAAAATGAAAGTAAATATTAAAAAAGAAAATAGGCAACCAAAATCGAAAAAGTAAAAACTATCCCGATTAAAAATTGACCTCAGATATCCTATGTAAAATAAATGATTTGAAAATATTTAAATTGCAAGCGAGAAATTTCAAAATGACGCTACCATTGGTTTAAAATTTAGAGTGCGAGTGTTTTCGCGTGGCTAGTGTAGGCTCTTAAGATAATGAAAACTATATTTGCTATATTTTGAAAAATATTAGCTACATCTTTTATAATATTTCCAATCTACAGCCCACGTTTAAGGATCACTATTTGTAGTAGGCTGGTAGTGCTTCGGAGGAATGCTATTTAGTGGCAGTATTAAGCCCCAATACAAAATACTACAATTATCCGACATTCACAAAACTAAGTTTAGGGCGCATGACTATTATGTTCAGAAAACTGGTTGGACACATTAAAACGACTGTTTATAATCTTTTCTCGTTATTTAACCGACCATATTTAATTATGATTCATATTCTTAGCTCAATAAGTGTCGGATAATCAGGTGTCTTCTGAATAACCAAAGTAGGTTTGCTACTTAACACATCAGAATTTAATTAAATGAAAGAATGATAACATTAATTATTTAAAAAATATATAAATGCGATTATATATATTTGAAACATAAAGTAAAAAGTGTTTCAATAGTAAAATTTCTCTTCAGTTTTAAGAATCATGAAACGCTACTGCTTCATTTCCAAATTAACAACAGAACTATTGGATAAGTTATTAAAAAAGCACTGAGGATGCAAAAGAAAAAAAAGATTTCATTTCAGTCTGGGATTTTTTCAGTACAAAAAACCTTTTTCTGTTTGCAGAAAAAGCGAACAAGGTTTTAAGATAAATTGACAAAGAAAGAACAATATGACATTTGCATAATGTGATAGAGATACAAAGAATAGCGGTTCACGAAAACATATAAAATAGTGAAAAAAAAAAACCGACTTAGTTGAACACTTTCTTCTGATTATTAGCAGCATCTGATGCTTTTTTACGATGTAAAAGAAAAGATATTCAGAGATATTTTTTGTAGTTATATAAACACAGGGTTAGAAAGAAATACATTTCATATTTCAGAGGGCTCTAGAATGTTTTCTATTGGTTCAAATGAGACAAAATTTGAACTACAGATAATACAAATAATGTGCTTGGCATTTATTAAATTAAACAATAGTGTAAAAATCCGGCTATAGATGGCGCTGTTATACAGTTTAAAACATTTAATATGCTTTATAAATGTTAAATGATATAAAACAAAGTAGCATTAAAACTAATCAATACGTCCCCTTTATTTTCAACAATGTGCTCTAATTGCAGAAGCATATTTTCCTCAGTCGACCGGAGTGAGTATGTCGGAACAGAAAGAACATGGCGACGAATGCTGACCTTCAGTTCTGATACAAATGCTGGTCTTTTACAGTAGATCTTGTCCTTCAGGAAACCTCACAACCAAAAGTCGCAGGGGGTGCTATTCAGTGAACGAGAAGACCGTGCTGTTGGAAAATAGTGGCTGATCACTCGTGCAACTGCGAAATGGTCTCTTAGCAATTGCTTTACGCGAAGATCAATGTGAGGAGGTGCGAAATCCTGTATAAAAATGATGTCCTGGAGGCATCCACGATGTTTAATTTGTGGGATTACAAAATCCCTCAGCATATCAAGGTACAGTTGGCCTGTGACGGAAGAGGCTTGGATTTCATTTGCAGTTATCTTTTCAAAACATACAGTCCAGGGATGAAAGTCGCCGTAAAACAATACCATACTATCACTTTTTCAGGATGCGAGGGTCGTTCCTGGATAGCGTGAGAGTTTTCTGCTGCTCAAATTCGACAATTATGGGTGTTAACTTTCCATTGAGGCAAAAGTGGTCTTCGTCAGTCCACAGAATGTTCCATGGCCAAGTGATGTCAACCACCATTCGAGAAAGGTACTCAAGAGCAAAACTTTTACAAACTTCTGAGTCCTCGTCCTGCAACAGGTGCACAGGCTTGAATTTTTTTGCGATAAAAATGCAAAATCTGCCGTAAGATTTTTCATACAGCAGAATACGGTATCTATCTACTATATATATAAAACACAAACGGAAATTTCGTTCCGTTCCTTTATAACTCGAGTTCCGCTGAATGGATTTTGATGGAATTTGCACTGTTAGATAGAATTTTTCAGGGAAGGTTTTAATATATAACACAACGTTCTACGTAGATTATTTATAGAATTATGATGGAAAGTTCTGTTATTTTGGACGAAAAGGTTACCACTGGTTATTTTTTGGCTACCATTATCGTTGGTGAAAGAATTGAAAGGGCTATATCATTAGAAAATAATACAAACAACTAAAAAAAAATTAAATAAAAACTTACTAATTTTATATAAAATAAAATAAGCAAAACAGTTTTGATGAAAAATAATGTTATAAAACGAAAATAATTTATACGTGAAAGGGAATGTGCGCAATGCTTAAAAAATTATTCAATGCGAAATATTGCAATAGAAACCATATTTGGCGATTCATCGTTTGCGTTTATTTTTGAGTTGTCAATTTTATTTTTGAGTTGTTCTTTATTTTTTAATTTAATTTTTATTTTTATCTAACTCCTGTGTCATGTGATTTACAGAAGAAACGAACAGATGTAATTATAAAAATGACTGTAATTCTGAGTCACAGGTTATTTGTTTATTTACGATTTTGCTGCCCAACAACTTTATTTTAAGCAAAAAAAGTCATAAGCATGACATTTGTGACAATAATGGCACAATAATGCATGTTCATAATAATGGTGTTTTTTCAAGTGTACGACAGCATTTCAGGAGTAATTTTTTATATTCAAATGTAAATTATATAAATAACAGTTAATATTATAAAAACAGAGTCAAATATTTTAATTTTAGTGTAAATGTCTGCGACACACTAATTATTATCACACATTAAAAAAAATTCACCATTCATTTCTTTAGTTTTCTTTGCATATCGTTTCTTCCTTTTGAAGGTTTTTAAACATATCGCACTAATCTTCTGCAATCGGGTCTCCCGCCAGTTGGCATATTTACTATATTGTTGGATTTTTTTTTTTTTTTTTTTTTTTTTTTTTTTTTTTTTAGGGGGATTGTTGATGGTGAATCCGATGGCAGCGAATTTGAACTCAGTGATTAGTAAATTTATGGTTTTTCATTATAAAGCAAACGGACATAAGAATGTTTACTATTACATATTTTCCATCTACAGTTATTTTACTATCACTAAAAAATGCAATTCTTGCAATGTACGAAAAATACTTTGAAATGCCAATGGTGGTCAAGGAACAATATTTTCTAATTTATCATTTTAACCTAGATAAGCAAAAAGTACCTGGAATTCAGATTAGATAAAATTGTGATTATTATAAAGCAATTTCGGCGAACGCACAGACCTACACTCTAAACTTAGTGACAAATTAACGTATTATGAACATTATGGGGTTTACTTAGACAACAGACTGGAGAATAATGTAATTTTGAAAATAAAAGAAATAGGAAGGCTTTATTTCTTCATGTCATTAGGCTCCTTAGAAAAATGCAAAAAAAAAAAATATTTTAATTTTATTTAAACGATTCAGCATTAAAAATATGGTTCAATTTTTTTTTTAAATATGAAAGTTAAACAGTTTTCTTTATGCGCAAATAATTTATTACATTTTTGACTGTATTTACTCTGCTGGAATACAAAGATAGAAAACTGTAGTCAGAAGATGACGTATATTACGAAATATAATGTAACGTAGAGTGAGATTATACTTCAGCTACCAGAACCACACATAGTACCAAGCTGAGAGGCCCGTAGTTCAGAACTAACAAACGAAAATGAATAACCCGAGCATTATTTAAATTCAATGATTAATCTCTGCAATAATCATAATGCTCTCTTTTTTAGTAGTTCGGTGACTAGACAACATTTTAATTTATGTTTGTCATAACTGCCTCATTTTTTCACCAAACTCTATACTATAAATGATTAAATAAATGAGTTGCTTCTTAATAGACCAAATTTTGTCTAACAAATAAGATAATATGATAGCGCAATGGCGTTCGCGTTGTATTCAGCAATGCGGACGGATTTTCCAGGTGAAGGTCCATATTACTTTAAAATGCAAGGTCGAATTCACCATTTCGTTTGATTTAAAATTCATTTGGGAAATGGACCAGCGCAGCGGGCATAGCCTGCTGGTATTCAATAAACGGGAAACAACTGGCACATTCACATTACCATGCGGCGACTTTCAACGTCCGCGGTAGTCTCATTTTCGACGCTAGAAGACTGGATTTGCTCTCGGCATTTACGTGGAAGAATGCCAAGTTGCCAAATTGTTTCAAATTACTTTGTCATCTTGTGTAGCGCACATGGGGTTCTTGGACCTTTTCGTATCTACTTCATACGGCATAATTCTTTTGCAGCTGCAACGAAGTTCCGCTGGTTCTGGTAGAACAGTTTTACCAGTAGCGCTTTTTCTTTCAATGTAAGCATGATGTGTAGAGAAGTAACTAATGCTAGTTATGAATCCCCCTTCTTTTTATCCAAAGAATAATGCTAATAGGCATGCGCTGTAACGCAAATTACGTTTCACAATTTCAATCTATGCAAGTAAATACCATTTGTGTTACAGCGCCATCTACTGGGGAATTTTCATAATAATTTGTTTTATTTAACAAATGTCCAGCGCATCATTTGAGTTATCTGTAGTCCAAATTTCATGTCAGTTAGAACAATAGAACACATTCTAGATCCCTCTCAAGTAGGAATCCTATTTCTTGCTAACCCTGTAATTTCCTAAAAGTCACATAGGGATTGTATCAAATAAGAAATTGTAAATGTCTCCAATTTACCCTCTTTTCCCCTCAACAGATAAAAAACGATGAGCTGCAGAAATGTCTTGACTGAAACAAAGTTGCACACATATATATAAGAAAATTGTTGAATTATTTTAAGTGCATTGTAATATTATTGTGACTATCCTTTTAGTAAAATTTTATAATGAGAGTATTGATCTAATTTCTTATATCTCGGCAAATATATTATTTATGTCTTCTCTATACTACAGCAAATATTGCGGATATTGATGTAATATGCTCATTAACATTGGGGTTTTTACATTTTACTAATATCACACTACAACTGGAAAGAAATATTTCGGTATTTAATTGAAAATATTTCTAATGCAAAGCCGATAACTACGCGAAATTTATGATTCTATGCAAATATTTGCAATACAAAGTGACTATTTGTGTAAAAGCGTAATATCATTGAAAATATTTCTAATCTATAGCTAATATTAAAATCATCAATACTGGAATTACTTGGCCGGTATTAGATTACAATTTCGTCGCAATATTGGGTTAAAAATATCCAATATTGACCTTAAACTAAGGATACTTTCATTTAATCATCTAATACTATAATGTGAACTTTAATTATTTGAAGAAATCTCCAACTATAATAAAGAAGGAAGTTCGTGTGTTTGTGTGTGTGTGTGTGAGTGTGTGTGTGTGTGTGTGTGTGTCTGTGTGTGTGTGTGTGTGTTTCTGCGTTGTTCTAAAGACACCACTGCACGTAGAGCTGCAAAATTTGGTGGGAAGGTACCTCTATGCATGTAGTTTTCACCTCAAAGCCAGATTTTGGAATTTTTTAATAGATTTTTTTAATTAAAAAATTTATGCGATTTTTAGTGTTTTTTGATGTATCGCTGCGATTTTCCACGTTAGTAACGGGAATCCGGTTCCAATCTTTTAGCCCAATATAGTAAATTTTGTCCTCTTGTGAATAAAGTTTATGCGAAATTCGTACAGGTTGTTTCCATTTCAGCCTCAGATATGCTCAGACTCGACATTCTTTTATACTCTCTTTAGCTTGGCGAAAGTTGCTAATTCTTTACAGATAAAAAATCGTAATTTTAGAAGGGAAGGGCGGATTATTTATTATCCCGATTTTTTTATTAGATTTTTTCTTTTAATTTCATTTTTTATGCGTTTTTTAACATTATTTTCATGTTTTGCAGCGTTTTTTACAATTTTTCCGTATTTTGCAGCGTTTTTTGTTTCAAATGACGTCAAAAATCGCCCACTACAAGTCAATCGCCATTGGAGGGCAGTTGGATTGGTAGCTGATAAAATTGTACGGCATTTGTGATTGGCAGATGAAAAGGTCGTCAGCTGCTTGCAATTCGAACAGCGAGTAGTGAATTTTTGCGATTTGTTGAGTTTTTTCATGTATATGTCATTTATGTATTTTATTTCAGAAATTAACAACGATAACTTACTATTTTTGTAAGTATTAAGAAAAAGGTCATTTTGTTTCTGTTTCAATAGTTAATGATAATTCCTAATTTTTTAACGTCGTTGGTTTAATTCTGTGGGGAGAGGGTGGTGAGTGTTCGGTTGTAGTTTAAATATCGCGTTAATGCTCTAATCGGAACTCCCTCCTTCCCCCATGCCTCTAAAATAAGAACTGATTAATTATTAGTCCGATTCAAACGAAACCTTTTCTCAGGTCCCCAGGCACTAGATACACTTCGGTATCATTTTTTCAGCCCTTGGTTACCACTATTTCTGAAAGTTAATGACCAGGGAGGGGTATTTTCTCGAGTTCTTCCCAATTTCAATGAGTATTTCGTTCATTCTACTTAACACGAACTAATTAAGATATAGATAACTAATTAAGATACAGATTTGTCGCCAACTGACGGTAAAAAAATGGAACTAAAAGATTTTGCAGCGTGTGCGCAGCACGCCTGCTGTACGGTGTCGTAGGCAGCAGTGACACGTTCCGGAGTTTCGATCAGAAAGAGTTTTATTTAGAATTGAGTGCACCCACTAGCGGTGGGAAGTGAAACTAAACAATTTTGTGTTTAAAATTTGTCTGATTCAAACAAAGGGCCCTATTTCAACGATAATTGGTTACCACCATTTATGAATATTAATATCCAGGGGGGGGATTTATTTTCTCGAGTTCTATGGGTTTTATTTCAAAGGGAATCGGTTCATTCAACTTAACATGAACTAATTAAGATATAGATAACTAATTAAAAGTATAGATTTGGCGCCCCCTGGCGGTGGAAAGCGGAGCTAAAAGATTTTCTGCGCGTGCACAGAACGCCTTTTATACTTTGTCATAAGCAGCGGGGACACGTGCGTTCATTCGGAAAGAGGTTTCATTAGATCAGCGTGCACCCCCTGGCGGTGGAAAATGTAACTAAAAGATTTTATATTTTATCTTGGTACGATTCAAACGAAATCTTTTCTGACATTCTTCCGAGGCCTCCTTGGTACTAAATAAACTTCGGTATAATATTTTCAGCACTTGGTTACCACCATTTATGAATATTAATATCCAGGGGGGGGGGGGTGATTTATTTTCTCGAGTTCTATGGGTTCTATTTCAACGGGAATCGGTTCATTCAACTTAACATGGACTAATTAAGATATAGCTAATTATTTATGACATATATTTGGTACTACCTGGCGGTGGAAAGTAGAACTAACAGATTTTTCGCGCGTGCACGGCACGCCTTCTATACGGTGCCGTAAGAAGCAGGAACGAGTGCCGGAGTTTCGTTCGGAAATAGGTTTATTTAGAACAGAATGCTCTACCTGGTGACAGAAACTGGAACTAAAAGATTTTGCAGCGCGTGCCTAGCACGTCTTCTATACACGGTATCGTAGGCAGCGGGAACACGTGTCGGATAATTTGCTTAGAACAAAATGCATCCCCTGGCGGTGGAACTAAAAAAAATTTCCTGCGCGTGCGCCAAAAATGGCTATTTTTATTGAAACCGCATAAGAAAGTTACCGATTTGATAATCCCAGACAGCGAAAAAGTTACATTTTCACTCATCCTCGAGTATTAAGAATTGAATCGAAACTCGCAGTTTATTTTTCTGATTCCGAAAATGCAAATTTTGTAAAAATCAGACGGTAACATTTTTTAAAATGTTGACCCAAAACTGACCAGTTTTAAATCAAGTGATCCAGACATTAGAGGAGGTGGTATTAAATTTATTTCCACTTCGAGTCCATCTCTCTATTTAATTTCCGAAATACAAAGAGTTACCAGAGGAAGGGTTTCGTGCAGCGAGAGTGATAGAGTGCAGAGAGAGTTTTAGAGTGATTTCGCATTTCTTATTATTTTACCGGGCAACGCCGGGCGGATCTGCTAGTATATAAATACGTTTATAAATATTTCAAACATATTGTAAAATATTTTATTTGTTATTTACATTTTTCTTCATAACTTTTTTTTTTAAATAATGCTATTTATTGCTTCCGTTCTAAGCTAATATAATAAAACTATTAATTTTTTATAAAACTATTAAATTTTTGGCTATTAAAAAAGCACTGAATTTACAATCATTTAATAATTTAATACTATAATGTGAACTTTAATTATTTGAAGAAATATATAAATACGTTTATAAATATTTCAAACATATTCTAAAATATTTTATTTGTTATTTACATTTTCTTCATAACTTTTTTTTTAAATAATGCTATTTATTGCTTCCGTTCTAAGCTAATATAATAAAACTATTAAATTTTTATAAAACTATTAAATTTTTGGCTACTGAAAAAGCACTGAATTTACAACAATATGTGTTTTTTTTCAATCTGTTTTTTTAAGTAAAAAAAAAAAAACTTTTTTTTTTTTTTTACAAAAAGCGAAAAAGGTTTTTAAATAACAAAAAGCGAAAAAGGTTTTTTAAATATAGTGACACGGAAAGAACAGCCTTAGATTTCCATAAAGTGATAGATGCACAGAGAATAGTGGTCCATGAAAAAATACATATAAAGCAGGAAAATAAGTCAGACTCAGTCAAACACTTTATTCGCATTGTTAGTAGCCTTTTATTTATTTTTTACGGTATAAAAAATGCCTGCCTCTAGTTATATGTTTCTTAGTGTAAAATAAAAAAATGTTTATTTTTTTTCCAGAATTTTATCTTACCGAAAGTCACACCGGGATTTTTTGAAAGATGAAAATGTAAATGCCACTTATTTCAAACACATTGAAACCGAATTAAAAAAGGGTTGAGCTGAAAAACAAATTGACTGTGACAACAGTACAGAAATATTAAAAACCATGTTTAAAAAAAATTGATATAAAATATATCGTTATGTTAAAATAACAACACTAAGAGTAAAATAGAATAATAATGAGGTAGTAATGACAGCAGTCGATATTTCTTGGTGAACTTTATGTTGGCCAACATTGCCAATTTTAGCATAAACTTATTCAAAAACATTCTGATGTTTACATTTTTTATAATATCGCACCAATAATAGCAAAAAAAAAAAATATTCGCAATATTTCCAGTGTATAGCTAATAATTCTGCTATATAATCGTTTTTACAAGCATGTCTATAGTAAAATATCTAAAACAGAAATATTTGTAATTATGTGTGTTTATCTACAATTTCTGTTGCAGAAATTATTGTAATACAGATTTTTTTTTTTTTTTTTTTTTTTTTTTTTTTTTTGTAAAACATTTCAATTGTATGGTTTAATAGTGGCATTTCATTGTACATATTTCTAATCTATATATATCATTTAACCATTAATATTGGGATTACATTGACAGTATATTCTATTAATACAATCTTGTGGTAATTAGTGTCACCAATACCACTATCATTGGTTTACTACTAAAAATTCTTTCATTTAGTAATTCCATAAAAGAAAGATAATTTTATTTATTTTTAAAAATTATAAATGCGATTGTATTAATTTCAAATGTAAAATAAAAAAAAAATATTCTCCACTAAAAAAAGTTTTCAATAGCTTCTATTTAAAAGAAGATTAAATTGTGTTGCTTCATTAGCAATATAATAAAATATTTCACTGACTAATAAAGAAACACCAGGTTTGCAAAAGAAAATATACCTTTGCAATCTGTATTATTTTTTCGCAAACATCTTCTGATGTAGAAAAACTGGACAAAGATTTAGTTTTATTGACACCGAAATAAACAATGTGTGATTTGCATAAGATTATGGATATAATACGATTGTAGCAGCACATGAGCAAAAACCTATAAAATTGGGAAAAAAACTCTGACTCGGTCGAACACTTAATTCTGATTATCAGCCTCAGATTCTATGTTAAATGTTAAGAAAGGATTTTTTTCTTTTTTAGATTATTTGTTTCGAGTTGGATATATACGTTAAAAGAAAGTTATAAAAATAAGACAAAAAACTGAATATCGCATTTTTCAGTGTTTCCTTCGGATTAAAACACATGAAAAAATCTTTGGTTGAGTCAAAAGTTGTATAGGTTTGAAAAGAGAAGGACGAAATATTTATTTGTGAAAAAAATTCTAAAATGTTTGAAATATCAATTATGACGATTTATAATAAACAATCATAACTATACGGAATTTCAAAAATGTGAAAAAAAATGCAATTACTAAAAAAATTTTAAGTTATATATTAAAATAATACACAGCCAAACTTATATTATAAAATAACACAACTGTTAAGTTAATGATCTTAACCTTCGTTTCTAATTTTAAATTTATTTATTTAACACAAACAAATGCTTTAAAAAAAATTAATCAGACAGTGCAAAAGTTGTCAAAGTGTATGACTTATTTATGCAACCATTAAATCCTTCAAATGTATCATTAGATATGAAAGCGAATGAACATTTATGGAATTATTTCATACAAATTTTATAAACAATAATGAATTAAAGTGGTTCAGAACGCAGAATTATACATTTATTTATTTATATATTTGTAATAGAAGGATTATATATGTCGAAGTGGGGATTAATAAAACTCTAGGTGTAGAAATGGTTGTTTGAGAGAAAGATTCTATAAAAAGACCGAAAAAGGCGCTAGAATAGATGACGCAGGAAGGACAAACATGAAAGTAGATTTTTGGGAGAAAGAATACTCTACATACACCACTTCTTTATACTGTAATTGAAAGAACCTACTTATAAAATAATTTATATTAGTTCTATTCTTGAGCGATAGGAAACTATGTTTATATTTACCTGCACATAGTACATCTATATTAATTATTTACACCTACACCATTATATTTATTAGGTTATTACACAACTACACGATAAAGGGAGGATCACAGGGGTGTGTCTTTTTTTAAGAACAAATAATTAACGTATTTCTTTCTATCTGCTCCAATGGATGACAACAAGAAAACAGAATTTTCTTTATGTGTACCACGTAGTTAAATGAAATATAAAATATTGAAAGAAAATCCGATCGTGATTTTAATGTTTGTTTTTTTAATAACAATTTTATACACAATCTTAGCGTTTCCTATTTTAAGATGTTAATGATGATGGTTTCAGGGTTTCATGTAGTGTGCAAGATTTTTTTAAACGCACTCGGAATTCGTGAAAATGCCATTTGATAAGTGTTATTATTACTGTCGTGCGTGCCCCGTCACTCACATTTTTTCCTTTTAAAGATTATTACCCATATTTTTCTTATAATCTAAATTTATATATGTGTCTATTCCATTTCAAAAATAAATTATGTCAAAAATTTTTTTCTAAAAACAAAAATTTTGCATTTTAACAATGTTTAAATGTTGATACATAGACTGGAAGAGTAATGATTCTGCATACTTTTTTTTCAACACAGAAATGAATAAATAATTTTTTTTTTAAATTTACATGACTTTTTTACTTGAAAATAATATAATTTATTAAAGAAAATAGTCTTTTTGTGTATTTTTTTACTACAATTAAATTTACAAACTGTTCTATCAAAACAAAAAAATCACGATGACAACTTATAAAATACCTAGCTGAAAAATTTTGTACGGAGTTTCACAACTTTATGTTTCATAGACATTTTTATCAATTTAAATATGAGGAAATTTTAGTATATATATATATATATATAAAACTTTAAGTAAAATTTAACCATTGAAACATAAGAAACTGACCACATACACTGAAATCCAGATACCAAAGAGCCCTGTCAATTTACAAATTAAAATTTTAGTCCTAATAAATGTAACATTATTAATTCAAATTAAGAAGAAAAAAAATATATATTAAATAAATAGAAAATAAGGAATGAAATATAAACCACACGAGTATATACACAAATAAAAGCTTATAAAGTAATTTACCTTTTCAAGGGCAAGAAAATCACATTTATAAGCAAAGAACGATTGTTTTCTGTATAGGACACCAGCTTTTGCTAAATATAGTGCCATATCTCGCTCGAACAATCGCTGAAACAATATTGAATAACAAGACCTTTACAATGGAATATTATAAATTATACATACAATTTGAAAAGGAGTGTGAAAAAGAAGAAAAAAAAAAATATATATATTACTTATATTAATAATATCCCAAGATATTTAGTATATTGTTAGCACATGTACAAAATTGTATCCAAAAGAAGAGGTTAAATTCACAGTTAAATAGAGAATCCTTCAGATCATAAATTGTATCCTACAGTTACAATTATTTTTATTTAACTACATAGATTACAACATTTTAAAAAATGTAGAAAAAAAATTATGATATACATATAAATAAAAACCATTAATTAATTTATTTTAATTTTAATTTTAATAAATTAAAATATATAATATTACTTGATAATTTGAAAGTATTTCATAGATATTATTACTTCCATACTAAATTTCCAAGTTTTAATATTTTAAATAAGCTATACTGCTGCCATATATTGTAAAAATATTAGACTATTTTAGCATACTATCAAATTCATTATATAATTTACTTTTGCTGCTGACATCTGGTGTACAGATATTCTACTAAAACTTTAATATTGTATGTATAATTACTTATATGCAGCTGTAATGTAGTGTAAATATATTAATTTTACTAGTTAATATTAATGATATATATAGAGAATAAGAGTTACTAGTATAATATATTTTCTATTTTAACTAACCCATTTAAAATATATCTTAATTTAACCCAAACATTAATGTAGAATCCATATGATACTTTCATTTTATAAATTAGTATTATACTTAGAAATAACATAGATTATTCAATATGGCAATGCACTTATTGAAATTTAAATCCAGCTATTTAAATAATATCTACCATGAAAAAAAAATATAAAAAACATAAATATTAATTAAATTAAATGATCTAAAAATAAAATAAAATAAATAATATAAAACTAAGAGATATGTTTATTAGTGTACTATATTTAATAAATATTTAATATTTACTAAAATTAAATATGTTTAACATATTAATATTATATTGTATTGATTAACCCATTGTAACATCCTTGATAATTTTAACTTTTGTTACAACCCCAATAATATTAACTCCATATAATCATAACAATAATTATAGAATTCGCCCACATGTAAATTTTAATTTATGAATGACTTTTAACTAAGATGATCCTTAGCAGCACATGCTCTTAATATGAGTTATAATTTAGCGAAATATATCAACAGTCAAAAGTTGAAAATTAACGTTAAATTTTAAAATATGAATTACATTAAACTAGGATAATCCTATGCAGCAACGCACACAATAGGATTCATAGTTTAGCCAAATATATCAACAATCAAAAGTTGATTATCATTTTTATCAAGAAGATTTTAACAAAAAAAAAATACAGACATTTAACCCAAATTAAATCTATATTTATATGTGTAAAATTGATTTAACTAAATAGTAAGGATATCCATAAACTTGTGCAATTTGAAGGATATGTTTTAAATTTTGATTTTTAAAGTTATTTGAACAAAGATTATTAATTCTATGTGCGAAATTTAGTAAAATATTTACAAATACTGATTTATGTATACATGACAAATAGTTAGTAAATAAGTTAACCTTAAAAGTGTGGGCTGTAATTAGATGAAATCTAATTGATGGCTGCAATAGAACGATATTCAAATGAATATAAAAATTAAAATTAAAATATATATATATATATATATATATATTAGTATACACACACACACACACACACACACATATATATATATTATTTAATTACCTATTTAAATGCTGTTTGTGATATGTTTTTATGTCTAATTTTTCGTTTCACTAAAAAGCCATATTTGTTCGAGATTTCGTGAATTTTTTCGACTTTCTTTTTATTTAGAGACTCTTTAAGTGCTAGAAAATAAAGAAAAACTATGCATTGCGTCCTCATTTTCATAAATTATCTTAGCCACTGACATAGAAAAATTTGATTAATTCAAGATATTAACAAATGTGTAAAAGAAAGATAAAATTAAAAGGTGTTGAAAATTATTTCGTATAATATCTTTTATTTTTTTCTACCTTTTAAAAAGTCACTTAAACTTTATGTAAATGTTTTTGTTGTTATCTAATACAAAAACGATATTAATGTATTATCATAGCCGCACAGAACTAAACTACATTGTTAAAATACAAGATACGGAAAAAATTAATTGGCTACTTTTCAAGTACTACAGTATTTGATGTAATTTATTCTATTTCAACAAAAGGATTACACGTAAACATATTTATTATGTGAAACATTTGGTAAAAAATTACGTAATTTTGTTTCAGTGTAACAGTAATTGCATTTGTACAGGGATAAAGAAAAAAATATAAAAGGACAATGCAGAATTCGGGCAAAATAAAGCTATTAATTTCAAAACCATTATACTTTACCAATTTTATAACTCTAGATGTCAGAGACTGAGAGTGCTCATTAAAATCATCTTTAGATATTGTTTTCAGAATATTTTTATAGCAGATTTTAGGTAGTAAACGCGCAATGTAAAACGATTGCAGCAATCTGTCCAGTCATTCGAACATTTTATTGAAAATGGTTACATAACCGTAATTAAACTCTATTCTAACCATACTAGCTGACCCGCCCGGCGTTGCTCGGGCAGACTGTCATTGAAAAATATAACAGTGGAGTGGGCTTCATAAAAAAAGAAAGAATAATATTTATTTATACTAAAAATTTGTAAAAAAAATAAATAAGAGCTAAAATTTCAAAAGTATAACAGTTACGTTTCAAAAATGAAGCGGTAAGGGAAAATTATTACATTTACATATCCCTTTTTACTAAAAATCCCTTTTTAAAAACCATTACTTTGTTTACATTTTTAATTTTATGTTTCTAATTGTATTTTTTAAATTTTAAATATTACATGCTTATAAAAATCAATATTTCAAATGATAATGTATAAAAATATATGTATTTAATTGTTAATGTTGACAAATTATAATTACAATTTATTTGCACTATAATCAATAAATCATTGTTTGTTTCGCTTTTATTCCTGTAGATGGCAGCACCAAACAGTTAAATGTAAAAAATCCTGACCTAAATCCTGCCAAAGGACTTTTACACAATAATCAATGAGATGAATTTCATTCGGACGTTGCCATTAAACAATTAACAAATAATCGCGATTTATGTGCCACGTACGATAGCGTAATATATATATATATATATATATATATATATATATATATATATATACATATTATTACCCCTATTATGGTTAGAATACATTTATATTATTCAAATTAGTAAAGAAATCATATGAGAATCTACATAAATAATGAAAGAAAAAGTAATCTAAAGAAATAAAGAAATCTCATATGATTTCTTTATCAATTTCAATAATTGTGTCAAAATTAATCTAATGTAATCACGTTTCCAGCGTTTACTGGAGGTCCATGACCTGTGATTTATTCTGTTGTGCTGATTCAGATATCAGAACAGATGCTATGATCATTAAGGTTAACAGGGTGAATTAGTTGAGCCATATTCGTCCGGGATTACTCAGTTTGTACATCATTGGCAGCTTCAGCTATAGGATCCCGGGTTAATTCTGGCCCGGACGTTTCACCCACTTTTGAAGATTACATCTCATAATAACTTCACAGTTTAAACAATTTATCTCTTCAAAGTTTTTTTTTCACTATTACATCCTTTTACATTTTTTTTATCTATCAAATTTTAAAAAGAATGTACGTCCATGTACCATTATGAACAATATAATCATTACATGAGTTATACTATTAATTAACACTTTTAATAGCCAAAAAACCTGTTATGATAAATTAAAATATTTATTTTTCAACTCCATGTAATTAATTATATATTTGTCCCAGAAAAATGTAACTTATGTTACTGCATTTTCATTTACTTGAACAATAATAACAATTGTGTCTCCCACTAAGGCTTAGAAGTCAATGTTGTAGAGGACTGAAATATCTTGAAAAGAAACTTGGTGAAATTTTGACTTCTTTTATTATTATTTTTAGAATCTAAAGGAATATCTCTAGTTTATGAGATAAATGTATTTTTTCTTTGTAATTTTTATTACTCTGATTTTAATTTTAAATATTATATTGAAGATAAATTTTCTGTTAGATTTTATAAAGATGGGTAAGAAAAGTTTACATAAACCACAAACTGTTTTACATGAATACATTTATAGACGATAAAACATTTATTTTAATAAACGTAATCTCTATTGGAATATTTTTACATTTTTTGAACAAATACAATTTTTAAAAGCTGTATTTTAATTTAAAATTTAAACATTCCCATACTGGTGCAAATGTTATATGGATTACTTGTGTATTTAAAGTATACTTGTATTAGTTGTATATTTGCTGTTATTCATTAACGTGACTTAAAAAAAGGACGTACACAATCTTGAAGATCTCGTATAAAATTAATTTCAGGTATGTATAATACAGTAAATACATGAAAGACGGCGTTATCTGAAACGATATTCTAAACTGTTTTAAAGATTCCCTAATCAATTTCAGTAATTAATATTGTCATGGAGATGGATTGGCTTAAACCAGATTCAAATTCCTTTTTACCCTAATCCATTATTGCTCAAATATATCAAGTAACTGTCAATGTTTCGGCTTTCAATAGAAGAGAGGCAAATTTTTCAATTAGCAATCCATCACACTGAAAATATTCCGTTAAACGAAAACCACAATATATCAAATTAAAAGGAGTGGAATATTAACAAGAGGCAAATTGCGTGGTTATTAAAAGCTGATAATTAAAAAGATCTGCCTATTTATCTTAAATGTAAGATTAATAGTAAACGATTATTCACAATTTAAATATGGTTAACTTTTTCAGTAAAATATGTGTTACAAAGCTTTGTAAACAAGATTATATTGTGGGCAAGATGTCATCACTTTATTATTCTTAAGTCAATCACATTAATTGGTAAATATAATATGCAAGTTGACATTATTTCGAGTGACAAAGTGTCTAGCTCGTGAGTCGAACTCAAGACCTTTGGCTTAAATTGCAACGCTCTGCATATTGAGCTACCTGCTATGGTAAAGAAACCATATATATTCTTTTCCAAATTAAAGAAAATCTATATTTAAATTATTTTAGTAAATATATTTTCCCTTTTCTGCATTATCGCATTTATTATATATTCCCGGCATTTAAAGACGCACCTGTTTCCTTTCTCTCTCAACGAAAACATAGGTAGTCAAAATCATAGCTATTTTTATCAATTTATCGTTAACGTATTTTAATTTCCCTGCCAGTTATAAGTTTAAAAGAAATAACACAAGGTATAAAATGTTTCTCTCATGGTCAAATTTTGGCTTCCTAAAAAGTCCCAGATGCCCTTTCAAAGAAACCGCGACGCCGTGTCGCCATAGCATGCATTCTCAGGCTTGCTATTCAATAAAATAAAAAGAGTTGCAAAAATGCCTGTCCAGTTGTTCCCATAACATATAACCGTCAAAATTCAGAATCTTTTCCATTTTCAGCCAAAGTGTGCTGTAAGCAAAATAAATTTACCCTTCCGTGTCGCCAATTATAAATTTAACATGTGTTTGGTTTAACGGTTCTGGTAACCCGTTCAAAGAATCACGCATCTACGCTCAAAAATGCAAATCATTTGGCGATATTCGTAACGCGTGCTTATCTATCATCGCACTTCACTTTGCATCTCGCCACCAACCGAAACATCCTTTAAGATGACCCGGACCCCTGTGCCACTCTTGTGGAATTACTTCAATCTATTCTTTCTGCGGATAAGATGACATCAAGGGCATCTGGGACTTTTTAGGAAGCCAAAATTTGACCATGAGAGAAACATTTTATACATTGTGTTATTTCTTTTAAAGTGATAATTGGCAGGGAAATTAAAATACGTTAACGATAAATTGATAAAAATAGCTATGATTTTGACTACATATCTTATCGTTAAGAGAGAAAGGAAACAGGCGCGTCTTTAAATGCCGGGAATATATATTAAATGCGATAATGCAGAAAAGGGGAAATATATTTACTAAAATAATTTAAATATAGATTTTCTTTAATTTGGAAAAGAATATATATGGTTTCTTTACCATATCTGCGTCGACAACTAGCTGACACTATTCACCCACACATCTTTCTTTGCCAAGTAAATGATAAAATGCCAAATCATATATCTTTATCAAGCAGTGTGATTGAGTTAAAAATAATAAAGTTTATCAACGTATCCATCGTTTAATGGCGTAACACATACGTTATATTATGTTGATCTCTCTACATTGCAGACCAGATATTATTGCTTAAAAAATGATGTCCGAATGAATTATGTCGGCTGATTATCCGTCTAGGTAAGTCAAACGGCAGAACATTGGCCATTTAAGCCATGGATCTTGGGTTCGACTCCCAGTCTGAACACATTTTCATTCAGTAGGGAAAATGTCAAATCATAAGAAATGTAATCATTTTATTTTCTAAACAATGAATTATAATTATACGTTTCACTTTTGACCTGTGCAGATTAACTTCTTCAATATAAGCTTCGGTAACACATATTTCTTATTATGAATTTTATAATTAAAAAATATTTTTTTAGTCTAGAGTAATATCACAGTTTAATACAGGAAAAAATATAAAATATAATTGTTGTTCTGTTATTAATATAACTCACGAAGTAAACCATGGATCTCTACAGAACAAAACAATTTATTGGACGACACACTGCAACACAAAACAATTAGTTTAAACATATAATTCTTCTTAATCACACAGCGATATCTTTTCTTATCCTATCACACAGAAATAACTTTTTAGACTTCTCCGTACATCTCTCCAATCTAACGGTCGCTCGCAGACTGAGTGTGTGTGGGTGGGAGGGAAAAGCAGGCAGTGCGCAGGTATGATTGCGCACATAAAAATGTTTCGTTCGCTCACTCCAACACACCCCTCCTGCGAGAGATACATTTTTTTTTCTTTAAACAGTTCAAAAATACACAAATACATATACATACAAAAATTACATAAAATTACACACAAATTACATAAAATAATTACACATATCATAATAATGAAATATTTTCTATAGAATAAATCAATTTATCCTCATTTACAGCTTTAGTAAGGAAATCTGAAATAATATGTTCACTTTGAACATATTCCAATGAAATAATACCTTCTGACAACAAATCTCTTACAAAATGAAATCTCAAGTTCATGTGTCTAGATTTATTTGATGATCTTGTACATTTTATCCATTGTATTGCTGCTTGGCTATCACTACTTAAAATTATGGCATCCTTTATAAATTGTTTACAATTTAACTCAGATAATAAATTTACTGTCCATATTATATCCTTACAAATTTCTGAAATAGGAAATAACTCTGCTTCACAAGTAGAAAGACTAACACTTTTTTGTTTACGACATTTCCAAGATATTAACGACTTTCCTATTAAGACAACTCCCCCTGAAAAAGACTTTCCATTTTCTCCATTTCCCCAACTAGCGTCTGAACTACTATTTAAATACCCAAATTCGTTGTTGTAAAATAATTTTTTATCTTTTGTGCCTTTTAAATACCTTAATGCTCTTTTAGCCAAAATGTAATGTCTTTTTCTGGTTTGTGATTAAATTGAGACAAATAAGTCGTGACAAATGATATATCAGGACGTGTTCTATTAGCTAAATATAAAAGTTCACCAATAATTTCCTGATACTTAGTCATGTCAAACAATTCATTTGTTGGAGGGAAACTTTTATCTTCACCTTTAACAATAGGTGTTTTCACAGATTTACAATTTTCTAAATTATGTTTTTCCAACAATGATTCAATATATTCAAATTGTGACAAACTGATACCTTTATCATATTTTTCAATTTCCATACCTAAAAATTTAGAGTTCTTATTTTCATACAATTCAAATACATTTTTAATTTTAGAAACAATATTTTCATACATTGTTTGATTATTACAAAAAATAGCTAAATCATCAACATACATACATATTATAAAAATGTTATCATTCTCAACTTTAATAAACATACAATTATCAGAACCTAACTGATTTAATCCAATATTACAGAGTACTTCTTTAATTTTAAAATACCAGTTTCTACCGGATTGGGGTAATCCGTAAATACTCTTTTTCAATTTACAAACTTTATTAACTCCTATTAAATTTTCGTAACCAGGTGGTGGTGTCATATATAATGTTTCTTGCAAGTCACTATACAAATATGCTGTTTTAACATCAAAAAATTTAACAATCAAATTTAATTTAGCTGCAAGTGCAATTAGTAATCTAAATGACTCGATATTTACAACAGGTGAATATGACTCAGAATAATCTTTATTTTTAATCTGATTAAATCCAGCTGCTACCAATCTTGCTTTGTATTTTATTTCCTTATTATCGCCCTCTTTTAAAGCATATACTCATTTACTTTTAATCAATTTTGTTTTTTCTGGCATATCTACAATTTCCCAAACATTATGCTTAATTAAAGAATCCAATTCACTTTTCATAGCTTTTTCCCAATCATGTGAATTCACACTATGTATTGCCTCTAAATAATTACTTGGGACATTATCAGTTAAATTAGCTGAGGAATATTTATTTTTCAATCTTTCTGACCTTCGAACATCAATATTTTCATTTCGGGTTTTCATTTTGTTCTTATTTCCTTTCCCCGCTCCGGTCAAATTGCCGCCGTCATGTCTACCTGGAGATAAATTAAGCTCTGTTGATGGGATTGCGCAACTGTTATTTATTTCTGTTGCGTCAGAAATCTCTAAATTGATAATTTTATTCCTTTCACTTTCATTAATTTCATTTTCCCCCTGAAAATTTTTATTTATTAGCTATTCAATATCCCAACACTCGGAAAATTTTCATAATCCAAAATATTTACTCCCTTTTATCATTTCATTGAATTTAACAGAACGCTCTTCAATTACTTTCTTATTTTTCACATCATAAATACGATATCCTATCCTATCTCTCGCATAACCTAACATAATTCCTTTTCTTCCGGGTACATCGAATTTATTTCTCATTGTTTTAGGAATATGAAAGTAAGATAAACAGCCAAATTTTCTCACATAGTTTAAATTGGGCTTTTTACCTGTTCAAATTTCTAAGGGGATTTTTTCTTTTCCTTTACGCGGTGTTATATTAGATATTTGTGTACTACAATTAATAGCTTCTGCCCAGAATTTGTTAGGAAGTTCACTTTCATATAACAAAGATCTAGCCCTATCTAATAGAACCCTGTTAGCTCTCTCGGCTTTTCCGTTGCTTTCGCTATTATATGGAATAGTTTTTTCATGAAATATACCTGAATTAGCAAGATAATTATCTAATTCTGTATTTACAAATTCGAGCCCATTGTCACTTCTCACTTTTTTAATTCTTTTACCCATAAGATTTTCATATTTAGCTTTAAATTTATAAAATATATCAAATACTTCATCTTTACTTTTGAGGAAATAAGTAAAATACATTCCAGAAAAATCATCCACTAATATCATAAAATATTTTGCCCCACCAAGTGATTCAGGCTTTATCGGGCCACATAAATCTACATGAAATAACTCCATTATATCAGAACTTTGGTCAATATCAATGTTCGGATGACTTTTCCTGGTTATCTTACTTATATCACATGTATCACATTTAAAATCAGACACATTTACATCTTTAAGATCAATATACTCTTTCATTTGTAACATATATTTTGAATTTAAGTGACACAATCTGTTATGCCAGAGTTCATAATTACTAGTACTTTTACGAGTAAAATTACACTGAGTATTACAGGCAGGTTCAAGTTTAATCTCTAATCGATTATCATTCTTAAATGCTTTAAATAGAAAAGTATTATACTTATCAAAAATTAACACACAGTTATGTTTAGAAATAATTTTACAACCCTTATCCATTAGACAAGTGACTGATAGTAAATTATATCTCAAATCTGGTACAAAGCTAACATCATTAATAGTTAAATGGATGGAATTATTTTTACTTACCGTATTACAGGATACTATACCTAAACCCTTCGAAATTAGTTTTGAATTTTTACCTGCTTGATATATATCCTTTTCTTCAGGAATTAGAGTCTTAAACCATAGTTTGTTATTACACATATGGGAACTTGCACCACTGTCCAACAACCATATATTGTCACACAGTTCATAGTTTTCAAGTGAAATAGTCAGTGCAGAATTTTTTCTGTCCTTAAATGAATAATTTACATCATAGTGCGTTTTTCTTCTTTGTCGATTTCCACTGGACTTGTCATTTCTAGAGCTATTGTTCCTGTAAAAACAATCCTTTGCAACGTGATTCTGACGTCTACAAATGTAACACAGTCTTGGACTTTTGTTTTTCTTAGAGTAAAATACTTCAGCGGCGGTCCCTTCAGAACGCGGAGTATTCGTTTGTTCTTCTTCCCGTAGAATTTCTAACACTTCATCCATAGATTTTTCACGCTGTGTCTTTAAAATGTCCCTTACTTTTGAAAACTTTCCTTTCAGCCCACGTACCGTGTAGAACACTAATTCTCGATCTGTTACAGTTAATCCAAGCGTTTGACATTTAGTGGCAATTCCCCGGGCTCTGGCGACATAATCATTTGCTGATTCGTTTGATTTCATATCTAAGTTCTTTAATTCGTTACCCGCGTCAATCCTTCTGTCTTCTGCTTGACCGGTGAAAGTGGATTTTATTTTTTCCCATAAAATTTTCGCATTTTCTTCGGCTGCAAACTGTAATGCCTGTTCATCCGACAATGACAATTTAATATAGGCTACGGCGTCATTATTTTTCTGGTCCCATTCGATGGAATCTTTTTCACTTAGATCTGTAGCTTTAATTTCAGATATGACATTGTCCAATCTTTTTAGACTTAAAGCTGCTTTAATTTTTAGGCTCCATATAAAGTAATTGGTTCCATTTAATTCAGGTACGTTTAATTTGTCCATGTTTATCTTAACACAATCACTTTCGGTTTCAAAATTCAACAACCACTGTTCTTGCTACCATTTGTTGTTCTGTTATTAATATAACTCACGAAGTAAACCATGGATCTCTACAGAACAAAACAATTTATTGGACGACACACTGCAACACAAAACAATTAGTTTAAACATATAATTCTTCTTAATCACACAGCGATATCTTTGCTTATCCTATCACACAGAAATAACTTTTTAGACTTCTCCGTACATCTCTCCAATCTAACGGTCGCTCGCAGACTGAGTGTGTGAGGGTGGGAGGGAAAAGCAGGCAGTGCGCAGGTATGATTGCGCACATAAAAATGTTTCGTTCGCTCACTCCAACAATAATAATATCATGTAAAATAGATTAAAGCGTTTTGAATAAAAGGAGCCTCTGATTTCGGACGATAGGTATGTGCCGATATACGTGTCCTCAACAATATCTGTACAGCTATGAATCTAACTTTTTATAGTACAGTTATACTACAACATGAATTGTTTTGAGTTAAAAATAGTTCGTTACTTCAAGAATGTAAAGAACATGTTTTATTTCATAATTTTGAATGAATATTTAGTCGCGATGATAATTAGGGGGAGCAATAACAGTTTTAATATTAAAATAATATTTGGATCACCCAAGTAGAAGAAAATGCTCAAAATGGTTTGCCACTATTGCAAATGACAATGTTTGTCCTGTTCAACATTTGTGTGCATTTGTGTGAGCATGGCACTTATATTCGTAAAGATGTTAACATATCTTTGAAAAATTTAAATGTTTTTGAAGTGAAAACTTCTTTAGGCGCGTTGGGCATTTTTTGAGATGGGGAAAAAACCATTGAATTCGCGACACTGTTACCGACACCTCTGTATATGTTGCCAATTCATACAATGAAGCGAAAGTATCAAAAGGAAATAGTTCACGTGCAGAAAGCGAAATGATTGGTATTATGAATAAAAATAATTCAGAAAATAATTTCAAGATAAATTTAGCACGCGCGGTGAAAACAGTTAAAAGTTACTCAGCTCGCGAGACCAAATCAAAAGATGAAAATGAAATAACAAAACACGGAAAATATTATAATTTAACGAGCACGAGAAAAATAGACGGAAGTAATATAAAAAAAAAGAAAATAATGAAATATTTCACGAAAGTTTTAAGAAACGTGGTTACCGATACGAAAATGAAATGAAATCATTTTATAGAAAAGAAAAGTTTGTTGACAGAAATTATAGATACCGCAAACAATACGCGCAGTATGAAGATAGAAAAAAGCATAATGTTCACGAATACCGTAAACAAGACAGACAGCAAAAAAGTCATTTTTGGAGTGATAGGAAGCGGGAACCCTATTTTGCAGATAAATGTTATTACAAAAGATATGAAACTACATCTCATGGAAGAAATGGTGAATGTATTGAGAGTTGTTTAAATTGTGGATGAAAATTCATAAGTTTCATTGGTATTCATTTCAAAGAATACCAATTAATTAAATTTTCTATTTCATTTATTTGTAAATTTACGTTTTAAGCAATAGATTGCAATTTTTGTATGTAAAATAATATGCATTATTTTTCATGTACAATAGCGCATTAAATGAAAATTGTAATATAATTCTTGTAGTAGTAGTTTGTAATAATGAATAAAAAAAACACTTCATTTAAAAGTATTTCCTGCACAATAAAACGTTTCCTGACGATTCAAAAAATACACACGTAATTGTTCAAGTTTTCACTTCTGTCGGCACTCCCGGAGTGCCATTGTTTTTGTTTATAGCATACAGAGTTTTCAACCGAATTTAACACTACTGTCCGAAATCTTGACAAATAACAGTATAAATAGTATACTGCAATTAATATATTGAGTATTCGATGAGATATGGGTATTTGTATAAAATAAATTTTAATTTTCTCAAACCGGAATATCGGTTTTTAGGATGCGTTTTTTTTAATTTTTAGTGCCATAAAACGGTGAAACTGCATAAAATCAAAAGTATCCTCAATCAGTATATTTTAGTCGTACAAAAATGGTATTTTATCCTGATACTTGTTGTGGTACAGATAAAGTTTTTCTAAATATGAGTTATAGGAACAAAGGATCGTATAACAGTTTAAATTTCGGAACTATAAAACAAAATAACTATTTTCATAGAAATGGATTTTCATACGATGAGGAACAACGTTTAAAACATTCTTGCTACTGTAACTCTACATCTAAACTTAATAGTGTAGGAATTAGATAATATTAAACAATAAGTAGGGACACTCAAAGTAATCGTTGAAAGCGGTAATTATTTGACAACTTTGTATAATTTATGTAGTCGTAATCCGTCCATCAAACTGCGTGATATAGCGATTAAAGTGTTCTTACAGAACAAACAAACAGTGGTCAGCTACACTAAGAATTATGAATTTAAAACATGAACACACCAATTATTTTCAAAATAATAGAATGAAAGGCAATACTATGGTTTTTAAAACAGTTATTTATGAATAGCTACTTTAATTTCAATAGTTCTAAACAACAAAAGCATCAAATTATAATAATACTAGCTGACCCGCCCGGCGTTGCCCGAGCCCTTGTAATAAACTTAAATCTCTTAAAAAACGGAAATCTGGCCACGGTCTACGATGGCTTCGGAACCGTATACCCGGCATGCTCGTACGCTGTAGAAAATTTTTTATTTCCCCCTACCACCGCCATGGGAGCATTCTGCTCTAAACAAATCTCTTTCCGAACGAACTTCTGAGACAGGTCCCCGCTGCCTACGTTACTGTATAGTAGGCGCACTACAAAATTGAGCTGGTTTCGAGAAGATTGGAACATTATTAGCCCAGTTATTGCAATAAGGCACAGTTAGGAAAATAACCTTGAGTGAGATGCCGAGGGGAGGGGATGTTCGAGTGTCCTTCAGAAAATGACTAATTAGGAGGCCCACTATTCATGCATAAAAATTCGTTCGTTTTGTTAAGCTAGGAACTTAATTATAAAGTTGGCTTAAACTCTTATTTGTAAATAGTGGTAACCGCTACTCATAAATTTAACTGAATGTTATAAAGGGTGACTATTAAGTTAAATATAATGTTTGGAATCACCTGCGTTGAAATCGGAAAGATAGTTGCTGATATATACAAACGGGGCATAGTTAGAGAAAAACCTTGAAGGAGGGGCCGGGGGGGGGAGGGTTGTTCAAGTACCCTTCAGCAAATGACTAATTAGGAGAACCACTATGCATCTTTCAAAATTCGTTCGTTTGCTTAAGCTTTGAAATTAATTACAAATTTGGCTTAAACTATTATTCGTAAATAGTGGTAACTGCTACTCATAGTTTTAGTTTAATGTTATAAAGATTGACAATTAAGTTAATTATAATGTTTAGAATCACTTGTGTTGAAATCGGAAAGATAGTTGCTGAGATATCGAAACGGAGCAGAGTTACAGAAAAAACATTGAAGGACGGGCCGGGAGGGTTGTTCAAGTGGCCTTCAGCAAATAACTAATTAGGAGGATCACAATACATCTTTAAAGATTGATTCATTTGGTTAAGCTAGGAACTTAATTTGAAATTTGGCTTACACTATTATTCGGAAATTCTGGTAACTGCTTTCTAGAAATACACCTTGAAGCTTAAATGTAATTAAACCCTTGCCCCTCTTCATTCCCGCAAATATATAAAAAAAAAGAATCTGTTAAATAAAGTTTTCTGTATTAAAAATCTCCATCATAATAATAAATGTCATGTAAAAAAAAAAAATAAATAAATAAACCCGACTAATTGTCATGAAGAAAAATGTGCCTGTAAAATATTTCAATCAGTGGGACGTATGTGTAATTGGTCATGTACACATGTACAGGTGGCGCGACATTCGCATGGCTCCTCTACGCTGATAACTTCAATCCATATTGACACTATTTAGTTAGAAATCCTTATTTATGCATCGCTACTCTGGTTTATTTAATTACTTCTCTGAAGAATGGATGCAACCAACCAGTGAACCAACCAACCCAAGAGAATAAAAGCGTATTTTTGATGAGAGTTCTTTGTGAATATTAATGAATATTTCAGAAAGTAATTGAAATATTAAAATTATGAAGTAATGGTGCACCAGGAGAGGGTTTGGACTACCTAAATCTAAATTTACAGCCTTCTAGGTGGGCTAAATTTTCCTAGCCATCGCCAACAGACACACACACGGACACACACACAGAGCGAAACTTTCTTTTATTAGAAAGATAACATATAGTTCCGATCATATTCTCATGAAACGTACATTTTAATCGATTCAGTTTAACTCGATAATAATGTTACTTTCAGAATAAAAAGAAAGTCTCCCATTTTGTTGGCGTCTGACGCCAAAGTGGTGGTACATTATGCAAATCTTATCTAAGGGTTCATCATCCGTCGACATGCTGATATAGTGAAATGATGTATTATAGTATATATGATTTGCTCGCAAGGGTGTTTCTTTAAAAATGTAATGATACTCACAATCATTTTAAGGAACATTGTAGCCATGATGGCTGTGCTTGTCAAAATGTAAAAAGTAAATCAAATGTAAAAAAAAAAATGAAAAATACTTTTTTAGTTAAAATTAAATTAAAATTATTTTGTGTTTTATTGTTAGACACTATTCGTTACATCTGTAATAACAATCAACTTAAATTTGAGTCAATTGATTCCTTCCCTTATCAAATATCTCATGTTTAATTAAAAAATAAAACATAGAGTAACTCCGGGAGAGTCGCCGCACCCCTTGTATTTCTTTTAATTATCGATAGATGGTAAGCCGATGTGCAGTATAGGCGCAATGATATTACTTTAACTAGTGTATAGCGTGAATCCCATTTCGATGTTTGTTTTTGCTGCACAATCCTTATTTTGAGGTAAGCGCGTGATTTCACTATCCAAATTTTTAAACACGTTATGCTTAAATACTTTTCATACGCTAATTACTAAATGTATGCATGATTTCGAATGTATAGAGTACTGTGTATATGGATACGCCATTTTCCTTTGCGAGTGCAGGCAACTGTGATGTGCGACGTCTGTACCGTACAAAATGGAATAGATGCCGCACTGCGATCCGGTATACATGCCACAGTTTCTTACAGCCGCGATTAATAAAATTAAAATTTATCTATCCGTGTCTTATTTTTTTATGTTACCAAATTTTGTGTCATTGAAGTATATTTGCTGGATTTTATTACGTGTTATTAACATTTCATTTTCTTTTTGCACAGACTAACCAATTTAAGGGGACAGTTTACCTCAAAATTGATCAAAAACTCGATTTTCTTTTTTAAATATTAAATGAAAGCTTGTTTAATTGTGAATATTTTGACAGCTCATTTTTACCCATACGGAAACAATATCGCGAGCTATTGTAAATTTTGTTAATATACCCAGCGCAATTACCCAGAAACAGCCTTTAAATCGCTTGTTTACATTTCCAACTGACGCGTGCCGCATCTGTTTGTCATTCACTGTTTTTCTGATTCGTATTCTATCAGTTAAAACTCCCTGATTTTTGTCAGACTAGTTGAACTCGGATTTTCCCTCATTGGTTGGTTGGTTGGTTTATTTATAACTGCCGATTATCTACACGAGGGATATAGGCCCTAGGGGGGGAGTGTCATCAGTTGGCGGGCTTATTAAGGATCCTAACCCGTATTTACGGCAAGGTTCGAAGAAATCCACGATAAACTAAAACGGTTAGGTCGACGAGCGCGACAGGGGTTTGAACCCAGCACCTCCCATCTACCAGCGTTGAGAGCAGAGCCTCTCAGCCACTGGTGGGACTTCCCTCATTGGATTTTAATTTTTACGTTTTTTGAAAGAGGGAAGATACAACTAAACAGTTTGTTTACAAAAGCGATGATTATTTCTGTTTTTCATATTTTAAAATTGTTTAGAACACATAAAAAGTACCATTTTTTTTGCATTTTAATAATATATATAATATTTTGGAAACATTCTTTGATTTGGATGATGTGAAAGGTAATGTTTCACATGTAATTTATTTAAATTTGCTTTCAAAAGTACATTTAGCCTAAAATACGCCTTTCTCGATCATTTTCTTTCATTTACAGATATGTGTTTTTTACCATCATAAATTTTTTTTATAAATGATCTGTACATGAAATGTTTTATATATACTTACATTTACACAGTTTACAATGCTGTATGTATAATATGTACAGGACTGGTGTTTAAGGGGTACTTTTTCACAAATAAATACTTTAAATGGCTTTTTCTCCATGTTTATATTTTCTCCACTTTCATGTTTTACAAATGTTAATGTTTTTTTTTTAATTATTTGCGCTGGAGATTTAAAATGTTTTGTACATCTTCCTTATTATATATGTGATAAATATACGCATGGAATTAGCCTTCAGATAAATATTATTATTTTTTTTAATAAAAGTATATGAAAATGTGTTACATTTCATCGTTGTACACGATGTACATCAGTAAAAAAATATATTAAATATAACATTAGATGTATTTAAAATTTCATGCGCAGTTTTGTGTAATACATATTTGAAAATCTTAAAAACATTTTTGGGCAAAAATATTATTATTTAAAAAAGTAGTAGGTTTTTAAGAAAATCAAAATTTTTAAAAAAGAAATTTAAATATTACTTAAATATGCAGTTATTTTTTTTTTTAAATGTACTTTTAGTTAAACATTGAAATGCAGTGAGTTCACGATTTGAACCATATTTTTTAAAATAAAAAAAATTGTTGAAAAGGTAAATTGTCCCCTTAAGTAGTTGTTAATTGTAATTGTAATAATTTTGCATTTTAACTTTCTGGCTTTAAATGAAATATTCTTTTTAAAAACCGGATAAATTTTAAACTTATTTACAGATTTTATTAGAAATGCTCACATTTTATAAAATAAAGAAGGTGTCAGCGCGTAAGCCCACGAGGACAATGGGATCCGGAAAGGTTGATAGAGGCGATTAAAAGAATCAAAAAGGGTGATATTTCCTTCAGAGAAGCTGAAAGGTACTATGGGATCCCTGTCAAAACTATAAAAAGAAGAATGGAAAAGGAGAAGTGTCCTATTCCGAGATTTAGCCAGTTGACAGCAAAGCACAGAATTAAGAAAATGGCATTAATCTTAACCTCTCTTGACAATAGGAATTCGCGTAAAGCAAATTAAGAGAAAATTTTCCAAATATGTAAGAAAATTAACAAAAGAGATGACAAAACTACCAAGAGAAAAATTATTTTTTATTCAGTGGATGATCCCACTACAGTTCATCAGACATTGATGAATGTTCAAACTGCATCAAGTTTACTACACGTAAGTAGATAAAGGGAAAAATTAAAAAATAAGAAGGCGAAGAACAATGCAACTCAAGATAATAATGAAACGTTAATCACACATGTGACGCAGACGTTCTTTGTAAGGAATGTTCGGAAAACTACTCCAAAACTAGGAGGAAGTGTGATGGGCTTCGTTGCATCATGTGTCAAATGTGCTTACATGAAGACTGTACTATTTTCGACCCTTTTTGTATAGATTGCCGTAAAAAAACAGATCTATTAACAAATAAAACAATGTAAACACTATTTTAATTTTTTCATTTCTCTCTTTAGTACACTGATGTTATGTTGTTGCGAAAATAACAATTAAAATCCAATCTGTAAAAATAAGTAGATAAGTTTAGTAGTGAACAAAGTAGGCAGACTAATATTGATTTGAACCTACTAGTACGTTTCATTGTATTCATCAATTTCTTTTTGTTATTACATAGTTAATTATAGTCCAGATATGAATATTAGTTTCAATATTTTTTATTTATAATTTCATTCTGCTCTTATGACAAGTGCGGCATAACTCCCGCACAAGTGCGGCGTCTCACTCTGAATGTATGGGAGACGCGTCGCAATGTAATGTTTTAGAAAAAAAAATTAGAAAGTATTAATTTTTTCTGTTTTTTTTTTTTTTTTTTTTTTTTTTTTTGTCGCAGTACACATGTTGTATATTTAACAATAAATAGCACAGCATGTTTTTTTTATGTGCCCCACGAGACACACAGATTAAAAAAAAATATGAGTCATTACACCCGGAATTCATCTACATTTTATGTTTACTTATGTAATATACACTGTTAAAAATTTGCAGCAAACTGTCCAGTCATTTGACCGTTTTTATAGAAAACGGTTACTTAGCCATAAATTAACTTCATTCTGACCATACTTTTGCCCATATTATGGTCAGAATAGAGTTAAATTACGGTTATGTAACCATTTTTTATAAAAACGGTCAAATGACTGGACAGTTTGCTGTAAATTTTTAACAGTGTAATGTACATTGTACATATACATAAATTTATATATATCCAGAAATTACTTATAGGGATAAAGTCGCAGCTTATGGAAAACAGCTGATATCGATTTACCTCTTTCCCAGGAAGTACTGAAGCGATTTCGATAATTTTTTTTCGAATTATAATTATATATATGTCGATCTATTCTTTTTTTTTAAGTTTGATTCTTTTTCGGTAACGTTAATTTACAAAATCTTGAATTAATGGCCCGTAGATAGTAAATTATTTTATTTCTATTTCTTACTGGCTGATCAATTTATAGTTAAAATATTGAAAAAACTATTAAAAAAATTATTGAAATCGCTTTAGCAGTTTCCGAGAAAAGGTATTTCATTACCAGCTGTTATCTATGGAATTTCTCAAGTGTTGTTTCCTTCTTAAAGAGATATTCTCTTGGAAAACTTTCAAAAAAGCTTTTTTTAATCGAATTTTTTTTATTTTCCAAGGGTTTAGAATTCATTCTCAAATCCATATTTTTCGCGAAAAACACTTTAAAGAACCGGTGTCAAAGTTGACAAAATACAGATCAAAAACTTTAAAAGCATTTTTCTTGAAACATTTTTTTAAAATCGGTACAGCTTCTCACGCTAAAGCCATTAAAGTAATCAAAGTATTCTTCTTTGCAAACTAAACTAGATTCTTTTAAATTCGAGGACAAATTTAAAAAAATTAAAATTTTTAATAATGTAGATTTTTTAAAAATAGTTTCAAAAGGAAAAAAAAGCGTCAAAAATCGACCTCAAACTTCAAATAGTCGGCATTTTGTGAAATTAGTTTTATTTTATTAATTTTAGATTTGACATCCAACCAACTGAATATATTTTCAGAAAACATCTGATATATTTTGCTTCAGAATTTTTAAAGAGTGCAATCACGACATCGATTTACTTTGCACGCTGCGCGCAGTGAACTTTGAAGGAGTTTTATATAATTAAAAAATCAAATTTTAACATGAAAATATTTATTGCGGTCTATCGGTATGCATGTGTATCGGTAGGCGAAAGTACAGTAAGATTCATTTAAAAAAACCTTTGTTTCTATATGTGCGTTATTTAAAAGAAACATTTCTCCAAAATATCCTAAAAATCAAGACGTATCGGAAGAAACCGCCTTTAACTGAGTTATTTCACTATTAGGAATTGTCGGCATCTACTATCTCGATACACGACGTATATATTTTAAATCAATTAAAGCAACCAGATGTAAATATTTATTTTTATTTTATTTGTTTGTTTGAATAAGAAGAAACAAATAAATAAACAAATTAAATATTCTTTTAATATATATTTTATCAAAATCTATATTTTTTAATATTCTGAATCTCAAGTTTTAGTGCTCTATTATTAAACGTAGAAGATTAAATATTTTCTTTATTTTACAATAGGTTTTCGTTATGAAAAAATATTTTTTCGTTGATATATTGATATATTTTCGTTATGATTCGTCTTTTTTTTAATCAATTAATAAGTTGATATTGAGTACATAATTTATATTTATAAACCCTTTATGTACTTTATTTGAAAATTGCATGCCTCAGAATTAATACACATTTAATATTTAATTCATCATATCAGATTAAAAAAGTAATTAAAGCAATTAATAGGTTGGAAGTCTCTTTCTTTCACATACTTTCTAAGAAAAGTTTATTTTAAAACGACACATTCCACAAATTTCATTAATTTACAAAATAAAATTCACTGAAATATGCTGTATAATACAGAATTGAATTACTTTTTTTGAATTACTTTTACTACTTTTTTACAGAATTGAGTATTACTTTTTTTTTTAAATTTTTGAATAAGACTAATCTTTAAAATTCGCAAATACTTCACATCATTGCTTACTGTTAAACAAAGATCTAGACGCAATTAATTTATTGAAGCAACATTAATATTTTTCAGTATATTTTTTCCGTTTTTTCCCTTACTTTTACTTGCATTATATTTGAAATTACACCAACTACCAATTATTTTACACCATTGATTTAATCATCTCTAATTAAACATTCTTTAGCACCGATAAAAATAATGCTTTGTCATGGAAATTGAAGACAAACACAATTTATCTTCTTTAGGAAATGACATAAAATATAAATCAGGACATTAAAGAACGGAAAAAAATATATTCCTAATTAAATTAGCTGGTGAGAACAAATTTACTAGTATCAATATGAAATATCGACTTTCAAACTAATTGACGTTAGCATTAATCATCGTCTTTAGAGTCATAAATTGTATTTTTCGAGTAATGATATCTAATATTATTCAGAAAGAGGTAAGGATAATTAGTTATTTGTTTTAAATATGAATCATGGCTAGTGATGGGCATAACGATTATTTTGATTATTCGAATGTATCACTCGGACATGCGCAGAAGCATATCTGTCAAACTTTAAAAAAAAATTATTCAATTACTACCAGAAATTTTTTTGAAGAAAAAAGAAGTTTTTGATTTTAATTAGAATTAGATTAGACGCCAGATAAAATTAAAAATGTGTACGAAACACATTTTTTATTTTTACCTGGCGTCAAATCTAATTCTAATTAAAATCAGAAACTTCTTTTTTTTTCAAAATTTCTGGTAGTAATTGAATAAAAAAAAATGAAGTTTGACATATATTCTTTTGCGCATGCCCGAATGATTTTTTTTTAATGGAAAGCATTTACTTTAATAAAAACAACTATATACCTCATATTTCACATAGTAGTTTAGAAAATCCAAAAATAACCTTTTATCGATGTTTTTTTTTTTTGTTTCGGTTTACCAAGCAATCTTCAGTAGCACATTTTAAATCTGTTATTATCGGTATCATTTCTTTAAAATAAAAAATATTTTTCGAAGTACGCTATGCCTCTCAAGGCGTCCTAATGAATTCCACCGCTTGAATTCCACCGCTGTCTTCAATGTTTTCAGAATCATGGTGGTCTTTATTTCCAGTATCACTTTCCGCATAATGATATAGATGTATCAAAGCATCCACAGATTTGGTCGTGCATACTGCAATGTCAGCTGATACATAATCTGTTTCAATTATGTTTTCATGGCTAGGGACACATTTTAAGTCATTTATTAGACTTTGCAACTCATTTTCTCTTGGTCATTTTCTGAAGAAGGAATTAGAAATCCGGATTTCTTATATTTGAAAATTCGATAAGTAAAATCAGTAGTATCAAAATTTTTTACATACACTAATATTCTAATATAAATGCGGCGCGACTTTGTGGAATCATCACTTAGTTGAAACATCACAGAGTATATACAGTTAATTTCTTAAAGTTCCAATCAAAGAGATAAGGATATAATGCTATACAATCCTAACACACCGTCAATCACGATTAATTTTTACTTCCGATTTAAGAACTGTAACGGAGATATACACGTATCTATTATGTGTTACACCTATTACCTTCATTTATATTGTAAATGTGATAACTATACTATTCATTCATTAATGTAAGATTTTTATCTGAAAATTCCGTTATACACAAATTAAATTTCATTTCGATTTTTTTTTCAAAAATTATGTTTGAATTGCAGTTACAAGCTGTTTATGTATCATCCGTGACGATAAAGTTATGTTCAATAATTTCCAAAAACAAGTAGCATTTGTCACCTAATAAAAATATTCGGAGGCATAAGACATATTCCTTTAATTTCAGTTGTTAAACGTGGATGTGCACATTGCCGTTTGAAATTAATTTTGAAGTATTCTCACTAAACTATTCTCACTAAAGTATTATTTCTCTCTATTATATATATGTCTTAGAAAAGCAAACTTGTACTGCTTCATTTCTAGGCAAAAAAAAAAAAAAAAACATTAAATAACTTTCCAGATTGTAAAACAAATAATCTCTTTTCAGTACATATTTTTCTCACCGTGAAAAAAATCTCTTGTTTGTAGAGAAAGGGAAAAAGGTTTTAGATTTATTGACACAAAAAGAACACTCCGAGATTTGCATAAAATGATATACTGAGAAGAGCGACTTACAAATGAAAACAGACAAAATAAAAAAAAATAACATTGACTCAGCATAAACACGTTATTGTGACCATCAGAAAGTCTCTGGTGCTTTTTTACGATGTAAAAAATGGTATTTTTTCCGTATCTACTTTTTTAGTGTTTGGTAAATATGTTAAATATTTGGTGTAAATATGCTATTGTAATATTTGGATATTTGAAAGAAGCAAATGTAAATTTATCCCATTTTGCATTATCCACTGACCCTAATAAAGCAAATTAAAATAGTTATAAGTATGGCAAAAGTTTTGTTCAGAGTTTGATGAAACTATTGAGTTTAAATGTAACTAAAGATAACAAGTAAAAATCCGTTTAAATAAATTTTAGCAAAAATATTAATACTCTTGTTTTTGTTCACAGGATTAACTAATGTTTAACAATTAATAACAAGAGAGGTAAATATATTGTACAATTTAACAATCGGGGTCAAGCAAAGCAAAACGCATAACGTTTGTACAAGTTGTATGAGTTATTGTACAACTTAAAAATTCATATACGAAACGTAACTAATCCCACTTGTGCAAGTTGTAGAAATTATTGTTGAAGTTAATTGACAGGCAAGAAATAACTAACATAGAATAAAAACAAAATTGATCTAGTTTCACTGCAAGTTTCTATTTTGAATTCAGAAAAAAAAATTAATCATGTATATTATTTTCTATTAAATAAAGTTTTTCAGACATTATAATAAATGGAATGTATAGGTATATCATTCTTTGTAATATATAACTGGCCTATTAAAATTATGGCATTTAGTACTTCGAAAATTTCTCGTAATTTTGATCAGTATGCGAAGGGAGAATCTTCTGGCATGAAACCTTTCTCCAACTAGTGAAGTTTCAGCAACACACCTCGTTCAATCATTGAATGTACGCGTAGGTATGTGAAATCTACAAGGCGCCAACAGCTACGTAGTGTTCGCAGGAGGACATGCTCCAAATTACTGACCACAACGATACTTCTTAAGTTCGATGTTCTGCTAAGAACCGATGCTTTAAAGCATCATCTTTCGTTGGCACTATCCATCACATCTAATCGAATAGTTATATCTCATATAATGCCTTTAATGTAAAGCATTTTATTATAAATATTGCTACCGTATAAACATAGCCATATAACTTAATTGTAGAATTGTTTTTAAAGTATTTTTTAAAGTATTTATTTAAAGTATATCATGTGTGTGATAGTAAATAAATAAAACCTCTATAAAAAGTGTAATTCTTTCCTTTGTGTAAAAAACAACGTTCGAGACCTATTTGCTCATGATACATAGAGGATATTTACCTATAATGTATGGAAATATTTGCATTTAAACGCCTATATAGGGGTACTATTGGAGTCTTGCCACTGATGGTGCAATGTGGCAAATTGTAAAACCCCCAAATTTGAAACAACATTTCATGACAGTATTGTCAGTATTGTTATTATATTGCTAATACTGGCCATGGGATAACGATTTGCTAACACTAGCCAACATTTAGTAAATTGTAACCAAGGTATAGAGAATATAAGCAATATTGTCCAAAATATAGTCAGTACAAGACATTGCGGCCGAATATTGTTTTCTATTAAGCATAACTTATAGAATTGTGACCATTGTAGGATTATCATAAATAAAAATGTGGTTTGAAAAGTGAGCAAAATAGTATGTATTGCATGCAGTCTGCGATTGGAAAAAAAATTATACCAAAAAGCATTGTTTGTCATCACATAAAAAATATGTAAAATCACGAAAAAAAAGGAAAGGAAAGAGAACAAAAAAAAACGAGAAACCCTTTTTTCAAATATATATGCATGATCTGAATTTATCTTATGCCGTATCAGCAAATTAAATAGCTCTCTGGTTTTGATTTATTGTCCATATCTTGAAGGCATGAAATGCCCAAGCAAAATTCACGGATCACGAGCACGATAACTATAGAGTTTCTAAATCAGAAATGCTCAGTCTTATATTTCCCACCACTCCTGAAACGTTAACCCGAAAGCAGTTAAGAAAGCAGTTGGCTGTGTTAGGCCTAATTGAAATATTCTGCAGTGATTGTGCAAATTACTATTTGTAAATATATATATTAGTATATTTGAAAGCATACGTATAGCATATTGTAAAATTAAGTATCTTCAAGGATTAAATATCAGTTTGCATTATTTCGGCTACTAGCAATTATTTAAATATATCAACAAACTTGCATTCCACATATTCCCATACTACATATAGATTGCTAAAATTAATAGAAAACACAAATCCAAATAACTTTTTAATAGAATAATTTGTTGAAATAAAAATTTAAATAAAAATCTTAATTTCAATTGAGATTTAGTGAAAGATAAAAGTTTTGGAAGAAAAGAAATATTACATTACATAAAAAGAAAGTTTTACAAAAAGAAAAAAAACAGAATTTACAATTTGAAAGTGAAAAAATCGGCAATTTAAAACGAATACTTTAAGGAGAATTAAATTCAAACATCATAAAGAAAATACAAAAGATATTTTAATGTGTTTTATTGTCACATAACATATATGGATTACAGAATATTAAAGGTCAAATAAAATAACCGAAATTGTATTTTTTAGGTTCATATCATAAAAAAAATTTGCCTTTGAAAAAATAAAATATACATTCTATATTAAATCATTAAAATATTATTTAGAGTCTATTCTGAGTTTTTTTTTTAATTGAAGGCGCATCATTTCGTTTCAAATTCCAAGAACATCTCAAACAGGATATGCGAAAATCAGCTTAAATACTATAATAGATCAATCAAATTTTAAATCAAAACATATATGTATATATGCATTTCTTTGTTAACCTTCTTGGTTTTAATTGTTTTATTACAGTAAAAATAATATATAAAAATAATCATAGCTTTTGCAACAAATTATTTTTATTTATTTATTTATTTATTTATTTTTGCGATATATAATATATGTGAATATGAATATATGTAAGTTTTAATTTAAATGTGACATTCCATTAAAAATGTGGGTTTTAATCCATTTATTAATAAAGTGGTTCAAAAGTTAATTTGGACATGATAAAAGTCTTCAGAATACCTTCATTTAAGTTTTCTGAAAAATTGCTTAAAACATCTCTTAGAAATTTCATTCGAAACAAAGCAGTGTGTCTGCTTTTTTGAGTATTCTAAAATGTTTTCAAACAGTGCATATTTACGTGAAACACGCAGTAAAGCTGTAAATAAAGCAATATGTAGACATGTCCAATATGTAATATATACGTCAAAAATGTCGAGAAATCAAATCCATCATCTGTAAACGGCATTTCGCAAATACAGTTTCAAGATACTTCCTATGTTAATAAATTTTTCAGTTCATATTTAAAGTACAGGGTGTCCATAATTAAACGACCCTACTTTAAAGTTGTCTACAGACGAAACTATTGTTCAGAAAGTTATGAAATTTTGTGGAGGACATAATAAAGGGATGGGAATTTGTTTCATTGAAATAAATTAGTTCAAAATTTCGCCGTCTGGTGGCGTTTTAAAATGAATTACACATTTAGCATACATTTGAGATATATGTATTACAAATTTTATTACAACAAAAGATGTTCAACAAAACTTTTTTCACGACATGTTCTTAGCATTTCCCAAAACACACTGCGGTTAATTGTGGAACATGCTATCTTACGATTCCAGATGGTGGCTGAAAATGATGGCCGCCATGTGGAACATGATATGTTGTAATCAAATTTTTAAACTATCGTAAATGTATGCTAAATGTGTAATTGTAATTCATTAAAAACGCCATCTGGTGGCAAAATTTTGAACTATTTTTTTCGCCTAAACAAATTCCCACTCCTTTATTATGTTCTTCACAAAATTTCACAACTTTCTGACCAATAGTTTCGTCTGTAGACAACTTTAAAGTAGGGTCGTTTAATTATGGACACCCTGTATTACGTAAGATAAATTGTTCTTGCAAATCAATATAGCTTTAGGAAAAATATAATATTATTAAGGGCTAATCCCTAGTAGCAATACATTATTGATTATATTGTAAAACAATATTACATTAATCTGAAATAATTTCTATAAAAATAAATATATATTTATTTGTATATTGACTTTGTATTAAAAATATTTGCAATGAAATGCCGCTCTTACAGAAATAATGCAATGTCTGCATTGTAAATGTTTGCAACTTTTAACTCACTATTGTAGAAATGCGTACTTTACATCGAATATATGGGCAATGCAAAAATGAAATATCTCTTGCCAAAATTTCCAATATCATATTAAATAAACCGAAAAAAATAATATTGACCAGCTATTGTTTGTATTTGCTTTGTTTTATTTGACTATTTGTTGGTAGCATTTTTAACATTATATGATAATTTCCGCTCTAGGTAATACAGTTTTTTTGTATGTTATAGATTAAATATTAAATCCATTCTTCTTTAAAATCCTATTCCAAATTCAAGAAAAGACGCTGCTGCATACCACATACTAAAAATATTAATAAAATGAGACAGATACGTGACACATAAGTATAGCTATTTAAAAAAAAAGTATTTACGTGTATTTTATATTACCATGGAAAAAAAACTAGAAAATACCAGATTTGTTGTCTGTCTGTAGCGTTCTTTAAATATATTCGGACGGCACCTTCTTTGTTAGACATATTTTTAACTATTCACAAAGAAAACTGCAGATAAATTATTCTCAAAAGGAAGTTAGTGTAGATTTATTAAATCGTGAATTCTAATATCTGTTTCGGTTAATATTGTCGATTTTTTCGCAAATTTAAGCGTTTATTTCCATAAAAAAATAAATTACCTTAATAAGAAAATATTCCCCATCTTTAGCTATGACTTTTTCCATCTTTCTGACAAGAGATGGATTCAGAGTTGATAAAACAACTCATCTTTTGAAGGAATCCATGAATCGACCCAATTTTTGACTTCTTCGAAAGAATTGAAGTACTGTTCTGAAAGACCGTTCTGCACCGATCAAAATAAGTGGAAGTACGAAAGGACTAAGTCTGGTGAATACAGCGGGTGAGGTAGGACGTACCATGTAACGCTTTCCAAATAGTTTTTTACACATTTAGCAAAATGTTGAAAAACGGCTTTATCGTGTTTTTGGGCGTATTCTTGTCATTTTTCCTTCAACGCACGGTTCAATTTTATCAGTTGTAGCCGGTAGTTTTCGCCACTAATTGTTTTACCAGGTTTGACATCCAATAATGCTTTCAAATCTGTATCGTTAGCATTTTCCACTGTCCTGAACTCTCCTTGTCTTTTCTATCAAAATCACCACGTTTAAAGAGTTTAAACCATCGTTCACCAGTTTTCTGGGTTGGAGCTAGCTTACTTTAAGCTTAAATTAACAATCCATAGTCTTTAGCAATCGTTTTCTTCAAATAAAAAAAGGTCCCCGGAAAACGTCTCTTTCTGGTACAAAATTCGACATATTTAAAGCTATGAAAAACTGTGTTTTTTGCACAATGACAATTAATAACGAACTGGCTTTTGATGGCGTATGTTTACCCGTCAAAACTTCATAGACATAATTAGTATATACCAAAAAACGTATTAGTAACGCCATCTCTTAATATTATTAACATTATTAATCGAAACATCTGTTATTTAGGATGATAACATTTTGCTAGCATTTTATACATCAACTTGCTCGCGAAAATTTAAAGTAATAAATTTTATTAATTTTGTTTACCTTGTGACTGCAGATATGATATGTCTTTAAAGACATTTCCTGTTTTCAATGAAGGTTTCTGCTGATCCTCAGCATGATATGTTTTACGGTTAACAAGAATTACATAGGGTGACTGAGTTATGAATATACCAGTTTACTTGCACTTTCAAACAACGTAATCAAAAACAGGTACAAATTCAATATTTTAATACTCGTATTCATGGAATTTATGAAAGCATATTCCATTCTTTAAGAGGTGTTTCATAATTTTTTTACAATACAAAAATTGAAAGAAATTGTTATTCCTAATTGTTATTCTGTAACGGAATGTGAACATATTAAAAAAAAAGCTTACATAACTGTAGTTTGCTACTTGTTAATTCATATAATACTTGCGAAAAATAATGTCATGTGGCATGGTCGCTGGTCGCTGCGCGGAAAATGTTCAATATCTGCTCTCTTTCTTTGTTTGAGTTTGGAAAAAGGTATTTTTGTAAAGATTTTTGTATGGATTTAGTTCTATAAGATAGTGTTTTGACATTATTTTAATCAACTTGTAAGTTAATGCCTAAAGTTCTAAATTAAGTTATATTGTAATTTTTGATACAACATTATTGCATTCATTGATATAATTTAATATTAAACGCATATTAAAAAGGAAAATTAAACATTACCATAAAATAAAAATAGTATTTGTTCATAAAACACAACATATTATATTGACCTTATAACTTGGTCAATTATTGAAAGAATTATTTCTTCATTCTATTGTCAATATTTCAGCAATATTTGTGTTTCACTGTTATTATTTCCAATGTAACGTCAATATATTTGTAATAATGCCATTTCATTGCAAATGCCTCTAAAATAAAGCTAATATTTAACCAATGTTTGTATGTCATTCAAACTATTTCAGATTGATCCAGTATTTGTGCAATCTTTACTCCCATTTTAGACAAGAGCGACTAAGCAGATCTTCTAAAACTGAAATTAAACCTTAGATATTTAATATTTTTTGAGAAAGAAAATACTTTTTATACAATCAAGATACTGCGTACCAAACACTCCCCTCGCCATAAATCAAATTCAAATTACGTTTTGACGTTCCCCAACTCCCACACAAAGCAGAATAGATGTCGATTTTTGTGGTTCATATTCTTTTGTAAAACCTAGAGTCATTTCGAATTTTTTTTCTTTTTCATTTGACATAAAGCAAGAATTCGTTTTCGGTGCGTCAAGACCTTTTTTTATTCTAAAACAAAGCTGTAGTCCTCCTACGCAACTTATATATATATATATATATATATACATCCCTTAGTGAAGGAAAAGAATATGCGATGCAATATGGCGTGCATTCCTATGGGAATGCGATTTTTTTTCTTCATCATATTTATTTATTTATGATTTTTCATGAGATGGAATATTTTAAAAATTTGTAAATTACAATTTTAATGAATAGTGCGTTTGATCTGTTATTCAAGACACATTTTCAAACGATAGTCTATTATCAACATATCACTGTGGAATTATGCATATATGAATAAATTAAAATTTAACGTTTAATAAATAAATTCAACTACAATAAACCACTATATTTAAATAAAAATGCCCTATTTATGGACACGGAAGCGGTTATTAAATAAGGCAAAAAATTACTCTTTAAAATTTATCTAACTCTAAAATATAAGTATACAGAAACACATTCTTCGAAAGGAAAAGGAAAAAATCTTGCAATGTGGGTTTATAAAGATAACTATAAAAAAGTATATAGATTCATATAAAATTTATATACATCCAACAAAACCTCCTATTCCGCGAAAGATTTCTTTATGTATGTTTCGATCAATCCAAAGTTATCATATAGATATATTTGAAATAATAATGTTGTACTCTCAGAAATACTTAAATTTACAATTCTTCTGTTTTTAATACCAGAGTCACACAAAATAAGTACTATTCAATATTAGAGATATGCTACAAAAACAAAATCAAACGTTCAAGTTTTAACTATTTCTATTTGTTTATTTATTTTCAAAAAAAAAAAAAAAAAAAAAAAAAGGAAAAAATTGCTTATCCATAAACGCGATTATGCATTGCAGATACTCAGTACACATTCAATAAATCACATTAAAAATATTTTTTAGCATTAGCCATTTCGCATGCATAATCAATAAATGTTTATTTTTCTACTTTGCATTATTTTGAAGGCTTAGAACATTTTATATACAGGGTACGTGCTCTAATAGTCGATCACACGCTAGTAGTCAGCCATAATGAGATAAAATGATTTACACAAAGATTATTTTTGTTTCCAAATCAAATCTTATATATCTTCAATGCCCAGAACCCATTCACGACTTATCGGTCAACAGCAAAGAATTGTTTGCCTTTATTTGCATTAGTAATTAGCCTTTATTTTTCTGGTGTCAGTGGCCGAATATTAAAAGTTAAATAGTGACCAGCCCCGGTGTTTTTAGATTACATATATAGTGTGTATTTACGGCAGACATATTTTTCCGCACGTCAAGTCCTTGTGTAGTCAGCCAAAAGGAAAAAAAAGAACACTTTATACTTTTAATCGCTAAATTGTCATAAGAAAAAACGGAAATAGTCGTTTGACTGGAAATTATGTTTTTTATTTAATTTTACGTTAAAAAAAATGAACTGAGGGGGTTGTTTCCAGGCTTAAATTGCGCTACTCTAAAATTGTCAAGCAAACACCTAATTTTGACAGAATATTTGTGTTTTTAGGTAAACTTTACTTGAAGATAAAAAAAAACGGGGAGTTAATCAGCCAAGTAGTTTATAAATTATGTAGGCTTAATGTTTGGAACTACTAATATAAAATTCATTTGTAAATCGATGCAAAACAGACTGCACTGCGGATTGTTTTTAAGAATAGCTTAAAACCTACTCAGCGAAAAAGAGCTACAATTTTGGATTCGCGTATTTGAAGATTTTAGAAATTGATTTCTTTTAAAAAATTGAATGGATTACAATTCATATTTTTTTTTCGAAATATTTTTTTGAAAAAATTATACATTATAACATATATATATATATATATATTAGAAATAAAAATTTAAAAACTTCAAATATCGCAATTATAAATTACAGTTCATTCCATCAAGTAGTTCAAAACTAAAAAGCTACCTACATTGCAAGCAGTTTTACAAACATTACAAATGATTTTAACATTAGACATTCCAATCATATATTCCAATCATATTTTTTTATAATTTATTATTATTATCCTAATTAAAGAGATTAGATTCGATTATTTAAATCTAAAATCTCTTGTCGGTAAAAGAAAACACAGTACATTCCATACATATTACTCCTCAAACTGTCACAGAGAAAAACGAAAATAACTATTAATTTCTGAATTATGTCTTATTTCAATTTATTAATAAAAGTTAGGAGACCACCAGCATAGTATAAAATAGCAATAAACATTAAATTTTTCAATTCGAACCCTTAATTTGGATATAATATTTGGATTATTCAGTAAATATTACCTTAGGATAACAAACGAGATGTCAACCGGTGAAATATTTCAGAAATAATGCAGATATAATTGTTAGAAATCCTAAAATTAAATTTATTTTTAATAGTTGTAAATCTAACCGAAATAGAGGCTGTTTTCTAAGGATAACTCAAATCTTTGACATATTATTTAGAATCCGGGGTGGAAACTATTTTAGTTACAAATTAAAACTTGGTAACTTATTCATTGACTAATAAATTTAATATGTACAACGTATTTACATGTTACTATTTACAAAATAATTCAGTTAATATAACATTACGGCTTAGCTCAGATGCCTTGTCGGCAACAAACTCTCTAAACATTCTTCTCTTCTGGTAAAGTTTAATTTACTCAGCTTGTCAGTTCTTTTCAAAGAAAAAAAAGAAAAGGAGAGAAAATATGATGGAGTGCGTATAGTTCGAGCGTTACAAATCCTACTTAACAACATGAGCAGTAATTTGGGATTCGTTTATTTAAATTTTGAAGAAAACAAGATCTCTTAAAATATTTATACGTTACAATACATCATTTTTGGAATATTGTTTTCATAGTTTACATACATTGGAATTAATATTCCAAAAAATTTGTATTTTAACTTTAAAACAATTAACAGAAATGGCATTAAAGACAAGAATATAAAATTAGAGCTCATTCCGCCAAGTAGCTTTTCAGTTACGCTTTTATTTCACTTTCAATAGGGAGACGGACCCATACGCTTATTTTTTTAACATAAATTGAATGAAGAAATAATTCTCATTCGAACGGCTATTTGCGTTTTTCTCTGCGACAATTTTGCAATTAAATTACATGGAATGTATATTTTGCTTTTAGATCGGCCGTGCATTATATAATGTACGAAAAAAAATAGAAAACATTCCACATATAAGCATTTAAGCCAGAATATTTGGTTCCTGTATATATTTATAAATTTCTACTATTTCTTGTGGCCATTGAAATGTTCCTATTTTGTTTTATGTTGTATTCTTTTCCCGAAAAAGCATTTTTTTATATTAAAAATAATGCAAATATATACTTTTGTTATTTGCTTTCTTTCTTAAACAAATGAACAAAATTCTCTATTCTAAAATTATCTTTTGTTTGTTGAACAAAATGTTGTTTATAAGCCATTACGAAACGCTTGATTAAAAAATTATTTAATACATAATAATGTAAGATACGCTTACTCATTATTTCTTGTTAGAAATATATTTTAACATTATCTACAAGTTTTCCTTCTGAATATTGAAGCAACCTCAACAGTAGATAAGAAAGGCAGTTATTTCTATAATTTATTTTTTTATGTCAGTTATGCATTTAACATCAAACTGCAGTCATATTTTTTTTTCAGAAATGACGAAAGCTATAACTAAATGGCATAATTTAGGCAAATGATGATAGAAGATTATGGAAATTGAAGTGAAATGTATAAAATACTTAATGTACAATAAACAATAATAACAATAATTACGATAATAACAAAACTTAGTACAATGTCAAATATTTATTTTCTGTTATTTCCAGAAAAAGGAATACACACACACACACACACACACACACACATATATATATATATATATATATATATATATATATATATATATATATATATATATATATATATATATATATATATATATATATATATATATATATATATATATATATATATATATATATATATATATATATATATATATATATATATATATATATATATATATAGCCTTGCAGCCTGTCTCTAATGGTTGTTTTCTTTTTAGTTTATAGTTTTGTTTATAGTTTTATTAGTATGAATTTTTCATGGTTATTTGTTAATTTTTCTCTGTTTTTCAGGTGTTTTGGGATTAGAGGCGTTTTAAATCCGTAAAAGTTATTCTTAAAAAGTTATTTAGACACTTAAGTGTCTAAATGTGAAATTTCAGACATCATACATCTGAATTTAAGACACATAAGTGCTTTACTGTATTACATAATCATGGCATTCAGTATTACTGCATTACATAATCATGGCATAAACGAACTAATAAAAATGTCTGAATACTGATGAAATGTCTGTAATTAAGACATTTAGAAATTCAGACACGTCAGATTCGTAATGTCTGAATATGATCATATTGTTATGCAACATAATGTGTTATGTGTTATGTGATCATATGCTTTATGCTATGATAAAATCCTTATCCCTATGTATGGGCCATCAAAAAAATGTTTTCGAAGGAAAAATGTTCGAGGTGTTTAAAATACTTTCCAACCCTCTAAATTTGGCATTGCATTAAAAAGAAATAATTTGATTAGAACATAGAAGGTGTGCCAAAATTGATTTCCAGGGCCGAGATGACTGTGCATATAGCAATACCATTTTTTAATAAGTGATTTTTTCAATATTAGATGTTCTTTTCAAAAGTCAACAGAGGAAGTTTTCGCACTAGGATTTATGGCAGTCGTATTATCCACAGTAGATGGCGTGTGTGCGTCTGCATAAGAAGAAACTTCATCCAAGAACACAAAAAAGCTTTTATTTTAGAAGTTTAAGACGACATCATGTGCAGATCTGGTTTCACACGAGTCATCTTTTAGTTTTGATGACAGGGTTTCCATTACAGCAGAAGCCGGATGGTTAATTTTTGTAAATATTCATTCCGAAATACTGTCAGAAAAGATTATAGGTCGCTTCGCCAATACCAGGCAGAGATTCGATTTAACAAACCAAACACCGATCCAGCGTCCCTCTTTCGAATGTTCTCCGAAGCGAGAAAGCGGCGATATATCCTTTCAGTAAGAGTAGGAATACATGGGTCACGTGACGGCCTGTGCGCCAATCGTGAGCCGGGATCTAACCGGGATTCTATGCGACGGCTCCAGAATATTGGAATAAAATAGTTTACGCTAATTTTTTGGCGCCAAGGAAATTCCCAGAAGATTCCATGATGTTCGATGATTTAGCTATGACCCAGAGTGCTTTAGTTTAACTGATTACCGTTAGTTATTGGTTCGAGAATATGGAATGATTTTGACTTTTAGGGAAAGGAAAAAAGAAAATAAGAAAAATGGTTTATGGAACTTGGAACACAGCCAGAATGGAATTAAAATAAGTGTTTTTACATTTTAATATAAGAAAAAGATTTTATGATCTGGCGAATTATTTTTAATATCGGAACTTATTAAAATAAATAAATTTTTTTTAGGAATTTAGAAAATTAAAAGGGAAATATGCGGGTTTTTTAAAAGTATGAATATTAGGGAGTTTTTATAATTTAAAGATAAATACGCTATTTATTGAACTAATTACCAGCAATTAAAATATTGAATTTAGATATGAGGTTTTTGGAATAAAATAGAGTTAAAATACATTAATAAACGGAGGAAATAAATATTATAGAGTAAGTTAGAATAGGATGGAATAAAAGTACGTTAGCTTATCGCAATAAATTTTTAATTTTGTTATATATATTTTTCGAATCATGTATTTATATACTGTTAATCTAACTAAAAATCCAGTAATATGTACGTTTATATATGTAAATAAATTGCTTAATTTAATATATCTATTTTTTTCAATAAAAAAGTAGAAACGGAAAACAGTTTATGTACTTATGAGTTTAATGTGTTGATAACGTGTTGAAGTCCTTATAACATTTTCTGTTCCCCGTCACGATTTTAGGGGGGGCAAATATCATATGTAATTTTCATAACGCTAACATTTCATATCTCTTTTGATATTTTGCACTTTCAGAGGTAAAATTAAATGTATGTAAATATGTGTGGGTTGGAATTAAAAAATGCGGGTGTTTGATAAATAGAGGTGTCCGCTATTCGGGAATGTCTGTTACTGAGGTTTTACCTTCATAGCGGAGTGAAACCTCTCTAACAGTCACCTCTATTTACCAAATAACTTTTTCAAGTCACGATGCATACATATTTACATACTTTTACTTCTGAAAAGCAGGCACCTCCGAATAGAGGACAAAGGCCGCGGCGCAGTATTATCCACCTTTGAGAGGTTTTGCTGTTTTTAGATATATTTTTTTTCAATCTTATCTTACTGTAAAAGTTCAAAACGTTGAATATAATCAGTACAATGTCTAAAGAGATTTAAAATATCAGCTTTATGAAAATTGTATACCAAATTTGGGGCCCCCTAAAATCTGGGGATGGAAGGAACAGGCAGTGCCATGGTCCAGTTTGCCCATCTTTTAATCAGGTTCTGTTTCTCGAACAATCCTCAACCCTGCCTTATATTCAAATATTTTTCCATTTATTAAGGAGTCAGTGTGGTCACATATGGCTGCCCTTTTGTTTAAAAAATGTCAGAAATGGCTGTCTATTCCAGACAAATCAGAGCAAAAATTGCCCGCGATTCAGACGTTTCAAATGTCTGAAATTCAGACACAATTAAGCATCTTAAAAATTAAGACGAATGAACTTTCAAGTGTCTCTTTATTAACCATCCGTTTCAGACACTTAAGTGTCTAAATTTCAGACATATCAGTTTACAGTGAGATAGTTGCCATTTTAACATCGGACATTACTGAAATTAAGTAATCTCGATTACTCATTCTTATTTTACCTTATAAAGAAAATAGTATATGCATTAACATGTTTTAAAAAGATATGTGCATAAAAAATGTTAGTTCAAAACTATCATGGACGCTTGTTTAAAGTCCAATCTTTCGTTAAAAGCTATAATTAAAACAGTCCTTCTAATATTTCATGAAACATGAAAATTTGAAAAACATTACTTATTATATTTTGAACACATTTACGCAATACCTATAAATAAGCAATACATTTCAGCGTTATCTACAAATTACTCTGTTGAACAAATTACTCTGCTGACTCAGAAATCAATATTTAATGGGATCTTAGTCGGCAAATATTTTTCCAGTCAACTTTGTCGATTTCAGTCTTATAATCAACATACAATTATTATCATAATTTTTTAATGTAAATAGAAAAGCCATAAACTCATGAAGGTATTTAGAAAACTTATGCTATTACATTCTCCAAACTGGGTTGACATGTATAAAATGTTCTTTCAAAACTAAATACAAGTACAAAATTCTAATTAGTTAGACTTCAAAATGGTCAAAGTTTTAATTATTTAAATTTAAAACAATGCAACAATAAATCGATAATATTTTTTAAATAATAATAATTTTTGTGGAGTGTGGTTTTGTGGAAAACCTTTTTATTATTTATATTATTTAAATAAACTATTATATTATTTATACTATTATATTTAAGTTTTATATTATTTAAATAAAATCATATTTTTATTAGAAAAAATTCATATCATAATCCTATTGGTCTTATTATATGGGGCATAAAAGTTGCCGCTACGTTCCGGCAACACTTATGTTAACGTATGGCTAAAAAAACGAGTTCTTCCAAACAAGCAACTTTTTAATGTTGGAGCAATTTTGTCTCCGAGAGTATTACTTACTTGGTGCAAAATACTAATGTTAGTCGGAACAACCAATGAAATGCTTGGATAACTGGCTAGGGAGGTGACTTTGTGTCGCGGCAATTTTTGTCGCTTTAAATTAGCCCGTGTAATAGAAACTTAATAGCACCTTAACTTGAATGCAACTCCTATTCTAAACATTGTCATAAAATGTCGTTGGAAAGTGAGTTATATCCGCGTCGTATTCATGATTTTACCTTTTTAAGGACACCCTTTATACAGGTAGTCGCATAGTCTTCTCATTACTTGGAACTTAATTAACTTTATAAAAAATTAGGGGACTTCCAATTCTTTTAATAGTATTATAACGATGTATACATCTATGGAGGATGCAAACACACAATGTTTTGTTTTATGATGCGATTCTTATATAGGGTAGGATATAAAATTTGAAGTAAATATCTAAAAAAAAACTTTATATATCTAAATTAAAAATCATTTTTATTTAATAAATCATATTTCCATTTTAAATCAAGAAATGAGGATAGTTAAAGTGCATCAGCGTTTCTAGTTTAGTAAGAATATTTCAAAATCAATGACAAATGACAATGTGTACATTCAAGGCTAACAAGAGAGATTTAAAAACGTCACCCTCTGCCTCGGAATATTTTTTAGGTAGTGAATGCTACTATGTTTTAGAAATTATAGCACAGAATTATATTGTAACAGAGGTTTCTAGAACGGGTTGTAATAGCAGTTCAAGCGTAATATTTAAAAACACGTATGATATAATTTAATTAGCATATAGATAGCCTTTCATAGAAGAAAAATACAATATTAAATAAATAATATATTTATCACTTTCACAAAAAATGGGTAGATACTAATAGAATAAATTAGGTTTAACAAGAATACCCCTGTTCATTAAAAAAGAATAATAAATAACCAATCATGAATCTTCATCAAAAAGCCATTTGTAATGTGTTCTATTATGCAAAACCTCAAACACATTATAAAATATTTATATATTTTGACAAAAATTAACTACACTTTTCTTGTAGAATGACCCATAAATATATTTTTTAAATATAAATTTAAATATATTAAATCATCACTTACAATTATGGTTTTCCTTTTAAGAGTTTTAATATTTGGAAAGCAATACTGTTACATTGAGGCTCTATATTACACCAGTATTGCATTTAACGAAAGCAGTTTCAATGAAATACAAATTTTGTTTAAATATTGGCATTACACTGGAAAATATTTGCAATGGAATAATGATTTTCACAGCTCTTTGCCTTGGAATTGCGACAACACCTTTGAAAAAAAATGAGGTGAGAGTTTTCTTTATAGGCAACAACACTCTTAGAAACTCTCAAAATACTGTCTAGAATGCATTGTATGTCAGCTCAAATCGAAGATACGACGAAAAATACTCATTATGAGGTCATTTCTAATAATTGTTTAATTTTGACAGTGAGAAATTTTGGAATGATTTACTGTAACTTTTCATAAGAAAAGTAACTTAGTAACTTTTCATAAGAAATTTGATTCATTTTAAAAATTATTAACTCGGATACTATATTTTTAATCGATTTAAAACAAATGAGGGTTCTGCGAATTTGTTTTCTTAACCATATTATGTTTGCCAACGTGTAACGTTTAAACGAATGCCCTATACTAATATGTGTTCAAATGTTCTCGTTTCGATAGCAATTCATTATAACTTTCATTACAAGTCGAAAATGGTATGACTGTATACCAGACTATTTTCAGTGTTTCAGTGTTTCAGTGTCATAGTTTTTATATCGATGCTTTGGTTCTCGATAACAATTGTAACATACGAACAATCGCCCGAAAATGTGAATATGTTTTCCAGGTACAAAATACTACTTTATATTATAATATTTCTCATCTTAGTTTACATCATTGTAGTTTTTCTTACAGATACCCATCCAAAATTGCAATACATCGTTTTTATTACAGATATCCATCAATCATTGCACTACATAGTTTTTTTTACAGATACCCATCAATCATTGCAATATGTTACTGTCAACTGCGTGTCAAAATGAGTAATATTGGCAACAATGTGAATGTAGATAACAATAAATGATTGCCACTAAAAACATTCCGTAGTGGCAAACCACTAACAATAAAATGCACCAAATCACTTTCAGTAAATATCAGTGGAATATGTTTAGAAATAGTCATTTGTAGAGGCGATATTTGTTTCTTTAAAAATAACATATTTTAGTTTTTAATTGTTTTAACAGATAATCTGCGTGAATACATCCTTCTGTATTGAACTCTTCCCGAAAAAGTATCACTAACCATAATGTTTCAATTAAAACAATTTATATATATATTTTGGAAATTATATTACTGTATCCTAAGAAATGTGGAGCAAATTTTGAAACAGTTCTTTTATCTGACAATCCAGTTTCTTCAAAATTAAAAATTTGCCGCTTACAACGATTTTAAAGGAATGGGTTGATATGTTTAAATAAATCGATTTCAATAAAGTTTCTTCAAAATTAAAAATTTGTGGCTTACAAATCTTTTGCAGTAATAGGTTGATATATCTAGATAAATCGATTTCAATAGATAATTCAGTTAAAAATATATCATTGGATAAACATACATCCTTTAATTTCTTTACTATAAATAATTAATAGATTGGATTTCTCATAATCCTCAACTGATCATCAAAATCATTAATATTACAAATTGCTCGTCATACACTTAAGAGGAAAGCTTCTGAACTTCAAAATTGTGTATTGAATCTTGCATAGAGTTATTGAATCCAATTTACATCTAGTGATATTACATTTAAATTTGAAACTAAAACTTTAAATTTCACAAGTATTTTATGTATTTCACTATATATTATAAGAAAAATTTATTGATGTTAAAGTATATCATCTTAATGAAAATGTACAGGGTGCGTGCGATAAATTGGCAATAACCCTGCATTTCTTTATTTCAAATGCTTTTTACTACATTATTTTATTTAACTTAATTTGGTTTTATGTAAATATACAAATTATGTAGACAGTTGTGTGTCCGATATCAAAGCAATATTTTAATATTTTTAGAACTGAATTATAAATTAATAAAATAATTTTAAGGCATTTTCCGTTAGCCGGATGCAGGTATAAATCGTCAAATATTACAACTGTATACGCGTTGCAGAAACAATGAATTAATTATGCAACAAACGATTCTCGCCAAAATACCCCAACTGTTTGTGGAATTGAAACAACGAAATATATAAAGTCTAAAAAGTAAAAAATATAAATGAAAAATAAAGAGTTCATTTTTTTTTCAAAATGCGTTTAATTAATTAATAGTTTAATATTAATTAAATTATACTTCGGGAAAACAATTTGGAATCCAAATATTAGTTAAATAAGGATTCACCAAGAAAAAAGTTTTGTTGAATCAACAAAAATTTGGTTGACCCAACAAAACTTTTTGTTTAAATATAGGTCAATAAAAATTTTGTTTGAATCAACAATTTTTTTTTTTTTTTTTTTTTTTTGCAATTCCAAAAAAAAAATTGTATCGTCAGCAAAAAATGTTTTGTTAATTCAAGTAAAATGGTTCAATTTTACTTGAATTTTGCTAAAACAACCAAAATGTACTCAACAAAACATGTTTTGTAGTTTTAATCAATTCCTTTTTCTGTTTTTTTTTTTCTTTTGTGTTGTCAGGAACAAATTATAATTTTATGAAACAGTGCGAAAATCAATTCACTAGTTTGCATTTTGTACAAAGCGTAAATTATACAGTCTATAATCCAGGCCCACGCTAAAGGATCAGGGTCCACAAGCCGTGTTTTTGGCCCATGAAATAAGACTAAAACTCGATTTTGTTATAATGACTTAATTATTTCACTCTTTAATATTAGAAGGTTTATCCTGTACGATTTCAACAATAGTTTTTGCATTTTGTTTGGATTTATATGACTACCACAAGCTCAAAGTTCGTATTATTCGCAGTTTTTGATGAAAAATACGCAATTTCTCCTACTTTTATCTCAATTATTTATATGAGCGCAGTCATGCAACACTTTCTTCTTTACATATATTATAAAATACATCAAAATGTACAATATATGTAGAAAAAAATGGTTCCAAAGCTGCGTTCATAGTAAAATATTTAAAAATATATTAAAAATTGAGATAAAATTAGGAGAAATTGCGTATTTTTCACAAAAGCTAGGAATAATACGAACTTTGAGCTTGTGTAAGTTATATAAATCCGAACAAAATGCAAAAACTATTGTTGAAATCGTACAAGATAAAACTTCTAATATTTAAAAGTGAAATAATTAAGTCAGTATAAAAAAATCGAAATTTAGTTTTATTTCATGGGCCAAAAACACGGCTTATGGACTCTTATCCTTTACGCATCTGAACGATGATTTTTTTGGACCTACATTAATTGCAATCATGAAATTAGGCGTGATTTGAAAGATAAAAATTGAACACTTCTAAAAGAGTGCTTTTAAAAAATATACTAGTTTTGCAATTTTTTATTAATTTTGATAACTATTTTTCCAAGGTTATGATTTAGTATGTTTTTCAGATAAAAGTGTTAAATCCTGATAGAAATCATCATGTCGAAGAATACGAATTTAAAGCAAATATCATGTATCGCCTGAGCGCAATGCAAATTGCAAAAGAAATTGCGGACTTCAATGACAGCTTTTTACGTACCATGTGCTGTGTAAAGATGTTTAAAATGTTGAATCCGATTTCGCCACACCAGAAAAAAAATGCATCAGACAAATTATGAAACACTTTCCCCTTGATAAAGGGACCGAGAGGGATACAATGCTCTACAGACTTGGTTTCCATGTCTGAGAAGTCCCTCTTAGGCAACCAATCAATCAAACACTTACAGAGTATTATTAAGAAATTTCACTTTTTCATCCAATCAAATGGGATATCTAAATAAGCAATTTAAAAATCCCACAACTCAGTAAAAATCCATTGTCAGCAATTCCCTTTCATAGACCGTAATATGTGCAAATTATGTCATGCAGCCATGTATATGATTTATAGAATTTATACCCATCACGTAATACACTAAAAATTTCATAAGTTTCAATATGTATACCACGGCGGAAAACGTACTTCCAGAAAATATTTATCATAGTGCCAGTCCTGTAACCGAAATCTCTAGTTACTTCTGCAAATGAACGGTACATGATAGACATTCCATAATCTATAAAAGGCATGTTGTAGTTTATCTCAGTTCTTCTTTTCAATTTCATTATGCTTGAAGTAGTATAACATCATTAAAACGCACTGCAACCGATTTTCCCCCATAGATTATAATGTAATGGAATTATTTTATTCATCCCTGTAAACGAACTATAAATGCTACTTAGTCTATGCTCCTGATAAAATATGTTGTAATTCACCTCAGTGATGCGTATCAGTCTCATTATGTTTTAACTATTACAATATCAATAAAAAACATCGTAAACGGTTTTTCCTCACAAAACATTAGGTAATGGAATTGTTTTATGTGCCACTGTAAACGAACTATAATTGCTATGCTCTTAATTTTCAATACCGAATATTTTATACTAAACCTCGATTACATAAGACAATTACATAGCAATCGCAGCATACTTATGAGAGTTAGAGCACGACCAGACAGACATACACACTACTGAATTCATGAACGTTTTTTAGCTCACAGGCTATCAAAGCCTGGGAGCTAATGTCCCCCCAGGTTCTGTATGTACGTACGTGTATTCATAAAATAATAATGGTACGCAACGCGATAATTCTTGATAGAAATATCAGATTTGCTTTAAATTTTGTATACAGGTTCATTCTTATAAGGCGCTTCCATTATTAATTTTGGGGGTTGCTGGTTAAGTACAAAGGAGGGAAAAGGGGCTAATACCCTCCCCTTAATTTAAATAAATGTTTTTTTATGCAGAATTATGCGATTTGCTTCAAATTTTGTATATAGTTTCATTGTAATAAGGAGCTTCCCTCATTACTTTTGGGGGTTCATTGGTTAAGTATAAATAGGGGGAACGGGAGGCTAATCCCCCCTTAATTTATTGTCTATTTCTTTATTTTTCGAGGGGCATTATTCTTTGCAATACGGATATAATATACAATTACTGTGAATAGCCTGTGAACTCAATGCCATCAGTCTAACTGGGCACTTTTCTTTTTTATCAACTTTATTGGAAAGTTTTTAATAGGTACGCAAAAATATGTCTACTATTGCACGTTATCTGTATGTTGGCTATCATTGGATATCTTATGTTTTTTCTTTGCGTGTGTGAGGCCATCAGGATCAGACATTTCCCCTTTCACATATAGACCGGCAGGCGGCAGCACAGGCAATCACCTCATCGAGTTCACGGCTGAAATTCCAGAATTAGTTAAAGCTTGATTCGCATATTAAACCGCAATCGGTCTGCCAAGTCATATCTTGGTGGAAAACACCCGAAAACCTGATTTTAGCGGCTATTCTCGTCGGTTTTACATTGTGTGTCCCTGCTCCCAGTCCTCCATGTTTTCATACCTTTCGGTGCAGGAAAACACAATGGTAAACCTACGAGTCTACCGCTAAAATCGGATTTTAAGGTGCTTACCACCAAGATATGACTTGGCAGACCGATTGCATTTTAATATGCGAATCTAGTTTTAACTAATTCTGTAATTTCAGCCATGAACTCGATGAGGTGATTGTTTGAGCTGCCGCCTTCCGGTCTAGTAGGATACAGTACGTAAAACAATTTTATTGAAGTCTGAAATTCATTTAGCAATTCGCACTGCACGGTGTTCCGACGTTACCCCTTTACTTTTTATTACCTGATTACTTACCGATTAACATTTTATTACTTACATGATGATTACTATCAGCAATTAAAAACATTTATATCAAAAAATTATATATTGTTAACTGCTAAGCTTCGAAACGTATCATTTCAAAATCAATAAGAAACTCGTGAAGTAAGAAGATGCAAAATTAATGCTAATTTATCTCGCGCAACCTGTATTGGAAGCCCAGGAATGACACGATTCAAATGCATTAAACGATTCGCAAAAAAAAAAATGTAGTATACACGTATTAGATATACTCGTTACATTGGGTCTAATATTGTATTAGTCAGATATACTCATGCTAAAATTCCATTAAATGTTGTCTTTGGATTAGGACTTTTTCAAATGTAAAGCTACTATTACAGAAATTCTGGCTGTACTTTTGAAATATTTGAAATGAAACTTCAATATCCGTTACATATTGGCTTTATATAAAAAATAATGAGTACGAAATGGGAAAATACTTGTGAAATATCAGTAAAATATTCCCGCGAAACTTTTAGAGCAGTAATTCAGAACAATATTTCTAATATTTGCCAGAAATAGCAATGATGAAACAAGTATTGACAAATATGTAGTCAATATAAGCAATAATAACCCAATACTGTTTTGCTTATATATTACATCGAGCAGTTGTATAATTTAATTGCTTATTTGAGACACAAAAAATGACAAATGGTGCATGCATTTATATCTTTAGGCTGCTAATGGATGTCATTAGACATTTGTGCCTAAAATCAAGCAATGGATTAGAATCTGTCCTCTAACGTCCTTACCATAAGTTATTAAGGGATCGAATCTCACATAAATTTCAGTTGATCATTAGAAGCATTAACATTACAAATGGCTCGTCAGAGTGTTATGTGGAAATCATCTCATCTTCATCCTTGTGTATATTTTGTATCTTGTAGATATTAATGCAATGTAATTAACATCTATTAATATTAACTTTATATTTAGAATCTGTTTAAGTTTAACAAGTATTTTATAATTTACGCCATTTATTATAATAAAAATTTGTTGCTGGTAAAGTATATTATGTAATACAAAATACAATTTAAGAACAGGAATGGAATAATTCAAATGCTTTAAATAATTCAAAAATAAAAACAGTTCATTACAGCAGGGAACAGAAAAATTGGAAAATATGTAAACTAACTGAAACGTAATTTGCAAAACAAATTTTAAAAAAAATCTTTCTTTCATTATTTATTTCTGAGAAGAGACATATATTAAGACATTTCTACATTTTTTTAGGCCCGAGAAGGGACAGATAATAAGATATTTCATTTTGTTGGTTGTACACTTAATGTATATGATTTTTTTGTAAAAAATATGGTTAAATCAATTTAACTTTAAAAAATAAAAATAAAATTCAAAATATATGATATTTAAACACATCGTAAAAACTTGGTTCCGTTCAAATGAAGTAGAAATAAATATTAGAATTTTTAATGGTTTATATTTTGCATTTTCCTTGTCCTTTTTATACACACACCGTAAGCATAATTACAAAATCTGGACTACAATATACACCCAGAAAAAAGAATTGATTAAAACTACAAAACATGTTTTGTTGAGTACATTTTGGTTGTTTTAGAAAAATTCAAGTAAAATTGAACCATTTTACTTGAATTAACAAAACATTTTTTGCTGACGATACATTTTTTTTTTTTTTTTTTTGGAATTGCAAAAAAAAATTTTTTTTTGTTGATTCAAACAAAATTTTCATTGACCTATATTTAAAAAAAAGTTTTGTTGGATCAACCAAAATTTTGTTGATTCAACAAAACTTTTTTCTGGGTGTAGTTTGCAGCTCGTGAATCTTAGAAAGGAAAAATGTCTAGATTTATTTCGTTTTTATTTGAACGGAATCTAAGTATTTAGGATGTGTTTAAATATAATATAGTTTTAATTGTATCTTTATTTTTTAAATGAAATTAGTTTAACCATATTTGTTACAAAAATGGAACACTGAATGTAGAACCAACAGAATGAAATGTCTTAATATATGTTCCTTATCGGATCTAAACAATGTAGGAAATAAATTTTGTTTTTTTAATTCGTTTTGCAAATTATGTTTTGATTTATATGTAAGTTTTTATTTTCTTCATTTCTAGGGCCAAAACGAAGTTTCGTGAATGCCCACCAAATTTTCGTGAATGCCCACCAGTTGTTGTATAATACTCATTTTTTTGTTTTTTTTTACCTGTACTACAATTGTTTACCTGTACTACAAAGAAGAGGTATGGCAACGAAATTTCTTAAGAAAGCAGAACGCAAGAGGAAAACAAAGTTTATTTCTCTCCGTCACCTGGGTTTTTTCTGTTCAAAATAATTTTTTGTTCGATTGCGCTTTTTAAAGAAGTAATTTATTTTTACAATTGTTGTTTTAACGATTAATCAGGCACGGTCTAAATTTTTACTGGATTTTTTGCTATTCGTGTTTTGTTTCGTTTTTGGTTTGGCTGCACTCGGTAAATTATCTGCAAAGCCCCAGCCTGAACCGAAGTTCGATCCTTCAACCTTTTCAGATATAGGCCTTTTTCGGATAGATTTTCTCTCATTAGACAGGGTCTGAGACCGGGCAAGATCTTTGTTTTTCTGGAAAGAATATTACCAGATTCATACACATGGACCCCAGGTCATACCCAGACCGGGGCATGTCCACTAGCTAATAATTTTTCCACAGCATATGCTTCATTACCTCAACATTTCTTTTAAAATTCAAATCTTAGTCCCTCCAACTTTCTTTTCATTCGTTCAATTTATTGCAAATTTGTCTCGTAACATCCAAGTCAAAGAATCTTACATGGAGTTGCTTTATTTTTATAAACTATACCGTATTTCAGTCAAATTTATCAAATTAAATTGACGTAGTCAATTAATATCGTGTTTAAAATTAGGAAACCATAAACACGCAATAAAATTATTAGAAAGATGAGCACATATAAATATGTATATGCATTAAATCCAGCGCAAATGTTTACAGTAAAATCAATAATAAATAATTCATACAAAATATGTGCATTTGCATTTTTCACCAAGTTTATATAATGTCATACAATTAACGGGACGCGGTACCCTTTAAATTATTTTTTTATTTAAAGGAACAAATTCAAAATCAGCAAAATCGCTCAAATTTTCGAAAAAAAAAATTCTTGTCTCCAAAGAATCAAGCTTCATGTAAGGTTTCATCTCCAAATTAAATAATTGCAATTGGATGATTTTTTTCGGGTATTATTTACATTTTTATAATTAATTCAACGGTCCTCATGATCACCTGATTTGCAACTGCATTTCTTCTCCTAATTAACTGTTTACTTTTACTAGTCATTCAATTGCAACCATTTGATGAATTTCTCGGTTTCATCTTGCAACAAATTACCAAAATTTTCCCCTCCCGCCCCCGCCCTGTTGAGCGACAGAAAAATTTATATATATAAATTTATATATTAAATAGTATTCAATAATTCAATTAAAAGGAAAATATTAGTATTAATTAGGTTAAATGTTTAGGTTAGGTAAGCTTAAAAGTTTAATTAGTAATTATTTAAACTTTATGAAAAAATATCATTTAATATTTGTCAGTTTTCTGTTTTAAAGAAATAAATCTGAAAGATAAAAGGTATAAAAATCCTTAAAAATATTATTTAGTTTATATCAAAAAGATAAAAAAAAACAATTTCTGGATAAACACGTATGTGAACTTGAATAGGAGAATCTACAATTTTCAGTTACCATTTTTAAAATGTAATAGATCGTGAAAATACTGGAAAATGGTTAGATACAAATTTTTTTCTCGTGGGAAAACAAATGTTGCTTTAGAGATGTAATTCTCCAGAATTATAATCATACTTTTAAGTTTCCCGTGATGATTTTTAACTTTTTATTGTTTTCCATAACTTAGAGAGGGAGATATTAAACGTCACATAAAATGTCTCTGTAAAATGAATTTATAAGAACACAGTAATTTATAAGTGTTATTTTGGCGCTTAAATTTTAAATAAAAAAAATTAAGATTTATTTTGAAAAATTTCTGTATTTAATGTTTCATAAGGTTTTGTTATATACTAATACGTATCCTAAATTTAATAATGTACATATATTAGTTAATTTATTGCTACAAATTTCATTAATATCTTTTAGTACTGTAATGTTTTGGGGGAAAAATAATATGCCCAAACTAACTCTACCACAAATAATATATAACAATCTGACTTTTACCAATGTATTAGTAATAACGTCTGTTAACTAAAGCTATTCTTAAATTTTGTTTAGGGTGTTGTCTGCATATAAAAATCATATTAAACTAGATTTTGTTTTTAACTAACAGCTATTTTTGACTGCATATTTGCATTCTTTGGCGAAGTTTACCTTATGATACCAAACAGCAAATCATTCCGTCAAGTATTTAAAGAATTATACAGGTTTAAATTTTGGAAATCCTAATGTTAAATTCCTTTTAATCATTGCAAATCATATTGTGATGAGTATAGTTTTTTTAAGCACAACTCAAAATTTACTCGGCGGAATGAACTGTAGTTTAAGATTCGTATAATTGAAAAATCGATTTCAAAAATCGATTTCTGTTAGAAAAAATCTCATTACAATTCGTATTTATTTTGAAAAATAACTTTAATATAAAAATTTTAATTTAATTTTCGAAAGAAATGTGAATTGTAAGTTATATATATATATTTATTTATTTAAACAGAAATCCGCTTCTATAAGCTTGAAATATACAAATAAGAAATTACAGTTCATTACGCTATTTAGATTTAGAGTTCTTCTTAAAAAATTGCTAATTGCTGTTATGCGTAAAAATCTGCATTGGAAATTGTTTTGCAGCAACTGAAATTGAATTTAACATTACGAGATCCGAACTTTAAACCTGGATGATTCCTAAGCAACTTAATGAACGACTTGCCATTTGATATTAAGATAAAATATGCCAAAACATCCAAATATGTTGTCAAAAGTAGGTATTAGCATTGAAATATGTCGAGTTTGGTACAATTTGTATATGTACCCAATCTACTAAACAAAATTTCGGCATACTACTAAATAGTAGACATTATTACTAATCAACTAGTTCTATTTTTATACGAAGATTTATGACAGAGATATTAAAGGTTGGTTACCTTTTTTCTGAACTGTACATATTTTATATGTCATTTACATACATTTAAAAAATATATATGTGAAACATGAGTTATAAAGTTAAAATTCCAATAATGCTAATTGGAAACCATTTTAATATGATGACGGCCCCTAAGCGTATTCGATAAAATCAATTGAAAAAAGTTATGATTTCATGTCGAATGATTATTTTTGATATTATCTGTAAGAATTTATGGATAAAATGCATGCTGTGTTCTTTAAAATTTTTTAGACCGAATGTACAGGGCGGGCATGAAATAGTTGGACAAAACGAATGGTTCATTATGCATAGCATGCAGCTGAGTATGAGTGTCCGCATTATTATAAGATAGTAAAACACTGAAAATGTATGCTTTATACAATTGTTTGATGTGGCTACCCATTATTACTCTGAATATGTCCCATTGTTAAATAAGTACTTGACGAGCATGTTCACGACGACCAACCACGTGCAGAGCTGCTTTGCATTACACTTAAATAATATAATTCAAAAGCAGAAGACTGGGAAATTTATGTTTAACAAACGTTAGATCCAACATAAACCAGTTTCAGTCAACCCATATACTGAAATCTGTGGGTGAAATATCTGATGATTATTGTGACCTTAAAATAATGCTTCCGCGATCAATTCAAACTAGAACTTCAGTTCTCAGTTATCAAATGTATCAACAAAGTTAGTTTCAGTTATGAAATTGCCCAACCAATTTCTTGCCACTCTGTACTTTCTTTTATAGTTTTGATTCTATTTTTTAACACTCTTTTGATGCTCTTTCTCAAGCAGTTCAGCTAATATTTTCACCTACATTCTTTTATGAAATTTATCATTTTAGCTTTAGCTCTTAACTTTAAAATATATTTTAAAAGTATACGGCAATTTTTTTAGACTAAGAAAATTGTCGTACATATATCAATTTAAAACAATACTATAAATTGCATAAAAATATTATGTAGTTATATACAGGGTGACAAGTCATAAGCTCATCAATTTGAAAATTTATACTCAATAATTCTTTAACTATAATAAATATGAAGATGAAAAAAGAGAAAATTATATCTCGTAGCACTTAAATATCATATGCTGTAATTTTAAAAAACAGTTAAAATTTTCATCAATAGATAGCACTGCACTATCTCAAATTGTAACAAATCTCAATCTAACATGCAAAATTGCATTAAAAATCTCTCAAGTTTTATTTTTTACCCTATTTAGTGATTAAAACCCGAAAAAAGGCTTGAATTTTGAAATTTATTTGAGCATTTTTAAAGTTTCAGACGCTGCAACACCATCTATTGACGAGAATTTGAGCTGTTTTTGAAATTACCGAATAAAATTAAAGATATATCAGATATAAATGTAACTTATTTCATCTTCATATTTATTATAGTAAATGAATTATTGAATTTTGAAATTGAGGTGTTTATTTCTTTTCACCAATTAAATAATTTATAGTAATTAATAATATGACGCTGTTTAAATTTTTCATTGTAATTGACTTCTCAAACAGTGCAACTGACTTTTTTTGACTGACCACTGTGATTTATGGTTTCTTGGTTAATCATATAAAAAAATATTTATTTAGAGTATCTTACGATTTAAAAAAAAAGAATTGTCGTAAATGAATTGATTCAAAATAATATATAAAAAAGTTATTTATATACATATTCAAAGTCTAAAATCTATGAAAAAAATAGAGCGATGACGTTGAGCATATTAAAAAAAAACTGCATTAGATTGTAAAGAAACAGGGAAAGTGTTTCGCTACTAAGATTTCTTCTCGTGGGAACATAATTTTAAAGAAATGGTCCACAAAATATATAACTATGTTTTAAAACTCGTCATAAAGATTTTCTCCCTTCAATTTATTTTTATAGCTTAGAGATGAAAGTATCGAACGGCAGATAAAATTTTTCATTGGCATTATTATATACACTCTAAAAAAAAGTCCGTGAATTGAGTGAATTTTTTCGTTGATTATATGTCTTTAAAACATGAAAAAGTCTGTTTTGATTTAGATATTTTCCTTAAAAATACAGAACATTCAATAAACGTACAAATTACCCAAAATTACCTAAAATCCACCAACTAATTTTTCGTATTAAAAACTGAATTTTGCATATGTCCTTTTCCACCTCAAAACATGATGAAATCGTGAAGCTAAGCTCAAAACTTCATGAAATTTTCTACCGTAACTTTGTCTCATTTTTTGCACTCCAAAAATTTCAGATCCAAAAATTTTGAAATTTTTCATTCAAATAACTTCTAATTCTTTTTTTCTATTTCCAAGATATGAATTGTAAATTTTAAGGTTCACATTTGGAATTTTTAAAGAATAGATTCATTTTCTTTAAGTGGGACAAATTCACCTTTTCTTGAGGTGACTTTGTCTCATAACTAAAATATCACTGAATAAACCTTAAAAACCTTGTAGGATAATTGAATCCCATTAATATGATAGAGTAATAAAACATAATAAAAATTACATCATTTTGTTATTAAAAAATAAAATTGTTCATTTCGTATGAAAATGAAGAGAAAAACGAAACTTTATTCAAACATTACGATATTGCATGACGTGCAAAAACAACTATCAATTAAAGTATGGTAATAATAATGTGTTCAACAAAACAAAATTTTAGATATCATAGAAACTCGACAGAGTTTCCCGCCAAGCATAAGAAACAGCAATGCATTGAACCGTAAATGAAAGGAATTTCCGCCAATGGACGCCAAACGATTTTACATATATATATTTTTTAACTCTGTCTAGTTTATATTTTGCGGACCGGACAAAACGGGTTTTTGACACATCTATATATTGCGTTCTATTTATGATAGAAACAAAATTCTTGATTCTATGGAATGGGGCGTGCCACGTGACTAAAAAATCAAAAGAAAAGCAAGATCTGTCGAATAGGTTTACAGGAAATGCGATTTTAAAAGTGCTGTTTTTTGCACTTTTTAAATCTTGTACAGACCAAAAACTGTTGACAGGGCTACAGCAATGTGTAATTATCGGATTTTTACGTGGTTTACGTCATTTGAATTGTTTTTATGAGTAGTTCAAACCTTTGTAAGTTTCATGTAAAAATATTAATTAGTTTTTGAGTTATATCAGTTTAAAGTTACTGATTCCTATACTTAACATAGAGCAAAAAACTGTTGACAGGGCTTCAGCAATGTGTAATTATCGGATTTTTATGTGGTTTACGTCATTTGAATTGTTTTTATGAGTAGTTCAAACCTTTGTAAATTTCATGAAAAATATATTAATTAGTTTTTGATTTATATCAGTTTAAAGTTATTGATTCCTATACTTAACATAGAGCAAAAAAATAATAAATGACCCAACCCTTTTAGAAATGGTCGTATACAAATGATATTCTGATATGTTATTGCAGTCGACCCAAGTAAGCACCCTATTATAAAAAATAGTAACATTTAAGGTTCGTTTACAGGTTCTCACAAAAGATCTTTTGATATAGGGCTAAAGAATTGTGTAATTATCCGATTTTTACACAGTTTTCAGCAATTGCATTGCTTTTATGAGTAGTTCAAATGTTTAATATTTCGTGTAAAAATATGAATTAGTTGTTTTTATGTATATCACTTTAAAGTGATTTATTCCTATACTTAACATGAAGAAAAGAAATATTAAATGGTCTAACTCTTTTAAAAAAGAACGTATGCGCAGCATGTTAAAATATGTTACTACGAACGACCTAAGTTAGTTTCCTATTGTAAAACAGAATTGTAGAATTTACTGTTCGTTTACAGGGTAACTCAAAAGATTTTTTAATAAGACTAAATAGTTGTGTAATTAGCGAATTTTTACGTTGAAGTACTTGATTCCTCAACACAGAGGAAAAACAATAGTATAAATAGCATAATTTTTGTCAAAGTGGCTATATACACAAGATATTCAAATATGTTACTACATCCGATTCATTTAAACTCTCTCTTGTTTGTATTGTTGAACCATATACGTTTCGTTTACAGAGTCTCTTAAAAGATCTTGATTACATTACAACCGATGTATATTTACTGAATGAGATTTATTTTAATGATTTTATACTGTTTCAATCTCTGTAAGGTTTTATTATCTTGCTTTAAAATTTAATACGCGTTTATTTTGTTCGCCTGAAAGCTCGTCGATCTTAAGCTCTAAATCTATTAAAATATAGTATTTTCATCGATTAAAAAAACTGTGTTTATTAATAAATGTATCAGGAATTGATTGAAAAAGCGATTAAAAAATTCCAACTTTACATTCATGCGCTGAGAAATAGAATGTAAAAATGTTTCTACCCCAAGATTAGAAGTTTTGCGTTTAAATATTTGCCGTTCATTTAATCTCCGGCTATGACGAACTTAAAATGCTCTAAAAACGGGCCTAGAGCACAATGAAAAGGAAATATCTTCTTAAATTCCCCATAAAAATTAAAAATGCTATATTTCGTATACAATAGGTGATCGGTAAGGAACTGTTCGGTTTACGAACAAATCGATTAACGAACACTTTCGCGTGAGATTTTTATGTTCGGATAAAGAACACATGTTCGGTTAACGGACACTTTCAAGAAATTTTTAAGTTTGGAGAACGAACACCTCACGAAACAAAGTCATGATGAAGCAATGCCGTGTTTCATATTTGCCGAGCTCTACTTATTGCTTCTATTGTCGATTTTGGGAACATTTTAACGGTTGCATACATATGTCCTAATTAATTCATGGACTGCCGAGGATTGAGGACCTGAATTTTAATATACCCGAATTGAAATGGACAGACTAGAAACATTAATTATGTATTTTGTGTCTTTATGTATTTTGTGCATTTAGTAAATATGATCCTTTTTGGTTTAATCACGCTCCTTTTTAAAATCTACTTTAAAGCTTTATGATTTATCAGATCAAAAATTTTAACAAAATTTTACATTTTTTTAAACAGTTCATTATGTAAACGCATTAGTCTTTGTGGTATATTTACAAAATCACACAAAATTTTGGAATACATGTCATCCTACGAACATTTTCTATTTTGAAATCACTTTAATAGTTTTTATACTTTTGCAAACGTTGCGAATCTTATATTTTTCCGATTTCCGAAACGTTGAGTTAAAAAACTTAACAAATAAAAACTTTTAAGGTGCTCAGTAATTTTCAAGAATAATATTTAATATATTAGTATAAAAATCCCTGTAAATTACAATGGTTCGTAGAAAAACAAATTTGATTATTCTCGGTAAAGTAAACTCATTGTTATAATTGACCAAAAAAAAAAGGTGCTTCTTATTTTTCCACATTTTTCTGAAACTGCAGTATTTTAATTAATTTGTAAACTACTGTAAAATTTTCTATTTTTTTGTTTTTTGAATGTATATAAACAGAAGAGTGATATTAACAAAAGAAAAAGGAAAATAAACATGGCATAAATAATCTGATGAATACAATGTAAGGAAATGAATATAAAAGTTTCCCCGTTGCTATGGTAGCGACATGTACATTGGAATAAGTCACTCAATAAATTGTATAATTCTGATGTAAATTTCTGTTTATAGCATCACAATTATTCTTTTATTTTGCCCGTTTCATCTTTCTTTTATGTTTTCTTTTCTGAATAAAAATGGGATCTGCGTAATTGAAATTAAACACCTTACAAAAAGGAGTGATATCTCATCAAAAACAACTCGCTGTAAATGATCCCGCCAAGCCACAAACCTAAAACGTCAGCCATAAAAAGAAGTGATGTCACGTAAAAAGAAGCGATATAGAAGTGCATACTCCGAGTAACGTGTAAAAATCTATCACCACTCATAATGTTTCCAAAGGACTCAGAGTGAGGTACAGTATGTGAAAACTGCTTGACGACCTGCAGGCTTTTATAATATATGCAGTATATCAATTTTGAAAATCGAAAAAATAAATTTTTAATTTTTGTTATATCACTTTTATAAATATTTTTGTATGCGAAAGTACTGACAGAACGGATTTTTCCCTAGACTTATGCGATTCCGCTTACGCTAGAATTATTGCAATATATCTTAATTTAGTTAACGTTTATTATAAGGTGCATTGTTATTAATATGCGTATGATCATTATATATATATATATATATATATATATTACAAACTCAAAATCTTTACATGTTTACTTAAGAAATCTTCTTCGTAAGAGTGGTGTTTCTAGTTTAAATATTGGTGAATAAAATCAACAAATTAATTTTTCAAGCTCATAAATAAGAAAAGACATGCAAACACAGAAGCTTCAGCTTTTTACAATTTTATGGGAGCAAAATAATTAAATAAATTAAAAAATAACAAAATAAAAATAAAAATAATATAGTCATATGTAATTGCAGGAAACGCGAACATTATAAAAGCCTGCAGGTCGCCAAGCAGTTTTCACATACTGTACCTCACTCCGAGTCCTTTGGAAACATTATGAGTGGTGATAGATTTTTACACGAGACTCGGAGTATGCACTTCTATATCGCTTCTTTTTATGTGATATCACTTCTTTTTATGGCTGACGTTTTAGGTTTGTGGCTTGGCGGGATCATTTACAACGAGTTGTTTTTGATGATATATTCACTTATTTCAGCTACTGAAAAACGTTTTTTAGACAAAATAGGTCTTGTAGTGTTAATTATTTATGGACCTTTTAGCTTATTCGTTAAAGTAGTCATTGGAAGTGACTATTATTAATGTTGGTAGAACAACATCTAACGCTTTCTGCAGCGTTTTATCAGTGTCATTTTTATAATTACGTCTACCAACAGGGGATTTATACGTACAAGGCATTATTACACCAGCACGTCTACAAAAAAAAAATATATATATACACACTAGTACAGCGTTTTTATTTGCAGTATATGTTTGTTGTATGTTTATAATTTCAGAAAACTTAAATATAATAAATAAACTAAATTTGTGGTGACATTGTCCGGAGAAAATCTCACCCGAAATTGGCATTCAGAATGCCGGTTGTGAATAAAGTAAATGAAAAATATAAATTATCATATTAATATATATAAATCATGTTGATTTGTGTAGAAAGTGTATTAAGAAAAAAAAATATTTACCACTTTACAGCATCAAGTATTAATAACTTTTCCAATCAAAACTTTCCGCCAGTAAAATCGCGCGCGTAAAGGAAAATAAAACAGGAACAGAAGTGTAGCCGCACTCAATTTGTCGAATGCTGAATTAAATAATTTATGTTTAAAGATACTACTGTAATCTATTAGAATTTGGCATTCCTAGTTAATTTTATTGTAACAAATTTTATTTATTGTACGTTTTGTCTTTATCTTTGGTTACGACAGTCACCTCGGGGTGGACAAAGTCAACCTGGTTGACGGTACTCAAATACCCCATTTTTTTTCAAATAGCAAAAATATCTCATTTACACCAGTGTTTTAAATACCAATCACTTTTTCTGTAAGAAATTGATTTTCCTAATTTCATACTTTATGATGTAAATTTGTTTATAAATATTTATTTTTTTAAATCATAATAAACAGAAATAAAATAAAGTTTCAGCAATATCAAATTCTTAATACGCAAATAAAAATGATTTCATTGTTACATTTGTTCTGTTAAACACATGAATTACTCATTTTACTTACCCATCATACGTTGTATCGGGTAAGCCTTGTAATCGTTTAAAAAAAAAAAAAAAAAAAAAAAATGACGGATTTACACGTTTCAGACACAGGAGATTGCGAAAAACATATTTTTAGAAGAAAAAAAAAATGCCGTCCGTCTGTGTGTCTGTAAACGCTCTACCTCCCGAAAAAATTGAGCTAGAGCCTTGAATTTTGGTATGTACTTAGTATGTAATAATAGTTCAGTAGAAATAGCGTAAAAAAGGGCCTTGCCTTGCAAACAATCGGGTAGTTCTGATTTTTGGATATGTTGTAAAGATTGACCCTCTAATAAAAAAAACAAGTTTTCGACCTTCTAGACCTTGTGCGTTTTTCACAATATTGAAAAAACGAGTATTTTTTGGCACTTTTTTCGATTTTTCTTAAATAACTCAATTTCAGTGCAATTTACAGAAAAATCACTTTCACCATTTTGTAGAGCATAAAATTCTCTACAACATGCATTCATGTTTGTAAATTGTCCAAATAGGGGGTGAAATGCGGAGCCGGGAAAATAGGGTAAAATTTGCAAAAAGTGCAAAAATCCACAAATGACGTTAGTTTTTGATTAATAACCTACTTTTAGTGCGTTTTAGAGACAAAAGTGTCATTAAAAAGTTTATAAAGCATGAAGTAGTCTATAAGTTTCATTTATTAGATCATTAAATACCTATAATAGACTTCAAAAATCAAAATAATAGAATTTATGGTTAACACAAAAAAATACCGCCTGACAAGTCATTAATTTAAAAACGAGCTTTTATTATGAATACTGCATGTTGTAGAGAATTTTATGCTCTACAAAATGGTGAAAGTGCTTTTTCTGTAAAATGTACTAAAATTGAGTTATTTAAGAAAAATCGAAAAAAGTGCCGAAATATATTGGTTTTTTCAATATTGTGACGCACAAGGTCTAGAAGGTCGAAAACTTGGTATTTTTATTAGAGGGTCAACCTTTACAACATATCCAAAAATCAGAACTACCCGAATTTTTGTAAGGTAAAATGCTATTTCTACTGGACTATGATGGGAAGAAGCTTATTTATTTTCAGTAACCTCGATTATCCAGAACTATTTTTTTCGGACTCTCAAAATTTTCGTTCTGATAAAAGGTATATAAAAATTTTCTAAATTGTTTATTTTAAGGAGTGAATACAAAAGACAATAAAAAAACATAAATTTTGCATAAAGCACGAAGTCGATCGGGTAATTAGTTGCCGAGATATTTGTAATCCTATTTTCCACACTCTTTAATTTTTCATGACCCTGTATTTCATCCAAATTTCAATTCAAAAAAATATTTTAATTGGAAATGAGACGCTTAATCAGATGCAATAAACCGCTAGTTAATAGGATTATTGTTTTTGGAGTTATAAGGATGTTTCTTTTAAGCAATTCAGTAATCGAGCCTTTAAAGTTTATGACGTAATATTTTACATTATGCTTACTTAATAATTTATGCTTCCTTACATTAAACTTCTTTGATGGGTAAGTATTATGGTGGCCCCCAACGACTAGTTTTAATAGAATTAAATTTGAAAATCAAATATCAAAAATATATACAAATTAATTGTACGTATAAACATTCCAATTTGGATAATACAACGGGACTTTTAAACGATTTTATTATGATTACTTTAATGATTCTAGATCCATGTAAATAATTAAAAAAATACATAATGTTCGCAAAGTGATGCTTTGTTTACTGTATTTCAGTAAATTTAAAAACTATGCATACAATACACGAGCATTTTTATTTATGTTAGGGAGAAACACTAAGTAAAATGTTGTAATTACATACCTATTTTACATATACATAAAAGTTATATACTATACTTTTTTTAGTAGATTTGTTATCTTGAATTTCACGCTCTTACCTAAAACTGCTGATGAAATATAGTGAAAATGTGAAATCACCGAAAAATTTCGACACCTATTTAACCCACTTAGTGGTTGAATTTCTAAAATAGCTTGAAATACATATTTAACTATTCTTTAGTAGAATTGTTATCCCGAATTTCACGCTCCTACTTAAAACTGCTTCTGAGATATGCCGAAAAGACGAAATTATCTAAAACTTTCGACCCCCCATTTAACCGCCTTAGAATGTGAATTTTCAAAAATCCTTTTTAGTGGGTGCCTACATTGTGTAAAGAACATATCTTCCAAATTTCATTGTTCTAGGACAACAAGTTGAGGCTCCTTGGTTATGCGAAAATCAAGCTACTCTTTTATAAGTATAGATAACAGTCAATATGTAGAAATGCTGAATGAAACGAAAAATATTTCAATAATAAAGAAGAAGTATTCTTAACTTTACCAAATAAGAAAGCAAATTCCTGATAAACTTATTCATGCAAGTTAGGTTGTGTCTTCCAGTAACAAATCCACATGGGTTTTTTTATTAATTACACAGTAAAAAAAAGACAAACTTTTCTTAATTTAGCTTTTATCTTTCTTAAGGTTTAAGAAAATATAATATAACTTCTTTCAAGCTACCTGCGATTCCTCAAAGTGATCCTTTATCTACATAAAACTCTGAAACAAATATATTTCCGAATTTTAAATAACAATTTCTGAAACAAAAATTTATTTTTCTATGCATAATTTTCGAAATTTCTGTCCGAGTAGATTGTATTACTCAGGTTTTTTCTGTATCAAGAATATGGTTTTTAGGTGCGTCCGTAATTATATAAATACGTAGCACGTATAGTCGTTGTCTGGTCTGTTCGTATATAACAGTGCAAAAACTACCCAACCGAATGGTTTGAAATTTAATATATATAATCGTTGCAAAACTTTTTTTAGTCATTTTAAAATTTATGAAAATCGAATCGAAACTTTAAAAAATATTAATAAAAGTTTTATTCATTCTATTAAATACTATCATACGTAACTAATTCAATGATATCCCGTGATAGGTAATGATTCTAGATTGCCATGGTGATTACGTCATATTTAACAGAGTCATATTATTTGAGTATTACTGAATTTAAAAACCGAATTTGCATACTAAATTTGTTTAATTTATAGCAATCATATAATCTACCAACAGTTTTTAGGATAGATGTTTCCGGAGAAATAGATATTAAATGAAAAAACAGTCTAAATATGGATTTCAAGTTCTGAAATTTTCAAAGCTAAGATTAAGTTTTCCACTGGAATTTTCAGTAAATGTCGACAAAAGACAAAATGTTGCCAACTTAAAATTTAATTATTTTATTACGGAAATTAATCATATCATAATAAAAGACGGTATAAATATTTATAAAATTAGTTATAGTACGAACGTACCTCATTTGTCACGTTTGACGTACAATTTCCAACTTGTTTCGGATGCTATAGATTCTCACGTAAACATTCTTAGATGCATAATAGAATTTATACACGCAAGAATAACAAAATAATATCAAATTTAATATTAATGTGCTATTAATTATTAAATTGCTATTAATTTTAATGTTAATGTTAATGCTATTAATTTTAATGTTAATGTTAATGCTATTAATTTTAATGTTAATGTTAATGATGTTAATTTATCATGTTTTTTTAATATAAAAATGTTTACTTGAAAATTGATATCATTCGGAAAAACAACATTTCAGATGGATAGGACGGATTAACACACATTAAAAATTTCCTTAAATTACGGGAAGCAAAAAAAAAACTTTCGATTCAGAAATTTTTCTTTAAATCTTGAAAATGTGTTGGTTTTTCCGGTTTTTGAAGATAAAGTTTTTCGTAATAAGTGGTAACTCGGAAGAGGTTATATAACATTTTTTGTATACCTCAAAAACAATACATCTACAACCCATTTACATTGAGAATTATTTTCATTCTGTATTTGTAATTTTCTAAAACAAAGTTTCTATGCCATAAAGACGAAAGAAATCCATAATTTTAAATCAGTGTAGTTTTATTCAGAGTGTCATTTCAATCATTAACAAATACATTTTAAGAAGTAAAAAAAAAAAAAAAAAAAAGACTATAATAATCAGCAATCAAATTTCAAATTTATGGAATACATGGCATCGTAATCTGGCTTAAAATATACAATATAATTTTTTGTATAAACAACTGTAAGAATATGGATGAGATGGTTACAGTACACTTTTCAATAGTGTTGTCAGGTTCACTTTCACAATAAAGTGAGAGAGGTAGTCAGAAAAATAGGGCAGTTTTTTTACATCGGGATGTATAATTACAGGGAAATCCTATGAAAGCGCAACCTGTTTATAACGAAATACTATCTCAAACGTAAAATATCCATGGTTCCGACGCATGGTTCCGAAAAAAAAACTATAATAATCAGCAATCAAATTTCGAATTTATGGAATACATGGCATCGTAATCTGGCTTAAAATATACAATATAATTTTTTGTATAAACAACTGTAAGAATATGGATGAGATGGTTACAGTACACTTTTCAATAGTGTTGTCAGGTTCACTTTCACAAGAAAGTGAGAGAGGTAGTCAGAAAAATAGGGTATTTTTTTTTACATCGGGATGTATAATTACAGGGAAATCCTATGAAAGCGCACCCTGTTTATAACGAAATACTATCTCAAACGTAAAATATCCATGGTTCCGACGCATGGTTCCGAAAAAAAACTATAATAATCAGCAATCAAATTTCGAATTTATGGAATACATGGCATCGTAATCTGGCTTAAAATGTACAATATAATTTTTTGTATAAACAACTGTAAGAATATGGATGAGATGGTTACAGTACACTTTTCAATAGTGTTGTCAGGTTCACTTTCACAAAAAAGTGAGAGATGTAGTCAGAAAAATAGGGCATTTTTTTACATCGGGATGTATAATTACAGGGAAATCCTATGAAAGCGCAACCTGTTTATAACGAAATACTATCTCAAACGTAAAATATCCATGGTTCCGACGCACCATACAAATTTATCTACTAAGACGGAACACTCTCTAGAACAGAATCGTACTCTGTTCACTTGAAATTTTGTTTTAGTAGATTTTACTGTATTAAATAAACACAGTAATAATAAAGTAAAATATGTAAAAGTGGAATCACTATTGATGGAAACAAAATTCCGTATTGGGAAGGCTTTCGATTGAGCAGTTATTATTGCATGGTATTATATCCCTAGGGACCGTGAATGTTTTACCTATTTGTTACTGACAGGTTCCCTTTTAACAGGATACACTGAATTAAATATATTAAAATCTGTAAAAACAGATTCGTCAAAGACAGAAAAATATTCCGTTTTAGACAGGTTTTCATCTGAGCATGTAGATTTCTTTTGGCAAGACCGTGAAAATATTCCGTTATTGATATTTTGATGTTTAACAGGTTTAGTGCATAAAATTTTGTTTGTTGCGGACTAACGAACAGAATGATACGAAAATATAGCTAAAATAACTTGTGCATCATGAAAAATCGGTACATTTTGCGTCCTGTGCACTGATTCCACGAAACGGAATTATTTTTAATGTCCCTGTAAAAAAAAAAAAAAAAAAAAAAGAAAAAAAAAAGAAAAGAAAAGATATCTCGCGTAAATTGAGACACACGGTAACACTACATTTCAGCTAACTTTTTCGAAATTCAATAAGAGCGTGAAAGTACGAGAATGTGGTTATTGCAAAAAATTCTATCTCGTAGGAGAATAAATGTAGTTTGAAGAAATTTAGCCATGTTTTAAAGTTTAACAAGAAGATTTTCACGAATTTTTTTCCCCTAACTTTGAGAGGACAATATTAAACAGTAGATCAATTAATTTCTCTATGATATAAGTGTGTAATTAAGAGTATTTTTTTACTGGAAACAGAAACCGTATTAAAAATAAGAAAATTAAATGAAGACAACGCTTCATTTTTAGGATTAAAAATTTGCATAAAAATTAAAGAATTAATTAAAATTATAATGCATAGTGAATGTTTCAAGAAGGTTGTGGTGAATGATTTTTTTATATTTAAGTTTAAAAATAAATATTTATTTCCCTTTTTAACACATTTCATTCATATTTTTAGCACATTACATTGTGTTCCCTAATAGAAAATTCTAGAATAACATTTTACTTCACATTAGCTTTTATTGTGAGAAAGTACTTAATTTTTAATATTGTTAATTTTTCTAAGAAATAATTCCACGAGTAATCAAAAAAGTTTATGGAAATGACATTTCATTACCGCAACTACAAATTATACAATAGGTTTCAATACAAACATTTGTAGTATGTACAAAAGCAGTGAAAAGGTCAGTTACACCCTTTCGTTAAAACCTCGATAAAAAATATATTTCGCTGAAATATTGTGGCAACACAGATAACATTTATCTGCAGTACGTGACATAATAAGTCTGATTTGACTACTTTCAACATAATAATTTAAATCATTCGTGTATATAACTCGGCAGTTACAGATTATGTTCAAATTTAAAGTAGGTGCTGTGATTGGTTTTATGTGTAATAAAAGGTTCAACGTCACTGACATTCATTTTTAATTGTTTAAAGTTCTTTGTATCAACCCAATATTACGGCATTTTATGGTAGCGTGGGGATCTCCTTTGTTTATTTGGTTGTTCATTGTCCGGGCTACGGTCATCTTTTGCACACGAGGTCTCGCAAACCAGGGCATGTGAGACCTCGTGTGCCCATGAATCATCTTTTCGATAATTTTACGATAAAATTTACTAATGACAGTATAAGGTAACAAAAGAGATACATGTTAGTCGGTATAATCAAATAATATCTAGTTACCTGATATTAATTCAGCCATGTTTGAAAAAAATTAAGCAAAGTTTACTTCATATATTATTTAAATAAAATCATTTATCCTTCACATAACAATACCACGCGCTTCAACATTTTGAAATTCATCCTAACATAATTACAAATTTTATTATAAATATGTGGAAATACGTGCAATTTTTTGTACGTGAATATAAATTACCAATTTACAATTCCAAAGTTAGTTAATTAAGACACTATTCAAATTAATATAAAAGTCTTACTTTATAAATTATAAATAATACAAATTCTTCTTTTAACTTATTAATTTCTTCTATTTATAAAAGAAAGTGTTGAATTCATGAAAATTTCGGCATCCGGTTTTCTACGGATTTATGCGTTTTAGAAGTTCCTGAACACGATTAGACTGTTTTTTAGAAAACTCTGTGTGGCTGTCTGCACGTGACACAAATATTGTGGGCGCTATAACTCAATACTGAATGAGCAGAACTTAATAAAACTTCAGATTCAGTTATACCTTGATATAATTGATATTGTTTAGGTTTTGGTGTAAATCACTCTACAGGTGGCGCTGTTATGTTCCATTTTTCGCTATTTCCCTGACAGCTATATACCAAGAACTAATTCACGTGATTTTGATTGCAGACTGTGTGATTTATGTAGAAGAGAGTTTTCTAATGGCCACAGCATATTTTTTTTAATAAACAACTCATTAGAATTTTTTTTCCTGAAAAAGACACAGAATGATCAACAGCAAATTACTATCTGAATATATGGTATGTACTAATCGGAATATATACCAAACTGATATTATTAGTCAAAGTTTGTTTACATATTATATTATTTTGGGGAAAAGTGTATGTATTATGAAATACTGACACATTTTTAATGAAAAAATCCAAATATTAAGTAGAAAAATAAAACGAAAATTTATCGTGCTAAATATTGAAAATAAAATGACGTGCGTAAATGCTTTTATATTTACAAAGAGACGAATTACAGCAGAAGAGTCCATTTTAATATATAATATTTTATAATAAAATTATATACAAACATATTCAAGTAGGTAAGTTTTGTTAGCATTAGGAAATATATTTTTAGGTAGCTTTCAATACAAAAAAGTATAAAGCTACCTATTGCAGCCGTTCGGAGGAAAGCAGTTCCGGAAAATTTCGATATTTTTTCACCGATCATGACCCCCAGACCCCAAAACCACCCTCCGTTCAAATGTTGATATATATATATATATATATATATATATATATATCCATATATATATATATATATATATATATATATATATATATATATATCTGACCTATGTCATACGATAACGCTCGTATTTATAAATCAATTTTGATGAAACTAATTGTGTGTATTAAGCTCACCAATGTCTCGACCGAGTTCGTTGGCCAGCTTGGTCCGCCATTTTGTTTCAAGATGGCGGCCATTTAAAAATTTAAAACTAAAATAAATATACAAAAAAGTTAAAAATTCAAATTTATTTTTTAATTAAATGTTAGGCCTTGATACGAGGATTCCAGAGCATTTTTTGGTTTACCTCTATCTTAAAAAATGGCTGAGATAGAGCAGTTTGAAATTCTAGGGTGGCTGACATTTTGAAAGAAGACAGCAAATTACAAAAATTTTCATTGTTGTAATAATTTTCCCAATCATACGCATAAAACTATATATTCATATCCGTTACCGCCAAATTCTCGCCAAACTTGTCGACATTTGGCGAAATATCGCCAAATTTGGCGAACCAAAATAAGTTTTCATAAATGAAGCTAATTTGGCTATTGCTCAATATTTTGGCGAATTTCTTATTCAAATTCAGTATTAACGAATCTTTTGTAAACGTTTCTTTGCATTTTAACTTGCTGTTTTCGTGTAACATTAGCTAAAATTTTAAAACGAAGATATAGGAAAGCTACCTTTTCCTCCCGGTACAGGCCGGAAGGACTTTTTTAATACTGTTAAGTATAATTTCATATTAAAAGGGATTTTTTCGTAAATTTGTGTAATTTTTGTTTCAATAATGATTTTTTCAAAATTAATAATTTTACATATTGTCAAGTCTGTGGCATTGGTATGGGCACTAATTTTTTAAGTACAGATGCTAATTTATTTATCTTTTATTTTAAGTATAAATGTGTTTTGCATTCTATTAAAATATTCAAAGTTTGTAGATGCATTGATGATTTTCTTATTTTGATAACAAGCTACATCTTGTATTAACGAAATTTACTTTAATTGTTTAAAATTAAATAAGGCTTTTGACAATAGTTTACATGTTAATTTTCTGAATTTGGATAATTTATTACAAATAATTTTTTACATAATAATCTTTTTGTTAAACGTGATTTTTTAAATTCTAGTGCTCAATTCATGCATTACTGATTTTCTAATTTAAGTAAAAAAGTTTTTATTAATATAATTTTGGGTAAACTAATAGATATTATAGGATTTGTAATAACAGGTTTTTTTTAAAAAACGAATATTTAAATTTGCAGCAAATTTATTTTATAATATTTTTTATCCATATGACTTTATATTTTATTATGGAAATAATTTTATAAGTTTACAGGAATGACTACGACAAGCGGTCCTTACTCAATGAAGGACGCTGATGAATCGTTTTGATATTTATGAAGAATCACTGTAAAAGTCCTGAATTGAAGACGTGTTTTTGGGATATTCATCAATGATCGAATTCTACCATACTGGGATGAACATGCTGAGAATTTCACAGAGACAATTCAATATTCTTGATGCTGGCTTATTAAACAACTTAATCCTTATGTGTTCCAGGGGAAGACGGATGATGTGACGAGATGGGATATTAACTATGCAGTATCTATAAGAAGTATTTTCAGGTCAAGTTGTGGACATGGTGGTTTGGATTTTCATTTTTATTTCTATTACAGTATAACTTTGATATAGTAATTTAGATCTGTTTCGTTACATTGAAATTATTTATTTTTTGTATTTACGTTTTTCTATGTATTTGAGTTATATAATTCGAAAAACGTTTTGCGCTTTACGTTTAATATATTTGAATGTAATTAATTTTTTTTAAATAATATCAAAATTCGTTGTTTTTTTGTTACATATTGGAGTATGTAAGCTGGCTCTGCCTTGCGAAACCTGTTAGGCTACATATTTGTTATACTTATTGCTTCTCCCACCTTTCGAAGAGTTAGGAGTTGATGATATTTCGAATTGTTGTTTATTGATCTTAGTTTCTATATTCAATGCTTTTTTTAATTTTTGTTTCTTATTATTGCACCTACTTTTCATACAATTTTATAACTTTCACCTTTGATTAAAGCGTACACTGTAAACAATTTGCAGCAAACTGTCCGGTCATTCGACCGTTTTTATAGAATACTGGTTAAATAACAATAACTTAACTCTACTCTGACCATAATATGTGCAATAATATGGTCAGAATAGGGTTAAATAACGGTTAAGTAACCGTTTTCTATAAAAACGGTCAAATGACTGGACAGTTTGCTGCAAATTTTTTACAGTGTACATTGTCTCTGTGTTCATATATATATATATATATATGATCTAATATTTATTGCTGTTGACCTATGGTTTATTTATTTATTATAAATATATATATATATATATATATATATATATATAATAAATAATTTTTTAACATATATAATAATAATATAAATAATATAAAATTTATATTATTCAAAATTTAATACTGATAAAAAAAAGATAGATGGTGTTGAGAAATTTCTGCCTATTTTCAAAAACTACATGGATCGTAAACAAAAAGGTAAAATGCTTCTGTTCAAAGACATTTCTTCTCAGGAGATTATAAGTGTAATTTTGAAAAGATGAATCTTAAAGTATATAACAATGTTTTAAAAATCAACCGTAAAGATTTTTCCTTACAATTTATTTTTATAGGTTAGAGATGAAAGTACTCTTAAGTACCTTTAAGTAAATAAAAGTTTTGGTGGCGTTATTATATAAGTAGTTTAAGGATATCAGCTTTATAAGAATTGTACTAAAGCGCTGTAAAATAAAAGAATGATAGTTTCAATTTACGAGCTTAAAATTTGAGCTGAATTATTAAATTTTTAAAATAAAAAAATAAGAAGTAAATGTAAAATTTAAAATTTGGTTGTTAACGGTTATACATAGTACTTTTCAATTAAAATTATTGTATTTTATTCTAACACAAACACAGCTGTAAAAACCGTCAAAAATTTTATATTTCCTGGTAAAATAATTAATGTAAAATATGCTTTTTAAAATGTTAAATTTATTGATAATTTGAAATCATATGATGTTATAAATTTCTCTAATGACACTTTTGATATTAATGCGACTACCCTAAAATTTTACAGTTTTGAATTTTAAATTGTTGAAACAAAAAATACTTTTCGTTGTTTATTTTATATGTTCATCGCATGATATTTTTTCTACAAGATAATTCTACACTAATAATTATGTTTTATTGCATTTAGTAGTTGATGTTTTTCATCAATTTTTATTTATATAACCCTACTTATAAAGAGATTCTGCTTTTGTATTTTTTATAAAGATCTTTTAATATAAGAATGTTTACATGTATATACAAAATGTAAAGAAAAATTAAATTATATAAATAACAAGCGTGTCTTTAGACTAGGAGATCATTTCTCACATATTATATTTATTTTAAGATGTGTTACGAGTACTGCACGTAAAGTTTCAAGTAGTTACAGAGGTTTACAACACGAAATATGGTTCCATACATATAATATAATCCAGGGCTGTATTTTTAGAAGATTTTTATGTTTTTCTCTCTTTACAGGAATAAAGTGTGGAATTCCTGAAAACTTTCGATTTCCAGTTTTCGATGGATTTATACGTTTTAGAACGTCTTGAACGTGATTTAACTGCTCACTGTTAAAAATTTGCAGCAAACTGTACAGTCATTTGACCATTTTTGTAAAAAATGGTTACTAAACCGTAATGTAACTCTATTCTGATCATAATATGGAGAATAATATGGTCAGAATAGTGCTAAATTAAGGTTATGTAACCGTTTTCTATAAAAACGGTCAAATGACTGGACAGTTAGCTGCAAATTTTTAACAGTGCTTTTATAAGATGTCTATCCATGCATCTGTCTGTGTGTTTGTCTCTTTGTGTATATGTTTGTCAATGTGTGTGTTTGTGTGTCTGTCTGTATGTGACACAAAATTTGAGTGCGCTCTATATCAAGAACTAATGCTAGAATTTTAATCAAACATCATATTCAGTTAGGTATTTACATAAATAGACTCTGATTAGGTGGTTTAAGGCTGCATTTTTCACAATTTCCGTGATAGCTATATCTCCAGTTGCAGTATGCAGGGAATTTAACCATATTTCATATTCTGTTAGGTCTTAACATAATTAGATCCTTATTAGGTTTGGACGCATACCGCCGGAAAGATGTCGCTGCTATGCTCTGTTTTTCGCGATTTCCGCGATAGCTATAGCTCGAGAACGAATAAATTGTCGTTTTATTTTTCTTGCAGACGATTTGATTGATATAAAGTTTTGTGATGGCCACAACATGCTACTTTTATAACAAATACTTTAACCAGTTAAAGTGGGTTATGCCCTTTGTAATGCAGGCAATATTAAAATGGCTACTCCACATTTCAACAGATGTGACGAAAATTTAAAGAATATCAAATTTCGTTTTTTATCAGTTTCAAATCACATTATAATTTAAAGTATAATATTTACCACAAACCACATTCAGTTGCTTTCTTAAACTTCAGAAATGCATGGAAATGTCTTTCATTGCTATAAAATACTCTGCTATAAATCTGTGTTTCGCGATTTCCGCGATAGTTATAGCTCAAGAACGAATGGATTGTCATTTTATTTTGCTTGCAGACGATTTGATTGATATGAAGTTTTGTGATGACCACAACATGCTACTTTTATATCAGATACTTTAGCCCATTTAAGTGGATTATGCTCCTTGTAATGCAGGCATAATTAAAATGATTACGCCACATTACTGCAGATGTGGCAAAGATTTAGAGACTATTAAATTTCGTTTTTTATCAGTTTCGAATCATAATAAAATTTAAAGAATAATATTTACCGCAAAACACACTTACTTGCTTCCTTATACTTCAGAAATGCATGGAAATGTCTTTCATTGCTATAAAATACTCTGCTATACTCTGTGTTTCGCGATTTCCGCGATAGCTATAGCTCAAGAACTAATGATTTGTCATTTTATTTTGCTTGCAGATGATTTGATTGATATGAAGTTTTGTGATGGGCACATGATGCTACTTTTATATGAGATACTTTAGCCCATTTAAGTGGATTATGCACCTTGTAATGCATGCATAATTAAAATGATTACGCCACATTACTGCAGATGTGGCGAAGATTTAGAGAATGTTAAATTTCGTTTTTTATCAATTTCAAATCATAATAAAATTTAAAGTATAATATTTACCGCAAAACACACTTTCTTGATTCCTTATACTTCAGAAATGCATGGGAATGTCTTCCATTGCTATAAAATGGGAAAAGTAACGGACATTTTATTGTATTGATATGCATTGAATAGTTGTAATAAATTCTTCCATAGGTATTTTATCGTTTTCCTATAAATAAAGAAAAAAGTTAGATTCACGCTTAACTCACAAGAAATAGTCTACGATAATTTCACCAGATGTGTATGAGAAAAATAAGTCTAATATGTATTTATTTTACAATCTGATTAAATATAAATAAATATGTTTATAAACTTTAGCTGTTAAAAAAAATGAAATGTTCTGATTATCCACTATATGTAGATTTATAGGCAAAATACACCTTATTATTAGTTGCTTATTGAAGCGAGAATTTCCAATTGAATTTAATATAAATTTAATAAAACTCTGCACTAATCTTTGTTTCATCCTTTTTAAATATATTATTCGTTCATCACTTTTTTATTAACAAATTATTAATCATAAAAAGTCAATCCATCCGATCTTATCCCACCGGTGGAGTATAACATGATGAACATGTTTTTAATATTTAAAGATAAAGAACTAATTACAATTTGAGAAATTGGAGAAAAGAAGTTCACCCCTTTATCAGCTTTAAAAAAAGCATAATTACTCTTATCCATGTAATTACAGAATGATCCTTATTAAAAACGTTGAGTAAAACATTTATCATTTGTTCACAGGGATACGCAAATGAATTTGGATTAATTATAGAGTTGGTGGTGATAAACGTTTAAAGTACATTTTAATGATGTTACACTACTTCACACGATGAGAAAATGATATGTATTGTTGATATGCGCTATACCATATTTGCTATAAAAAATGATATGCGTAGCATTTGTTAATCTTTTATAGGGATACACAAATATGTGCTGGATGCTGCAATTGTTCACAGCGAACTTTCATGATACTGCAGTAATTCTAATTCTAATGAAATTGATATTGATTATTGATTCTTGTGGTATCATATTCTGTACAGACACCATTAATAACGTCTATTACCTCCCCAAATCGTCTATGATATTAGCAGGATATGCGTTTTCGGTTGCACTTTATAGCTAAAATAAATATTAATATTTTATATTGTGTGTATAGATTATATGCATATTTACAATTAATAATCTACAGAAAACTATCAAGCCATTCAACGGTTTTTATAGAAAATTGTTACATAACCGTAATTTATCTCCAGTCTGATCATTAAGAACGCTTGATAATATGGTCAAGTAACCGTTATCTATAAAAACGGTTGAATGACTGGACAGTTTATGCAGATTTTTAACAGAGGAAAAAAATACTTTTTTGAAAACTGTTACATAACCGTAATGTACCTCAATTCTGACCAATGAGAATGATTCAAATTATGATCGAGTAACTGTTATCTATAAAAACGCTTGAATGACTAGACATTTTTCTGCAGATTTTAAACAGTGCATCCCCATTTAAGGTTTCACAAAAGAATTCGATATATTTACCACATAGGATTGAGAGTTAACTGTAATACACATTGTTATGCTGAACAAAATTTTAGTATTATATGCGATGCAAGTATAATAAAAATTAATTGATATACAGGACATCACAAATAAACTTGAATATTTTGGCGTTTGAATCGCAGTTGCCAAAGTTAATTTCATTCTGTTAATTATTTACTCGCTACATTAAATTTTAATATGTCGTATGTGTAAAAAAACTAAAAATAGATTTTTAAAAAACACGCTTTTATTTATGTACTTAAAAGTAGAAATACGCCGAATATAACATTTTCATTATGTAAATGAAAATCCACGATGTCGATTTCTGTAAGAAAACACCAAATTTAGAGGTCAGTGTTAAGGGACTCGACAACCTTTAAACTTCTTTCATTTGTTCGGTATTTTAAAACGCCTTTTTGTCATATTATTAAAAAGTTTTGTGATAAAAAATTATTTAATCTAGAAGAAATGCAATTCTTGTGGTAAAATTTAAAATATATACATAAATAAGTATTAAAACTTTTTTTGCATGGCTTTTTTACAAGTGTGTTCTATAACGCTTAGAGATAAGATTTCCTAAAAGAATTATTTTAGGAAAAAATAAATAAAATGTCGATCGCACATGTGAAAAATACAATAAAAAAGACTATTTACTTACCATAAAAAATATACTAGCTATTTTAATGAAAATCCGATCCCTTGTTTTATTAAATGTATCTTAAATACGATTAAAAGTGTAAAATAACGATTAAAAGTGTAAGTTGAAATTTTAGCATTTTGATGATAGTGATAAAAAATATTGGAAAAATCACGTACTTAGAAAAATTAATTTAACAATTGCAACTTTGATACATTTAAAGAGAAAAGGATGCAGTAAACAGCCATTTTCACATATTTATAATCATCGGGTATTTACAGAACTTTGTCAGAACATAATAGTGATATCGAAATACATTTGAAGCAAAAAATTGGAAAATTGATAATTTCATCATTTTTCGCAAAGTGAAGGGCCGTGAATCCCCTATAATAACAATCTACCTTATCCAATAACAGAAATAATATCCCTTATTGGATTTAAAAAAATATTTTTTTTCTCAGGTCCTTTTAAAAATATGACGACAGGAATGAAAAACAGCATTTTTATTTTGCCGTAAGTCCTTCTTTTCAATACTGTAACAAACAAATATTTATTGTTGAGTCACGTGAAATGTGACTAAACGTTATTTAATCAATCGAGAATTTTTAAATTGTTTTTTGACGTACAATTTAAAATGTAATTAAATTTAATCTACTGGGTGGTTGTAATATAAGTATCTCTATTTGGAGCTGTCTGTAGCTTGAAAGAATAACCGGAATGAAACCAAAATCGGCACACTTACTATTCGAGAAAGGGAAAGAAGAATGGAATAAAAAAAATTAATTGCAATAATCGCCGACAGATGACACTTTTGAGTGTGAAATGTAATGTGTAATATTGTGTATCGTGCAGGTGTCGCGAACCTCAATAACTTTACCACTTGTCACAACATGTACGAAACATCAATCTTGATGCGTTACATTCAGCAGGTGAGTACGTTATGCACCGCCTGGATTGTGTCCTCCAGCACAATGGTCATGTGGAACCTAAACATGCTCGGCACCGCCATATGAAAGCGTAACCACATTCACTGTGACATTTTCCAATAAATTAGGCGTGTCATCCGGTTTGACGCCTTAATACTTTGTTTTTGTATAACACATTACATTTCACACTCAGTAGCGCCATCTGTCGGTAATTATTGCAATTATTATTTTTATTATTCCATTCTTCTTCCCCCTTCTCGAATAGTAAGTGTACCGATTTTGGTTTCATTCGGGTTATTCCTTCGAGCTAAAGACAGCTCCAAATAGACATACTTTTATTATAACCACCCTGTGCTAATTGATAATCAAGTTCTGGAAATATGGAAATAAAACGATTACAAAATACCGTCTTTACATATATGAACCAAGTTAACTAAATAAAATCGTGTAAAAATTTATGCAATATATACAGAGCTACAAAAATGAATTTGAGTACTGTACCGTTTAAAGGGGGTGATTTCTAAAAATGGACTTTAAGCAGTGTTTATACGCTAAATTAAATAATTATAACTATTAAGAGTGCATAGTTATTAAGTACTCTCGTTTCAAATGCTCTATAGATATATGAAAGCTTTGAGATTAATGTAGGGAAAATAGGGAAGTTGTACTATACTTATCTAATAATGGTGGAATTAACATTGGTTGACAAAGGGGATATTTCCTTCTAAAATAACATTTAAAATTATCAGTAAATATTATGAAAATTGAGAAAGTTATTATCCAATAAGAAAATATAAATTATCATTAAAACAAATTATTTAAATATTACTCCGCAACATACGTACAAAAAATAAATTAAATGTTATAAAAGATAATTTGCAGTAACTATTTAAGAAATTACCCTCCGTTAGAAATTATATATATATATACATATATATATATATATTGTAAAACATAATCGAAAAACCGAAAACCTTTTCGAATTATATTATTAAAAGGAAGAAGAAATAGTAGAATAAGTACGAAAGTGATATTTAAAAAAGCGATAGTTGAAAGTTAGTTTTTATTTTTTTAAGGTTCATTTACTTGTGAAATTCTTATCCCACTAACCGTGGTATAGAAAACAGATTTAACACAAAATAAATGATGAAAGTTTTTCTTTTTTAATATTCAAAGATTTTGCAGGCACACGTTTAACTCGTCATAAATTTTCCAAAGAGGAATCGTAAATTTTCTAAATGGAAGGATTTAACTTTCCTTTTGTGATTTTTTTCCATTCTTCTTTAAGATTTAGCAAAAAACAGCGAATAAATCTACATAACCCATTTTTTAAAGCTTTAAATTCAGTTATCTACCCTATATATATAAAATCCTAATGAAACGAATTTGTGAAACGATTTTATGAAACGAATTTATGAAACGATTTTATGAAACGACTGATTAAACGACTGATTATGTTTCAGGGGTATTTTTAATAAAATATTAAACGCTTGATGGTGAAATTAATACAAATTGTCCATAAAAATCCGCGGATGTCAAAACTGGTAATAGAATTTTAAAATTGGAATTAGTTTTCGAGATATTAATTTTTTTTTCTAATTTTAATGACATTTCTGTAATGATGGCAATTAATTACTCAGTTTTTTTGTGACAAAAAAGGGAAAAAAATTGAAAAGGATCCCGATAGGGATTATTGATTTCTTTTTATTCGTCATTTTCAAATTGAAATTGAATTTATCTTTTATTTCAATCGATAATGAAGACAAGATTGTGATTAAATTATGTTTTTCAGGAAAATTTGAAAAAAAAAAAAATCCCATTTCTATCGTCAGGATTCAATCGTCTGTCAGCACTTAATTTAATTTATAAACTGAAAATATTTTGAATAAATTCGTCCAAATGACGTCATTTATGTAAACGCAAAAGAAAGGGGGGAAAAGGAATTAATAGTAATTATTATTTATTGATATCATTTTGTTATTTTTTTGTAAAATTTAATTAAACGAATTTATAAAATCACTAATTCGGATATTTGAAACGAATATATAAAATAATAATTGCCCAACTGAACGGAAGGAGAATAAAATATCCTGCTTGGTTTTTTCCGCCAACCTTTTTAAAAAAGCGTCAAGACCCCTATAACAGAAAAGCACCAAAAGTTCATTGGGTTTGTTTTCATAACTTTTGGCAACAAATCTATGTATATTAACGAATCTATCCCTTTTTGATGCTCGAATTACGCCAAACCTAAAAGAAAAGGATCCTATACTGGAAAAGTACCCGATTTTCTTATGGACAATATTCAAGTGACATAACATGATTTAAAAGTATCGCGGATAACAAATTTGTTTAAATATCTCATCAATTGATGCCGAATAAATGCAGGCATGCATGCACAAAATATTTAATTTATTTTGTATGATAAATAATTATTAGAAAATTCGTATATACATATTAATTAAAATAAATAATTTACATATTTAAAATAACATGAAAATATGCATGATGGTGCACTAAAATAGAGAGAAAATTAAAACCTGTTACTGAAAATGTCTATAACATAGTACTTTTCAATACCGTGGTTCTAAATGTTATTCACAAGCAGATGGAATTTTTCTCATCCTTAAACGCTAAGGAAGAATAGAATACAGATTGTTGTTATAAAAGTCCGAGAGGTAGCCACAATTTAAACCTAAGCATTTTATAAAAGCTGCTTTTCAAGGTATAATTGATTATACTTATCAATCCCGAAAACAGTCGTCAGTTGTCGCAACAGCTGTGTATGAGGCCATGATAATCAAAAAAGGCCACATTAAAACGCTAAAAGCATGGCAACCCAATTACAGATTTACCAATATTTTTAAAACAAAGCACGTTGTCATGATTTTAGAAGCCTCGAAGTCTGAGCGGGGGTTGGCGAGCGTAGCTCGCAGGGGGTAGGCCCACTAGTATGAAATATATTATTTTAGATGAACAGTCAGATACTTGGTTCTCTGTTCACTGAAGGATAATCATACGAGATGTTTCCGAAATGTAAAAATATACCTCAGGCAGGAAAGACAAAGTTCTGATGAGTGCGGTGGCAACACATATTGTAACCTGAAACATTTGAACTTTCCCTCGCAGTCATTCGTTATTTTTACGGTGAGTCTGTTTCGTGTAGCACGAGTTTATAATGGCTGAGTCAATTCTGAATCCCACCAAATATGAAGTACGTTCCGTCATAGGTTTTCTGCATGTAAAAGGTGAGCGTCCAGTGGATATTAAAAAAAAAGGTTCCGTGTATGGGAACATTGTTAATCGACAAAATGTAAAGAAATGGTTTTGTGCTTTATCTGGACGTAAGATCAATGTTCATGAAGAACCCATAACAGGTAAGCCATCTATGATCTCTGACTTTCACCCAGCGCTTACTACATATTCTTTTACCTGAAGAAATATCTTGCAGGACAAAACGTCCACGATGATGATTAGATCAATATCGAAGTTCAAATGTGCTTTTGACAACAGGCGGTAAACTTTTATGACTGTGGGATACAAAAGCTTGCATCCAGACTTAACAAATGCTTGGAACAATGACGACAACTATGTCGAAAAATAAGACATATATGAGTGAGTAATTTGTAACGGACATATTTTCAGCTAAAAGTTTTTTTAATGAATATGTGACATTATTTCATTACTTTTCGAAAACAACTCGTATTTTTTCTTATAATTGAATACCTTTTGAAATAGACAAAAAGTTGAATTAGAAAAAAGCCCATTTTTTTAAATAGTTATTTTTTTTATTAGGAAAAAAAATGTGCAGCAGAATTGACAACACATCCTCTTACGAATCAATGGATATTCAGAAATAATAACAAAATTCTGCATTACGCTTAAAATAAAACTATAATTTTAAACATTTTTTAATTTTGCAATATGCGTTGTAAAAAATAAATGATTTACTATGGAAGAAATCACCCTCTATATATCAAAGAAGTATTTCTCCGTAAGTGATTTAAAAACATTTCTTCTATCGAGTATAATACGAAGATAAAATGCCTTTCCTATTTATCTCTTTAAATGCTAATAAAATTGCGAAAAAGCAATAAAAGATATATTTAGACAAAATGATATTTGAACTCCAGTCTCCTTTTCTTTAAGGTTCATTTACCGGAGATAATCTCCAGCCATTAAGTGCAACGTAGAAAATAGATTTAACACAATACAAATGATGAAAGTTTTTGAAAAAAATATTTAAGCTGTTCTAGAACACTTAACTGTTTATAAATTTTGTAAACGAAAATCATATTGTTACAAATTCTCCAATTTCCAATTTTCTGAAAGTAGATTTGTAAGTAAAATGGTACGTACTAAGTAGATGAATACGATTTTATTGACAATTATTCTTAAAGATAATATAAATATAGAAGGGAAAGAAGATACAGAAAAGAAGATTGCAGAAGTACATGAAGATGTTTAAAGGATAAGTTAAAGGAGTAAAAGATGAAGTTCAAGGCATAGACCAAAATTTTAGTGATGAGATCTAATAAACCTCCTTTTATCACCGAATCTGGCGTTGTTAATCCCTATCTGATTCTCCTAATATTTCACCTACAGACATTATGGACTGTTTAAAATACTCAATTTGATGTAGTTAATAGTACACATGGATGGGGTGAAATACTGATAGCAAGCCAACTAGTGGCTTCTCTCCGCAGTCAAGCAGCAGATACTTTTCAAGGAATTCTTTCAAATAAATTAACTGAATTTAACACTAAAGAAAAAGTCTCAAAAAGTGGATTTTTTGATAGCCATTCAGCACATTTTTACAGGACTAAACTTAATCCTACAATGCATGATTATTTTTTTTTGCAAAAAAAAAAAAAAAAAAAAAAAAAAAAATGTATGGTTTAATTTATGCTTTAGACTTTAGGAAAAAAAACTAAAAAAAAGTAAACATATAAATTTTAGAAGAAAATACAATTTTTTATTACGTTCCATATGTAGCACATGGTGCATTAGCGCTTTTGTTCGGTAATATAACAATAATAAATCATATCGTGTATTTAAAATTTTAATTTATAAAAACGTGTAATTATTTGAAATGAAACTCTCATATGCAATTACTTGGTCGACACATAGTACGAGCTTTTGTGGTATGTTTTGAAAGTATTGTACAATATTGAAAACTTTGAAAACGCAGTTATTTATCCACAGAAAACGCTTTCAACTTTAGGTGCACATATACATATTTTTCTGAAGGTTTCCATTACAGGACTAATTTAATTTAGGCGAACACTTACTTACAGGAGCTCCTGATGGCGGTTTCGTATAATTATCATTGAAATTCAAGAGCTGACGGATTTTTGGCAACTGCTTTACAAACGTAAATCTACATTGCTAAAGATAAGCTGAATTCAGAGTAACAGCACATATGAACTTTAGGCAATAGTGTGAGACACACAATAAAAAAGATTTCTAATTGTTTCTTCAATTCTGTTATCGTAATTTGGCTAGGTTTTAATAGAACATTTTGTATGATTATTTTTTTTAATTTCTTCTACAATATATCTTAGTAAAGCATTATAAAAAAATACAAGAAATTCTGTTGTAGTGTATCACGAATTCTGTGACTGGGGCTCTAAATTTATGTTTCAAATAAACTAAAAATGTGTTGCTTGAAAAGGTTTCTCCTACTGCATAATTTTTTTTTATTTTTGTTTCGATAACAATTACTGTTCGTTTAGTTTTTAATGGCTATAGTTTTAGATCAAATCCTTGTTCTAAATTATCTTCGAATTACCCCTGATGTATAAACTGAGGGTTTGACAGTTTCACCGCATTTTCAGGGTCGCTATTGCCAACATTGGCGTATTTTGAAGCGACAGAATCACACTTGAGAGATGAAGAATTATTTACCTAATCACTTACAATTTCACAATATTTAGATCAAGAGAATCCGTACGTTTTATCGTCATTTTAGGCTTCCAAAGAGTTTTGGCTGTATTCATGTCCGAATGGTAAGATAAAAAAAAAATATTAACATATTTGTCAAGACTTCCTTTGGTTTAAAAAAAATAATAATCAAATACAAATAAAAAAATTTAAATTTGTATGCATGAATATAATCAAGTCAATTCAGGATATGACATAGTATATGGAACGGTTTATGGAAGTAATTTATCAATACATTAACATTAGAAAAAAAAACATAATTGCACTTTTTTAGTATACAGGTTTAGCAACATATAATTGCATTTTCACACTTAAAAATCTTCTCAATTGTTATTGAAATTTACATTCATGTAAGGAAAAACTTGAAATTGACAAAAATTAATTTTTCATAAAACACTTTAACATGTACAACAAGCCTACTAACTAACGATTATGTTGTACTAAAATGTTTGAATATTGTATGACTTACGATACACGTTAGATGTTTCCGCTATTCAAGTATTTGGCACTGTACATAATAGTATTGGTTGTTCCACATATGCCACTGGGAACAACATATTGTTAATATTAAAATATAAGAACAGGGCGAAAGTTCGCACGTTTCTGGGGAAGAAAATAATAGAATCAAATTGATTTATTCAGATTGCTTCCTAGACGCTCGCGAAAATTTAGGAGCACAGCTGTTGTCAATGCAACTACAGACATAAGATACGCAGAATTCGACACATTTAATGAACTCAAAAAACTTTCATAGCGCACTAACATACATCATGAAATACAAAGTTGCCAAAACAATTTCCAGACATACAGAAATAGCTGAGTTGGAACATCATGACACAAATCTAGATATGACCATCCAAGATTTCATCAATTAAGTGGGTGAGGCTTTGAATAATAACAGAAACATTCCAACGAGAAAAAAAAAAAACCTCGCACAAACTACGATATCACGTGTTGGAAATGTTATTCAAAAAGGCATTTTCAAAGAGAATGCCCAAAGGCCAAGCTTAAAAATATCGCATGGCCATCTTCTTGGGAAAAGTCTACCTTTTCAAGAGAATGTTTCTTTTAAAGTTCCGAGGATTTCCTCGCTTGGAGAAAAGAACATGGTATATGCATCGACCGACATATGAGTGGCATTCTACGTTCGATGTTAGTAGACATAGGAGCAAATGTCGCGCTTATGAGAATAAATTTAGTGTAAGATTGACCGAGTATGAGAGGCATTGTACGTTCGATGTTAGTGGATACAGGAGCAAACGCCACATCTATGAGAACAGATTTAAATGAACTGAAGAAAAAATACATGAACCCAGCTCTTTTTATTTCTTTGAAGACGCTACTAGAGATAGAGTAAAAATACGTATGAAGATAGATACAATTATAAATTTCGGCTCAAAAACTTTCGAACACAAAATTTACATCGGAGACACAACGTCTAAATATATTCTCGTATTAGAATTTCTCGAGAAATTTTACCTCACTGTCCACATGAAAAATAAAATAAAATAAGAACAAATAGGCAAAAAAAATAAAATTTTAAAATTTTAATTTAATTTCAATACTATAACAAAAATATATGGATGAATTTACAGCACAAAATCACAACAGTCAATAAATAACTACAAATAACATCCAAATAAGTGGTATATAAGAGCTATTCTCCTAAATTTCTCCATTAGCGATTCAAAACCATTTTCTTCTACAGAGTATAACTAAAAAATAAATGCGTTTTATCTTTATCGCTTTCGAGGATGACAAAATAACGAAAAAACAATGAAAGAGGTATTAAAACTAAGTGATATTTGAAACTAGTCACCAGTTCTCAAATATCCATTTACTTGATATTCTCCTCCGTTAACCATGGTGTTGAAAACAGATTTAAATCAAAATAAATTATGTTGTTTTTTTTGTAAAAGTATTCAAATTTTTTGTAGGCGAATGCTTTACTCATCATAAATTCCCTAAAGTGAAACTCTAAATTTTCTAAATGGAAGGATTTAGCTTCTCTTTAAAGAATATCTTTGTCATTCTTCTCTTCAACTTAGCAGAAAAGGGAGATAAATCCACATAATGCATTTTCTAGGGAAACTTTAATTTTTGTTACATGAAATATATTCTAAGGTGTTTTTTATGTTTTAGATTAAGAGTTACGCACATCGGCTTTAATTCTATAAAGATTAATTAAAATGTTCTCTCAAAATTTGAGCATATTCTTCTGTAGATGTATTTCACCACTAAATATGAGTTTAGAAATGAATTCATTTGTTATCAAAAGTATTTCACATAAAGACCTTTAAAATTGTCAGATACAAATAATCGTACTTTCAACGCAACTTTTAACCGAAAGAGCAGAATCCATGAATAGAAGCTAAACAGCAGAATCTCTGAATCTCTGAACATAATCTTCATTTTCCAGTGTTATAGAATGAATTATGGTAGTTTAACTTTAAACATTTGTCTTAATATAAGAAAAGTATCATGTCCTAGTTATTCAAACATACTCCTTTCCTACAAGCAAAAAAACGAAATCCTTCTCCCTAGTTATCTCTTCAAAGGCTAATAAAATAACGAAAAACCAATGAAAGAGGTATTAAGAAAAAACTATATATGAAAACAAGTCTCCTTTTCTTCAAGGTTCATTTACCTGGGATGTTCTCCTGCTATTAAGCGTGTTGTGGAAAAGAGATTTAACGAAAAATAAATTATTAAAGTATTTGGAAAAATATTTAAACTTTTTGTATGCGAACGCTTAACTTATCATTAACTTTTTAAAGAGAAAAGGTACATTTTCTAAATGGAGGGAGATTTAGCTACTTGTTTAACACATTCTTTTCCATTCTTCTTTTCAAATTAAAAGACAAAATGGCAGATAAATATGCTTGATGCATCTCTCTTAAGAATATGCATTGAAACGTATTGTAACATTTCTTTCAAGATAAGTTTTACGTAAGCCGTGATTCAATCAATGAAGATTAATTATTATTTTATACCATATTATCATATTATCATATAACATTATATCATATTATGCTTTTTTCTGTAGATGCGTTTCACCCGAAATATGATTTTGGAAAAGAGTCCATTTATGAAAATGAATTTAACAATAGTGGTTTGAAATTGGGAGATATAACAATCGCACACAACGTTTAGCGAAACAACATCATTTCTGAATAGTGATGTTCATTTTGCAATACGTTAAGAGTGAATTACTGTTAGTTTCAACATACTTTTAAATATAACTAGCTTTATTGTCTCTTAGTGATTCAAAACAGTTTTTTTTTCTAACCAGCATTATCTAAACAACGGCATACTTTTTCGTATTTATCTTTTTAACGGTTATAAAATAGCGAAAAAACAACGAAAAAGGTATTAAATCAAAGTGTATTTGAATGCTAGTCTTCTTTTCTTCAAGATACATTTATCTGATGTTTTCTAGTGCTATTAAACGTGGTGTATAAAATAAATTTATCACAAAATAAATGTTCAAAGTTTTTGAAAAATATTTAAATATATTTAAAAGCAAACGCTTAGCTCATGATAAGAGAAATCTCATTTTTTTCCAAATGGAGGGATTTAGCTACTTGTGTAAAGAATTTTTTCATTCTTCTTTTAAACATAGAAAAAATGGCAGATGAATCTGCTTAATGTATCTTTCTGGAGAAGCGCAAATTTTGTGAAGCGTATTCTACCATTTCTTTCCAATTAAGCGTTACACCGAAACAGAAAATCCGTAAAGTTCTTTGGAAATAATTGTCCGCTGGGTTTTCAATTATTTCAAAGGAACGTTTCTAGTCAATAACTGGAAGTTTACTGAACACATACCACTGGAATATCAGTAAACTTCCTGTAAAACCCCAGAAATGATTCTGTTTATTTAACAGGAATCTTACTGGCATTTCAGTGTAACGTTTCGGTTGTCAACAGAGGTTGTTCACATTCCTTATATATCAAAATACTCTTACTGATATTTCAACGCTACGTTCCATAATTATACAGTAAAGTGTATTTTCATTCTTCAAAGAAAGTTTAACAAAATTTGTTTATGTTACAGCGAAATTACATCCTATTAATTGCACGTCGCGACGCGTCGTGAGGCAAAAAAAACACCGTAGGTGGGTAATGAGAAACCACTGCTCAGAGACAGCTTCATTCTTGATCAATGTTTGCTCCAGTACCAGGTAAACATAAATTCAAAAATACTGGATTTTTTTAAACATTTCATATAGTGGAAACTGATGAAAATGGAATTTTAAAATATTAAGTAAAATTGAATGAGAGCAAACATCACATCGTCAAAAAAATTGCAAGCTATTAATCGTTATAACCATTAAATTGTAAAACAAATGGTAACATTCCGAGTATATTCCAGAAACATTCGCCATTTTCAAATGCTTGTATGATAATTAATATAGTCTTGAAGAATTCTTATTTTCTATTTTGAAACATAATTCTCAGATCTTCTGTCATTAATGTTAAAGATGGATATTCGTAAATAGTCATGACAGTTATCCCACTGGCACGCGCGCTCGATATCACTGACATATGCAATATGCCTTCAGTATTTTTTAATTTGAAATGTTTAATATCTTTCGGATTTGGTTAAGATTTGATAATTTTACTCCGCTTTTACTTAATAATAAAAATCCCTTTCCAACCAGTTTACATTAAAAGAACTTTTCAAATATAAATTTCGCCTGCATTTTTCAAGTTATGCTTATCTATATTACTGGAGTATACCTTGATCAAAAGAAAAGCTCATTTGCAAGTTGCGAATGCTAGGAGTGAGTTTTCACTGCACTGTAAAAAAAAAAGAAAAAAATCTAGAAACATTTATTAACCCTTTTAACGGCTGTGGTCACATATGTAACCACTTAAATTTAATTACAAACAAGCACCCAACACCCAGAATATTTTGATAAAATTTTCATTTTATAATGAACATGGATAAAAGCAAATATTTATTTCTTAAGAAATTCGATTGCAAATTTTTGTGTCAATCAATCATTTCCTTTTTTAGGAACAATATTACTCCGCGTCCGAAAGGATTAAGAAAAACAAAAAAATATTACTGGATAATTCTTGAACATTCCACTGAAAATTCTGTTATCTTCCTTTTAAATAGACCGGAATATTCCTGATGTTTCAAAGGAAGCTGTCTGATATATCTGCGGAATATTTACGAAATATGCAGTAAAATCCTTGTTATTTCCAAGAAAACTTCTTTGGAAATAATAGACTGTAATATTACATACTACCAGTCTAACTGTCAACACTACTTCAGAATAGTTATTTTAGATTTATTTAGATATCACGTTCTATCATTACGTGTTATAGAAATTATAATTAGAATTTCCTAGCGAATCGTTTAACTATTTAAAAAACGCAAAAAAGGAAAACATTCAAGTAATATATACATAATTTTACCTTTATTTACATTGTACGTAAGTCGTCTTTTAATTAATGAACATTAATTATTATTTCCACTTATAATGAAACACTTTTTCAGTAAATTTATTTAACACAAAAAGGTGATTTAAGAAAAAAAGCCCTTTGTAAAAAAATTGTTGTTTTCAAAACAATTAGAATATTAATGTGACTAGCTTTCAGGTTCAAAAAAGAAGGTGTATTCATGTTTTCCACACAAAATTCAGCAAAATAATAGAATCTCTGAATAGTGACACTTCCTCCTGCCTGATTAAAATGAAGTACTATCAAAAACAAATTACCAAAAACTCTCTATATATCAAAAGTTTTATTCACGTCTCATCAAATGTTTTACCAACGTCTTATCAAAAGTTTTATCCAAGTTTTATCAAAAGTTAAATATTTTTTCGTTTTCATATAGAATGTAATCCAAAAAAGATATAACCTCTCTGATTAATCTCTTAAAAGTTTGATAAAACAGAAGAAAAGTAGTGAAAGCTGTATTAAGACAGAGTGATATTTCAACACTAGTCTTCTTTCCTTCCAGGTCCATTTATCTGAGACGTTCTCCTGCCATAATCAATGATACAGAAAAGAGATTGTACATAAAATAAATTATGAAAGATTTTAGCAAAACATTTAAACTTTTTTTTTATATTTCAAAGCTTAACTCATCATAAATTTTCCAGAGTCGAGCAAATTTCCTAAATAGAATCATTTAATTTTTTTTTTATTAAGAATTCCCTTTCCAATCGTATTTCCAACTGAGCTAAAAATGTATTTATTAAATCTGTATAATACATCTTTCTTGAAAAGTACGAATTTGTAATTATATAAAATAGATTCAAATACGAAATGAAACGTATACGCACATGAAATTCATACAGGTTTTGTTTCACAGTAAAAGTTTTGGAAATCGTCCTTCTATCAATGAAAAAAATATTATAATTTCCTCTTATAAAATATCTCTCTTACAGAATATATAGAATATATCTCCTTTGAAAGCCTTTTGCTATATATTTATTTACCCCTAAGGAATTATTCAAAAAGAATTCTATTTCTGAATAAAAGTTTTTAAGCTTTATAATGGTGAAATGGTGTAATCATAGTTTGAATATAATATCTCAGTACTCTATCAGCATTTGCAAAATGAATTGTTCTAACAGAAATCCCCCCTAATTATCAAAAACTTTATTTTCCCTCAGTATATCAAAACAAGTTATATATATATATATATATATATATACATATAGCATAATAATAAAAAAAGAACGAAAAATATTTCCATAATTGTTTCTTAAATGACTGATAAAATAGTGGAAAAGCAATGAGAGAGATATAAACACAAAATGCTATATGAAAACTAGGCACTATTTCTTATAGGTTCATTTACCTGAATTATTATTTCAGCTAATATTAACCGTGCTGTAAAAATACGATTTCATACAATATAAATTACATGAACATTTTTTAAGAAATATTAAAAATGTTTCACAGACAAATGCTTAAGTCATCTTTTTTTTTTTTTTTTTTTTTTTTTTTTTTTCCCCAACAAAACTCATAAATTTTCTAAATTCTTAAGAGATTTAACTTCAAAGATTTTTTTTTCTGAGATTTGACTTCTCGTATATAATATTATGTTTCTTTTTTCTTTTCATCTTAGAAAAACGGTAGATAAATGTGAATAATGAATCTTTCTCCAGAAGTTCTAACTGTTATTTATATAAAATATATTCCCGGATTTACTTTTTGGATTCTGTGCTTAAACGACCTTTATTCAATGAAGAATAATTATTACCTTATTTTTGCGTCTTTTTAGTTATAGATTTATTTAAGACTTAAATAATTATTTTATAAAAGGAACCCGATTGAGAAAAGACTACTTATTAAAAAGATATATGATATTTTATAATCATAGTTTCAGCACAAAGTATAACTGAACTAAAGAATGTTTGAATACTAAGGAAGATCGTTATGGAACAAAGAACTTTTTGGAACAATTCATTGAAAAAATTACAATTCACCTTTTAAATATTCGGTAACTATTTAGGAGTATTTTTAAATATTTTCAATATAGTAAAGGAAAGCTTTAATTCAAAAGATTAATTGGTCTGCAATAATTCTTTCAAAATGAAAAAAAAAAATGATTTTCTGTAGAAGAAATAACATTTAAATATAAATAAATTTCTCCCCAAAGTGTTTTAAAGCCATTTTTGTCTTTAGAGATATAGATACAAAAACTTAATGCTACATCGTATCTATTTCCTAAGCAATGATAAAATCGCGTAAATGAAATTAAAGAGGTATTCAGAAAACGTGATATTTAAAATCTAGTCTTTATTTCTTTAAGGTTCATTTACCTGAATGCTTCTTTTTACATAAAGCGTGGTGTGAAAAACAGATTTAACTCAAAACAAATGATGAAAGTTTTTGACAAATTTTTAAAGTTACTTTTTTGTGGCGAAAGATTTACTTATACAAAATTTTCCATGAAGTAATGGAAGGATATTTCTAAATGGGAGGATTTAATTTCTCGTTTAAGAATATCTTTTTCATTCATCTCTTCAACTGAGGCATGAGGGCGAATAAATCAACATAATGCATATATCTTCAGCAGCTCTAACTTTTACTTATGTAAAATGTATTCAAAGTTTTCTTTCAGATTAAATATTACGTAAGTTGTCTTTTATTTCATGAATATTAATTATATATTCCCATTATGTATATGGATCTTTTGACCTAAACAGGCCATTTATGAAAAATTGTATTTTTTTTAAAGAACTAATAGAATATTAATAAAATTTATTTTAAGATACTTAACTGGAATAATATCTGTTGCAGCACAACTTCAGCTGAGCAACAGAATGTGTGAAAAGTTGAGGTACACTCCCGATTGTTTAGAGTTAGAGAAATATGATAGTGAAACTTTTTCTTTAAATGTCAAAAGTGTATACTTTAATAATTTTAAAAAACTTTCTTCTATACTAGAATGTAATCCGAAAACGAAAGACCTTTTCTTATTTATCTCTACCCTCTAACCGTCGAGATAAAGGACAAAATAGTAAGGTTATTTTCTTTATAACTTTTTTAAATGCTCAAGAAATGTGATATTTCAAACATGATATAAACAAAAAATAATTACGCATATGAATATAATCCTTGAGACTAATAATCATTAGTTAATATTTTAAAACAACATTATATTTGTAGAATTATATAAATTTAAATAATGCTAATATTGGCAGGGAAATCTACAGCAAAGTGAGTGGTTCACGGTGGTGAGAAGATTAAAAGCTCATAAAAGAGCAGAAAAGCCATGAAAACGGTATTAAGACAAACTGAAATTGGAAAATGTAGTCTCCTTTCTCGGATCATTTACCTGAGAAATTCTCCTATCATTAACTATGATCTAGAAAAGAGACGAAAGTTGTTAGCAAATATTTAAATTTTCATAATTCAAAGCTTAAATCACTAAGAACATTTTCAAAAAGAATTACAACCTTTCATTTAACCTTTCATTTTAAACTTATTTTTCTCTTTTTTATTTGCAACTGAAATAAGTGGCGTTTAAATATACGTAATGTATAATTATTAAGAAACTTTAACTGTTAATTAAATTAAATACTAGCAGGGTACGCCGGCTTTGCTGTTCGATTTTTCCAAACGAAACTCGAATGATTAAAACATCTTTTAGTTCTACCTTCCGCCGTCAGAGGGCTCATTCTGTTCTAAACAAACCTGTTTTCGAACGAACCTCTGAACGTGTCCCTGAAGCCTAGGGCACCGTATAGAAAGCGAGCTGCACACGCGCTGCAAACAATAATTAGTTTTAGATATTCCCATTATATATATGGATCTTTTGAATTAAACAGACGAATTATGAAAAATTGTATTTTTTAAAAATAACTAATAGAATATTAATAAAATTTGTTTTAAGGTACTTAACTGTAATAATAACTGTTGCAGCACAACTTTACTTGAGCAACAGAATGTGAGAAAAGTGGGGGTACACGCCTACTTGTTTACTTTAACGTGATACAGTAAAATCTCGTTATAACGAATTGCTGGAGACCACCAATTAAATTCGTTATATTGAAAAATTCGTTAATCTGAAATTTCAATATGGCGTTTTTTAAATAAGGAATTCTTATGCACATTGAATAAAAATGTGTATTATCCATACAATTATATTGAATCTTGGCTAATATTCAAACATGTCGGTAAATAATAAATACAATACATTACTATTATGAAATTTCTCGTTATTAATAAGATAATTATTAAGTTTATTAAATTTCAATATTCTAATCGTAAATATTATAAAGGAGTTATAACTTGTTTTGCATACCTGACGGATTAAAAACTTCACTGACATCTGCCGTTAATGTTTCTTTATTTCTATACAAAAAAGTTTCTACACTGAAGTTGACAATGCATTTTTCAAAACAAATTGTATAAAATGTTTCAATGTTCTATAGAGCTCCTTTTAATCATACAACACAATTTTCGGTATACTTGGTGGAGAACCATCATCTGCTTCATTTTCATTGTCGGCTGCCACCCTTTCATTGAATTTCCGACGAACCTTTTTTTCCAAATTTTATTTTTAAATCGAGATTTTTTTTTCCAACTCAGCATTCGTAAAACTGAAATGACTAATCTTTTTAAACCTTCAATAATTTCGTTAATTTGAAAAATTCGTTAATATGAAATTCGTTAAAGTGAATATTTTTGTAACGTTATTAGGACGTTTTTTTAAAAAACGTTAAGCCGTTTTAGAACTTAACATATAGGACGTTTTTTAAAAATCCAAAAAATATTCATTAAACTGGAAAATTCGTTTAAGTGACATTCGTTGTAACGAGATACTACTGTATTTAAATTTCGATCACCCCCCCCCCTCAAAATTTAACCAATGACATTTAATTTTCACAAATATAGGTAACTTTTTAAACAGAAAGAAAGTGGTTTGACTATGCACTTTATTTTCTCCCCTTTTCAGAAAGTATCTGGAGTATAAGAAGATATTAGTTTTCAGTAGTAGTCTTAATTATGGGCATGTGGGAAATACGGAAGTACCCAAATTCATATTTTTGTATTCGTATTAGATGTCTTTCCCCTTTATTAAATATAAAACGCAAACCCAATTACATCGATTTGGAAATTACAAATAATGTAAAATCTAATTGGGCTACCTATCAGTTCGCACATAAAAAAACGAAAACAAAACACGTGGTCGTTACGTATGTAAGAAGTAAAAGTTCTAAAAGTCAATCTATAATCACAAATGTGTGCGTCAGTAACGTTGATGTCGTAACGATGCGGATAATAATGACGTTAAAAAGTATAAATTACAACAACGGAATTAATGTTTCAATTAATAATTCAAGTAATCGCAATGTTATATCTATGGTAAAACTGAAAATTTTGGACCAAACATTCGACGTTTCAAGGCATTTATTTCGCTTCCGGATTACTTTATATCCCTCGGCCGTTTTTTAATACGCCTGTACCTAAAATTTGATGATTATCGCTTCTAAACTATCGATTTGTACAGAAATACAGACTGTCAGAGAGTTAAATTTTCATTTTTATATATCAGAAAATCCAAGATTTATTTTTCAGAGCTTTATGTGTTTTTCTTTATTTAATAAAATTAATTGTGATTTTAATTTATCATTGCTGACTTTGTTGTGTAGATTTTTTAAGCCTAATAGCAGATATAAAATGAATAGAAAAATAGAAAAAAAGATGCTGCTATGGTGTTTATTTTTTTTTTGATCCCCGGTTGTACAATCGCATGTATGACTTATGTCTATGGAATTGTTTTACACCGGCTACTCTTTACTTGTGCACATTGGAAATTATAAGTCAGTTATGTAGACTCGGTACCTTTAATTTTTTTTTAACATTTTTGACATTTATTAAATGTTTTAAGAAGAAAAATTGATTTAATTAATAAAAAATATGCAATTAATGTAGAAAATTTTCTTTCTTTTTTTAAGGGAAATTTAAAATTACTCTACTTTATCTATTTTGAACTTTTTGAGATTTTTTTCATATTTTATTTCGTATACCTCTAATGACCATATTTCCGAAAAGTTAATTATCATAAAAAAATTAAATATAGTAGCATGCCATACATAAAAAATGACTATTTTTACATAATATTTTTATATTTTTTAAATAAACATTTTCTGTTACTCAAAATCCGATTCTTAATTTTATGAAATGTACCTTGAGGATCTTCCATAAAAAACAGAGATAAATTCAAAGGTACATGTGGACATTTTAAGATTTTGATCATACTCATACATTGAAAATATACAAACTGAGAAAATTGAATTTAAATATTGCAAATCTGAATCATTTAAATGTTATGGATTGCAGTAAAAAGAATTTTTCGCATATTTTTATTAAATTGTTTTTACGACACTTTTAAGAATAAACTACCGATTCCTAGGTTTGTTTTAAACAAAAAATTAGAAAGTTCATATTCTTGTCATTTTTCACATAATGATGGTTACCGCTTCCAATTTTCCAATTTACGTCAATATTAATTTTATTTAAATTGTCAAAACAATCAAATTATAGCTAACTATAAAGGGAATACGACTAAATAATGAGGAATTTTTAAACAATTTAAAATTTATGTTTTATAAATCAAAATTCACATTCTGGATATGACATCACGCAACCACCCCCCCCCCCCCTTTGTAAAAACACTATATTATAGGTACAAAATTAAAGATTTTTATCAAAAAAAATTTTTGCTCAGTTTTCTTATAAGGTATGGGAACAGAAAACATGTTTTATTATATTACTTCAAATGCTATTTTATATTATTGAAAAAAAACAACATGCAGGTGATTATCAAAATAATGGAAACACCCTAGATTTATCAGGAATTCTTTACTAATATGACGTAGAACCGCCTTTGTCATGTAATACATCTTGGATTCGCCTAGTAATCAATTCATACACGTGCTGAACAGTGTTTAGAAGAATATTGTACCATTCGTCGTGGAGATATTGTGAACGTTCCGGGAGAGATGCCCGCTTAGGATATTGATTCCGAAATTAACGCTCTAAAATAGACCATAACGATTCGATTACATTGTGGTCGGCGGACTGTGCGAGCCAAAATAGATGTTGCACTTCATCCTTGTGTTCACCTAACCATGATTGGACATGTCCCACTGCATGAATAGGAGCATTATCATGCTAAAAAATTCCATCTCCTAAAGGAGATAAAGTTTGCATCATAGATGGACCTTTTGGTCAGCTAAAACTTCTCTATACTTCTCCCCAGTAATCCTACCTCTCAGTGTTACGATTGAGCTAGAAAAAAATCACGAAACGGCTGTCCATACCATAACAGATCCACGTCCATGCTTGACAGTTGAAAGGAGACAATCATGATCAGATACTTGTGCAGGTGTCCTCAAAATGTGCACCTGTCCTGTTGTGGAGAAAAGTTTGAAAGATGATTCGTCTGATCATATAACTGTCTTCCACTTATCAATCGATCAGTCTTTGTGGTTGTGGCACCACTGTAGACGACGTTTGGCAGTAACAGCTGTGACAAGTGGCTTGGGAATTTCGGCTCTGCCTTAAATGTTCTATTTATGAAGCTGCCTCCTAACTGTAATTACTGACACTGGAGAATGTAGATGCTGATTGAGCTCTGTGGTCACTTTTGCTGCAGTTGTTTCTTTTTAGACATTACAATCCGCTTCAATACTTGTCGGTCTCTTTCACTCTGCTTCACCTTCTGTCCAGTATTTTGCTTTGCCGAGTTTGTCTTGCCACGCTGTGTATACGCTTCAAAGCTGTGATATTTCGGTCACAGTTGCTCCAGCTATTCAGGCTACTACAATTTGTTCTATTTGAAAGTCTGTGAGATCTGACATTTTACACGTTTGACAAATATTCTAGATGTATTCAACTTCACGAAAGTTACCCCATACTACCATGATATACCATACTGTTTATATTTAAAAAAACTGGTAACTAGAATTAAAGTTTAATGTTTGCGTAGTGCATTCTTAAATGTCACTTTTATTCACAGGTGTTTAAATTTTATTGATAACCGCCTGTATATATATTGTATCTGCACGTAGTATAAGATTAAACAAAAAAAAAATACCGAAAAATTAATCAAATCATTTAGTGTTTTAAAACTACTTTCTTAATATACAGGGTCATTCATAATTCCCTCCGGGGTTTCGAAACGTTATAGTAAAAAAACGAAGACGAATATGAAAAAAAGAAACATATGAAATTATTCCGAAACTATTCAAGTTTTACTTACATATATTACAGGTGTTCTATGTGTGAACCCTTGGTCACACGGCATACATCCATGCGATAGTCCAGTTCCTGCCATACTCCGTTTCTTTAAATTTCCGGTACCACACATGAATTGTTTTGTCAGTTGGTCCCTGTTTTCGATATTTATTACGAAAGGCCCGTTGAACTGACACCACTGATTCAGATTTAAAGAAACGGAGTATGGCAGGAGCTGGACTATCGCATGGATGTATGCCGTGTGACCAAGGGTTCACACATAGAACACCTGTAATGTATGTAAGTAAAACTTGAATAGTTTCGGAATAATTTCATATGTTTCTTTTTTTCATATTCGTCTTCGTTTTTTTACTATAACGTTTCGAAACCCCGGAGGGAATTATGAAGGACCCTGTATAATAAAAAGGCAACTGTAAGCAATTTAATTATTGAAAATATAAAATTATCGAGAACACAAAATTGTGAACAATATCTAGAATTCTAGCACGTCAGGAACCAAGTGAAATCGAATACAAAAATTCTATCTTTATATACATGAACTGAGTTAAGCTATATAACATCATGTAAAAAATACTGGTAACACAATAGCTACCAATCCTGAATGAGTTTACAAAATATAGGTTAGATTTGAGAATTTTATATCAATTATCACTGAGATGTTAGAATTATACCTTATATGAGAGTATATAATCACCTTAAAGATGAAACGTTCAAACGGAAATATATTGGTCAATTGACGGTTTATTAAAACATTATAGATATTTCTGTATTATCGTTGTTACTAAATTCTAAGCATAAAGTTTGTGGAATTGTGATAATATTCCTTATTACTCTTTTAATAAGAATCTATTAATAAACAAATTCAACCGTAGTGGTTGAATGAGTTTTGTGAGTTTTGCATGAGATTGAGTTGTGTTGCATTGCCAATAATCTAGAATGAATGAGAATATTTCTCTGTAATACTTTAATTTTCATAATGTGTAAAAGTATTTTTGTATTTGATGTCACTGGTTCTTTTCGAAATTGTGTTAACTAAGGATTTGTGTGCTGAAAATTCCGCAAGAAAATTCGTATTTCTAATGAGTACTGTCAAACGTCTAAAGTAAGGGTAATTTAGTTCCTCGTGCTTAGTCTTAAACCGAAGTTTCAGATTGTAATTTCCGACAACTGAGAGCCAGGGACTGCAATCAACGACCATTCGTGTAAGGTGTTCATTTTTAAGCATCAAAAATGAAGAAACACCTAAGTCAAAGAGTGCTTATTACAGTTTGTATTTACCATCTAAGTGGAATTTCTGTACCTTGTGAAAGAACTTTGAGTGAATAGTCATCTCCAGTTAAAATAACAGTTTTAATACTGTATTTGGAAATTATTGCGAAGGACTAGTTAAACTAAATTTCGTTATAGCCATCAAAAAAAAAAAAATTTCACTACTTATCCTGCTTTACAGTTGCTGAATAAAATATTACTGATTTTATTGTCATTTGTGTCATGACTCACTTACAATCTGAAGTGCACGAAAAGGCCATCACATGTTCTTTGAAGCATAAAATGTATCAACTCTGCTTTGCACCAGAAATTTTCAGTTTGTTGAACCATAATTATGGCTTTTCAAACCATTTAGTGTAAATAAAAGATACACTGTATGCAATATAAACAATATACAGTATATTTAAAATCCGTTGCATTTAATGAAAAATAGTTCTTCAGACATTCCAGATCATGAATTAAACTTCAAAAACCACAGTATTTATATGTGCTATATTAAAAAATTATCTATCTTTGCCCTCTTCAGAAGATTTTTAATGTTTGAAATGCAACAGCAAAAATATTGTAACATGAATTTTTGGTTAATTAATTTAACAGCAAACATTTGAATCATGCGCATATTTTTTCCCCCAAAATAATGTAAAAAACATAATGTACCATGAATTTTCGTTTAATTAATTTAACAGCAAACATTTGAATCATTAGCATATTTTTCTCCCTAAAATAATGTAAAAAAAGTCCTTCCGGCCTGTACTGGTAGAAAAAAGGTAGCTTTCTAATATCTTCGTTTTAAAATTTTAGCTAATGTTACACGAAAACAGCTAGCTAAAATGCAAAGAAACCATTTACAAAAGATTCGTTAATACTGAATTTGAATAAGAAATTCGCCAAATTATTGAGCTACAGCCAAATTGGCATCATTTATAAAAAAATATTCTGGTCGCCAAATTTGGCGATATTTGTCCAAATGTCGCCACGTTTGGCGAGAATTTGGCGCTAATGGATATGAATATATAGTTTTATGCGTATGATTGGGAAAATGATTACAACAATGAAAGAAAATAATTTGCGAGAAATCGCTTTCACTAAAACACATAAATGAATCGTTGTTTTTTTGTAATATGCTGTCTTGTTTCAAAATGTCAGCCACCCTAGGATTTCAAACAGCTCTATCTCAGCCATCTTTTAAGATAGAGGTAAAACAAAAATGCTGTGGAATCCTTGTATCAAGGCCTAACACTTAATTAAAAAATAAATTTTAATTTTTAATATTTTTGTTCATTTATTTTAGTTTTAAAATTTTAAGAAAGGTCCTTCTTTCTTTAAATTCTTTCCTTCTTTCCGTCTTTTTTTAAGAAAGGTTCTGCTTTGTCCGCCATCTTGTTTCAAGATGGCGGACAAAGCAGGCCAACGAACTCGGTCGAGGCATAGATGAGCTTAATACACACAATTAGTTTCTTAAAAATTAATTTATAAATACGAGCGTTATCGTATGCATAGATCATTATATATATATACTTTAATATGTATAAATGTTTAATATGTACTTTAATATGTATGTTTAATTAATATGATACTTTAATATATATATATATATATATATATATATATATATATATATACACTATATGGCCATTAATGACCGGCAACTTTCAATTTTAGACATTTTGTGGAATAGTTAAAAATGTACTTGTCAGATTCTTCTGTAATTTTAGGACTAAAAAGAACAGGTTTGACTTCATATTTATCAACGTCGATTTGATAAAGAGTATAATTAGGGGGCCAAAAAAATTAAAGAAAAAAATAATACTTGGGATCACCCTGTAAAATAAAATGCACGAAATGATCTATCGCTACAGAATATACATAGGCAGGCATTGTACAATATGTGTATTCATTTGTGTAAGAATAGCATGTATATTAATAGAGATATCGCGATTTAAAAAAAAAATTAAAAAAAATGTGCATGTTTTTTACTTATAACATACAGGGTTTTTAACCAAATTTAACGCCAGTTTCAGAAAAATTGACAAAATATAGTAGAAACAATATAGTGCAATTGACATGTAAATACACAGGATTTCAACAAAATATTTTTTATCTGCGCATGCGCGAACGATAAAAAGGAACTTTTTGCATAATTTAATGGTCAACTCTATGGAGCAACTTATTAAAAAAATCAGTCAAATATCGTAAAAATTCAGAGAGATATCGGCGTTAGAGTGAGCTGTTTTTTTAGTTTCTCACTAAAACTCGCTAAATGATAAGGAATTGTCCACAAATTGTGATGTTTAATTTTTATACTATATTACATTTTTTATTGATACTTTAGTTCGCCTTGGAAAACTTTATTGCACCAGGTTATAATACTTTTGGAATGGATCCTTTGATTTTGATAATTCTTTCTTTGTTCGAATAAGCTCGTTAGGGTAGTTTTTCAAAGAAAACATCATTCAAAATTGGAAAATAGTAAAAAATAAAAAATGACAATTTGTCGAAAATCCCTTATCATTCAGCGAGTTTTAGTAAGAAACTAAACAACAGCGCACTCTAACGCCGAAATCTCTTTGATTTTTTACGATATTTGACTGATTTTTTTTAATATGTTGCTCCATAGAGTTGACTATTAAATTATGCAAAAAGTTCCTTGTTATCGTTCGCGCATGCGCAGATAAAAATTATTTTATACAACTGCCCATATTTCTTAAATATTTAATATATTTATATTCCAATTGCACTATATTATTTCTACTACATTTTGTCAATTTTTCAGAAACTGGCGTTAAATTTGGTTTAAAACCCTGTATGTTATAAGCAAAAAACATGCAAGAATTTTTTCTTATTTAAAAAAAAAAATCGCTCTATTTCTATTATTATACACGATATTCTTACACAAATGAATACACATATTGTACAATGTCTGCCTATGTATATTCTGTAGCGATAGATCATTTGGTGCATTTTATTTTACAGAGTGATCCCATGTATTATTTTTTTCTTTAATTTGTTTTTGGTCCCCTATTTGTCCTCCTTATCAAATCAGCAATGATAAATATGAAGTCAAACCTGTTCTTTTGGATCCTAAAATCCCAGAAGAATCTGACAAGTATATTTTTAAATATTCGACAAAATGTCTAAAATTGAAAGTTGCCGTTCATTAATGGCCAAATAGTGTACATAAATATATATATATATATATATATACATATATATATATATATATATATATATATATATATATATATATATATATATATATATATATATATATATATATATGGATATATCTATATATATAAATCAACATTTGAACGGAGTGTAATTGGGGTCTGGGTGTCATGATCGGTGAAAATATATCCAAATTTTCCGGAATTGCTTTCCTCCGAACGGCTGCAATAGGTAGCTTTATACTTTTTGTATTGAAAGCTACCTAATATGTGAATTAAAAAATACAAAGAGAAATCAAATGTTTAAGTAGGAGTTAATTAATTACTCAAAAATGACATTTCCTTAACTCAACACACCTGAAAATATAAGATTAGTTTTAGATATCTAATGGTATAAGAATTGGTAAGAATTTTTATAATAGCTAATTTATGGTTTAAAGTCAATTGTTCCAATAGAGTAAAAAATAGTGATCAGTTATATCATTTTAAGATGTTTCTTCACATATTGTAACAAGTCTGGAATAATAAAATTGAGGATTCTACTAATTTTTTAAATATGTTCCACTCATTATGTTAGTTAACATAATGAAAAAACTATATTTGTTAATAAAATATTTTCATAAATTTAGGTATTCTCTTGCTTAACTTGAAACAATATTATACTGTTTTAGTAATCAAAATTAATCGACTTACGCAAAGTGATTTTTGAAATTTACGAGAATATTCCAGCAACGTTGCTATTGTTAATTAATTTTTTAATCATGTAGCTACACGATATACTAAGGAAAAATTATTTGAGCTAGTTTTCAAAAAGTTTTACCTTGCGTGTTCAAGTCTATTTAAAATTTCAAACATTATTCCAGGAACAGACGCTGCTGTTCAAGGTAGGCACCTAAAGGAAAGAAATATGTAAATGAGTTTCCTAAACAAGTTACTTTTACATTTCATAGATTGTATCACGATAGCATTGTTGTTCATTTTCGTTGTTTATAATTTTTTTAAATACAAAATTCATATGGGAGACAAAAAGGAGCCATGTCGTTTTGAAGCATGGCTTTTAAAAATGTACAACAATGATATTTTCATTTATTATTTTGCTTAAAGGGTATATGTCTGTTGTATCTTTGAAAAATTCGATTTTTTTTAAGAAAGCATGTCAGATTGAAAAATATTTTCTGAGCATTTGAAACAAACAGCACAAAATTTCCTGTAAACACATTAGTTCTGACTAAAATTTCTCCAGGGTTCTCAATACATTAAGAAATGATTAAACGGATACTTTAATTTGGTTTACATGAAAATGTCAAAAACTCCGTTTATTTATACTCCGTTTTATAAATTGCCCGAAGGTTTTCTCTTAAACTACCTAATGACGAATTTATAACTATATTATTAATTCTAAAATAAAAGTTTTTGAATGTTCTAGCTATCAAAAAAGAAATGCATAGGTAAACTTAAAAAGAAAAATCAATACTTTCAACCTTATTTAAAAGATACAAATGTTTTCTAAGATTAAAAAAACAAATGCTGATTGTGTCCTAAGATATGAAAAGGTTGGCACAGTTGTCATATACGCACCAAATTGGCGCGAGTGCAACAAAATGGCAATTTCATGCCTCACATGGTAACCCGGTTATTTTGTATATATTGTTGTCTATTTACTTTTATTTTTTATTTAAATTCTATAAATTATTTTTATTATGTATATCAAAATTTATTTATATCAAACTATCATTTATTTATTTCCTTTTTTAAAGTAATAGAAGCTATTTCCTTTATTGCGTTATTTTATTTTTATATTGAAATAAAAAATCACGTGCTATTATTGCATGCTATTTGTAACTGATATTCAAAAACAAAGTTTTCGCCAAATTGACGGGGGAAAAATCGCGTTAATGGAGTACGTATATGACACTTGTGCCAACAGTTTATGTAAAAATATTAAATAAGACAAGAAAATTTATAAAATACACAATTTTGATAATTTGACATAAACCATTTAATTGTATTATTTTATTTATTGATCTGACAAATTTTTGCTCATAACTAGTATAATTATTCGAACGTTTTGTGCGGTTAATTTTACAATTCTCAGAAAGGATCCCTTTATGATGTATACATTAAAAAAAATGACAGTTCAGTTTTACTTCCCTCCATCCTTTAATAAAAAAAATCCTTATTGTAAGAAAATTTAAAATTCGCTGCAGCTTTCTTCATAAATGATGCTTAATATTTTCCAAAGTAGAATGAATAATGTACACCAAAACTTTATATTAATATGAGTTACATGAGATGTAATGCCAAAAAATCATATCTTAAAAAAAAGTTTCAACAATTTGTAAACAATTTTTGACATATATTTTCATACTTATTTAAAGCCATCTAAAATTATATCTTTGCAAATTTATGAATTGAAAAAATATGTAAGAGAGTCCATTTATGGAAATATTAAGACTGCGTTTATATATGGATCTCAACAATTCCGACAAAAATTTCTAAATCAGTCTCCTGGCAGTCCTTTTTCAAAGGTTCTGCGGTCATCAACAAACGAAAGGTGAGCCTCAACTACACATGTGGTTATAAACATGTCAACGATATCTTCCACTGATCTCTGAGCTCTAGACAAGCTAGGAAGGCTCAAAACATAAAAGAGAACGAATGATCACGTGAGACCTTCCGACAAGCAAAAAATGTAGTCTGTTTCATCCTTAAGACTAAACTTTAATGCTATGCAATCCATGTAGGCGCTTGCATAATAAAAACAAACTGGATCATGGGAATTTTGGACCCATGTAACATATCACCGGGTAAAATGATCAGCTCCGCAGGAAACACCTGAGGTTTTAGTTCCCCAAGTATGCTTGGTACTTAGTTTATTGACCCCGAATAGATGAATGAACATTGTCCATTTCCAGATGCGAATCTCGGATGTGTAATGATTAAGTACTGTGTATTAATCAAAGAGCTTTCGGGCATAATAAAAAAAAAGCATAGTCTGTTCGAGCACTGTACTCTGTTTTTGTATCATTGAATATTTTAATTACATTTGAATCTATTGAACTTTTGAGCCAGAACTTCTAATATATTGCTATTAAGTCACTAGTTTATAATATCAGGCATTTTAAATTCATCTAGCGACTCTAAAAATTACATACAGAACATTCCACAAGAAATATTCCATTATTAACCGATTAAGTAATGAGTGGTAAAATTACATTTCAATTTTTGTTTACAGATTTTAACAACTTTCCAAGTTTTTTTTCAAAATTATAGCACACCACAACGCATATTATGCCTAATAAATGAACTAAATATCTTATAATTAATATTTTTATCTGACCTTTAAAACTCTAACTTCAGTTTTCTGCTATAACTTTAAAAATTGTACTAAACGAAAATTTTAATGCTTTTTTAAAAGATTTATTAGCATGTAATTAAAAAAAATACTAAAAAGCATAGATATTTCACTGTGTAATTAATTTTATAACTGAATCATGCTGTTAAGAGAAAACTGAATGGAGCCTCGGAAAAGGATGCCATTGATTTAACTGTGGATATATATGTTAACACGAGAATTTATAAGATATGGAATTTTGCGGTCCCTTGCGATTATGTCTTAGAATTTTATTACATAATATAGGAAAAACTATTTTTTAAAGTGCTTTTTAAATTAATGGGTGTTGTGTAGGAAAACCATTTTTCGTTATTGAAAATTGCTATATAGTTTGAAAATGTGTATATCATTCTGTAACTATGTACGTGATAGAACAATATTAAATTAAAACTTTAGAGCACAGAGCGTAGTCAGTTTGGATTAAAATCATAAAGATCCAGATAAAGGATTAAACTGCACAACAACTTTTTAATTAATTTGTTTTACAGTGTAATTTGGATTTAAATTTAAAATACCCTCGTGTGAAATCTAAATGAACATATTAAATTTTGCAAGATTACTGATATAATAGTTTTACCAACTCAATATTTACTTTTTTACTGATAAAAAATAAACAGACTTGGTTAATTTATAAAGGCATTAGATCTTCAAGAGAAAATTCATCGCTGTAATATACTTTATAAATTATTAACAAGTACGCAAATTATTATACTTTATCAAACTTCTTTTTTTGAATAAACTATCTTAAAAATGAGGCGTTGAGAACGAGAATGGACAATCCCACATTTTTGTGAAAATAAGTTTGATGTGTCAAAACATAGTAAGTTATTCCATCTGTTGGCTGTATAATAAATGTTATTAATTTCGAAACTTTTCAAGGTATAGACTTAGTTTAACAGATGGTCCAATATAACTTGGATATCAACTTGCCAGAGTAAGAGTGAATGAAGTGGCTTGGTCCACCCTAGCACTGCCAATTTAATCACCATATATTTACAGAAGAAGCTTTATCTCCTCTAGCACTAGAAGAACTGGGCTAAAAGAGTTGAGAAAAGTTTGTATAAATTTTCGAAAGCATTTTTCTCGAAATCACAGCCGGCTTTTTTGGTCCAGTCTAGTTCTAAACATCTGAAATAAAAACCCTGCGAAAAATTATTGTACAAGATTGAACTAATCGCACAGAATTTTGAGGAAAAAACAAAATTGGTTAAATATTAGTTTCAATTGGGAAATATTTACAATCAATTGCCGATATTGCAAGTATATTGACTTTACATTGAACATTTTACAAATGATACGGAAATATTGCAAATATATTTAATTTATATTGGAAACATTATTAAAGAAATGGTGAAATGTTTCTTCTCAGTATCGGTGTCATGTGAACAAATGACAAATACCCTGCTTCCAGGAAAATATTTCATCCGAATATTATCATAATAGGCAAAATATAACATAGAGAAACAAGTTTGTAGCAATATTGTTTTTCTACGACGTAATGGGTAAATTATTTAAATTCTTGTCCAAAATAAATTTCCATCCATGTTCCAATCCCTTTTAGATATTTAAACTTTTTTCTAGGAACAAATGCCTGACACTATCGAAATCTGACCCCTTCTACATTTTCTGAAGTAAAGAAATATGGAAATGAGTTTTCGAAACAAGTTTTTTTTTCTTTCACATTTAAAAGTTAGCATCAAAATTTCATCTCTAGATATACAGAAACGGCTTCTTTTTAATTCGAAGTTCTATGGGTAAAGAAGCTCTAAAGAAATAAACTCTAGCGATACTGATATGCGGAAGAGATTTTGAAAATGTTCAACAATGATTTTTTGTGTGAAATCCATGTCCTTGAGGAAAACAAACCCATTCTGTAAGATAAACAACCTGCGGCAAAATGGAAATTTACAGTAGGTTTATGAACAATTCTTCGTTGTATTTTCAAAGTAAAATTGAAGTAAAGTTCGAAAAGTGAAACACATTTTTATCATAATCAATAATTTTCTTGAAGGGAAATTTAAATTAAATTTATCAAAAAGATAAAGCGCAACTCTTTTAGAAGATAACTGATAAATAATTTAATTCAAAGCAGGGAGCAAAAGTTTTTCAAACATATACATAAACATAACTTTATTAAGAAAATATTTACTGTAACAATTATTTCATTATTTTGTTAAAAAAAGTCTAATTTACAAAATATATTGTAATTTTATTTAATACTTGTACCGCTTTAGAAATGCTAATTTATTATTATTTTTAATTACCTAGCGAGCATTACCTGTATTCGAAATTTAAACATAATTCTTCTACCGTCTCTACCTTAGGTAGACGCGTTTAACTGTCGAAATATGGAAATTGGTTTTCTAAAAAAGATTATTTTCTTTCACATGTAAAAGGCTGTAGAAATATTTCACATCTGCTCTGCTGGTTCTTCCCTTTGTTTCAAAATCCTAAGGATAAATGAGTTATAAAGAGATAAAAGCTAACGACACTCATATGCAATAGAGATTTCGAAACTGGTCTACTGTGATTGTGTTTATCAATAGCTAGTTTAAATGAAATATGCATCGCCTGCCAGATAAACAAATTACAAGACATTTAACATATTTTATTATTTTATGAAAAATTATTATTTGATGAAAATATCAGATCTCGGATAAGTTAAAAAAAACTGGAAAATGAAAATCTATCTATGAGCTAGATTTAAAATTATCTGGAATAAAGGTCCTTGATAAAATGATATTTAAACTCTAAAAGAATGTCTAACGAAACATAGTAACTTGAGTTCAGCTTTATTAAATTAACCGAAACTTATCTGGATAAAGCTAATATTCATTTTTGTTAAATATCCCAGAATGTGTTTAGTTAAAAATGAAATGTTCGTACATTTTGGACAACTGATGTTTTTGTTGCAAAAGCTTAAATTAAAAATAATAATAGTTTCATTTTACAATAGCTTATATTGTGTCACTTGATTTACTGGAGGTTGCAGACAAAATTTTAATTCAAATATATAAACATTCTATGAATACCTAAATATCACTATAAAATTAAATAATCAAACTTAAATTTAAAAGCACTACAACATCAATAAGATAAATTAAAGTTAAAATAAACGTTTTGTGCTTAAATGATATAAAGAGAAAAAAAAGGCTTAAAAATACATTTCAATATAAAGATCGACACATGTTCCATCGCTCCAGCGGCGCCATTATCAAGATATACAACGATAAACAAATATTCTCGCAAATTTTTGAAAATAAACTTGAAAACCATAAATTACGAGATCATATGTAAAACGCAGGAGCTAAAAATAGTCAACTGTAATAAATGCGTTCCCTATTTATCTCTTTCGAGGCTGATAAAATAATGGGAAAATGATGAAGAAGTATTAAAACTAAGTAATATTTGAAACTAGTCAACATTTCTTAAATATTCATTTACTTGATAGTCTTTTCGTTAACAATGGTGTTGAAAACAGATTTAACACAAAATAAATTATGTGCGTTTTTGGAAAAGTATTCAAATTTTTTGTAGACGAATGCTTTACTCATCATAAATTTTCTAAAGTGCAACTGTAAATTTTCTAAATAGAAGTATTTAGGTTTTCTTTTAAGAATACCTTTTTCATTCTGCTCTTCAACTTAGCAGAAAAGTGAGATAAATCCACATAATGCATCTTTCTAGGGACGGACGCTTTAATTTTTGTTACATGAAATATATTCTAAGTTGTTTTAGATTACGAGTTGCGCAAATCGGCTTTCATTCTATAAGGATTAATTAAAATGTTCTCTTAAAATTGGAGCATATTCTTCTGTATATGTATTTCCCCACTAAATATGAGTTTAGAAATGAATTCATTTGTTTTCAAAAGTATATAACATAAAGAAATTTAAAATTGTGAGATAAAAAAAATCGTATTTCCAACACAACTTTTAACAGAAAAACAGAATCTATGGATAGAAGCGAAACAGCAGAATCTAGGAATCTCTGAACTTAATCTTCATTTTCCAGTGTTTTAGAATGAATTATGGTAGTTTAACTTTAAACATTTGTCTTAATATAAAAATGGTATTATGCCCTAGTGATTCAAACATACTTCTTTCCTACAAGCAAAAAAACGAAATCCTTTTCCCTAGTTATCTCTTCAAAGGCTAATAAAATAACGAAAAACCAATGAAAGAGGTATTAAGAAAAAACCATATCTGAAAACAAGTCTCCTTTTCTTCAAGGTTCATTTACTTGGGATGTTCTCCTGCTATTAAGCGTGTTGTGGAAAAGAGATTTAACGCAAAATAAATTATGAAAGTATTTGGAAAAATATTGAAACTTTTTGTATGCGAACGCTTAACTTATCATTAACTTTTTAAAGAGCAAAAGTAAATTTTCTAAATGGCGGGAGATTTAGCTACTTGTTTAACAAATTCTTTTCCATTCTTCTTTTCAAATTAAAAGACAAAATGGCAGATAAATATGCTTGATGCATCTCTCTTAAGAATATGCAGTGAAACGCATTGTAACATTTCTTTCAAGATAAGTTTTATGTAAGCCGTGATTCAATCAATGAAGATTAATTGTTATTTTATATCATATTATCATATATCATTATATCATATTATCATATATCATTATATCATATTATCATATATTATCATATATCATTATATCATATTATCATATATTATTATATATCATTATATTATATTATCATTTCTATATATATATTTGTCTTACGCGGTGCGGAAATAGGGCTGAATTTGTAGCTTATGGTTTGGCAACAACCGTAGTTTCCAGAGTTCAGACCAATGAACAGACTAGATTGAGTTACTGTTAGATCAGCTCTGACTCCAATATGGCGGTCACTGTGAGAGCAGTGAAAGCATAGAATGAAACTCACACTAGCAATTATTAAAAATAAAATAACATGTACGTAATCCAAAGCGTCTGAGATGATTCCTCATTTTAACTATGAGTAATATCGTTAATTTCAAAAGAATTTTCAACACTTATTTAGAATTCTTTTACGAATTTTACTCACTGAAAAATCGGAAAAAAAATATATCAATTGTCTAGATTGCACCTGCCGCCATCTGTTGCTGTAAATTGAAGTAAAAAATTATTTTTTTTTTGTAAAAATCTATAATCATTTTTTTTCTCTAATGAATTTAAGCCGCGCTGTATAATATTATAGGTGCAACAAGTTTTAAACTAATTATGTTTCCAAGATCCTTTTTTCATAGTATTTAAATGATTTATATGCCCATTGGTAGCGCCAACTAAATGCATTTTTAGTTGTGTTTTCAACGGAGAATTACTTTTTTACATAAAAATAAAAATTGCCGTGCAATAAGTTTTAAACTAATTATGTTTCCAAGATCCTCTTTTCATAGTATTTAAATGATTTATATGCCCATTGGTAGCGCCAACTAAATGCATTTTTAGTTCTGAATACTGTCTCTTCAGTACTCTGTTTTCAACGGAATTACTTTTTTACACTAAAACAAATTGTCAATTTCATATGTTCAAATGTTTTATGGTAGAACTTATTCCGGCTAGAATTGCTGAAAGATAAAAAGGGGCGAGCGAGTGAAACGAGCTGGGACCGCGTAGATTGATTCACAATTCACGGGGGGTTGGCGAGCGTTAGCGAGTAGGGGGCTTGGCCCCCTAGTATTATCATATATCATTATATCATATTATCATATATTATAATATATCATTATATCATTATATCATTATATCATTATATCATATTATCATATAATATCATATATCATTATATCATATTATCCTTTTTTTCTGTAGATCAGTTTCACCCGAAATATGATTTTGGAAAAGAGTCCATTTATGAAAATGAATTTAACAATAGTGGTTTGAAATTGGAAGATGTAAAAATCGAACACAATGTTAATCGAAACAACATAATTTCTGAATAGTGATGTTCATTTTGCAGTACGTTAAGAGTAAATTACTGTTAGTTTCAACATACTTTTAAATATAAATAGCTTTATTGTCTCTTAGTGATTCAAAACTGTTTTTTTTTTTCTTACCATCATTATCTAAACAACGGCATGCTTTTTCGTATTTATCTCTTTAACGGTTATAAAATGGCGCAAGAACAACGAAAACGGTATTAAATCAAAGTGTATTTGAATGCCTTTCTTTTTTTCTTTAAGGTACATTTATCTGATGTATTCTAACGCTATTAAACGCGGTGTATAAAATAAATTTATCACAACATAAATGTTGAAAGTTTTTTGGAAAATATTTAAATATACTTATAAGCAAACGATTAGCTTGTGATAAGAAAAATCATATTTTTTTCTAAATGGAGGGATTTAGCTACTTGTTTGAAGAATTTTTTCACTCTTCTTTTAAACATAGAAAAAATGGCAGACAAATCTGCTTAATGTATCTTTCTTGAGGAGCGCAAATTATGTGAAGCGTATTCTACCATTTCTTTCCAATTAAGCGTTACACCGAAACAGAAAATCCGTAACGTTCTTTGGAAATAATTGTCCGCTGGGTTTTCCATTATTTCACAGGAACGTTTCTAGTCAATAACTGGAAGTTTACTGAATACGTACTACTGGAATATCAGTCACCTTCCTGTAAAACACCAGAAATGATTCTGTTTATTTCACAGGAATGTTACTGGCATTTCAGTGTAACGTTTCGGTTGTCAACAGAGGTTGTTCACATTCCTTATATATCAAAATAATCTTACTGATATTTCAGCGCTACATTTCATAATTATACAGTAAAGTTTATTTTCATTCTTCAAAAGATGTTTAACAAAATTTGTTTTATATTACAGCGAAATTACATCCTATTAACTGCACGTCGCGTCACGAGGCAAAAAGCACCTTTACTGACCTAATCGCTTGCAGATCTGATTTCGGGGAAAAAATTACCTAGGCTAGTTCCACCTTCAAACCGGTTTGTGCATCGGAAATGGTGTAGGGGGTAAAATGACCGTTCATAGGGGTCATGGAAAGGGCATTGGAAACGCGGCTTAGGTGGGTAATGAGAAACCACTGCTCAGAGACAGCTTCATTCTTGATCAATGTTTGCTCCAGTGCTAGGTAAACATAAATTCAAAAATACTGGATTTTTTTAAACATTGCATTTAGTAGAAACTGATGAAAATGGAATTTTTAAATATTAAGTAAAATAGAATGAGAGCAAACATTACATCGTCAAAAAAATTGCAAGCTATTAAACGTTTTATCCATTAGCTTGTAAACAAATGGTAACATTCCGAGTATATTACAGAAACATTTGCCTTTTTTAAATGCTTGCATGATAATTAATATAGTCTTGAAGAATTCTTGTTTTCTATTTTGAAACATAATTCTCAGATCTTCTGTCATTAATGTCAAAGATGGATATTCGTAAATAGTCATGACAGTTATCCCACCGGCAAGCGGGTTCACCATCACTGACAAATACAATATGCCTTCAGTATTTTTTAGTTTGAAATGTTTAACATCTATCAGATTTGGTTAATATTTGATAATTTTGTTCAGGTTTTACATAATAATAAAAATTCTTTTCCCACCAGTTTACATTAAAAGAACTTTTCAAGTATACACTTTGCCTGCATTTATCAAATTATGCTTATCTATATTACTGGAATGTAACTTTATCAAAAAAAAAGCTCATTTGCAAATTGCGGATGCTAGGAGGGAGTTTTCACTGAAACGTAAAAAAACAAGAAAGAAATCTAGAAACGTTTATTAAGAAAAACAAAAATATTACTGGATAATTCTTGAACGTTCCACTGAAAATTCTGCAATCTTCCTGTGAAATAGACAGGAACATTCCTGATGTTTCAAAGGAAGCTGACTGATATATCTGCGGAATTTACAAAATATGCAGTAAAATCCTTGTTATTTCCATGAAATCTTCTTTCGAAATAATGGACAACTCAACCACCCATTTTACTTACCCATCATACATTGTATAGGGTAAGTCTTGTAATCGTTTTGAAAATCGAAATTTTTTTTTGACGGATTTACACGTTGCAGACACTGAAGATTCCGAAAACAATATTTTTAGAAAAAGAATTTTGCCGTCCGTATGTGTGTCTGTGTGTCTGTGAGTCTGTGTGTCTGTGTGTCTGTGTGTCTTTGTGTCTGTAAACGCTCTATCTCCCGAAAAAATTCAGATAGAGACTTGCAATTTGGTATGTACTTAGTATGTAATAATGGAAAGAAGCCTATTTCATTTCAATAACCTCGATTAACCGGAACTATTTTTTTCGGACTCTCGAAATATTCGTTCTGATAAAAGGTATATAAAATTTTTCAAAGTTGTTTATTTTAAGAAAAGAATATAAAAGACAATAAAAAAACATAAATTTTGCATAAATCGTGAAGTCGATCGGATAATGAGTTGCGGAGATATTTGGAATCCTATTTTCCACACTCTTCGATTTTTCATGACCCTGTATTTCATCCAAATTTCACTTCAAAGATATATTTTAATAGGAAATTTGACGCTTAATCAGATGCAATAAACCGCTAGTTAATAGGATGATTATTTTTGGAGTTATAAGGAGGTTTCTTTCAAGCAATTCAGTAATCGATCCCTTAAAGTTTATGACGTCATCAAGCCACGATTTTATTTGAATTGTAATGCATTTTATAAGTAGTTTACACATTTTTATTTTAATATTTTACATTATGCATATCAATGATGGGTAAGTATTACGGTGGCCCCCAACGACTAGTTTTACAAGGAACGTTCCTAGATTTTTTTTAAATGTGTCAAATCATGTAAAGAGTTTTGCGCCGAGTGTGCCGAACCCACATGCTAGCAGTCTAATTCTCAACACTACTTCGGAATAGTTATTTTAGACTTATTTAGAGGTCACGTTCTGTCATTAAGTGTTATAGAAAATATAATTAAAATTTCCTAGCAAATCGTTTAACTATTTTAAAAGCGCAAAAAAAGGAAACCATTCATGTAATATACACAGAATGTTACCATTTTTTTAACATTGTACCTAAGTCGTCTTTTAATTAATGAAGATTAATTATTATTTTCGCTTATTATGATACCCTTTTTCTGTACATATATTTAAAACAAAAGGGTGATTTTAGAAAAAAGCTCTTTGTAAAAAAAAAATGTTGTTTTCAAAATAATTAGAATATTAATGTGAATTGCTTTGAAGTTCAGAGATGAAAGAGTATTTACCACATAAAATTTAGCAAAATAATGGAATCTGTGAATACTGATACACATTCCTGTCTGCCTAGAATGAAGTACTATCGAACACAAATTATCAAAAACTCTCTATTTATAAAAAGTTTTATTCTCGTCTCATCAAATGTTTTACCCACGTTTGTTCAAAAGTTTTATCCACGTTTTATCAAAAGTAAAATATTTTTTCGGTTTCATATCGAAGTTAATCCAAAAAAGATATACCTTTTCTGATTAATCTCTTAAAAGTTTGATAAAACAGAAGAAAAGTAGTGAAAGCTGTATTAAGACAGAGTGATATTTCAACACTAGTCTTCTTTCCTTCAAGGTTCATTTATCTGAGACGTTCTCTTGCCATAATCCATGATACAGAAAAGAGATTGAACATAAAACAAACTATGAAAGTTTTGAGCAAAACATTTATACTTTTTTTATATTTCAAAGCTTAATTCATCATAAATTTTCCAGAATCGAGCAAATTTCCTAAATAGAAACATTTAATTTTTTTTTAAGAATTCCCTTTCCAATCGTATTTCCAACTGAGCTAAAAAGGTATTTATTAAATCTGTATAATACATCTCTCTTGAAAATTACGAATTTGTAATTATATGAAATAGATTCAAATACGAAATGAAACTTATATTTACATGAAATTCATACAGGTTTTGTTTCACAGTAAAAGTTCTATCAATGAAAAAAATATTATAATTTCCTCTTATAAAATATCTCTCTTACAGAATACATAGAATATATAGAATCTATCTCTTTTGAAAAACTTTTGCTATATATTTATTTAAACCTAAAGAATTATTAGAAAACAATTCTATTTCTGAATAAAAGTTTTTAAGCTTTATAATGGTGAAATGGTGTAATCATAGTTTGAATATAATATCTCCGTACTTTATAGGCATTTGCAAAACGAATTGCTCTAACAGAAATATCCTCCTAATTATCAAAAACTTTATTTTCCCTCAGTATATCAGAACAAGTTATATACGTAGCATAATAATAGAAAAAGAACGAAAATTATTTCCGTAATTGTTTCTTAAATGACTGATAAAATAGTGGAAAAGCAATGAGAGAGATATAAACACAAAATGCTATATAAAAACTAGGCACTATTTCTTATAGGTTCATTTACCTGAATTTTTATTTCAGCTAATATTAATCATGCTGCAAAAAAGCGATTTCATACAAAATAAATTACACGAACATTTTTTAAGAAATATTTAAAATGTTTCACAGACGAATGCTTAATTCATCATTTTTTTTTAAACAGAACTCATAAATTATTTAAATACTTAAGAGATTTAACTTCAAAGGTTTTTCTTCGGAGATTTGACTTCTCGTTTAAAATATTATTTTTCTTCTTATCATCTTACTTTTCATCTTAGAAAGAGGGCAGATAAATGCGAATAATGAATCTTTCTTCAGAAGTTCTAACTGTTATTTATATGAAATATATTCCCGGGTTTACTTTTTGGATTCTGTGCTTAAACGAACTTTATTTAATGAAGAATAATTATTACCTTATTTTGAGTCTTTTTAGCTATAGATTTATTTAAGACTTAAACAATTATTTTATAAAAGGAACCCGATTTAGAAAAGACTACTTATTAAAAAGAGATAAGATATTTTACAATCATAGTTTCAGCACAAAGAATAACAGAACTAAAGAATGTTTGAATACTAAGGAAGATCTCAAAAACTGATGTAATTTTTTGGAACAATTCATTTTAGAAATTACAATTCATCTTTTAAATAATCGGTAACTATTAGGAGTATTTTTATAGATTTGCATTATAATAAAGTAAAACTATAATTCAAAAAATTAATTAGTCTGAAATAAGTCTTTCAAAATGTAAAAAACTCATACAAAATTTTTATGAAGCAATGGGATTATATTTCTAAATGGGGGGATTTAATTTTTCGTTTAATAATATATTTTTCATTCATCTCTTCAACTGAGGCACGAGGGCGAATAACTCTACATAATGTCAATTATGAAAAAATTATTTTTTTCAAAAGAACTAATAGAATATTAACAAAATTTCTTTTAAGATACTTAACTGTAATAATAACAAATGCAGCACAACTTCAGCAGAGCAACAGAATGTGTTAAAAGTGGAGGTACCCTCAAGCTTGATTAAAGAGAAGTATTATAGTGAAACGTTTTCTTACAATGTTAAAAGTGTATACTTTAATAATTTTAAAAAACTTTCTTCTATATTAGAATGTAATCCGAAAACGAAAGACCTTTTCTTATTTATCTCTACCCTCTAACCGTTGAGAAAAAGGGCAAAATTGTAAGGTTGTTTTCTCCGTAATTTTTTTAAATGCTCAAAAAATATGATATTTCAAACATGATATAAAAAAATAATTACATATATGAATATAATCCTTGAGACTATTAATCACTACTTAATGTTTTAAAACTTCATTATATTTGTAGAATTATATAAATTTAAATAATGCTAATATTTGAAATTGGCAGTGAAATCTACAGCAAAGTGAGTGGATTACTTAGTTCACGGCAGTGTTGATGGTTAAAATACTCTTAAACGAGCAGAAAAGCTGTGAAGACGGTATTAAGACAAAGTGAAACTGGAAAATTCAGTCTCCTTTCTCGGCTCATTTGCCTGAAAAATTCTCCTACCATTAACTATGATCTAGAAGAGAAATTCAAATTACGAAAGCTGTTAGCAAATATTTAAAATTTTCATAAATTAAACCTTTTTTTAAAAGAATTCAAACAGAATTACAGCCTTTAATTTAAAACCTTTTAATTAACCTTTAATTTTAAACTTAATTTTTTCTTTTCTTTTTGCAACTGAACTAAAGAGGCGTTTAAATCTACGTAATGTATAATTATCAAGAAACTTTAACTGTTAATTAAATGAAATACTAGCATTCTACATCCGCTTTGCTGGTCGATGTTTCCAAACGAAACTCGAATGATTAAAACATCTTTTAGTTCTACCTTCCATCGTCAGGGGATCATTCTGTTCTAAACAAGCCTCTTTTCGAACGAACCTCCGGAACGTGTCCCCGAAACCTACGGCACCGTATAAAAGGCGAGCTGCACACGCGCTGCAAACAAGAATTAGTTTTATATATTCCCATTATATATATGGATCTTTTGACCTAAACAGGCGAATTATCAAAAAATGTACTTTTTCAAAAAACTAATACAATATTAATAAAACTTGTTTTAAGATACTTAACTGTAATAATAACTATTGCAGCACACTTTAGTTGAGCAACAGAATGTGAGAAAAGTTGGGGGTATTCTCCCGCTTGTTTACTTTAACGTGATATCTAAATTGATATCTACCTTTAAATTTAACAAATATTGGTAACTTTTGAAACAGAAACAAAATGGTTTGACTTCGCACTTTATTTTCTCCCCTTTTCAGAAATTATCTGGAGTATATGTAGAAAATAGTTTTCATTAGTAGGCATTCGTTGGCATGCGACAAATACGGAAGTACCCAAATTCATATTTTTGTAGTCGTATTAGAATTTTTTCCCTTTTTTAACACTTTCCAACCTAGTTGAAAAGTGTTTATGACTTAGGATTGTCTGGCCGTCTGGCCGTCTGGCCGTGCTCTAACTCACGTAAATATGCTTCGATTGCCTTGAAATTTTTATATGTTATTGTCGTTATCTATAGCATGTTCCCTATTTCAACGCAAGTGTGTAGCACTTATAGTTTTTTTGCAGGGACATTCAAAAGAATTCCATTACATTACGGTCAATGGGGAAAAATCATTTGCGATTAATTTTAATGATGTTACACAATTTCAAACACATCGTAATTGATATATATCACTAAGGTGCATTACAAGAAGCTTATAGAATAGGGTGTGCATAGCACTTATAGTTAGTTTACAGGGACAGTCAAAAGAATTCCGTTATATTACGACTATGCAGATTTTCTGTTACTTAAAATCCGTTTCTTAATTTTATGAAATGTACCTTAAGGATCTTCCATAAAAAATAGAGATAAATTGTATAAAATGTATATGTGGAAATTTTAGGATTTTGATCACATTCATACATTGAAAATATACAAACTGAGAGAAATGTAAAATTTAAATATTGCAACTTTGAATCATTTAAATGTTATAGAATGTATTAAAAAGCATTTTTCGCATATTTTTATTAAATTGTTTTAAGCACACTTTTAAGAATATAGTACCGACTCCTAGGTTTATTTTAAGCAAAAAATTGGTAAACTGATATTCCTGTCATTTTTCACAAAATAAAGGGTGCCCCTTCCAGTTTACGTCAATTTTAATTTTAATTAAATTGTCAAAACAATCAAATTAATAGCTAACTGTAAAGAGAATACGACTAAACAATGAGGAAATTTTAAACAATTTAAAATTTGTTTTATAAATCAAAATTCACATTCTAGATATGGCATCACGCAGCCAGCCCCCTTGTAAAAGGGCTATAGTAAAGGTTCAAAATTAAAGATTTTAGCAAAATTCTTATTTTTTGCTCAGTTTTCTTGTAAGGTATAGGCACAGAAAACATGTTTTATTATATTACTTCAAATGCTACTTTACATTATTGAAAAAACAACAACAACATAGAGGTGGTTATCAAAATAATGGAAACACCCTAGATTTATCAGGAATCCTTTACTAATATGACGTAGAACCGCCTTTGGCAGTTAATACAGCTTGGATTTGCCTGGTAATCGATTCATACATGTGCTGAACAGCGTTTAGATATATTCTACCATTATTCGTAGAGATATTATGAAAGTTCCGAGAGAAATGCTGGCTGAGGATATCGATTCCAGGCTGAACGTTCTAAAATGGCCGATAACGATTCGATTACATTGCGGTCGGAGGACTGTGCATTCCAAAATAGATGTTGCACTTCATCTTTGTGTTCATCAAAGCATGATCGGGCAAGTCTCGCTGCATGAATAGGAGCATGGTCATGCTGAAAAATTCCCTTTCCTGCAGGAAATTAAGTTTGCATCATAGATGGATCTGGCCAGTTAAAACTTCTCTATAATTTTTCCCAGTGATCCCCCCTTTCAGGTTTACGATTGGGCCAGCCGAAAACCACGAAACGGCTTTCCATACCATGACAGATTCACCCCCCTGCTTGACAGTTACAATCATGATCATATACTTGTGCAGGTGTCTTCCAAACGTTCACCCGTCCTGTTGTGGAGAAAATTGTGAAAGATGATTCGTCTGACCATATAACAGCCTTCCACTTATAAATCGACCAGTTTTTGTGGATGTGGCACCACTGTAGACGACGTTTACAGTAACAGCAGTGAAAAGTGTCTTTGGAATTGCTACTCTGCCGTAAATGTTCCATTTGTGAAGCTACCTCCTAACTGTAATTACTGACACTGGAGAATATAGATGCTGACTGAGTCCTGTGGTCCCTTTGACTGAAGTAGTTTCTTGTTAGACATTACAATCCGCTTCAATGCTCGTCGGTCTCTTTCAGTCTGCTTCTCCTTCTTTCCAGTATTTTGCTTTGCCGAGTTTGTCTTGCCGCGCTGTGTATACACTGTCATGACTTTCGACATCGTAGCTTTAGACATACCTAAAAGGTGGGACATTTTACACGTTTGGCAAATATCCCTGACGTATACAACTACACGAAACTACCTCATACTACCATGATATATTTAAAAAAGCTGGTAGTTAGAATTATAGTTTAATGTTTGCGTAGCGCATTCTTAAATGTCACTTTTAATTCACAGGTGTTTCCATTATTGTAATAACCACCTGTATATTTATTGTAGATGCACGTAGTATTTGATTTAAAAAACATACGGAAAATTAATTATATTATTTAGTGTTTCTAAACTGCTCTCTTAATGTATAATAAAAATGCAACTGTAAGTAATTTAATTATTGAAAATATTAAATCATCGAAAACACAAAACTGTGAACAATACCTAGAATTCTAGCACATCAGGAACCAAGTGAAATCGAATACAAAAATTCCCGCTTTCTATACATGAACCATATTAAGCTAAATAACATCATGTAAAAAATACTGGTAACACAGTTGCTACCAATCCTGAATGAATTTACAAAATATAGGTTAGATTTGAGAATTTAAATTATAAATTTTGCACTGAAATGTTAGAATTATACGTTATATGAGGGAATATAAACGCCTGAAATATGAAACGTTCAAACGGAAATATATAGGTCAATTGACGGTTTATTAAAACATTATAGAGATTTCTGTATTATTAGACGAAATTCTAAGCATAAAGTTTGTGGAATTGTGATAATAATCCTTATTACTCTTTTAATAAGACACTTTTAATAGACAAATTCGACCCCAGTGGTTGAATGAGTTTTGTGAGTTTTGCATGAGATCGAGTTGTGTTGCGTTGTCATTAATCTAGGATGAATGAGAAATTTACTCTGTCATACTGTAATTTTCATAAACTGTAAAAGCATCTTTGTATTTGATTGTCACTAGTACTTTTTCGAAATTGTGTTAACTAAGGATATGTGCGGTGAAAATTCAGCAAGAAAATTCGTATTTGTAACGAATACTGCCAAACATCTAAAATAAGGGTAATTTAGTTCATCGTGCTTAGGCTTGAACTGAAATTTCAGATTGTAATTTCCGAAAGCTGAGAGCCAGGGACTGCAATTTACGACAAATTGTGTAAGGCGTTCAGTTTTAAGCCTCAAAAATAAAGAAGTACGTAGGTCAAAGAGTGCTTGTTACAGTTTGTATTTACCATCTAAATGGAATTTTTGTACCTTGTGAAAGAACTTTTAGCGAACAGCCATCTCCAGTTAAAAGAACAGCTTTAAGACTGTATTGGAAAATTATTGTGAAGGACTAGTTAAACTGAATTTCGTTATAGCCATCATTTCGTTAAAACCACATTATTTATATGTGCTAGATTAAAAAACATCTGGACGAAACCACTCTTTTCCCTTTTCAGATGACTTTTAATATTTGAAATGCAACTGCCAAAATATTGTAGCATGACTTTTCGGTTAGTCAATTTAACAGGAAAACATTTGAATCAAGCACATTTTTTTCTCCTAAAATAATGCAAAATTATGGTAATTATAAAATACTAAGAGAAATCAAAAATTTAAGTAGGAATTAATTGATTACTTATAAATGAATTTTCTTTAACTCTACGCACCTGAAAATATGGGATTATTTTTAGATATCTCATGGTAAAAGAACTGGTAAGAATTGGTATAAGAGCTAATTTATTGTTTAAAGTCAATTGAAGGAGCAGGGGCAAGAAACTGCCAAGCCACATATTTGGTGAAATAAATCTAACACTGTAATCTGTTGCCTAATATTGTAAAGTATAATATCCAATATATAATTTGCTATAATGTCACTTGGTGGCAAATTATGTGACAGGTTTCGTTTTTGTCACAGATGTTTATGCTTCCAATGAAGATAGCAAATTTATAAAAACGTAATAGTAATACCATTAAAAAAATGCCATTTTGCTACTCAGAATATCTCAAATGCTACTAAGACTTTGACGAAAAAACTTTAGGTTATATATCTTGATTTTAGTATTTGATCAAATTTTCAAATTGAAATATCTCAGAAGTTCAAAGATGTGGCTTAGCACTCTTTTGCCCCGACCTCCTCAATTGTTCCAATGGAGTAAAATATAGTGATCAGTTATATCATTTTAAGATATTTCTTCACATATTTGGAATAATAAAATTATGGATTCTACGAATCTTCTAAGTATGTTCCATTCATTATGTTAGTTAACATAATGAAAAATATATATTGTTAATAAAATATTTTCATAAATTTATGTATTCTCTTGCTTATCTTGAAACAATGTTACACTGTTTAGTAATCAAAATTGATCGACTTACGATCAATGATCTGTGAAATTTACGAGAAATTTCCAGCAACGTCGCCATTGTTAATTAATTTTTTAATCATGTAGCTGCACTATATACTAAGGAGAAATTATTTGAGATGGTTTTCAAAAACTTTCACCTTGCGTGTACAAGTCTATTTAAAAGTTCAAACGTTATTCCAGGAACAGACGCTGTTGTTCAAGGTAGGCACCTAAAGGAAAGAAATATGTGAATGAGTTTCTTAAACAAGTTACTCTTACATTTCATAGATTGTATAACGACAGCATTATTGTTCATTTTCGTTGTTTATAATTTTTTTTAAATACAAAATTCGTATAAGAGACAAAAAGGTGCCATTCTGTTATGAAGCTTGGCTTTTAAAAATATACAACAATTTATCTTTTCATTAATTGTTTTGCTTAAGGTATATGTGTGTCAGTTGTATCTTTAAAAAAGTCGATTTTTTCAAGAAAGTATGTCAGATTGAAAAATAGTTTGTGAGCATTTAAAACAAACCGCTCAAAATTTCCTATAACCACATTAGTTCTGACTAAAATTTGTCAGGGATTCTTAATATTTTAAGAAATGACTAAACGGATACTTTAATTTGGTATACCTGAAAATGTCAAAAACTCCGTTTATTTATAAATTGCAGGAAGGTTTTCTGTTAAACTACCTAATCACGAATTTATAAATTGTAAGTATATTATTAATTCTAAAATAAAAGTTTTTCACTATTCTAGCTATCAAAAAAGAAATGCATAGATAAACATTGAAAAAAAAATCAATACTTTCAACTTTATTTAAAAGATACAAATGCTTTCTAAAAATAAAAAACAACTGCTGATTGTGTCCTAAGATAGAAACAGTTTATGTAAAAATATTAAATAGGAAAAGAAATTTTAAAAATACACATTTTTGATACTTTGAGAAAAAACATTTTATTGTATCATTTTATTTATTGATCTGATAAATTTTTGCTCCTAACTTAATTATTCGAACATTTTGTGCGGTTAATTTTACAATGATCAGAAAGTATCTCTTTATGATGTATACATTAAAAAAATGACAGTTTAGTTTTACCACCCCCCCCCCTTTAATAAAAAAAATCATTACTGTAAGCAAATTTAAAATTCGTTGTAGCTTTCTTCATAAATAATGCTTCATATCTTCCAAAGTAGAATGTATAATGTACGCCAAAACTTCATATTAATATGCGTTATATGAAACGTAATGCCAGAAATCATTTCTTAAAAAAGATTCAACAATTTGTAAACCATTTGAGGTTTTTGTCATATTTTTTTCATTCTTGTTTAAAGCTATCTGAAATTATACCTTTGTAAGTTTATGAATTGAAAAAAATATGTAACCGAATCCATTTATTGAAATATTAAGACTGCGTTTATATATGGATCTCAACAATCCCCGGCAAAATTTCGTAAATCATTCCCCTGGCATTTCTTTCTTAAAGGTTCTGCGGTCGTCAGCAGAAGAAAGGGGAGTCTCAACTACACAGGTGGTTATAACCATGTCAGCAATATCCTCCACTGATCTCTGACCTCTAGAGAAGCTAGGAAGGCTCAAAACATAAAAGAGAACGAATGATCACGTGAGACCTTCCGACAAGCAAAAAATGTAGTCTGTTTCATCTTTAAGACCAAACTCCAAGCAAAACAAGTAGTCGGTAGTAAGACCAAACTCCAATGCTATGCAATCCATGTAGGCCCTTGCATAATTAAAAGAAACTGGATCATAGGCATTTTGGACCCATGTGACATATGTCCCGGTAAAATGATCAGCTCCGCACAAAACACCTGATGTTTTAGTTCCCCAAGTATGCTTGGTACTTAATTTACTGACCCCGAATAGATAAATGAACGTTCCCATATCCAGATGCGAATCTGGAATCTGTAATATGACAGTACTGTATATTAATCAATGAGCTTTCAGGCATTATAAAAAATTTGCTGGAGTCTGTTCGAACCATGTACTCTGTTTTTGTTTCATACAATATTTTAATTGCATTTGAATATATTGAACTTTTGAGATATAACTTCTATTATATTGCCATAAGTCACTAGTTTATAACATCAGGCATTTTACCTTTATCTAGCGACTCTAAAAATTACATAGAGAACATTTCACAAGAAATATTCCATTAATAACCGATTAAGTAATGAGTGGTGAAATTACTTTTCAATGTTTGTTTACAGATTTTAACAACTTTCCTAGTATATTTTTTTTTAAGTATAGCACATCGCAACACATATTATACCTAATAAATGAAACTAAATATTTTATAATTAGTATTTTTGCCTGAAATTTAAAAATCTAACTTCAGTTTTCTGCTATAACTTTAAATTTTGCACGAAAGGAAAATTTTAATAATAATGTATATAATGTAAATATGTACGTGATAGAACAATTAATTAAAAATTTAGAACACAGAGCGTAGTCAGATTGAATTAAAATCATAAAGATACATATAAAGGATTAAACTGCAAGACAAACTTTTAATTAATTTGCTGTACAGAGTAATTTGGATTTAAATTTAAAATACACTCGTATGAAATCTAAATGAACATATTAAATCTTGCAACATTACTGATATAATAGTTTTAACAACTAAATATTTACTTTTTTACTCATAAAAAATAAACAGACTTGGTTAATTTATAAAGGAAGAAAGTTCATCCCAGTTCTTCAAGAGAAAGTTCATCCCAGTAATATAATTTATAAATTTTTAACACAGTACGCAAATTATTATTCTTTATTAAACTTCCTTTTATTAATAAACTATCTTAGAAATGAGGCGTTGCGAACGAGAATGGACAATCCCACATTTTTATGAAAATGAGTTTGATGTGTCAAGACATAGTAAGTTATTCCATCTGTTGGCTGTATAATAAATGTTATTAATTTCGAAACTTTTCAAGGTATAGACTTAGTTTAACAGATGGTGCAATATAACTTGGATATCAACTTGCCAGAGTAAGAGTGAATGAAGTGGCTTGGTCCACCCTAGCACTGCCAATTTAATCACCATATATTTACAGAAGAAGCTTTATCTCCTCTAGCACTAGCAGAACTGGCCTAAAAGAGTTGTGAAAATTTTGTACAAATTTTTGAAAGCATTTTTCTCGAAATCACTGCTGGCTTTGTTGGTCCAGTCTGATTCTAAACACCTCTAAAACACCCTGCGAATAAATATTGTACAAGATTCAACTAATCGGAAATAATTTTGAGGAAATAACAAAATTCGTTAAATATTGGTTTCCTTTGGGGAATATTTGCAATCAAATACCGATGTTTCAAGCATATTGGCTTTACATTGAACCTTTTTAAATTAAATGGAAATATTGCAAATATATTGACTTTATATTGTAAATACTATTAAAAAATGGTGAAATGTGTTCTGTCATTATTGGTGTTGTGAGAGCAAATTACAAACACCCTACTGCCAAGACTATATTTCATACGAATATTACCATAATAGGCAAAATATAACATATGGAAACAAGTTTGCACAAATATTGTTTTTCTACGACGTAATGGGTAAATTATTTAAATTATTGTCCAAAATAAATTCCCTTCCATGTTCCAGTCTCCTTTAGATATTTAAACTTTTTTCTAGGAACAAATGCCTGACACTATCGAAATCTGACCCCTTCTCCCTTTTCTGAAGTAAAGAAATATGGAAATGAATTTTCGAAACAAGCTCTTTTTTCTTTCATATATAAAAGTTTGCATCAAAGTTTCATCTCTAGATATACAGCAGCGGCTTCTTTTTAATTTAAAGTTCTAAAGCTAAAAAAGTTCTAATGAAATAAAGTCTAGCGATACTGACATACAGAAAAGATTTTGAAAATGTTCAACAATGATTTTTTGTGTGAAATATATGCCCTTGAAGAAAACAAACACATTCTGTAAGATAAACAACCTGCGGGAAAATGGAAATTTACAGTAGGTTTATGAACAATTCTTCGTTGTATTTTCAAAGTAAAATTGAAGTAAAGTTCGAAAAGTGAAACACATTTATATCATAATCAATAATTTTCTTGAAGAGAAATTTAAATTAAATTTATAGAAAAGATAAAACGCAGCTCTTTTTAGAAGATAACTTATAAATAATTGAATTCAAAGCAGGGAGCAAAAGTTTTTCAAACATATACATAAACATAACTTTATTAAGAAGATATTTACTTTAAGAATCATTTCATTATTTTGTTAAAAATAGTCTAATTTACAAAATATATCGTAATTTTATTTGATATTTGTACCGCTTAAGAAATGCTAATTTATTATTATTTTTTTTAATTACCTTGCTTACATAGACCTGTATTCGAAATTTAAACATAATTCTTTTACCTTCACTACACTAGGTAGACGCGTTTAACTGTAGAAATATGGAAATTGGTATTCTAAACAAGATTATTTACTTTCACATGTAAAAGGCTGTAGAAATATTTCACATCTGCTCTGCTGGTTCTTCATTTTGTTTCAAAGTCCTAATTATAAATGAGTTATAAAGAGATAAAAGCTAACGACACTCATATGCAATAGAGATTTCGAAACTGGTCCACTGTGATTGTGTTTATCAAAATGGTCTAGCTAGTTTAAATGAAATACCTGCCAGCATCAACTGCCAGATGTACAATGCCAGATAATGCATTACCCGCCAGATAAACAAATTACAACACATTTAACATATTTTATAATTTTATAAAAAATTATTATTTTATGAAAATATCAGATCTTGGATAGGTTGAAAAAACTGAGAAATGTAAATATATTTATGAGCTAGATTTAAAATTATCTGGAATAAAGGTCCTTGATAAAATGATATTTAAACTTTAAAAAATGTCTAACGAAACGTAGTACTTGAGTTTAGCTTTTATTAAATTAAGGGAAACTTATCTGGATATAGCTAATATTCATTTTTATTAAATATAGAAGAATGTATTTAGTTAAAAATGAAATGTTCGTACATTTTGGACAACTGATGATTTTGTGGAAAAAGCTTAAATTAAAAAGAATAATAGTTTCATTTTACAATAGCTTATATTGTGCCAATTTAATCACAACTCTTGATTTACTGGAGTATCATGACAAAATTTTAATTTCAAATATATAACCATTCCACGTCTGAATACTTTAATATCATTATAAAAATAAATAATCAAACTTTAATTTAAAAGATCTAGAACAACAATAAGATAAATAAAAATTAAAATAGACGTTTCGTGCTATAAATATAGCACTTCATCAATAAAAACATCAATATAAAAAACAATTGCAAACAAATAAGTCACTCATAAGTTACACATTGAGTAAAACTGCATATTCCTCTGGAACGGCACAAGCTTGATTAAGGGGTAACTTAATCAAAGGTTCCCTAAGTTCGAAAATTGTCATTAATGCAATGGATACAGATCACATGCAGGGTTTTACGAATGTTAGTGTTTTGAGATCAGACTGCAAGATATATGAAAGCAGAATCTATTTGAAAAGATGGTATACTGAATTGGAGAAATCACCCCTGAATAAGGCTTGCGCCGTTCCAGAGGAATATATAAACTTTAACTCTGAATGACTGGTTATTTTGCAGTTGTTTATGATTTTGATGTTTTTACTTATGAGCTGCTATAAGTCTATTAACGTTTATTTTGTAACAACCATGTCTCTGTTGTGTGTGATGGTCAATGTTAGCTAGCCTATAAATGAGCACAACTTGTGTAAAATCAAATCTTAAAAGGGCAGGGGTTTGAGAAAAGCTCTGCGATTTTCCTCAGGCCGGAAAGAATCAGTTCCCAACAAAACTTCACTCAAAGAAAAAGTAATCTTCACATTAACAATATCAGTGATTAGATAACTTTAAAATAACTTGCGATCTCGTAACGTCAAACGGCTGTTAAGCTGACTTTCACAAGGGTCCATTTCACTATGCGAACCAGCTACCAAAGTTCAATTCCAACTTCCAGATGGCATGTAACGGCACTCAGTGAGCGCCAAATAATTTTAGTCCAGTATCACCGAATCAAAATAAAATATACCCTTAGCAATGACCAATATTCTTTCTTTGCTGCGTCTTAGTTGAGGCAACTAAAGCAGATCTTGAGGTACCAAGAAGGGCAAGAACCGATCCTGTGTTCCAATTTCCCAGCGCATGCCAGCACTTAAATACTGCTATATATTGATTGACCAGATCTAGAAATTTGCATAAATATCGATAGGAAGAGAAACATCACAAATTCCGAGTTTTTCACACGAATTCATCAAAAGTTAGAGAAAGATAGCCTTGATAACGTTTACGCACATTGACTATTATTGGAGAAAAACTACGTTCGCAATCGAAACCTCGCCAACTCTTATAATTAGAGTATTCGACACATCATAATTTTAATTATAATTTTAATGTAACTTATTGTCATTTTATTGGTTTTAAATGTTTTGATTATTTATTTTTATAGTAAAACTTGAATTCTTTTGAAAAAAAAATTCTTTTGCATGCTCAGACCCGTTAAAGATATTTATACTTTATTTTAAAAACAAATGGCTGACAGTTTTTTAGCTAGACAACCTTGATGTCAAACAATATGGAAATAAGTTTTCTAGACAAGATTTTTTTTTATTTCTCCTCTAAACGTCTCTATAAATATTTCATGTCTACTCGTTCTGCAGAATCTTTTTTTATGTTTCAAATTTCTAACAATAAGGAAGCTCTAAAGGGATAAAAGATGCGATACTGACATACAGCAGATATTTTTTAAATATACGATCGTAATTTTTCCTGATGAAATTTATACCCTTAAGTAAAAGAAATGTCATCTGTATGACAAAGAAACTGCGGAACATTTAAAATTTACAGTAGTTTCGTTAAAAATTCTTCTTTGTATCTTTTAATGGAAAATGGATTACAGTTTCAAAAGTACAACATCTGTATTTGTTTGTCAATAATATATTTAAAGGTACATTTCATTAACTTTATTACAATAAAAAAAACTCAACTTCTATAAAAAAAAAAAAAACTCATAAATAGATGCATTTACGTATAGAAGGGCGGCGAAATGTTGGCAAACGTATTGAATTGACATGTCTTTTGGGGGGATCAAGACTTTATTTCTCATCTATTATCCATGAATCAATAGAAATCTATATGCGTAAATTGAACATTTGCAATGAATCCGCCTCATTTGAACTACCTAAAATTTGGCACGAGCTACTTTTCAGTTTAAAAAAGCAGTAAGGAAATATTAATTTTCACGTTTACAGTTGACTATTTTAAGCACCTGCTTCTTTACATATGTGATCTCGTGATTTATGATTTTCAAATTTACGAGAATATTTGATTATCGTTTTATATCTTGATAATGGAGCGGTTGTAGCGTTGAAACATATGTAGATCTTTATATTAAAAGGTTTTTACAAGCCTTTTTGTGTTTATCTTTTTATCATATAAGCATTTTATCTCTATTTTAAGATATGATTTTTTATTTTTTCTCTGATTCTATTCCAGTTATCATGTTTCAAGTTTAATGATGTTCTCTATATACAACTATGTCTTCATCTAGCTATCCATACGCTATTAAAACCCCTTCCCATGAACGAATTTAGCTGTAATCTTCAAAATATGATATTGTCATAGTGAATTTTATGTTTTAATAAAACATTTCACGTATGCCATTAGATCACATGGTGTGAAATTACACGATTAAACAAATTAAGTTCAGTTCCTACGAACGAATTTCCGCCAGATCTTCAGAATTCGTATATGTTACACTTTATGGGCAGTAATTGCTGAGATTGAATTTTAACTGTGTTTTGTTTTTATCTACATTGTTTAAGAAATTTTGAAACGCTATTCTGATTCTGTTTGGTATGTGGATTGTTTTTTTTAAGTTTTATAATCTATGTGTGATGCACAATTTTCCATTCCTGATTAATTGTTTTTCAATGTATTTTTTTTTCTAAAAGCATTTGTTTTCAAATGAAAAAAGGCATCTATTTTCATTTCAAAATATATGCATTTTCAATCATTTTAGATACACACACACACACATATATATATATATATATATATATATATATATATTTGAAAGTATTTGATATAAAATTTTCTGTTTTAAAATAATTTAAAAAATATTTCAAATAGAAAATCCCCGATAGTAGAAACTACGATAGCTGGTTTGAATATTTTTTCAAAAATAGAAAATAATATAAATTAAGAAAAAAAATAACTCTGTCTTTTCAACTAAAACGCACTAAAATGTAGAAAATGTAATTTTGAAATGGAATTAATGAGAAAAATGGAAAATTTTCTTTATAACTTCCATAAATTTATATTTTATCAAACATATATGTTAAGTAATAAAAGGCAAAGCAGCAAATTTTTATTACATAAATGGGACAAAAGGAATTTAATTAGAGTTTTTACTTCCATAAAAGAATATTAAAGGATAATTTTATTCCTTAAACTAATATAAATATATATAAAAAGTCTAACTTTTATTGCGTTTTAGTATTTTTTTCTTAAATATTTTTTTTATATTTTCAACAATTTGAGAAATACATTCTTTCAATCTTCTTCTCGCACAAAAAAAAAGTAAGACAAGAAAAAAGTGCGAACTTTATTCAAGATATTGCTTTATAAATCCTCAACAATAAATTTTGATCAGTAATACTAATATAATCAACATTAAGAAGAATATTATTTAGGGATAATTAGCTGAATCTAACAAAACTGAATATGTCTGGAAGATATAATATGCAACCGGCAATTTCACAAATAATTTAAAAAGTGCTAAAAAATTGAATGTTATAAATCTTGAACGATGCTTATTCACAAATGTCGATCACTGCTGTCCCATCACTGGCTAAAACGCTTTCGCAATTGAATTCTTATACAATATTTACGTTTGAACTAGCAAATGTCGCTGCGATCTACATTTATCGTTGATCATCATTCAACATTTATGGGATACAATTTTTTAGTACTTTTTGGATTGCCGATTGCCACACTATATTTTCGAGACACTATACTACTGATGTCTAGGACGTTTATGGACTACTAAAGTGTTGAATTCCAAGAAATATTATTCTATGCTACATTTCGGTGTCCCACTTAAAGTAATCAGGATGTTTAAACATTCATGGAAATTAGTTTTCTAAACAATATTTCTTTTTTCTTTGGCTTTTAACCTATTTACATCATTAGTGGTCGTTTCAGTAATTTCTTTTTTATCAAGAAATTCCGCGTTCTTACAAGAAATTCTGAACAGTATTCTTTCCATTATTTAATTATTTTCGTGATTACATAAACTGATAAACTAGCCGGATGTGCCAATCCCAAAACTTTCTTCTATCTCACACAGGTTTTGCATACAATAAAGAGAATCAGCTCCAAATTATATCACGGTCTAACTGAATCTAAAGTTTTATTAAATTCCGTGTATTAGTTCTTTAGATATGACTATTGCTAAAATCGTGTAAATACTGCAAATTGCAGAATAGCAGCGCCACCTGGAAGATTTAGACCAAAACCTAATCAACAACAACTTATGACAACGTCTAACTGAATCTGAAGTTTTATTAAATTCCGTGATGAAAATTGGTGCATTAGTTCTTGAGACATAGCTATCGTGATAATAGAGAAAAACGTAGCACATCAGCGCCAACTGTTGGGCTATTTACACCAAAACGTAATAAGCATTTATTTATGTCAAGGTCTAACAGAATCTGAAGTTTGATGAAATTCCGTGCATTAGTTATTCAGATATATCTATCGTTAAAGTCATGAAAAACGTAGTATAGCAGCTCCACCTGTTGAGATAGCTGCACCAAAACGTCATCAGCGTGTATTTATGTCAGGGTCTAACTGTATCTGATGTTTTATGAAAATAAGTGCCTTAGTTCTGGAGATAGAGGTATTGCGGAAATCGCGCATCGCCATTTGTTAAACGATTTTCACCAAAAACTAATCAGCAACAATTTATATTAGGGACTAACTGAATAAAAAGTTTCATTAAATTTCGCGCATTAGTTCTTAAGATAAATTGCCCACAAAAGTTTTGTCACATACAGACAGACAGAGTTACAGACTCACAGACAGACATTTTCTAAAAACAGTCTAATCGTGTTCAGGTCCTTCTAAAACGTATAAATCCGTCGAAAACTGGAAGTCGAAAATTTTCATGAATCCAATACTTTCTTCTTGTAAAGATAGAAGAAAGTAAAAACATTACTTTTGGAATTTCTGAATAAAAAATAAACTTCTGAAATGGATGACTATATGCGCTAACGATGAAAATGGGTTAAAAGTCTGTACAAATACAATAGAACTCCAATTATCCGAATCAATTGGGACCGGACCCCATTCGGATAATCAAAAATTCGGATAATTGGATTTTTTCCAAAAAAAGTGTATTTTAATTAATTACTGTATGTATGTTGAAAATGGGAGAAAAAAACTATTTTTAAAGATCTTTTAATTAATTAAATGAAAACGCAACTTTTACATGTTAAGCGTACTTACAAGTGCTGTGCATTAGTACAGTATGTACGTACCGTACTGTAAATGAAAAAAGCCATTGATTGCTGAACATTTCGGTCAAAGTAAGCTGTTTGACAGTCTTCATCTGTTTTCGGGCAGCCAAGTCGCGCATACGCTTGACAGTGAGAAGTTGCATGTGGTCACACTCAGGCTGACGCTCCATCCACTTCAAGGCTGGCAAATGCTTCACTAGCGGATGGTTCAACTGCGGATGGTTCCTGCTTCAACTTCTACATTAAGTTCATTTTCTTCCTCGACACTTTCTTCTCTCACACTTTCAATAAGTTCATCATCATTTAGAATTTGAAACCCAGGTGGGCCGGGACGGCCACCTGGCGACGGACGACAGCCAATAATCGAACGCACTATGAGACGGTGACTTATCATCCCAATAATGTTCGCGCTGCGCCTACACTAGATTCGCGGACTGAAGGACAATAGCGCGCGTAGACGGAATCATTATTTTGCGAATCGCAGAACGTTTCCTTCTTAATTTTTTTTTGTGAAATTCTGAAAGCAATTCGGATAATCAGCGATTCGAATAGTCGAAGTTCGGATAATTGGAGTTCTACTGTACTTCATCTAGACAGTTTCTGCTGACGCTTCCTTTTGTTGAAAGAAAAAAAAAGGTCTCAAAAGATAAGAAGTGGCGATACTGGTATGCAGCAGAGATTTAAAAAATATTCAACCTTGATTTCGTCTATGAAATCCATTGCCTAACAGAAAATAAACGTCATCTGTTAGATACATAACCTGCGGCACACTTACAATTTGTTGTAGTTTTGTAAAAAATTATTATTTGGATCTTCCAAATGAAAATGATGTACATTTCCAAATGTAAAACGCCTTTATATGTTAGGCAATAATGCTTAAGATGAAAATTTTTATTTACTCTTATTAACAAGAAAAACCAGAGATTTTTTCGAAGATAACACATAAATAAATAATTTTTTTTGTACTATGGAGTAAAAATAATGACAAATATATAAGTAAACACATACAATTAACAGCAAACGAATTATTGTAACATATTTTGTTCAAGATACTCTATTTTACAAAATAAATATTACATCCTTTCTTTGTAATACTTCAACATTTTGGATCATACATTCTTCTAATCTTTTTCTCACACAAGAATTAAAAAAAACAACGAGGTCCTATTCCATAATAAATGTTGCATCCTCTTTGAAAGTTTTTAGATTATTAATAATTCAATAAATGTTAATACTACTGCTGTCTGGGATCTGTTGGTGCTATTAAGCAGTTGCAATTTATGATACTTAAGTAAAAATACTGTTTGGAATATTTTTGGAAACCCACTTAAACTAACCAACATCTTTTCAAAATTTTACTAATAGTCCATCAAAAGCATTACACTTGTGTTTACACATTTAATGTTAAGTTTCAAGCTGTATTTTAAAAATTTAATTATTATTCCATATAGGAATGACTGACATTAAATAAGGTAGAATCTCTGAAGTACTAAATATGGAATATAGTTTTCTAAAGAAGATTTTTTATCTTTTCAATTGAAAATAATCTATAGGTATTTTATCTCGACAGCTTTGCTTTACATTTTTTGTTTCAATATTCTAAAGATAAAGTTGTAAAGAGATACAAACAATAGATATGAAATAGGGATTTTGAAACCTCTCAACCACGATTTTGTCCATGGTATTCTTGATTAAAAGGCAAAAAACGTCATCCTCAGATAAACGTCCCGGAGCACAGTTAAAATTTGCTGTAGTTTCGGAAACATTCTTTGTATATTCCATTAGAAAATAAAGTGATGTTTCAAAAGTAAAACACCTTCATAAGTTATTTTGTAGTGTACTTGAGCAGAAAAAATTAAAATGAATACTTTATTAAATTTATTAAATGAATATTTTTCTTTTAGACGAAATTTCCGAATTAATAGCTGAACGAATGCAAGTAATATCTTCGTTTTACAAAACGTATGTTCTGAATAATGAACGTTTTATTATGTTTGCGAAAAAAATCTCAAAGAAAGCATAGTAGAAAAACTGTTAGCTTTGTAAATATAATTATTAAAATATATTTCTGCTTTCGTTGAAATGATTGTAAAATTTAAAATAAAATTTGGAATGTAATGTATATATACTTAACATTAAAAATTACAAATTAATAATTTTTATAACTTCATATATTCATGTACTCATTTATTTTTCTTAAAACCCATACACACAGTATTGATCCAATAATATTTTCCATCTAGAATATGGATAAATTATTTGGATTAGTTTCGAAAAAAATTCCATTCCCTCCACAAACAAATTTTAAAAATTTAAATAATATTTCAGAATGAAATGACTGACACTATTCAAGGTAGATTGCATGAAGTAAGGAAATATGGAAATTAGTTTTCTAAACAAGTTTTTTTTCTTTTCCTTTTAAAAGGCTGTATAAATATTTCACCTTACGTAGATTCTGCACACGGTTCTTTTTGTTTCAAAGCTCTATGGGTAAAGAAGATTTAAAGGGATAAAATGTAGCGATCCTGATTTGTAGCAGAGATTTTGAAAACGTTCAACTTTTCTGAAATCCATGTCCTTAAGGAACAAAAACGCATTATGTGATATAAATAAGCTGCGGCGGATTTAAAACTTAGTGTAGTTCCATGAATAATTCTTTGTATTTTCCAAATAAAAATGAAGTAAAGTAACGAAAAATTAATTAAATTACATAATGATTTAATTAAAAAAATATTTTAAAATTTATTTTCTTTAAAAAAAAGCAAAACTCTTCTAAAATTCTCAATAATGATGTAGAAGAATCATTAAAAATTAGCATATTAAATTACATAGAGATGACTTTTTGATATAAGAAATGGTTTCAAAATTTTATCAAATATAACTTTTTATAGAATGGACAGATTATACTAATAATTATAATTATCATAACAATTATACCTAACAGACTAGACATTGGACTAATTTTCAACAAGATTAAGCATCTTTTCCTTTTTCTGATCGCTGGATACTTTAAAAATATTCTTGTTCAAGGAGGCAAAACTGAAATACATGGACTTGGAAATAAATAGTTTAACGCTATATTATAACGCTATATATAAGTGTTTGCAGATTTATGATATTTTTCAAAAGTATCCTGCGAACTACAAAAGTTATTGCCTGAAATGTACGCATATTGAAGCACTGCAATCGTTATCTTTCCTAAAACAGCGATCATGAAGAAGCGTACAGAATAAAGAAGATTTCAAACTAAAATGAAATCCTTATACCCATGATATCTAACGAATATTGGCGTATGGTCAGATATTCTGCTCACCTGATTGTTACATGGTGGAATACATGCAAAAATGTACACAAAAATTTGACCAAGCTTCACATTATTTACTGAACATCTTTACGATTAACGTAATTGTCAATACGAAGAAGGTCCAATGAAGCAAATACGTTTGCATGAGCTTTAAGTATGTAAATACACTCTCAGAAAAAACTGTAAGTTTACGAGCATTTGCCTTTCAATTTTCACGGGCAACAGCCTTATTTGATGAAAAACAGTCTGATCCACTAAATAAGCGGCCTTATCCTTTAGATACTTAGAAAATTAAGAGCAATCCACATATTCTTACAGTTCTAGCCCATATATTAGCAAATATAAGGTACGACCCCATACATTGTCCTCCGCTAGGGTGTAACCCTTCATTTTACTCGTGTTTCGAAAATTTTAACCGCCAAAAAAACGATTCTGTGATGATTATCTAACGTGCTACGTGCTACGGATCTGTAAGTAAAGTGTTATTGTGTTTTAAACTGCATTAAATCCTGTGCATTATAATGCTGTATTATTTTGCCCCGTAAAACTATGGGCTGCACAAAACGATGGGCATGGATTGTTTTTTTTTACGGAGTATAACTGGAATCTCTGCTGCCGGCCTCTACCCGTAATTTTACTGCAATTTTTTTTTTACAGTGTAGCAAATTAGGAAGCGTTTGAACTAACACAAATCATAAAGCATCCATCACCAATTGTCGAAAACCTAAAGCAGTTACAGGAAGAACAAAAAAAATCAAGATAGGACAAATTAATCTTCAGAGGAATCAATCAGCAACTGGCAACTAATCAGATATGTAGAAACGCAGAAAAATACGATTGTAAGCATTGAGGGTTCTTACATATGTAATGGCAGGACACATCCGCTATAATTGGGACTTCCGTGTTATCCGTTATTTAAAATAACTGTGCTGTAGTGATAGTAGATACCAAAATAAAACATTGCCAAATTAAAGATTTGAATAACAGTGTACTTGTAAATATAAATTTGAAGTCCAAGGAAAAATAAGAAAAACAGGAGACGAGGAAGGTGAAGATAAAAAATCAGAGTAGAGAAATTAACAATATGTTCATAATAGTTACGACCATCTAGAAACATTCAGAATATTAACAGAACTGATAATTGATCAGGTTTTCATGGGTTTTGTAAGGATTTGTGGATTCTGTGATATTTGAATGCCCATAGTCCATAATGGGATCATCCAACAGAAAATAACAGGAGCATATTTCTTTTGAAACACGTCACCTGAAGCTATGGTGGTGAATGATCCTCAATTCATGCCTCATTTGAGTCAACGCATGGAAAAGGAAAGCCTGGATGTCTCAATATCTGCATCCGAATAATTTTCAACAATATCCAATTCGAGCATAAATAAAGATATTTAATGATTAGATCATTAATTAAGATAATTAATTCAGAGACCTTACACTTATAATGATTGAGTAAATGACCGAATCCCGCTAATTTCAATAAGAAGATATAGAAATAAAAATTTACCATGGAATAAATTTCTCACAAAAATGAAGACAGCCTTTCAACAAAACAAATAACTTTCAAAAACGGAAAAAGTAATTAAGATTTTAATTTCCAATACAATCTCTTCTACACAATGGTTAAGAATTGTTGTAATAAGCATCTCAAATAGAGAAAAAATTATACCAAATAAATTAGTGGGCATACCGCGAGATAAAAATACTCTAAAAGGAAAATAACCAAATATTAAATTATCAACTTCAACTGAACAGGATAGCATGAACTACAAAAGAGGTAGTATATTATAAGAGCAGCGGGTGGTTGACAATGGCTGATAACCATATGGGAAAGTGAAAGACCTAGTCTTTAATATTTTTTTAATTGTGAGAAATAACTGCATTACATCAGACAAATAATCGCATAACTATCCGCTACTCAACATTAGAAGTGATAACGGAAGAAATCCTCGTTTCACGTGTTAATCTAGTAAATCCATTCATTGTCCCTGTTTAGGTAGAATCCCTTTTTGCTATCTAGGAAATCCAAAAAGCATTGTAATTATTCAAGTCTAACAAAGTACCAGTAACAGACGAAATAAAATAGTATATCACAAGAAAATTATTTGAAAAATTCAATCCCTTGATACAGAAATTGTTTAACTTATTATTAAGTCTAAATTATTTCCCAGAATTGTGGAAGTAAGAGGAGTTAGCCTACTTCTTCAAATAAGGTAATGTTCCTGGTTACCTTTTCTCATATAAACCAATAAAGTTATTATCAATTTTTGGCAAAGTCCAATATAATCGTTGACTAAACTATCATCTATTAAACAGTCAATATCAATCATTCAACCAGAATGTTTATGAAACAGTATGATCAACGAAATCGGCAATGTATCATGTCGTAAGCCTAACGGATTTGTACAATAAAATCTCCAATTATACAGGGTGTCCCAAAAGTCTCCATACAACTTCAAAAATTTATTACAAAAAAAATAATAGGCCTACAGCAAAAATAATTACAACACTGCATAAATTAACTTAAAAAGTTTTTTTCTACTGCCTTAGTAAACTTCAACATGAGATCCTTTCGTAACACGAAGAATATCAAGACGATATTCCAATTCAATCCACGAACGTTTTTCATGCTAACATCAACAGTAGCTACTGCTGTTTAGATCTTTTGTTTCAATTCCATGATACTATTAACTTTTGTTCAGACAACAGTTGTAACTACTGTTGTATCTTTAGTTCAGTGTCAACAGTTGTAACTACTGTTGATGTTAGCATGCTGAAACGCACCTGGATGGAATTGGAATATCGTCTTGATATTCTTCGGGCTACGAAAGTATCTCATGTTGAAATTTAATAAGGCGGTAGAAAAAAACTTTTTAAGTTACTTTATGCACTGTTCTAATTATTTTTACTGTAGGCCTATTATTTTTTTTTGTAATAAATTTTTGAAGTTGTACGGAGACATTTGGGACACCCTGTATTATGCTGTTGTTCATTGACTTCAAACAGGATTTATTTACCTAACGATGTAATAATTAAACAACTTACTATGCGTGAATTAAACGCAAAAACACATAGTCATACTTAAGTATTTTCTTTCAAAAATAGGAGCATGATCCCTTACACACATATTGTTTCCCCAAATGCCGCTCAAAAGGTTTGTGTCCCGGTGTTATATTTTCATTTATATGTAACCATATTTAGATTTTGGGTAAAAATAATCAGACAAGTACAAAATTAGAAAACATTACATTGTAATAAAATATAACACCATGTAATAGTATATTACTTTTAAATGCTAAAGGTGTAAAATTAACAACTATAATATAAATTAAAATAACTTTTATTAGTTGTTTTACATGTTTCGATTCTTCTGAGTCATTTTTAAAAACAAAATGAGAATATTCTAAAGCTGCACGGGCTTTGAAGTTATTATTTACATGTACTTTTTAAAAAATTACGCACGTTATCTATTATTTTTTACTTGATTGTTTATTTTCATATCTTTGAGCATGGAGTAATTCTAGCCACAGTTTCGGTAAATTAAAAGATGTCGCATCGTTACATATTGTATTTTTGCGCGTGAGTATCTCTATGGTTTCTCTTATTATGGATGGATAGTGTAGACTGGAGGGAAATATTATTTTACTTTCATTGAAATTCAACGAAAACATAGGAATGAATGAAATGAATGAAATGATAATGAATGAATTTCCTTTTTAATGAAAGTAAAATAATATTTCCCTCCAGTCTACACTATCCATCCATAATAAGAGAAACCATAGAGATACTCACGCGCAAAAATACAATATGTAACGATGCGACATCTTTTAATTTACCGAAACTGTGGCTAGAATTACTCCATGCTCAAAGATATGAAAATAAACAATCAAGTAAAAAATAATAGATAACGTGCGTAATTTTTTAAAAAGTACATGTAAATAATAACTTCAAAGCCCGTGCAGCTTTAGAATATTCTCATTTTGTTTTTGAAAATGACTCAGAAGAGTCGAAACATGTAAAACAACTAATAAAAGTTATTTTAATTTATATTATAGTTGTTAATTTTACACCTTTAGCATTTAAAAGTAATATACATTACATTGTATTTTAAAGAATTTAGTTCCCAATGTTTGGCGTAAAAGTGTATTTGTTTCTTTAAACGCAAAAAGTAAAATAATATTTAAACTTTCATTTTACATTTTTTGTGATCCAGAAGTTCTGTTCCACACTATTCAACTCTCACATGCAGATTTCAAGTTTTGGGAAAATTGTTAATGTATAATAAATATTTATTTATTTATTTTTTATTAAAAAGAAACTATTTTCATTGCCATAACACATTTAAATCCAGTTTTAGTATTAAAATTTTCATAGCATTTATACAAAAGTTTTAAATTTAATCCATAATAAAGACATTTTTGTAAATAAGTTATATACAGAAATCCTGAAGTTTGCAGTTGAAATAAAATTAAAAATTTATTTTTATATCGTCGTTATTAATCTAAATAAGAATTATTATTTGAGAAGAAAATTTCGCTCAATCTTTTGATTGACCAATATATTTTGCTAATTCAAATGATTATGATTATGTTTGTAACTCTTTAAAAGAAACAGCATAAGGAAATAAAACACGTAGTTTTGTATACCAATATTAAGAAAAGACAACACTTTTGTAAAAACAACTTTCTTGCAATATGAAACATTTAGGAAACAGAATTGTTTTTACATTTCTTTATCTTATGTTTTAATAAACTTCGATTTATTATTTTTAATATATAAATATCTGTAATTTCATTTCCTTTTTCAAATTTTGTAACAATTACTTGATATGAATATTAGTTTATATAATGTATATTTGAACTACACAATAAAATAACGTATTCTAAGTTATTATTATTATTATCCAATTGCTATTCATCGAAATGTGAAGACTTTTAAAAAATGTATTCTGAGGTGTACATCTGAATAAAAATTCCGTTTTATCAATTCAAATTTTATTTTGTAACTTTTATCCTCGTGCTCTACATTTCCTCACGCACTTAAAGTGTTGTATTTACAAAATAGAACACTTTTGTAAAAAAAAAAAACTTTCTCGCAATATTAAACATTTAGGAAACAGAATTGTTTTTACATTTCTTTATCTTATGTTTTAATAAACTTCGATTCATTATTTTTAATATATAAATATCTGTAATTTCATTTCCTTTTAACATTTTGTAACAATTAATTTATTTGAATATTAGTTTATATAATGTATATTTGAAATACACAATAAAATAACGTATTCTAAGTTATTATTATTATTATCCATTTGCTATTCATCGAAATGTGAAGACTTTTAAAACATTTATTCTGAGGTGTACATCTGAATAAAAATTCCGTTTTATCAATTCAAATTTTATTTTGTAACTTTTATCCTCGTGCTCTGCATTTCCTCACGCACTTAATATCTGACATTGTTATAAAATATGCAGAGCCCTATGAAATAGAAACTAACATCCTGTTTTTTTCTTCTTTTCATTTTTTCCTCAAAACAAATGAAGTTGTACCACACGTTTTTAAAGGGAAAAACTAGTAAACAAAACTTAGAATCCACAGACGTGAAAAGGCTATTTAAAAATTTGTATAATGTGTTACACTAGAAAACAAGTAAACTTGGAATATCTTCTTTTGAATAATATCAGGAAAATTGAAATGCAATTCAAACGCAGTTATTTTGCATTCTAGAGAAAAAAGGGATAATATATATAAAAATATTTCAAATCGTGTATTTATTTATTTTTTAAATAAATGAATATATTCAGTAACAGGCATATTTTGTTGTAGGTATGAGTATTATGTTTTAATCATAACATTTCAGAAATCTGTTTATATTTTAAAGAAATTTGAAGAAATTCATAGCTTTGAAATATCGATAGCAAAATTGGCTGCTTACAACAAATACTGAGTACTGTATTCTACACTGTAAAAAAATACAATTGTTTCTTAATCTAAGAAAATATACTATAACCACAGTCGAAATATGCAATAACCTCTTCCGAGTTTCCCGCGATTCCTAAAAGCGTTTTTTATTTTTTAAACCACAGAAACATATATTTTCGAAATTTAAAGAAGCAATTACAAAAACAATGTTCCTTCGCGTTCATTTATTTTCGGTAACATTTCCGAGTAATTTTTGTACTCTATTAACCAATTTTCTCAGTTTTACGGATGCTAACAATTTTCAATTAAACTTTTCTTGTTAAATAAACATGTTTAGCAGAACAAACATATTAACAGCCTTAACATTAACATTAAAATTAATATTGTTTTTTTATTCTTATACGTATAAATTCCGTTACAGAGCTGAAAATGTTTAATTGAGAATTTAAAGTATCCTAAAAATATTTCGGGATGATAAATTTTAAACAATAAAAACTACTGAAAAGTTTCCGAAAATCAGTGGCATCAAAAGAAATTTTGTTTTTATAAATGCTTCTTTAATTCTCGAAAATATACTAGTTTTGCTGTTACAAAAGATGAAACATTTTTCGGAAGAGGTAATTTAATATTTTCATATATTAAGATACATCTGTCCTTTTTAACAATGTATTAAACAAATTATGTTCTTTTAATTATGTGCTCCATTGAGTATAATTTAAATTATTTATAACTATCTATTCTATTAGGTATATTTTAATTTATATATATAACTATCTACTCTATTAAATATATTAATATATTTTAACTATTTATATTAATGACAACTTTTTAACTATTTTTTAACTATCTATTTATATTTACATGCAACACGTTGTTATAATGTAATTTTCTCAGAAGTAAACAATTTTGATATAAATATTACAAAATCGTAAACTGAAAAACTAGAATAGCCTTTGAATTAAAAATCTGCTTTTCAATGCTTATACAAAATGTTACAAGTATATAAATTTATATTTAGACACAATACCAATATCAAACAATAAATCCAAACTTTATACAGATTTTAGGACTTCTTTTAGAACATTATTTTGGTTTTTTTTTATTTAGAATTGTACACGAAATCATGCATGCGAATATAATTTCTCTTTTAGAAATGCAATTTTCATTTTCTTATATATTTGCGTGCTCATTTTCTCGCGCATTTAATAATTGACATCGTTATAAAAAATCCTTCTGCCCTGTACCGGGAAGAAAAGGTAGCTTTTCTATATCTTCGTTTTAAAACTTTAGCTAATGTTACTCAAAACAGCAAGCTAAAATGCAAAGAACGCAATTACAGAAGATTCGTTTATTTATACTGAATTTGAATAAGAAATTTGGCAAATTAGTCAACTATAGCCAAGTTGGCTTCATTTATGAAGACTTATTTCGGTCGACAAATTTAGCGATATTTCGCCAAATGTCGCCAAGTTTGGCGAGAATTTGGCGCTAACGGATATGAATATATAGTTTTATGCGTATGATTGAGAAAATTATTACAACAATGAAAGATAATAATTTGCGAGAAATCGCGTTCACTAAAACTTATAAATTAATCGTTGGATTTTTGTAATGTGCTACCTTGTGTCAAAATGTCTGTTTAAAGCAGGCTGGAATACCTGTTTTTCGAATGTCATCAATTCTTAAGTACACGTTTTCAGCCGCGTAAGTTAATTTATACATGAAAGAGTAAAGAAATAATCTTAATTTTAATGTTATTGTTAACGCTGTTAATTTTGCATGTTTGTCTGTTAAACATTTTGTTTGAGCATGAAAATGTTTACTTCAGAATTGATAGCATTCGAAAAACAGGTATTCCAGGCTGAGGACACTAGTTAATACACTATAAAATCCCTACGGAAACGTTTCTGAAAAATTCGGGCAGCTAAAAATAATTTGTTTTTATAAATTATTCTTTAAATTTTGAAAATGTATTCGTTTCGGAATATTCAAAAGAAAATGTAACATGCTATTTGAAATTTCAGATAACTCAGAAGATTATAGCATATTTTCATAAAATAAGAAACATTGGTCATTTTTTACAGTGTACACACAATTAGTTTCATCGAAATTGATTTATAAATACGAGTGATATCGCATGACATAGATCATATATATATATATATATATATATATATATACTAGGGGGCCAACCCCCTGCGCTCGCCAACCCCCGCTCAGACTTCGAAGCCTCTAAAAACATGACAGCGTGCTTTGTTAAAAATATTGGTAAATCTGTAATTGGGTTGCCATGCTTTTAACGTTTTAATGGGGCATTTTTTGATTACCATGGCCTCATACACAGCTGTTGCGACAACTGACGACTGTTTTCGGGATTGATAAGTAAAATCAATTACAACTTGAAAACCAGCTTGTATAAAATGGTTAGGTTTAAATTGTGGCTACCTCTCGGACTTTTATAACAACGATCTGTATTCTATTCTTCCTTTGCGTTTAAGGATGAGAAAAATTCCATCTGCTTGTGAGTAACATTAAGAACCACGGTATTGAAAAGTACTGTTATAGACATTTTCAGTAACAGGTTTTAATTTTCTCTCTATTTTAGTGCGCCATCATGCATATTTTCATGTTATTTTAAATATGTAAATTATTTATTTTAATTAATATGTATATACGAATTTCTAATAATTATTTATCATACAAAATTAATTAAATATTTTGTGCATGCATGCCTGCATTTATTCGGCATCAATTGATGACATATTTAAACAATTATAATTTTACACCTTGTATTGAACTTGTATCACTTGAATATTGTCCATAAGAAAATCGGGTACTTTTCCAGTATAGGATCCTTTGCTTTTAGGTTTGGCGTAATTCGAGCTTCGAAAAGGGATAGATTCGTTAATATACATAGATTTGTTGCCAAAAGTTATGAAAACAAACCCAATGAGCTTTTGGTGCTTTTCTATTATAGGGGTCTTGGTGCTTTTTTTAAAGAGCTTGGCGCAATCCGGGCATCAGAAAGTGAGATTTGGCGCCAAATGACATAAACAGCCATGAAAACAATTCGACGATTTTTTTGTTTATATGCGTATTTTAATTATACGTATATTATTATTGTTTTTTCTATACAAATTACTTCTGATTATATATAAAATAGGATAAATGACATTTTACGCTAAACAAATTGTATAAATATTTTTTTGCTCCTTTCTTTTGTTCATAAATGACGTCATTTGGACGAATTTATTCAAAACATTTTCAGTTTATAAATTAAATTAAATGCTGACAGACGATTGAATCCTGATGACGATAAAAATGTAATTTTTTTTTCAAATTTTCCGGAAAAACATAATTTAATCACAATCTTGTCTTCATTATCGATTGAAATAAAAGATAAATTCAATTTCAATTTGAAAATGACGAATAAAAAGAAATCAATAATCCCTATCAGGATCCTTTTCATTTTTTCCCCTTTTTTGTCACAAAAAAACTGAGTAATTAGTTGCCATCATTACAGAAATGTCATTAAAATTAGAAAAAAATTAATATCTCGAAAACTAATTCCAATTTCAAAATTCTATTACCAGTTTTGACATCCGCGGATTTTTATGGACAATTGGTATTAATTTCACCATCAAGCGTTTAATATTTTATTAAAAATAGCCCTGAAACATAATCAGTCGTTTAATCAGTCGTTTCATAAAATCGTTTCATAAATTCGTTTCATAAAATCGTTTCACAAATTTGTTTCATTAGGATTTTATATATATAGGGTATATATATATATATATATATATATATATATATGGATATATCTATATATATAAATCAACATTTGAACGGAAGGTGGTTTTGGGGTCTGGGGGTCATGATCGGTGAAAATATACCGAAATTTTCCGGAATTGCTTTCCTCCGAATGTCTTCAATAGGTAGCTTAATACTTTTTTGTATTAAAAGCTACCTAAAATTCATAGTCATATGCACTAGAAACTAGCTCCGGGTTTTCTTCTAAAAACAAATAAAGTTGTAAGACATTTCATAGAAGAAAAAACAAGTAAACAAAGCTTCAAATTCACAGTTATAAAAAGGCTATTTAATGATTTCAAATGCAATAAGCTGCGGAACAACTAAATTTAGTTGCATTAAATATTATTATACAAAAACGCAGTTTTTTTTTCGTTCTAGAAGAATATCACTGAAATATATTAGACTATTCAAATTCTTATATTTAAATGAATAATAATTTATTAACACGATTCTCTAACTTCAAAATGCATATTACACTTCGACATCACACAAACTTTCTAGAATGTGAAATATTCTTAAAATAATATTTAAGATAAATTTACAACTAAATTTTTATCTTTATGAAACATATTTGTGTTTTACACATATTTCAAGAAATTGAAAAATCGTAAAAACGCATTAACCGAAATGCGTTTTTACACCAAATTCTCTATAATATATTTCTTTAAAAATAGTTTATTTTTAATTAGACATTATACTGAGTGTGTTTATATTTAATTTTAACTACGTATTCTATTGTCTGTATGTATCAGACTATTATATTTACATTTCTATTACCGTAGAATTTGCCTTCGAACAACCTTTTAATTTACGTTTTACAGAATATGAAATTTCAAAAAGTAAAACAGAATATCCGAGGAAATAAAAATTTGCATTTCAATATTCATATTATAAGAATTTTATGAAATTCCATTTAAATAGAAAACCAATAGATCCATACATCCAAGAAGAATTGTATTCAGAAATTTATTCTAAAGTGTGTATGTGAATGAAAATCTGGTTTTATAAATTCAATTTTTATTTTTTAACATTTAACTTTTTTTCCATTACTTCATTCAGTTAATATTTTACTTTGTTATAAAAAATTCTTAGGCGTGTGTAGTAGAAACTACATCCTGATACTCACTTCATTTTTCTTCTTTAAACAAATAATGTTGTCAGACAAATTTGTAGACAAAAAAAAAGTAAACTAAACTTATAATTCAAAGACACGAAAAGGCCATTCAAAGATTTACATAATGCGATACACTGCAAAACAACTAAATTTAGTTCCTTCTAATAATACCAGAAAATATATATTCAGTTCAAAACAAGTTATTTTTCATTCTAAAAACTAAAAAATGTAAAATATATTAAAAAATATATTATATTTTATATTCTTATCATATAAAAATAAATTAAAAAAAAATAGTTTTATTCAACAACTTGTATGCATTGCTACCCGTATGAGTGTTGTAATTTCATTTTGACATTTATGAAAACTACTTATATTATAAAGAAATTTGAAGAAATTGATAGTCTTTAGCTACAGTAGTTAGCAAAAGTTTTGAGACGTCATGTTTTTCTGTTCTAACGTTTTCTGTAAGCAGAATTACTTAATGATGTAAATTAGTAATTTTTACACCTTTTAAGGGTAAAAAAATTGCAAGATTAGAACAATTGAGACATATGTATCAATTTAAAATAATTCGGAAATTCGCAAAATTACTTAAGTAAAAGTTTTGAGACGACTCTGTTTTACTAAACTTTTATTGAAATTAAGCGTCTTGATGTAACGAAATACAGCAATATTTAATATTTAGTTGCATATCCTTTTGCTTTGAGGACTGTGGCACATCGTCTGAGCATGGAATTAACAAGGCTTTCTGAGGTGGATCTAGGGATTTTCGCCCATTCCGATTGAAGATTCTGAAGGAGTTCTGCCTTTGAAGAATGCTTCCGTGCCCGAATTTTCTTCTGATGTGTTCCCAAAGATGTTAAATTGGATTGAGGTCATGTGACTGACTCGTCCATCGCAAAACTTTAACTTTCTTAGCTGTAAATCAATTTGTCAACATTTTGGAGGTGTGCTTTGGATCCTTATCCTGCTATAACATCCATCTACGAGGCATCTTTTTACGAACATAAAGCAGCATATGATCTTCTAAAATGTTTTTATAAATATTTTGATCCCTTTTCACATCGATGTGTACGAGGGGGACGACGTCATCATAATGCAAAGCTCCCCAGACGATTACTGATCCGTTTTCGTGCTTCACTGTTGGACGTTTTTACCGGGGTTCCATTCTGGTGTGCCTTTTGGACGACGAATATGATGTCGGCCATCACTTACAAACAAATGGAATTTGGATTCATCGCTTCAAATATCTTCTTCCAATCTTTGGTTGTCGACATTTCGTACGACTTAGCAAATTTCAATCGGATTTTCCTATTCTTAGCCCGGATGAGAGGTTTTTTTGCAGGGACCCGTGCACACAATCTAACGGCATCCAGAAGTCGTCTTATCCCTTTAAGACCCAGCTCGCACGATCGTGCGGGTTAGATATTCATTTACATTTTTGCTTCTGAAACAGTCGTATGTAATAAAAACCCGAATCGAACGATCGTTCTGGTTAGCAGAAAGAGTGAAGTATCATTTTTTATCAACAGATGGCGGTTGTAGTCCATGTTTTACTTTCAGCAGGCATGTCTAGCTTTGTTTAAAAGTACAACGGATATAGCTCATCATTTTATCTGTCGTAAAAAGGTAATTATCAGTATATTTCTAATTGCTTAGATAAATATTTTTGCTTTAATGTCTAACTAAGTGTAATATAATAGAAAACATTAATTATACTCTATTTATGTTGCTCTTACGACTCAAGATTTCCTCACCCGCACGATCGTGCAACTTGGGCGTTACGTTAGTCAGTGCTACTGTAAAGGTAAGTGTTTTTCAATGTTCATTTTGTTTTCTGTATCAACAATTTTGATGATAGCCAAAATAAAATGAAGTATGCTGTTACATAATTAATGCCATATTATTTTCTTGGGTGTTGTCATGGATGAATCCGTTTTCTTTTTTTCCCAATTAATTTTTACTTTTTTTTTTTTAATTAATAAAATTTTCTAATACTTTTTCTAATTTTTTATGGAATACTTTGTTAACTTTTAACAAAGCAAAATAAAATACTTTTTCAGATGTCTAAACGGAAAGGAATTCTCACTCAATAAGAAATATTTCAATTGATGAATAAATCACACTCTGAATTTAGTGATCTCTTGGATAATGACGACGTTGCATACAAAACATTTGAAGCAAATTTATTAGAAGGACAGTCAAGTTCAGATGAGCTCGATGAAGAAAAAAAATGACAATTTTGGATCATTCTTCCTCCTCAAAGTCCCTTGAACTCATCCCCCAAAGTTCTACCTCCAAGCCAGTTTCGGCAAATACAAAGAGAATGAAAAAAGAAGAAAAACAATACAAGTGGACTGTTAAAAAGTTCATTTTTGTATCTCATCCTGGACTTTTAGATATCACGCAATTGCAGGTATATTTTTCAATTCTTAAATTTTAATTAAAAAAGTTATAAACTTATAGAAAAAATAAAATCGATATCATAAAAAATAAGCTTTAAAAATATGGCAAACATTTTTTAATTAATTAAAATATGAATTTTTTGAAGTCGATAAATACATCTCCAATAATATGTTTTTTCCTTCTTTTTTAGGCTTTAGAGCCAGTAAGGACTCCATTACAGTATTTCAGCCAATACTTCCCAAATCATTTTTTGAAGACGCTGCTATCTTTACTAATCAATACTCTGTCATTAAAACTGGAAAATCCCTGAAAACTAATGGATTGGAATTAAAATCATTTTTGGCTTCCAATTTAATTCTGGGATGTGTAACATTTTCACGATTACGAATGTATTGGCAAACAGAAAATAAGTATCCACCAGTAGCTGATTAAAAAATAATACATCAATAATTACCTTATTTGTAACAATTTTATTTGTTTGAGTTTGTCTCTTCTATCCACTTAGAGCCAGAAAATGTATAAATCTTAAAATATTATAAGAAATAATTTCACAGGAAAAGCCCAACCCGCACGATCGTGCAGGTGTGGCTTCCATAGAAAAAGCCCAACCCGCACGATCGTGCGGGTACTCTCCACGCTCTAGGGGGGGAGGAAAATTTTTTTAAGTGTCATTAGGGTCAGTATAGAGTTAATAACCAGTAGAATGTAATATTTGATGATGAAAATGTTTCGGGTCTTAAAGGGATATGGTGTCCTTACTCACTGTGAGTCCATTTTCGGTGGCCATCTCCTTACATATTTCCACCTTCAAAATGGTGACGAATTAGTTTACAGTTAAGAAAATTAAAGTTTTGGACTGGCCGCGTCAGTCACCTGACCTCAATCCAGCTGCATATATTTCGGAACACATCGGAAGAAAGGTCGGGACACGGTAGCCGTATTCAAAACCAGAACACCTTCAGGATCTTCAGTCGGAATGGGCAAAAATTCCTAGGTCCACCTTAGAAAGCCTTGTTAATTCAATACTCAGACGATGTGCCGCAGTCCTCAAAGCAAAAGGATATACAACTAAATATTAAATATTGCTGTATTTCGTTACGTTAAGACGCATAATTTCAATGAAAGTTTAAAAAAACTGAATCGGCTCAAAACTTTTGCTTAGGTAAATTTGCGAATTTGCGAATTATTTTTAATTTATGCATACGTTTAAATTGTTCTAATGTTGAATTTTGTTGAGTTTTCAAAGGGGTTCAAACTACTAATTTACATCATTAAGAAATTTTGCTTACAGTAAATGTTAGGACAGAAAAACATATTGTCTCAAAACCTTTGCCAGCTACTGTAAATCGCGTGCTTATATACAATACTGCGTACTCTATTCAAGTAAAAATAGATATATTTTTAACTATACAATGTATTGAGTAATTGAGTATATTTTAATTTGCTTTTAATAAGCTAATCAAACTACGCGTAACACGATGTAACATTACAATTTTCTTATATATTATATCATCATCATCAACAACAACCGTTTTCAATCCACTGCTGGATGTAGGTCTCCCCCAGATTTTTCCATTGTTCCCTGTCTAGTTCTTTAATCATCCAATTGACACCGGCCACTTTTCTGATTCCGTCATTCCATCTTACTTCAGTTCGTCTTCTTGGTCGTTTTACATCTCTGGGATACAATTGTAGGGTGTTTGTTCTCCATCTATTTTCTTGTCTTCTTGCAATGTGCCCAGTCCATTTCCATTTTAGCCGTTTAATTCTCTCAATGATGTAAAAAACTTTCGTCTGACTTTTTATCCAAGTTATTCTCTTTCTATCTCTTCTGGTTATGCCTAGCATTCATCTTTCCATACTTCGCTGCGTTGTTTGTAATCTTTGTACCATCCGTTTTGTTAGCGTCCATGTTTCTGCTCCATAAGTTAGTGCAGGCAAAAACACATTGGTTAAACACCTTTCTTTTCAAATAAAGAGGCATGTTACTCTTCAGAATAATATTGTTCTTCCCAAAAGCAATCCATCCATTTCTTATTCTTCTATTGATTTTATTCATGATACTATTGTCTGATGACATTTTTTGTCCAAGGTACACATAACTTTGCACTTCTTTAATCTCAGTGTTGTTATAGACAATTTTCGTTTTTGATGCAAATGAATTGAACATCACCTTAGTCTTTTCCAAATTTATTTTTAATCCCACATTAATGCTAGTATCTGCCACATCTTTTAGCATATTTTCCAATTCTTCAGGTCTATTATTGAAAATTAAAATGTCATCAGCAAACCGGAGATGGCTTAAATATTCTCCATTTTTTACAATACCTTTGTTTTCCCAATCCAGCTTCTTTACTTTCTAAGACAGCAGTAAAAAGCTTAGGCGAAATGGTGTCTACTTGTCTTACTCTTCTTCCGAGCTTGATCTTCTCTATTCCGTTGTCCAAACGGATGATGACTGTTGCTTTCTTGTAAATCTTCTTTATGATATTGATGTCAGGTTTGTCTATACCAATGTCCTCCAGAGAAGCAACTACTACAGATGTGTAGACCGAATCAAATGCTTTTTAATAAGCAATAAAGGCAAGGCAGAGGGGTAAGTTATATTCTTTATGTTTTTCTATAACTTCCCTTACTGTTTGAATATGATCCATTGTGTTAATCCACTTCGAAATCCTGCTTATTCTCTAGGTTGAGTTGAGTCCAGAGCTGATTCAAGTCTTGTCGTTAAAACTTTGGTGAAAATTTTATAAATCACTAGTAAGCTGACTGGACGATAATTTTTAATGTTTTCCTTTTCCCCTTTCTTATAAAGTGACACCATCTTAGCATTATTCCAATCTTCATGCACATCTGATTTCTCGAGACATTTAGAAAACAGTAACGCTAGCATTTTTGCAAATTCTTCTCCTGCTTCTTTGATAAGGTCAATTGTAATTCCATCTTGGCTAGGGCATTTACCTTTTTTTATGCATCTAATGGCTTGTACAACTTCATCTGTCATCACTGGGATTATCTCTTCAGTTTCTGTTATGTTTACTCGTGGATCACGTATGTTGATTTCCCTTTGATCTTCACATTTAGATAGATCGTTATAGAATTTTTCGAGAATGTGTACTATTTCATTATTGATTTTGGTGATTGTTCCATCTGCCCTCTTCAGTGCAAAAATACCTTTTCTTCCAACACACAGTTTGCGCTTAGCTGATTTTAAACTTTTGTTATCTTCTAGAACTTTCTTGACAAAATTACAGTTAAAATTTCTGATATATTCTGTAACACATTTTCTTACCATTTTACACAATTCTGCATAATCAACTCTTTATTTACGATAGTTTCTCTTCATTTTAAATTCTCTGTGTTTCTTCATCAATCTTCTTGTTTCTTCTGTTATATTCTTTGTCTGCATTACTTGTACTTCACCAGCTATTGTCCTTGCAATTTGTTGTAGGGTATTTGTCATTTTCTTGTTCACTATTGTAACATCTTGTTCTTTTTCTAAGATTGATTGAAGTACTTGAAAACGATTTTTAAGTTCTAAATTAAATTCTTATGTATGTTTCTGGAGATTTATAATATCGACTGATTTCTTTGAGTGTTGGCAAAAGCTTCATTCTTTCCACTTTAGTATTTAAAAGCAGTTTGTATATAACCAACCTGTGATCGCTTCCTGCATTGAAGTTATTGAGAACGCTGCAATCCTCAATAAGATGCTTTTTGTTTGTCAAGATGTAGTTGATTTCACTTGTTGAGCCATTTCCACTACGCCATGTCCATTTTCTTTGTGGCTTTTTCTTGAAAAATGAATTCATGATATACATCTGTTCACATTCTGCAAATTCAATCAATCTGTTTCCTCTTTCATTACGCACCCCATATCCATGATTTCCTACTGAGAGCTCACCTTTCTTTTTTTACCCAATTCTAGTATTCCAGTCTCCCATTATTAATTTTATGTAGCATTTTCCCTTTTGATGCATTGAAGCTACTTCTTCATATAAATCCTCAATTTCTGCATCATTATAGGCAATTTTTGGTGCATAAACTTGAGTAATTTGCAGCTTGTATCTTCTTGACACTTGTATAACTAACCTTGCAACTCTATCTGATGCACTATCATATTCTACGATGCGATTCTTCCACCTTTTATGAATCAGAAATCCTACACCACTCCTTTTTCCATCTTCTGTACCTCTGTAGTACAATACATGTCCGCTGGCAAGATCAATCTTCTCTTCACCTTTTCTTCTTACTTCGCATAATTCTCGAATGTCCCAGTTGATTCTTTCTAATTATTCTTCAAGTTCCTGTAAACGACTTTCAGAAGATAAGGATCGTCCATTATACGTAGCCAAGGTTCTCAACTTATGGCAGCCAAGCCGAGCCTGGTGATTCTTAGCACCCTCTGTCTTCATGTTTTTCTGATCGCTGCCGTAATCAGGAACATGCAGACTGCAGGGAATTGAGGGCCGTGATTATTTTTGTGAATTCATGGTAAAATCAGACGGGAGATGATCAAATTCCTCCACACTGGCCAAGCGGGTTGGAGGAAGCCCATCCACGTCCATTCCTCATGCACTAGGCAAGGGTACTAACAGGCTGCACTGATGGAAGGCGCGGATTAGACATTAAATCTACCACGGGATAGAAATGTGATCCATAAGGGCAATTATTTTAGAGAATGCATAAAAAGACAACCAGAAAAATTAAAATATGGCGATCTTGTGGGGCTAAGGCTGCCTTTTCTAGAGAAAGCCCCTGTAAAAGGTTGGAGGATTTCATCGCTTGGAGGAAATAAAGTGGACTATACATCGACCGACATATGAGCGACATTCTAAGTTTGATGTTAATTGATACAGTAGCAATACATCAAAGTTATGATAACAGATTTAGTAAAATATCTGAGATTAAAAATTAAAAATTTTAAAAATAATTTCTGCAAAAACAAAAATTTATAGGCGCACAGCACCACAACAGTCAATAAATAATCATGAATCGCACCGAAATGTTACATCATACATAAAAGAAAACTTTAGTTGAAGATTTTATAAACTCAATATGTGTTGTAAGGAATAAATGAAATAATATGTAAGGGGTATTTTTCTAATTCGTGAACAAATAATTAAACATTAACTTTTCAAAACTATTTTTTTTCTACAGTATAATTAAAAAATAAATGTTTTTTTCTGTTTTTTCTCTTTCGAGGCTGGTAAAATAACAGAAGAACAATGAAAGAATTATTCAAATTAAGTGATATTTAAACTAGTTGTCATTTCTAAAAGATTCATTTATTTAATAATCTCCACTGTTAACCATGGGGTTGAAAAAAGATTTAACACAAAATAAATTTTGGAAAATTTTGGAAAAATATTCATATATATATATATATATATATATATATATATATATATATATATATATATTTTTTTTTTTTTTTTTTTTTTTTTTTTTTTTTTTTTTTGTCGGCAAATGCTTTACGCATCATAAATGTTCAAAAGTGCAACTGTAAATTTTCCAAATAGAAGGATTTAGCTTCTCTTTTAACTATCTTTTTCAGTCTACTCTTCAACTGAGCGAAATGTGGTAGATAAATCTACATAATGCATCTTTCTTGGGAAACTTTAATTTTTATAACATGAAATATATTCTAAGTCACGTAAGTCGTCTTCCATTCTATAAAGATTAATTATAATTTTCTCGTAAACTTAGAGCATATTCATCTGTAAGTTGCTTTCACCACAAAAAATGAGTTTAGAAATGAATTCATAAGATAGCAAACATGTTTAATTTAGAAGGCTTTAAAATTGTGAGATGAAATAATAGTATATTCAACAGAATTTTTGCTGAACAACAAAATTGTGAATAGAAGTCAAAAAGCAGGCTCTCTGAATATCTGAACTGAATCTTCATTCTTCGATGATTTACAATGAATTATTGTAGTTTAAGTTTAAAAATCCGCCTTGTTATCAAAAATATATCATCTCTTTGTGATTCAAAACTACTTCTATTCAAAAATCTAAAGTGCGAAATTGCTTTTCTTATTTATCACTTCAAAGGGTAATAAAATATCGAAAACCAATGAAAAAGGTATTAAGACAAAATGCTATTTGAAAACAAGTCTATTTTTCTTCAAGGTTTATTTGCCTGGGATGTTCTCCTGCTATTAAGCGTGGTGTAGGAAAGAGATTTAACCAAAAAATAAATGATGAAAGTATTTTTTAAAATATTTTGCAAGCGAATGCTTTAGTCATCATAAACTTTTTATAGAGCTATCGTAAATTTTCTAAATGGAGGGGGATTTAGCTATTCGTTTAAAAATTCCTTTTCATTCTTCTTTTCAATTTAAAAGTCAAAATGGTAGATAAATATGCATAGTGTATCTTTCTTAAGAATCTATAATTATATGAAACGCATTATAAGGTTTCTTTCAGATTAAATGTTACGTAAGTCCACATTCATTCAGATTAATTATTAGATTAATATTTTACCATTATTTTAGCATTAAGATTTATTATTCAGTTTAAGATTAAATATTATTTTAGTTTCTTATAAGAGACTTTTCTATAAAGACTCATTTGACCAAAGTATATTTTTGAAAAAAAAAATCCCATTTATAATATAGCATTTAACAATAATGGTTTGAAATTGGGAGATGTAATAATCGTTCACAACTTTTGGCGAAATTACATAATCTCTGAAAAGTGAGGTTCATTGTCCAGTACGTTTAGACTCAGTTACTGTAACTTTATTGTCTGTTACTGTTTCAAAACTGGTTTTATTCTACGGAGTATAATATAAACAAATACTTTTTTTATTTATTTAAAAAAGAGGTAATAAGACAAAGTGATATTTGAATGCTAGTCCTCATTTCTTTAAGTGTATTTATCCGATGTGTTTGTTCTACTGCTATTGAACATGGTGTATAAAAGAGATTTATTCCAAAATAATTAGTGAAAGTTTCAGGAAAAATATTTAAATAATTTTGTAAGCGAATACTTAATTCATCATAAACTTTTAAAAGAGAATTCATAAATTTTCTAAATGGAGGGATTTAGCTACACGTTCAAAGAAATCATTTTCACTCTGCTTTTGAACTTAGAAAAACTGGTAAAGATATTTTTGACTAATGTATATTTCTTGAAAAGCCGCAATTATGTGAAACGTATATTCTAACATTTCTTTCAGATTAAGTGTTTTTAAGTGTCAGTTTAAATTTTACGAAAAATAATAATTGTAACTTTCCTTAGAAACAATGGACAGCTGGGTTTTCCAATATTTCATATGGAACGCTTCTTGTCAATAACTGGAAGTTTACTGAATATGTTCCACTGAAACATCAGTAACCTAACCTGAAGCACCAGGATATGTTTATGTCATTCCACAGGAATCTTACAAGAATTTCAGTGCAACGTTTCGTTCAACATAGGTTGTACACATTCCCGATATTTCAAAACAAGTTTTCTGATAATTCAGTGGAACATTCCAAAATTACTCAGTAATTTTTCTGTTATTCTTTCAAAAACAATATTTTTTTTTTTTGTTACAAGGAAAACGTATTCCTAAAAACTGTCGCGCTGTAAATATTGCTAAAGGGAACAGTGAGAAACCACTGCTCAGAGAAAGCTTCAGTGTCGATCAAGATTTGCTCCAGGGCTAGGTAAGTATAAATTCAAAAATGATTATTTTTTTTAAACATTGCTTTTACTGGAAAATGATAGAAATTTAATTTTTCAATTGTACGTAAAAAAAAGCATAAAAAAGGAAATAAATTAAAAAAATTAGAAAGCTGTTAAACTTTTTAAACATTAGCGTGTAAAACAAATGGTAAAATCCCTCGTATACTCCAGAAACGTTTGGCCATTTTCAAGTTTTTTATAATAATTTAAAAAAGTTCTTGGAAAATTTTGGTTTTCTATTCTGAAACATTAATCACAGATCTTCTCACAATAAATAAGTCAAATATTACTAATCGTAAACAGTGATAACAATTGGCCTGATGGTACGCGAATTCAACAATTCTGGCATATACGATACGCATTCCGTATTTTAATTTTGAAATGTTTGACAGCTTTCGAATTTCTTTACGATGTGATAAATTTGTTTTACTTAATAAAAAAAATTCCATTTGGGATATTACTATCACATTGGCTTCATTTTGGAGTATTTGTTATTTCTGTTCAGCGCACTTTGCGGTATTTTAAATCACACGATAGTTTTTTGGCATTCTACGACATAGGAGATTTTCCCTGCCCGTCGTTCCATTAGATCTAGTTGGCTACCGGCGCTGCTGTTTTGATCGGGCGTCTACTCTTATACAAGTCGTTATGCTTTGTAAATAATACGCATGCGCCAAGGCATTCTTCTTTCGGGTCTCCTCTGTTTTTGGCATTGAGGTAAAATGGGTGTATCTGTTCGCACGAATTAAAAAGTTTGATTTGGTTTTGGATTGTTCATTTTCTTTTTCATATTCATCGTCATTTTTTAATTAGCCAATGAATTTAAAGTAATCGTGCAGACAGTTTTGTGCGCACCTTTTTCTCGTATTTATACGAATGACACCCAAAATTTTCGTTAGAATTACAATCAAATGATGCTGTAAAAATATTGTGATAAAAACGTGGTTCCGAACCGAGTTTGGTCTTTGTTTCTACTCCGGGGATCGTAAGCTGCAATATGCTTAATCGTTTTTAAAAGTTGGTGGTTGTCTATTTAAGTATTTAAACTTCAAGTAAAACATGTCTAATTAAAAAATATAAATTTTTACCAAGAATCTCAAAATGTGTCTGTCAGCCGTATCATTAAAATTTTCTTAATCGTAAATGATTCGCAAATATGGAATTTTATAGAAGTATGCAGTGATCAACCTATCGCTTTTAAATTTTCCTCTTCAACTAATATTGTTTAATAAAGACGGATTGATTGTAAATATGGTCTCTTCTTTCCCTGCCTGCATTTTTACTGTCTTCCTCATTTAAAGTAAAGTGCTTATTTAATTTAATATTTTTGTTTTCCCTCCAAGAATGTTCATGATCAAAAGAACGAAAGCACTTGTTATTGTTTTTCATAATGCAATAGTACGAACTTATGATCACCCAATAAATCTAATATTTAATTATTATATCACTTTAAACAGCATACTTTATTAAAATTGCAATATAGCACTAAATCCAGCAATATATAATAATATATAACGCCACACCATTTCCATCAGTTTTATTTAAAAGTAGTTTTCAAATATGCATTTCTTCTGCATTTTTGAACTTATGCTTATCCAGTACAGGAGTATACCTTGATAAAAAAATGTCCTTCGCAACTTGCGGATGCTAGGGGTGTGTTTGCGCTGCACAAAAAAAAAATGAATAAATCTAGAAACATTTATAAAGAATTAAAAAAAAATTACTGAGTTTTCTGTAACGTTCCACTGGAAAATCTGCAATCTGCATGCGAAATGGAATGAGCATTCCTGATGTTTCAAATGAAGTTTACTCACATTTATTTCCGAATTATCCAGTAAAGTTCTTGAGGAAGTTCCATCTAAAGTTCCATCATTCCTTGGAAATAATGGACAGCCCTTTCACCCATTTTTTACAAGGAACATGCCGGGAATTTTTATATGTGTCACATCAGGAGTTTCGTTTTGTGTACGCTGGGGGTGGCGAACGAACATGCTAGTGGGCCAGCTGTCACCTTAGACTTATTTAATGACATAAGTTCTGTTTTTAGTGTTGTAGAAAATAAAAATTGAATTTTCCCACAAATCGTCTAAATAATATAAAAATGCATAAAAATAGAAAACGTTCATGCAATATACACGGAAGCTTTACATTTCTTTATAGAGTACGTAAGTTGGCTTTTAATCAATGGAGATTAACTATTATTTTCACCTATCATGAAGACCTTTTCCTCTAGATTTGTTTAACACTAAAGTGTTAAACATGTAAAAAACGCCTTTCGTAAAAAAAACAATTACTTTTCAAAATAATTAAGAGATTATTAATATTAATAGTTGAGAGATTTTGAAATATAATATTTAAAATTTACGCGCAAAACTTAACCTAAAAATAGAATCATTGAATAGGGATGCACCTTCCTGCTTGCTTAGAATGAAATGCTGTAGAAGATAAAATAATGAAAACTCTCTAAATATGAAAAGTTTTATCCACGTCTCATGAACAGTTTTACCCACGTGTGATCAAATATTTTATCCACGTTTTATCAAAAGTTTAATGTTTTCACGTTTTTATACAGAATGTAATCCATAAAAGAAATACCTTTTTCCGATTAATCTCTTAAAACTTTGATAAAATAGCAGTAAAGTAATGAAAGCTGTATTAAGACAAAGTGATATTTCAACACTAGTCTGCTTTCCTTCAAGGTTCATTTATCTGAGACGTTCTCTTGCCATAATCCAAGATACAGAAAATAGATTGGACATAAAATAAATTATGAAAGATTTTAGCAAAACATTTAAACTTGATTTATATTTAAAAGCCTTAAATCATCATAAACTTTCCAGAGTCGTGCAAAAATTCTGAATAGAAACATTTAATTTTTTCTTTAATAATCCCCTTTCCATTCGTATTTCCAAAAATTTAAAAGTTATTTAAATCTGCATAATGCATTTTTCTTGAAAAGCACGAATTTTTAATTATATGAAATAGAGTCAAATACGAAATGAAAAATATGCATGAATAATTTACAAAAAAAAGATTCAATTTGTGAATAAAAGTTTTAAGCCACTACATAATTGTGAGATAGAGTAATCAAATTTTCAATATAATGTTAATAACAAAATAATATTTTAATTGTACAGTACTCATCCTCTTTCTTAGAATGAATTACTATAACAGAAATATCCCTCTAGTTATAGAAAAAATATTTTTTTCCCCTCAGTATATCAAAATCAGTTTTTTATGTACAGTGCAGTAAAAAAAGATACGACAAAGGTTTGCATATTTGTTTTCTTAAAAAATCGGCAAAATGGTGGAAAAGCAATATAAGAGATATTAACACAAAATGATACATGAAAACTGGGTTTTTTTTATTTGCTTCTTCAAGTTGATTTACGTAAGCTATTATACTCACATTAACCGTGGTGTAGAAAATAGGTTTAACACAAAATAAGTTATGAACATTTCTGGAAAACAAAATTTAACCTGTTTTGTAGGCGAATGGTTAGCTCATATATATACAGGATGATTATAAAAAAACTATCCCGATATATGAGTCCTTAATTTTCCCACCGTTCACAGAATCTGACTGAAATTTTGGTTTTAAATATTTTGAGGTATGCGCTCAAAAATCGTATGAAAAACAACAGTTAAACTTTCACAGTTACGGTTACAGTAAACAATTTTTGTAAATTTCAAATGGCAACACCTATTTTTTTTATTGGAATGTGGTCTTCATAGTGAAAACCATAAAAAGCGTTGGAACGGTACCTGTAACACGAAAATTGCCGGCGTTAGACAGACTAAGAAGAAAAGTGATAACAACGAATAAGGACAGAGAATCAACAGAAAACAAAACATTTTATTGTGTTTCACAAATTTTCCACGTCACACACGAAGACACGTTGCATGCGGCAGATGGTGGATAGCACTGAATAATAAAATGTTTTACTTTCTGTTGCCTCTCTGTCCTTTATTGGTCGTTTGCTCTTTTCTTCTTAGTCTCTCTAGCACCAGCAATTTTCGTGTTACAGGTACCGTTTCAACGCTTTTTATAGTTTTTCACTATGAAGATCACATTCCAATAAAAAAAAAGGTGTTGCCATTTGAAAATTTCAAAATTTTGTCACTGTAACCGTAACTGTTAGAGTTTAACTGTTGTTTTTCATACGATTCTTGAGCGCATACCTCAAAATACTTAAAACCAAAATTTCAGTCAGTTTCTGTGAACGGTGTGATAGTTAAGGCGTCATATATCGGGATAGTTTTTTTATAATCACCCTGTATATTTAAACAGGACTCAAAAATTTGATAAATGCTTTTGAGATTCAACTTCAAAGATTTTCTTTGGAGATTTAACTTCTCGTTCAAAAGATTTTTTCTACTTTTTCTTTTCAACTAAGAAAAAAGGTAGATAAATCTGCATAATGAATCTTCCTTGAGAAGCTCTAACTTTTATTTATATAAAATATATTCCAGGATTTATTTTCGGATTTTGAGTAACATTAAACGTCTTTCACTCAACGAAGGATAATTATTACTCGTTTCTTATTTTTGCGTCTTTTCCCCCCGTATTGATTTATTTAAGGCTTAAATGTTTATTTTGTATAGGAACCCGATTGAGAAAATTTTCTTAATAAAAATACAAATAAAATGCAATAATCATAGTAAAACAAAACTTAGCCGAACAAAAAATATCTGAATACTGAGAAAAATCTCTCAACTACTGTAAATGTTTGCAGAAATCACAAATTACCATTTAAATAATCAATAACTATTCAGAAATATTTTTAAAAAATTACATTACTATAAAAGAAAGCTTTAATTCAAAGATTATTTACTCTGCGTACGATTCTTTCATCAAAACCTTTCCATTGAGCAATCGTACATTTTCTAAATGGGAGGATTTAATTTCTAGTTTAAGAATATATTTTTGATTCTTCTCTTCGAATCAGACGTGAAGGCTTATAAATCTACATAAAGGATTTATCTTGGGAATCATTTACTTTTATTTATATGAAATGTGTTCTAAGATTTCTTTCAGATTAAATTTTTCATAAGCTGTCATTCATTCAATGAAGATTAATTATAAATTCCCCATATATGTATGTGGATCTTTTGGTATAGGTTCACTATAGTCGCATTTCATTAGAAAAACAATTTAAATCTAGCAATTTCTTTGACACCTATTTTTTTTTATTCCTTTTTTATTGCTGAAAATCTTATAATCCTAATTTTTAATTTTAATCTCAATTGGTACTTGTAAAAATTAAATTAAATGAATTCTAATCATACAATACACCCTCGTTTGTCTCATTTTTATAAGCAAAATTAACGAAAAATGCTTCTTTTTCCAAGTAGCGAAATAACTTCGCATCAAAATAAATATTTGTATTTGGGTGATCGGGTAACAAAAATATAATACTCACTCTTAAATCTATCTCTTTTTGTTTATTTCTTTTGCCTCCTTTTCAAAAAAGCAATGAAATCCAATCATCATCCTCCCTCTTGAATTAACAACACAATTATTTTCCTTAAGATGAAAGTGTTGTTATCATGGATGGACGATTATCCAATTTTAGCAGATTTTCGGACGGAATCGACATTTGTGGGGCGTTTTAGATGTCAGCAAAGAAAGGTTTATTGAATTGTTTGTTCTTTTTTTTCCTCAGAGATATTTCTCCTTCGACACTACATGCGTGGAAACGATTTTAGCCTCGACCAGGTGGTCAAGAGACTTCTTCCTGCATCCCTCCAAAAATATGTAGACTCGACCGTTGGAGGCATATGGACTCGCGCGTGTTTGGCGAAGGGGAAATGAGTTTGTGGCGACGCCATCTTTCACGGGCAGTAAAACGAGTTTCTTGCAGGAAGCGATTGAGCTAGCATTTTGCTTGGCACTTAAGATATCACCTACTGCCCGTGGGTTCTCAGGTTCGATCCTGCCTCCCGCACATACTCCTGCATTGGTGACCTTGGACAAACGAACACGCACCTTCGCCGACATCATAATTTCCTCACGAGTATAGCAGATGGCAGCACTGAAAACACCCCAGCACGCAAGGCCTGTGAAAGGATCACAGCACGAAAGCCTATGTCGATTCTCATAGCACGGAAAACCTGTCACGCCGCACATATCGGAGTCACATATGTGCACGCCCTGACAGAAGAAACCTGGCAAGTGTCGCGCAACACGAGTCAACATCGCTCGTTCAACGTCAACTTGACGTTATCCTCACTGGGGAAGAGTACTGTGTCGACGCCATCTTGCACGGGCAGTAAAACATATTTCTCGCAGGAAGCGATTGAGCTATCCTTTTTCTCGGCACTTAAGATCTCACCTACTGCCCGTGGGTTCCCAGGTTCGATACTGGCTCCCGCACATACTCCTGAAAGTTTTTCTTACCCTAAAAAGAGGGGAGCGTAAGAATTGTGTGCTAAGATAGTTGTGGAATTGAGCTGAGAGATTTTTGAGAAGACACATATATAAACGGGCAGGGGGTTCGTCAGCTGCTGTGCCCCATTTACCCTGTTCATGAGACCTTCTTATCGGGAACACGGGAGAGAAAAGTTGTACAGAACGCCTGCTCTTTTGTTTTGTTTTTTGTTTTGGCACTAGGGCCACATGCAACTGAGTGCCTTCATTGACCGTTTTTTCAGAGGCTTCTTGTGATTTAGAATCTAAGTGGAACGAAGAGTTTGAAGAATGAATTCCAACTGCAGCCTGAAATCAAGAAACATAAAAAATATATATATAAAAAAAAAAATCAGTCAAGTTGCGCGATGGTTAGACTGGACTCCCAGCATCCTTGAAATAAAGAGAAAAGTGAATCTTCGGAAAAAGTGTATCACTACCTGAAACCGGCCGGCAAGAAATGGTGTATAGGTGAAATGAAACGACCATCGAGAAGAAATATTTCAGCACTAGTTCCGCTATTACTATACCTCTTGTGAGACTCCCACACTGTAAAAAAAATTGCGGTAAAATTACGGGCAGAGGCCGGCAGCAGAGATTCCAGTCATACCCCGTAAAAAAAAATCCATGCCCATCATTTTGTGCGTAATTTTACGGGCAAAGTGATATAGCATTATAATGCACAGGATATAATGCACTATAAAACACATAACAATTTGCTTACTAATCCGTAGCACGTAGCACGTTAGATAATCATCACAGAATCGCTGTTTTGGCGGGTTAAATTTTTCGAAACACGAGTAAAATGAAAGGTTACACCCTAGCGGAGGACAATGTATGGGGTCATACCGTATTTTTGCTAACATATGGGCTAGAACTGTAAGAATATGTGGATTGCTCTTAATTTTCTAAGGATGTAAGGGATGAGGCCGCTTATTTAGTGGATCAGATCGTTTTTCATCAAATAAGGCGGTTGCCCGTGAAAATTGAAGGGCAAACGCTCATAAATTTACAGTTTTTTTCTGAGAATGCACTTCAAAGTAAAGGTTAAATTGCCAGCTGAAAATGATGTGTCTATGTGTCTCTTCCCATATTTCACCATCGTCCTAAAAATAGGACACCATGTATGAATGGCCTTTATATAAATTCTTTTGAGTATTTTAATTCAAATTAAAGTCAATATATTTTTAAAAGTCTGTTAAGTATATCTCTGCTCTTATTGTTAGTTTAAATTAATGTTAAATATTTTTTTTTAATTTTTCAAAATGGTGATTTTTTGAAGATTTATTTCTTACATATTCAATACATTATTTCTTAAAAGATTTTACTATTAAAAATAACGGTTATATAAATTTATTGAGGTAATATTCTATACTTTTCTACTGATAAAAAAGATATATTAAAAATATATATCTAAATGGTCTATTTTCCTTATATTTCATACTGTCCTAAAAATAGGACGATGGTATAATCCACTGATACATAATCCCTACATTAAGTAATGGGAATAATCCATTCTTCTCTGTGATATTCCAAACATTTGTACGGATAATCTTTAAATAGTTTCTCTAACACCTGCAGATCACGTGTGTCTGCAGGTGTTAGATATACGAGCCCTGCGTGGTCACGTGTCAGACTGGTTTGTGTGAGGGGATTCCCCGTGTAAGAAAGTAAAAAAAATTGCATTGTGAAATTATTGTGTACGTCGTTTTTCTTTGCTTCGTTTCGGAAACTACTTAGATCCTAATGCTTAAAAATGTCTCGTAAATTTTTAACTACGCAGGAAGCCTTGGACTTTTTGTGGAGTTCAGATGATAGTGATTTTGAAGACAATGACAATGAATTAGTTATTGTACCTCCAGATCCGGATTTAATGAGTGACACAGAGGACATTGATGATTCATCTGTAAGGAAAGTAGAAGAAATCATGTGTGATGAAGTAGATTCTACAGAGGTTGCAGGAACGATTGAAATTTTAGTTCCAAATAGAAATGAAAACATTTCTGTAAATCCGAAATGGGAAAAATGCGAACTTAAGTTCGAACGTGCTCCAAAAGCATTTCCTCATGAGAGACTTCAAAGAGTTAAAGATAATGTGGCTGGTAAATCTCCTATTGAACTTTTTGAAATGATCTGTTTGAAAATGATTGAGCTGACGGTTGAAGAATCAATTAAATATTCCAGACAAAATAATAATCATGGTTTTGAAATAAGCATGGATGAAATGAAACAATTTTTAGCAATTCTTTTCTATAGCGGTTATCATATTTTACCTCAAGAGAAAATGTACTGGGAAAATGCACCCGACACTGGAACTTTACTTGTAAGTAAATCGATGTCAAGGAACAGATATTACGAAATAAAGAAATATCTTCATTTTAACGATAACTTGCGACTTGATCGGAATGATCGCTATTTTAAAGTGAGGCCACTTTATAATCTGTTAAATGAAGGCCTTCAACAATTTGGAGTATTTTCGGAATTTTTAAGTATTGATGAAAGAATGGTTAGATACTTTGGAAAACATGGCTGTAAGATGTATATAAAAGGAAAACCAGTCAAATTTGGATATAAATTATGGATGCTAACTTCTTTCAACGGATTCCCGTATTATATTATACCGTACCAAGGTGCAAAGCAGAATAAAACAGAACCTGCATCTATCGACAATATACCATCAACATCCAAATGCCAAGCTATGAAAACTCTAGAAGGGCAAAAGAAAAAAATCCAAAGGTTAAAAAGAATCAACCATGTCAGAAAAAAGTGAATGAGCCATTATCTCACACAGTTGTCCAGAACTTGCTGTCAATAATTGCAAATCCTGAGATAAATAAAATTTACATGGATAATTTCTTTACTTCCCATGAACTGTTATCCATTCTGGAAACCAAGAACTTCTTCGTTACAGGTACTGTTAGAGAAAATAGAATCTCTAAGTGTCCACTTATGTCTTCAAAAGCAATGTCGAAATTGGAACGTGGATTTTCTGACAGCAGATTCGATACAAGGAACAAAATAGCCGCAGTTCGGTGGAATGACAATCGGGTTGTTTCTGTAATCAGTAATTTCGAAGAAACAAAAAGTATCTCAACAGTAGAAAGCAGAGTAAAAGGTGGTAAAAAACAGGTAAAGATACCTGTATGCATTACATCCTACAATAAATACAAAAATGGAGTTGACTTGTTTGATAATCATGCAGCATCTTACTTTACTTCAATTCAAGGGAAAAAATGGTATTGGCCATTATTTGTTAATGCATTTGAAACAGCGCTTGTTGCTTCATGGAAGCTCAATCAGTTATTTGGAGAAAATATTCTGAGCCTGCTTGATTTTCGAAGGCACATAACAGTTACCTATTTGGGGATTTCTATTCCAAGAAAACGATCTTACAGAAAATTGGGTCGTCAACAGAGTAATGCAGATTTTTTAAGGATTCAGAATGAGCATGTGTTGATAAAACACCCAAAAAACCGACAAAAAAGATGCCAGCTAAAACCTTGTACAGGAAAACCAACCACAATATGTAAAAATGTAACGTCGGACTATGCTTAAGATGTTTTGTCCCATTCCATTCATCTAATAATGAATAGCAGTGGATTATACCATTGTCCTATTTTTAGGACAGCCTGTACCAATCAAGCTAATAAAAAATTGGTAAGTTTTTTGATTTTGTGTGTATACATAGGCTTAATGAAGCATATATTTAAGATTTTATTTAAAAATAATATTTCTTTCAATGCTTGGTACGATATGGGTTAAGATGAAAATTTAATACTCTTTTGAATTACTTGCATAAAAAATATTTTAATTAATTATTCATATGTAATTACATTTTCATGTATATGTCGAAACTAAATAATATGTATGTTATTAAAAAATAATTTCATCTAAATATTTCAAAATTGTTAAAGTTTGTTATCGGCACTCAATAATGTTTTGTATCTTATGGTAATTTCTTAATTATAAAAAAAATCCAAGAAGCTGAATTAAAATTAATCATCTTGAAATTTCGTCTGGTTTCGAAATATATGTCAATGAATTTGAAAAATACTGCATCATTATTTAATAAACGCATAATTTGATAATTTGTTAAACTTGTATTGTTTTTATTTACTGTTTATATCTTTTATTTACCGTATATATGTCTTAGTATAAATATGAATAAATGAATAAATTAAGGAAGCAAATATATAAAGAAATAATTTAATGTACACGCAACTTGACATCTAAGTAATTGTAATACCTAACTATTGTAAATTAACTTAAAAATGATAGCGATAGATGGATCTAATATTAATATCTAATTGCAAAATAATAATTCATTTTAATATTAAATCTTTAAAAGTAAGTTGAAGGTAAAGAAAAATAAAGATAATTTGTTTTTATATACATTCAGATCAAATTTCCAGCTAAGAATTATAATTTTTTTTAAATCCAGCCTTATCTTAATTAATTTTCATTTTAACTCTATTCTCCTTTAATAATTATTTGAAAAGAATGAAGGAAAATATTAATTCACAATTTAAAATTAAAAACTTAAATGTATAAAGCTTTGTACTGAAGACAGAGAGACTCTTAGATCTCTATTTGTATTTTTCTTTTAAAGTTCCTGTGTTGAATTGAAAATTTATCTCTTTAAAGTGTTGTTTATATATATACAAAGAGAGAGAGAGAGAGAGAGATTTGTGATTTCATCTCTACTAATTTTTATGCGTATAAAAATTATTGTTCAAAAATTCTATATTCGGTATGACTTCTTTTGATAGACTTTTTTTTTATCTCTGATTTTCCCTAAATGAAGAATGAGTAATTAAAAAAAATAATAATCACTAATGATCAATTTGGTCTCAGTCATAGTTTATTCAACCTCGTACCTCACCTATTCCCGTTTAAGTTGATAACATTTTTTTCTAACTGCTTCCTATATTCAGGAATATATCAGGTTTCTTCGTAAACTTTTAATGTGCAATTTCATTATTTCATAATTATAATAATTTCTATTATCTTATGACAGTTTCCAAATTCATGAACCTATAAGTTGGGAGATTTGGAATATGTAAAAAAAAAAAAATAGAGAATCTTGGTACATTATCAACCGATGTTTTATTTTATCTTAAATTTTGTCATTTAATTTTATATGCGATTCTGCATTGCATTTTGAATTTTATTGTTTATACTTGTCCCCTTTTCTTAATTTATAATTGTTGTCATAAGCCGATTTGCTAACAAGATTCAAATATAGGTAGTTCAATATACAATTCCAAAATAATCCCACCAGACATCCCTTGAACTGTAGATTTATTTAACACTAAAACATAATTTGGAAAAGGACCCAAATGTGAAATAATGTATTAAAAATAACTAATAGAATAATTATAAAATTTGCTTAGAGATTGTCAGTCATCATAATTGCAACAGAATTTTAGCCGAGCAATAGGATATCTGAATAGTGGGGTACTCTCCGCTTGTTTACAGAGAAGTACTATTTAATACACTTTTCTCTAAATGTCAGAAATTTATACGTTAATTTTTTTTTCAATCCTTCGATAGAATATAATTCGAAAACAAAAGACCTTTTCTTTTTTTATCTTAAAAGACTCATAAAACAGCAAAAAACAATTTAGTGTCCATTTATCGGTTCATTTACCTGAGATGTTCTCTTCCCATATTATCTAGAAAATATATTTAATCTATACTAATAAAAGAAAGTTTCGCTCTGTGTGTCTGTGTGTCTGTTGGCGATGGCTAGGAAAATCTAGCCCACCTAGAAGGCTGAAAATTTAGGTGTAGATAGTCCAAGTTCTGGCCATGTGCACCTGAGCCTCAGAATTTTAATATTTTGATAATTAGCCTAGATATTAATTAGATTATCATTAACCATCGCTTCTAAAATGTCAACTTTTAAATCAAAATGGCGAAAGAAACGGACTGGCGCATTGGATTTGCGACCGGAAATAAACGAATTCGAAATTATTTAACTAATTAGCGAATTTTAAGAAAACTAATTGAGATATCAATTTGAAAATTTCTGAGCATATGTAAAAAAATATTCTGTATCTGACTATGTGATTTTTGAAAAATTCGGTTGGTAATTTTTTTTTAATTTACGCAAAAAACTGCCAAAAATCTGCAGGTGCCAGTGAAAACGATCCCAGAAAGTTTCAGACAGGGATCGGCTTTCATTAAAAACTGAACAACAAAGAGATCTATTTCTCGGGAAAATCCCTCCATTCAGTTTTCGAAAATAAAAAGGAAATAATTGCCATTTTTTACTAATGAACAAAAATTTAGGTAACTAATTAAGATATAGATTTGAAATTGCGGTCGGGAAGGGGTGGCATCTGCCGGCTATTTTAGCGTAGCATCTTCGTTATGTTCTAATTATCAGAAAAATGTAATTATTTTTTTAATGATCGCGTTGATGTAGGTGACGGTGGATCTCTTGAACAAATTATTCATTATATTTGTGGGTATGGGGAGGGAGGGGGTTAACGCCTTTCTCTGAGATTGTAATTATCTCTAGCCCGGGTAACGCCGGGTGGGTTACCTAGTATAAAATAAATTACGAAACACGTTTGCAAATATTTAAATTTTTGATATTTTAGAGTTTATTTCATCTTAAAATTTTCTAAACAATATTTCGAATTTTCTAATTGATGATATTTAACTTTTCTTTTAGATATTTCCTTTCTATTCGTCTTTCCAACTGATCTTTAAAGAATATTTTAAATCTACGTAATGCATATTTTTTTCAGAAGCTTTAACATATAATTATATCAAATATATTCCAAGTTTTATTTTTGAGTGGATTAGAACTACAGTTTTGTACAGAGTTTTTGTAGAACTACAAGCGTATACCATTCTACAAATTATACAAAATATATTCAGCGATGTTGGATTAAATGGAAATTTGCGTCTAATCTTTTCCGCAGGATTTATAGATCATGGGGACATTCCATCTTGTACTGCGAGGTCGCACACTGCAAACTTATAAGCGTTGATTGTGCCAGGCTGGATATAGGCCAGGTAGCTCATATATTGAGCATTGGCGCGCAATGCCAATGACCTTGTGTTGAATCCAGGGTTGGATACTTTTTCCCTTTATTGGTTTCAAGTCTGATTTAGCAAATCAAATATTTCAATAAGTATTTCTACAGACGTGTGTAACTTCTACAAATACACTGCTCAAAACAATTAAAGGATATTTGAAGTTTTATATAAAATAAAGATATAAACGAAATTTTTTTTGCCGAAAATAGAAGAAGAGAGTCACAAATGCAAATTTTTCTGGTTTTCAAACTGTGGAGTATGCAAATTTTGAGTTCGACGTCAAAAACGTCACTTCAGCGGCAGCGAATGAAATTTGACTTTCAACTGGATAAAAGAGAATGAAGACAAGGATGATCGGCATTCAGTGATTGCTTTGTTTCGATGAGTACGATGTCTCAGCGAAGTCATTTGATAGATTCAGAAGCTTGGAGAATTGTTGGCAGGTTAGAAGGGGGCCAAACTCAAGCCGAAGTAGCGCAAGCTATTGGAGTGTCACAAAGTGTCATTTCCAAGATCTGGAACCGTTTTTTGGAGAGTGGATGTGCAGGCCGAAGACCAGGGCAAGGTCGTAGACGGGCAACAACGCCCAATGAAGATCGGTATTTAGCGTTAACAGCTCGGAGACACCGAAACATGAACGCTACTCTTCTCCAACAACACCTTCGCTCGGCTACAGGCACCACGATTTCAACTCAGACTGTCCGAAACCGGCTCCATACTGTAGGTCTGTATGCTCGCCGACCGATGGTATGTGTTAGATTAACATCAAGGCATCGTCGCGACCGCAGGGAGTGGGCTACCGAGAATGTCAACTGGAGGAGAAATGAATGGAGCAATATTCTGTTTTCTGACGAGTCCCGTTTTTCTGTGCATCCGGATAATAGGCGTATTTTCATGTGGAGGGACCGTGGCAGTAGGAATAATCCTGCGTTCGTGCACGAAAGTGTCAGATTTGGCGGTGGAGGAGTGTTGGTGTATGGTGGCATCTCCGTTGACGGGCGCACTGACCTCTACATCATTCTAGATGGAGCTCTGACTGGTCGCCGATATAGGGATGAGATCCTCAGACCTATTGTAGTCCCTTACGCTGCAGCAATCGGAGATAACTTCATTTTAATGGACGATAACTGCAGGCCACATCGTGCAAACCTGGTGGAGGATTTCCTTTTCGAGGAAGGAATCGTTCGAATGGAATGGCCAGCGTGTTCTCCAGACATGAATCCAATCGAGCACGTTTGGGACGCTCTAGGAAGACGAGTTTATGGCCGCCAACAACCCCCACAAACTCTCCAAGAACTGGAAAGAGCTCTTCTGGAAGAGTGGGGCAGAATACCCGAACTCGTCATTAATAGCCTCATTGAGTCCATGCCTCAAAGGTGTTCAACGTTGCTGGCCGCCCGTGGAAACCATACCCCCTACGGAAAATGATTTTCTTTGAAGAAAACACCTTTTCTTATTCTTTTTTTCTCATATGCACAAATTGTGTTTTTTTCCTTTTGTACACAAATGCGCAATAAAATGCATTTTTTTCTGCCAAACATGTGTAATTTATTCTCATATAACCTACTATGTCTGTCGACTATGTATCAATCAGCTAAAAAGTTTCCCAGATACAAAATCCACCTAAAACTGCAATATCCTTTAATTGTTTTGAGCAGTGTATTATACATATTAATTGCTTTACTGATAAAAAATAAACATATTTGGTTAAATTATAAAGGCATTAGATCTTCAATCGAAAATTCGACTCATTAATAGCCTTAATAAATTTTTAATACAGTACGCAGATTATTATAATTTATCAAACTTCTTCTTTTGCAGAAACTAACATAGAAAGAAACCCGTATACTAGGGTACAGGATTGAACTAATCGAAATACTTTGGGGGGAAAAAGCAAAATTTGTTATATATTGGTTTTCATTGGAAATATTCACAATCAAATGGCAATATTGATGGCATATTAGCTTTACTTTGAACATTTTACCAATGAAACGGAAATATTGCAAACATATGAACTTTATATTGGGAATACTATTAAAGAAATGGTGAAATGGTTTCTTGTCATTATCGGTATAATAATGGCAAAGTGTAAACCCCTACTGCTAGGACAATATTTCATGCGAATATTGCCACAATAAGCAAAATATAACATATAGTAACAAGTTTGAACTAATATTGTTTTTGTATGACGTTAGACGTAAATTATTTTCTTCCAAAAATTATTCCCTTGCATGCTTCACTCTCTTTTAGAAATTTAAACTTTCTTCTAGAAACAAATGCCTCACACTATCCAAGAACTGATCCCTTCTCTCTTTCCTCAAGTAAAGAAATATGGAAATGAGTTTTCGAAACAAAACTTTTATTTCTTTCACATTTAAAAGTCTGCATCAATGTTTCATCTCTACATATACAGCAGCGGCTTCTTTCTGTTAACTGATAAGTCATTGAACTAACGTACACAAGGGAGCAAAAAATTGCAAAAATATAAATAAACATAACCTAACTTGCAAAATACCTATTGTAACACTCAATACATTATTTTTTATAAAACTACAATTTCCAAAATATATGATCATTTTCTTTACCGCTTTAAAAAGGCTATTTTTTTTTAATAGACCTGCATTCGTAATTTAATCGTAATTCTAGTATCAAATTACTGACACTTTCATGGGTAGACCCTTTGAACTGAAGACATATGGAAATTAGTTTCCGAAAAAAAATTATTTTATTTCCCAATAAAACAGCTGTAGAAATGTTTCATTTCTCCTCTGCAGGTTTTTCCTTTTGTTTCAAAGTTCTGAGGATAAAGGCGTATGATACTCATATGCAGTAGAGATTTCGAAAATGATCGACTATGATTGTGTAGAGCTTAATTGTGGCTAACTGAACTAATAGGCTTTATCTGACAGATGCCTCGGATAGACTTAAATTTGGAAAGAACAAATATTTCTATAAGTTAGAATTAAAAGTATATGGAATAAAGATACTTGATAAAATGGTATTTAAACTCTAAAAATGTCTAAAGAAATGTATTTACTTGAGTTTTTCTTTTATTAAATTAATAGTAACCTATCTTGATCAAGCAAACACTAATTTTTCTGAAAGATTTCAGAATGTGTTTATTAAAAATAAAATTTTTGCATATTTTAGACAAATGTTTTTTGATTGAGAAAGCTTATATTAAAAGTAATAAGTTCCATTGTACAATAGCTTATAAACAGTTAATTTAATCACAACACTTCGTTTACATGAGTTTCATGACAAAACTTGAGTACGTTTTAAAAATGAAAATACTCTTGCGTGCACAGACATGTTTTAGAAAACAAAATTTTATTTTAGAAACAAATGACTGACACTATCCTAGGTAAATCCCCCTAAAGTGAAGAAATTTTAAAAGTAGTTTTCTAGACTAGATTTTCTTTTTCCTTTCCATCTAAAATGCTGTATATATATCATCTCGACAAATTCTCAAGGAACTTATTTTCGTTTAAAAGTTCTAAGAATAAAGAATTTCTAAAGTGATAAAGGATGCTATGCTGATATGCGGCAGAGATTTTGAAAATGTACGATCTTAATTTTCCTGGTGAAATAAATACCCTTACGTAAAATAAATGCCATCTGTATGATAACGAAACTCCGGAAAATTTTAAATTTACTGTAGTTTCATGAAAAATTCTTCTTTGCATCTTTCAACAGAAAATTATTTAAAATTTCAAAAGTACAACAAATTTATTCATTTGAAAACAATGTATTTAAAGGAAAGTTTTCATTAAATGTATCTCAAAGAAAAAAGCCCAACTACTGTAAAAGAAAATCAAAAATTCATAAATTAATGAATTCTCGTATATTACGGAGCAAGAAGGTTGACATACATATGAATTAAAATAAATTTATTGAAAAATGTATTGCAAATATATATACATTATTTTGTTCTAGAAATTCTAATTTACAAAATATGTTATTTTTTATTTTTTTTTATATTTTTATAATTTTAGAAATGGTTAAATCGTTTTTATCGCCTCTGTGCATACACTTGTTTCAGAAATTGAAAAAAATATTCTAGAACAATTGAATAATACTATATTACTAGGTAGACTCTCTGAAGATAAAAATATATATATATGAAAATTAGTTTTCAAAACGGGATTTCTTTCCTGTCATTTATGTAAAATTCTGTATAAATAATTCGTTTTCGTAGATTGGCAGAAACTTCTTTTTGTTTCAAAGTTCTGAGTATAAGCTAGCATTACTGATATGCAGCATAGATATTAAAGGTGCTCATGGGTGAGTTTTTTTATGAAATCCATAGTCTTACTAAAACAAAATGTTATTTGTAAGATAATCAACATGCGACACATTTAAAATTTAGTCTAATTTTATGAAAAATTCTTCTTTGTAGGTTCCAAGGGAAAATAAAATAAACTTTACAAGTGCAACACCTCTAACAGTTAGTAATTAATGGATTTGAAAGAAATAAATGTTCATTAAGCTTGTCAAAAAAAGCAAACAAAACTTTTGAGAAGATATCAACTTTTATCCCTTCGTGCTCCATAAAATGAGTATCAAGCTTGCTTAAGAACTAAACACTAAGGTTTACGCCTTAGGCTGACCACCTGACAAAGACAACTGCCACATAGCAACTCAGGGTGTATGAACAAGAAAGCAAAGTTGAACACTGCCAGCCATTAACCTTAATGAATTGTAGCGCCACAACGTTTAATTTAGCTTTTAAAAGATAGCTCTTAAATAAATAAAATCACATAGAGTATGGAGATAAACATATTCGCAAACATATAAATAAGTAAAACGTTTATAAAAAAATATTTATTGCAACTATGTTTAAATTGTTTTGTTCATAAAACACTAATCTAAAATACACACGATTATGTTTTTCTGATTTTATTTCAGTTTCATGTATCACTATATCTATAACTATCGCTTCATCTAACTTTTCATACACAATTAAAATTGACTCCCAAGTAACAAATTGCGCGGTAATCTTCAGAATAAGCTTCTACCATGATCACTTTTCTCATTTGATAAAATAAACCACTTGATACACTGCTCAAAACAATTAAAGGATATTTGAAGTTTTATATAAAATAAAGATATAAACGAAATTTTTTTTGCCGAAAATAGAAGGAGAGAATCACAAATGCAAATTTTTCTGGTTTTCAAACTGTGGAGTATGCAAATTTTGAGTTCGACGTCAAAAACGTCGCTTCAGCGGCAGCGAATGAAATTTGACTTTCAACTGGATAAAAGAGAATGAAGACAAGGATGATCGGCATTCAGTGATTGCTTTGTTTCGATGAGTACGATGTCTCAGCGAAGTCATTTGACAGATTCAGAAGCTTGGAGAATTGTTGGTAGGTTAGAAGGGGGCCAAACTCAAGCCGAAGTAGCGCAAGCCATTGGAGTGTCACAAAGTGTCATTTCCAGGATCTGGAATCGTTTTTTGAAGAGTGGATGTGCAGGCCGAAGACCAGGGCAAGGTCGTAGACGGGCAACAACGCCCAATGAAGATCGGTATTTAGCGTTAACAGCTCGGAGACACCGAAATATGAACGCTACTCTTCTCCAACAACACCTTCGCTCGGCTACAGGCACCACGATTTCAACTCAGACTGTCCGAAACAGGATCCATGCTGTAGGTCTGTATGTTCGGCGACCGATGGTATGTGTTAGATTAACATCAAGGCATCGTCGCGACCGCAGGGAGTGGGCAACCGAGCATGTTAACTGGAGGAGAAATGAATGGAGCAATATTCTGTTTTCTGACGAGTCCCGTTTTTCTGTGCATCCGGATAATAGGCGTATTTTCATCTGGAGGGACCGTGGCAGTAGGAATAATCCTGCGTTCGTGCACGAAAGTGTCAGATTTGGCGGTGGAGGAGTGTTGGTGTATGGTGGCATCTCCATTGACGGGCGCACTGACCTGTACATCATTCGAGATGGAGCTCTGACTGGTCGCCGATATAGGGATGAGATCTTCAGACCTATTGTAGTCCCTTACGCTGCAGCAATCGGAGATAACTTCATTTTAATGGACGATAACTGCAGGCCACATCGTGCAAACCTGGTGGAGGATTTCCTTTTCGAGGAAGGAATCGTTCGAATGGAATGGCCAACGTGTTCTCCAGACATGAATCCAATCGAGCACGTTTGGGACGCTCTAGGAAGACGAGTTTCTGGCCGCCAACAACCCCCACAAACTCTCCAAGAACTGGAAAGAGCTCTTCTGGAGGAGTGGGGCAGAATACCTCAACTCGTCATTAATAGCCTCATTGAGTCCATGCCTCAAAGGTGTTCAACGTTGCTGGCCGCCCGTGGAAACCATACCCCCTACTGAAAATGATTTTCTTTGAAGAAAACACCTTTTCTTATTATTTTTTTCTCATATGCACAAATTGTGTTTTTTTTCCTTTTGTACACAAATGCGCAATAAAATGCATTTTTTTTCTGCCAAACATGTGTAATTTATTCTCATATAACCTACTATGTCTGTCGACCATGTATCAATCAGCTAAAAATTTTCCCAGATACAAAATCCACCTAAAACTGCAATATCCTTTAATTGTTTTGAGCAGTGTATTTTCTTATATTAAGAGCGCTCTTGGTGGACAATTCCATAACTGCGCGTTTAGTGTTGGAATTTATTTGTTATTTCTTTTCAATAATGATCCACAGATGCCACAAAAAATTTAAAGGCTATATGTAAGTTTTTATCTTGATATATTATTGTCTTAGTAATGTTGCGTCATTGGTATTACATATTTGTAAAATATGAATTTCCGTTTTTGCCGCATGTATTAAAGACAATAATTTTCGAGTAATTTGCCTAAATTAAGTACTTAGTCTTAAATAAATGCAAGGGTGATTTTCCTTGTTTTGGCTTTTATTTATTTTATGTCCCAATATATTCTCACAGGACTTTGTTATATTTTATAAATAAGAGTTTTCTAAGAGCAGGGAAACTTTGTGCATACTGATTAAAAAGAACCCCCCCCCCCTCCCCCTTAAAATTGTTATTATTATTATTATTATTATTATGTTATATAAAAATTTAAAGTTTGCATCTTACTTGTGTATAACATTATGATTATACTATAGTGTTATTAAAACAATACATATTACATACATAAGTAAATATAAAGATAACATTTAGTGTACCTAGTCTTTGAAATATGTACCAATATCAAATAAGAAAAAAATAAATAAGTGAACAATACTGGGTGTGGGGTACAAAGAAAAAACATTATAAAAAAACGTTATCCTGTAAACATTGCTGTAAAATTAAGAGCAAAAAATGGTTTAAACATTACATATTTGTTGTAAAATCTCAAAAAAAAAAATCTGTAAAATTTACAATTTTGCTGTTTATTTACGAAACACAAAACTGCTGCAAATTTACAGCAAAAATGCAGGTACCCTTATTGCCAGCATTTTAATCTGCAAAAATACGGTGGTATTTTTTACAGTGTAGAAGGAGAGTGAAATTACAGTCTACTTTGAAAAACTTCAGACTACACTTACCCCTATTTTCATCCACCTGCCATAATTTATCTTTATGAAAGTCTTCTTTTTTAATTTTTAATGCATTTTTTTTTCTTTCCTGTTGCAACAAATAGAAACTTCGAATGAGCAATATATTTATAAGACAATAAAAATTTCAGACTCACTTGCTATGTTTTATGTTTCACGTTCCTTTATGCGTATCTGGAGTTAAAACATCTTTTATAGTACACACATTTCAATTTAAAGAAAATAACAGGAAACAGTAATAAAAATAATACTTTACAAAATGTGACTTTCAATCAGACGATTTCAGAATGACGCTAAACCGATGCCGTGTTTTATTTTCCTATTTCTTTTCTATTCTACTGTGATGCGTTATAGGTAAGTGCTTTATAGTTTAGATGCATAGGTAACGCTTTTTACGATTTATAATAGGAATTGAAGCATAGTAACACCTTTTTCTTAGAGTTATTTCTTTCTCTTTTCAAACAAAACTTATTGACTGACGCATGAGTGAAAGCGTCTAGAAAATAACATAAATTTCATATAATAATTATAGATTTTGTCTGTATGAATGAAAATGTAATAGTCTAGGAGGCAGCGTTACTTTTTTGCAAAAAAATTTAGCGTCGGGGATTTTGATATTTATGATTGATAATATTTTGCAGATAACGAAACATCCAGTCAGCTGGGGCACCAGTGGGAAAGGACGTTTGCTATTGTAACATTGCACAGCTATCTACAATGCGAAATGAATGGCAACCCGAATACTAACGTTACCTTGACTAGAAATCATAATAGGGTTGTCATTTATTTAACGTTGCAGCAGATTGTTCAATGTTGCTATGAGAACACCCCCTCCACACACGCACACACACACGAAATAATCCACACGGCGAAATAAAATATTAAAAAATATATTTTTTGATGTTTCTGGTATGTTTTTTTCTTTAATTATATAGTCCTAAGTAACACATCTCTACCACAGAAGCACAAACAGATGCATATTACTGGCTTAGAGAGGTGTTCAGAGCTCAGTTGTCGTGAATATCGAATTCGACCTTAAATGAAACTAGTTATAAAAATAAAAAAAAAACATTTTTTTTTCTAATCCAATTATGCCACAGTTGGTAACATCTTTAAAAGCGTTACTGAAGAGAAAATATATACTGGTAATTATTATTTAAAGTCATTTTTAGGCGAAACAAAAGTGTGATTTTAACGTGGTAATTTTTGATTCGTTCTTCCAAATTGGAGAATAAAACGGACTTCTAGTACCTTGCATTGCGCAGTAATCTTTGTGTTTTCATATAGACTATTGGACATTCAATTACACAATGAAACGACAAATGACTGAACATATTTCTACCTTTCGTTAGCTATCTTATTTTTCTTGTTAAGAACTACCTTCGATTTCGCCTTCACAGTAAACGAATATACTTACGGTTATTTTCAAATGAAGGTGTCCTGAATATATGGCTGTTGTCATCAGACCCATTAGTGTATAGTGATCGGATTCAACCTGAGGCAAACATTATTGAATTAGAAAATGGAGTAAAGAACCTCATTTTGACATAAGTAAATTTTGTTTTCGAACAAAGACTACACAAAAGTTTATTAATTTAGATACTTAGTCAAGTAAGGAAGAAGTTTTGAAAATTTTATTTTAAGAAAATTCAATAATAGAATAAATAGATTAATATTTTAGAAGATTTTCTTTTCTTTCGTTTGATTCTTATCTATTTGATTCTTTGAAATTATAGGATTTTGGAGATTGTGTAGGAAATGATTTATTAAATTTCTATATTACAATATTATTATTAATACTGTGATTAATATATAGGTATATATATATATGTATACATACTGTACCATAATGATTCCTCCGAAGAATTGTAACAAAGTGCTATTTTGTTAACTTTTGCTTAGGATCATTGTAAATGGGCAGTTACTTGCAATAATGTTATACATTTCTGCAATAAAATCCTACAATATATTTTGTGTCGTATATAAATTCTGTAACTACCCTAACGAATTCAGATTAACCTCTATGTACGAGATTTCCTGAAAGTTATTTTTCAATTGTGCTGCGTGTTTTTCACCTCAAATAAATTAAAGTATATTACACTGTTATAAATATGCAGTAACTCTGAGGTTATTTGACCTTTTTTTATATAACGGTTACTTAACCGTAATTTTAATTGATCCTGACGAATGACAATGCTTCATAATATGATCAAGAAACCGTTATTTATAAAAACGATTGGATGGTTGAAAAGTTTGATGCAGATTTTTAGCAGTGTAATGTGGTGCTATAATATATTATATATTGTATGGCTTAGCAGTTTGATGCAATTTTTTGGCAGTATAATGTGATACTGTAATATATTATATGTTGGATGGCTGAACAGTTTGATGCAGATTTTTAGCAGTCTAATGTTGTACTATAATATATTATATATTGCAATGTATTAACATAGTACGTGAAACTATAATTTAACTCTATAATATATATAACTTCTTATACATAGCTGTGCAAAATGATGTGGATTAACTCTCATTCATAAATGGTAATTCCCTGAAGAACATTTTTAGTTGTTTTGTGTGTATCACAGCTGAAATAAATTTTAGTTTAAGTATGTGGTATGTATTAAAATCCATATATCCATATACATATGGTTATATACTATAATATATAACCATATATAGACTAACAAAAGAATTCGTATATCGCCCCTCTGGGTGGTCCCGAATCGGTTCCTTAAGTGAAGAAGATGACCGGGAGCCCGGCACTGCCAGCTGTGCTTCGACACGACGGGGGCAGGTAAGCTGCCGAATCACCACCTCAACGTGGTGATCGGGTGGTAATGTGATGTCCGAATAGCCGACAGCACTGGGGGGGGGCGGTCTTTCACAACCTCTTTTGAATCTGGGATGTCCCCTCCTTTGGGCCGGTTCTCGGCTGCAGGAGGTTTGCGGCTCCGGTTGTCTTGTTTGTGTATGTTTTACATGTGTATGATCATCTCAAATGGAGTCGATTGGGTACCGCCCGTATTTCGCTGCGGGTGCTCACCGGAAGCAATGCCATTTTGGGGGGGACAAACCCTAGCGAAGGCGTGTCTATGCGTCAGGGACTGGTTTTCTTCGAAGTCCCGGGTAGGCGAGAAGGTCCTCCTGCCTCACAAGCGGTAACCGCAACCGATGAACTAGTCGTTTTCTCCCACCCTAGAACTCGATATTCGGAAGTTGCGGGAACGTAGTGGGTCATGTCTTTGGTTCGGCATTAGCCTTGGACCCGGTTCCTTTTATGGGGTTCCGGATACGAAGCCGTCGAATCGCCTCTACATCCGCCCAAGTGTTCTGTGGTTGTGGCCTCTAAGTATGGGCAACACCACTTGTTGCATCGACCATTTTCGTCAATTCATTTTGAAAAGGGTTGAGAGGCGCAGGAAGTTCACGCTTCCGTTTTCCCCCGCCCGAAGAGCGCCACCTGTGGAGGTCACCGGGTAAACCGGCCCTCTATTGGTCGCGACCTCGCAAGGAGTCACGAGATTCCAGGTTCGGCGGTGAATAACGACTGCCTTTGGCAGCCGTAGCTTGTATTTACCGTCTATATTAAGCAATTGCTGAAATTAGACTGTTATCGATGTTATGTTTTTTTTATCTCGACCGGGGATATAGAAAATCTCTGGAGGGAGCCCTGATTAGTCTCTGGGCCCTGGTTACTCGCAATAGGTTTCCAGGAACTCCCTGGGGAATACTTTCAGGGAACCGAGCCTGTTTCTCTCAGTACCCATGGTTGGGGTTACTGTCGTGCCGATCAGGAATCAGGAATTATGGCAGAGTCCAAATTTGGACGGGAGATACGCTTTTTTTAAGCAAGCCCATGAGTCTTAATCTGTTATTAAGATATCCTGTTTCATTTTCTGATAAATGAAATTCCGTTACAATATTTAGTTTAGTTTTGAAAAGTGTTATCTATTTGTTTGTATTAATCTATTTGTTCTGAATGAATTTGTGTTCCTTTTTATTTCTATTTCAGTGTTCATTTTTTCTAAATTCACACTTTTTTCCAAATGAAAAAAGTGTATACATACATCTAAAAGGATTTTTTCTCAGATATCAAAAACAATGAGATTTCGTTTGATAAAAAAGGTTGGATCCGCATTAGAAAGTATTTTGTTTAATGACCATTCGATAAATATTAATACTACTCAAGTCTGCAATATTTTGGGACTATTAAAATGATGAAGTCCAGGATTGCCAAGTATAAATACTATTTGGTATATGTTTGGGGAACCATTTAAAATAACCAGCATCTTTCAAAATTTTGTTAAAACCATTCCAAAAGCTAACATTATGCTTGTATTTGTAAATTTTACATAAAGTTTCAGTCATTATTTTTGAAATGTAAACATTATTCAAGAAACAAATGATTGACACGATTCTAGATACAATCCCTGAAGCGATTAAATATGGAAAATATTTTTCTAAACAAGGTTATTTTTCTTTTGAATTGAAAAATCTGTATACGTATACATATTTCATCTTGACAGCATCGGTATACACTTCTTTTTGTTTCAAAATTCTATAGATGAAGAGCTTCTAAAGTGATAAAGACAACAGATACTTATGTGGAACATAGATTTTGGAAAATATTCAACCATGGTTCTGTCTATGGTAGCAGAAGCAATAAGAAAAAAAAATGTCATTCGTAAGATAAACAACCCGCGTCACGTTTAAAATTTGCTGTGTTTTTGTGAAACATTGTACCTACCATGAGAAATGATATGAAGATTCAAATATAAAACAGCTTTATAAGATAGGTTGTGAAGGATACTTGAAGGAAAAATCAAAATAAATACATTATTAAATTTGTTAAAAAAAAAAAAAAATTTTTACAAGAAATTTGTGAAGAAATAAACCTCGTACTATCGTTGATATTTCAAAATACTCATTTTCTCAATCATTAGTGTCTTCTTGTGTTTGCGAAAAAAATAGAGAGCATTATAGGGGAAATTGCGAGCTTTGTAAATTTAATTATTCATGTATATATCTGCTTTAGTTGAAATCGTTGAAAATTTAAAAGTAAAATTTGGAATGTAGTATATATATATATATATATATGCGTGTGTGTTGTGTTTTTACGAAGATGAGATACCACGAGATGTAATATTCCACGAGAAAATGGCAGTTTGTTAAAGATATAGAAGGTTGCAGTCGATATCAATAATCATGGCGAAGAGGTGAGGCAATGAGGAGACACCAGAAGAGTTTCGTCAGTAAAGACCAGCCGATTTCCAGACAAATGGTTTATTTATGAATAAGAGCGATGCAGTAACAGTTCCCACAGGTATAAACTTATAGCCCTCAGGCTTCACGATGGCTCACTACATCGTTTAATAGATGTTAAAGAGCTATATGAAAATTCTACGAGACTACAAAACCCATTTGGTTTCACTTCCAAACACGTCAAAAATCTGCTCTCCAAAGCGTGCAAGTTTTGTTCACTGAGCGTAGACATACAGAAATACGACGTCACGTGCGCACAAACCAGTGAGTGAGAGGCGAGCTCCAACCCAGCGAATGAGGCGAGAGGGAGAAGCTCTAACACGAAAGAGTTCCTCTCGTAGCCGCGCATTAATTTTGAAGTGTAAAATACCCAGCTCGCGAAACCGAGCATAGAATAATAATAATTTTAAAAAATGGCTTTTAAAAACATTCGAAATGAGAAAGCGTCTCTCGGAATTTTATAGATTGGGGAGCTGATAAAAGTTACGAATGAACTTAAAATTTTAGATTAAGATTTGGAAAAAGATAATTATTAATATTCGGGTTAATACTTTTAAAATGACATTAAATAGGAATAAATATTATTAAGAATTAAGGAAATACTGACTATGTCAGAAGTTAGATTTTTTTAAAGGACTAATGCGAAATAAATGTGAAGGATTTGCGAAGGAAATAAATTTTTTATATAACATATATATATACTTATCTTAAGAAATTAGAAATCGATAATTTTATAACTCTATATATTCATGTGCTCATTTATTTTTCTGGAAGCCAATACGTACCATACTGGTCCAATATAGTTTTGTACATAGCAAAATGATATATTATTTGAATTAATCTTCCAAAGAATCCCCTTGTGTGCGCAGACCTTTTTTAAAAATTTAAATAATATTCCAGAAACAAATGACTGGCACTATTCTAGGTAGACCCCAAAAAGAAAAGAAATATGGAAATTAGTTTCCTAAACAAGTTTTTGTCTTTCTCTTTTAAAAAGCTGCATATATATTTCATCTCGACAGATTCTTCATTTTTTTTCAAAGTTCTAAGGATAAAGAAGATTTCAAGGAATAAAAGCTAGCGATACTATTATGCAGCAGAGATTTTGAAAATGTCCTCCCGTGCTTTTTGTGTGAAATCCATGTCTTTAAGGAAACGAAATGCGTTCTGTGAGATAAACAACCTGCGGCAGATTCACAATGTAGTGGAGTTTCATTAATAATTCTTTGTATCTTTTAAATAAAAATGAAGTAAAGTTCCGAAAGATAATCAAGTTAAATAACGGTATACTTAATGAAGAATTTATTAAATTCCTTTAAAACATGAACGACTCTTTTAAAAATGTCACTAATGATATAGAAGAAGCATTATAAAGTAGCAAATTAAATTAATTTCTGTAAATAGAGATAGTTTCCTGATATACGGAAAGATTTTAAAATTTTATAAGAAATAACTTTGGATAATACTGTTAGACTCTGCTGTTAATTCTATTTATCATATTTAATTTTAAATCTAACAGACTGGAAGTTGAACTAACTCTTAAAAAGCTACTTTTTCATTTTAAGCTGTCTAGACGCATTAGAAGTACACCTGTTCCAAAAGATATTGCTGAAATCGATTGACTCCAAAAAAAAATGAACTAATTTATAAACTAATTTATGCCTAAGTATGTCATATTTTTAAAACTGACTATTATTGTTTCCGTTTATATATATATATATATATATAATTATATATAATATATTATAATTATTATGTATATATAATTATATATATATATATATATATATATATATATATATATATATTATAAAATTGTTATATATAGAAACTCTGAAGTTTGCAGTTGAAAGAAAGTTAAAAGTTATTTTTTATAACATCGTTATTAATATAAATAAGACTTATTATTAGAGAAGAAAATTTCGTTAAATCTTTTTATTTCGTTTACCCCAATGCACATATATATTTTTTTAATTTAAATGATTTTGATTATGTTTGTATAACATAAAAAGAAACAGTTTAAGGAAATAAAACTCGTAGTTTTGTTTATCAATGAAAAGGAAGAGAGAAATATTTTGTAAAAGTAACGTTTTCGTGATATGGAACATTTAGAGAACAACTTTGTTTTTAAATTATTTTATCTTACCTTTTTCATAAACTTCATTTCAGTATTTTTGTGATATATAAAGTTCTGTAATTTATTTTTATCTTTCTTTTTTAATAATTAATTTAATTCTACACAATAACGTATTCTGAATTATTATTACTATCCAAGTATTCCATCTGAATTATGAAGGTTTTTTAAAGTGCATTCTAAGGTGTGCATCTGAATAAAAATTATCTCTTATCTTCTTATTTTTTTTTGTAACTTTTATACTCGTGTTCCGCATTTCCTCACGCACTTAAATATCTGACATTGTTGTGAAATATGCAGAGTAGCATGCAGTAGAAACAAACATTCGACCTTCCTATTTTTTTCCAAAACAAATAAAGTTGTAGGACAGATTTGTAAGGGAAAAAACAAGTCAATAAACCTTAGAATTCAGAGACGTGAAAGTCCATTTAAAGATTTGCATAATGCGATACACAAGAGAACAACTGAACTTAGAATAATATATTCTTTTGAATAATATCAAGAAAATTGATATTCAGTTCAAACACATTTATTTTGCATTATAGAGGGAAAAGGGATAATATATATAAGTATTTTAAAATTTGTATTTATATAACTTTTTAAGTAAATGAATTTATTGAGTAACAGTTATATATTTTTTTTGTTGGTATGCGTATCATAATTTGATCTTCACATTACAAAATCTCTTTATATTTTAAAGAAATTTGAAGAATTTCAAAGCATTGAAAAATCATTAGCAAAAGTAAGAACATACAATAATCATTCCGTATTGTATTACACACTGTAAAAAAGACAAATGTTTCTTAATCTAGGAATATATAATATACCCACAAAAGAAAATACGCAATAACCTCTTCCGAATTACCCACAATTCCACAAAGCGGTCTTTATCTTTAGCAACCAAAGAAACCAATATTTTCGAAATTTAAACAAAAAATTATAAAAACCTTGTTTCGTTTTCGGCCACTGATTTTCGGAAACGCTCCTGAGTAGTTTTCGTCTTATATTAATCAGTTTTCTCAACATAGAATTTTCTTTATCGGATGATATCAATTCTCAAGTAAACATTCTTACATCCAAAAAACATATGTTACAGACAACATGTTAAATTTACAGCATTGACATTAACATTAAACTTAATATTATTTTGTTACTCTTGCATGTACAAATTTCGTTGATTATGTTTGATGGAGAATTGACAGCATTCTAAAAAATGATATTCCGGTTTGACAAATCTGATTAATACACGATATAAACGGCTCGGAAACGTTTCCGAAAATCAGTGGCAGCGAATGAAATTTTGTTTTTATAAATGATTCTTTTAATCTAAAATATATATTAGTTTCTGAGTTTTCTAAAGATAAAGACACTTCTCCGGAATAGTGGTTAATATTGAAGAGGTAATTGTATGTTTTCGTACGTGGTTATATTCATCGTACATTATATTTTCCTTTATTAAAGAGGCACATTTGTATATTTTTTGCAGTCTATTAAATGCATTTTACTTTTTTTAACGATTAAAGAGAATATTTTATTTACATTTAACTATCTATTCTGTTAAGTATATTTTAATTTACCTTTAACAATCTATTCTATTGGGTATTTTAGTTTATTTTTAATTATCTATTTTAATGAGTATATTTTAATTTACATTTGTATTAACTTTATTTTAATTTATTTTAATATTGTACTATGTTTACATGCAATACGCTATTACATTGTAATTTCTCTGAAACAAACAATTTGGATATAAATATTACAAAATCATAAACTACAACAAAAAAGTATAGGCGAATTAAAAATCTGGATTCAATGCTTATATAGCATTTTACACATGTATAAATTTCTATTTAGACACAATACCATTATTTCTATGCATCCTAGCTTTATTTAAAATTTAGATCTTTTTTAGGCATTTTATTTAGAAATGTCTTCCAAAGCATGCATTTCATTAACATGCATATTCTTTTTTACAAATGCGATCTTTATTTTGTAACATCTCTGCGTCCGCTCATCTTCAAGCATTTAATAATTGACATTGTATAAAAATTCATAGTCACACACAGTAGAAACTAGTGCTTCGTTTTCTTTTAATTTTTTTTAAACAAATATATTTTTAATCTGTGTAAGACATTTTTTAGAAGAAAAAAACAAGTAAACAAAACTTCAAATTCACAGACATGAAAATTTCATTTAACCATTTGCATAATACGTTACGTTGAAGAAAAGCTAAATTTAGATAATTTAAATAATATTACAAAAATTTAGATTCATTTCAAAAGCAGTTATTTTAAGAAATATAATTTGAAATATATTAGAGTATTTCAATTCATATATATATATATATAACACTTTAAATAATAATTTATTTAGCATGGTTCCCTATAGCTTTAAAATGCATATTGCACTTTTACTTAACACAAACTTCCTAGAAGCACCGATTTGAAATAAAACAATATTTAGGACAAATGTGTAACTTAAATTTTACATTTATAAAATATAATTGTATTTATATATCTAATAAAATTTTCAGTAGGGCTGAAATTACGCTGGCAGTTGATGAAGATAACAAAGGATGTGAATTTTAAAATACTACGCGCAGCGTTAAACAACATAATGAAAAATGTCCAGATCGGCATTCGAAACCGGACTCTTGGTATAACGCACCCAATGCTCTACCATTTGAGCTGCCAGGACGACATCTAGTCGGGCATTTCGCACTCTATATGTTGGTAAGGCTGCAATTTTGTAGCACAAACACACAACGTTCGTGGCATACATGAAAATGAATTGAATCAGTATACATATATTCTCCGATAATCGGATTTAGTTCGTCGCATGTAAGCCATTACAGATGTGGGCTCATGATTCCGTACTGTACTGAAAAGTTGCATCTTTGCCGACATATAGAGTGAGAAATGCCCGAATGGATGCCGTCCTAGTATCTCAAATGGTAGAGTATCGGTGCGTTGTACCAAGGGTCAGGGGTCAAATTCCGGTCTGGACATTTTTCACTCTGTTGGTTGTACTCTGCGTAGAAAGGGAAATTTTCCATACTTTTTTATACATATTTCTGTTTCACACATATTTGGATAAATAGATAATTTTAAAAACGATTAGCTGAAATGGTTTTCTACTTCAAATACAGTGTATTATATTATTTTAGGAATAGTTTAACAATAGTTTTATAGATATATATAGTGATTATAGATATTATATAGTGTAGAAAACAAAATCGAAATGATCTATAAACTTTCCAAAAAAATGTAGTATATAGGCCACATTAAAAATCTACGTTTGGGAAAAATACGTTTGGAAGATTCGACGTGAAAACTATTTTGTAAAAGTTGCACCAAAAGAAAAAAAAAAGAGAGAAATTTTTATTTAAAATTTCATAAAATTAAAAATATAAATAAAAGTATTATTTCAGAATTGTGCTAAAGATATGAAAAGGTAAATAATAATACATTTTAAAAAATCTAGACATAAATTATTTTGTATTTTTGTCAATAAAAATTGTTAGTTTAAAAATTGTAGAAAAAATATAAATTTTCATTAACAAATTCAAAAATGTAAATGTAATTTATTATGAAAATATAAAAAAGCTCAAAGCTTCAGAATTCATAATTCTGCTTAAAACTTGTAACATGCCAAAAATGTAAAATAAATTAAAAATGAAAAAACCGCAAGGTGGTATCGAACCCGCGATCTCCTGTGAAGCAAACGTGAACTGTACCTCAGCACCACGCAGCCCACGAATAGGTAATTAAAACTAATTCAAACTAATAGGTATTTATCGCATACTGAAATTTAACCCCAAATTTCACAAAAACTAGGGCCCATTTGACGGTAACATTTCACCTGAATAGTTAGGAGTATGACTGTTACAACATACTTTAAAATCATCATCAGGATATGTGGCATTATGTTTGGCGGTCCCCTTGTTAGATTTAATGGCTATGATGTCATACACTCACGCACAGTTTTTTTTTAATCGGTTATAAAAAGGAAAAAAAGTCGCCAAATTTAGGGGATTTTTTTCCTTTTATGGCAACCTAGCCATTGTATTAAGTTCTTGGTTTGGCGTGGGCTTGAAAATCGCGCCAACCAAAAAGTCGCCAAATACCGCTGCGTGAGTGTAAAGCATCTGTTCCGATTTAATAAACATTTACTATTTGTTCAAATTTGAATTGTATTGTAATTTTGAAAAGTCATTAGTTTAAAAAATATATTACAAACGCTATTTTATTGAGTTTATTTTTAGGGTTTCGTTCATCTCACGAAACCCTATTGCTCCCGCTCCGTTGTCTGTCTGTCACAGAGTCATTCTCGAAAACTATGTAACTTACAGAGTTGAAACTTTGTGTATAAATCAGAATATCAGCTGTAAAGAGCTGAAAATATTAAAATTTGAAAATTTCGTATTATTTTAATAAATAGAGATAAAAAATCAAAATTCTAACAGCCTTTTCCCATTAAATTTAAACATTTTTCCTTATAGCCGATGCGAAAAATTAAAAAATCCACGATGAAATTCCTTGTACAATAATTAATTGTCTATCAGACGATTTCCACGTGAAAAATGAAATAAAAAGTTTCACCAAATGAAAAAAAAAGATTAATATGAAATAAATTGATTGACGTCATATTCGTAATAAAACGGAAAATGTCTAAGATTTCTCAATAATACAAGGAGTACGAGTATGTGTAAGTACACAAAGCAGATTAATATCACGTCATTAGAGAATTAAAAAGAAAATCTGACGTCATATGGGAAGTTTAACATGTCTTCCAAATGTTTGAGAATAATACAAAGCGAGTATCCATATAAATAATAGAGTATAAATTATTGTAATGAATTAGTAATGAATTGTAAATATATGAGTTTGAGAAACATATTGAATCGTGATGAAAGTGCGATTATGGAAAGATTCGCATATTTTAACATTTTAAAGTGTACAATTTGTTTAATTTTGAAATTATTATTTTAAATATTGCATTTAGTCCGTATGACGGATATTAGTATGACAGAATATAATAGCGGGCTTGACCCGCTATCCGGCTGGTTTAGATATTCGAAAAAACGAAAAAATAGACCGTTTTTTTTTTTTTTTTTTTTTTTTTTTTTTTTTTTTTTTTTTTGCTAAATGGAATTTGTTTGAATTTATTAAAGAAAGGATAAAGTGTTTTGAAAGGAATATTAAACGAAACCCTTTGAGCGATCTTCGATCACACTTACCCACTTGTTATTTACTTTTGACACTCTACGTTACTGCGTGTAATTTTTTTCAATCTGGGTTATGCGGACTTTTAACAAAATGTTAAGGTAAAACTGCGTTAGTGAAAAGTTTTATGGTAAATGTTAGACTTGGAAAGTTCAAAAGAGAAAATATAATATATAAATTGATTTAAAAAATATATTTTTTTAGTTTATCAGTAAACATATTTTGACTTTGCACAAAAATACTCAAATACAAAAATTTAAAGAAATAAATGGTATGTTAAAGAATTCAGTTGAGCAATGTTTGGCGATAAAGTAAAGAAAAAAAAAAACATTTTCCTTTTGAAACATTGGTGATCCAGAACGTTTTAATATATTATGTTTTGTAACACACTTTTCAATTCTTACATGCAGATTTCAAGTTTTGGCAAAATTATGAATGTATAATATATATATAAATGCATAATATATATATATATATATATATATATATATATATATATATATATATATAACTCTTTTAATTGCCAGAATATATTTAAATCAATTCGTAGTTTTAAAATATCAGAACTTTTCTGCAAAAGGTTTCAGTTCAATCCATAATAAAGTGATTTTTGTAAAATTGCTATATATAGAAACTCTGAAGTTTGCAGTTGAAAGAAAGTTAAAAGCGAATTTTTATAACATCGTTATTAATATAAATAAGACTTATTATTAGAGAAGAAAATTTCGTTAAATCTTTTCATTTCGTTTACCCCAATACACATATATCTTTTTTTTAATTTAAATGATTTTGATTATGTTTGTATAACGTAAAAAGAAACAGTTTTTAAGGAAATAAAACTCGTAGTTTTGTTTATCAATGAAAAGAAAAGAGAAATATTTTGTATAAGCAACATTTTCGTGATGTGGAACATAAATTATTTTATCTTATATTTTTCATACACTTCAATTCAGTATTTTTGTAATATATAAAGTCCTGTAATTTCTTTTTATCTTTCTTTTTTTAATAATTAATATAATTCTACAGAATAACGTATTCGGAAATATTATTATATCCAAGTATTCCATCCGATTTATAAAGGTTTTTTAAAATGCATTCTAAGGTGTGCATCTGAATAAAAATTATCTTTTATCTTCTTATTTTTTTAAAACTTTTATACTCGTGTTCCGCATTTCCTCACGCACTTAATATCTAACATTGTTGTGAAATATGCAGAGCAGTATGCAGTATAAACAAACATCCGGCCTTTTTTTTTCCCAAAAAAAAATAAAGTTGTAGAACAAATTTGTAAGGGAAAAAACAAGTCTCATTTTACGAACAGAATTTTTCTGTGCCGGAAAGGGTTAATATTTGACATTGTTGTGAAATATGCAGAGTAGCATGCAGTAGAAACAAACATTCGACCTTCCTTTTTTTTCCAAAACAAATAAAGTTGTAGAACAAATTTGTAAGGGAAAAAACAAGTCAATAAACCTTAGAAATCAGAGACGTAAAAAGTCCATTTAAAGATTTGCATAATGCGATACACTAGAGAACAACTGAACTTAGAATAATATATTCTTTTGAATAATATCAAGAAAATTGATATTCAGTTCAAACACATTTATTTTGCATTATAGAGGGAAAAGGGATAATATATATATATTTTAAAATTTGTATTTATATAACTTTTTAAGTAAATGAATTTATTGAGTAACAGGTATATATATATATATATATATATATATTGTTGGTATGAGTGTTATAATTTGACCTTTACATTAAGAAATCTATTTATATTTTAAAGAAATTTGAAGAAATTCAAAGCTTTGAAAAATCATTAGCCAATGGGGGGGGGGGGCTAAAACAATTATTCCGTATTGTATTATACAGTGTAAAAAATACAAATGTTTCTTAATTCTAGGAACATATAATATACCCACAAAAGAAAATATGCAATAACCTCTTTCGAATTACCCACAATTCCAAAAGACGTTCTTTATCTTTAGCAAAAACAGAAACTAATATTTTCGAAATTTTAACAGACATTTATAAAAACACTTTCGTTTTCGGCCACAGATTTTCTTAAACGTTCCTGAGTAGTTTTCGTATTATATTAATCTGTTTTCTGAACATGGAATATTGGTTTTCGGATTCAATTCTCAAGTAAACATTCTTATATGCAACAAACATGTTTTACAGATAACGTGTTAAATTTACAGCATTAGCATTAACATTAAACTTAATATTATTTTGTTACTCTTGCATGTACAAATTTCGTTATACAACAGATTATGTTTGATTGAGAATTGGCAGCATTCTAAAATATGATATTCCGGTTTTACAAAGTTGAGTAATACACTGCAAAAACTACTCGTAAACGTTTCCGAAAATTAGTGGCAGCAAAATAAACTTGTATACATATTGATACTTGTATACATATACTTGAACATGTGTATTTTTTGTAGTGTATTAAATACATTTTACTTTCTTAACTATTAATGGGTATATTGTATTTAGTTTAACTATCTATTCTTTTAAGTATATTTTATTTTACCTTTTACAATCTATTCTATTGGGTATATTAGTTTATTTTTAATTATCTATTTTAATGAGTATATTTTAATTTACATTTGTATTAACTTTATTTAAATTTGCTTTTATTATTGTACACTTTTAACACACAACACGCTATTACATTGTACTTTTCTCTGAAGCAAACTATTTGAATATAATTTTTACAAAATCATAAACTACAACAAAAAAGTATAGGCGAATTAAAAAAAATTTCGATGCTTAAATAACATTTTACACATGTATAAACTTCTATTTAAAGACAATAGTACCATTATTTCTATACATCTTAGCTTTATTTAAAATTTAGAACTTTTGTAGGCATTTTATTTAGAAATATCTTCCAAGGTACGCATTTTAATAACTATTATTTTTTACAAATCCGATCTTTATTTTGTAACATCTCTGCGTCCACATATCTTCAAGCATTTAATAATTGGCATTGTATAAAAATTCATAGTTACACGCAGTAGAAATCAGTGCCTCGTTTTATTTTTAAATTTTTTTAAACAAATATATTTGTAATCTTTGTAAGACATTTTGTAGAAAATAAAACAAGTAAACAAAACTTCAAATTCACAGACATGAAAAAAAAAATATATATATATATATAACACTTTAAATAATAATTTATTTAGCACAGTTCTCTATAGTTTCTCTATAAAATGCATATTGCACTTTTACGTAACATAAACTTTCTAGAAGCATCGATTTGAAATAAAACAATATTTAGGACAAATTTGTTACTTAAATTTTACCTTTATGAAATATATTTGTGTTTATATATATCTAATTAAATTTTCAGTGGGTCTGAAATTGCGCTGACAGTTAATAAAGATAACAAATGATGTGAATTTTCAATTACTACGCAGCGTATAACCAACATAATGAAAAATGCCCAGATCGGCATTCGAACCCGGACTATTACTATAACGCACCAATGCTCTACCGGTTGAGGTACCAGGACGACATCTAGTTGGGCATTTCTGAATTCTATATGTTGGTAAGGCTGCAACTGTGCAGCACAAACATGAGAATGAATTGAATACATGAGAATGAATTGAATCAGTATACATATATTCTCCGATAATCGGATTTAGTTCGTCGCATGTAAGCCATTAAAGATGACGGTTCATGATTCGAAACTATACTGAAAAGTTGCATCTTTGCCGACATATAGCGGTGAGAAATGCCCGAATGGATGTCGTCCCAGTAGCTCAAATGGTAGAGTATCGATGCGTTATACCAAGGGTCCGGAACATTTTTCACTCTGTTGGTTGTACTCTGCGTAGAAAGTGAAATTTTCCATTCTTTTTTATACATATTTCTGTTTCACACATATTTGGATAAATAGATAATTTTAAAAACCATTAGCTGAAATGGTTTTCTACTTCAAATACAGTGTATTATATTCCTTTAGGATTAGTTTAACAATAGTTTTTGGTAATAGTTTAATTAACTTTAGATAGTTATTATACTGATTGTGGTTAACTTTATTTTTAACTATCTATTATACCTGGCATATTTATCAGACTATTCTGTTTACATTTAACACGTAATTACCGTAAAATTTGCCGTAGAAAAAACTATTTTAATTCAAGTATTACAGAAACAGAAATTTAAAAAATGAAAAATCATAGCCTACGAATTAAAAACCTGCATTTCAATACTCATATTACATGTGTTATACAAATTTCCATTAATATAGAAAACAAATATATCTATACATCCAATCTTTGGGGTATTGTATTTAGAAATATTTTCTAAAGTATGTATGTGAAAAAAAAAATTCGGTTTTAAAAATGCAATTTTTATTTTTTAACTTTTATTTTTTTTCTGCGTTTCCTCTCGCATTTAATATTCTACAATGTTATAAAAAATGCGTAGGCGTGTGCAGTATAAATTAGATCCTGGACTCCTGGTATTCATTTCGTTTTTGATTTAAACAATTAATGTTGTAAGACAAATTTTAACGGAAAAACAAGTACATACAATTTTTATATTCTAGACATGAAAAGGCCATTTAAAAATTTGAACAATGCGATACACTGCAGAAATACTAAAATTAGCTGATTTAAAAAATATCAGAAAATATATATTCTGTTCAAAAGTTATTCTAAAAAAAAATAATGTGAAATATGTTAAAATATATTTTAATTTGATATTTTTATATTTATTAAAATTAACAAATTAACTATTTAAAATTGTTCAATAACATGTATACATTGATACCCGTAATTTAGTTTAATTTCATGTGTGAAAACTACATATATTTTAAAGAAATTTAAAGAAATTGTTTGTTTTGAAAAACCAATATCTAAATCGTGTGCATACATGAAATATTGCATACTCTATTCAAATAAGTATGCATCTTTTATTTTTTTAAACTATCTATTGTATTGAGCATATTTTAATTTAATTTTAACTATCTATTCTGTCGAGTATATTTTTATTTACTTTTAAGATGATTTCTGTGCACGTAACACAATGTAACATTACAATTTTCTTTAGAACAAACTATTTTAATTTAGATCTCGCAGAATCATAAACTGAAAAAAAAAATGTTTCGTGAAATAAAAATCCGCATTCCAATGCCTATATTACATGTTGTACATATATAACTCCCTATTTAGACATGATTTATGCCAATGTCGGTTTTATCCATTCACGATTTCTAAAAATTTATATTAAAATGTATTCTAAAACGTCCGGTTAAAATGTATTCTAAAACCAATTTTCTAACCATTTTTTATATATAATTTTTTTTCAATTTGAATTTGTTTTTGTTTCAAAACTTTACATACTTTCATCATTTTTGTTACTGTTTAGAATTGCAAAACAATAAAGATATTTGGTAATTTCGCTAGCTTTTTAAGAGACGACGAAGACAACTTCAATTCTACATAAAATTAAAACTTGTGAAAATATATGCACTCTTTCATATTACGGTGTTTAAAACTGTGTTTACCTCCTTCTAATTTTTGTTCATTATTCTTAATAATTTACTGTTCTTAAATATTCATTGTAGTTTGTTTCTTGATTATTGAGGTTTAACAAAAAAATAGAAACCTTTTGTGTCAGTTCATTTTTCATTCCTTGATACACAGTTATTTGAAAAATGCGCACTCTTACTACACTCTGTTTTAAAAGGTTTATTAGTCAAATGGTTAAAAATATAATGACACATTTACGTTAGTAGGTTACAGGTAGTAAATTATCAAATAATGTTCCAATCACCGTCATTCGTATTACACCCATTTTATTTAAAACATACACCATTCACTCATTTCATTTAAAATACATAACTTTAACTTAAAATTTGTGTTCAAAATATGTCTCATTTAAATTACATTCCTTTCAGTCATTTCGTTTAAAATACAAAAAAAAAAAAAAAAAAAAAAAAAAAAAAAACTGAAAGAAAGATAAGAAATATAAAATACTAATACCATAAATCAAATTATTTTATTTCAGCATCAAATCATTGTTTCTACTTTACACAAGCGGAAAATAAAAACAAAAAAAAGAGTGTTATTTGCGGCATTTGCACCCGTTTAATTTATAAGTACCAATATAATCATATAACGTTTTAATATTGTCATAAAAATGAACTAAGTAATTAAAAAATTAATTATGTATCTTAACATAAAACTCGAGTGTATTAATTAATACTTAACATATTAAAACTTATGAATTTAAATAAAAGACGTTTTTCAGTGGACAATGAACGAGCATACACGTTTGTTGTAATTAAAAGTTTAAAAATTACTATTATTGTTTCACCAGTCTTAGTATTAAAAATAGTATTCCTATAAAGATTTTATTTATTTATTCATGATTTTTTTTAAGTAATCTTCATAAAAATCACAAATTTATCAACTTTACAACAAAACTATTTTTCTAAAATAATAATACCAAATATCATTTTTAAAAATTACATCTGCTCTGAAATACAAAGAAAATGTAGTCCACGTTTTATGAATTATTAGACAAAACACCGAGTATTTAACTTCATAAAATAAATATAAATGATCATTTACTTGGCACTTAAGAATTATTTTCTGAAATAAATCAGAACTGAAAATTACATTTTACTTAATATTTCGTAGCCATGTTATTTATTTCCAAATTTTTGCTTTTGTTTCAGAAATAGCGTTGTTATTTTAAAATTAAATGTAGAACTGAGGATAAAATTCTGAAAATATTTGACATTAGTGCCCAATTAATTTTTCAAGATGTGCTTAAATGTTTAGCTCTGTAACACGAATATAACAATAACAATAAAACATTTGTTTTATTACCACATCATACGTATCTTTTTCTAAGTTCTAAGATTTTATTCAAGCTGTAAGGAAGGAAATTATGACATTTATTTTAGTTAAAATTTTAAAATAAACGGAAATGGGTACACAGTGTTCTCTATTTAATTATAAAATTTTGCTTTTCTTTCGAATTTCATGATGTTATTTTAATTTTAAATTTATATCTGAAGTACACAATATAAATTTGTTAAATTTTTTATCATTTGTGTGCCATTAAACTTGTGGAGGAAAACTTGGAGCCCGTCACTTAGAGGAATAGACACTGACTCAGAAATACAGTTACATTCCTAATATATATATATATATATATATATATATATATATATATATATATATATATATACTCATAAACAAGTTATTTAAAATCAATAATGCTTGAGGAAAGCAGTCAAGCAGGGCTTTTGAGTTAACTATGATCAAAACTAACGCTCAAGCAATGAAACTGAGTAAAATTCATTAAATTCAAACTCCAATTTATGTTATAACAAATTTTTATCATTTGTGTGCCATTAAACTTGTGGAGGAAAATTTGGCGCCCTTCACTTAGATGAATAGACATTGATTCAGAAATACAGTTACATTCCTAAAAAAAATTATTTATACTCATAAACAATTTATTTAAAATCAATAATGTTTGAGGTAAGCAGTGAAGCAGGGCTTTTGAGTTAACTATGATCAAAACTAACGCTCGAACAATGAAACTGAGTAAAATTCATTAAATTCAAACTCCAATTTACGTTATAACGGTTACTCTAACAGTTCGTAAAAATCGAAGAAAAGGTTCCTCTCAGATCACAAAAACTTGAAAAACACTATATGTAAATGTCACTGGTACAATCTTGTAGTGGTACTATAAGGAACCCCGTACACTCCAACTCATCTTTATTTGTAAACACTAAATGGTTACGCCTTACCACGACGTCGAAGATTCAACTAGAAATAACAGTTCAAATAGACACTCGCTTAATAGCATCTGACCAAATCCGACGCAAAATTCAGGGCATGTAAATCGTCGGTCTGAAAAGACATATATGGTGAGATCTGACCCAAATCCAATGCTTCCAACTTCTACCAGCATATTTATACTCACCAACTCACCATAGAAACATAATTAGCATATAACTGCGTAAAATAACATAATCAGATTCAGAAAAATTCAATCAAATTTTGCGAAAGAAAGAGAAATGTTCACTCATAAAATGTTAAAATCCAAACAAAACGCTCACACAAACTCATCAATTAATTTTAAAGAAAGTAGCCAGGCACTACTCTATAAACTTTTGAATGCGTTTCGATGTTTAGCTTGATAACAAAAGGATAGCAATAAACCGTTTCGTTTATTTCCGCGTCATGCATACCCTTTTCTGTATTTTATTGTACCATTGAAGGTAAATACGCATTTACATGACAGCTTATTATGTTTTAATCTAGAATTTTCTACTAAATGGAACTGAGACTTATAGACTTTTCTAGTTACGGATTTTTTCAGTTCTCTAAAAAAATTTGTTTTAAATTTAAATTTATAGCTGATGTAAACATTGCAAATTTATTAAAATATCTGTCATTTCTGTCCCTTAAATTTTTAATATGTGCTTGGATATTTAGCTGCATAATAGGAAGATAGCGATGAAACATTTACTTTCTTTCCGCGCCTTATTCGCGTTTATCTTTCTCTGTTATTTATAATTTCTTCAAGCTTCAAGAAACTTTATTAATGTACGTTATTCCTTTCTATTGAGAATTTACAACTAATCAGAAGAGAGATTTTCAGTCATTTTCATTTATTTGTGGACAACTACTTTTATTTGAAAAACAAATGCTACTATTAAAAAAATATAGAGAATTCCATATAGTAGAAACGTCAACTTCACTTTCTTAAACTTGGAAAAACACAATCCAAACACATTAATAAAAATTTATTTGTTACTATAATAGGTAATAAATACTAAAAAACCCAGTTTTAAAACATTAAAGCTATTTATGATGTAAAATCAGATGTCAAAATCCCTAAGCACTTTCGGCTAAACATTTGCCATCATCAGAGGATAAAAACCCAGTAGAAAAACACATTTCTGTAGAAGTGCACTGCACCCAGAGAAAAGTTTTGTTGAATCAACAAAAATTTGGTTGGCCCAACAAAACTTTCCGTTTAAATAAGGGTCAATGGAAAATTTGTTTGAATCAACAAGAAAAATATTGTTGATTTTTTTTGCAATTCCAACAAAAAATTTTGTATCGTCAGCAAAAAAAAAAAAAAAAAAAATTCTGTTAATTCAAGTAAAAATGTTCAATTATACTTGAATTATCAAAATTCTTTTGTTGAAAGTTTTCTCAAATAAATATAATTATCTGTTACTTTAAGAGTTCTTTTCAGTTTCGGCAACAAAAACGTTTGTTTAAAGTACATCTGTTTTGTGTACTTTTAAGAATTTTCTTCTTTGTTTTAATAATAAAAGTTTTTTGTTACATAAACAATTATAATATTTACGTTAAATTTTTTTTTTGTATTAGAACCAATCTAATCTTAACTATTTTTTTAGGTAATTTTTAATTCATTTCCAGCAGTAAATTACGCCTGTAATTTTTATCCTGCTTTTTTTCAAGCGTAAACCTACAGATTGAACAACGTCACAAGCTGGGAATCGAAACCGGGTCCTCAGAATAACGATCTGAGACTCTAACCACTGAGCCATAAGGAACAATATCCAAACTCGAAATTTATCACTCTTGTATATGTCGGACCGGCTGCAACAGCAGCACAAGATGGAAACGTCATCATGAGCACAGGGTCCGCTTAAGACATAAAAGTAGGGGAAGCCCGACGTTACTCTGCCCCCCACCCTCTACCAATGCTTTGTTATTTACTAAATCCATTTTTGGTATGCTGCAACAATTTGAAATTTTACCATCAAAATTTCGAGTAAACAACAATTTATCAAAAGCGAGCTTCTTAGATAAAAATTTCGTAAGGAAAAAATGCATTTTTTACCCTGATTGATTTTTTTTTTCTTTTTTGTAAAAAGTTATTCTGAAAAGTAAATTTGGAGGCACCTTTGTATTTCTTTGGGTAAGCACGGGCTTCCCGGGACTATTCGATAAACAGGCCCTGCATGAGCATGCAAATTTCTGCGGCAAACATGAGACGAAAATACAAAGCCCAGCATACGGCAACATATAGTTAATTTTTAATTCATTTTCAGCAGTGAATTACGCATGTAAAAAGCAGGATAAAAATAACTGGTTATTATTCAAGGATTACAGGCGTAATTCACTGCAGAAAATTAATTAAAAATTAACTGTGTTGCCGTATGCTGGGGCCTCAGACCGCTATTCTGAGGACCCGGATACGATTCCCGGCTTGGGACATTTTTCATTCTGTCGATTTACGCTTGAAAAAAAGCAGGATAAAAATTCACTGGTTATTATTTAAGAATTACAGGCGTAAATCACTCCTGAAAATGATTTAAAAATTAATCCGTTCTTGATATTTAGTTATAGTGAAAATCATGAAAAAAATAACATAGCAGCGCCACCTGTTGGGCTATTTACAACAAAACGTAATCAGCTTCTATTTATGTCAAGGTCTAACTCAATCTGTATTTTGATGTAAATCAGTGCATTAGTTTTTGAGAAATGACGAATCTATTGCAGAAATAGCGAAAATTGCAACATAGCAGCTATTGCGCGATTTACGCCAAAAATTAATCAGCACCAATTTATATCAGGAAGTAACTCAATATAAAGTTTCATTAAATTCCGTGCATTAGTTCTTGAAATAGAGCGCCCTCAAAATTTTGTCACATACAGACAGACAGAGTCATAGACAGTCATTTTCTAAAAACAGTCAAATCGTGTTCAGGATTTTCTAAAATCCGTCGAAAACCAGAAGTTGAAAATTTTCATGACTCCAATACTTTCTTCTTGTAAAGGTAGAAGAAAGTAATAAATGGGATAGGAGTATTTTTAAAACTACCTTGGTCCGTCTCAATTAAAAATGTTTTAATTATCCCAAAATTTTGTTAATCCTTTAATTATACAGCTATATTAGTCAAATAAACCAAGTTACGTGAGAGAGTTATGGCTACTATACAACAATTTAAATTTTGTAAAAGCAACAAAATTTTGCTGGAATTACAAATTAAAAATTATGATAAAATTAAAAAAACATATTTTGTTAATTCAAGTAAAATTGATGAAAGTTTGTTACAATTTTGTCAGAGTGTTAACAATATTTTTTTGTCAATGCTACAAAACCAACTTTTTACTTCAACTAAAAATTTTGCTTGAAACAACCAAAATGTACTCAACAAAACATGTTTTGTTGTTTCAATCAATTCCTTTTTCTGGGTGTGGACAGGTGGAAAACGGTCGAAACCAACAAAATATGAAATGGAGGCAGTGAAGGAAGATGGGACGATACCACTAAAAACTGGGGAGGGGGGGGGGTGTCACAGCAGAAACCAAAATCAACAGTGACACCATGCACATTATACCAAATACGTGGGATCTGATAAGACAATACATCATTACATGTATTATCACCTCTTTTCAAAATTTCCAAAGACTCTCTGATTATGCAATTGTTATATTGATGTATATTTCAATAAGGCTGCAATAATTGCATATGGTTCACAATATAACAGTTGCATAATCAGAGAGTCCCTTTAAATTTTGGAAAAATTGTGTTTTTCCAAATGCTACTATTTATAAATTAAACGTAGAACTGGAATAATTATTATGAATTTATTGTTTTTACTACATTGTTTTATTAATTTTTAAGTTGTGCTTATGAATACTATATGTATTTATATGTATACGCGCGTTATACATATAATCTTCTACGTTTACATGAATAACGTGAAGATATTGATGAAACATTCCTTTTATTATTTCATCTTGCATTTTTCGCTACACTTTAGATTTTTTTTCAAAATGAAAGAAATATTATTTTGATAGCCTTAATTCTGGATATTTACTTATTTTTACTTAAAATTTTAACGACAGAAGTTGGTGCTTACAGAACTTTCTGTTTATTTGCGGAATTTTATCTCAAATATTGATGCTATGCTAAAGTTATAAATAGAAATGGGAAGACATTCTGAATTTGTTCAATTATCCGTTATTAGTGTCCCATTTATTTTTAAGATATGCTTTTATGTTTAGCAGTATAACATGAAGATAGCATTGAAATGCTTCTTTTATTACTGCGCCCTGCGTACATTTATCTGTATTTTATGATTTCAGTTTAGTTAGAAGAAGAATTAATTTGACAACTTTATTTCTCCTTTTTTTCATGTACAATTTCAAGTAAACGGAAGAAGAGACTAACTGTCTTTCAAAATGTTTACGAAGATTTGTGTTTCTCTTAAAAATAAAGAAGTTAGAAGTACAATTATTTGATGAATTATACAGATTATGCGTTCTATTAATTTTTATGAAAATCTGAAATGCCTTGCTGTAAAGTAGAAAGATAACGATGAAACGGCTCCTTTATAATTTCGACATATATATCTTTCTGCAAGTTTTATAATTTCGAGAAGTTACAAAAAATACTATTATGATTTTTTTTTAAAGAAAGTTTTAGATATAAACTTACCGAGGCAAACAGATATTTCTAAATTCCTACGGATTTTCGTTTTTCTTTTAGAAATAATGGTACTATGTTATATATAAATGTAAATTTGGGATGAACATTCTGAATTTGTTGAATTATCCTTATTGTTTTCGTGAATGTTTAGCTGTATAACAATAAATTAATAATAATAATGTAATAATGTACTAATGTTCCTATTTTGAAGATAAATGTTTGACTGGAGAAAATATTCTTTGTCTTATTTACTAGCAGGCTTCGCTCCCTCCGCAGGTCGGTTTCACCAACCTTAAATATAACGAAATATATTGGTGAATTTGACATTGTGATTTAAAGCAATATGATCTTTACCAATACTATCCTTCCGAATTGTTGAAAACGGTACGAATGCCTATGCGCTAATATATTTTCTAATGTGTCAGACATTTTTATTGTTAAGGTCAACTCTTTTAGATGATCATTTGCAATAGGATTTAGTAAAGAAATATGAAATGATATGCAATTTACTAAAACTATTTCTGAATGTTATCTAACTATCAATGCAAGTCTCATAAAGATCCGACCAGTAGAACTAAATCTTTCTAGACTAATCTTTTATTATCGGGCACACCTGCTTGTAACACTTTCACCCATAATTTTAGAACTAAGCAACGTAGAACGGTATGCTATATAGTAAAACTTCCTGTGACACATTATCTAATTAACACAGCAAGTCCCATCGAAATCCATTCATCAGAATCTTTTAAAACTCAATATAAATATATATTTGTATACACCATTCAGTAAAAATATGTGATGTTTTATACTCACTTCTTTAATGTTGCTTTTAAAACTCGTTTATAATTGGGTTACCTGATTATAGAACTTTCCCTTACTATTACATAATTAAGCAACGTAGACGGGTATGTTACATACTAAATTCTTCCCTTAAAATGATCTAACAAACAGTGGAAGTTCTATCAATATTTATTCAGCAGAACTCAAGTTATAAGCGGCCGAAACGAAATTTACTAGGTGAACAACTTAGTTTCGGAGTTTGACATATAGATGGCGCTAATGGCCCATGTAGTCGACATACATGTCTAAAGTTGCGTTTTTCTAATAGCTTGGATATCTATTAACAATAACCAGTCGTAATAACAACACATATCGAAACGCAAAAATATGTTTTCTAACAACGAAAATGTCGAGTTTTGTGCCAAATAAACAGCATTTGCGGGAAGCTTTGCTTTTCTGCTTTAACTTTCTAAAAATGCAGCTAAAACACGTCTTTTGTTTGAGGAGGCCTACGGCAAACATGCACCATTGAAAACTACCTGCTAAAATTGATTTAAATGCTTCAGAAATGGCGATTTCGACACTGAGGACAAGGAACGCTCCGGAAAACCAAAAACAATTGAGGACGCCAATCTGCAAGCGTTATTTGATGAAGATGATACACAAACACAAGAACAACTTACAGAGGCATTAAACATGACTCGCCAAGGTATTTTCAAACGTTTACATGCCATGGGAAAAATTCAAAAGGAAGGAAAATGGGTGCCGCATGAGTTGACTGAGAGACAGATGGAAAATCGAAGAGCCACTTCCGAAATTTTTCTTTTGCGGCATGAAAGAAAGAGTTTCCTGCATGGAATTGTTACTGGCAATGAGAAGTGGATAATTTCGAGAATCCAAAACGTAAAAAATCGTAGCTTTCACCTTGCGAAGCATCAACTTCGAAGGCACGGCCAAATCGCTTCGGAAAGAAGACAATGCTCTGCGTTTGGTATAACCAGAAAGGAATCTTGTACTATGAGCTGCTGAAACCGAGCGAAACTGTTAATGGAAAACGCTACCGACAACAACTGAATAATTTAAACTATGCATTGCTCTAAAAACGGCCAGAATGAGACACGATACACGAACGAGTGATATTGCAGCACGACAACGCTCCGTGTCACGGCACTTCCATCGTCCAGGACACCATCAAAGCACTGAAATGGGATCTGCTACCGCACTCGCCGTATTCACCAGACCTGGCTACTTCCGATTACCATTTGTTCCGGTCGATGGCGTATGGCTTGGCTGTGCTACACTTGGCCAATTTCGAAGAAGTGCAAAATTGGTTGGGTGAATGGTTTCGGTTCAAAGACGCATGTTTTTATCATCGTGGTATCCATGCATTGCCACAGAGATGACAAAAATGTGTAGCTAGCGAGGGACGATATTTTTAATAAATCATTTTTTGCATTTCTCTTAATTTTTTCCATTTTTTATAGATAAAAAAACCCGGAAACTTATTTCCGCCCCTGACACATTTTCATTTTATATATATACTATGCAACCCGCAGGGCGTTGCCCGTGCCCGAGATAATAACAATGTTCGAATATGACTGAAATCTGTACGGCTATCGAAATCAAATCGAACGAGGCAAACGCCACCGTAATCGGGTTCATAGAACCCGAGATCGAAAGCGCACCCTGGCGGTCGAAAGTGAAATTAAAATATTTAAAGCTAGAGATATTTAGTCGATTGAACCAAACCCCGTCATAATCGGGCCTACAGAACCAGAGATAATTAGTAGTTCCAATTTCCACCGCCAGTGGACGCAATATATTCTGCAAGAGGCCTTTTCAGAACACTCGACCCAACCAAATTTCCTAGTAGAATGGAAATTTAACCACTGGTAAACATTGCCAAAAAAGCAGAAATTGCGTAAGTGGGTTACGTAAATGATCGGTTTCGAAAGAGTTAATGTAGATATTTTTAGAAACCCAACATTGCGTTTTGAAGAAAATGAACGTGTCTATGATCTCGAGTCTACTGTTTGTCCGTATTCGCATTTCCCGAGTCGAAGCAGATTTTTAAACCTGGGCCGAAAAACAAAAATCGCGTGAGTGAGTTTTGGAAATGATTTTCTTTCGAAGGGTTAAAATTAAAAATTTTCAAAACGGATACCAGACATTAAAAAGCAAAGGGATGCAGGTTAGGCGCGGAATTTTTAGTTCTCCGTATCTTGTTTATAAACGCCGATTCGAATTTTTAAATATAGGAGAAATCGTTAAAAAAGCAAAATTGACTTAATATAAAAAACCTTTTCGAAAGAGTTAACGTGATTTTTTAAAAAAACTAAAGGTTTCTACCTGAACCAGATAGAACGTAGATGTCTGTATGTGTGTTTCTTTTTTGATTGTTTTTTTTAGAGAGCCGATGCCAGATTTTATATATCGCAGAAAATCATAATTTGCAAAAGTGAGTCCTACGCGCCGACTTTTTTCGAACGGTTAATATTCTATTTTTTCAAAAACAAATAGACATGTCGAAAAGGGAATAAATGTAGATATTGTCTGATATTTTTAGTTTTTCGTACCATGCTCTGAACCGCCGATGAGAATTTTAAAAAATCACCGAAATCGCAAAAATCGCGAAATGGCATACAGAAAATATACGTTTTCGAAAGGTTAACTTTCGTATTTTTTAAAACCAAAGGTGGCTTTGAAAAGGGCAAAGTCAGTTTTTTAATTTGGTGACCTTCGTGAACCGTATCTTTTGTAGTCCGGTAGATGCAAGACTCGGAAAACGGGAGAAAATAAAAAACATGAATTCGATGCTTCTTGATTTTTGTTGTTGTTGTTGTTGTTGTTTTTAAACGGTTAAATGTGAAATTTTTTCGAACCAACCAGATCGTTCAAGACATAAAAGTACGTTCTTTGAGAATATGTAGACGGTTTTTCCATATTTCCAGCCGTTCGCCCATGGCAAATTTAGAAAAACTTACAAAGAAACGCTTTGACTCGTGCTTTGTTTCTTCTATTTACGGAGGAACGGATAAAGGACTTTTGAGTATGCGCGCGCGGATTTCGGAAGAGTGATTTTTTATTTGTGATCTTTGAGCAATTTTTAGCTCACAGGATATCAAAGCCTGAGAGCTTATGTGCCCGCCGGTTCTGTATGTATGTATGTATGTATGTACGTATTTACGTATGTATGTACGTAACGCGATAACTCTTGATAGAACTAACCGTTTTACTTTAAGATTTGTTTAAAGGCTCCTTGTGATAAGGCGCTTCCCTGATTAGTTTTGGTGGTTCATTGGTTAAGCATAAAGGGGAAAAACGGGGGGCTAGCCCCCCATAATTTAGATAAATAGGTTTTTCATGCAGAATTATCCCATTTTCTTCAAATTTTGTGTATAGGTTCATTTTGATAATGCGCTTCTGTCAATAGTTTTGGGGGTTCATTGGTTAAGTATAAAGGGGGAATGAGGGGATAACCCCCCTGATTTAGATAAATGAGTTTTTCATGCAGAATTATCCGATTTTCTTCAAATTTTGTATATAGGTTCATTGTGATAATGCGCTTCTCTGAATAGTTTTGGGAGTTCATTGGTTAAGTATAAAGGGGGAAAGGGGGGCTAATCCCCCCTTAATTTAGATAAATGGGTTTTTCATGCAGAATTATTCGATTTTGTTAAAATTTTGTATATATATTCATTGTAATTAGAGACTTCCCTGATTAGTTTAAGGGGTTTATTAGTTAACTATGAGGGGATAACGGGGGGATGAGCCCCCCTTAATATATTGTTGATTTCTTTATTTTTCGAGGGGCTTATTTCAAATTCTTTGAAATAAGAGTATAATAAACAATTAGTGTGAATAGCCTGTGAGCTCAATGCCTTCAGTTTAACTGGGCAGATTTCTTTTTTATTAATTAATAACTACTCTAATTTTCAAAATATTAAAATTCGGAGGCTCAGGTGCACCAGGAGAGGGTTTGGACTACCTATATCTAAATTTTCAGGCTTCTAGGTGAGCTAGATTTTGCTAGCCATCGCAGACAAACAAACAAACAAACAAACAGACAAACACACACACAGAACGAAACTTTACTTTATTGGTATAGATAGTAGATATGCTTTCTCTATCCTTTAATTTTTCAGATGCACTTATAGGTTTTGTTGTATCAGACGAACATTATACTAAATCAATTATGGTCTTAAATAATTTCTCACAATTTCCCTTGTCATGCATATGATAGCATTTTTTTTTCAATTAGAAATTTTAAGTAAATGGAAGTGGGTTTTACAATATTTCCCATTTATTAACGGAATATTACTGTTCTTACAGAAATAATGATACTATTGTACAGTTAAATATAGAATTTGGTTAAAACTCAGTATTTTCAGAATTTATTGGTTCTAGTGTCACGTTAAAGTTTTAAAGTATGTTTAAATGTTTATTTGTATATGACGAATGTAATAATGAAACATTTCCAGTATAACTGCACCATGTTTACTTTTCTCTGTCTATTATAATTTCCTTCCAGATGTCAGAAACGTTATTATAGCACTTTAATATTTTTCTTTTAAATATTTTAACTGCTCGGTAGCGTGCTTCCGTCTTTACTGTTTACTTTAGTTTCTGTTTCCAAAAACAATGAGGCTGTTTAATACTTAAATTTAGAGCTAAGATAAGCATTCTAAAATTCATTAGCTGTCTGTCATATGTCTCATAAATTTTCAAAATGTTCATTGTTACGAAGCTGAATAATGAATTAAAGCTTCCTTTATTATTGCAACGTGCATACCTTCCATTATCTTTCTTAAATTCAGTGAAACCACAAGACACATGATTAAAAAATCTTATACTTTTTCATTTAGAATTTTACTAAATAGAAGTGAAAGTGACAGTATTTTCAATGTTATTTTTAGTGACAGATATATCGCTTAAAAAATACAATATTTGCCAGTATATTAATATCAATTAAATAGTACCCGTCAAGATTTGACGGTAAACAATTTGAAAGTTGTATTAGAAATACGTTTCAATTTTTAATTAGTTGCTTTTAAATTAATTAAGAATTGAAAACTTGATTAGTGTAAGTGATTCCTATACATATAAGGCGATAGATAGCGCTGTCAGTCCAACCTACTCAACCACTGAATTTTAAGCTTGTAATTTGTAACCTACTGTACTTGCTTTTAAGCAGGAGTTGAACTAAAATTATATTATTTATTGTAAGCGATTCCTATGTATATGTAAGGCGGTAGATGGCACTGACAGTCCAACCTACTCAACCAATGAATTGAAAGAATTTTAATTTTGTAATTTATAACCTATTAAACTTGCTTTTAAGCAAGAGTTTAACTAAAAATAGTAATTGAATAAATAGGGCATTTATTTTCAAAATCTCATTATTTTTTTAGTATTGATATTTAGTATTTTCCATTTTTTTTAATTACGCGACCTTTAAAATTTTTAATTAATTTTATTTTTATGATCCTGACAATAAAACTTCGAACTTAAAATTTGCTGTTACAGCTAACGATTTATAATACATATTTTAAAATTACTTGAAATTTATTTTACATTTCCATTCATTATTTATATATTAAACCACGGATATCAAGGTGATTTCTTTTATAATCCTTATATTAATATTTTTCCTTTCTTTTTTTCCTTTTTTTCTTTTCTTTTTTTTCTTTTTACGAAGAATAATTACATACTTTTCTTAGTATATAAATATATCTTCTTGATAATGTCCCTACAAAATATAGGAAAATGCTTTGATCAACTTACTTAATGGATACTACATGAAAAATCTTTAATTTAAATTTTTAATATAAAATTAGTAATTTAAAAAATATTGTCGGGTGTTAAATTTTACTTTCCACAGTCCCGATATTTTGAAAAAATAACAATATTTAGGTCTTTTTGAATTTTTTCAATTTACGCGACCTTTAAACTTTTTCATTAATTTATTTTTATCAGTCTGACTCTAAAACAGTTAACATAAAATTTGCTGTTTGCAGCTAACGATTTATAATATATATATTTTTAATTACTTGAATTTTATTTTACTTTTGATACATTATTTAATTATTAAATCATGGATATCAAGGTAATTTTCTTTACAGTTCCTGTATAAAAAAAATTTTGTATTCTTTCTGTGTTCTTTCCTTTGTTTTTCCTTTTTTAAGAAAAAAATTCTGACATCTTGATAATAGCCATACCAAATCTGGAAAAAATTGTACATCAATTCAATTTATTTAATCTATAGTTAAATGCACAATCTTTTAGTTTAAATATTTTGTATAAAAAATATTGTTGGGTGTTAAATTTTAGTTAATTATAAAGCATTCGAATAATAATAATAATAAATACAAATTGTATAACTTCTCCTCCTGAAGTAACATATGACATTATTGAAACGAATTATCTTATCGCAATGAAATAAAAGAAATCACCATGTCCACGTCCAGAGTGGTCATCGAACCGACGATTTCACAGCTGAAAACGCAGCCACCGTGATCTCGATCTGGTTTGCTCTAAAACTGAACGCGTTCTAGATTTAATTTCACACATTCGCAAAAAGGTTGAATTTGCACTGAAAATTAAGATTTTACCTTTGTATTTTAATATATAGGATTGGAAAAAAACACAATATTTATTTATTTACATACTTTAAATTATTCTCTACACACTGCACTATTTTTGTATAAAATACCAACTGTATGATATGATTATGATGAAATATGAATATAAATGTTTCAAACACTTGAAATAGGTTTTTATTTTGTTATATATAATTGACATAGACGCAAGATAATTTTATTTCAATGATTTTATAAAAACTGAGAATTATAATATATTTTTTAACATTTAAGCAACGTTTAGAAGTCAAAATGCCGTTATATTTATCTATATAGGTAATAAGTAAAGAAAACCAATCACAAGTGAGAAATCTACACATTTATATTTAATATATATATATAATATACATAATCGTGCAGGCAACTCTCTACCAATTATTACTTCTAAGCTAACAATGATAAACACATATCTCAGCTGTATCCTTTTTCTCTAGCAGGTATCAAAACAAATATAATTAAATAGAAAATTTTTATATAAATGTATTTCAGCACACATTTTTCATCCTATATCATTCTGTGGTTTAAAAAAGGTTTTATTTTATTTTTAATTTTTTTTGTTTTTAAATAAATTTTCATATATCTCACAATAGCTACTAAAGTACGAATGCACTAGATGTGTTGCAGATACTATAATTTTGGCAATAAAATACAGTTCACGGGAAGATTAATGATGTAGCCTTCTTTCCACCATAAAAGTCAAAGGTTATAATGACCCTGATCTCTTCATATTTTTACTTAATGACTGGTGTCCTGGTTCTTTTCCTGATTTTATGGTGCCAATAAATGAGAAAAATCCGATGTTCGTAATCTGAGGGGTAAATATTTTATAATATGTTACTGTACTAATTTTGAAATTTTTATTTTTATTTAAGATGAAAAACAATTAAAAAAATTCCATTAAATCATTAAAATTTATGTCACTTTCTATTAAGGTTTTTCATTTGCTTTTCAAGATCAATATTTAAAAAAAATCAAAAATTTTTCAAAATATTAAGATAATATATGTTAAAATATTAAGGGTATTGGTCTTTTTCCCAGAAACGTACATTTTCTGTGCTATATTTTCTGAAGAAACAATCACTTCCAGGTTAAAATAAATATGTTTTTTGTATTGCTTTGGACTTATATTAGTATTTTCCAGACAATCTAATTATTTTATTGCCGAAATGCCAGTTGACGCTCTCTGTGGACACCTGAAAAGTTTTTGATTTCCGTCTGTTAGTCTGTCTGTTCGACGATAACTGCCGCAAAAAAAGTCCGATTAGGTTGATTTTTGGTAGATATGTTTGCGATATACCCGGCATTAACTATAGGGTTTTTGATTAAATTTGGTTCATTCGTTCGAAAAATATAGAATATTTTCTTTTACGTCATAATGCTTTTCAATGGCAAGTCAGACGATTTTTAAATTTTAACATTCGTCGAAAGGAAAATGGCATATAGGCATAATTTGTATGGCATAATTGGCATAATTGATAAATGACATAATTGATATGTTAAATTTGGGATGCTAAATTTCCGAAATGGAGATCTTAAATTAATACGATTGCTGTAAAATTTGCTAATAATTTCTTCGAATTACGAAATTAACTGTATAAATTATTGAAAAATTTTACGCATCAATTGGAGATATGTAAAACATTTTAATTTCTCATTTTTTACAAAAATGTCCAATGCATTTCTTTTTTCTTCTCTTTCATTAAATGGTAGCTAAGGAACTATATTTTAAAGAGTATGTATAAAAAAAAATCCCTAACGGCTCGGGCTATAGGCACAGGTAGATTTCGAAGACGCAGACCATGGGGCGCCTGTTTGTTGGAAATTGCGGAAGAAATGAACTTTTTGCCATGATGCGGTGGTTGGAAAATCCCACTTCGAAACCTAGCTTGTGTGCAGGCGGAGCCAGCAGGGATTGTTTTTTTTTTTTTTATTATTTTTTTTTTTTTGGTATAAGGGTTGGTCCTATAAAAAACATGTCAATACAAAAGTTTTAGATAATATTAAGAGGTTTTTTGATAAATTTAAGCGAATTTGATATCTTGTGAATTGACGAAGTTATGAATTTTTTTCTTCTAAAACCCCCCTTGGAGCCATTTTTAATGATATCAAAAATCTGTCATACATAAATTTTTGGCCCTTTTCCTAGAAGTAATAATAACTTTAAATGGATTCGATATGTATCATAACTAATAAAATTATAGGTTTTTTTCTGTTTTCATAAAAAGATCCCCCATTCCCCCCCCTCCCCTTGGTTCGATTTTGCCCATTAACGAACTTGACCGAGATTTTATGCCCCTTGATTTTATGTATCAGTTTGGAAGAGATTTGTGCAGAATTATTGGAGTTATCGTGTCCATAAAAAAGTGACATAGATAGATAGATAGATAGATAGATAGATAGATAGATAGATAAAGTTTTGAAATGGGGGTGGTTTGGGGTTCTGGGAGTCATGATCGGCGTAGATCTGCAAATTTTTTTCAAAAATTCCAACTTAAAAGAGAATGTAATAGGTAGTATTTCTTACGAAATCTACCTAAAAGAAAATTGGAGTAAATCGCATTATTTTGACGCAAAACTTTATTAACAAAATACCTGATTTTCTGGTGATTTAAGTTTTTAATATTCTTTTTCTAATGAAATAGATGAGGATTTATTTTAACTACTAAATAAAGATTACCAAATTGGTTTTCAAAACGAAAATTATAGAAACATTGAATGTGTAAGTTGAATATAAGTGTCATAAGAGGAATTTACATTTGTATAAGTATATTTCATACGCGAAATTTTATTCAGTTTCATCAACATATGATGATGTTAAACGGTTGAAAAATAAATATTCTTTTAAGGATAAGATAAAATCTTCTATATAAAGAGATAGTTAATCTAATAAAATTACAATAGTAAATGCATTCAGACATATACTCGGGTAATGAAATACACTGCTCAAAACAATTAAAGGATATTGCAGTTTTAGGTGGATTTTGTATCTGGGAAACTTTTTAGCTGATTGATAGATGGTCGACAGACATAGTAGGTTATATGAGAATAAATTACACATGTTTGGCAGAAAAAAATGCATTTTATTGCGCATTTGTGTACAAAAGGAAAAAAACACAAATTGTGCATATGAGAAAAAAAGAATAAGAAAAGGTGTTTTCTTCAAAGAAAATCATTTTCAGTAGGGGGTATGGTTTCCACGGGCGGCCAGCAACGTTGAACACCTTTGAGGCATGGACTCAATGAGGCTATTAATGACGAGTTGGGGTATTCTGCCCCACTCTTCCAGAAGAGCTCTTTCCAGTTCTTGGAGAGTTTGTGGGGGTTGTTGGCGGCCAGAAACTCGTCTTCCTAGAGCGTCCCAAACGTGCTCGATTGGATTCATGTCTGGAGAACACGCTGGCCATTCCATTCGAACGATTCCTTCCTCGAAAAGGAAATCCTCCACCAGGTTTGCACGATGTGGCCTGCAGTTATCGTCCATTAAAATGAAGTTATCTCCAATTGCTGCAGCGTAAGGGACTACAATAGGTCTGAGGATCTCATCCCTATATCGGCGACCAGTCAGAGCTCCATCTCGAATGATGTAGAGGTTAGTGCGCCCTTCAATGGAGATGCCACCATACACCAACACTCCTCCATCGCCAAATCTGACACTTTCGTGCACGAACGCAGGATTATTCCTACTGCCACGGTCCCTCCAGATGAAAATACGCCTATTATCCGGATGCACAGAAAAACGGGACTCGTCAGAAAACAGAATATTGCTCCATTCATTTCTCCTCCAGTTGACATGCTCGGTTGCCCACTCCCTGCGGTCGCGACGATGCCTTGATGTTAATCTAACACATACCACCGGTCGGCGAGCATACAAACCTACAGCATGGAGCCGGTTTCGGACAGTCTGAGTTGAAATCGTGGTGCCTGTAGCCGAGCGAAGGTGTTGTTGGAGAAGAGTAGCGTTCATGTTTCGGTGTCTCCGAGCTGTTAACGCTAAATACCGATCTTCATTGGGCGTTGTTGCCCGTCTACGACCTTGCCCTGGTCTTCGGCCTGCACATCCACTCTCCAAAAAACGGTTCCAGATCCTGGAAATGACACTTTGTGACACTCCAATAGCTTGCGCTACTTCGGTTTGAGTTTGGCCCCCTTCTAACCTACCAACAATTCTCCAAGCTGCTGAATCTGTCAAATGACTTCGCTGAGACATCGTACTCATCGAAACAAAGCAATCACTGAATGCCGATCATCCTTGTCTTCATTCTCTTTTATCCAGTTGAAAGTCAAATTTCATTCGTTGCCGCTGAAGCGACGTTTTTGACGTCGAACTCAAAATTTGCATACTCCACAGTTTGAAAACCAGAAAAATTTGCATTTGTGATTCTCTTCTTCTATTTTCGGCAAAAAAATTTCGTTTATATCTTTATTTTATATAAAACTTCAAATATCCTTTAATTGTTTTGAGCAGTGTAGCACAATTACTGGAAATTGAGAACATAACATTAAAGCGACAACGTAGAGTTCATGAATGTATTCTTATTCTTAAAAAATACAGTAATAAGTAGTTTATCCTATCATTGCATAAAATTGTGTTTAATGTGATACTTCAAATTTTTGGAAGTTTCGATAAATCTTATATTCTTATAAATGTATAAATAAGTTTAAAATATTTATTTTTATGGTATCAAATATTATGCATATTATATTAAAAGTTAGTGAGATTAATGAAAAAAGATATCTAGAGCAGACGTTGAGGCCTCTGATCTACAGATTTACTAGTTGTTGTAATTGGGAATTCATTTCCTCTTGCATCATCCAAACCCCTTTTCTACTTAAAGTTTTGAAAGATCAAAAGACAATTATTTACACCTACGCAGTGTAGAGGTAGGGATGTACTTTGATTTGCAGAAAATAGACAATGAGACTTTGACGCATACGCGCAACACTATGTTTATTCCGTAACTGTTTTTGGAACATTTTTATTAGAACTTTAGTTTAGTTTAGTTTGTGATTATGACTTTTTGAGAGCGTGTCGCTCAGTTTAAAAGTGTAAATAATTAGAATGTTGTGTTCGTCTTGTGATGTATTAATTAAATCGTGATGTTTACTAATCTCTGCAATTTTATTTCGTGTCAAGTCTTTTCGTCTCTCAAGAATGTTTTGTTTTGCTGAAATATAATGAATCATGAAGATCCGGAGCACCGATGTCCCGTTGGAATTTAGAGGTAAGAAAATTTATATCTTACCAATTTTATTTAGAAATCAATTAGATTAAAATTGATTATTTACATGTTGTCAACTTAGACTGAATTAATAATATAGGCAGTCGGAGTTGTCACACTAGTTAAAATTTCATTTTTTCCTTCTAGTTACTTTATGTCCGTAACCATGATAGCTTTGAAAATGATGTTTACAGACGTGATATTGTGTATTTCCTTAAAATATTTTTAACACACTAAATAAATATCAGTCTGAATTTATTAATGCTGCTGAGTTAAGTTTTCTTCAGTTAATATTACATGCTATTTATACGGGGTGTCCCAAAAACATTAACTCGGCTTTTAGTCCTTAACCCGGGAGAACTCGCGCTACTTTACGTTACACGAGAGCTCGCGCCGGGCTTCGTAGGCCCGGAGCGGATTTTTGCTTAAGTAAACAGTAAAATGGATTTGCTAAGCATAATTTTTTTTTGTTTTTACCGTAGTAATGGCTAAATAAGAAATTATTTTTTAAAACAGGAAGTTTTAAATAGTTTAATGATATATTTTATACACATTAAAGTAAAAAAAAAAAAAGTTTTTTTAAGTTATACGTGCAATTAATATTTCATTATGAACAATTAAAAAATCCTGAAGTATTTTTCAATTAAATAATATTTATTACACTTATTATAATTAAAACCAAACTTACATTTCACTGGCATATTCTGCAAATAACACTGCTATGCTCACTGCATACATTTTTTGAACATTTAGCACAAGAAATTTGTGATTTTCTGTCAATTTTGCTGGAACAGATATGACACCTTTTTCTTGAACATGTTTGTTTTTTGCCGGTGGTGCTGCTATCTTTTCATTGCGGTCACTGTCTAATTTTTCACGCAATTCACGTGGAAGCGTCGGCTACAAACTTCTGTTGTCCACATGCTCCTTCAGAAGCTCTAACGCCAGATCTTTCAAAAATCTCCTTTTTCTGTATTGGAGCTGGGGTGATTTCGCAGATAATAGTAAAATTCGTGCATTTGTGGCTGCAGTATTCAAAATACTGAAAAATACTGTCTTCGGCCATCTGTTGCTTATTCTCGCAATAGAATAGCTGACATTTCATCTACAACATCTACAGCTCCCTTCGTTAGGTTGTAAAATGTTATTATCTCTGGTTTCTGGGCTTCTGCAGTTGAAACATCAATAGCACCATCGTTGTGCATTGTAGATAAAAGTAAAACACATTTATTTTTTTTGGGGGTACGTAGGATACCAAACTCATATTCTTTTGGAATCCAAATAACGAGGAATACACTTCTTGTTTCTTCCCAGAAACGAATTTTTCTGGTAATTCTGTTTTATTTTTCCTCACAGTTCCAACAAGTGTAAGTTTCTTTTGACTTTCTTTTAGCTAATGCATAACTGGTATACTAATTATCAACTGTGAGATTACGTCCAGAGTTGTAAATTGGTACCACTAACCTCTTGACAATTTTATCTGGAGCATTTTCTATTTTATACGGAACTTCTGGTTGAGCTCCTGCATAAATTTCAAGATTCCAAGTATAAAATGTCCTAGAATCAACTAAAGCAAATATTTTTATCCCGTATTTTGCAGGTTTACTTGGAATATACTGACGAAAGGAACATTTACCTCTAAAAGGTTCTTACTTTTCATCTATAGTCAGAAATTCTCCGAGACTATATACATGCTAACAATTTGTAACAAATTTTTCAAAGACAGATCTTATGGGAGCCAATTTATCCAGTTCTCTTCTAGAAGGACGATCAGTTATATCATCGAATCTTAGGCATCTCATAAGAAATAAAAAGCGATTATATGACATAGTTCGATGAAAAATTGCAAGCCCTGTGCCATCGGTGTTCCAAATATCACGAACATTTACATGTGAGGATTTATGAATACTCCCTAAGTAAAGAAGGCCAATAAATGCTCTTATTTATGCTATATTTGTCTGACGTGCATTTATTTCTCTTTGGAATTTGGTTGCAATTGATTTTATAAAAATATTTGTGTATTCCACAATGTTCGTTATTATTGTTTCGTCAATAAGCAATTGCCAAGAATCCATAGGGCAGGATACCTTCCTTGCATCACTAACGTTTCCGGGTAATTTTGATACAATATTGTGAGCAGGAGTTCTGACATTTCTTCTTGGTTCTGTTTTATTCCATTTCGTTATTTTATCTTTGCCAATATAGCAGTCAACGTATTCAATAATATCCGATTCACTTGATGAATCTAAATCTTCTTCTGAACTTGACTGGTGCTCACTATATTGTTCTGTGTCATCTGCTTCTTCATCTTCCTCATTAATAGATTCTTCATCAGTTGTAACCTCAGCTAACAAGGTCTGCAATCTGTTCATTTCATCGTGATAGCTTAAATAGCGATACATTTTTCAACCCCTTCCTTCGCATTCACAATCTGGAATGAAAAACGCGAGCGCTCGCTCCGGGCCTCTGGGGCCCGAACCAGTATTTTCTCAGAAAAGGGGAATCTTACATTCCTGAAATGCCTGTCCTCAGTATGCAGGTGATCTTCAACGCAGCTACCGTGAAACAGGTCCATTTTCGTTGAAGGGGTGATTTCGCTGCAGTATAGTTTTGTAATGACCGGGCCTGAGAGGCCCGATGCGAGTCTTCGCGGGTTAAATATTGATCATAGGCATATATTACATAGTTACATACAAAAAGTACATAATTTTATGAAATCGATTAAAATTATCAAGGGATTAAATTTGAAGAAATACAGAATTTAAATTTTTATATGGCCCCAGTACGAACAATTTCCCAATGAGAAAAACGGACCCCACACACTAATAAGGTCATTTACAAAATTTCTGTTTTTTATGATAAAAAGTCGCAGAGATATGTTATGCATATATGTGACGGGTTAATCATAAATTAAAATATAATGTTATTATTTTTACACAGTTTAGATATTTTGTACCAATAAATCGCACATTTATTATTTATTTATGCAATCATTGTTTTCTTTCGAAATTTGTGGACGATTCTTGAAACGCGATTATCTAATATGATTTTTCCGCTTTGCGAACTTATATCCAGGCATTGAAAAGTGGTTTAAATCAGATTTGTGAATTTTTATATCTCTGCGATTTTTTATGATAAATTCCTGAAATTTTGTACATGATCTTATTAATGTATGGGGCACATTTTACTCATTGGGAATTTTTTTCTACATGAGCAGTATAAAAGTTTTAAATTTATATTTCTTCAAATTTAATCCCCAGAAAATTTTAATCGATTTCATAAAATTATGTACATTTTTTTACATAACTTTTTAATTTTTAATATATGTCTATGATCAATATTTAAGGAATAAAAGCCGAAGTCAATGTTTTTGGGACACCCTGTTACATGAAGTCCTGCTACACTATATTTCCCATGATGATCGGTCACTTGCGATTTTAGACGTTTTGTTAATTATCTGGAATGATACATGAGGAATTACCCTGAAACTTCAGGAGTGTAAACAACATGTGTATCCGAGTTTTCCCTGTGTTTGGAGTGTATCCAAATATACTAGCTTATGAAAGTTGACATAATAAGAATGAAGTGTCTCGCATTCTATATTTGATACAAACCCTCATATTTTTGTTTCCTTTTGGGAAGAGCGAAGTTCGAGCTTATTCTATCGACGATTACTATCAGATTTTTCAAGCTATGTTTTGGAGACTTTCATAAAAGTTGGTCTATACATTTAGCTAATATATTATGCACAGTATATTTTGATTGAATTCGCGCATGCGCAATTAAACAATATTTAGTAAACCTGCTCATTTTTCATACAATTTTTATTATTTTTTAATTCTGATTGCAGGATATTGTGTACAATTTTGTTTGTCATATTTTCTGAAAATAACTTGTTTTTATATTAAAACTCTGCAAATTATAAGCAAAAAACTTGATAAAATTTGGGACTGTTTTTATAAAAACCTGAATTTATCTTCTAGTATACATGCTATCTTCATAAAAATGAACCCAAATTATTACAATAGTCTACTTAATCATAATCTACAGTTTGAATGCTTTTGCAATATTAGTTTTTACAGGGTTATCCAAAATATATTCGTTTTTCTTCAATTTGTTGACGGCCCCTTATGGGGTTTTGGGAAAAAAATCTTCGCGGAAATATATGACGCCTATCATGTTGTTCACACTCCTGAAGTTTCAGGATAATTCCTCATGTAGCTTTTCAGATATTTAACAAAACGTCTAAAATCGCAAGTGACCAGTCATCATTGGAAATATAGTGTATATCAAAATAGATAATTCTTCTTTGTAAAGAGCCAAGGTATAATGGTGCATTGCATGTACCGCAATAATTAGAAAATCAGTTTCCTGAAAATTATAAAAATTCCCACAAAAATCATAGGATGAAACATAAGTCTTAAAAACGCGTGAATTACCTTATTAAATCAGAACATCAACACAAGAACAGAAGGTGGCCTCGGTTAATCTACAAATATTACGTATTTTTCCGTCAAACGCGAGAGAAGATCTGAACTAATTTTTCAGGTACATTATCGCCAACACATAGATTTAAACATGCCAAACATTACAATTCTGACCAGGCTTAAACCGTCAAACTCAGACTGTTAGAGATAAACCAAAATTACGATTTTTGAATAAGAAATGAAAAGGCATGCCATAATTGGGCATATAAATTTTGTGATTTTTAACGTACAACCCAAGGTTATTTTGAGAAAGTGAGAACATGCGTTATTAGAAATGAACAAAAATGTTGATACTGCATATCTGTGCAGCAGTCAATTTATGAAAAGGGCGCCTGCTTTAACATATGAAACTAAAGAAAGATAAATGACATATGTTAAGACCATCTGGATAGTACATTAACATTCAGAATTGAAAACGCAGAAAGCTAACGTATATTTAATGTTACGATGAAAATATCTGGCAGCGTTTTAAGATAGAAAAAGTTATTGCTTTTCTGATTAAAGAATAAAAATGATTTTGAATAAGGAAATGTATTGACATAGAGAAAATTTAAGATAGGAAAACTAAACTTTAGAATAAAACATAAAATATATATGATTCTATATCATACCTTGTATATTATTTTTCTATTTTATTGGGTATTAAACTTAATTTTAAGGGATTGACAACAGACAGCATGAGAAATCCCTGTCATTAGGTTTAAGAATTAGTATATTTCATTTAGTCGAATTGTAAACAACAAATGTGCTTTTTGCATTGAAGATGACATGTTTATCTGCCAATGAAACGCAATGCGCGGGAAGCGTTACATTTTTGTTTCCATTTGAAGAAACAGGCAGTTGAAAGTCGTCGTTATCTGAAGTTTATGAGAATTATGGTACATTTATTTTAAAGTGTGAGTACTGATTTCGACGAATCAAAGCTGGTGGTTTTGATTTGAACGACAAGCAGCTCCCGGGGCAAACGTAAAATTTCCAAACGCAAAATTGAAGGTATTGCTAGACGTAGATTAATGTCAAATGCTTAATGACCGTCCCAAAATGTTTGAAATCGATGGGAATGGTTCAAAAGCAAGGACATTGGATGCCATGCGAATTGCATAGAAGAGATTTAGAAAGGCGTTTTTGCACATGTTAATTGTTGCTTCAACGGCAAAGATGGAAAGGTTTTTTTTTGCATAGTACCGTCACTGAAAATTAAAAAAAGATACATTACGAGAGTCTCAAGCGCAAAGAAAATCATGGTGTAATCCTGGTCAAACATTTACATCAACAGATGGGGTGTGCTATCCCATCAGCCTTATTACCCAGGCCTTGGTCCTTCAAATTACCATTTGTTTCGATCTATACCTTTCTGTCCAACACTTGAGTTCCTTTTAAGATGTCCAAAAAATGACTCGATTCATGGACAATCTCAAAACACGAATCGTTCTTTCGCCAAGGAATCCATCTTTTACAAGGAAGGTGTGAAACATTGTAGCTAACAATGGTCAATACCGATGTTGTGATCTTTCAATTTTCATGATTATTTTCATACTTATTTTTAAAACAATAAGTAAATATTTTACACAAATAGCAGATGATGCACACTGCTACGTTTAAAATTACTAAGAAGCACCTCTTTCATACCAAAGTTTTTACTGCCATCTGTTGAAATATTTAAAAGGAATACATTTTGTTCATGCACATACCTTATAGTGATTTGAAACAGATTCCTTTTTAATTTACTCTTAAGGGTTTTTTTTCTCTTTTATTCTGTACATTCTGTTTATTTTATTTTGCTGCATACCATTCCTTATCATTATTTTATAATTCCTTGCTGAATATATCTGCATCCTTTGTGTCAATCCATCGGTTTCGTTATAAAATTGAAACTCGTTTCTTTCAATTCTCTCATTAATGATGGAAACATCTCGCTCGTCATAGAAAATCATCTATTGTTGTAAAAAGTCACTTTTCTTTAAATTTTTATTTACTGATTTCCATTGGCAACAAATTTGCCTTATATTGTCATGTTTATCATTGGCTCACTATAAGCGTCCTGTGTTTTCCACACCTTGTTTATTTGTTTGGCGATTCTTTTGTTGTATGGCAATCCCTTTGCGCCGCCATTCCACTCGCTGGCTGATTTCGTTTGCAGTAAGTTTGCAGGAATTGTAAGTTTTAGTACGTATGAGAGACTGTAATAGTCCTGCAATCGCATTGTAATTCGTTGCGTCTTTTTCGTTGAAGTTCGCATCGGTGAAATGTTACAATAAATTATACTAGAAAATCCTCCAGTAAAATTCCGAGAATCGCAGAAAATTAATATTATGTCTTCAATACGTATGTCTGCTCTTTCTAGGAATGCCATACTAAATTAAAAATAAGAGATCATGTTGTGAAATTTCTGAGAATCTGAAATAGTAATATGGCGTTTTCAACGGAAAAATTTTGTACCTGTATAATAAGTAGTTTATGTTCTTCTAAAGTGGAACTACTATATAGAAATTTAAGACATAAATAAATGTTTTTTTTTTTTTACTTCAACTTTGTTTATTAATTTTCAAGTATTCGAATAACGGTAAATTAGAAATAAATCGGTAAAGTGCGAATATAACTCGCGCTCGCGTACATTAAATTTCTTAGTTACTATTTATTAATTAATAAACTCTTACTACCCCTAATATGTTCATAATTTTAGTTTCAGTAGATTCGGAATTAGGAAGGGGAGGGGGGGGGGGAGGATTTTTTCTCCAGTATACTTTCGACGATATCTCTGAAAATATAATACATAAAATTAAAACAAATATATTTTTGAGATAATTCAAACAATACCCTACATGATATATAAAAATATTTTTTTAAGTAACTTAATTAATATCTCAGCTAATTACCGAAAATTGTTCTTGAAAATCATTATCAAATATCCTTGGATGTTTCTTCGTCGATAGATACCTCAAGCGCCTGTCAACACCCCCGCTTACCACCCGAAAAGTAAACCTTGTGTGTAACGGAAAAAAGCGTTTTTCTCAAAAACCATGTTATCTAGGAAAATCGCAATAGTTTTCCTGCAAGGTTTAATTAAACTCCTACTACCACTAATTTTTTCGTAATTTTAGTTTCAGTAGATTCGTAAATATTTGGGGGGGGGGCATATTTTTGCAGTGCATTTTCAACGATATTTCTGAAAATAAAATACCTAAAATTAAAACAAATATATTTTTGAGTTCGATATCACGAGATCTTTCGCACGATACCGCCCCCCCCCTCTCCCACGAGATATACAAAAATATTTTTTTTTCAAGTAACTTAATTAGACCTCTAAATTTTTCCTACTTCTTTGTGAATTTGAATATATGTGGGTAAAAAGGCTTTATAACATCCCCAAATTTGTACTTTCCACGTCCCATAGTTTACGAGAAAAAAGCGCTCTGACAGACGGACAGACAGACACAGGAGTAATCTTATAATGGATCCGTTTTTACTTTTTGAGTACGGAACTCTAAAAGTAAGGAATTATGGTTCTTATTGAAAATTATTTATAATAGTGAAATTTTTATTCATACCATGAAAAAAAAATGTAATAAAAATTATTTTGATTAAATTTAAAGGTGTATGAATTATTAAATGCAGTTGAGAGCAAGACTAAAACTTATCAATTTTACTGTAAAGTATTTTGAGAAAAAATATTTTTATATTTATTATTATATATATTAATAAGCATTTTTGTACTAAATTATACCTCAAAGAAATGCCTTATTTTCCTCTTATCTTAAAAAAAATCATTTTTTAAGAATTACATACTATAAATATATCGCTAAGTACTAAAGTAATATTTACGTAAGAAATTGAGCATAATTCCTCTAATGAAATAAAAATTATATTTATGTTCACATAAGTTAAAACTTCCTGAAATTTTATACCTGGGTTACGAATAATGAAAAAAAACAAAAAAACAATTAGTAATTTTTACATAGTTACGAAATAATTTTCACAAGAAAAGAAACTAAATATATTCTTCACAAGAATAGACACGAAGTATAATCTTTACAAGAATATAATTTCATACAATAATATTATTATTTCTATACAACATCATAAGTAACTGTTATTTATTATTTTCTGTACAACATGATTCAAACAATATAATTTTCAAATTTCAAATTGACTATCAAATAAAAGTATAAATAAACAGTAGTACCCTCTGAAATTGTACCTATTATTAGCTTCACAGTGCACTAAATAATTAATAAACAATGTATTATGAAAAAGATTTAAATCGACTTTACAGTTCTAAAAAATGGTACAAACTACGACGTTGACAGTTCATGGACATGCTCTGTGAACACATTATTCATATATAAAAAATTCTACTTCTTATTTCATTTATTTCTAAGAATAACATTACAACACCGAATATTTATATAGATAGCACACCATATGTTATATGTTATACCACACAGCATTTCCACTATAACGGTTTTCAATTGTAATTACTGTTTTCACAAGTATTTTGTGACATCGTTTTGTATGTTTCAACTTCTTGACCCATTTGTAAAAATTATACAGAGTATCGATTCAAAGTGAATACTTTAAGTACAAATATTAAGAGAAGTGCAAAATTCGGAGATTAATTATGGAGCAATAAATAGATTTTTCGAAGAGTTAATAGCTTCCATTTGCTACTTTGAAAAAAATCGATTTTCCATCCGAAAATGTATTGGCAATTCATATACATATTCTTGCCCAGGCCGAAATTCATGCTATTACCAGCAACAAAAAATAGGTGCTGCTATCGCTAAAAATTGCTATGTATTGCTATGTATTGCTAAAAATTGCTATGTATTGCTTTGTATGCTAGATTTTCATGCTATTATATGCTTTATAATGCTAGTCGTATCAAGTGGGTCAATCCACACCATGACTTGCTGGGTAATTCTGGTGGAACCGGCAAATGTTTATGCTAGTACCAGCAACAAAAATAGGCTAGTTATTGCTATTATATGCTTTATAATGCTAGCCAGCATGAAGTAGGACAATATACACCATGACGTGGTGGTAATTCTGGTGGAACCCAGCAAATGTTTATGGTAGTTTATGCAATTTTATTGCTGAAAAAAAAACACATAAGAGCATAAATTGTGATTTGGGTGTCGTTTACCAATGGATAGTTACACAACCGGTTATTTGCTATTATAGTTCCATTTAAAAAAAAGATTTAAAAGAAAAATTAACACTGCATTTTTCCACTTTTAGTGAAAAAAGCTTCGAAATTTAATAAAAATTCAAAGAACATAAATCGACGAACTTTGATCGTAGAGCACTGGAACTTTTACTGCTTTACTTTTTAGAGCTTGACGTTATATTTAGAAATGTTTATAAATATAACGTCTGGGACTCAATGACCGTATAAAAATATCAGTTTTGTAACTTTAAAAAAAAAAAACTATTTTGAAGTAAGTGAATTTTCATATATTGAATTCATTTAAATCATTTTTACACTTCAAAAATTACATGTAAAATTTACGGTTTATGCTATTGTTCAACGATAAGAATATATATATATATATATATATATATATATATATATATATATATATATATATATATATATATATATATATATTATACATATATATATATCCATATATATATCCATATATCCATATATATATATATCCATATATATATCCATATATCCATATATATATATCCATATATCCTTCATATATTTTTAAATATCAACAGCAAACTCATATTTAAAACAATAAAATGTATAAATTTTATAAATAAAATTTATTAATTTAAACTACTTATTGACACATTATCATTCTTGAAATATGTAGTTAAATGAGGAAAAACAATTTAGACAAAATATGAATTATAATATATTTCTTGAATAATTCATAAAATTACGCGTTACAATATTTTTTTAGTATTTAGCAAATTCAACAAGAATGATATACAACCTTTACAAACATAATTGACACGTATAAACAACACTGACAAAAAATTAAGCTTATACAATATATTTAAATATATGTTTATCAGAATAAAAATGTTTAATCTTTACGTAAGTAAATACAAAATTCCCCAATAGGCTGGAAATATACTAAAATTGCACCGGTACCAAAACAAATGAAGTTACGAAACACGAATAATGTTATGTTTTCGAAAATTAACATTTAACTCTATACATATAAATAAATCAAGTGTTTATAAGATTTACCATCTGGTATAGATAACAAAAAAGCATTCGGTTTCGGTAAGTAAATTATTCCTTTGAGATATTAGCAGCAACAACTTTTTCTCTGGTGTATTACGTAAAAGTGAAAAAGCTTTCTATATTAATGCTTTAAATGTTACATAAAATGGCGGAATAATGGCGAAGAATTATGAGAATAAAGTGTTAGATCGAAAAATTTCTACATAACTTAAAGGCCCATTTATGTGAGTGATTTACTCTCCTTTAAAAATGTTTAGGAAAAAAAAGATTTAATACAAAATAAACAGAAAAAATTCTGCAAATAGAAATAAACCTACTCTTTAAAAATATTGCTATCTGGTAAAGATAAAAAAAAAAAAAAGGTATTGGATTTGTTTAGGAGAACGTTACGTTTATAGATTACCGGATCAACTTTTTGTTTTCTTCAGAACATTACGCAAAAGTGAAAAGGCTTGATGCGTTATTGCTTGCAAACATACATAAAATGGTGATGAAAATGCTAAAATAATCGTTAAGGGTGTATTCAAATCCAAATTGCTTATTTTGAGACACATTTTTAAATTCATTTTTGCTCTAAAATGCATCCAATTGGCAGGTTCTCTTATTCAGAAACTTCATAATGTCCGTATTGTATCGATTTTGTGATAAAGGAAGAATATATTTCAAAAAAATGCTGTCAAAGTGGACATTTTGAACCGCATTTCCCGAAGCGATAGCACTGGAAACAAAAAAAAATATCGTACTTTGAAAATAATTGTTTGTAAATCAATTTCTCATTAATTGAACGAAAAATAAAAACATGGGTCCCTTATATATCTCTTCATAAATTACACCGCCAAGTTTCATGTTTTTACTTTTAAAAATGAGTCTGAAAATGTGTCTCAAAATTTTGAGTATTGAGCCTTGAAAAATATATATTTTTTTTTAATACCGCCTTAAAACAAAGTTTAAAACGGGTCTACAATTCTTGTTTCATCATCAGAGAAATGTTTAACCTTTGCATAAATATATTCAAAATATCTAATTTCTTGGAAAATTCATTGAATTTTCCAAAGTACGAAAATAAATTAAACGTATTCGGAAATGTGGTAAAGCACGCAACTCTTATCTAAATAAATCTATCGTTTATGAGATTTTACCATGTAATGTAAATAATAACTTGTAGGATGTGACAATTCAAAAACTTTCTTCTACCTCATAAATCTTAATACTCCAAAAAGCGTATAGATTTTTTAATTATGAACTTTAGAATTAAAAAAATCAGCATAGCAGCGCCAACTGTTATATGATTTACACGAAAACATAATCAGCTCCAACTTATGCCAAGGAATGTCTAACAGAATATGAAGTTTGATGAAATTCTGTGCATTAGTTCTTGAGATATGATTATCGCTAAAATTGTCTAAATCCTCAAAATTGCAGCATAGCAGCGCCACCTCTTGATCGATTTATACCAAAACTTAATCTTAACACCAAGTTATATCAAGGTCTAACTTAATCTAAAGTTGTATTAAATTTCACGCATTAATTTTTGAGATATAGCTATCGAGAAAATCATGAAAAAAGTAACATATTAGCATCACCTGTTGGGTTATCTACACCAAAACGAAATCGGCATCTATTTATGTCAAGGTCCAACATAATCGGAAGTTTGATGAAATTCTGTGCATTAGTTCTTGAGATATTGTTATCGTGAAAATCGTGCAAAATGTAGCATAGCAGTGCACCTGTCCGGCAATATACACCAAAAACTAATCAGCACAAATTCATATCAGGAACAAACTGAATATAAACTTTTATTAAATTCCATGAATTAGTTCTGGAGATAGAGCGCTCACAAGACGAACAGACTCACAGACAGACATTTTCTAAAAACAGTCAAATCGTTTTCAAGATCTACTAAAACGTATAAATCCGTCGAAAACCGGAAGTCAAAAATTTTCATTAATCTAATACTTTCTTTTTGTAAAGATAGAAGAAAGTAAAAACGCATTAGATTTCTGTAAATAAATTATTCATTTGGGAAATGAATCTCAACAACTTTTCCCTCTATAGAAGAAATGGTAAAAGGGATTACTGTCTTAAAGCAAGACTTTCTGTCCCGTTCACCGGGGGCCGCATACATACTCACAATACGTCCTCCGTTCAAATGTAGCCTACTTTAGAGTCATTCTGATTGGCTCGCCCTAACTTTTAATTTCTTCGAAGCGGTGATTGACTGCATGACACAATGCGTATTTATGATGCACACAATTAAATGACGATTCTGAATAGATTAAAAAATGTGTACATAAATAATTTACGTACATATATCGAATAAATTTTTTAAGTTCTACAAACGAATTAAAGCAAATTACCCTGCCTTGTGTGTTTTTAATAATGTCAGTATTGTTTGTGCAAGTGTTTTTAAACTTTATAAATTAGTATTTTTTCTTATCATGTGCCCAATATTTAACGCATATATGAGAAATTCGCGCGCATGAAAACAAAACAAAAAAATCTTAATGCATCAATCTTGTTGTGTAGCATTTCATATCCTTCGCTATAAATATATTTCGATTTGAACCGGAATTTTTTAAATAACATAAATGAAATATACACTACTCAGTAATTCAGTTAAATAGTATTAAACACAAATTCCTGACTAAATCTTGGTTAAATGACTGGAGTTAAATTTAAGGCCGTTTTAGTGTTACGTAGGTGTTTCTCGGTAAAATAATATTTAATCTTTACATAACGAAATTTAAACTATCTCATTTGTCGGATGGTTACTTACAAAAATAACGTTAATAAAACAAATGTAACAAAACGTACCAAAACAAATGTAAAAAACAAACGTAACAAACAAATGTAAATAAATCTGACAAAAACCTAGTACATTCAAAAATCATGCATAGTACTTAACTTTGATGTGTATAAATAAATCTATAAATTAAAAGATATACCATAGGTATAGATAATGAAAATTTCATTGGATTTGTATAAGAAATTAAACAATAGTGTTATACCATCCTTTACAGTAGAAGGTAACGATAAAATGGACAAACATATAAAGAAACATAATTTGGTTGAGAAAATATATACAGGGTTATTCTAAATGATGGACCCATTTTCAAAAAACTTGTATTTATTAAAGTACAAATCCAAAATGAACAATGTTTATACCAATGAAAAGAGGAAGATTCAAAATTTGGTTTAAGGCATTATAAATGTTCAATGTGTCCACCGTTTGCTGCACTGCAAACATCTACGCGATAGCCAAACTCGTCCCACACACGAGAAAGCGTATCTGCTGTTACTGAGTGCACGGCTTTCAAAGTGGTGATGGTTCCAGAGGCGGCCGGTAGAGGTCGCGCGGCAATAGGCCGCGATTTCATTTTACTGTCAGTTGTGAGTGAGGCAGCAGATACGCTTTCTCGTGTGTGGGGCGAGTTTGGCTATCGCGTAGATTTTTGCCGTGCAGCAAACGGTGGACATATGGAACAATTATAATGTCTTAAAAAAACTTTGAAACTTCCTCTTTTCATTGATATAAAGATTGTTTATTGTGGATTTGTACTTTAATAAATAAATTTTTTTGAAAATGTGTCCATCATTTAGAATAACGCTGTATTGTGAAAAAGCTTATTTTATTTTGCTTAAAAGAAATTCTAAATTATAAAAAATTAATGCTTTATCTTTTTCACAATTATATCATTTCGGGAAATAAACTGTTGTAATCTTTATTTAAAAAATTAAATGGACCAAATGCTCCAAAGTTAAATGGGCATATTAATTCATAAATCCACAATCGGGAGTTTCTGATCCATTATTGCGGTTGAATCCTCTTAAAAACATCTTTTTTATCAATAACTACATTTTAATTTGATTTAGGTCAGGTAAGGTTAGAAAAAATTAAATTTTGTCATTCTATAATCACCAGGAAACATCATGGTACTTCCTTATTATCCCGTAGACCACTTTCCATAAAAAAAACCTATTGCCGAACTATAGAATTTAACGCCAAAATGCATGATCGTAGCGCCACATTGACTTGACGTCAGATATGTTGCACGTGTTTGTTATGTCATAAAATGATTTTTAATTCGAAGTTTATTTGTATTTTTGATGATGTTTTACTATATTAGTCATTTTGTTAATTAAAATAACAATTACGTCATTAAACGTCGACTTCATAATGCTGAAAGAGAAAAAGCAATGAAAAAATGTTGTCATGCATAGTTACGTACAATAGATCAGTTTCAACTCACTTCACAAACATTTATCCACCAGCCGATAGGGATAATTAAGAATAATAATAATGTAAATAAATAAATACCCAACACTGTTTTATCTGTTTTCATTAATGTTATTGTTTAAAGTTACTGATAGTTGACACTTTAGTGAGTGGGACCTGTATTACCTGTATCGGACCTGTATCGTTCTGTATTTCTTGCATTTTTTTTTTTTTTTTTTTTTTTTTTTTTTTTAGATTTCAGTGGCAACATTCTTCCATTTGTTTATTGGGCGTTACAATTTGGTGACAGTTTTTTTTCTTTTCTTTCATTTCTTTTTGGAAAGTGGTCGACAGCATAATGAAGAAGTACCAAATTATTATTTGGTACTTTGTTGTGGTCCAAATTAAATTGACGAACGCCTTTCAAATGTCTACCATAAGTACAGTGAAAGACTAAAGATTCATTATGTTCGTACTAGTAAACTTTTAAAAAACTTTCAAAGTCTATTTTGGATGAAAAGCTACAATTTGCGCTATACGATGTCGATCATTAGAATGAATAATGTTGTTCTGCCGTGATCAAACCGATCACCATATACGTTCATAACTGTTCTAAACTTTTCATCACTCAATCACATGTTCTAAAGTTTTTTTTCTCATACTAAGCCTCATTTTCCTGCTCTTAGACTACGCTAATACTATGCTTAGAAATTAGAGCTTGTTTTCGATTTTTATTTTTATAACAGTTTGAGTGTAATTATATCATTATAACAAAGTTCCTATCTTTCAGAAAATAAAATGATTTATGTATTATATGAAAATCAATAAAATTTCTTATGTAGTATATTGTAATATTAAAGCAAAGTGGTAACTACAAATATCTATATCTAATAAAAAGTTATTTGGAAAGAAATTTTGCTTTTATTTATTTATTTTTGCTTTGAACTATAATTAAAACGGTATTTCACCTAACTTTCTGAATCTAAAATATTCATGCAACAGATTACAATAATAATGATACCAAACAAATGTTAAGTATACAGAAATGAAGCGAAACATTACTTTATACATATAAAAATAAATCTAGTATTTCATATGTTTTATCATCTGGTATAGATAATAAAAAAGAGTTAGGTTTCTGTAAGTGAATTATTTATTTATTTTTGCTTTGAACTATAATTAAAACGGTATTTCACCTAACTTTCTGAATCTAAAATATTCAGGCAACAGATTACAATAATAATGATACCAAAACAAATGTTAAGTATACAGAAATGAAGCGAAACATTACTTTATGCATATAAAAATAAATCTAGTATTTCATATGTTTTATCATCTGGTATAGATAATAAAAAAGAGTTAGGTTTCTGTAAGTGAATTATTTATTTATTTTTGCTTTGAACTATAATTAAAACGGTATTTCACCTAACTTTCTGAATCTAAAATATTCAGGCAACAGATTACAATAATAATGATACCAAAACAAATGTTAAGTATACAGAAAGGAAGCGAAACATTACTTTATACATATAAAAATAAATCTAGTATTTCATATGTTTTATCATCTGGTATAGATAATAAAAAAGCGTTAGGTTTCTGTAAGTGAATTATTCCTTTGAGAAATGACCCGAAACAACTTTTTTTACCCCTAGAGTATTACGCAAAAGCGAAAAGGCTTTTTGTTTTAATGCTTTTTGGAATTGATAAAATAGCGGAAAAGTGGTAAAATAAGTTTAAACAAAAGGGGGAATATTTGAAAATAAGTCTTAAGTTCCATTTACCTGAGTTATTTCCTCTTCTTTTAAAAAGGTTTGGAAGAAAATATTTAATATAAAGTAAATGGTAAAATTTCTGTCAAAATGAATACCATAGTGTTTTTTATAGTTAAGAATTGGAATTGTCATTTATTTATAAATCTATAATTATATATAAATCTACTGAAGCGTTAAATTCGCATTTATATAATTTCCTATACTAGGAAAACTAAAACAATTTTTATTGGACATCTTCACTAATGTTTCCTATATTAGAATAAAATATTGCCTCAACATTGGGGTTTGCATATTTTCCCATATTGAACTAACATTAAGAAGATATATTTTGCCAGTTTATTGAAAATATACTTTATTTAAAGCCAATATTTCTGAAATATTCGTAATTCATTAGATGTATTTCGTGCTACTGCAATATTGGCATAATATTGGGCACCTATATTTTCAAAATAAGTAATAATAGTTAGCTGAAATAGTTAGCGTCTTAAGCTTCTTAAGCAGAATTTTCTATATTTTCTAGTTTCTATAAAAAATGACTATAGAATAGCTTTATTATTCTTTAATTTAAAGTTAAACGTAACTCACGCCCAGGGATAAATTAGCCATGTGTTTAGTCCATTGCTCATTTGCTGTTCAAGTCAATGTGGAATCCCGTTTTCAGCAGATGTTTCATCGAATAAAATATATTCAAAACATATTTCTATCTCATTTAGAGATGTGTTAATTTAAATTCATATCATATCGACTATTTAATATCCCATATCTGCTTTTTAGAAAGGATATTGCATGGATTGCATCATTTGAGACTACTGGAATTGATATTTAAAAAGATAATTTCACGAATTTTACTGCATATAAAAATATATTTTTCCATAAGCTTCCAAATAAAAAACTATTATCCGAGAGTAGATATTAACCTATATTTTAAATTCTTCATTAACATACTTCTTGTGTTATGAAAGGTTGAAGTACACCTAATGATTTAAAATATTATTACAGTAGGGATGAAAGAAATGTTAAATATTCACAAAAGATGTAAACTAATTAAAGCTACGTATATAAACAAATTTGAACATTTATAAATGTTACAATCTAGTATTATAATAAAAACCATTGGATAAATTAAATATTTCCTTTGAAAAAAACCTGGAACAACATTTTGCTCTAAAATATTACGCAAATGGGGATAATCCTTCTATATCAATGCCTTAAAATTTTATAAAAAAGCCAACATCTCATAAAAGAAATTTTAAAACAAGGTCATATTTCTACAGTTTGTAGTTCACTTTTCATTAGCATACAATTATTTAATCTTTACATAACTATATTCAAAATATCTCGTTTGTCAGGAAGTAGATTAAAATGGTAATACTAGTACAAAAACAAGTGAAAATTTAAAATATTCAGAAATAAAGTAACACATTTAATTTTAAGCATATAAAGAAATCTAGCGCTTATAATTTTTATCCTCTCGTATAGATAATAAAATAGCGTTAGATTTCTGTAAGTGAATTATCCGTTTGCGACACGATTCGGAACAATTTTTGTCTCTGGAGTATTACGCAAAGTGCAAAAGAGCTTTCTTTATAAATGCTTTCATGGAATGAGGAAATAGCTGAAAAGTAGAAAAAGAAGCATTAAGACAAAGTCTTATATGGAAAAGAGAATATTTGTTCTTTAAGGTCCATTTACCATATCTGTTTTCTCTTCTTAACACTTTCTAACATAGTTCAAAAGTATTTATGACTTCGGCTCGTCTGGCAATCTGGTTGGCATTCTGTCTAGTCGTTTGTCCTTCCGTGCGCTAACTCACGTAAATATTATCTGATTTCCATATAGTAGGTATATGTTATTGAGGTTTACTATGGCATATTCAGCACTGAAAATGAAGTGCGTAGCATTTATAGATCGTTTACAGGTACACTCCACATAATTCCGTTACATTATGGTCTTTGGAAGAAAATCGTTTACAATATATTTTAATGGTGTTACACAATTTCAAACATATTGAAACTGATATACATCACTGAGGCGCAACAATATGTGTGCTGTAGAATATGGTATGCATAGCGTTTATCGTTAATTTATAGGGCATATAAAAATATTCGCTTACTGCGAAATCTGCTGAAAGTGCGTTTTCAGTTGTGTATACGTTTTAAAATTTAGCAACATTTCTGCATATTAGTTAGTGAATATAAATCCTATAGATTATATACAGAGTTAAACGCAAAAATCCAGTATATTTCGATTTATTGAGAGAAATTACTTAAGGGGTTATTCGCTTCCTATCTGAACTCAATTTTAGCGTACTATGCAGTATATATAAGTATCTATGGCTAATATGCAGGGCTTCACAAAATAATTGTAATATGTTTCCAACTATAAATGGTAATTGCAGAAAATGGTTTTGCAGCTATGTTATGCGTTTTTCCCAATTGTTTACTTAGACAAAATTTTGTATTTTCAGAATTTGTGTTTCAGCATTACATAGTATAATTATTGCACAATATCACAAAGTATTATTTAGTAATGCTCAATATAATTAGTAAATTGTTTTCTCCAAATTTGAATTTTTGGAATCTGTGTTTCAGTACTACTTCTATAATCTCATGGTGGTATTTTATTTGTGTTGATTGTTTTCACTACATGCACATATTTTTATATAATCACTTATGTTGTACCCTATTATTCTTAGAACTAGTAAACAGTACTTGTATTCTCAGATTTATTTTCTGACATTATTGCTGTATTTAAATTGTGTTAACTGTTTACTCCAAATACCCCCATATAAGTATTTTTATACAGTCGATGCTACTATTCAAACTATGATTATTTTCTTTGTCAATATCGTATTTATTAATTGTTTATCGTTCAATAAGTGAGCTGTTAGTTTTGTTTTGTATTTGTAGTTTTCTCTCAACTTTAATTATTATCTTGTAAAATCTCTACATCTCCTTATATTTATTTACAAGCACAATTGTTCATTCACCCCATTATCGTGTCTAATTTGGCTTGCCCAGTATAATTGCATAGCCTTTGTGAATGACATTGTAATCTTTGTCAGTTAATTTTCAATAGTGTGGGGTCCCCTTCCTGGATGGTCTTTCCGGGCATCGCTCCCTGGGCTGGGGTCTTGCCGAATAGTAAACAAACCTGCTGAGCGAGGCTAGTTGAGTTTAAGCCAATAGGTAGACCTCCCCGCCCGGTTTGACTTTGACCTTGTTTACTTAGACATCATGTTTCAACTAATTAAATGGTTAAGTTTTTTACACTATTCTGAATGTGATGGAAAGTGCTTCATAATCTCTGCTTAAAGATGCTTTTTCTTTCTTGTTTAAAAAAGTTTGATAGGAAAATATTAATTCAACGTAAATGGTAATTAATTTTTAATCTAAATAGCTTTCTCTATTATTTACTGTTTAAGTAGCGAGCATGCACGCTTTGTCTTTCAAGTCAAAATGCTATAAATACATGAAATTGTAAGCAAACTTTTCAATCAAAATGATTCAGCTGCTTAGTAGCTGCATTTAAGGTTATCTTCTTTCCTATCATAGACATTTCCGATTTTCGTTTCTGTTGTTATCTAAGAAAATAAGCCTCTCTATCTTATTACACCCAGTGTGTGTGCTCCTGCTATTATTTGGAATACATTATAAAATTTAAAAATGCATCATAATTGGATTTATAAAGATGAATTTAAGTGACTATAGATGTTATTAACAGAATTATGAAATGATAAGGAATCACCCAATGAAATAAATAAGCAAATGTTGATGAAATTTTTGAAAGGGAAATATATTCGAGTAATGAATCAATCGAATATTTGGGAATTCCCTTATTTTTATATTAGCAGTAATTCAACTACTATATAACAGTAAAAAAGGTACAAAGATTGGTTTTAGGAACCCTTGTACCAAATATTGTAAAATAAAAGGTATAATTTGTGCAGAAAAAATGTTTCTGCCTGAAAAACAGAGCGCGCGCTTCGGCGGGTCAAAATGAGACGCGCGTCCTCCTGAGATAAATCTAAAAACATCCTACTATCTCTATATGAAGAATTACACTTACATGTATGGAAGAACAAAAATTCTTATTTCGATCTCTCTCTAATACCAAAAAACAAAACTGCAATAAAATCGTTTATATAGGCTATCTTGATCAATATTTCCCATATTGGAATAAAATACTGTCCCAACATATGGAGTTTCAATATTTTTTCCTTCATCCAATACATATTTTGTCATTTCACTGGCAATACATGTAATGTAAAGCCATTGTTTCTAGAATATTGTTTCTCATTGTAAATATTTCTAATCTAAAGCCATTGCAAAAATTTCCAATGTAATGCTAATATTTATCAAATATTGGTCTTTCATTAGAAGTAATTTTATGATGCAGTATTGGTTTATTACTGAGCTTCAATATAAATTGAAGTTGTTTGTTAGACATTTTCCTACTCTTATTTGATATTTTTGTTTATAATGATAATCTTCACTTTTTACAGTTTCATGTGGAATTTAAAACAAGTTTTTTTTCATCTGTGAAATGTGTCAATGAGATAATAAATAATTTTCCGTTTTCGTTTTTTGTTTTTTTCCTTTGGTTTATTACTTATTTTGTTTATTACTCTGGCAGGAATAATGATTGGATAAGGTTTCATAGTCTAAGCTTGACGTCTAATTTTTCTGTATTGTTTAAAATGTAAAGAGATAGTTTCATTTAATTTTGAGGTTCCACAATTTCAACGAATAAGGAATAAATAAGTTTTTAAAATTAAATGTGAATTCGTAAAACAGGACCATGGTTCAGGAAAACTTAATCGAAAACTTAAAATTATTTCTTCTTTTTCCGATTTAAAGTATAAGTACCTTAGACACAAATCGTCGATTAAATGAATTGCATTCAAAAGAAACTAAAACGAAGTTTATTTACTTTTTTACAACAAAAGAAGTGACTCAGTGTTGAGGTGATTTCCAGAATAAATACTTATGTTCCATGCGAGTAAACAAGATGATGTGGAAGCTAATTTGTGTGTTTACTATTTCAGTTCTACAAATACTTTGACAATTCATGTTGTTATTCTATTAAAATAAATGTGGAAAGATATTTCTTTTTTTAAGTAAATATTTTCATGTAGTTTTATTTCCAGTTAACATTTTATAATAATAAAGTTCAAATATTAATAGTTTCAATGTTATACTATTTCATATACTTTTTAACTTAAAACTAAAACAAATATCTTGAATTTTCTTATTTACTTAGCATTTACTAAAGAAATAAATAAACTTTCTAATTTAAATCTCAAGTTATATAATTTCAAGTATAAACAATAAAATAACTTTCTGGATTTGAACTCTAGTATTCTTAAACAGAAGCAATTACTGATGCTGAGGAAAACTTAAGTCGATTTTTTAAATTGTTTATTATTTTTACAACTCAAAATGTCTGCCTCAGATACAAATATTCTAATATATGATTTGAATCCGAAATAAGCTAGAGCAACGTTTGAAATTTATTTACTTTTGAGAACGAAAACAAAAGAGAAAATTCTGTTTTGAGGTGAATTAAAGGATAAATATTTGCGTTCCAACTGAGTAAACAAAATAGTAAAATGGCTAATTTGTGTGATTATTTTTTCTGTTTAAAACTACTTTGATTTTTCATGTTAAAGTACCATAAAAATGTATGAGAAAATATATTTCTGATTATATAGGAAATGTTTTTCATTGTATTTAAACAGTATTTAACTTATTTTCTTTCTCGTAAAAATTTAACTTAGTCCTAAGATGCATTTAATAATTAGATTATGATATAAAAATAACGTTACATACAGATTTTCTGTAAACATGCAAATCGTATTGGTTTAGTTTTATTTTTTTTAAACAATAAAATTAAATGATAACTTTTATTACTGGATATGAAAGTATCTGACGACCGCTTGTTTGAAAGTAAAACAGATGTATTGTAACGCTGTTTTGATATCCAAACAGACTACTTTGTGATACATTCAAATGATTTCATTTTCAACCTTAGAACCATGACGTTTCAGTTACTCTTATTAATAAAATGTAAGGTCGTATATCATTTCCAATTTTTTCCAATTCTCACTGCCTTAACATTATATTATACTACATTTTGCATTAAAACACACACCAAAACTACTCTTTCGGATATTTTCTGACTATAGAAAAAAAATTACATAATAGACCTTGAAATTGTAAATACAATAAATCTGCTATGACTGAATCGCTCGGGCACAAAAACAACTTCCAATTAAAACAATTTTTCGTCTTATCAGGCATAATTGTAAAGTCTTTTCTGTGCGGGACAATATTTTTTTTTCCGTTTAAGACAGAACGTCGTTATACATTTCCTCTTTTTATAGGTTTTTAATGTATATAATTTCTTTGATGATTGTAACTAAATACAAACAAATTCTCTCCAAGTTACGAATTCATCTATTTTCGATATGTCACTTTTTTAGATATTTTGCTGTTTCATCAGAATTAATTTTCTTGCATGATTTTATTACCTTGGTATATTGTAGGAAATAAAAAAAATACTTAAATTTATTGGGTCATGCGGAAAGTTTTGCGGCTTTTCAAACCGAAGCCCAGTTTCGTCTAGTTATTTTGTTACTGCTGATAAGGAGTGACCTTGAATGACTAAGATATGTATACTCGGTCTTTACATATCTTGCTTACATTGCATAAGTCTTACTGGGTTGTGGCATAATTTTTGTTTCAGAGAAGTGCTAAAAATGGAAAACAAAAAAATTCATTTTTGTAAATTATGCTCTGTTATTTCAAGAAAGGTAAAAATGCTAGTCAGACTGCTCGTAAAATTTGTGCTGTATACGGATGGACAAAGTGCTGTTTTACATGACACAGTTGGAAGGTGGTTTGAAAAGTTTAAGCGTGGAAATTTCAGCCTCGAAGATGATGCCAGTTTGGATGGCCATCATCAGTGAAGGAGGATCCTTTAAAAGAAGCTATCGCTGAAAATTCATGTTACACAGTTCAATAGCTATCACACAGACTAAATATTCCAAAAAAGAATGTGTATGATCATTTGATAGGTTATTATAAGTGGTCCTACTTTTTAGATGATTCTAGATTAGATAGTTCTGAACTAGATTAGATAGTTCAGAGCAGGCATAATGTTCGAGGCAGAAATTTCCGTTCTTGAACTTCTCAAATGATCTTCGAACTGTGTCATCTGAAACATCACTTTGTCCATATACAGCAAAAATTTTAGAAGCAGTCTGACTTGCAGTTTTACCTTTCTTGAAGTAAAAGAGCAATATTAACGAAAATACACTTTTTCATTCTCTATTCTTAGTACTCTTTTCTTAGTACTGTATTGAAACAAATATTATGTCACAATACAAGCAAGAATTAGGAAACGCAAGAAGAAAAGACCGAATGTACATATTTGGCTCATTCAAGGTCACTCCTTATCAACAGTCGCAAAATACAAGCCGACGAAACCGAAAAACCGCAGAATTTTCCGGATGACCCAATAATATTTTCCCTTTTTATTTTAGCGAGTAAAAAATGCTTTTAATATTTAATAAGAATTCTTAAAATAAAAACATTCAATGATACATTGGAAACCTTAATCGAATAGTTTAAATTATTTTTTTTTCTTTTTACGACAAAAAATATCTCTTCGGTGCCTTTTGGGAACCCGGGGTGAAATTCTGGTGCCGTTTGAAACGCTACGGTGCCGTACAGGCTTGAAAATGTGATTAGGGTGCCATTTGGTCACTCACTGGGTGATTGAAGCTAATTAGGTTGCCGTACAATGCATATTGCTCGAACTTTTTCACCCCGCCATTCGACTGGTATCTTGCGCATGCGCTGATTCGTTTCCTCTTCATGAGGTGTTGACTTGTTTCTTCTCATTTTTCGCAAGTCATAGGGGAGTTCGAACCAAGGTCAGTAGATATAGACCTTGAGTTCGAACAAGATGGCTGACTTTGAATTTCAGTGCATCGCTGCTGCATAATCGTTGCCGCATAGTTATTAATATAATAACTAAATAACGACATTTATTTAGAATAAATAAACCAGGGGAGTCAATAAAAAGAATCACTCTTTATATACAGGTACGTGAAATGTTTCAGTGTTGTTTGTATATTATGTTTTATTATTATAAAAAGATTTTATATTATGTTGTATTACAAGTGGCTCCACACATTATTTTCAAGCAGACATTTTAAGTTATAATCTTGATGTGGAAAGTTGAAATTTGTATCTCGTGAAATTAGAATGATGTAGCCTCACCTATTTGCTTGTTTTTTAAATTATTATTTATGCAGAGCTTATAATAATTTCATTTTATTCATATTTTTATCTAATGAATTTTCTCGCACAGTTTTTGTTGTTTACGATCTAGAAATAAATTTAATGATGCATTATTATAGTAATAAAAAATATAGAGAGAGAAACACAAGTTGTTATATTTAAAAAAATAGTTTAATTTCTTATTTTTCTGATATATAAACAAACTATTTGTAAACAATTAAAGAATTTACAAGTTTTAAAGGGAATTGATTTTTACTAACTTGAAACGTATTAATTTGAATATTTGACAATTTTAAATTAGTTGATTTGATAATATGAAATAGTAAACTTTGTAACATAAGAAATAATAAATTTTGTAACATAAGAAATAGTAAACTTTGTAACATAAGAAATAGTAAACTTGATAAAATATAAATTTCTGCAGATGTTTTTACTAATCAAATACTTTTTACTATCGAAATTTTTAGAGCTTGTGTTTGATGATGAAATGAACTAAAAATATACCTCATTACATATTATAAATTATTAACAAAATAAATAAATCGTAATTCCTGAATTGATATTTGACATTTATACATGTGTCTTCTTGAAAAATGTTTTGTGAGTCTCTTGTACTATAACATATTAATAATAATAAAACACTGGAACATTTCACAGTAGTGTGGCTGGATGTAAGAATGGCTTAGATGATTGAGTGATTTGTGTAAATATATTTAACTCGCATAGCTAGAAGATTTTTTTCCCCTCTTAAAATAATAATGATAAATAAATATCTCTGTACTACTACATCTAACTTAAAATGGTAATAAATACTAATATATATGGTAATAAATACTAACCGGTTTTGAAGGTAACAAAAATGACCTGATGATGTATATAATACATTTCTCATAGATATTAACCTGCACATGCAAGGGTCGATGCAAGTTTTTTTTTTTTTTTTTTTTTTTGTGTGGAGGGGGGGGGGGGGACATTTTGTGAAATTTATTATATTTTTCACAAAATGCCTCCCTCCCCCCCCCCCTTGTCTAGCAATTGTATTGAAAAGAATTGAAAATTCTTATACTTAAAAAAGAAAAAAAAAAGGCTATACATATATAATTATAATGCAATGTTTAACTTTTCAGCAATAAAATGATCAATACTTCATTTTCTCTGCTGAAATTTATACAAAGTTAAAAGTTGATCATCTCATGTCAAGGGTCGATCCAGGCAAAATTTTGGGCCTTTTCAGAGCTCCTTCACAAAGATCTATTTAATAAAACAGGCTCCTTCACAAAAATCAATTTAATAAATTGGGCCCCTTCAGTAACATCTATTTCATAAACTTGACCCTTCACAAAATTCCTTTTAGTAAAACAGGTATCTTGAGAAAATTCCTTTTAATAAAATAGGCCCTTTCACAAAATTCTATTCCATAGAAACTTACTATTTTTATTAATTATTCATTATTTTGATATGTTTTAAAATGTGTAATTTGTAAACCATCTTTCGAACCAAACATTTATTAACATAACAAAAACTTTTTAAAGTCCTATTTGTTTTCCTTTCTGGTGAACTTGATTGTTTACAAATTGCACATTTTAAAACATAACAAAATAATAAATAATTAATAAAAATAGTATGTTTTTATGGAATAGAATTTTGTGAAAAGACCTATTTTATTAAAAGGAATTTTGTGAAGGGATATGTTTCATTAAAAGAAATTTTGTGAAGGTGTCATTTTATCAAATTGATTTTTCTGAAGGGGCCCATTTTATAAAATTGATTCTTGTGAAGGAGCCTGTTTTATTAAATAGATTTTGGTGAAGGAGCTCTGAATAGGCCCCAAATTTTGCCGGGATCGACCCTTGACATGAGATGATCAACTTTTAACTTTGTATAAATTTCAACAGAGAAAATGAAGTATTGATCAGTTTATTGCAGCTAAAGTTAAACATTGCATTATAATTATATATGTTTAGCTTTTTCTTTCCTTTTTTAAGTATGAGAATTTACAAACTCTTTTCAATATAATTGCTAGACAAGGGCGGGGGGGGGGAGGAGATGCTTTCATTTGTGGAGTGCCGCTGGGCACCTTAGAGTAGAGGTGCCATTATTCTCCCCTGGGTGCCATCCTTTCACCCCTTGGGGCACCCTGTATTAGGGGTGCCATCCTTTCACCCTAGTTAAGGGTGCCATTTTGGCTCCCCTAGGGGTGTCACCAGTGAGACAAGTCTTTCACCCCTTTTGGGTGCCATGTGTCACCTGTAGTTTTAACAGTGTACTTTAAAGTTGTCTACAAACGACACTATTGGTCAGAAAGTTGTGAAATTTTGTGAAGGACATAATGAAGGAATGGGAATTTGTTTAAGTGAAAAAAAAATTAGTTCAAAATTTCGCCGCCAGAGGGCATTTTTTTAATGAATTACACATTTACGATGGGTTACAAATTTTATTATAACAAAACATGTTGAACAAAACTTTTTTCGGGACATGTTTTTAGCATTTCCCAGAACACACTGCGGTCAACGGTGGAACATGCTATCTTACGATTCCAGATAGTAGTTGAAAATGATTGCCGTCATGTGGAACATGTTTTGTAAGCTATCGTAAATGTAGGCTAAATGTGTAATTCATTAAAACGCCATCTGGTGGTGAACTTTTGAACTAAATTTTTTTTCGCTTAAACAAATTCCCATTCCTTCATTATGTCCTTCATAAAATTTCACAACTTTCTGAGCAATAGTTTCGTCTGTAGACAACTTTAAAGTAGGGTCGTTTAATTATGGACACCCTGTATATAATAATTGAGTTGAATTCGAAAGAAACCTTGACCATGTTTGAAATGTTTTCACTTTTGTCAAAAGTAAAATAAATAAATAAATAAATAAACAAAAAATAAAAAGAGAAAATTCTGTTTTGAGGTAAATACAGTGTAAATACGATTCATCTCCCAAAAATAAATTATTACAATGGTTGATTTGTGTGTTTTTTTATGTTTATAATTAATTTGATCTTTTAAATTACAGTTCTTTTACAATATATGTAACATATATTTTTATTTTGTACAGTTAAATTAGTTAACATTTTGTTATACCTAATTAGAATAATAAAAGTTAAATATTAATATAAATTTCTAATGAAATGCATTACTATTCATATGTATACTTATAAACCATATTACTATATTATTTAAAGTTCATTTAAATGATCTTTAAAAATGGTTTAAAAAATATACATTATGGTACATCTTAAGCTTACATTACAGTTTAAAAAAGACAATGACAAACGTAAACTACCATATATTGTCTTTCAATAGTTTAACCCTTTAAAGAAACTATATCTACTAAAAGTAATTTGATTTTTTTTTTTTTTTTTTTTTTTTTTTTACAATTCCATTAAAATATATGGGAAATATTATTCTACTTTGTAGAGGTAAACTAAGCATTTTGAATAACAAATTACAGAGGTAAATTATGTTTTATACTTATAAAGGTTATTGGCATAGGATCAATACTATTTTAAATCACATTTTACATTGCTACAAGTGAGTACAACCAACTAAAGACTATGTTTTAATTGAAATTCAAGTATTTCCGCTATTACCATTCCACTGTCTCAACTAGTTACAATTAATTATTTAAAAAATATTTTATAATTAAATCTTAAAGTATTTTCTTCCATTAGTTTAATTGCTTGATATTTCTAAAAGATATTTTAAATAGTTATTGAAGTTCTGTAATTTCAGGAAATAAGAATAAAATATGTTTCTAAAATTAAACGACAATTCTTAAAGCAAAAGTATTTAATGAAGCTGAGAAAAAAAATAATCAAACATTTGAAAGTGTTCCATCTTTTTACGATTCAAACTATGTGACTTATATACAAGTAGTCTAATAAATGAATTCAATTCAAAAGAAACTAAAGCTATGTTTGAAGTTTATTTATTTTTGGCAATAGAATCAATAGATAACATTCTGTTTTAAAGTGAATTCCAGAGTAAATACTTATGTTGCATGCAGGAAAACAAGATAGTAAAATGGCTCATTTGCGTGTTTATTTTTTTTAATCTTCTTTTTCTTTTCTTTTAAAATAGTTTGACTTTTTGTATTTGAGTTCTATTAAACATAGATGGAAAAATATATTTCTCCTTTTTTAAATATTTTTTTTTCATATCGTTTAAACAGTATTTAAAGTATTTCTCCTTAAATACTATTTATAATAGTCCTAAGTGATTATTCAAATCAACAATCTAATGAAAGTTTTTTTTACTTCATATTATGTTTTTAGTTTTCACCTTTTTGCATTTAAAAGAAATATAGTCCTAAGTGACATTTAATACATACATTATAATATAAAATATTTGTATTAATTTTACATTACCATACATATCTTATATATATGTTACATTATTAGATCTACTTTCACGGTTTTCCCTGTTTTATTCTAAATTACTACTCTATATTCATTAAATCCTTATTCTTATATTAGCTCTATCGTTAACTCTGTTAAATTCCCTTTTATTTTATAACTAAATTGTCCAATTTACTTAAATATAAAGCTTTTAGTTATTCTTAATTTTTATCATGATCTCCGATCATTTCTGGGTTTTTAGAATGTTCTTTGAGAGCCATTTTCATTTTTATTCCGATTTTCATTTTCCGCTCTAAGTACTTTTTACTATAAAATTCATCCCCTGCACCTTTGTCTGAACTCTTTACTAATTATCTTTCATTGGTCGTGACGTAGCATGATGCATCTTCTTTAATTCCTCATTGGTTCAGTACGCGTTCTACGTCATAAATTGTGTTATTGCGCTAGATAACAAAAAGCAGCTACCTGCGATGTTCCCGGAGAAATAAGTCGAATTTTCACTTGTCATCAACTACCTGGCGGCTCGTTTGACTAAAATTTAATATATTCAAAATACTTACCCTCCATACCTTGATGACGTAGCGATGTATGGCTATTATTGTTAGGTGGAAACTGGCCAAGAGAAATACTTAAAATAAAGCATTATATTTGAAAGACCTTGTTCGTTTAATTCATGGAGAAACGCCTCTGGTTATTGCATTCTACTGCCTCTGCCGCCACGTCGAGACTGCAACTAGAATATTATGCATTTTACGACTGTTTCTAACTAATTATATAATCAAATAACAACTACCGTTCTTATCTTCATTGTGTGACCATGTGTGCTCCTGCTGCTATTATCAGCTTTACTCCAACTACAACATATAACAAAAAAAAATCATCATATATATATATATATATATATATATATATATATATATATATATAGCGATATTTCTTTTTTTAAAGTGAAATTTAGTCAGAGCTCTTAATACTGAATTTGGAAATAGCACAGTGTTGCCAGATTGGTATAACGAAGTTAATATCTTGTCATAAAATATTTATAATAGTGCTTTTTGCTTTTATCAGGTTCATAACAGGTTTACTCAGATTCATTTTCTGGAGAAAAGTGTAAAATAAAGTGACAGAAAACAGATTATGACAATTAAGTTCACCACTTAGTAGAGTTTAAAAAATTGTTTAATTGAAGAACTATAATCCAGAATAAAAAGAAATAGCGTGGCCTTAATTCATCATACCAACTCGGTTAGCAGTTGTAGTTCAAATGTTGAAAATCATATCACACCAAATCTTATTTGGAAGTCTTTGTCATTTTTAATTTGTCTAAAGCACATAAAATACATACACATAGAAATACGTTACGTATTTACACAAGGAGCAATTTGAATTTATAAGGATACAGTTGATACGTTAGCAACACTGAAAACACGCCAACAATACCTTGGAGAACATTTTCGTAAACCTAATGAAAAATGTAATAATATAATTATATATAAAATTATAACACCTCGTAATAATATAATCAGCATATAATCATTGTAATCAGCATTGTAATCAGAATATAGCTGATATTAAGAATAATAGAAGAACCACAGCCCTGGCAAGATTATATCAAGAAAAAACCATCCAAATAAATTTCAATGAAAGTAAAATAATATTTCCCTCCAGTTTATACTATCCATCCATAATAAGAGAAACTATAGAGATACTACCACGAGAAATACAGTATGTAACCATGCGGCATCATTTAACTTCCTGAAAATGTGGCTCAAGTTACTCCATGGTTACAGATATGAAAATGAACAACCAAGTAAAAATAAAAGATAACGTGCGTAATTTTTAAACAAAGTACCTGAAAATAATAACTTCAAAGCCCGTGCAATTATGGAATATTCTCATTTGTTTTGAAAATGACTCGGAGTGAGTCGAAACATGTCAAACAACCTAATAAAAGTTATTTTAATTTGTATTATATTGTTAATTTACACCTTTTAGCATTTAAAATAAATATATTAATGAGAAATGTTTACTTCGACTAAATGGAAAATTATAAGTTTATGAATAGCCATTCTGTGATTCAGAAAGAGTGATATCCATGAATGAAAAGTCGTAACGAATTCTAAAAAGAGAAGCAAGTATATTTCTGTAGTAATAATAATTGTATCTTCTTCATGAGACTGAATGGCAACGAGACTGACTTACTGCATTAAAAATATACTTATTTTATTCGGGAACGAACGCCTAGTGAAGATAAATAATATCAAGAATAGTCTTAATTGTCTCGTTCATTTTGTTCAGGGACATCACAGAATTTAAATGAAATATAGAATGCAATACATTTTTCTTTAAATAGGAGAGTTTAATAACAGACAAAATATAATTTAAAAGGATTAGTTTAAAATACATATGATTCCACATCACATTGGGTAATTTTTTTATTCAAAATATTTACCAGTTTTTACGATTGCTAATCATCGTTTTATAAATTAACAGATCTCTCATGGTTAAATAAAACGCGGATTACAAGTTGGAAGAATTGATAGATATTTTGAATAAAAATATTTCCTGTTAATAATAAAATAATTTTGGAAACAATGAAGTAATTTATGACTCATTATTTGATTGTCGCAATAAATTAGATGTCTCTGAAACGAATCATCAACACCGACAAAATTGAACAACAATATATATAAAAAAGTATGCTTCCAGATATCATTTTACGATAGATAATAGTTTTAAAGAAAATGGATTTTTTCATTTTAAATTTATATCATTTAAATGATTGGAATTGGATACAAACAAACTCTCTCGTAATTGCGCAATCAGATATATTCACTATTACTCTATTTTAAATACTTTGTACTTATATGCTTCCAGATATCATTTTACGATAGATAATAGTTTTAAAGAAAATGGATTTTTTCATTTTAAATTTATATCATTTAAATGATTAGAATTGGATACAAACAAACTCTCTCGTAATTGCGAAATCAGATATATTCACTATTACACTATTTTAAATACTTTGTACTTATATCTGACTAAATTTTCTTGCCTTTTTTATTTGCTGAATATTTTCAATAAGGTAGAGAGATACTTTAATTTAGTATTGAAACTACTTAATTTCAACAACAAAAAAGGAAAGAAAAAACGAAAAAAATATATGTATGTTTCTAAAATTAAATTAGAACTTTCATAAGAGAAACATTTAATGGAGTTTTGAATAACGTAATCGAATAGTTTAAATTTTTCCTTTTATGTAGAATGCAAAATATATGCTTTGCATAGCAAGTTCTAATAATTGAATTGAATTCGAAAGAAACTTGAAGACAGTTTGGATTATTTTAACTTTTTTCAAAAGAAAAGGGAAAGTTCTGTTTTTAGGTGAAATCCAGTGTAACGTTTCACCCGAGTAAAGAAATGTTAGAATAATTGTTTACCTTGTTTATGTTTTTAGTTTAAAAGTAATTTGATCTTTTATATTATAAATTCATTAAAATATATGGAAAGATATTTCTACTTTCTACAGGTAAATTAGTTAAATTTTTGTAAAATTGGATTACAATAACAAACGTTATATATTAGTATAATTTCCTAATGAAATACATATTACTATATTCATTACCGTTAATTTAAATGCTATTTATGAATACTATGAAAAATTCTGATCATAGTATTGCTTAACCATAAATTGTATGGAGGTTAAAAGTAAGGCAATCACAAAAGTAAACTACCATATGTCCTCTACAGCAGTAGTTGAAGTGTTTAAAGAAATTGGATCTATTAAAAGTAATTTGATATTTCCTAGTGTCATTCCATTAAAATATATGGGATATATATTATAGTTAGTATTTTTGAATAACAAATTACAACAATAAGGTTAAAAATTTTTTTATATTAACATAAATTTTAGCAAACGTTAAGTTATATTTTAAATACATTTTTTACATGGCTTCTAAGAATCCAGGTACATTCTCTATTACTATTACAATGTTTCAATTTCATTGTAAAAAATTATTGTAAAAAATTACAGTAAGGTTGTTACAATGGAACTCAGTTACAATCTACAGTACTTCTTTGTATACAATGTTTCATGTTAGAATACAATGTCTGGTATTTGTTGCATTTCATTTTCAGTGATTGATACAAACATTTTGCTAGGTTTAGTAACTCCAATACATAGTTGTCAATAAATAAGCACAGCATTGGGTTCCAGCAATCCATTTCTTAGAAGAGTTTGCCTCTGAGACATATTATTGTCACTGCGAAAGCAATTTTAAACGGGTACTATCTTCTGGTCATGTTAAAAGTCATACTTGGGTCGGAAGAGGTTATACTTATTCGTGGAATGACAATCGTTTTTCCTGACTTAATTAACCGATCGGTAACATTGTATTCCTGTAGATGCGTGACGACCCTTATTGCGCTTGCGACGTCAGATGTGGGCAAAAATTCCTATCCAATGATACCTCAATCATCGTTGTACGTTACATATTAGTTGAAAAAAAGAGATGGTGACAACAGAAATAATATTTATGATCTATGCTTGACGCGTGCGTTTTCTTTCTTGTTATTTTTTGAGCAATGGATTATATAGAAATACTTTTTAGATAAAACAATTTTCCGAAAATATATTGTTATGAATTTTTTATACATCTGTAAATATTCCATTTGTTTAAATTAATTTTATTATTGTGAAAATTGCAGTATTATTAATGTATTTCCTATTGAGCATCATGTAACTCAGTGCTAAAGGCCTCAGATGCTTTGCAAGAAAAGCAACCTTACACCCTCATCTTTATAATGGAAGTCTATGGAAATATCGCCAAGGAATGGGTTTATCGCCAAGTTGGCGATGGTTTTGGCGACTTATTTTTGTCGCCAAATTTGGCGATATATCGCCAAATGTCGCCAAGTTCGCGACGGATTTGGCGACTTTTTGTGCAACCTCCCCTTATACATTTACATTGGGATCCTTTCACGTTTGGAGTACTCTATCGAGAGTTGAAGGACCTTCTGGTAATTTCTAGCATTAGAAAGCCCTGGAATAATCTGGAAAGATCTCTGAAGTCTATATAAGGGACCTCCACCAGTTCAGTTCAGTTAGTTGTCTGTCAACTGCGATTGAATTCATACGAGAGGTTTTGCATTGAGAACTGTGTTTCTCGGATCGATTTTGTCGTTGATACGTCGTATTGAACGCATTGTTTCTGTGTGAAATTTTGCTGTGCTTTTATTGGATTTGAAGATTACTGAATATCTTGTAATTTTCAGAAGATATTGGTGTTCGTATTGCACTGTTTATAGTGAATAAAGCCTTTTGATTGTTCTTATATATTGGCATCAGTCCTTTCGAACCCCGAGCTCACAACATTTGGTGTCAGGAGTGGGGTTGAATGCCGATCACCAAAGCAATGGAGGAGCAACTGAAACAATTATTGGAGAAATTAGCTGCGAATCAGGCTGAGATGTCAACCAACCTTGGCGAGATGAAAGAAGAAATGAAGAAGGATATGTCAGCGATGGATGAGAAAATGACTGCCAACCTTGGCGAGCTGAAAGAAGAAATGAAGAAGGAAATGTCAGCGATGGATGAGAAAATGACTGCAAATCTTGGCGAGATGGATGAGAAAATGACTGCCAACCTTGGCGACTTAAAAGATGAAATGAAGAAGGATATGTCAACCAACCTTGGAGAGTTGAAAGACTTAATAGAGGATAAAATAACATCTTTAAATGACAGAAGTGACGGCGTGGAAAACAAAGTTGAAGGAAGATTTCAACAAATAGAAGGAAAAGTAGAAGAAATTCAAAGGACCGCCAATACTGTAGAAGAAAGAGTAGAAGAAAAAGTTCAAAAGATCGCCGAGACCATTGAAGAAAGAGTAGAAGAAAAAGTTCAAAAGATCGCCAAGACCGTCGAAGAAAGGATTGAGAGTGTAGAAAAGGAGTTGGAAAATGTGAAGAAACAAAAGATAACTGCCGAAAACTATCCCGAAGATGTCAAGTATCAAGCTATGCTTCCTCGGGCCTCTATTAAACTCTCGACCTATGACGGAAAATCCTCATGGCCAGTTTTTAAGACACAATTTGGGATCGTAGCGGACGCCAATGGATGGGATTCCCAGACAAAAGCTTGCCAGTTAGCTGCTTCTCTACGAGCTGATGCTGCCGACGTCTTACAGACTTTGCCTGCAAATGAGCCGCTGGATTTTGAAACGCTCGTCAGTGCCTTAGAATTGCGCTTTGGCGAGAAATGCATGAAGGATTATAGCAGACTCCAGCTCAAATCTCGACAGCAGAAATCCACTGAATCCCTGCAAGATCTTGCTACGGATGTCGAGAGACTTTCCCATCTTGCTTATCCTGACTGTCCGACTGAAATTAGAGGAAGTTTAGCTCTGCAACATTTTATAGATGGTGTGCGTGACTCTGAGATCCAGAAACAACTCCGGATTGCAGATCTCAATGACTTAAAAGGGGCTTTAGTTTATGCCCTGAAATTCGAAGCAGCCCAGCAAGCTACAAGGAAAGATCGGCACTTTGTACGAGTAGCCAACATGCCGGAGACGTCGGATACAGCTGTGGTGCGTTTACAACAGCAGATGAAGGACGTGATGAGACATATAAACTCCTTGATGGACAACAAACCTGGAAGAAAAATCACGTGCTGGAAATGCGGTGGAGAAGGCCATATTCAAAGAAACTGCATAAAACGACCCAGCACAGAAGGTAATAGCTCCGCACGAACGGCGGAGCAGGAAAACTAATTAATGGCCATCTCGCGGGGCGGAGGTTGCCAGATTTTGAGAAGCCCCATTATCAAGTGTGTCAAATTTCTGCAAGAAGTTGCGGCAAGAACGGAGTTTTTATAGTCGGGCGTGTGAATGATTTGCCCTGTAATATGATCATCGATACAGGAGCCAATGTGACCATCATCCGGAAAGATCTAGCTCAGCGGCTAAAAGAAAAGCTCCTCTGGATTCTGCCCCGTGTTATCCTTCAAACCGTGACCGGGGATAAGATCGACATACATGGAAGAATGAAATTGAAAATAAAGTTTGGGAACGCCGCTTACCATCATTCAGTCTATGTGGCCGATATTTCAGACCCTTTTATACCTGGACTGGACTTTTTAAAAGAGCATGGATTTACACTGGACTTTAAGAATAATGAGTTACGCTCTGCTCAAGAAGATGTCACTATTTTCAAACTAGGAAATGAGTCTGAATCTATTCAACAGATCACAGCCAAGGCAGGTGTTATCATCCCTCCTCGGACCGAAAATGATGATACCTGGATTAACTGAGAATGAAAGAAGTTTTCAGTGTGGCTTGGTTGGATATCCTGAGAAGAGCCCAAAAGGAGTGCTAATAGCATCAGCGCTGGTAGATCTGTCGAGAGATCTCATACCTGTGAGAATTGCGAACGTAAGTGAAAAATCTAGAATTATCCAGAAGGGTGAGTGCTTGCAACCTGTGCTCCAGTCACCTGTGTTTGCAAAGACCCGAGCTTGACGTTGTTGGAGCCGTCTACAAGTTTAACACCTGAAATTGGACGAAATGAGAATTTATCTTCTGAGCAGAGACATGCCGCAGAAAGACTGTTCCAAGAATTTAAGGATGTGTTTTCACAAAACCAGAATGATATAGGTCGCACTTCTCTGACACGTCATAAAATTGATACTGCCGACCATCCACCGATTAAACAGCATCCAAGACGCTTGCCGTTCGCAAAACAAGAAGAGGTTTCTAAGCTCTTACGAGAGATGGAGGATAGTGACATCATTGAACCGTCATCAAGTCCATGGGCCTCTCCCATCGTGTTGGTCCGAAAGAAAGATGGCTCCACAAGATTTTGTGTGGATTATCGTAAAATTAACGATATCACGAAGAAGGACAGCTATCCTCTACCAAGAATAGACGACACGCTAGATACTCTTTCAGGACATAAATGGTTTTCCACACTGGATTTGAAGAGTGGATATTGGCAAGTAGAGATCCATCCTGATGACAAAGAGAAGACCGCATTTACTACTGGACAAGGACTTTGGCAATTTAAAGTTATGCCGTTCGGGCTCTGCAATGCCCCAGCAACGTTCGAGCGCCTCATGGAGACAGTGTTAAAAGGCCTGACTTTTGAAGCTTGTCTCATCTACCTAGATGATGTCATCATTGGTGGCTGCACGTTTGAAGAACATCTAGAGAATATTCGAAAAGTGTTAACGAAGCTAAGAGCGGCGAATTTAAAGTTGAACCCTTTTAAATGCAAGTTCTTCCAACGAGAAGTAAACTATTTAGGACACATCATCTCAGCTGAAGGTGTTCGAACAGATCCTGAAAAAGTGTCCGCAGTAAAGAACTGGAAGCGTCCGGAAAATGTCCATCAGTTGCGAAGCTTTCTGGGACTATGCACTTATTACAGAAAGTTTGTCCAGGCGTTCTCCAACATCGCAAGACCATTTCATAGGCTCACTGAAAGCAAGCAGAAGTTTCTATGGACACAAGAATGCGACAATTCCTTCCAGCGGCTGAAAGAAGCTCTCACATCCTCTCCAGTCCTTACCTATCCACACCCCGACAAACAATTCATTGTGGACACGGATGCCAGCCATGAAAGTGTCGGCGCTGTACTTTCCCAAGAGATAGATGGCCAAGAACGAGTCGTAGCATACTGGAGCAAATGTCTATCGAAACCAGAGCGGAATTATTGCGTCACTCGTAAGGAGTTATTAGCTATAGTGAAAGCCTTAGAACACTTCCATCACTATCTCTATGGCAGGAAATTTCTCCTTCGTACTGATCACGCATCCCTAACATGGTTGATGAATTTTAAGAACCCAGAGGGCCAAGTAGCCAGATGGATACAACGACTCCAGGAATACGACTTTGAAATCAGGCATCGTAAAGGCTCATCGCATGGAAATGCTGATGCCTTATCAAGAAGACCGTGCCCCGAAAGTTGTCGCTATTGTTCCAGAGCGGAGAACAAGTATAATCCCGAACATGTCATACGCCAGACGAAGACTTCACTATCAACGCCACCAGATCCCTAGAGTGATGAGAAGATTCGAGAAGATCAAATGGCAGACTCTGACATCAAACCAATCTTGGAGTTATTAAAATCTTCTAGCACGAAGCCCAGTTGGAAAGACATCTCGACTTACAGTCCTACGACGAAGCAATATTGGGCTCTTTGGAACTCCCTCCACGTCAAGAATGGTGTCCTGTTCCGAAAATTCGAATCGGAAGATGGGAAAACATCTCGGTGGCAGTTGGTAATTCCTCGATCTCGAATCCCAGAGGTCCTCGAAGAATTACATGGCAGTCCCACTGATGGCCATTTTGGAGTCATGAAAACATTACACAGAGTCCGAGAGCGCTTCTTCTGGGGAAAAGCGAGAGCTGACGTCGAACAATGGTGCAAATATTGCGATGCATGTGCAGCTCGGAAAGGACCAAAGAAACGTAGCCGAGGAAGACTACATCTCTAAAATGTAGGAGCACCTTTTGAACGCATCGCCCTTGACATCCTAGGTCCTCTGCCAAGAAGTGCTGATGGCAACAAATACCTCCTTGTTGTCATGGACTATTTCACGAAATGGCCTGAAGTTTATGCCATCCCTGATCAAGAAGCTTCTACGGTTGCGGATGCCTTGGTACACCAGTGGATATCAAGGTATGGTGTTCCCCTTCAAATGCATTCTGACCAAGGGAGAAATTTCATATCTGCTGTGATTGAGGGTCTCTGTCAACTTCTCTGAATGGACAAAACTAGGACGACGCCTTTACATCCACAGTCGGATGGCATGGTTGAGAGATTTAATCGTACCATCCTCAACAATCTCTCACTGCTAGTCTCAAGAAACCAACAAGACTGGGACCAAAAACTTCCCTTGTTTCTTCTCGCCTATCGCAGCGCCGTCCATGAAACAATCGGCTATTCCCTGTCTCAGATGCTTTTCGGTCGTGATCTTCGTCTACCATGTGATCTGATTTTTGGTCGCCCTCCAGATGCGCCTTCATCGCCAGAGGGATACGTGCAGAATCTCCAGGCATGATTTGAAGACGTCCACAACTTGGCTCGAGAGCGGATCAATATACAGACGGAGAAGATGAAGACCATGTACGACACGAAAGCCACGGGACATCAATTCAAAGAAGGTGACAAGGTTTGGTTTTATAATCCGACTCGACGTAAAGGACTTTCTCCCAAACTGCAATCGCACTGGGACGGTCCTTATACAGTCCTAAACAGACTGAACGATGTCGTAATTTGGATCCGAAAGTCACCAAGTTCGAAGCCTAGAGTCGTTCATTACGACAGACTGGCTCCATACTATGGCCATAGTACTTAGTTCATTGATTGTAAATAGTGTAATGTAAATAATGTAAATTAGTATGACCATGGTCTTGTATATAAGTTAATGTAATTATTTATTTTGCTTAGCATTATCATTATTGTTATTATTTAAATACTTGTATGTAATAATGTCTACGCTTTAATTTTTCTAAATAAGTGTATATTTTGTATAATTCAGCATTATGAATGTGTTTAATTGTTGTTTTGCATGTTTGCTTTAAGTGTTTTGAATAGTATAGCATTTGTTGGTAGCAGGTTTGCTTCCGATCAAAGGTTGTACTGCCCGGGACGTGCAGTCCTTGAGAGGGGGCAATGTTATGAATTTTGTATACATCTGTAAATATTCCATTTGTTTAAATTTATTTTATTATTGTGAAAATTGCAGTATTATTAATGTATTTCCTATTGAGCATCATGTAACTCAGTGCTAAAGGCCTCAGATGCTTTGCAAGAAAAACAACCTTACACCCTCATCTTTATAATGGAAGTCTATGGAAATATCGCCAAGGAATGGGTTTATCGCCAAGTTGGCGATGGTTTTTGGCGACTTATTTTTGTCGCCAAATTTGGCGATATATCGCCAAATGTCGCCAAGTTCGCGACGGATTTGGCGACTTTTTGTGCAACCTCCCCTTATACATTTACATTGGGATCCTTTCACGTTCGGAGTACTCTATCGAGAGTTGAAGGACCTTCTGGTAATTTCTAGCATTAGAAAGCCCTGGAATAATCTGGAAAGATCTCTGAAGTCTATATAAGGGACCTCCACCAGTTCAGTTCAGTTAGTTGTCTGTCAACTGCGATTGAATTCATACGAGAGGCTTTGCATTGAGAACTGTGTTTCTCGGATCGATTTTGTCGTTGATACGTCGTATTGAACGCATTGTTTCTGTGTGAAATTTTGCTGTGCTTTTATTGGATTTGAAGATTACTGAATATCTTGTAATTTTCAGAAGATATTGGTGTTCGTATTGCACTGTTTATAGTGAATAAAGCCTTTTGATTGTTCTTATATATTGGCATCAGTCCTTTCGAACCCCGAGCTCACAACAATATCTATGTGTATCAATGAAAAACGGAAAAACACTTTTCAGGCTGTTATTGTGTCCTGTAGTAACTAAAACAAATAAATAAGGATAAAGCAGTATGAAAGTAAGACTCGTACACTATTTTTAATATGTATAATATATAAATAATGAAGCACAAACATATTTTCATTTTTCTAATATCTGTCACGTTATATCAATCATGAAAGTTTTCCGTTTCGCTGTCTTGTACCCATTAGGTAATTCCGTGATATCTGGATAATGCGAGAGATGTATGCTCTCGGATAAGATGCGTCCATTAAAGTCTTCGTTGGTGAAATGCATTATGATCTTTATAAACCTCATTTTCGCATAATGGACTTGAAGGAAGTACATTATATATCCCCACAGCTTTCATTTCTGGTTTGCGTTGTATCTACTATCTACAAACTCATTATGTAAGCAAAATTTTAATAGTGCTTATAAGAATTTCCCTTAAATGGAATGAATGTGTAGGACAAATATCTATGTCTATGCTGGCGCAGAGAAAATATTATCAACCAAATGTATTATAACTTAGATTCTTTGAAACCTTCATTGAAAAATATATTCCATGATTACAAAATTGTTATAAAATTATTTTAATGGTGTGAATTAAGAAAACATGCAATAACAATAAAAATGTTACTACAATATTTCAATCAAAGATATCGAATTTTATTTTCTGAATTTATCTGACAGAAAATTAAGATTAATTATTTTTATTTTACATAGGATGCTGCTGTTCAGTCTTTTTTAATACTCTGATAACAGCATGTGTTATGCATGGTGAATTAAGCCAAATGTACTATATACTTTCTAATCATAAGTATTGTGTAACTTCGCTATTTAAATTAATGTAAAATAGAAGAAAGTTTGTTTTGGTCATAGTATACTATAGTATTTTCCTTTGCGATTTATGCTCGCAAACACCTAAACTCATAATCATACAATTTTTTCTTTAGATCTTCAGGATAATTTTACATATATTTAAGATTGTTTAATATATACCCTGCAAAATTTAGTGACCAATATCAATATCAGTCACTGTTAAGTAACATAATTGGTGGTGGCAATAGTTCACCATCTTGCTGTGCAAAATTTTATCATAAATGTTTTTATATATGTTCAGTGTTTTTTTATGTAATTAATGTAATCAAATGTCTTTTTGCATATTAGATATAATTAGTATATTACTGTTTTTCTTATTTTAATGGTACACTGTAATAACTTAAGTATATTATAGCGGTACAAAGTTTTGTGTAATATTATCTATCGGACTGACTGACATTTTTATGAACGAGTCGGGCCCAAAATGTTGGTTGGAGCCGTTTCTGGGAGTTTTATGGCTGGAAATTTATTGGGGCTGTTAGTCATGCTTCGTCTGAGGCTCCTTAATTTTCAGTTAGGTGGGGAACTCAGTCTATGTGCCTAGATGTCGGCTGGAGTTAAAGGGCAAGAAAATGTGCGTCCACTGACCAGACAGCTTAGCTGGCCTTGGATGATCAAGGAAGGTGGGTGTGACGGTTAGTCCACCAGGGCCACTCAAATTCAAGTACGTAAATTGTGGTTAGTGGGAGGAGTCCAGCATACTTCGAAAAACAAGAACTAGGATATAGAGAGATGAGATCAGAGGATGAAGATGTAGTGATGAGAATCAGTGAGCAATAGTAATAGTCAGAATTTCAAGTATTTTTTTACTTAGTGCGAGTGGCCCGCGTATGCCTAAATGCTACAGTTAGTGACGTTTTCAAAGTCAGGGATACAGTCACCTTGCCTGTTACTATGGTGTCCCTCCTAAGTGTATAAAGTAGGAATTTACTTTATGATTTTCTGTATCTATGTATAATTGTGTGTACCGCCACTCATGTATGTATCACTTATCAGGAGAACTTGTCGTTCTTTAGTAAGTAATCTTTAATTGTTTTACACATTTGTAAGAAGGGTTTAGGAGGAATTATAATGCTAATTAAGGAAAAGTATTTAGCTTTTTTTACAAAGGATGTCTTGTATGATTTGTGTATATTGTTAAGATGTTGCTTTAATGTTTTTAATGTAAATAAATTATTTGTTTGTTTAAAAGATGTCATAATTTAAGTGTTTTCATGATTAATTTTAAAACCTAAATGTTTTTTAAGAATTAATTAACTTAAGTATTTGAGTTTTAATTTAGCATTATCTATGTGGTTGTTTTGTAAAACTGAGAATTCTTTACATTGCTATTCAAAACAAAGGCTATATGTTAGATACTCTTCTATACACAACGCGATGCTTTATTTTTTAACATAACTAGATTCTTTATTAATTTAGTATCTAATTAAGTCATGATCACGAAGTTTTCTGTAATCAGAAGTCCCTTTAAGATAATTTCTGAGTTGTGGTAAAGGTGCACCCAACACCTTATTTTCTCTATGTGTGGTACGTAGCTAATTATAGACAGCTGTAACCGGCCATTAGCAGGCTTTGTCTAGATCGTACCAGCAATTGGCTTTAGAAGTTTTGATTTCAGGACATGCTTATGTTAGTGAGATACAATTTAACATTTTGTTAATTGTCTTTCAATGAGGAATTTACTAATTGTTTGAATACAAACTGACTCATATTCATGGAAGAGAATTGCAGGGAATTTATAATTAAATTATTTTAAAGAAAGTACATTAATGAAAGTATGTCAAGCCAAAAAGCACCGGGGATAAATTAATAAGTGTATGTCTTTTCAGAAAACTATATATGGTATATTGAAGACCATATGAAATTTTGATCTATTTCATATAAGAGAGTGTTTGCTAATATATTACATAACTTCGAAATATAGATGCAACACTTGTTTCTACAATACATTTTTTCTGGTCATTCACAATTAATTTATCGTAAAGAAGCCATATACACTGCTCAAAACAATTAAAGGATATTGCAGTTTTAGGTGGATTTTGTATCTGGGAAACTTTTTAGCTGATTGATACATGGTCGACAGACATAGTAGGTTATATGAGAATAAATTACACATGTTTGGCAGAAAAAAATGCATTTTATTGCGCATTTGTGTACAAAAGGAAAAAAACACAATTTGTGCATATGAGAAAAAAAGAATAAGAAAAGGTGTTTTCTTCAAAGAAAATCATTTTCAGTAGGGGGTATGGTTTCCACGGGCGGCCAGCAACGTTGAAAACCTTTGAGGCATGGACTCAATGAGGCTATTAATGATGAGTTGGGGTATTCTGCCCCACTCTTCCAGAAGAGCTCTTTCCAGTTCTTGGAGAGTTTGTGGGGGTTGTTGGCGGCCAGAAACTCATCTTCCTAGAGCGTCCCAAACGTGCTCGATTGGATTCATGTCTGGAGAACACGCTGGCCATTCCATTCGAACGATTCCTTCCTCGAAAAGGAAATCCTCCACCAGGTTTGCACGATGTGGCCTGCAGTTATCGTCGATTAAAATGAAATTATCTCCGATTGCTGCAGCGTAAGGGACTACAATAGGTCTGAGGATCTCATCCCTATATTGGCGACCAGTCAGAGCTCTATCTCGAATGATGTAGAGGTCAGTGCATCCGTCAATGGAGATGCCACCATACACCAACACTCCTCCACCGCCAAATCTGACACTTTCGTGCACGAACGCAGGATTATTCCTACTGCCACGGTCCCTCCAGATGAAAATACGCCTATTATCCGGATGCACAGAAAAACGGGACTCGTCAGAAAACAGAATATTGCTCCATTCATTTCTCCTCCAGTTGACATGCTCGGTTGCCCACTCCCTGCGGTCGCGACGATGCCTTGATGTTAATCTAACACATACCATCGGTCGGCGAGCATACAGACCTACAGCATGGAGCCGGTTTCGGACAGTCTGAGTTGAAATCGTGGTGCTTGTAGCCGAGCGAAGGTGTTGTTGGAGAAGAGTAGCGTTCATGTTTCGGTGTCTCCGAGCTGTTAACGCTAAATACCGATCTTCATTGGGCGTTGTTGCCCGTCTACGATCTTGCCCTGGTCTTCGGCCTGCACATCCACTCTCCAAAAAACGGTTCCAGATCCTGGAAATGACACTTTGTGACACTCCAATGGCTTGCGCTACTTCGGCTTGAGTTTGGCCCCCTTCTAACCTACCAACAATTCTCCAAGCTTCTGAATCTGACAAATGACTTCGCTGAGACATCGTACTCATTGAAACAAAGCAATCACTGAATGCCGATCATCCTTGTCTTCATTATCTTTTATCCAGTTGAAAGTCAAATTTCATTCGCTGCCGCTGAAGCGACGTTTTTGACGTCGAACTCAAAATTTGCATACTCCACAGTTTGAAAACCAGAAAAATTTGCATTTGTGATTCTCTTCTTCTATTTTCGGCAAAAAAATTTCGTTTATATCTTTATTTTATATAAAACTTCAAATATCCTTTAATTGTTTTGAGCAGTGTATATTATTATCTATTAATATTATGACAAAATATGTTAAACGAAAAAATACATCGTAAATATTTTCTCATGTCTATTTGTTTTTAGAAAAGATTATGTGGCATATAGGGCGCTATTTCACAATTTTCACGATTTTACATAAAGAAGTATCTGATAACAAGTTATACGAGATACAGGTATGTAGATTTGCCTCAAAAGATATTTCCGCCCTTTCAACTGTAAAAGACTACATAAATGTTTTATCTATATCTAATATTGCATCATACTTCATATTCCGATGCTTCCCATTTCTGTCCTATACTCTTAAACTTCAAAAATAAAGAATTTCTGGGATGGATAAAATGTGTAGACATTAATATATAACGGAGATTTAAAATGTGTTTTATCGTGATTCTGTCCTTTAAATCTCATGCGATAGAAACATTTTAATTTTCTTGCATGGTAGGCAGAGATGACAGGAGCGACTATTTGTTTATTCTATACGTACTACTAATTAAAAAATATTTGTGGTACTATTGTGGTATACTATTTGTGGTACATTTCTTTTGCAGTAAATTATAGAAACATATGGCAAGGATTATAGTTTGGAAAATGTGGTAACCTTCGAAGTAGAATAAAAAATAGTCACCTGTGGCAAAACTATTTTAAGCATAAATACCGTTATAGTTTCATGAAAATTACTTTTATAAACTCTAAAATTAAAGACAGTGATATCTCGATAAATATTTTGAAATCATGTTGGTTCCTGTTCATTTTTTTAAGTATAAAATATAAACAAATAGAACAAAAAAATTATTTATAAAATTATTTAAAAATAGTAAATTTAGTTTAAATGTGATTATTAGCATTTGTTCTTTGATTAGATTTTATCACGAATGGATGTTTATGTTAACAAGTTCCTTACTACACTGGCAAAATATTTGCTAATTTATGCCATATTTAATTTTAAAATAATAATTGCTAATGTAAAAATTATAGCATCTAATAGACATTTTTTATAATTGTAATGTAATTAAAATGCCACGCTTTCATAAAAGCGAAGTATTTTACTTTCAAGTAAAACAGTCCAGATTCCATTTATAGACAACTTTTAGTTATCACCTATAAAACAATTTTAAGAATATATCTAAAAACAGAAAAAAACATGATGGAGATTATACATATATTTTTATCGAAATAATTTGCGTATACGGATTACACACTGGACAAAATTACAAAGTTTTAACTATTTTTTAGGACCAAACGTAGTAGTAAAGTAATGCTGGTTATATTAGTACCCAATATTAATGCAAGGCTGCAATTATCTGAGAACATTAACATACACCTAGTGATATACCAATATTGATTAAATATTTCCTTTACATTCAAAATGTTTCAATAAAACTCCATTGTAACAGAAATATTAGATTTATATTATTCATTTTGGAAATGTAGGCGCGTAACGCTTTTTGATATAATATTGTCAAAATATAAACACACCCCCCCCCCCCCCAATGTTGGGGCAATATTTCATGCCAATACTACAAAAATTGGCTAATAAATAACAATTAACAGCATAATAGTTGCACAAAAATTGAGCAATATTTTCCTACTAAGATAAACTAACAAAATTATATAACCGGACTAAAATTTAAAGTTTTACAACTTTAGAATTTTTAATTTTTAAACCTTATCTTATTTAAAAAGCCATACAGTTATCAACTTTCTAAAATTCAATAAATTATTAAAATCAAAAACTGCATGCAATACGGGAACTACATGATCAAGATTTCGGCACAATTCAGGGACGTTCAGTCATCTTATTCTAGTGAAATATCTGATAACATGAGATGCAAGTTCTAAAAAAAATAATTACATAAAATTGTCCCTCAGGAACATTTTTCCCTCTCATTTAGAAAATACTGCATAATACTTTAAGTAGGGTGCGTTGCGTATTTGTATTCTCTGTACTCTAAAACTTTGAAACAAAGAATCTAGGAAAGGATTAGAAATGTCGACATTTATTCAAAGCAGATGTCTGACACACATTTGAAATTGACTGTTTTTTAAATCTTACGGCATAAAAACACAAATTATTTTACATTTCAGATATATAAATATACGAAAATATTTTCATGTAGCCTTATCTTCAGGAAAAATATGAATATCATGGCTAAAATTAAAGTACTCGAATAAAAATAATAAAAATATTCTGGTTGCCTTTTTTTTTTTTTTTTTAGAATTATAAAATTTTATTTTAGAAATGAAACACAGTTTTCAACAATCCTTCTTATTATTTTTTAAATAAACTTTTTCCACAAATCGATGTTTGATAATAACAAGTCCTTTACTAAAAGGACTTCATTTTTTTTCAAATTAATGCAATTTTAACTCTTGATATAATGTTCGCTAATGTAAATGTAATTATTACATCTGAAAAAAATATGTTTCTTATCATTTTTTAGCTAATTTTAATTTAATTAAAAACTCCTAATGATTTCACGAAAGTGAATTCTATATTTATGGAAAACTTTCTTAGAATTCGTATAGGCAATTCTTATTTTTTTGCAGATAGCATATTTTTATTAAATATTTTAAAAACAGCAAAAAAACAACAGCAATTTTGTATACAGTTATTATGGAGAAAACTATTGAATGGGTACTTCATACAGGGACTTTTAAATTAATTTAACTAACTAATTTATTTTAACTAATTTATAGAAACATATAGATGATTATTCGAGAAGCAATATTTAAGAACAAATAACTACATTAATCTTCTATAAGCATTATTCAGTCTTATTTGAAATATTGGGGAGAGAAAAAGTTGTTGGGAAACAGGCCTAATGAGTCAAATTGATTTCAAGACAAGATTGTTTTAGAAAAACAAATCCGCTGTAGAATGTTAATACAGATAAAAAGAGTTGCAACTGTAGTTCTAATTTTATTCTAAAGAATATCTTGTTTGTTTCATGAGTTTAAAAGAAAGATGCAATTGCTAATTGTAATCAGTCCTAATTTTCATTTTAAAATGGTAATTAAGTTGTAGTACTAAATATATCACAGATTAAATAAATGTAACTTAAGAATAACATGTAGTTTTGTATTATGCTACAGAATATGTGATTTTATACTATACAAATTCAAAATTATTACACAGATGTCTAATGAGATAAATCGCGTGGTGTGCCAATACAGGACACCACGAATCGACAGGTAAATTGTGAAAACACGTACTAAAAGTAAGTGTAAGCTTTAATCAAATTATTAGTAATTTTAATAACAGGAAATTGTCACTTCTACTTCGGGTTTAACTTTCTTTTAATTTTACACAGACAAAAACTTTCAACTGAATAAATTTGTGTTTTTTGGGCAAATAGAAGAATTAATATACAGTCGAACTCGTTTAATACGAGCACGGATAAAACGATGACACTGTTGAAAGGAGTGATTTTCAAGTTGAGAATAGTTCACCATGTAAACTATTATTAAACTTTTTATGCTTTTTACGAGTATCATGGCTAATACAAGAAAGAGATCTGTTTTTCAATATGATTTTCGGCGAAAAGTAGCGTAGAGTTAAGAAATAAATCCATTTCTTATCGAACACTATTCTCTATTAATGGTAATATTTTTACATTACAACTATCTGTAAAAATGTAATTGTTTATGAGATAATGACGACGTTTCAAATACCACCACTATGAAATATTTACAACTGAGCTATGGAAAGGTAGAAAAATAGAAGAACACCTTTATTAATTTTTTTTATCTGAACTATGGGTAATATTTAACAGTCTTTTTATGTCACTTATTGCACTGATAAGATGTAAAGGATACGTAAAATCAATAGACTGAAAATTGCCGTGAACATTGATAAAAAAGTCTAATTGCGATTGATATGTCGCTGTTATACGAGTTTGGTAACAGGGAAGTAATCAGTTATATTACTGTACGTCGTTCATGTCTTATACAAATACTAGTTCTTAGATTCTTTGACTTCCAGTAATGCGATTTTGCTTTTAAAAAATGTCTTTCACAAAGGTAAGACTGAATATTTTATTCTAACATTATATTTTAAGTTAATTTTATTATTGCGATAATTAGAGCAATTAGTTTAATTATGTGTGTGTTTTTAAGATTTCTATTATCTTCATGGGTATTACGAGTAATGGTTAATACGAGGACTTTTATAATATACAGCGTGTCCGAGAAAGATCTTTATCATTCTAAACATTAACGAAAATACTAATAGGTGAAATGAAATGCAGTTTGCTGCAAAAGAATGGAGAAATGTAAGAGTTTTTTTACAGTATCTTCAATGTGGCTGTACATGAGCTCCTTAGTAGAACGAAGAATGTCGAGCGTGTACTCGATTTCCCTCCAAGTGTTTTTTAACATTTGCGGTGTAACAGTTTGGATTGATGAGTGATGATTTCATTATTTGTCATTCCATACTTCAGGCAATAGATACCAGAAAAAAACTCTTCGATTTCTTCATTCTTTTGCAGAAAACTGCATTTCATTTTACCTATTAATATTTTTGTTATTAATGCTTAAAATGTTAAAGACCTTTCTCGGATACGCTGTACTTGCTTCTAGTATTGAATGAGTTCGACTTTAAAAGACATAGCATCAAATCTTTTAAGTTATTTCTAGCAAGAATAGTGAAAGTTAAGATTTTTCTCTTCTTAATGTCAGAAAGAACATGAGTGTCGTCCGTCTAACTCGAGAGTATTAGGGGACTTCACAACTTGCAGAAACTGTATGTTTTATGACTGTAAAAAAATTTCAGTTTATGAGTAAATATTTTTCTAAACATACTAATGCAATAAAAGAAAAGTTTGCACCACACTTATTTAATATGGATAACCATAATAATAATTTTTAAAAAAAGTCCTTCCGGCCTGTACCGGGAGGAAAAGATAGCTTTCCTATATCTTCGTTTTAAAATTTTAGCTAATGCTACACGAAAACAGCAAGTTAAAATGCAAAGAAACGTTTACAAAAGATTCGTTAATACTGAATTTGAATAAGAAATTCGCCAAATTATTGAGCAATAGCCAAATTTGCTTCATTTATGAAGACTTATTTTGGTCACCAAATTTGGCGATATTTCGCCAAATGTCGCCAATTTTGGCGAGAATTTGGCACTAACGGATATGAATATATAGTTTTATGCGTATGATTGGGAAAATTATTACAACAATGAAAGAAAATAATTTGCGAGTAATCGCGTTAATGTGCTGTTTTGTTTCAAAGTGTCAGCCACCCTAGAATTTTAAACTGCTCTATCTCAGCCATTTTTTAAGATAGAGGTAAACCAAAAATGCTCTGGAATCCTTGTATCAAGGCCTAACACGTAATTAAAAAATAAATTTGAATTTTTAACTTTTTTGTATATTTATTTTAGTTTTAAATTTTTAAATGACCGCCATCTTGAAACAAAATGGCGGATCAAGCTGGCCAACGAACTCGGTCGAGACATTGGTTAGCTTAATACACACAATTAGTTTCATCAAAATCGATTTATAAATACGAGCGTTATCGTATGACATAGGTCAGATATATATATATATATATATATATATATATATATATATATATATATATATATGGATATATATATATATATATAAATCAACATTTGAACGGAGGGTGGTTTTGGGGACTGGGGGTCATGATCGGTGAAAATATATCGAAATTTTCCGAACTGCTTTCCTCCGAACGGCTGCAATAGGTAGTTAGCTGCAATAGGCTGCAATACGGCTGCAATAGGCTGCAATAGTTGCTTTATACTTTTTTGTATTGAAAGCTACTTAAAACATAAGTATTCATATCCCACATATTGACTTGTAATCTCTGGATGCTAGTTATTAATGCACTGTAAGAATATGATTACAACAGCGCATTTTATGAATTGATGCTTTCTGCCTTAGGGTAAATGATATCAAGTATTTTTACATTCATCAAATATAAAATTACCACCACTACGAAGGAATGTTCGTGGCCATGTGAAAAAACATGGGGCCAATAGTGGTGAGATACATAAAAACAGTTAATAAGACAAAGAAATATATGCAAAAGAAAATTGTTTATTAAGTAGTTAATGCCTCCCCCCGACACACACACACACTCATGGGTAGCTATACTAAATGAAGAGGAACCTGTTTATGAGACCATTAAAGGTCATTATCTAAGCTACTACGTAAAAGGTGTCTTTGAAATTTTCTGTATAAAAAATAAAGCTACGATGTCTTACACTCACGCACCGATTTTTTTTTAATCGGTTATAAAAAGGAAATCGCAAAGCTCTGGGCATTTTTTCCTTTAATGGTAACCTAGATATGCTTGTATTATGCTTGTATTAAGTTAATTGTTTGGCGCGGAATTGGAAAGCGCGCCAATCAAAAACTTGCCAAACATCGGTGCATAAGTGTAACACATCTGTTCCAAAAATAAGCGTGGTGTGCTGAGGCGTAAATAGTGGCATCAAACAAGTACGCGATACAAAATTATGCTATTTAAATATTAAATAAAAGTTTTCTAACCTAAAAAAGCGGTATCATAGTCCTTAGAAATTGTAATCAGTATACTCACCTTGAAAAATATTTTAAATGTAACTAACTTTGATGAAAAATTATTATCTCGATAAAATGAATTTTAAACTAGCATTAACGATGTAATGGTCATCTGCTGTAACTCCATTTAAATATTAAATAGAAATTTTCAAATTTGAAAAAGTAGTTGCAAACTCCTTGAACATTACAGAGAGTTTACACACCATGAAAGCAGATTTGTATGTGTCAAATTCCGAAGTCCGCTATTTAAATATTAAATAAAATATTTATAATTTAAAAAAGTGGTGCCAGATTAAATTAAGGATTAAATTTATTTATATAGTAAAGAATGAATTTTAGATTGGCATTAATGATTAAGTTATTTGTCAAAATCAAAAATAAATAAAAATACGGAAAACTTGCGTACCAAAAAAATAAATTTCGATTGTTTATTGAATAGTGTTAAATAACAGTTATAATAAGTAAATTCTTTTTGCGTAAAGTATTATTAATTCTTTTGTTTCCCATTTTCATGCTTTTAAAATACTTTTATTTACTGCAGAAATTCTTATGACACATTAAGCTATTTCCTAATATCTTCCATATGAGGAATAATGGGAGAATTGCGTTATTCGCAAAACATTCCTTTATAAAATTACTGCATTTTTAAAGCCAAACTAAACATTTTTCTGAAGTCTAATGTACTTTCATTTGCTTTATTAAATACATGTTTCCAGAAACGATATTGAAAAAAAAAATTTATACAAGTGTTCTATTAGCCCTCATTCTGCCCTATAGTACAATATTTTATTTCGGATACTCTGCGATTCGGCATTATCTGCACTCTTAAGCTTTGAGGATAAACAATTTCTGGAAGGGATAAGAAGTAACGACAATGATGTATAGCAGTGATTTGAACGAATTCGATGGTGATTTCGTCCTTTAAATATATTGTCTTGAAGAAACTGATTTTTTTTTTTTTTGCATTCACAGTACATAAACGATACAAAAGAAGATATATGAACTGTACTAGCTCCTTAACAACTGATCTCTTAAAGGGAAATGTGTAGGCATATATTTACTTTAAAAGAGTGTATACAATATTCTGAAAATAAGAAAAAAAATGTAACAATGAAAATATAAAATTTGTTTTCGAAATATATATTTATTTTTACTTTTTGCTAGGGGCTTTTAATAAAACGATCTTACAATGCATGACATAGTACGAGACATTTTGATGATAAAATGTCGTTGGTATTTTAAAGTAATGTCAACTTCTGCAAAATACGTTTTTTGAAAGGAATAGCTGTTTTCTTCATGTTCTGCAGATAATACATTTATATGCAAATGTCATATTTAATGCATCTGGCAGAAATATTCCAATTTGTATGTATTTTATATGTGGTACTTAAATGCCTGTTGAAAATGCAGTTGCACATAAAGTATAACAATATATAAATGACAAAATATGTAATACAAATTAAAACGTGAAGAGTGAAGGTTATTCCGATATTTAAATGCTCAGATCTTATTCAATGGAAACATGCATGTTAACGTAAATATCATGTACATAGAGATAAATCCCAAAACTTGCCAATACGCTAATCAAATGCATATATAGAGAGAAAAAATTAGAAAACCCATATTTGTTATATAGTTGTCCAATATTGCGCAAATTTTGAATTCGGCGAACGTTTATTCAATGCATTATGATATTGTTTGGGCATTGGCTTTGCATGTTCTATGGATAATTCAGAATTCAGTCAAAAATACTAAAAGGTGTTTAATATGCTGTTAAATACATAAAATAAAATGTAAAATTGTATGTCTAAACCTACTACTTTCAAGTACACTCGTACTCGTCATCAGGGTTGAAAACAGAAAATACGAAATTCGAGAAACTGTCTCTTTTCAAATGAAAATCCGTTAAAATATTTGAAAATGAAATGTAGGGCAGTTGGTTGTTTGGTGGGTGAAGACTGTCCCACTAACTTAGTAAATTGATCCAATTTTACGGAATAATGTAGAATAGAGTATCGTTGTGTGTAAATGTAATTGTATCTGCATATAGTCTCTAAAGGTTATCTGATAGATGAACAGTAATAACCAAACATTTTCATGATGATCTTTAGCTTGTTAAAATGTATATTAATATCACATCTCTGATTTAATATGCATTTTGCGATGTGAGGAGTTCAGATTTTATATCTGAAATATGTTCATTAAGACGTATCTGGAATTTGTGCATTGTCATCCGAATACAATATATTTTGTTCTTTGTTGTCATCATTTGTGATAACTGGTAGAAGGTAAACTTCTGCAGTTTCATCTATGGGGTTGGGGGTATATACTGTTATGAAGTTTTACTTTTAGTTTCATTGGTGGATTAGCAATTAAGTTTATTTTATATTTCTGTAAGCAGTATTTCAATCTTTCAAATAGACCAGAAATATATTGAAATTTGTGGAGTTTAGATTTTGGTTAAATTTGATATTAGTTCTGTTGTTTTTATATTGAATTTGATAAATCAGTCTATTAATGAACTTACTCCATAATCATAAGAGATAATGAACCATTATCTCTTGCGATATCTCTAGTATTATCCAATTCACGTTCAATATGTTTTGTGGACAGACTCAATTTCCAAAGGAAAACGGTATATTACGGTCAATTTTGTTAACTTCATTTAAAAATTGTTTCAATAATTCCAAACCTCAATCCCAAATGTTATCGACGAACCTTTACCAACAGGTCGGTTTAACTTGAAATTCTTTCATAATTTTATTTTCAGCAGGGCGTAATATGATCTTGGTTGGGCACCCCGAAATGGGACAACCTATTGGGGCAACAATCAAATGCTAATAAAATTTATTATTGATTTTAAAAACATTTTTATTTACTATTAAATTAAAACCAGATTTGAGGATATTTTTAGTATCCAAATCCAATGACAACTTCTAATTTCTTTTAGATCAACCGAAGGATATAAAAAAACTACGTCCACGCTGGCGAGTATACTGTTGTGCGCTCGGGGTTCGAAAGGATTGATGCCAATATATAAAAACAATCAGCAAGCTTTATTTACTCTAAACAGTTCAATAAGAACACAAATATCTTCTCAAAACACAAATATTCAGTAATCTTCAAATCTAATAACAGCACAGCAAAATTTCACACAGAACAATATAGCGTATTCAATACGAAATCGCTCATAGACAACACAGTCTCAAAGCAAAAGCCTCTCGTGTGAATTCAATCACAGCTGATAGTGAACTGAACTCGTGGAGGTTCCAGCTGGCCCTTATATAGGTTTTAGAGATAAATGTAGAATTTTCCAGAGGTTTCGGATGCTAGAAGTTACCAGAAAATACTTCAACTTTCGAGAGAGGACCTCAATGTACAGGTGTAAGGGGGGACACAGAAAATATCGCCAAATTCGTCTTTGGCGATATATCGCCAAATTTGGTGACAAAAATAAGTCGCCAAAACCATCGCCAACTTGGCGATAAACCCATTCCTTGGCGATTTTCCCATAGACCTCCATTGTAAAGAAGATGCTATAAGGTTGCTTTTCTTGCAAAGCACCCAAGGCCTTTTGCATTGAGTTACATAATTTTCGATGGGAAATACATTAAATAATGCTGCAATTTCACTATAAAAAAACTGGAATATGTACAAAATTCATAGACAAGTAATTTTACTCCTTCTATTACTTGTAATATCACAGTCTTTGATTTTGTTGACAAAATCTGTAGTAGATGTAACTACATATTCCGAATGGGAGATTAGAGGCTTCAAAAGGATGACATAAACTACTCCAAGGTGTATGTAGGGTCTTGACACTTAGGAACTATGGGACAAATAGGATTCCCTTCCCTGTGGTCTTTACCCGGCCGATTATTCACGGGGGGGGGGGGGGGTTGACAGAAATTTTGTTAAGATTAATTTTGTCCTTAAGTTCTTTTTGGCTAGCCGCCAATTTTAATGAGGTCAATGGTTTTCCTAGTAATGCTGTCGGGTCTCGCTTTAAAATATTACAATTTAACTTATCGATAAAAGCCTCAATTTTTGAAATATATTCGCCTCTTTCCATTATAACCAATTTATTTGAATTATCTGATTTTCGGGTTAGTATAAAGTTTCTTAATAATCTTCTCAAAGTACTTATGTTGATTGCTTTTAATATTATTCTTATTTAAAAAGGATTAAAGGTTATAACGGATTAAACTACATACTTCCTCCTTCTTATCCTGTGAAATTGAATTTGCGATACTTTCGCAATCAGTGATAATCGATTTTAAGTCTGTTTTGTTCTGAAACATGTATTTACGCCCCAATGATAAAACTTGACGTTCTTGGTTACTTAACACTATATTAGGAAGATTAAGATATGGTACTGATTTAATCCTATGCTGTGGTTCCTTAATTTGTGATGATAACAAATACTACTTAACTTACCGTTAGTAATTGCCTCTTTATCTTTACGTTGAATATCCAGGTATAGTTGCACAATATGCATAAAAGCATCGAAAGTACCCTTCTCTAGTTTCTGATTTAACTCGTTATTCGATGCTTTTATGCATAGTATGCAACTATAGTTCAGCAGACTCTAGAAACCAAAACACTCTTTTACGTATTTTTTAAATTGAAATCACGTATATAACAACCAATTTTGCTCAAATATTGCACACAAATCCACTGTCGATTTCAATGCATATTCAAGTATTTTCAAAGACGTAAATTTAATTCCCACAAGGGACAAGGTTTAGGTCTTTTCACTGCTTTAATCATATGAACCGTTGTAATAAAAGATTGTTACTTAAATTTTTGAAGTTACATTTCTTCATTAAGACATAATTCTATTGCTACTCTTGTTCAAAAGTTCAGTTCTGTTTAAAGAAGATTCGTGTTTAACAGGCGATATCTAAATTCCATGTGTCAGCACAACCATAAAGCACAATATTTTGTACACAGGGAATAACATTCAGTAGAACGTTCTTTTTAGTTCTCCCAAGCGCTTTTTATAATTACTACGGAAGCTTTATTGTTGTGGTATTCAGATATTCAATGTACACTACAAAATAAGACACGTGTTTTTTTAATCTAGGGAAATGTAATATAATTACGAATGAAAATATGCAATAACCTCTTTCGATTTGCTCACGTTTCCAGAAAGCCTTCTTTATCTTTAGAAACTTCAGAAACCAATATGTTTGCGATATTTAAAGAAGCATTTCTAAAAACAAAGTTAATGTCGCTGCAACCAATTTTCGTAAACGTCTATGAGTAGTTTTTATAGCATATTAATCAGTTTTTTCAACACAGTATATAGGTTTTTTAGATGCTTTAATTCTCAGTTAAATATTTTCATGTTCAACAAACAGGTTTTACTGAAAAACCTGATAAATTAACAGCATTAACATTAACATAAAAAATAATATTATATGTCATTATTGCATGTCAAAAATCCATTACGCAGCTAAAAATGCTTAATTCAGAATTGATAGCAATCTAAAAAACAATATTTTTTTAGGATGCATTTGAGAAAACTGATTATTATAATATAAAAATTGCTAGGAAACGTTTCCGAAAATCAGTGGCAGCAAAAGTAACTGTGTTTTTATGAATGTATTATTTTTTTTTTCAAACATATGTTAGTTTCGGAAGTTTCTAAAAATAACAAACCCTTTTCTGAATCATGGATAACTCGGAAGAGGTTATAGTGTATTTTTGTTCGGGGTTTTATTATATCTTCGTAGAATAAGAAACATTCGACTCTTTTGACAATATAGTTAAATAAAAGTAGATGGCCCTCAAGAATTGCAGTTCTATTTTTCTAATTGATAAATTTTAAAATCCACGTGTAACGGATTAGAAAACTCAACGTCTCCGAGTGGGTGAATATGACTGGTTTCCACTTGTCCAGTGATTACTAATTACATTTCTGTACATTTTTCAAATATTAATTACTGTTTATTTAGCCGCAGTAAACACACTGTTTATCAAAAATCTTACAAAGAAGAAATCTCATGTCAATGACTATTATTTCGGAAATGAGTATGAAAGTAAAGGTATCTTTACTTAAGAGTACAATCGGTGACTCTGATCGATTTGCAGTGCTTTGCCATTACATTTAGCAATGTTATTATATGTCACACAATACAAAGCATGTCCATTCAGAAATTTTTTACTTTATTTTCATGAATCTTAAAGTTATGAATAATCTGGGGTCGTCATGGAGTGAGGCACCCTGTATATTTAAGTTAATAAATGGATATTATTCCAGATTTTCTATACATAATTTGTTTCCGGCGTACTATAACATCTCGCAGAATGTCATCACATTAACTGAATACACTGCCATATAATGAATACGAGTCAACACTACAAGGAAAGATTTTTTTCAATATTCAATGTAATCCCCAGTTTCCAAAAATGATAATAATACGAGCTCAAGAATGAGTTAGCTTATGTTCCGCCAATAACGTTTGGGCATGTAAATAGATTTAATTCGTGACCGCTCAATAACGTGTTCAGTATGGCTGATTTAGTGCAATAATCAGTTGTCTAAACATGATGTGTTCAAAACCCCATTTTGTATGCTTTGTGTTTTCATAAGTTTTTCACGGCCTCAAATTCTTTTTAAACAGTAGTTCTTGGCCTTTTCAGCCTTAGACAGATAGAGTAAAAAAAAAGATCGTAGTAATTCTAAAACAACCATTCACTTTGACACGAAAACAAAATAGATTAAAATATTTTTATTTAAAAATGCACACAGAATATGAGCTTTAATTTCTAAATGCAGGTTTTTTTTTTCTAAATTGGCGGCTGTATCCATATGAAAATGTAATTAATTTATACATAAAATATACTAGTTTTAAAACTTTTTTATATATTTGATAAACTCTAGGACATAATTATAATCAAAGTTTTTTAAATCATAAGAAAAACTATTTACTTTTACGTAAGGTAAACTTATTACTGAATAATAATAAAATTGATTAAATCCCATTTTCATTCAAATTAACAAACTAAATTTTTCTAAACATATTATGTTCTTCAAACGAAAAAAAAAATTCATCCTAGATTTAAAAGAAAGTTCTCGCCTGATACTTTCATAATATTAATTAAAACTTTGTAGTTTGCATTTTTTTTTTCTTCAGTGAAAAATTTCGCAATTCATTACGATACATTTTTCGGAGATATGTAAAATATTAGATATTTTAATTGAGTTAATATCTCTTAGAAAGTATAGGAAATTTATTGAAAAGATAATTAAAATTTTTCATCTCTGAATTAAATGAAGTATTTTTTATTGCACGTCCACCATTAAAAAATTCCTTTTATAATAAAAAGTATTTTGCTGTTTCAAGAATAGTTATTTTTTATCATCATAAGATTCTTTAAATGTTTATAAAAGAAATTTTACTTTTAAAACATATTAATTTAAGTTCATTATTCCATACACGTCTGAGATGTTTTCAGTGTTCCGTTTTCAAATTTAACAAGTAAGAAAAATATATATATATATATAATTGTTTCAAAGAAAAAAAACCGGCTTCAAAAGATTCTTTCTTTACTTCATGTAATCGCTGATACTTGAACTGTTATCTACTTGGAATCATGCATGGATTGGTTTATACCAGATCTAAAACAGAAAAATCTATTTAAAAACAACTTAAAACACCACCTGAGCTCGACAAACTTCAACACGAAACCCAACCGAGGCACTAAATAAAGGTACATGAATCCATATTTTATTGTGATTTTGAAAAACACTCTGTATATGTATCTCTAATAGCAAATTTATGCAGAAAAATAAATATATATACTTCTTTATATCCAAATAGATAGCTACCAAAATTCCGCAAGTGTCAAAACCCCAACAGAAACTGACCCGAACTCGAAACAACTGGAGCTAACCCAACCCAAACATGATACTTCAATAAAACAAATATTGCCAACTCATCCAACAGCGGTGGGGTCGGGCACAAATGAAATTAAGTTATGAGACTTGTTGTAGGCCTCTGATCCACATTTATTAAAACTCATTGTTGCCAATATAACTTCATGTGAAGCGCAGTAAACAATGATATATTAAAATGTTTTATGTGTTCCTGTATAAAATAAGCTATATACAGTACGACGAATATTTCAAGAACAAAATGTCTAGATAAAATCATTTTAAGTGAATGCGATGAGCTGAAATTAAATATTTCTCTTAGATATTTTTCTATTACACATAGATTTACACGTTAGAAGTCTGGATTTTCTATTCATATTACATTATTTTTCAACATGATATTTTTTTTCAGAAATGTGAAGATAAAAACTGAGCTCCGCCATACACAATTTCTAAAGAACTCCTAACGCACGACCAGAAGAGTCCTGTGTGCACTACGACCGGTGGGGGCGTCGTCACCTGCGCAGCACTACCATTCTCCCAAGAGAATGACGACATAGGTCGCTGCGATTCGTGGTGGAGCCCACCCTCTAAGGACACCACAACATAACACTTGAGGACGAGCAGGAGTTTCCCGACGGCTTCGGAGCCGAGCACGTACAGGGGTATCGTACTCAATATTTTTTTTAGATTATTCGTATATATGTTTTGATAGAGTATTTGTAATGTAATCCATTGTTCATTATATGCAAGTATTTCTGCATCTCATCTGTCTGTAGGATTTTTTTATTGTGGCTATTTCCTGGTGAAACCGTTCACTTTATTCATCACAAAAGATTTTAATAAAATAAACAATACAGTTAAAGGTAGTTTTATATTTTAAATAAGCACTAAAATTGAAAATATTCATAACAAATTCATTACAATTTTATTTTCATAATGTTTGTGAATAATACAACAATACATTTGATTTACGAAAAGCTTTGTCACATTCATTCCAAAGTACATTAAAAACATAAAATTTTATATAAAAGACAAAATGTATGTTTTGGAGTGGTATGTATTCCTCCCTCTATTATAGCTGATCAATGACTAGTTACGAAACCGTTATATTTTTATCTACACTTCCAGTTGAAAAAATATTTCAAATGTTGTTCTTCAACATATCGAAAGTCATCGCCAAAATTGTTATTTTTCTGAAAGTTACAAAATTTAAATTTTTATACGGTTACCTACTCTTTTAAATTTCATTTTGAAAAACACTTTCCATGCTGTAATCTGTAAAAAGAAAAAAATCTTACACTTTTATGACACAAACTTGGTGAATTGTGATACTTTGGCAAATTTTCAGGATATTTAAGCATTAGAAATGCATCTTTAAATTTTCAGTGTAAACAAACGCTTAAAATAAATTAAAGTTTCCGTTGTAAAAAATGGTTTTGTTTGTTTCACTTGATCTAGGGGAAGTTTTTCTGAATATAACTTAATTGATCCAGGTATTCGTATAAAATTTTAAGCATCGTAACTGTTCCAAAATAGGTGATATGGCGCGAATGGCTTTTAATATAATATACAACAACATTTTAAACATTTTGGCAATTGAATGTAAAACACTAAAACTAAATGCTTAGGGTGTCGCTATTGATCAGCGATAACAAAGGCTAACCTGTATTCATCAGAATTTCATATAACTGTTTATATATATTATATTTTAACGGAAAGAAACGAATCAAATTATTAGATTGTCAAAAGTAATTAAAATATAAAAATTGTAATTTAAGTAACTATATTTATTATTGTTTTATTTTATTTTATTTTATAAATTCCTGTTCGAAGTAAATCTATGTTCGCCGTCTTTAAAAAAAAAAAAAAAATGTTGAAAATTTACATGAAAGGCGAAAGGAAGCATCTGTTTTTTTAATACTTTTCCCAAAACAAAATTTTAAAAAAAACGCACTTGTACTCAGCGAAAAAAAAACTTGAGCAAAGTTCTACATTCTCTAAAACGAAAGAACAATTGAACGTTTGCATAATGTGATACACTGAGGACGGAGATCCTCAAAAGCAAACAGATAAAATTAGAATAAATGTAAACTCACTTGATTTTTTGTGTTGTTGTTGTTCATAAGCAAACGTTTGAAGTTCTTAATGTATTGGAAAAAGTCAGTGAAAGTTACTTTTTAAAGATACGATAACTAATCGAAAAGGCATCAAAAAACCTTTTTTTTCTCTTTTCAATTTAATTTTTTAAAAACCGTTTAAGGCAAAAAATAATATACAAATTAGAAAGAATGTAAACAAAAGATAAAAACATTCCATAATATTAAAGCGCATATTTAAGTACTGTGATTTTAAAAAATATCAAAAAAGGTTTTATTGAGATGTTTTATTAGAGTTTAAAGAATATTTTGGTGCCAAATGGAATAAATTGTGAATATAGTAATTTGCTTGTTTATAGCTAATAAGAGCCTATCATGTAACGAAAGAACAATTGAACGTTTGCATAACGCTCAGTATCGCTGTTGTTATGTGGTGTTGATATCTAATAAAGGGCCTCCATGGTCAGTAATATATCATTTTGGATATGGTCCGACATTTTTATATACATGAAATTTATATACATGAAATATTCGCATATACAGGGTGATTCATAAAAGATGGGCAGAACTTTAAGGGGTTATAGTACACTTAAAGACAAATAATATTAAATAGGAGACTAAGGGTCCCAGACGTATTCCCAAGGAGATAGGGGGCATTAAAGTTTAGGGTCCGAAATTTCAAATGATTATAAAACATGGAAAAATTGGTCGATTCGTTTGCGGTTTTTGCAAAAAATTTTCTTTATGCCAGTATTTTCTTGAAATAAAATTTTAAAGTTCAATTTCAAAAAATGCCGATAGGGGGCGCTTTAGACTTTGGAGTAACAAACAACTATTTTTTAACGTTATTTTTTGTATTTCTTTAAATGATTTCGAAAGCTTAGACTTAAACTTAAATTTTGATCTAAAAATCTGAGTCCTAACGAGTAGTTAAGTAGCGTAAACTGAAATTTGAAATTTGAAACCCTTCTCCCCCCAGAACAAAAATCAGTTATTCCCGATCTTTGTGTCGTAGATTAGGCTCTAACTACTGCCGCGTTTTGCTAAAATTATTCTTTATGTCAGTATTTTCTTGAAAATAAATTTTAAAGAAAATTTTCAAAAAATTCCGATAGAGGGCGCTTTAGACTTTGGAGTAACGAACAACTATTTTATACCGTTATTTTTTGTGTCTCATTAAATGCTTTCTAAAGCTTAGACTTAAACTTAAATTTTCAGCTCAAAATCTGAATCGCTGAGCGTGGTTCAGTAGCGAGGGGAGGGGGTTCAAATTTCAACTTCTGAACATAGTTCAGTTTGCACTACTTAACCATGCCCAACGATTCTGTGCTGTGATACGAGGCAAAAATACAACTTTCGTCAAGGACTGCATAGTCGGAATTCACTCATAAAGGCACTGGCACAGTTGGAAACGTCGCTCATGCAAACGTTAAAGCTCCATTCTGACGCTAGTCACCGGGTGAAGAAGGAAACAGAAAGTATGCAAATGTCAAATGGGGAAGAAGAAGAACACGTATGCAAAATTTCGACACGATTCAGGCATAAAAACCACTGAACGGTGAGTCAAGTGTAAGTCGCTGTAGTAATGAATCGGAAGATGGTGCCCTTCACGAATAAGGAAAAGGCTGAGATGCATTTAATTTACGGAGCGGCAGATGGAAATGGTGCAGAGGCACAACGAATGTACGGAGAGCGATTTCCTAACAGGCGGTTGCCTAACCGCAAAACTTTCGAGCGCTTGCACAGACAGTTGTGTGAGACGGGATCATTTCTCGCTTCCCGGTCGAATGCAGGTCGTGCAAAAAAGGACGAATCAGTAGTTGTTGCAGAAGCCATTCTGGATGTAGTAGCGGCGCAGCTAAGTACAAGTACACGAACAGTGGCTAGCCAGGTGGATACCTCACAGTCCACGACTTGGAGGGTACTGAAGGATGAACATTTGCTCCCGTTTCATGTGCAACGAGTCCAGAAACTGTCTCCAGGGGATTATCCAAATCGTATTGAATTCGCCCGCTGGTTTCTGCAGCAGAACGCGCTAAATCCACATTTTGGACGAACTGTGCTTTTCACCGATGAATGTACCTTCACACGTGAAGGTACATTTAACACACACAATGCACATGTATGGGCGGATGTCGATCCACATGCTACGTATCCACATGCTCATCAGAGACGCTTTTCCATCAATGTTTGGGCAGGAATCCTCGGAGACCACCTAATCGGACCGTACCTTCTTCCTGAACGCCTCAACGGTAAAACATACCTCACATTTCTGCAACATGTGCTGCCAGACCTGTTAAACGTTGTTCCTCCACGCATCCGGCGGGTCATGTGGTTCCAGCACGATGGAGCGCCAGCCCATTACGTACGAGACGTCCGCAACTATCTGGACATCACATTTCCGAACAGATGGATTGGTCGAGGTGGTCCTGTTGCTTGGCCTGCTCGCTCGCCAGATCTTTCACCCCTCGATTTCTTTTTTTGGGGACGATTGAAGGCTCTTATGTATGAGACACCCATTGAATCCCCCGAGGAACTGGTCGCCAGACTTTCCGCCGCTGTAGGGGAAGTGCTCGAAAAGCCTGATGTTTTCGCGAATGTTCGCCGTTCCATTTGTCGCCGTTGTTCTGCGTGCATAACCTCTGGTGGTCACAATTTTGAACATTTATTGTGATTACATGTTAATAAATATGCTTTGGTAACATAATCCTAATTTGTGTCTTTTTACCTCGTATCACAGCACACAATGTGTGGACATGGTAAACTGAACTGTGCTCAGGAGTAGAAATTTCAAACCCCTCTCCCCAGAAACTTAACCACGTCTAACGATTCAGATTTTGGGCTGAAAATTTAAGTCTAAGCTTTAGAAAGCATTTAATGAGACACAAAAAATAACGGTATAAAATAGTTGTTCGTTACTCCAAAGTCTAAAGCGCCCTCTATCGGAATTTTTTGAAAATTTTCTTTAAAATTTATTTTCAAGAAAATACTGACATAAAGAATAATTTTAGCAAAACGCGGCAGTAGTTAGAGCCTAATCTACGACACAAAGATCGGGAATAACTGATTTTTGTTCTGGGGGGAGAAGGGTTTCAAATTTCAAATTTCAGTTTACGCTACTTAACTACTCGTTAGGACTCAGATTTTTAGATCAAAATTTAAGTTTAAGTCTAAGCTTTCGAAATCATTTAAAGAAATACAAAAAATAACGTTAAAAAATAGTTGTTTGTTACTCCAAAGTCTAAAGCGCCCCCTATCGGCATTTTTTGAAATTGAACTTTAAAATTTTATTTCAAGAAAATACTGGCATAAAGAAAATTTTTTGCAAAAACCGCAAACGAATCGACCAATTTTTCCATGTTTTATAATCATTTGAAATTTCGGACCCTAAACTTTAATGCCCCCTATCTCCTTGGGAATACGTCTGGGACCCTTAGTCTCCTATTTAATATTATTTGTCTTTAAGTGTACTATAACCCCTTAAAGTTCTGCCCATCTTTTATGAATCACCCTGTATATTTCATGTATAAAAATCCGATGTTCTGTTTAGAACTTATTACTACCCTATTATATTTTTTTTTTCAAAAAATTTGAGATAACCAAAGTTTCAAGTGTAAGGCAGTAGTTAATTCTTGAAGTAAAATGCGTAATTAGTGAATGCTTCTTTTTTTAATGTTTATTTTTTAACAATTTATTTTTTATTTCTCTCGCAATAAAAAAACTTTTTTTGCAATTATATCAAATTTATAACAGAAAGAAGCAATAAGTCATTAAAAGTCTAGAAATATACCACCACATTTTCAATAAATGTAAAGATTGTATTATATTAAATCTTTATTTCAGTATGGAATGAAATATAAGCGAAAAATTATTAATATTCATGGACGATCTTGAACAATGCGTTCTTTTATATGTTCTTTATTTAGTAAAATCTTTATGTTAAAGACTAGCAGAATCACCCACGTTAGCTCGTGATACCCATAGGACAAGCCCGGACAAAAAATATACATGCAATAATAAGGCGATCAGAATAATGCCGAAAATCGTTCAAAAAATACACTATAAAAATTACTATTGTCGTAATAATAGTAAAGTCATTCTGTTTTATAAAGGAGAATGCAGGTTTTCTCTAGTGGGTGTAACAAAAAGTATATAATTTCCCTGTCAATACCGAAAAAAGATGCAAAACTTGCAACCGAATGGCGTAGAATTTAGTGAAATTCTATTTAATATGGTTTGAAAATAAAGTTTTTACTTTATAAATAGGCGTTCATTTAGGAAAATTAAGTAGCCTCCACTGATGATAAAACAGTATTTATAAATGGAAACACGCTTTCATTCATAAGTATAAAATCGATCATGATGTCATTTTCTAGAGATTTTTAGTCGTATCGTCAGTCATTAAGTTTTGTTTGAAAGAGAAAGAACTGACTGACTATTTAATACAAAATGTAGAAAATCTTAATACAGCATCGAAAATATAAAATACTTAGTTAAAAGGCACAGCTGTATTATACAAACAAAATAGGAAATCAAACATAGTAACCGTTAGTAGACATAGTTTATGTCACACTGAAAGTGTCTCATAGGAAAGTCATATTTAGCGGAATTTTTTTCTTCCTGAATTTTTCTTTGCAAGTAAAATGTCTGTATTAAAGTAGATGGTTTAACTCTAAATACATTTATATGAAGGTACTACGTCATTTTATTGGACTTATAGTAACATTTTAAAATCCTAATCCTAATAATATTATAAATCTGATTGTGTGCAAATGTTAGGCTGAAGCCAGCGTCAAAATGGAGCCTTTAATGATCCTGTATTTTTGCATATAGGCTGATTATAACCCTCATTTGAACATAGGCTGGTTTTTGTAAATTTCATTCAAATATTTTTCTTAATAATTCAAAATTTAGTTATTTTCATAGAAAATAAATGGACATTTTTTCGTATAATATTTTAAAATGGTTAAATTTACTTTACCGTTGCTAATACTTTATCGTTGCCAAAACTAAAGAAAATCCCGGAATAATAATTTTTACTCAACAATTTCGTTTTAACTGAAAACTTTTCACGTGAAAAATGAAAATGAAATACAAAAATTAAAGAATTAAAAAGAAGATTAAATTATTATTATTATATTATTAGAAATAAAACGTACTTTTTTTTAGTTTTTGCTAATAATACAAGGTCTCAATATGTGTAACCATAGGAAACAGGCGAATATGACGTCATTCATCTAAAATAAAGCGAATATGTTTTGATTGGTGAAATAAAATGATCTTGGGTTTTTTCTTCACTTTTTTTCTTTTTTCTCTTTTCTATGATAACAATACTTGGCGTTTTACCGTCTGCGCACTGCTAATATAACTATACCGTATCTTTTCTTTAAATTTTAAAAAAAGTAAAAAGAAGTTTGAAAAGAAAATAGATAGCAAATGTCAATAACATGCTCCGCAAACTTATCCATGTCGAAATTGACGTCATGGATAGCGGGAAACAGTTAATTTCATTCTTAAAACTAAAATAATAACTCGATTACCTGAAAAAAAAGACGAATGTTAATAGTTCCATTTTTGTTGATAAAACCTAAATATTTAATATTATTTCGTTAAGGTAACATAATTTCCCCTATGCAGTATTGCAATTAAGGCTACATAATTTCCCCTATGCAGTATTGCAATTAAGGCTAAAGAGCGTGAAATGTATTGTTACAATCAAGATACATTGTAAATCGTAGTTTGGCAACTGGATTTTATTTTCGCATTTCTTTTAGTTTTAAAAGAGTAAACGTTTGTTTCATTTTAATAGATAACTTTTTTGAATGTTCATTTTTAGAATGTTTTTAAAAAGTTTATAAAAACAATGTCAAATCATCAAAAATCAAATTTATCAAGAAATTCGAAAAATGCTAGAGCTAAGAAGAAATTAAAAAGAAATGAAACTTTTCCTGAAGCCGAATTGCATAGACTTGAGCAAACCGATCGCCAGGATGACGTTAGAGAGGCTGAAACAACTGAAAAGTCCGAACAACGTCAGTATTATAATGTTGCTAATCTGGCTTTAAAGAGGGCATATGAATCATCTGAACTCTCACAAAAAAGGTTGAAAGAAAACGCTGATCGTCAGGCAATTGTAAGGACCCTTGAACCTGCTGAAATAACAAGTGCTCACAGAGTAGAAAATGCACGGAGGATGGCGCACCGAAGACAGTTATTTACTAGAAACATCTGGGACACTTTTACTAAAAGAGCTTTTGAGTACGATTCTACTGTAGATTATGGGAGTCATAGATTGATTGCTATGGGACGAATGAATAATGAATGTCAATTCTGTAAAGCTTTAAAATGGAAAGAAGAGACATCAGGAATATGTTGCTCTGGAGGAAAGGTTTCTATTCCTACTATAGAAGAACCGATTGAGCCATTGAGAAGTTTGTTTATGGGCGAGACAGATGAATCACGAAGATTCCTGGACGATATTAAGAAATATAACGTATGTTTCCACATGACATCTTTTGGAGCTGACAAAATTATTACCGTGTCTGGTTTTTCTCCCACATTTACCGTTCAAGGAAAAATATATCATACAATTGGTTCCCTTCTTCCCGCACCGAATCAAGAACCAAAATTCTTACAGATTTACTTTATGGGAGACGAAGACGCACAAACAAATAACCATTGCCAGGTTGTTCCAAAGGTTGAAAGAGAAATGATTAAAAAAATACAGAAAGTACTAAATGAAAACAATCAACTTGTGCGTTCATTTAAAACTGCTTTGGAGCGTAATCCCAAAGAAAGTTGTAAACTGGTCATTCATGCTGACCGTACGCCAAAGGGAGAACATAAGCGGAGATATAATGCTCCAACTACAAATGAAGCGGCAGCTATTATTACCGGCAGTTTAAATTCACCGCGGGATATAGTGTTTCATTTGCGTAATGATAAGCTCAGTCGTATTTCTGACACACACCGATTTTACGACGCGCTCGAATATCCATTAATATTCTGGAAAGGACAAGAAGGTTATCATTTTAACATACCACAAATTAATCCACATACTGGACTGTCGAATTTAAAGAAAAAAGTGTCATGTGTCAACTTTTATGCTTATCATCTAATGATGCGGAGCAATAATTTTAATTTACTTTTGCGTTGCAAACGACTTCTTCATCAATTTATGGTTGATGTATATGTGAAGGCAGAAAGCGGACGTCTGCGTTTTATTTCTTTGAACCAAAATAAACTGCGAGCAGAGAATTATATACATTTACAAGATGCAGTTAGGGACGATGCGAACGTAAATCCCAATGAATTGGGTCAAATTGTAATTCTGCCATCTTCATTCATAAATAGCCCAAGGTATCTCCATGAATATACACAGGATGCATTTACTTATGTACGTAATTATGGACGTCCTGACCTATTTATTACATTTACTTGCAATCCCCGTTGGAAAGAGATAACTGCTGAATTGTTGCCTAGACAAAAAGCAACGGATAGACACGACCTTATTGCTCAAGTTTTCAGAATCAAAGTACAAAAACTATTGTCTGTAATTAAGAAAGGTAAAGTGTTTGGTGAAATGAAATCATTTATGTATTCGATTGAATGGCAAAAGCGTGGACTTACTCATGTGCATTTTTTGCTATGGCTCCGGGAAAAGCTATGTCCAAATCAGATCGATGACATTATAAGTGCTGAGATACCGAACAAAGATAATGATAAGCAATTATTTGATATTATCATTAGGAATATGATTCACGGACCTTGTGGTCCGTACAACCCCTTATCACCATGTATGAAAGACGTTAAATGCACAGTAAAGTATCCTCGAGCATTAATTAAAGAAACCCATCACAATGACAAGGGCTACCCTCTCTACCGACGTAGAGCACCCGAGAATGGAGGACGAAGGGCTGAAATAAACCTGAGGGGTCAAGTAGAGAAAGTGATCATAGATAACAGATGGGTAGTACCGTATTCACCAATATTGGTTAAGATATTTGATGCTCATATTAATGTAGAAGCATGTAGTTCTGTAAAAGCAATAAAATATATATGTAAGTACATAAATAAAGGTAATGACCAAGCAATATTTGACATACGACAGAACAATGAAAGCATTAATTCAAAAGATGAAGTTCAGGCATTTCAGTCAGGACGTTATGTCAGTAGCAATGAGGCTATCTGGAGAATTTTCCAGTTCCCATTACACGAGAGGTTCCCGACAGTAATTCATCTTGCCGTGCACTTAGAAAATGGCGAACGTGTCTACTTTAACGAGCAAAATTTTCATCAAAAAATTGCTATGCCACCAAAAACAACATTATCAGCTTTTTTCAAGCTCTGCCAAGTTGATGAATTTGCAAGGATGCTTTTATATTCTGAAATTCCACGCTATTACACATGGGATAAGAAAAAAAGAGAGTGGCAACGACGTAAGAAAGGCTCACCAGTTGAAAATTGGCCAAATATAAAAGCAGGTGATGCACTTGGGCGTGTTTACACTGTACACGTTAGTAATTTTGAATGTTTTTGTTTACGGTTACTGCTTAACAAAGTGCGTGGGCCTACAAAATTTTCTGACCTCAGAATGGTGAACGGACAGGAACGAGCAACCTATAGAGAGGCGTGCGAGATGTTAGGTTTACTCGAAAAGGACAACCATTGGGATTCTACATTGGAAGAAGCGGCTCAATGTCGGTCACCAGCAAATATACGGGAATTGTTTTCCACTTTAATAAGTACATGTGGGTTGTCAAATCCAACAGAAATGTGGGAAAAGTACAAAGATATTCTATCTGAAGACATATTGATAAGACTTCAAAAATCACATCCAAATTTGACATTTAACGACAAAATTTACAATGAATCTTTAATTCTAATTGAAGACAAAGTGTTTTCTATCACCGGTAAAGCATTGAGTGAATATGGAATGACTACACCACTAAGAACGAATGAAATGTGCGATGATATTAGCAGGGAACTCGATTATGACACAACAGCACTTCAGAATTATGTGGCATCAGTAAAACCGAAACTTCTTCCAGAGCAAAAGCAAGTATTTGATAAAGTTTTAGGGTACATAAATAGAAAAGAAGGTGCATTATTTTTCTTGGACGCACCAGGTGGGACTGGCAAAACCTTTTTACTCAATTTACTGCTCGCTGAAGTTCGCAAAGATAAAAACATAGCAATCGCTGTCGCTTCATCTGGTATTGCTGCCACTCTACTGAATGGTGGACGGACTGCACACTCAGTCTTAAAATTACCGTTGAATTTGGCAAATGAAGAAACCCCTATGTGCAACATTACAAAAAACAGTGGTCGGGGTAAAATGTTTCGATGTTGTAAACTGTTAGTGTGGGACGAGTGCACAATGCTACATAAACATGCAATAGAAGCTCTTGATCGAAGTCTGCAGGACATACGAAGTAACTCAAATATTATGGGTGGTATGGTGGTCCTGCTTGCAGGTGACATCCGGCAAACATTGCCAGTCATTCCTAGGGGAACACCCACAGATGAAAAAAACGCATGTTTAAAAGCATCTTTACTTTGGCATAGGATGCATAAATTACATTTAATCACCAACATGAGAGTACAACTATACAATGACACGGATTCAGGAGAATTTGCATCCAAATTACTTAAACTTGGTCAAGGAGAACTGAATGTAGACAATGATGATAAAATACATTTTACGAACGACTTTTGCAATGTAATTAACTCAGAAGAAGAGCTCATTGCAACAGTTTTCCAAGATTTTGAAGAAAACAGAGAAAATGCGAATTGGTTATGTGAAAGAGCAATTCTGGCTCCCAAAAATGAAACTGTGGATGCCGTAAATAATAAAATTTTGAAATTAATACCAAACGAAGGCAAATTATACACATCCGTGGACATGGTGTTGAATGCTGACGATAGCACCTCATATCCAGTTGAATTTCTCAACTCACAGGAAATGTCTGGGGTACCCTCACATAAAATACATTTTAAAAAGGGTGTTCCAGTTTTATTGATGCGTAATATAGATGCTCCAAGATTGTGTAACGGTACCAGATTACTTATCAATGAACTTGGAAGCAATATCGTAAAAGCTACTATTATGACTGGGTCGGCTAAAGGAGATAGTGTTATTATACCACGGATGCCAATTATACCCAATGATTTACCTTTTCAATTCAGACGTTTGCAGTTCCCTTTAAAATTAGCATATGCCATGACAATAAACAAATCGCAGGGACAGTCGTTGAAAGTAGCTGGTTTGCACTTAGGATCACCTTGTTTTTCTCACGGTCAACTCTACGTCGCCTGTTCCCGTGTTTCATCAGCATGTAATCTACATGTGTTTGCTGAAAATGCCAAGTCACGAAACATAGTATATAAGGATATTTTACCATAATTCTTTAGATGACAGCTTTCAGAAAAGTTAATAAAAATCAACTTTTATTTTCAACTGCAGTTTGACCGCAAAAAGACCAGCTTGATTTTTGCAGCACCATTTTCTCATGTCTGACTATTATTCTTATATTGATATTAATAATAATATTATTATTATATAATGTTTGTAAAAGTTGTGAATTATTATTATTATTATTGTATGTACAAGCTTTATTATTATTTATTTACAAGCTTATTATTATTGTATGTACATATTATTATTATTATTATTATTATTATTATTATTATTATTATTATTATTTATAAAAGCTTTGTTAGAAAAATTCATTTTGTAACTTACTTTGTGCGTTCTTATAGTATCACACGCAAACTACTACATAGATTTTAATGAGATTTTCAATAGAATGAAGCTTGATGTACAATTTATCAAATAGGCTATTTATGCGTAATTTACTGCAACATTTGAAAAGATACGGTTGAAAAATATACACATTTTATTCAATTTTTTCATTGAAAAATCATTTATTTGATGAATATTTACCATTAATTTCATTGTTGTAACTCTCATAACCATAAAAATACAAAGCTGCCCAATATCTACCAGATTTAATGCCAACAGTAGCTGTAGATTCTATTATGGAAGATTAGTCTTCTTATGATTTTTTTTTTCGTGATAATAAAATTCCAAATAATATAAATGTGAAAGTGCGTTCTATATAATTATTTTCCTATATTGGTTGAAAATAGCCGTAAATAGGAAGGTTAGATTCTATAATTGGATCCATAGCCAATTTGATTTGTTTAGCATGCGAAATTTGGCACAGAAGTAAATAAATTGTTGTAACCAGGTTTGTCTTTTGCGTGGTAAACATTTAATGGTATTCTAGATGATCATTTTCTCGCCCATCTTTGATGCCAACTATGACTGCAAAACCCATTAAAAAATATCAGCTGATAGTTTTCTTATTACTTAATAATATAAACAGATTTCCTGGTTCAGCGTATAAACCTGAATCAGTCATACCATCGTCGTCCTATTATTATTACTAATCGTAACATTAATCCTGTTTTATCCCAAGCCTAATACGCAGTTTAAACAATATTCTTTGACACGAATGTATAAATTGAATCAATATTCATAAATGGAATGAATGTAAAATTGATAAATAAAAATGATAAAACAGAATAACAAGAAAGTAAATTTTTTCGACACTTAAATCTTAGAGAAAGTATATGAAATTTGAATCTCATGAAAAACAAAATTAAATAACCGCATATATAAATTCATAAATATAGAAATTAGGATCATCAGGAATATTGTTAGTATTTCTTTGTTTATAGGGACCTTAGCGCAATAAAGAAAATGGAAAGATTGAATTTGGCAAAATTTTAAAATCTGTTTCTCGCAACCTTTATTTACATTTTAGAATCTCATCTTTATGAAATAACTATCAATATATAGAACTCACAAGCAATTTATTCACGATTTACACCACTCACTGAGAAGCAATTTATTTAATATATACATAAATTAATAATGTTTTACGAAATATATAACATATGTCTACACAAATAAGCTAAAAAATAATGCGCATTTAGCAATGTATACATATACATCTTTCACACCAAATACCACCTAAAATGCACAGCTGTAGTAAAATTCTGCGAGCATTTTTTTGTTTTACGAAGAGGATTCGTAGATTATCATGATTTTACTTGGTCTTTTTGTTTCATTGGTTGAACTTTCACTTTCGCGATTGTTAGTATTATTTGGCACAAATTTTGATTTTTTTTTAAAGACTGGGCTACGTCAAGGTCCCTATAACAAAGAAATACATTATTGTCTGCAATATAATGTGATAAAAAATTGGTTAATTAACTGTATATGTTTTTAATTATCGGGAGTGAAATATTTTGCTTAATAAATGTATTTATTCTTCTTTTAATGTTGCGTGAACGAAGTCACGGGTAACAGCTAGTAATATTATAAATCTGATTGTGTGCAAATGTTAGGCTGAAGCCAGCGTCAAAATGGAACATTTAATGATCCTGTATCTTTGCATGTAGGCTGATTATAACCCTCAAATGGACATAGGCTGGTTTTTGTTAATTTTATTCAAATATTTTTCTTAATAATTCAAAATTTCGTTATTTTCATAGAGAATAAATGGACATTTTTTTCATAAAATTTAACCATTTTACTTTATCGTTGCTAGGGCTTTAATCGTTGCCAATAAATAAAAACGCGGAAAAATATTTTTTTCTCAACAATTAATTTTCTATTGAAATATATTCACGGGAAAAAGGAAAATTAAAAAAGAATTCAAAAGAAGATAAATTTCCGTGATATTTTAAACAAAAATATGGAGTATTTATTATTATACATGAAGTATGAATATTGCTTACGTTGAGAAGATATTTTCTGTCAAAAACTGCATTACAATTAGAAGGAAAAATGCACAATAATTATATTATTAAGAAAATATTTCGCTTGGATCATAGAACTATGAAAAGGATCCACCTTGGCTTGAACAAATATGACGTCATAAATAAAACACGTATTTTCAAATATTCGTAATATTACAAGGAGCATGAACATCAGTGTATAATAAAAGTATATACATAATGGACGTTAGACGTAAGATGAATAACTGAAATATGTTTTTATATATACTGATTAATAATAAGCTTGGATATCAGTTACATACAAATGTGAGTTTTCTGATAAAATTCCCGTTATGATTGGCAGGAAAAGAAAATTAACAAGAATTATATCATTGAAAAGAGATTTCTCTGGGATCAAAGTGACGTCATATTTCAAATAAAACGGGATTTTTCAAATATGTTTCAAATGGAGCGTGAATCAATTTCATACATTAATAATTACAGAGTACAGTGAAAGAATAGAGAGGCTGTCAAACCGGTGAAAAAATAGTGAACCGTCAAATCGTCTTGCAATATGAAGCCGGTTATCGCTCAAATCATTAGCCCAAGGGCTGATTTCATTGGACGGGGAGAGGTTTTCAAAGCAAGCCGTCAGTTGTTTGGGCCAACTGTAGTGTTGCATTTTCAGCATCACGCTAAACATAAACATTTCATATCTATTTATTCTCTGAACTCTGTGATTAATAATACAAGCATCAGTAAGATTATTAGGAAAAGAAAATTGAACACAAGTCTATTATTTTGAAATCTAACTGTCTGTTTGTATTTCGCAACTACTACTCTTAATGCAATGCGATTTACTTAACACCATCATTGATCTAAGGATGTCATGTAAACTCTGAGAATTTAAAATTTTGTATTAAATTCCGAGATACATTTTTTTTTTTTGTAAATTTTAACGAAATTTCTCTAAAAACGGTAATTAAATTACTCCATTTTTGTGGATAAAAAAAAGAAGAAATAAAACGGATTAATACATTTTTATGCCATTTTCTCATTAAAACTGAAAAAAGAATTTATTTTCAATTTGAATAGTTGGTGGGAAAAAAAAATCTTGATTACAGTAGAATTTCCAAAAATTAAAATAATATTTCCACATATTCAAACTTTATGAATTAATTTATTCTGCTGAACAAAAATCTTCTGTCAGCATATTGTAAAGAAATCAAGAGTTGTTTCAGCTATAGATTAAACCAAGGAGGCAAATTTGCTGTTACATGCAAACGTAACGCAATTGCAAAGCTTTTTACAACCCCAAACTACATGCAAACGTAACATTTACATGTAATTTGCACCCAAATTAATTTTAATTTTAACCCTAATAAATGTTAATTTGCACTGAAAATCACATGCAAAAGTAATGTTTACATAATTTTGGGTTGCAAAAAGCTTTGCAATTGCAAGTGTTACGTTTGCATGTAACTGTTACTGTTACATGCAAACGTAACACATGTAAATGTTACGTTTGCATGTAATTTTGGGTTGCAAAAAGCTTTGCAATTGAAGCTCCTTGCATTTAGGTGTAGAATTATTCCTCCCTATTCACAAGAATTGAATTTAAACACAAAGCATATACTATTTCCAATGAATTATTTTTAAATGATGGCTGTTAAAACGTTTTTCAAAGTCGTTAAAAGTAAAATGGCTTATCAGGTAAAACTGACATTTTTTTTTTTTGACAAATTGCACTTTTTTTAAAACTGAGTTATGTCAAGGCCCTATAACAAAGAAATGCCGTATTTTCTTCTATGAAATATGATAAAGAGTTAGTTAATTATTTACGTTTTTAATTATCGGGGATGAAATATTTTGCTTGATTAATGCATTTATTCTTATTTTAATGTTACGTGAACGAAGTCACGGGTAACATCTAGTAATATTATAAATCTGATTGTGTGCAAATGTTAGGCTGAAGCCAGCGTCAAAATGGAGCATTTAATGATCCTGTATCTTTGCATATATGTTGATTATAATCCTCATTTGAACATAGGCTGATTTTTGTTCATTTTATTCAAATATTTTTCTTAAAAATTAAAATTTTCTTTATTTTCATACAGAATAAATGGACATTTTTTCGTATATTTTACAATGGTTGGTTGGTTTGGTTGGTTTGGCCCAAATGTCCCGGTTTTGCAACTTTTTTTTAAATGGTTAAATTTATTTTACCGTTGCTAATACTTTATCGTTGCCAATATAAAATAAAACCCCTGAGTAATAATTTTTAATCAACAATTTATTTTCAAGTGAAAAATTTCCACGTGAAAAATGAAAAGGAAATGAATTATTTAAGAATTAAACAGAATATGAAATGATGTCATATTAGAAATAAAACGTGCGTTTTCAAATATTTGATAATAATACAAAGTGCATAAATACGAGTAAGTATGAAAAGCAAGCGAATATGATGTCATATATAGAAAAATAAAACAGATTTGTTTTGATGTTGAAATAAAATGATCTTGGGTTATCAAATTATTTGTGATTAATTTCTTTTTTTTTTTCTTTTTCTTTTTCACATGAAATGAATTATTTTAAATGTACGTAATATATGTATTTTAAATGTACGTGTTGTAAATTAAAGTTCTGTGTTTTAAATTAAATGAGTCAAAGATTTATATTTTTAATGAATTCAATACGAATGATGGGATAGGTTGGCGATTTATCGTCTGCACACGGCTAACATAAAGATACCATATTTTTAATTTAAATTATAAAAAGTAAAATAAATAAATAAAAAAAAATTGGATGGCAAATGTCAATGATATGCATCGCAAAATTATCCGTAACGAAAATCAGAAAATCTTAATAAAAATAAATATATTTTTTAAAAGAAAGTTGCTTTTCTCATAAAAGCTAAAGATTTAATATGATTGTGTCGAAGTAACAGCATTTTTCCTCTATCATTTTCCCACAATCGAAAATACATTTGTAAATCGTCGTTTCGAACCGGAATTTAATTTTACATTTCTTTTAGTTTTAAAATAGGAAAAACTTTTTTTTTTTTTTTTAAATATAGCTTTTTTTAAAGTTGTTTCATAATAGATTTTTGTAAAATCTTGCAGGATAAGAAAAATTGCATAGATTTTAAAGCAATGTTTAAGTAAAATTACAATATTTTTTAAACTTAAAAAACAACAATGTTATCGAAAAGAAAATCGATTTTACCAACAAATTCGCGTAATGCAAAAGCAAAGAAGAAATAAAAAAGTAATGAATCTTTTCTTCCAGCCGAATTGTGTAAACTTGAACAAAGCCGATCGTGCCAATTCATAACATTATAAACGTGAAAGCGCGTTCTATACAGTAGAATTTTTTTTACATATAGGTAGAACATTTGTGAGAATAGGAAGGTTAGGGGTCTGTAATTAGGTCCATAGTCAATTTAATTTTTTTTTTATCAAATGAAATTTGGCGCAAAATTAAATACATTGTTATAACCAGATCTGTTTTTTGCTTGGTAAACAATTAATGATATTTTAGATGATCATTTCCCCGCTCACCTTTGATGCCAACTATGACTGTAAAACATATTAAAAAATATTAGCCGATAATTTTCTAATTTTCTTATCGCTTCATGATGTAAATAGACTTCCTGGTTCATACTTTAAAACTAAATCGGTCATGCCATTGTCGTTCAATTTTTATTCCTAATCCTAACCCTAATCGAATCCTATCCTAATCCTGATAATAACTTTAAAGAATATTCTTTGACACGAATATGTAAATGAAATCAATATCCATAAATGGAATGAATGGAAAATAGAATAAATAGAAATGGCAAAATAAAATAACAAGAAAGTACATTTATTCGATACCTAACCCTAGAGAAAGCGTACAAAATTTCAAGCGCATGAAATAAATCAAAATAATCCTATATATACTAACAAAAATATGTAAATTTAGATCATCAGATTTGTGTCGTCGGTATTTATTTGCTTATAGTGTTCTTGACGCGATAGAGAAAATATCGAGGTTAAATTGGGCAGAATTTAAAGTACTTTCTAGCAACCTTTATTTACATTTTAGAATCACATCAGATTGTTATATCTTTGTGAAATATCTATCAATTTATAAAATCCACAAGCAGTTTGTTCACTATTTACACCACTTAGCGTGAAGCACTTAATTTAATATGTACATAAACAAGATAATGTAGTAAGAAATATATAACATATGTCTATGCAAATAAACAATATAATAATGCCCATTTAGCAATGCACACATATACAAATTGTACACCAAATACCACCTAAAATGCACTGTTGTATAGAAGAATTCTGCCAGTGTTGTTTTTCGTTTTACGAAGAGGAATTCCTCGATTTTCACGATTTTACTTGGTCCTCCTTTTTTCATTAGTTGCAGTTTCATTTTCGCGATTGTATATATTATTGGGCATGAAATTTAACTTTTTTAAGACTGGGTTATGTCAAGGCCCCTATAGCAAAGAAATACCGTATGGTGTCCTATAAAATGTGATAAAGCTTTGGTTAATTATATATGTTGTTAATTATAAAGTGAAATGTTTTACTAAGTTAATGCATTTATTCTTTTTTTAATGTTACGTGAACGAAGTCACGGGTAACAGCTAGTTTTATATAAGAAAAATGCGTATTAACTACTCAGATTGGCGTCAATTTCGGAAGCACTACGAGTGAATCTGAACTTTTACTGGCTCATACAAATATGGTCCATCTGCACTTTGGTAACAGGAAAGAAAAAAATGCATTTGAACATAAAAAAGTAAATTTGTATGAAGTTAAATTAAGGCATGTGGTTGAAAAGAGGGATAAAGTGAGGTCTGAGAAATTTTTAAAGAAGTCAAATATTTTACTCGAGTATTCTAAAACTTATGTACACTATTGTGCAAAACTTAAGCAACAAACACAAAATGCTAATTTCTGAACACGTGAGCACTCAAAAGAAAATTCTATAAAGGGCAAGTGTAGAAAAGAGGTATTACCCTAACAGCACGATGTGAAGTCCCGTTGACGTCACACATGGTTAGAAGTGTCTCAATCGCTACGGTGAATCAAAATATGGGTTATTTCACTCGTCTCATTATTACTCTCAAATGATTGTTAACACTGAAAAGTCACTGTAACTGTCGCTTTGTGATGGGTCACCAGTTGACATTACAATGATGTCACCTTGTGATTCTCAAGACACTGTCCTTTGAAGTCATTATGAGCATTGCAATGTGATGAGTCGCCAAATAATGTCACAATGAAGTCGCATGGTGACTTTCCGATGATCGACACTCTATTGTGAAGTCATCATTGCACTCCTTTGTGAAAAGTCACCAGAGGATTCCATTTTCTGTCACTTGGGAACTCGTCACAGAATATCTATCATGATGACTTTACAATGGAGTGTCAAAATGACAGTCACAAGAGAGTCACAAAGTGACTTCATTGTAAAGTCACCTGGTGACTCGTCAAAAATCAGCAGTCATGGTGACTTTTCAGTGGAGTGACCAAATGAGAGTAAAAATGAGACGAATGAAAGATATCACATTTCTGTTCATTGTAGTGACTGTGACAATTGTGACCATTTGTGAAGTCAAGAAGACTTCACATCGACTGTCTGCACTGTTAGGGTAGTACCTATTTTCTACACTTCCTGTTTATAGAATTTCCTTTTGAGTACTCACGTGTTCAGAAATTTGCATTTTGTGTTTGTTGCTTAAGTTTTGCATACTAGTGTATATAACGTTTGGTGTAAATCGGTCAACATTTGTAGATATGTATGAGAAACATTCACCACCTCATTGATATTTATATACAGAAGGGCCATAATTAAAATGTAAGTGTTTGAATGGCTAAAATATTTAGAATATTTTTAAAAAGCGTTGGTATTTATACTGTTTAGTGCCTGCAAAAATGTGTTTTGCTATAAAAATAGTCTAAATTTTGCGACAGATGACTCTGTATCTCACTTTTAAGAAACAGAATTTTGAGCCAACTGAATTTTAAAACTTTTTATCAAAGATTTCACATGATATTAGCATAAAAGTTTAGCCATAACGTTGTAAAAAAAGAATGCGTCTACTAAAGTGTTTTTATTAAAATGGTAATTAATTATATTGCTAATTTGAATGAATATCATCGTCTGAAATAACAGAGAAGATAACCGATGTGTTTGAACAATCTATAAAAATGTGATTAAAGAAATTTAAGCTACAGGCGAACTTGGAAGTATCTCTGGAACCAGATGGCGTTACGCATTGAAACCTGAAACTGTGAAAGCAGTTGAAAAAGCAAATGATTCAGGTATGAGAGATCAACTAGTAATCGCACGGAGTTTATACAGAATCTTATATATGCCATTAGCGACTGCTCGCAAAGTCTTCCGTTACATTTTAAAAGGTTATTCATACAAAATTAGGCTTTTACCGGAATTAAAACCTCAGAATGCACAGGGCTGATTTCGCCGATTCATTCTTTCCCTAAATGATGATGATGAAACGTGGTAGATTTTGTGCTTGGATGACACGCATTTCCCCTTATCACGGCAAGTCATTGCACAGAATTTTACGATATAGGGTTCATCCAATCCTTGCATTGTACATAAAAAAGCACTGCATTCATCGTACGTAAGACCTCGGTGCAAAATGACAGGGGAGTTTTTTTATAGAAGCATTTTTCTATTAAAAAAAGTACTTCTAAAGACCTAGTTCGTACCATTATAGCAAATTAAGGTTAAAGCGCAATCTTACAAAAAAATGCAACGTATGTTTTTCAAGATAGAACCTGTTTAAACGCTACTGTTTTCATGTAAGATGTACCTTTTTCACGTATTCCTGCGCCAGTAAAACAACCTTTCCGCCAAACTTTTGGTGATAACCGTATTATATAAGCATAATGTATAAGCAGAAACTTTTTTAAATTCTTGGCCGACTTGAATCCTTGTGATTTCCGTTTGTGAGGATATATAATAGACTGTTTGTACCAAGAGAGATATACTTTTGTAGTTGAGCTGAAAGCTTGCAAAATGAGACATGCCCTGAACAATTAAAAATAAGAATGCTACAGTGAATCACGCTGTTTTGCGTCTGGATTATTTGATTGGACTTGTTGGCTCAGATATTGAGGGTATATTATAAGGCTTTTTCATAAATAATAATAAAAACATCTTTATAAATATGGTATATGGATTATAAATGAGTTACTTTTGTTAACATTTGCTAGAAAATTTTCCCAACAGTAAAAAGCGGTAAAATTTTGAATTAATCTTCTATTGCATAACTCGTGTTCGCATACTTCCTATACGTAGTAAAATTTATAAAGCTTTTAAAAACAATCAAAGTAGTTTAGCTTGTATAGATCTTCCAACATTTGCACTATAATTATGCCCCATCCCTCTTTTATATAGATAAAGGCGGTATTTCTAACTTTAAACAAAATATCATATCATTACAATAACAGCCATTGCAGATTTTACAGATTCACACTTCTTTAGCAGACTTTTTTCTCTTTTTTTCTCTTTTAAATTAACGACGTAAAAATTTTAGTTCAAATTAACCGAGTTCTAATTATTGAAAATCCTCTGTACTATATTATTATAAAATTCCAAATGAAAACTACGTTGGTGAGTTTATTTCTTAAAAAATAATTATCTTTAAAAATATATACAGTAAGAAATTGTCATTTTATTCATACGCAGGACTTGCGGCATTTTAAATTTTAATAGTTCAACTGAAAGTAGTCATTTTTATCTAAATGGTTAAAAGTTTTAATTTATTCACAATTCAGAGCCAAATCCTTAAACAAATATAATCTTTCAACGAAATATAAAATAGGGAAAATGAATGAATATTTATTTAATAAATTCTAAAAATTGCGCCTTTAATTATTTATTTTAAGTATTTGACTTTATTTAATTTTATTTTTTAAATTTAAACAGCTAACAGTCATGAGCAAATTTTATAGCTTTGTTATTTCAATCTAGATTTAATTTTATTTTACTGAATGTTGGATAGAAAAATATAATTATGAAAAGAAAAATAAAGTTTTCGGAAAACTGAAAAGATTCCATGTACTTTTATTTTCTTCCTCATATTATGTAATTAAAAGGATAAAGTTCTCTAGTTGTTAAAAAAAAACTATTGATTGAAAATAATTTTCATCTATTCAAAATTGAATTAACACGTTTGCGCCGACATATACCACCGCCGATATATACATATAAAGTGCTCGAAATCCTTAAATATGAACACAGGTTTTTCTGTACAGAAATGTTTGGCTTGTAAAAGTACACATTTTAACCGATTAAATAAGGCGAAAAATCCTATCCGAAAAAACTGACACTAAGATTAAAAGATGAGTGTAAAAATCGCTCGTCACGAAGGGGTTTGTTGATCAACGCAAATACGTTAAAATCTGCAGACAAAAGTAAATGTAATGAATCATTTTGATTTATACATATTTTGTGAAGGGTTCGGGAGAGGATAATTAGTTTAGATAGGAAAATGGGAAACAATTTGATAAAATAATTTAAACGTAATTCTAATTTGAAATATATTTTTTAATAAAGTAATAAAATGAAAATAAATATTTTGAAAAAAATATTACACCAAACTCCGTTGCATTTTCATTAGAAAATTGATCTGCTTTAAAACGATTACGGAAGATGGAATTATAATTAAACAACCGGTGGTGATCTGCTGTAATAGGGTTTTCATTCATTTTCCTTTGAATGGGGGATTTTAATGCGGAATCAATTGCTGTCGAAACAGTTAACGTCTGTTTCCGTGATTCATAAAATAAGATACATTAAACATTTGGAAATACTTGGATTTCATAAAATGGCTAAGTGAACAATATCGCTGTCTTCCGGAATTTTATTACGACGCCATAAGAAAATTGTTTGAAATAAGAAATTTTAAGTGCCCCATTTTAAATATGACGCAATTTTCAACAAGACTTTGTTTTTCGTTTTAATATTCATATGAAATTCATTTTTTCATAGTTAAAAAGACCATCTCGAAATATGAAATAACTGTATCATATAAATAAACTTTTAAATTGAAACTGTTTGCCAATATTATTACTTTTGGATTTTAAATATGACACAATTTTCCCCATTTACTTCTTTTAATGTGTAATAATATAATTATTATTTTAAAGATTGTTTTTTCTGTTAATATCCAAGTGTAAATACATTTTTTAATTGAAAATAAATATTATTTGCGCTGTTTTACAATTTGGCGACGGTATAAAAAATTACCTTTTCGAAATATCAAAGAAATCCCTATTGAAATGATAGAATTTCGAATATAAAATTGAAAGGAGAAAACTCAAAAAATTAGTCAAATTCAAAAACTATTTCCACACTGCACACCGCAAGCTTTTCTATTATGTCCCTGTAAAAGATGTTTAAATTGTTATCCATACTTTTTGTTCCTATAAAACTTTTTTAATGGAACATTTTTGTCCAACTTCAACATTAAATAGATCTTGAAATAAATCTCAGAATTAAAACCTTCCTCAGCGTGTTTATCAAACATTTTTCTATAAAACTACAATTGTCATATTTGTATGAAATATTTTTCTTAATTCTAGCCTAGAAAGACTTCCCGCCACAAAAATTTCATTTATGGTGGTGACAGTTTTAGTTTCATTTTTAGAATTGGGATATACCGGGTGGTTATAAAATAAGTATCTCTATTTGGAGCTGTCTGTAGCTTGAAGGAATAACCGGAATGAAAGCAAAATCGGTGCACTTACTATTCAAGAAGGGGGTAGAAGAATGGGACAGTAAAAATAATTAATTGCAATAATCGCCGACAGATGGCGCTTTTGAGTGTGAAATGTAATGTGTAATCTTATGTACCGTGGAGGTGTCGCAAACCTCAATTACTTTACTGCATATCAAAACATGTGCGAAACATCCCTCCTGATGCGTTACATTCCGCAGTTGAGCAAGTCGTGCACCGCTTGGATTGTGTCTTCGAACACAATGACCGTGTGGAACCTGAACAAGATCCGCAAGGCGTTGCAAAAGCGTAACCACATGCACTGTGACATTTTCGAATAAATTAGGTGTGTCATCTGGTTTGACGCCCTAATTCTTTGTTCTTGTATTACACATTACATTTCACACTCACTAACGCCATCTGTCGGTGATTATTGCAATTATTATTTTTTATTACTCCATTCTTCTTCCCCCTTCATGAATAGTAAGTGTACCGATTTTGGCTTCATTCGGGTTATTCCTTCGAGCTACAGACAGCTCAAATAAGGATACTTATATTATAACCACCCTGTATTTTTATCATCAAGAAAACCAAAGTTTTGTCTCATTTCCACAGAATTAACGATAAGGAGTTTCATATAGGTAGGACTCTGAGCGTCTATATAATATAAACATGAAGTTCCACTTGTAACAAGGTGACGAGCGGATTTCTATACTTATATACCACTTTCCCCTACAAAAGTATTCGCCTATTTAGTTGCCTTATTTAACCAATTAAATATGAGGAATATTTCTATACTAAAAAAAAAGTGGTATTTAAAAATACAAAACTTTCCTGCCCGCTTACCACCTTGTACACTCTTTCGCGTTTGATAATGATTAATTTGCAAATTTCATGCCCAAAAACCTTATTTTATTAATTGGAAGTGGAACGTAGGTATATATATGAATTTTTGTATACACGTACATTCACAAAAAAAAACAGGGATACGCGGTAACTGGGTATACGGAGACAGAATTATGTTGTCTTATTTGTAGGTATTTGTTATGTTGTCCTTAGGTATTAGCTGATTAAATAAAATCTACTAAAAATGTGAATACGAAGGTACTCGATTACTTTTAAGTATATTTACACCATATACGAATAAATGACATGTTTAAATATGCGTAATGTTACTTAATTAAAATAAAATTGACTGTAAATATAATCTCTGATTACTCTAATTTGCATATTATAGATATCATAACAAATTCTTTAATAAATATGTGAAAGGTGTGGAAAATTTGTTCAAATGGTTTCAAGAATAAAAATTGTGCATTTCAAAATTAACAAACTTGTGTATCTTTATTTTAAAGTGCGCGTTTGATAATCATTTTCAGTCATATGTTTTAATCTCATTTCAAATTGACGTATATTCTATGTCGTGTATAATGAATTCTTGTGTAATTCATTAAGTAGTAAAGAAAGGAGCTAGTTTTAAGATGAGAAATAGCGGTTTCAAATTTTGATGAATTATTAGTTGTTTGTAAAGAGTTTGATTGATAAAGAGTTAAAAGAGAAGTCTTCTTCTATTTATCTTTGAAAGTGTCAACTGAATAAATCATCTAGCAAAGTGTGACTCGTTTCATTTATATTTCAGGAAAGACTGAAGACATTTGTTTTCAAAAATTAAGATTTAAATACTCTAAGCTTTTGTAACCCAAGAAAATACTCAAAAATTATATCATGTTGGTTATTTTGTAAGTATTTTTCTTTTAAAATGCGTGATTGATAAGCATCATCACTCATATGTTTTAATCTCAGTTCAAATTGAAATTTTCTTTCTCAGTTTAAGTTTACCAATTGCTCCTTTTTTCTATGCATATAAAAAAAAAATCAAAAATACCCACTCGGGTTCACATTTATCCACATATCAGCAGGTTTGCACTTCTTCTACATGATCAAGGAAGTTTCAAATTAATTTCATTCAAATATAATCCAGGTAACCTACTTTTTATGGAGTAAAAGAAGATTTAAAATAGTTGGATTGAACTTTGTGCCGTTATATTACAATAAATGATCAACGTAAAAATAGCACAAATAATATATATATATATAATAGTAAGCAGCTGTTTCAGAGCCTCTAAAGTTTCGTCATCGGTGCATAAATTAAAAAGATTAAAAACTGATTTAAAAGTTTAGGCCAAGTAAGTATGCTTGCGTCTCCGCTCGCCACCAAGATGGAATGGCGGTGAGAGTTTAAAAACATCAGCGGAGTCAGGAGTCCCATGTGACGTAGGAGACCAATCAGAGGCGCTCCACCAGTCTGGATGAATTTAAGTACGGAGGAGAAAAAAGGGGGGAGTGAAGAGAATGAATTAAATTAAGGAAAGCCAGACATTTCAAAAATTTGGTGTACTGGACATATCATTCATGCAACTTAGTTAATGATATGTCCAGTACACCAAGTTTTTCAAATGTCTGTCTGCCTTTCATTTAATTCATTCTCTTCACTTCCCCCTCTCCCCTTTTTCACCTCCACTCTTAAACTCGTCCAGACTGGCGGAGCACTTCTATTTGGTCTCCTACATCACATGAGACTCCTGACTCCCCTGTTCATTTTAAACATTCACCGCCATTCCATCTTGGTGGAGACACAAGCATAATTACACAAGCGGAGACACAAGCATAATTACATGACCCACACTTTTAAATTAATTTTAATCTTTTTAACTTTGGCACTGGTGATGGAGCTTTAGAGGCCCCGAAACAGCTGTTTGGTACTTTATATATATTTTATTTGTGCTATTTTTACGTTGATCATTTATTTTAATAAAAGAAGATTCTAATCTAGTAACTGCAACGTGATTCAATATATTAACAATTTCAACACAATATATTTTATTCATAATTTAACAAAATAAAATATATCTTTCTTACATTTCTAATATAACAGTCCAAGTTTAAATGACCATGATTATCATAAGTTAACTCACAAATTTTAATTAGTGCACCTTTCGTTTATCCGAAAGCATCAAGTTCCGCAGTCTTTTAAGCAAAGGTTTGTGCCGCAGTGATAATTACACTTTGAAGTTCCCGATCATTTTGGACAACCAATGGCTCATAATAATGGACTTGTATATACATATACAGGGTGGGTGAATTTCTAACACAATTTATGAATAGAATTTTTTGTCTTATGTAATTGTGGGAAAACTTTACTATTTCAGTGATTAAAAGCTGGAATAGTTTTAATCTTAATAAAAAACATAGGCAGATATATATAATCTTAAATAGTGCTGCCATACACCTTGAAAATTTTAAAGAGCATACGCACATTGCCTACATATCAGTACAAAAACATGTGTTATAAAGTATCTTTCTTCCAACTCTGAAAACTTACTGATATGAATTTGTCGTGCGCAGAATAATGAAGGAGTTTTCTATGGTATTGGTACTGATACCCGTACTGCTACTTTATGGATATTTGCATTTACATCTTATTTTCAAAATTACTGAATTAAATATGAACAGTTGAAGTCTTTCACTTTCTTTTAAAACACGCTGTGTTTTTCATATCCAGTTTACGTACAACATGAATATAAGTATTTTAATCATTGATATAAATTAATTTTCTCTACGTGATATTTGTAAAATATGATTCTTATCATTAAAAGAAAAGTCAAGTAAGAAAGATAACTTTAAATCCTTATTGACTATTTTGTTACACTTCAACAATATATTACATCTTCTTTCTAAAAGAAGTAACATATCAAAATGCGTTTATCATAGGGACGATTCTTGAATGAGAATGTCACTTTACAATTTTGTGTAGTAAAAATTTTCAAATTTATCATTTCAGAACATAAATAATTATGTATTTTATTTACATGAAGGTAAATAAAAAAAGTATGGAACAAATGTTTTATTTTATTTTATTTTGTTTTATTTTATTTCTTTTATTTTATTTACTCGTAACACATAAAAAATTCCTACAACCGAAATATCAAACTATTTTTAACAATAAAATCTTTTTAAAACTCTTATCCTCAAAATTAATTGGCCGAAGATCCTTTTCGCCAAACGTAAATAGTATGATACACATCATTAATCTTATTTAATACTTTGTTTCCTTTTCACAAAAAGATTACGAAGTTGGCAAAAACTTTTGCTTGGTGAAACCAATATTTATGTATTTCCCTTTCACAAATATATATTTTTTTCTGAACAATCCGATTTATATCTTAGAAAATAGCATCCAAGAAAGTCATGGTTATTTGTTATATTTATCTAAATTAAGATATAAGATTCAAATAAGAGAAATAATGATTTCATCTTCATTTATTTAGTTAGTTATTTTATTTCTTTATTTTTCTCGAAACAAACAAAATATTTTTCTGGTCATAAATTCGTTACATTTTAAATGATAAAAATATGCGCATTATTGCAGTATTCAGATTCACATTATCGAAATCTTCATTATAACTATTTGAAATGAATACATGAATAAATAAAAACTGCAAGTCAGTTTAATTTGGCATCAACTGACATCATCAAAACTGAAAAATAAATGCTGTCAGTAATTGGGAGATAAAATCAAATAATAATAAAAAATATTACAGTATCATTATTTCAATCGTTTATTTTCGCATGTCTTTTCATGCTAGCTAATTTGTATTCTAAATTATTTAGATGTGCAATATTATTCAGCTCTTTTATATAGGATTGTTTCAGTAAAGCTTAAAACATTTAGATTAACTTTGCATCAATTATATTACATATTATTTTTCTCTTTTTTAAGATTATATATATATATATATATATATATATATATATCACTCGACACTGAGTGGGTTTAAAATGGATTTTCTCATATTATTATTCCTTATTTATATATTTCAATTTGTGCTGCTGTAGAGCACTGGAATGATTTTTTATTTCATTATTTAGCTATACAAACATCACCGGATCATGCGCATTCTTTGAAGTAAATTATCTAGTTTTATGCATATTTTATTATAACTGCATTGTACTGTTTTAAATTTTGCATAGTTTGGTGATCATGTCTATTTTAAACATTATTTCGTAGTGCATGATTGTTAAAAGCAAGACCAATTTGCTCTGCCTTGAATTAATACATAACGCATTTACATTGTACAGCGCATCAGCTGTTATTTTTTATTTTTGGATGCATTGGATATCTTTTAATATCTAAGAATTTCTATTTATATGTAGAAAATAAAAAAGCTTAATCTGAAATAAATAAACATACATCAAGTAAATAAGCTGAAATATCTATAAAAAAAAACAATCTGCAATAGAATGGATTCTGTTTTTCGCACATTTAAAAAAAAAGGTTAAAAAATATGCGTTCGTGTCTTCTCTAGGTATTAAAATTAATTAATATCCAAGTTATAACTTACCTTTTGTAATATTGTTTCTCTATCCTATGCTTAGGAGACATACTAAGATTCGTCCCCTGAAATAAAAAACTACGTTTACTAAATGCTATATAAAAAACAAAATAGATTAATAATGGATTAGAACGTAATGTTTAAGTGTACTTCAGTGTAAATCTTCAAAATGTAGATCACTTCAAATGTTTTCCTTTTAAGTAATATCACATAGAATATCCTAACATGACATACTGTACAATTTTCAATTTCATTTCCAAAGTAAAATACAAAAAAAAAATTGTTATCAAAATCCACTAATATTTTTTTAATATAAAACAGATGTACATACATGCCAACCTTCCGATTTTTAAAAATCAAATTAAAAAAGTTTTGAACCTGAAAATATATTAAATTATCTGTCTCATACTTATATGTGGTAATCACTTGATGTAAATTTCATTTAATTTAATAAATGAAAATTCTGGTTCAAATATGATTACTTCACTTGAAAATGGTTGACAAGTATGGATCTAATAATTTCAGGAAATTATATTAAAAGAACTTTCGAAAAAAAAAAATATTTTTAGCATAACATGTGTCAGGAAATTTTATAAAAGGAAAAATATACTTCTCAGGAAAAAATGTAATTAACATTAAAATTATTTTATTCGATTATATATTGACTTTTTAAATTCCAGTATAAAAGCACAATGTCTACTTTTTCTAGATTTTTAGAAATCGCATTTAGATTATTTTAATTGAGAATGAAAAAAAAAATAATTTTTTTTAAATGAAATGCTAACAATGCATATTTAAAAACGAGCAAGAAATACACATTTCTGTGTGTTTTTCGTGTTTATTCGTAGAATTATTGTCTTAAATTTAAAATATGTTCATACTGAAGTTCTTGCTAGTGTATATTTCACTGTTATATAATATCGCTACATTAAAATTTCGCTTTTATGAATATATCCCTGATAAAACACTGTGCAACAAACAACTATAATTAAAACAGGATGCATACAACAAATATATAAAACAAATTATATATTAACTTCAGTTTTAAACTAGCAATTGTTATGGGATATGTTTAGGAAACTGAATGAATCAAAACTTTCGTTCGTTACATACAAAGGTTCATTACAACTGGCGGTCATTAAGGTATGGTTTGAGAGAATTCTAATATTTTAGAGATTCTTTTAATGCAAATATTTCCCCTTTTATAAAAAGTAATTTAAAATGTTTTCTAATAAGATTTCACAGATTTTTTCAGAAAAGTTCAGGCTACAAAGCTGAAATTAATGTTTAAATTTTGATCGAAGATCAAGATTTGATTCTTCATTGTATTCATATAAAAAGCATCATGGGAGTTCATTCGAGCATTCTTGCAAATTGAGAGAGTGTAGCCCCAGATATCCACAAAAGTTTTAACTATTTTGTTAAATTACTGTACATACAATTTATGCAACACTTTATTAACATGTGACTTAATTAATCTTTATATGCGTGACAGTTAATGATAGATTGAACTTTTAATGATTGCCATCATTTTTTAGACACCCTGTGTAAAATGATATTTATAAACACATTACATCCCGAAATAACGAATAGTTTTTTTTTTCAAAAATATGCATGGATACCGTAAGGATTATGATTTACAGATCATATTTGAAGTCATCTTCAAATAATTGTTGTTTTAAGCTCCATATTTTTTCTCAGAAACGGATCCTCTGGATCATATAATTTTAGGTGGTGTTTATAATATGAAGCATTAAATAAAATAAAAAAATTGTTTCTTATATTTATGCATACATACCTTTATACATATATGCATATTTCTTTTATTGTATTATTGTTAAATTAAAACATTATATTTTATTGTCTTTCATAATAAATTTATTTAATTTATTTGAAAAAGTAATATTTATTTTGAGCAATAAAGTTTTGTTTAAGGAAAATGCTATTTGAATGGATGTATAGTTTGGTTAACGATAGTTTTCTGTTTGAATTCAAAACAAAATAAATTCTAATATAACATGCCATTTAAAAAGAAACATTAAACGATAAATATTCTTTCAAATTATTTCAAAAAAGCGTTTTATATGCATTGTAAATTTATTCCACATTTCACCAATATCGAAATAACGCCACTTATTTGCTGAAGTTCTTTATTATCAGAAAAATAATGAGGCTATTTTTAAATTCAATACATGCCTGAAAGAACATAGATAAACGCGTTGAATATTTCGCAATATATCTGCCATTAATTTTTAATGTTTGCTGGTACGTTTAGCAAGGTTGCATGAAAATTGCACTGCAGCGTTTGCATATCAATGCATCGTCATTATCGATCTCTTGTGTATTAAAATCTGAATAAAGTACAACATAAATTCGCAGATAAAACACTACAAATTTTCCTTCTTTTCCTATGACGAACATGTTTTCTATTTATTAAGGTTGTTGTCATATCAAAACTGGCTGTTTCATGACACATTTTTAAATTCATTTTTGATCGGAAAGGCATAAAATGAGCAGGTGTTGTTATTCAGAAACTATGTAATCGAAACAAGTTTTTATTTTTTTTTTTTGTTAAAGGCAGAAGATCTTTCAAAAAACATGTCAAAGTCGGCGTATTGAACCGAATTAGGGATGTTTCAGCGCGCTATAGGAGGAAACGTGTTGCCACGTAAAATGAATCGCTGGTAACGCGATAAGTAATTTATTCATTTAAAAAAAGGGAAAACTCATTTCGATTCCAAATCGCATCCATAGTCAGGCCTGCCAATGTCATACCTTTGTGTTTAAAAATGAGTCATAAAATGTGTCAGAAAGCTTCTCGTTGCTGTGAACCACCTGAATTTGTATCAAAATGAATAAAATAGTCCTCGATTATATTTAATTTTCGGATATATCGTCCTTTATGTGTCCGTCGTAGAAAACTGCATAATGTCTATTTTTAAGTAACATATATATGTATATATATATATATATATGTCGATTTCAATAAGTGTCTTTACTGTCAATGTACAATATGATTTTATATATGTCCTCATATCTTTTATGTATGTCCTCAAAACTAACGTTTTGAGAACATATATAAAACATTTACTTCTAGATTATTATATTTAAAAAAAAATTATGCACTTGGTCATATCAATCATTTCAATTTCAGTAGGATTATTATATAAGCTCTCTATTTTAAAAAACTTCTTTAAAGAAAAAAGTTTTTGTAAAATACTAAGGAAGATTAAAAACTACTTTAATTTAATCTTTTTTTTTCTTTAAAATATATTACATTTTGTGCTAATTACATTGCCTTAAAATATTATACTTGAATTTTTGTTACAATAAATTCATTTTTTATTTCGGAAAATGACTATTTATTGAAGCAACAAAATTTTATGTGAAACCCTTTCTTGGAGAAAAATTAATAATTTTCCTGAAATATTGGGTTTGGACAAGAAACTTTTGAAAAAATTATATTAAAAAAAACGAAAATGCAAATTTGCAGATTTAATTTTCTGCTTGCCAATCTTATAAAAGTAAAATTTCGTTCAAAAATTGTTGTACAAATCTTGATTAAAATTAGGTGCTTTAAAAACTATCCCACCGTCCTTTAAGAGATTAAGGAAAATAATAGTGGCATAAATCATACATTTATAAACGATGATTTTTCTCTTTTGGAACCAAAATAAATTCCAATATATCATGCCATTTTAAACAGAAATTCTAAGCGATTATTATTCTTTCAAATTATTTCAATAAAAACATTTTACATGCCTTGCATTTTAGTTCCATAATTCTCCATTACCGAAATAACGCCATTTATTTACCGCACTTCTCTATGATCTGAGAAATAACGAAGCTATTTTTAAATTCAATGCACGTCTGAAAGGAGATAGGTAAATATGTTGCGTCTTTCGCGATGTATACGACCCATTAGATTTAATGTCTGCTTGAATATTTAGCCGTGTAGTATGAAAAGTGCACTGAAGCATATGCATATATTAATGCATCGTCATTATTGATGTTTCGCGTTTGATAACCTAACTAAATTACCGTACAAAATTTATGATGAGAATTTCATTTGATTTTCTTTTTCATTTGAGTTTTTAAAAGATGAAAAAATGTTTTACATTTGTTATCTTTTATGTAAAAAACTTTCTTTATATTAATTATAGTAATAAATGCCGTACAACTGACGCATAACGAGAAACGCAGGAATTAAAGCATTCTGTAAACCGAATTAATTTTCAAATATATTTTTATGTTTTATTTTGATACTGATTCTAATCAAAACTGCGTCAATTCTGTATGTATTTACTTATTTATTTATTTATTTTTGACACTAATCGAATTAACGAAATACGATCGGATTTCTTTTTATTTGAAAAAAATATTCCACTTTTCTGACTTTTAGAAAGGTAATTAGAAAATGAAGAAAAAGTGTGTAAAAACAATCGGTGCTAACGAACAAATCATGAATTGCAAGCATGATATTAGGCGTGAATCTCAAGATAAACATTGAATGTTTATAAAAGAGTACTTTTTTTATAACTATCTATTTTTTTATATTAATTAAGTAACTTTATTTCGATGTCACACTGAGAAAAATGACACTTTCAAATCTGAGTAAATAGATCTTTCCATTTTGTTATGAAACTTTTTGTTTCAAATATGACGACGCAAGGCTTTTCAATTCTGCAATACCAGAAATACTCAGAATATTAAAACTTTTACATTCTCAAAACTAAGTACATAGAGGTCAGTTCATACTCGTTTTTGAAACATGGACATAGGTACTCAAATATGAGCACGTGATGTTTTATTCTTGAGTGTGTGCATGTTTACAGAAATGATATATATGCATGTTTCAAACTTGAGTAATTTTGATTTGGAGCCATTTTGACTATGGGACATACTCAAATTTGAGTATTTTTTGCTCAGTTTTGAAAATGTCGCTTTTAGAGAGCAATTTCAATAAATAATCTTAAAATTAAAAAACAACACTTGCAACTTATTGAGACATATGTAAAACTGTTAGTATAACTTTTCACTGTCTTTAAAATTTTAATGCCGGTTTTTCCACGGTAAATGATACAGTTTTAGATAGGGTTATGGTGGGAAATTTACCTTTAAGAGAAAATTTTCTTTCTCTAAAATATCTTTTTTTTCATTCTATTTACATTACATTAAAATTGTTTATGCATTTTGTGTTGAAATAAATTCATTTCTTTCATTATAATATTTTTTCAAGCAATAAAAGTTTCATTCAGAAAAAATATAGATGAATAAATCATAGAAGTTTATAAAAGATAGTTTTCCCCCATGCAATCTAAACAAATACATTTCAATATAATATGCCATTTTAAAGATATATTCTAATTGAATATCATGCTTGCGTATACTAGAGCTCCTATAATGCAGGCTGAATCATACCGCCATTTAATGACTCAGCGGACCAAAAACCAAGCTACTACCGGTTTGCTTACCGTACTAGTGGACCGCGAGTCGCAGTAACAGGGACGGCAAACACCTGCTCAGGCGGTTTCCTAATGCTGAGCTAGGTCACAATATGGCTGTTATTTTGGGCAACATAATGGATATGCGTCAGCTCCCCTTATAGGAGCGTTAGCATATACCGGGTGTCCTAAAATTGACTGACTGATTTTAAAATTCAGTAACTTCCAAATGGTGACAGATATTAAAAAAATTCTTGCAGGAGAGTAATGTATGTTGTCAGGAGTTTTTTTACTTCGATTCCTGATTTTTGTTCGAATTATCGGAAATAGATGGCGCCGAGTACAATATACATCCAATCGAGTCAAAAGCAGAAATCACCCAGCATTGATGTGACAGAAGGAGGTTCTATACATGGAGTGGGTCGAAAATAAAATCTTATTTAGAATCGGGCCCTATGAAAAAGATTGCATTAGCGAATGAGAACCACTCCAACTATTGAATCTCCTTCTTTCACATCAATACTGGGTGATTTTAGTTTTGGCCTGGATTGCACTCCTATTGCTCACAGCGCCATCTATTGCTGGTAACTCGAACTAAAAACAGGAATCGCAGTAAAAAATACTCCTAACATCTTAAATTACTCTCCTGCAAGAAATTTTTAAATATCTGTCACCATTTGGAATTTATTGAATTTTCAAATCAGTCAGTTTATTTTAGGACACCCGGTATCTGTATTATAAAGGACAAACGTGTCCGTGCGTAACGTCATTTTCCGAATGGAAACACTTCACGATGAAATTTCGGTTTTACGATTTTTCCTGCTACAATTTTTTAAATTTCTAAACATAGCATATTTTTTATTTTGATACCGTTATACAGGGAAAAGAATCTACTTTCAAATACAATTTGTTTGAAAACTATATCTTAATTTCCTGATTTATTATAGTTTATAAAATAATTTTCAAGCATGGATTTTGAAATGCCCAATAAACAAATGGAAGAATGTTGCCATTATAATCTTTTAAATAGTTACAGATAGTAAAATTAATGAATTTTGAGAAAAAAACGTCACCAGAAGAGGGTGCCTTTATATGAGAGTAGCGATGTACCCGATACAAAATTTTATTAGTTCTGGCAATTTTGGACACAAAGATGCTTTGTAATAATTTAAGAATTTAAAAGAAGAATTATTTAATTAGACCATAAACAAACAGAGGATATTTTAACAGATAATATGAACAGAAGATATTGTTTATAATACAGCATTTCTATGAATAAAATATAAAAAAAAATATTTCACAAATTTAATAAGATGCATAAAAAAAAGAAAAATGAGCATAAAATATGAGCAGTAAGAAATAACGTTTTAATTCACATTTCATCAGTTAAATTTTACGACCATTGCGAAGTTGAAAAATCGAACATATATGAAATTCTTTGTATCATTGTATCGAATGCACAATATGTCGAATAATAAATATAATGAAAACAAAACAAAGAAAATATCATTTGTTGCAGCGACTCACTGTATTGAGACTACCAAAAAAAAAAAAAAAAAAACGAAAAAAAAAAACTTAAAATTCGTTAATGTTACGATCGCTATATCGAATGTATGAACGCTTAGTACAAAAATTAAATAATAATAACTCGCATGTATGATGGCTTAACACACAAGAAAAACAAACAAACAAACAAAAGAATCACTAAATGCAGCAACTTGACAAATAAAAACATGAAAAATCTATTAGATTTAGAAAAAAATGGGTTTCATCTATGTTCTGTAACCCGGGAGGGAAGTTCAGGTTCGATTCACTAGTTTCAATAAAAGCATTTAAAAAGCATTGTAGCTTGATCCCATTCCCCTCGATTATCTGAAATTTTGCCATTTATTTAAATCTCCATAGTCTGAGATCTAATGAGGCTATTTAAAGATAAATGAATGTTTGAAAGATAAGTAAATGTGTTGAATCTTTTGAAATACGTGTCTCGTTATATTTAAAGTTAAATAGTATATTTAGAAATGTAGCATTAAACTTACGTTGAAATATATGCTGGATTACGTTGAAATATATCTATGCGTAGTCAATTACTTGCATTTTACAACCAAAATTAAATTACATATTAAATTTGATGTTAAGAATTTCACATTTTACTTTTTCTTTATCTGTTTTTCATTTCATTTTTAAAAAGAATGAAAGTATGGGGTAATAATATTTTACTCTCTTACGTGACTATTCCATTAACTACTTTGAAATTTGAGAAAATAGTGCAAGATTTGTTTCATTTCTTCTTACCTTTAAAAAGGTAACCAAAAGACTTTTTAAAAAATACAAAAACAGTGTTCAAATAACACTACTGACTAGTAACGATCAGTTATCAAATATATATATATATATATATATATATATATGTGTGTGTGTGTGTGTGTGTGTGCGTGTGTGTATCTTTAATTCGCATTATGCGCATTCTTCACTGAATATTATATCAAATACAGATTTATAATCAAATCCTGTATTTGATAAATAAAGGATTCAGAATAGTCTCAATGACTCAATGCATAAGGAGATAACTGCGTTTTGTTAAAACTTTTCCAAATCATTTAGTTCAAATCTAACCTGCAAGAAAGTTATTTTAATCAGCATTATTTTAAACATTATCTGAAATAACCACATCTATTTACGATTTTCATTTACTCTCTAATAAATAGAGTTGCAAAAAATCGGTTTATTTCCAGGTTTATTCCCAGGTTTAAACCAGGTTTTTCCCAGTCTTTGCAACTGTACTGATAAGTAATGAAGCTATTTTTAAACACAATTCATGTCTGGAAGAAGGTAGGTAAGTGTGTTAAATCCCTCGCATTAGCCGTACCATTTATTTTTAACGTTTACTAGTGTGTTAGGAAGTTCGAATGAAAATTGCACTGACGCATATGAAGTGCGTCATGAATGTGTCGTCATTACGTATCTTTTCTGTTTTATAACCTGCCTATATCACTATATAAATTTCTAACTGAAGCGGTGCATTATTATTTTACACTTTACAACATCGTTCAAAAGTATTTATGAATCTGCCTGTCTGTCTGTGCTCTATCTCGCGTAATTATAGTTATATTACAATGTAATTCATATATGTTATTGAGGTTTACTATAACTTGTTCTGTATTGAAAATGAAGTGTATAACATTTATAATTCGGTTACAGGACACTCAAAAAATATCTTATTACATATAGTCTATGAGGAAAAATCACTTGCACGGTATTTTAATGATGTTACATTATTTCAAGCATGTTGGAATTGCTATACATGACTGAGGTGCACTACAAGATGCTTACCATGCAATGTAGTGTTCATAGCATTTAAAGTTCATAACAGACATAAATGAATTCGTTTACAGTACAATCTATGATCAATAATTTCCAATGTGTGTTTTCTATTGTGATATTCATTTTTAAATTTTGATATGCATTTTTGCATATTACCTAATATGTATAAATTCTAAAGCTCATATACAGGGCTGTACAAAAAAATTAGAGTACATTTCTATTTATTGACGGAAATTGATGAAGGCGAAGTTTCAACTCGGTTATGCGTTCCCTAACTGAACTAAATTTTGGCATACTATGCCATGTAGTATATATATATAAAACTGCAGATCATATACAGGGCTGCACAAAATTATTCAGATTTTTTTCCTACTATAAATGGTAATTTCTGAAATTGCATTTTCAAATGTGTTATGCATTTCCAAATTGTTTACTTGGACATCATCTTTCAAGTTATTAAATGGTGAAGTTTTGTTACAATATTCTGAATTATATGTTCCCAATTTATATACTTGTAAGTTTAGATATTTCTTATTTATACCTATACAAAGTAGAAACGACAAAAATGATTCCAATGTCATAAAATATAGTTTACTTATATGTTAAAAATATTTTTTTTTGTTTTAATAAAACTATTAATCTTCTTAAAACAATATGCGGATCAATTCGTAAATGGATTTTTTGACACACGACGTTAATTACTTTTTTGTGTAATTTTTGTACTCTTCTTTAATGTATTTTTCCTTTTAGACATTCATTTAGTAATTTTTGTTACTTTATAAACTTATAATTAATATTGTATGTATTTCATTTGCGATCGCTGATAAGTTTTTATAAAATAATAGTTTTTCGGATAGGGATATAGGTTACAATATGAAGTTTTGCACACAGGGACCGAATACTATTGACGCGCTCCTGAGCATGAATAAACTCAGTAAATAACAGAAAAAATAAACTTTAAAACGTAGCCATTCTATGTCCTAATTCAATTTAAATTAAGAATATAGGAAGAAACACTGTTAGCCTTTACGATACAGAATTATTTTTTTCATTTAAGAAAATTTGGTAAATTTTACTTATCTCTGAAAGTTATAGTATTTGATATCTTGGAATATAAAGCGTAATTAATGCTTACTTAAAAAGGAAAAAAAAATGTTCATTAGATAAGCATTTGTTTAATTTTGGTACAATTATATTAAACTTAATGTAATATTTAAGAACTGAAAAATCAAAATTACATTAAAAAATACGGAGTGGTCATAAAGTCTTTCCATGATTAAAAAAAAATATTGCGAAATAACCATTGAATGTAATACTGTAAAATTTTTATTACGGAAAAGTCATGTTCTTAAGTTTGTTCTTAGTTCCGTCTCTACCGTCGTTCGTGAGTTTCTTGATGACAAATTTCCTGGAAGAAGGATCTGATGGGATGGACCAACTCGTCTAGATTTTTTTTCTATTGGGAGTGCGTAAAGGACAGAGTGATTGCAACACCAGTAAAATATATTGAAGCACTCAAGTTCAGGCTCACAAATGCTGTGTCTAGTATGACAGCCCAAATGTTGGACAATACGTGGGGAGAAATGGAATACCGCTTTGACATTCTTCGAAATTTACAGACGTAAGTACTTTTATTAAAATCTTCATAAATGTATTTACTATATATTAAAACAAGCATCTGCCTAATTATATTAGTTTTTTTTCTGCAATAAATTATTGTAATCAGAAACAAACTTTATAATCACCCTGTATATATAAAAGTAGTTTTTGAAATAAAACTTTCAAATGTTAAAGAAAATGGTTTAAAAATAAAAGTTTTATTTTTAAAATAACCATGGGACGCAAGTCGGACCTCCTGGTTTACAGATCAAACAAGGGTGAAAACCATATATATATATTTTGTTATTGAAAACTCTAATAGAGTTTTTCTTTTCTGTTTTTTTCTTATTATTCTAAATTGTCCTCTACCAACACCTAAAAAATACTTTTATATTAAAAACAACAAATGTATTCAAATAACGTTTTGAAATTTATTAAAAGCGATGCTTTTGTATTAGCCGCATGTCGGGAGTTCATAGCCGAAGAAATCTCAAAAGAGTTCGCTACTTACAGCAGCCTTTTTTATTCTGATTATCCCAGTGTTTAAGTTTATAGTTTGGTTATATAACTGTTAAATCTCTTCTTAAATTATATTAATACATCATTTTATTTATTTATCGACGAAGTTTTTATTTTGTTATGGAGTCGTTATTAGTCGGAAACAAATGCTGGACTATTTAAATTGTTTTAATTTCAAACATTTTAATCTTTCGTAATCGGGCTGCACATAGTTGTGAAAGATTTAAAAAAAAATATTTTAAACACCATAAAAAATCAGTAAATTGAGGTACAATTTTCAAACAAATTTCGTTTGAAAGAAACATTTTTTCCCCTATTCGACGGAGTAAAAATTGATATTGTGCGAAAAAAGGATGCAGTAAAAGAGCAATTTTGTGCTCCGGTTGTTCCCGCCGTCAATAGAGCGTCAGTGTTACTCACAAACATGTTTTTGTTCTATAATATTAATAAAAAATATATATAGATTTTTCACTTCATTTCAAACATTTTCTGGTCCCCTTAATGCAGGAAATATGGAATATCTGTGCTGTGCTGTGTTTTCTTGTTTTAGTTTCAAATATTACAGATTGATGGCACTACGTTCTCAAACAGTTAAAAAGCTCAAACTAACGTATAAAAATAGATCAAAGTTCAGCCATCTTATAACCTTCATTTTGTTTAGTCGTTTAAACATCCTTAAAAATTTGCATGTCTTTTGAAATTGCAAGATTTTTTAAAACAGTATTACAGTTTTACACAGGGTAGTGCCATCTATCAGTGATATTTGTAACTAAAGCAAGGAAGAATACTAAAGAAATTCTTTATTTCATACATTACTCTCATGCAAGAATAATATCAATAAATGTTATCAATTATTTATTATTTAATTGTAAATATATTTAGTGTCTTTAAAGACATCGTGTAATTTTAATTATTTTTTTACACGTTGAATTGCCCTTTCCAGTTAGTGCAGATGGTTTGTAACAGGATTTTCTCTTCCAAGGTTCTATAGTCTGTGACGGCGAATTTCAATTTTGATAGCTCATTCGATTCGTCTTACCGAGCTTAGTAATTTTATACCTCGATTATGGGCTATTGAGTTTTTATAATGACAGGGGGCCGGGTCAAAGCTCAAAATTTCGTTCAGTGAAAAAGAAATGCCTTCAAAGAAACAAGTGCGATTTAAGTTTACTAATTGCTTTTACAGTGTCATACATTGCCAGTAATTACTATATGGTGATATTATTGCTCTTATTATAAGAATTTTGCTCGTGATTCGGGAAAAGTTATTGACAGGATGAACAAAACTAGACGAGGACATTATAACTTTCAAAAACCTGCCTGTCAAGTAGCATACGAATATTTTACCTGCAATTACAAATTCTTATAATAATAGCAATAAAATTACCTTATAGTATTTATTAGCAATATATGGCACTGTAACAACAATTAGTAAACTTAAATTGCACTTATTTCTTTGAAGGCGTCTGTACTGAATGACATTTTGAACTTTGACCCGGCCCCCTGTCATTATAAAAATTCACTAACCGATATGCGAGATATAAAATTACTAAGCTCGATTAGACGTATCGAATGAGCTATAAAAATCGAAATTCCTCGCCCAAGACTGTAGTACCTTTACTTGTTAGATGTCGCACTAAATAGATTATTTCCCCAAAAAAATGATAAAAAAGGGTATTTTTTTAAATCAAATATTCTTTCGTATTAACATAATATTCAATAAACATCTGTCTAAAGTCAACAGATTTGCCAGATTCAGGAATTTGTTTATTCGAAAATACTACCACATCTTTCGACTAGTAATATTTGCTTCATTTAATCACGGAAAGCCCAAGTTATTTGATTAAAGCGATTTTTTTTAATTCTAAAATAGCGATAGATACTTTGATTTAATAAAATTACGAACTTGGCAGCACAGAGGGTCACTCTCATGATCATTTACTCTGCATTAGGTCATGCTTTAAAATTGCCTGTGAACACGGAACCAACGGCTAAATATCCTTATTTTTATAGCAAAATCCTGCTTATAGGTCACACTGGTTACATATGACTGTTATTTTTGCACTGTTTCTATAGACCATTTACCATGATTTTGCTTCACATATCATATATTTTTTACTAAATTTCTACAAAAAAAATTATTAGTATCTTATTTCTACGCCTATAATGCCATATATTATTGCCATAATATTTTGAAATTCATACACAAGACATTGAATAAATAAACATTTTCACATAAAACGAAATGTCAGATAATTATGTAAGAAATAAAATAAATCAAACAAATTAAATTCTTGTTTCTCGAAGCTACTTTATTAAAAGTAAGTGCATACAGTAACAATACATTCAAATATTGGTATAGCACTACAAAAAGGGAAACTTTATAAAACAGTGAAAAAAAGAGACCTTCCGCTGAAGTGATGATATGCTGCTTTGTATTTACCTGTAGGTAATGTTTGCTCAGAGAAGGCGTAATCAACATACTAAATACGCCCATTCTCTTAAGTTTACTTAATAGCTTGGAAAAAAGAACCTTCTATAATATGAGTTACACTCAAAGCGGAAACGTATTACAGTGGAATAACTTTTTTTCGTAAAGCTGCATTTAGGTTATTTTTGAATGACTAATTAATTTTTAAAAACTATTGAATGCAATGTTATTCACATTTTAGCGTTACTTTTTTCAAAATTTCAAAATTCCAATTATCTGCAAAGAAAATCAACAAATGATTACTCATTTTGGAAGATTTTTTATTGTATTGATACTTTTAAGATATGAATGGTATCAAATTGATCCAGATAAATGTTTCGCTTTTCCTGTAAATGCAATATGTCGCACTATGACTAGATATGTCAAAATGTATATGTCAATATTCACAGAAAATTCAATTTTCCTTCACAAAATTCAAGAAATTTCCGCAGGTTTTTTTTATCTATAGCATTCAAGATTTTCAACCAAATTTCACACCACTTTATGGAAACACACAAAATACAGTAGAAACAATATACTGCAATTAGGAGAATTTTGAAGAAAATTACACCAGTTTTACGATATCTAAAAAGAACTGTTCAAATAAAACTTTTAATGCTTATAGATTACCGCTGTATGCACAAAAGCTAATTTCGTTTGCAGTTTAGAGAAAATGTGTAAGTTTGAAAGGAATATTAAAGCTTTCTAAGACTTTTTCAAAGCTTTTACAATCAAGTAACTAATTTGAGAATCAATTCTAAAAAAAAATCAATATGGATATTTCATAAAATATACTACAGCAGAAATTTGTAAATTAATTAACATAAATATGCGAATTGTTAAATAAAAATCAAAATTAAAAGACGTAATATTTATTTATATGTATCTTTTTTATCACAGTATGCTAAATGAGAAATAAAATAACACCAAGAAATAGATCAATGAAGCCATGAAGTTCAAATTATAAAATAAGGTAGAACATGCGCAATTCATATTAGTACATTCACTAGGTACAAAAATTTAAAACATGTTTCGTCAGCGATCGTGCAATTGGTGCAGTTTTTTGTTTCTCTTTGTAAAGATCAAATGCTCATTACTTAAACTTTAACGTTTCATTTTCCCCGAATACAAAAATATAAAATTAATTATCCTGAACTACATATTCGTTTCGAGGAAAACAGATATGCGTAATAAGAATGTGACAGGGATATTCATGGCATGAACATTCTATTACTTTTCATATCAGGATACATTTTTATAAAAGCTTTGATATTTAAGATTAATAAGGAATTTTCAGATTAGACAAAAAAAACGAAAATTTAAAAAATATATATCGCAAGGAGTTAACGAAATTCAACAATTTTTTTTTATATCATTAATGTGTGTGTTTGATTGGAAAGCTTTCTGAAAGGTTCGATGTCATAAACTAGTTGCTCTTTTAAAAAAAGTTGGATTCCAATTATACTTTTGTTCAGGATTTTCAATTGAAAGCGGAGTGTTTAAAAAAAGAAAATAAATAATCAAAAAATATATTCCTCATATTATTTCGGTGTGAATATACGACTTGAGACGTGATACGCAATAATCTCCAAATAAAATATCATGCAATTAACGTAGGTTCCTAAAAGTTCAATTGCTCATTATTTCTCGTTTTACATTTCATTTTCGTCAAATAAAAAATAAATGGAAATGTTTAGCCTAAAATAAATATTGGGTTGCCTGTAAATTTTGTGCCTTTTGGGAAAATTAATTCATACCGGAAAATTCTATCATTTAATTATTAGACATTAATTCAATAAGCTAATGTATAATAATTAACAGAATTTTCCGGTACGAATTAATTTTTCCAAACGGCACGAATTTTCTGGACAACCCAATATTGTCTTTAAAGAAAGCAGATAGTACTCGTAATAACTGAGGATTCTTTAGATTACAGACAACAATCGAAATTGGAAATTTTATATCTCAAAGTAGAAAAAAAAAGAAAGACAAGAAAATAAGAATTCACTCCTTTTCTGTGAACATCAATCTTGGTATTCAAAGAAAAAGATTTTCAAAACTTTCGATGTCATAGACTAATGGCATGACCCAAACGAGTTTGGTTCCGATTATATTTGTTTTAGTATTTTCAAATGATAGAGGTATATTTGAGGATATTAAATAAATGATCCTAAAAATTATTCTTCATATTCATAATTATGTCGATTTGAATACAAATATTTCTAGTAACAAAAATGGTGTATTGCGCTCTTTCATAACAAAATAAACATTTCATAAGCTATTAGATTCTCTTTTAGACTGCATTTCTATTTTATAAAAACTAATTTCCATTAGTTATGAAAAAAATATCAAAATATTGCTTTGCACAGGATTAGAATGATAGTCTCGGAATTATACATACGGAATGGGCACAAATTGGGCAATTTCATAACTGAATAATTTCAGAAATATTATTTGAAAAGTAGTTCAAAGGCAAGTATTAATGTATTCTATGATTTTGGTTGATTATTGTTTTCTGAAAAAAAATGTCAAAGAAGTTGTATACCTGAATATGCCTCAGATTTACCATATGTTAATATGTGGAAGTGTTATTCACGGGTCACTACGATCACCACACATGTCACCCCGAGATCTCATTGCATGGAATTTTTATATTGAATAGGATAAAATTCCGAAGCTTTATAAGCTTTATCAGTCCATTCCCGAACTGCAATTATAAATCTGAAATTGATTTGCTCGACGTGAACTGGTTCACATACATATGGAAAGCACTAATTTATGACAAAAACTGACAGTTCCAGAGTTACGAAGGGCAATATTATCCAACATTTGTAAAAATATATTTACTTTGAGTGTTTTTTTAGCTAGTTATCATGTTTATCCTTATGTGTCTGTGTATAACTACATACAAAATGTCATTTTTTCGCCCAACTAATTCCCGCCCACCCCGCTTGTTCCAACTCAGTCTGTTTTATAAAAAGTGATACACTCACCTTTATTCGCAGATCGTTTACAATATAATAACAAGAAACGTGTCATTAGACTCGCATAACTTTATTTTGTTATTTTAACACAGTCATACTAGGTCCAGGTAGCTCAGGTGACATAGACCATTGGCAATTTAAGCAAGAAGGTCCTGTTTAGACTCCGGTCTAGATTCTTTTCACTAGAAAGGAGAGGACCAAGCTTGGTAATCACATATTTTGATTATTTTGTTTAAATATGTTGTAGGGTAGAATCCCCTTAGTATCAGGTTCAACGGATTTTATACAACGCTCCTTAGATCTCGGGAAATAGGGGGTCTAATATTTTAACACAACTTAAATACTTTTACTTTGTAACAAAATTACTGCGTTGGTCGTAGCTCAGTTGCTATGGCGTCTACTCGTTGATCCGTAGGCACGGGTTTGAGATCGGGACGAGCTAGCTACGTTTGTTTTTCTCATTTTTTGTTTTATAAATATACTTGTAATTATAATTTAATAATCTCAATTAAAAATTTAACATCGTATATTAATTATAATGTTAATTTTAATTTAATTTATTTGATTTTTAAGCCATTATTAAACAGTTCTAATTTTTCTTTAATTGACCCATTATTGACTAGTAAGAATTCCAAAAACGTTACAAAATCATACCTTATTTTATTAATTATAAATTAATTCAAAGCGCACGCATACGTATTACAAATTAAAAAATTTTTAATATGCAACAAAAAAATGTTGTAATTTAATTCTTATGCTAATTTTAATATAATTATGCTTCTTACTTTAAAAACAGAAAAGTATTACCATCGCATTGACTTCCCTTGTTAAGGCAGTATATAAATGATGATATTTCTTTAAAATCACGAGGGCCTATATCCCTCGAGTTGATAATCAGCCGTCATAAAATCATCCAACCAATCTTTAAAATCACGAATTGACACAATTGTTTAATATCATTGCATCGATACAGCATATATGAAATACATTTTAAAAGTGATTAAAAAAATTAATTGTTTAATGATGTTTTACACAACGATTTAGTTACAAATAAATAATAAATATGTTAACATAATAATTAATGCACAATATTATAATTTTTAATTAGGATTATTAAATAATAATTACAAGTATATTTATAAAACAAAAAAATCAAACGTAGCTCGTCCCGGTCTCGAAGATCAACGAGCAAACGGCATAACAACTGAGCTACGACCAACACAGTAATTTGTTACAAAGTAAATATTTAAGTTGTGTTCAAATATTAGACCCCTAATTTCTCGAGAACTAAGGCGCGTTGTATAAAAATCCGTTGAACCTGAGACTAAGGGGCTTATATGCTACAACATATATAAAAATAATCAAAATCTGTAATTTACAAGCTTGGTCCTCTGCTTGTCATTTGATAAATTACAATTCAGAATCATGTCTTCTTTTTGAATTTGAATGTAATTTTTTTCATAACTGCTGTCTTCATATTAAACATTGTACCAAATTTTATTTTTAAAATTTTAACACCTACTTTAGCCAGTTTATTTGCATTCGTTGTATAAAATTAACCTCCAAAAATATATATTTTATTCACTTTTCTTAAAAATTTGTATAGTTAAATGAGTGGGGAGGGATGAATGATAATATTCAATCCATGTGCCAATATAAATGTATATCTTCCTTAAAAAAATCTTCCATACGAAATATTTCTGTTTTAAGAAAATACAATGTATAGATCAAAACATAATCTAGGTACTTCGTTTTAATGGAAGACTAAAACAAAATAAATTAAAAGTGCACGGTGCTCTTTCTTAAGGAAATAAACCGGTCATAGAACATATATTTAGTTTGCATTTCTTCTTTTTAAAAGAAAGAGGTACACGTGACAAGAATGTAACATGAGTAATACTACGCATAATGGAAAGTTTGTTTTGTTAAAAAGTATTTTTACAATTTGTTTGATATTTAATCATTTATTAGAACTCTTCAGATTACAAACAAGAAAAGAAATGGGAAACTATATATCACAAAGAGAAAACTAACTTCAGTTCTTTTTTCGAAATCAAAAATCTTTGAATTTTAAGAGAAGGAATTGTGGTACTTTTTATCTACATAAGCTAATGGTTCTTTCATGTAATTGCGATTCCGATTATATTATTTTGAAATATGGTGGGACGTTTAGAAAAATGACAAGAGTGGAAGGGAAAGTAATATGCTTATTATTTCGTTGCGAATAACAAATGTCTTTTGGGAAATAAATTAAAGGTACACTGTGCTTTTTCTTAAGAAAATGAACCTTTCATAGATCAGCAAAATATATTTTGGTTTGCATTTCTTCGTTTTAAAAGAAAGATTGTACACTTGAAAAGCATGTAACACTGTTAATTCAACGCATATGGGCAAGTTTGTTATATTAAAAACTTTTCACAATTCGTTTGATATTTAATCATTAATTAAAATTCTTCAGATTATACACAAGAAAGGAAATCGGAAAATTTACATCAAAAAGTAAAAACGAAATTCAGTTCTCTTTCCAAATCATCAATCTTAGAAATTTAAAAGAAGGATTTATTAAACTTTTTATTTCATAGGCTAATGGCTCTTTCATGTACACTGCTTGATAATTGCAAAGGAACAGAGACATTTTTTGTCATAACTAATGATAGACATTGTTTAAAGAAATGGGACTTAGTACATATTTAATAGAGGTCGTAATGTATCTTTATGATCAAAACGATACAGCTACTAACACATGGCAAAGCAAGATGCGCAAATGAATAAAATATGCAGCTTACAGCATTTTTCAACAGTTAAGAAAAAGGTTTGTTCTACCCAAAAAATTAAGGCATCTGAGTCGGTGAGTATGGTTTATGACCTCCTCCGTAACTGATGCACATTTTTCGTTGTTTATGCATGCTATTCACTAAACAGTTGAGGAGGGCTTGGGAAATACTCTCTCATTTGTTTCACAGGACAATTTTCAGTTTCTGTCTTTGAGCAATACGTATACCGAGTATATCCCAGGCGTGCTCTATAGGATTTATGTCCAGAGAATAAGCAAGGCATATCATGCGATCAATATCATCTACTGCTAGTCGGGCACGCTTCAGCTGTCTTATGTGCGCGGGAATAGTTATCCATGAACAGAAGTTCTGGACTAATTTCACAAAGATGGATGTAACCCTGTCTAATATCACTGCTGGTCCCTGTAACTTTTTCAAATTTGTGAAGCAGCTTTCTGTCATTATGCTCACACAATCACTCTTCGGCCATAGTTATCTATTTCCTGGATATTTTGGTGATAAAAATGAATTCCTCTGTCATTCCACACTAGCTGGTGTGAAGAATAACTGTTTATGGTGAAGCGGGATTCATTAGAGGACATGATTCTAGACCACTATTTCTGACCACCAACAAATATGCTCTTACACCAAAATAAACTTTCATTACGATGATGCGCTCATAATAGAATGCATGTAACAGGTTTCTGTGCATCTGAGAAAGCATTATTTAATCGCAGAGAAATTGTTCCCGCAGATAATCCAACAGTAGCGTTGGAAATGTCTGTGATTAAAAGACCTGGAGAATCATATACAGTGACCTCTCACTTATACGACTCTCAGTTATACGACTCTCTCGGTTATACGCCGAATTCTCTTGGTCCCGTCCACGCTTTATGGGAAATAATGCTAAACCTCACTCAGTTATACGACTGCTTCTCTCACTTATACGACGCTTTAAACGGTTCAGGCGATTTTACATTTCTCACTCAAAAATTCATTTTTATAATCTTTAAAGTACAAATCGTTCACGTTTTCTTAGCTTTATCCTTTCACTATTGTTAAAGTGTTTATCAATAATGAATAACATTTCTTATTTACTTTCGTCTGTTATTAACGATGAAATCTATGGAGGTAGGGTGGTTGTATGGAATTTCCTTTTGCCTGCCATTTAACAAAAGCCAAATAACCACCTGGAATAATGTGACATCGCAGACAATTAAGAAATGTTTTAGGAAATGTCGTTTTTCACAAGACGAAGCTGCTAGTTCAACGAATGAACCCTATTTTGAGAGCATATGGGAATCCTTTAATGACGCAGACTGGGATGAAATGTTTATGGACGAAGGTATTAATTTAAAAGATTAGGTAGAATGTGATGAAAACTTCTGAGAAGTGCTGAAGAAATCTTTCAGGATATCTATAGGGAAGACTTGAGAGAGGAGGATGACGAAGATGAGAGCAATCTTATTGCTGGTGTAATTTTTTCAGAAACATGTGCTGCTTTAAATACATTAAAGAATTGTGTCGATCAAAATGATTATTCCCAAAATAGCTTAAAAGCTTTATTAGACTTAAAAAATACATTTTCTCTTTTCATCGACGACAGAGACAAACTAATATCACTTCATTTTTTGAGAAAATCTGATTTGTAAATCTTTAAAATAAACATAGTGGTAAGTGAACTATATTGTGAACTTTTTAAAAATAAATTTTAAGTTTTATTTTTTAATATATTTTATAAATTTTGTTGAAATATGTTCTTAGTACTCAAAACTTATTGTTTTTAATATAGGTAAAACAATTAATGCATATAAAGTTTGAAACCTGTATAATAAGACGGTCTCTCACTTATACGACTCTCTCACTTATACGACTTTTTTCTACGCTCCCCTGAAAGTCGTATAAGTGAGAGGTCACTGTATGTTCTTCTTGGCCACTAGAGAGACATATCGATGCTGTTGAGGTATGACAATCCTACCACGCCCTCCAGAATGCCTTCTTGAAGAACGCCCACATACAGAGGTTCGTTTATTCCATAATATAACGTTTATTCCATAATATAAACGTCTCTTCGACACGTTTTTTAATTTGGTGACTTGAGTGACACTTTGTCCTAGCTTGAGCCATGATCGACCATGATCGTACGCAATCAAATGATGTCTTACAGACATTTAACACTCCATACCTGTTGTTCAAAAAGAAAATTTACAGCTCTATCTTCAGAAACTGACAGTGTGATTTCCCGCTCAAATGTTACTATTTAAAATTTTAAAGAATAAAATGACGTGGATGCACCTTTTTTTTTTTAAATAAAGTTAAGCGAACTTGTCATACAACGTCGTTTATCGTTGCTTTTTATGTGACAGAGCGGCTTAATGAAACGTAATTTTTCACAAATTCGCTGTTCCTCAGTATTTGTCAAGCAGTGTAATTGCGATTCCGATTATATTATATTGAAATATTTTGAAAAGTTTAGAAGAATGAAAATAGTCGTAAGGTAATGTAATATTTTTATTATGTCGTCGTGAAAATCAACAGTCTTTTAAAAGAGAAATTATAGGTGCAGTGTGATCACCAGTGCTTGTTTTTCTTTTTTCTATTGGTCCTTCTTACGAAAATAAACCTTTCATAGAATATTAGAATATATTATTTTAGTTTGCATTTCTTAAAAAAAAAAACAGGTACACTCAACAATTATGCAACAGGAGAGATACTACACATATTGGAATGTTTGTTATATTAAAAAAGCTTTTTGCAGTCTGATTGATATTTAGTAATTAATTAGAATCCTTCAGATTACAGACAGGAAACAAAATGGGAAAATGTATTCCTTCATGAGAAAAGGAAACTATGTTCTTTTTCTAGATCATCAATTTGAAAAAATAGATTTGAGGAACGTTTCGATGTCATAGACTAATGGCTCTTTCAAATACATCCAATTCCGATTGCGGTTCAGGATTTTCAAATAAAATGAATGATCATGAAAAGTATGCTTTGATTATTTGTCAATACAAATATTCCTAGTGTAAAAAAATAAAGGGACACTTTGATTTCCATTTTCTTAACATAATTAATGCTTTGGAATCTATTTAAGTTTGCATTTATATTACGCAGAGTTTTTTTTTTTTTATATAATAAAAAATTACTATCTTTAATCATTATTGATCTGTGAAAAATAAATTAATATATATATATATATATATATATATATATATATATATATATATATATATATATATATATATATATAACTATATATATAATTTATAAATAATGCAGCAACTGTTATAGTATTGCGCCAAGTTTGTATAAAACTATTAAAAGTTGTCTTTGTTTCTACTGTAACTTGAAATATAATTTTTAAAAATCCTTTTGAAGTTAGCATAGTGTCTCCTTTCAGCAGCCAAATAAATATTGTCTCATATTACTCATTTCCAATCAAAAGGCAATTATATTAAAATGTTTATTCTAAAATAAATATTATTTTTAAATAAAAGAATAGGAACTTTGGAGGGCACCACCCCTATTTGACAATATTGCTATATGTGGGATTCCTGCAGAGAGAACTTTTGAAGGGATTGTAACCCAAATTATGGTTCTCGTAAATGGAAAATACGGAAAACCTTGTACAATCACCCTTTCATAACGCGATGGTTTTTGGAGGAAAAAGAAAAGCCGATACTTTCCCCGACAACTGACGGGGGCGTGACGTCTAGGTGTGATGTCACTGGCTTACGCAAGAGAAGTAAAAACTGATTCTGGGTAAAAAGTTTGATATTCGAAAGTTATGTTTGCAGTCTTTTTCAACGAATTCAATTCGAAGTGTTTTATTTTAATTTTTTTTCGGTGTCAAAGGATTTGGCCCGAGATATTTAGCCGTTTTTATTCGCATTCTTTATGAGTAAACTCAAAACAGATTAAAGTCAAGATTGATAATTAATTAAATAAGCACTTTATTCTAAATTTGAACAACCAGCAAAATGGCTGCGGACAACTCATTATCTGTTAATTCTGTCAAGTAAAAGCATTCTTATTCTTCAAACCCAGCATGGGTAATGTAGCATAATGTCTTCGTTGTTTTTTGCTTCTTCGGTGTTGTTATTTGTGATTAATAAAATTCGTGTTTCAAGTTACGGCGTAATTCTTCATGTAGCCTGATTTTTATTGGGGAATTGGGGTAAGTAACCGTCTTATTTTGTTGAATAATTTTGAAGCGAATGTTTTCAGTTAAAATTTAAATCTTGATTGTTTATTTAAATTCAATATTCATTGTTATGCTAAAATTAATTCAATATAATCTTAATTATTCTTTTTAAATTTCTAAATTATTATCTCCAGTCTTGAACCCGCAATCATCTACCCCAGTTCTCCATTTTGTGCACGGCATGCTATCCACTGATCTGAGTGGGTCTAGTTTGACATTAGTATTCGTGGCATGCACAGAAACTAAATTTGTTATATTAGAAAATATTTTTACAATATATTTAATAGTCGATCATTAATAAAGATACCCCAATATATAGACATAAAAAGATTTAAAAAAATATATATCTCAAGATGAAAACAAAATTAATTTCTTTACGAGATCATCTATCGTAGAATTTTAAAAGGAAGATTTGTGAAATTATTTGATGTCATAGAAGAATGGCTTTCTCAAGCAAGTTTGACTGTATAGCGTGATTAAAAATGAATGCCCCAAATTTGAAAGGCTATTAAACGAAAACAGAAAAAGTACAATTTTGTTCTTAGTCAGAAATCAAAACTAACAGTTGAAAGTTTAAATTCAACACAGTTATAAGTATTCAATGTGTTCCTTCTAGAAACAGGAATCATATCGAGGCGGTACGATAACTCATCACTGACATCACTCTATGTGGTTTTTTTGCTGGGGCCTTATCAAAGATCAAATGTTTATTTCACTGCTACCAACCGAAGTTGACGAACTTAGGACACGCATATCTGCAGCCATTCAAAGAGTCACACCAGACATTCTAAAAAATAAATGTGGGATGAGTTATCATACCACCTCGATATCGTTCGTGTTCCTGGTGGGACTATTATTAAACACTTATAACTGAATTATGTTGAATATAAACTTTCAACTTTTATATATGATTCCCGATGAGCAACAAAGTTGTACTTTTTTGTTTTAATTTAAAAGCCCGGTAAAGTTGGGATATTCATTTGTAATCACTCTGTATTTCTTCAGTATTTTCAAATGACAGAAGAACTTTTAAAAGAGGTAAATGTGTGATCAGGAAAATATTCTTTTTTTTATTTCTAGGTAAATAGCATTTTTTTTTTTAATTACTGTAATTTTTCTTAACATTTCATACACATTTCATACACATACACATTTCATAAAATATTAGAATATATTTTCGTTTCATTTTTTTTTAATAAAACCAGGTACACATGGCAGCGTATAACGACGAGAGTTACTAAAAAGTCTATGCCACGAACACTGGAACGTTTGTTATAGTTGAATACTTTTTTACATTTTCTTTCTTATTTGGTCATAAAAACGAATTCCTCATATTAAAGATAAGAAACGGAAAATTTATATATCAAAGAGAAAATGAAATTCTGTCTTTTTTTGGTAAGATCAATCTTGGAATTTGAAAAGAAAATTTGTAGAAACATAATTAATGGATTTGTCAATTAAAGTGTGATGCCGATTATAATTTTCAGCATTTTAAGAAAGAAAACAGGTTATTAAAGAAAGGAAATAAATGAACATAAGAAATATTTTTTATAATATTTCGATTCGAATACAAACACATTTAACCTTTTTTTCTAGAAGAAACCATCCAAATAAATTTCAATAATAAAGTAAAATAATTTCTTCCTCCAGTCTATACTATCCCTCCATAATAAAAGAAACCATAGAGATACTAACGCAAAAATACAATATGTAACGATGCAGCATCTTTTAACTTACCGAAATTGTGGCTCGAGTTACTCCATGGTTACAGATATGAAAATAAACAACCGAGTAAAAATAAAAGATAACATGCATAATTTTAAAAAAGTACATGGAAATTATATTATAGCATTTTAATAGCTTCAAAGACCGTGCAATTATGGAATAATTTGTTTTTGAAAATGGCTCGGAGTGAACCGAAACATGTCAAACAACCTAATAAAAGTTATTTTAATGTGTATTTATTATGTTGTTAATTTACATCTTTTAGCATTAAAAAGAAATATATTATTAGAAGGTGTTATATTTTATTATATTGTTATATGCTAAATATAAAAAATATTGCTAAATATAAATTTTAAATACAAAACCAGTAGTTAAAAAATATATATTGTGGATTGTAAAAATGTGGATCGTATTTAATAATATCGAAAAAAAATACAAATTCTGTATTTTCTCTAATTAAATGAAATGTAATTTACATTATTCAACTGAGTTATCAGAACAGGAATATTATCAGAGAAACATCTTATGCCAGGAGCGGTGTTCGAACTCACGGTCACTTAGGACCAGCATTTCTATTTCTGGCGCCTTGGACCAGTCGGCCATCTACATTTCGCTCAATGTTCGTCTGACATGAAACCACACCTTCACTTGTTTCCCAATTCGTTTAGCGAAAGAAAAGCACTCTAAAAGTGTCATTTCGCATGCTCAGATCAGCCGAATCCGGTTTAACAGGATCAGCTTCGCATTTTAAATATGAATCAGCCATTTAAATTTAGGATAGGTCTCTCAGAAGCTGAAATGATTATTACTTATTATTATTTACTATTTATTTTCTGTGAATGAAAAATGAATTTGGCTTTTTTTAATATATATTTTATATTCGACTATTAATAAATATTCTACAGATTTTAAATAGTAAACCAAAGTAGAAAATGTTTATCTCAAGGGGAAAACCAAATTCAGCTGTTACCCAGATCATCAATCTTCATATTTTTAAAGACGATTTGTGAAACCGTTCGATGTCACACACTAGTAGCTCGTTCTGCGAACTTTTCAATTTCTCAAGTAAATTCTATTCCAATTATATTTCTTCAGGATTTCTATATTAAAGCAGAACATAGAAAAAAGAAAAGAAAGAACTGAATTAAGAAATTAAAGAAAGAAATTAAAGAAAAGAAATGAATAAAAAAGTATTCTAGTTTTAGGTAAGTCAAAGAGACTTTCAGGTGTCAATTTCACTGAAGAAAATGCAAATTTATATATTGATCAAATCGCTTATATAAATCAAGTTTGTGAATTGTATAAAATCTTTAATATTTTACTTTGAACATTACTAATTCAAAAGATAAATATTTTGGCTAAATGTGACTGCCGAAATACACAATTTGAAATAAATAAGTGTTACAACTGCCGCCGTATAGAAATATTTTATTATGTGTTTCCTACTTACCTCTCCGAACACGTCCACCTTATGCGGTCACCGTTTTATCACATTTTCAGAATAATCCCGGCCCAAAAGATTAGTATGTTTTATTGCGATTATTTAGATGTTTATAATATGCTGAAAATTATAATTTACATTTTCCCTGATATAAATTAAATTAATATAAAATATTTTCATGACTCTGATTTTGCGTCAAATAGATACGATCGAGTACCTATGGAGGGAGGAGCTGTACATTTTGTTGGAAATGTTGTTATAGAGTAGAAAGCTTTTAAACACAAATATGTGTTCCTATCCACAATCGAGTCCGAGTATATTACATTAACTGAAGCTTCTAAAGACGTCATGTGGATAAAACATATATTGGCGAATGCTTTGATCTAGAATTTAAAAAATCTTAATTTAAAAAAACTATACTCTATTTTGTGACAATCAAACAGCGATACGAAACTTTTCAAAATTGCCAGTTGGAAACAGTAAATCCAAACACATTATGTTACATATCATTTTTTGAGATTATTGTTATATGATGCTTTCTTTGGTTTAAAGTATAGTAATAACAAAAGCAATTTGGACGATGTGTTTACTGAGGCACCTACAAGAAATGATCTTTTAAAATTTTATGCCACATTTTTTTTTAACTTAAGTTAAATGTAAATATATTTGAATAGTATCTATGATATTTCATAATGTCATTTTCTAACTTATTAATTCTCCGAACTACCTATTTTTACAGACATTATTTTATTTTTTCAACATATAGATAGGCATTGTACATGTTTCGAAAGTCTTAAAATCCTCTCTAAAATCCCATAAAACCAGTCATATGTTAAAAGTTTCACAAAAAATTTTCACCTGTTGTCCCAGGCATCCTCAATATTGATGTTATGGTTTTCTGTTCTGTCAGTCGATTTGTTTAAAACTTCCATTCTGTCTTTTCCCAACAACATCTGGCGCCATCTGGTATCAATGGTGGCGTGAACCATATCATTGCAAGTTTCTGAATTTGATATGTATATTTCTATTGCTTTTCTCTGTAATGCGTAGATTAAACTATTATAATTGGCTAATTTATCAACATTATTAAAGTCCATTGTCATTGGGGATTTATTGTTTAATCTGGCTATTGTAATGGTTGATTTACTTAAGTTTATATCTCTCCTGTGTTCTTTCATTCTTTCTTGAATTTTCTTCGTTATCTTTGAAATTAATTTTGTATACCCCTGATGTCTGTTGATAATTAAGTTTATCCGTATCTGATCTGATTAATTTGAAAATGGATGGATCTGGGGTGATAGGAGTATTTATTCCAAGTTTTTTTAATTATCTTTTTAATTTTAGGGAAATGCCTTTTATAAACGGAATTAAGTTCGTAAATTTTATTTCTTTTTGAGCTGGTTGTATCCTATCATATCTTGATGTCGCTTTTTTCGATTAACTTCTGTATAGTTTTTGTGGCGTATCTTGCATCCTTACCTATGGTTTTAATTTTGTTTATTTCTGCGTAAAAGAGGTCTTCTGTTGAACATACTTTAAGGGCTCTATGAATGTATGTATTTATTGCAGCTATCTTGTATGGGAAGGGGGTTCTGGAGTATTTTGAGATTATGTGAACATAGTCATATGGTTTTCTGAATACTGTTGTTAGTAGTTTATTTTCTGATCGAATGAGTTGTACGTCCAGAAATGCTAGTGTGTTATCTTTTTCTGTTTCTATGGTAAATTATATATTTTGATCGTATGAATTAAGTTTTTCCGCACCCATGTCCTGAGAGATATATAATGCGCTCGACCAGGACAAGCCTCTCGTAAGCGCTGCGACCGGTCGGAGTACCGCCACCTGCGCATTACTCCGATTGAACCCATGATGTGATGACATAGGTCGTTACGATACGCGGTGGATCCCAGAATCAGAGGAAACCACCAGGAAGACAGCTGGTGAATCGACAGGGATCCCCCGACGGCTCTGTAGCCAGAACCCCATGAGGGGAACCGGGTTCACGGCCATATGTTGAGTACCCCGAAGAGCCTTAATTTTCTGCGGCATCCGATCGCCGAGTCCTAGGGAGGGAGGAAACGACTAGTTCATCGGCCGCGGTGAGCATTAAGAGCTTCTCGCCAACCCGGAACTTCGAAGAAAATCAGTCCCTGATGCATAGACACGCCTTGGCTAAAGTTGCCCCCCCCCCCCCCCAATGACTTTGATTCCGGCGAGCCTTGCAGTTAAATGCAGATCGATTGTTCTCCGATCGGCTCACATTGAGAGAATCATGCACATGTAAAAAACAACACAAACACAAACACAAAACAAAAAATTCAAAAAATGTTAAAATCATCGGAAAGTTAGTTTAGGACAACTACTGGAATCTGAAGGGCATAGAAAACACCTTAAAGAACGTTAAAGAAGCGGTCGCGGTCGAGTTTAGTAGATAGAAATTTATGTGAAGACTCCCACTAATACAACCATCGGGCACGGCAAACTCCGATTACGCATAGACGCGCTGGACTGGTTTTCGACCCGAGTATTGAGTTTTGGTTTGATCTCCGCCGAGTTGGCAAGCCACCGGCCCCGTTTCTCGTAGTCAAACAACACAAGAAGTGGGTGATCGCCCCACCAAGATTGGCTTCGTCCACAGCAACCTGTGGGGTCGCCTTCAGATTGAAGCCCCACTTGGTTTTGGGCTCCTCCTCCGCAGCCCAACCATTGAGGTCGGCACACAACTGCAGCAGCTGCAGAGGGTAACATGGTGGTTTCGGATCATGCGGCCCTACTAAATCGCATGTCGGTAACTACACTCTACCGCTGGCTCAGTGCAGATGGTTGCAACACTGACCATCGCACTGACCTGCTCCCACTGACCATCGTCACAATATAGTCTCCACGTATTGTACCGTACAGAGCTCGATCTTACTGCTGTCAAATACTCGGATAAAGTTTTGGAGACAGTCCGGCATCCGTTCGCCCAGCGTCACCTACCTGGACGCAGGGCGAGGGGACCGCTCTAGCAACTGGGATTGGCCTACGAGACGTCCTTCCACCACCTGCGGAGGAGTCTCCAATCATTGGCCGAGTCCGCGAGAAGGGGATCTAGACTAGCAGGTCCATTACAACGAGTCTTAGTGGCGTCCCCGGTTTTCGGCCGTCTCTTTTGTACCAGCGCATCACGGTAAGGAACGTCACACTATGGCGAGAGTCTGGTCCTCTTTCCGACTGAAAGGGCCGAGTCAGGACCACCAGAAGAATCCCACCGGAAATATATAATGATATACGAGATGTAATCTTCTCAACTATGTGAAAAAGTCCGGCGCAGTATTCGAACCCGAGATTGCTTTTCTGAAGCTGCCAATGCTTTACTAACTGAGCAATCAGACCCAGTTAACATTAATTGTCCTAGCATCTGGTCTGATATCTAAATTAGCGCAGCAGAATAAATCACAGGTAATGGGACTTCTTTTAAGCGCTGGAAACGTCATTACACTAGATTAATATTTAACACAATTATTCAAATTGGTAAAGAAATCATATGAGATGTAAAATACCCAACGGAGCGAAAATATCCGGTCCAGGATTCGAATCCGGGATCACTTGACTGAAGCTGCCAATGCTCTACAAACTGAGCAATCCCGGACGAATATGGCAGAATTAAATTTTGCGCTTAGTTCGGAAGATTACATCTCGTATGATTTATTTAGCAAATTTAATAATTGTGTCAAAAATTAATCTACACTGGTCTCGAAAAGTTAAGGTGCAACCGGTTTTTTGCGTCTAATTTGCAAATGAATGAATATAGAAACAACAAATTTGGAGGAAATGTGCGTTAAACTGTTATTTATTAAATGCAATATAGAAATTTACTGAAGTTAAATGTATAAATGAAAATACAACAAAAAGCACTCATGGTGGAAAATTCCAGTCTTGGAGAAATCAGTACATCGCAGTATTATGCAGTAAAATGTGACAGAAACATTGAAATAATGGTTCTAATACGAATATGTCCACTCCAAACTTGAATGCATTGGCAGCATCGACTTTCCATGCTCTCAATTAAATTGTCGGACACCGAAATAGGTAACGCTGACCAGACTTGGAATAAGCCTTGTTCCAGCTCATTTAATGACCTTGGAAGAGGACTTAAATCCGCAACCTGTCTTCCAAGATAGTCCCGAAGATGTTCTATCGGATTCAAGTCTGGAGAGTGAGCTGGTCATTCCATTCTCTCCAAACCGTGATTCTCAAGATAATCCTCAACAACCACAGCTCGGTGCGGTCTCGCATTATCACACATTAGAATGAAACCATTGCCAATAGCACCGGCATATGGGCGCACATATGAATCAAGGATCTCATCCCGATATCTCGCACCAGTCACAGTTCCTCCATGGAACACAGGCAGGTCAGTGTGGCCTCCGAGTGAGATTCCTGTCCAAACCATGATTCCACCGTTTCTGTACCTGTGTGTTTCGACAGTGTTTGATTGATGGTATCGAGTGCATTGTTTTCACCAGATCAGAAGACGTCCTGAATCGCTCTCCAGTGGGAATCTGGACTCGTCTGGGAAGAGTACAGAAACCCACTGTTGTCTGATCCAGGAAACATGTTATCTTGCCCAACATAAGCGGGCCCTTCTCTGTCGTCTGTTGAGGGGGACACACACAACTGGTCGTCTTGCATAGAAACCTGCATTGTGAAGACGTCTTCGCACCGTAGTAGCGGTGATTTTTCTCCCTGATGCTGCAAAGTGGTCTGCAATGAGTTGCGGCACAGTAGTGCGTCTTCTCCTTCGGGCCAAAAGAGCTAGAAACCGGTCTTCTGCAGGTGTTGTAACACGTGGGCGGCCTGGAACATGTCTTCTGGACACAGAATCTTCGGATTCATACTGATCCCAGAGCCGTTGGACTACACTGTGAGACACATTGAGCCGTCTAGCAGTATCGGCCTGTGACAACCCCATTTACATCCATCCTACCACCCTCCAACTTAATGAATTGGGCAAACGACTTCTTCTAGACATTTCTAGACTCTACTGGCTGTTGTGAACAAAACTGACAACAATAGTTCGAATACAACAAAACTTACACATGAAATTACGAAAGCTTCGTAATTGCATATTTTTCTCTCATTCACAAATACCTATTCTTTTGTATAAAATGAAAGTGGTAGCTGTAATTTTTGCGTAAGTTTTTTTAAAGCTTATTATTGTCATTCATATAAACTATGGAGTTTAATCTGACTGCCATTTTTTGTCTGGTGAGCTTCGAAAAACATGCTGTACCTTAACTTTTGGAGGCCAGTGTAATATTGTGATATAATCTATGTAGAATGTATGGCAAGAATTACGTTGCGCTGTTATTCTAAAATATATAAACACATACTTATAATACCTTTAATGTTTGATCCTTAGCTACGATTCATCAGTTTACAAACAAAAAAATTGAAATACATATCTCAAAGCGAAAATGAAATTATTGAGTTCTTTTTCAAGAATATTATTCTTTGAATTTGAAAAAATGTTTTGTGAAAACTTTGATTATCATAGACTAATGGCTTCTTCAAGTAATTTTGTTGCCCATTTTATTATGCAGCAATTTGAAATGAAAGATGAATATTTAATAAAAGGAAATATATGGTATTAAAAAGTATTTCTACTATTAGTTTGATACGAATACAAACATTTTAAAGAAAAACAAATTGGTCGTGGAGTGCAAACATTTCAGAGAATATAATTGTTCTATTAGTTTGTCATTTCATTTTCGTACAAACGGTAGCATATAAGTCACGAAATGTGTTATATCAGACCACGTTAATAAAAATTCTTGATTTCTTATCATTAATAAGAATTATTTGAACTATACAAAAGAAATGAAATTGGAAAATACAACCTTAAAGAGAAAACAAATTTCAATTCATTTTCGAGATCATCACTCATGGAACTTTAAAAGTAAACGTGAAAAAAACTTTGAATGTCATAGATTAATGGCTACGTCAAATAAAAGCGAGGCCGATTATATGGTTCAGCGTTTAAAAATAGTATGTCAGTTACAGAAATGAAAGGAATTATCATCAAAAGTATTAGTTTTATTTTTTGATATGAATACAAATATTTTTTAAGAAAAATAAATTAGTGATACTTTCCCTTCTTTTTTTTAAAACAAGTTGGAAATTGTACGTCAAACGTGACAAATGGGGTGAGTTCATATCATAATATAACTAGTTTTATAAATATTCAGATGTTGGTGCAATAGCTTTTGCACTCTTATGGAAAAATGCATGAATACAAAATTTATTTTATGTGCAGATTTTCATATTATAGATATTAATTTTATTTTATGAAATTAAGTTTCAATACATTTTTACAAGCAATTAATTATAATGCTGTTTCATTAAAATTGTACTATGCGCAAATATCCAATACAAGACAATGTAAAAAATAATCGTCATTATTTCACAGCAAAAAAGGAATTACCATGTGTTATTATGATATGATTAAATTCCGTAATAAAATAAGTACATTTTAAGTTGGCAACATTTTATCTTTTGTTGACATATACTGAAAACTCCAATGGGAAACTTAAGCCTAGCTTTGAAAATTTCAGAACCTGAATTCCATATTTAGACTATTGTTCCCATTTAATATCTATTTCTCCAAAAACATCTATCCAAGAAAATGGCGGTAGATTATATGATTGCTATAATTAAACAATTTTAGTATACAAATTCAGTTTTTAAATTCAGTAATACGAAAATAATATGACTCCATCTTAAATATGACGTTATCACCATGACAAATTAGAATCAGTACCTATCATAGGATATCATTGAATTAAGTACGTATGATAGGATTTAATAAAACGAAAAAAAAACTTTTATTAATATCTTTTAAGTTTTCATTGGATTTTCATAAAATTTGAAATCACTCGAAAACATTCTGCAAAGATTATACATATTAAATTTGAAACTATTCGGTTGGGCAGTTTTTGCGCTGTCATATCCGACAAAAATAAATATATATATATATATATCATACGGACAAACGGACGGATCAGACAACGACTGTAGGTTCTACGTATGTATATAATTACAAACGTACCTGAAAAAGAGTGAGTGTATGTTAGAATACCATATTTTTTCCTTTACACTTAAGCAGATGTTTCTTTCTATTACATATCATTGCGTAAACATAAAATATTTAACAGAATAATACATTTTTCGGGATACAAAATGGTACCTAATTATTCATGAAAGGAACTAAGTTTATTAATATAAATTTATGTTAATTTAGTAAACAAAAACAAGGCAGCTTTTCAACGATTTTTGGACATATAGGATATTTGTAAAAAATGCTACTGAACTCTATAATTTGTTTTCAAAATATTTCTTAAAATTTTAAAATAAAAAATTATTATTCAAATATGTGATCTTTTTTATTCACGCATATGTCTATCATGAGAAAAAGTAAGGGTATTCTTACTTTGGACTCTTTACCAAATACATAATGATATGATCTATGCAGCATAAAAATATTTACTAATGACATATGCGCTGCTCTATTTGTTATATATACTTTTTTCTTTTTTCCAATACATTTTATGTTTGATCAGTAACATGAATTCTTGACATTATAGACAACAAGAACAAAAATTGAAAAATTATATTATCACAGAGAAAATGAAATCGGGTATTTTTGTAGAACATTATTCTTAGAAGTTGAAAAGAAAATTTCTGAAAGCTTCGAGTATCACAGCTTCTTTAAGTAATTTTGCTTCAGATATTAGGGTTCCGCATTTTCAAATGAAAGCTGAACTTTAAAAAAGAGAAAATAAATTATCATGACAGAGCAAAATAAACAAGTCGAAATTAAAACCCAAATGAGAAACGAAATTCAAATCCTTTTCGAGAACATCAATTTGGGAATTTATTTAAAATGTGTGTAAATTGTTTTAATATGATAAATAATGTCTATTTAAATTAATATGTTTCAATATTTCTAAAACAAAAGTAGACTATTAAAGAAACAAAATGAATGATTATGAAATGTATTCGCTTTATTATTCGACGCGAATACAAACATTTTAAAGAGAAATCAAAATTAGATTAATCGTAACTAAGTTAATAGTATTAATAATATTAATTTATAATATATATAAATATATATATTATATATATTATATTAAAAAATTAACCTAAGTATAAATGTATTATTTCTGACAAAACAAATCAATTTCACTCTACTAACTGTACTTACCGTGTTCAGAACGGTAATATATAATTTCGTAATAAACGTTTAGATCCTTTTTTATTGTAAATGACATGAAAAGATTGTTTTCAGAAACAACTGTCAAATAAATAATTTAATGAAATAAAATTTATAAAACAAAGCATAATTGAAAGGAGTTTTGTAATAAACATTTAGATTATTTTTCATTGTACATGACATGAAAAATTGTTTTCAGAAACAACTGTCAAACAAATAATTTAATGAAATACAATTTATAAAACATAATATAATTGAAAGAAAATTAAGTAATTTCATCAATGTAAAACTCTGCTAATTTAATAAAGAAAATCAAAACGATAAAAAGTAATCACGTTTTTCAATTATTATTTTTGATAGGATCGAACTGAGTAACAGAGAAATTGACATTCAGAAATAGATTAAATTGATCTGTAAAGTATAAAATAACAAAAGAAAAGAGAAACTTAACAATCCATTTTACTTCAATAATTATGTAAACAGTGCATGTCTTTTTTTTTAATGAAATTTTAACTATGTGTCCGTCTCTGGTAATTAGCATAAATATATATATATATTTTCTTTTTTAACCCCATATGCTCATTAATATTACTTATAATTTTACTATTCATTTTTTAGACGAATAGAAATTTGCATTGAAATGTTCTGCTTAAAATAAATATTCTTTCTAAGGAGAAGAGATACACATGAAACGTGTGTAACAAGATTTGTTTAAGACATGCATAGCACAAAGATTGTTATATTTCAATATTTTTTTAATATATTTTTTAATTTGATCATTAATAAGAATTTTTCAGACTATTGACATGAAATGAAAATATAAGATTTGAACAGAAACATTTATGAAAACTATGAATGACTAATGGCTTCTTCAAGTAAGTTTGATTTTGATTATATTTTTTCAGCATTTTCAAATAAAATCGGATATTTAAAAAACAAATTAATGATCATGAAAGCATTATTTTTAACATTCTGTTTGAGAAAAACTGTGTCATTTCCAGACAAAGTAAATGCTTCTTTGAACATTATCACCCCCAACTATTATGTAGTGTGGAGGACATTTTGTTTTATAAATTAGTAAAGCAAAAGTGTTAACTGAACAAACATTTTTTATTCATTTAGGATAAAAGCTTGCATTCAAGCACATGTAGAAAAATCAAGAAAATAGTATTTCAACTTTGAATTATTTTTTTAGAAGAAATTTGACAAATTTTATTAAGAGCCTACACTAGTCACGGGGAAAATTGAATCAAGATGGCTGCCGTTATTTAAAGGCGTGCGAGGGGATTGTCGCATTTCAAATGACTGACAGGGAATTTCTCCAATTAGAAAACGAACGGTAATTTCTTCCCTGTCCGTCTCGAAACAACGCCCCTCGAAAGCATTGGAGGTATCTTGGGTGATTGCCAAGATTTTAAAAGTAGAAAGACTTTTATCAGATCAGAAGATTCAAATAGCATCTTCATGAAATTAGAAAAAAAAAGTTAAACAGATTTATTTTAATCATTGTACTTTCTGTATTAGGAAGAGGGCATAAATTCCGGAGAGAAGGTTGGGGGGGGGGGGGTATAGATCTAATACCTCCGTAGTCATTTGAAGTAATAATATAAAAAAAATTATAACCAGGACTAAAAAGGCAATCTAGAAGAATGCCATTAAAGAAGGACGATGTAATTAAATTTATATCTAAAATAAAGAAAACAGAAGTTTGTGTGTGTGTTTGTGTGTCTTTCCGCTGTGTTCTGAAGACACCGCTGCACACAGAACTACAAAATTTGGTAGCAAGGTACCTCTGTATGCAGTTTTAAACCTCGAAGCCGGAATATGGATTTTTTTTTTTAATGCGATTTTTAGTGTGTTTTTTCCCGTTTTGCAGAGATTTTTTCACATTAGTAATAAGAATCCGGTTCCAATTCTTTAGCCCCAATATAACAAATTTCGTACTCTTTTCAATAAAGTTTATACGTACAAATATTTTGAAATTTTTGGCGATTTTTTTACTTTGCCACTAAGACATTTTCTCCAGAATAATTGATTGGTTTTTTGATTGATTTCATTTCGCCCCCAGTTATGTCAAAAATCATGATTTTTTTCCCAATTTTTAGCTTGGAGAGTGTTGATAATTCTTTAAAGATAACAAACCAAGATTTTAAATAAAGAGAGAGTCATTAATTGTTCCAATTTGAATTTTTTTGATTAGATTTTTTATATTATTTATGCGTTTTTTTCACGTTTTGCAGCGATTTCTTTACATTATTGAAATGAATCCAATTTTAATCTTTTAGCCCAATATACTAATTTTTTTCCTCTTTTCAGAAAAAGTTATTCCATAAAGTAACCGAGCATCGATTCTTGAATTTTTCGCGATTTGTTTTATGCAATTTTTTAGAGTTTTTTTATGTCATTTATGTATTTGATTTTAGAAATTTGCAACGATAAAGTCAAACAAAAAAAGCGGCATTTTGTTTCTGTGTCAAAAGTTAACGATAATTGTTAAAGTCCTTGGTTTAATTTTGAGGGGACAAGGGGTGTCCGGACGTAATTTAAACATTGCGTTAATGCTCTGATCGAAACTCCCCCTCCCCAATCACAACTTTTTTAATATTAAACTGATTCAAACAAAATATTTTCTAACATTCTTCTCAGGTCCCTCAGGTAGTACATAAACTTCGGTACTAAACTAACGGTATCATTTTCTCAGATTTTGGTTACCACCATTTCTGGATATTAATCTCCAGGGGAGGGGTATTTTCTTGGGTTCTATAGACACGATTTCATCGAAAATTGGTTGATTCAACTTTCTATGAACTAATTAAGATATAGATTTGGCACTTTTGGCGTTGGAAAGGGGAACTAAAAGATTTTCAGCGCGTACGCAGCACGCCTGCTATATGGCGCCATACGCAGCGGGACACTTTCCAGAGTTTCGTTCTGAAAGAGAATTGTTTAAAACAGAGTTCTTTTTCTGGCGGTGGGAAGTGGAACTAAAAGATTTTGCATAAGTTACCACCATTTCTGATTTTTAATCTCCAGCGGGGGGATTTATTTTCTCGGGTTCTATGGGACCAATATCAATGAGAATTAGTTAATTCAAATTAACATGAAATAACTAAGATATAGATAACTAATTAAGATATAGATTTGGTGCTTCTTGGTGGTGAAAAATGTAATTGAAAGATTCTGTAGCGTTTGCGCAGCACGCCTGCTATACGATGCCATAGACAGCGGGGACACATGTCGGAGGTTCGCTTAGAACATAATGCGCTCCCAGGAGGTGGAACTAAAAGATTTTCCTGCCCATGCGACGAAAATGGCTATTTTAATGGAGACGGCAAAAGAAAATTACCGATTTGACAATCCCTGACAACAAAATATTCTCATTTTTTCTCATCCTTTAATATTAAATAAACCGTTAGAGGTATCGATTCGAAATACGCAATTTTAAAGTAGTCAATTTTTCCGATTCCGAAACTGCAAATTTTGTGAAAATCGGACGGTGAAGATTACTCTGAGTAATTTAGTTTCTGAAGAATGGAAATGACAGATTTTCCGTTTTAAGTTTCTCCTACAAAATATAGTGAAAATGATGTATTTTGATGCAATCAAGTTAAATATTCTATCCCAGAGACAATTATAAGAGCCTACAAAAGTCATACTTTTTCTCGCAACGAGATGGCAGCTAGTGATTTCAAGCCGACAAGAGGGGCTGTCTTACTTCAAATGATTGACAAGGAAATCCTCTAATGAAAAAAAAATTCGAAAAAGAAATAAATTCAACCAATGATCTGTAACATTTTCTTGCTGCTATCACTCTTTGGTAATTGCCAAGATTTTAAATGTCTACAAAAAGGAATGATTTTAACCCGTTCATGATTAGCGTCCAAAAAATAAGAAGTTTTGAATTTTCGAAAATAAATTAATATATTTTTTGACAGATTTTTTTTTCTATTTTTTCGTTCATTTTGCACTTTTTACAACAAAATATTGATTTTGGTATAATATAAAGAATTTTTTTATTTCATGTAGTGCAATTACATAAACCGGAGTATTTAAAAAGAATAAAATATCAGGTATAAATGAGTTGAAATAACTATATTGGTAATTTCTCTTTAGAATTCGCAATTTCCTGAAAGACTCAAATAAGATACAATAACACTACATGTTAAAATAGCATCTTCATGAAATTAGAAAAAAATGTTAAACAGATATTAAGATTTTAAACATTGTATGTTTTCTACCAGAGGGAGGGGGAGAAATGAAGTCTAACGCAGGGTGATGAGGCGATCGCCCCCACCCCTTGGGCTAATAAAGGGTCTACAAACTATCAGTGAGGTCTGCACCCGAAAGGGACAGGCCAAAGACTGGGCCGCTGGCCAAGTAAATTTTCATTCATGAAACTCGGGTCCGGCTTTGTCTCCACACTTTCCTCACTCGGCCGGGCTGAACATTACTTTTGTCTGCAGACTCGTGCCGGGCCACACTTCCGGATAGACTTCTTTTCTGGGTCCAGCTTGGAGTGGAATTTATTCTTCCTAGAGGTGTGCACCTGCTGAAATATCAAGATTCGGGATCCGCATGGTATTAAAGCTAAGATTTCGTTCCGGATTCAACCCAACAAATATGAAAACCATTGTTATCTCGACTCATGCATCCTCTAAATTCTTTCCTCCCAGCCCATGCTGGATTGGCATTTCTATTACTTTCTTTGATTTTTTCAAGAAAAAAGTATTGGATTCATGAAAATTTTCGAATTCCGGTTTTCGACGGATTTATACATTTTAAAAGGTACTAAACACGATTTCACTGTTTGCATTTCTTCTAACTTTACAAAAAGAAAGTATTGGACTGGTGAAAATTTTTGACCTCCAATTTTAAACGGATTTATACGGTTTAGAAGACTTCAATACGATATGACTGTTTTTAGAAAAATATCTGTCTGTATGCATATGAACATTTTTCCTCAGGAACTAATTCACAGAATTTAATAAAATTTTAGAATCAGCTAGAACTTGTAACAAATTGGTGCTGATCAGTTTTTGGTGTAAGTCGCTCAACAGGTGGCTGCTATGCTACATTTTTCACGATTTACGCAATAGCTCTGTCTCAAGAACTAACGCACAGATTTTCATCTACCTTCAAATTCAGTTAGACGTGGATATCAGTTGTTGCTGATTAGGTTTCGGTGTACACAGCCCTAGAGGTGGGGCTGCCATGCCGCATTATTCACAATTTTCAAGCTAACTCTATCTCAAGAACTAATGGCACTGCTATGCTGTATTTTTCTGAATTTCCGCACAAGCTCTATCTCAAGGACTAATGCACAGATTTTCATAAAACTTCAGATTCAGTTTCACATCGCCATACGTAAGTTGATGTTGATAAGGTTTTGATGTATACCACCCAAAAGGTGACACTGCTATGCTGCATTATTCACGATTTTCTAGATAGCTATATTTCAAGGACTAATGCACGGATTTTCATTACATTGCAGGTACAGTTAGACGTTTACATAAGTTGTTACTTATTAGGTTTTGGTGTAAATCGTTCAACAGTTGACGCTGCTATGCTGTTTTTTTTCAGGATTTCCGCAATAGCTCTATCCCAAGAAGTAATGTACAGATTGTCATCAAATTTCAGATTCAGTTAGACATGGACATAAATTGTTGCAGGTTTGGTGTATACCGCCCAACAGGTGGCGCGGTATGCGGCATTATTCACTCTTTTCAAGATAGCTATATCGCAAGAAATAATGCACGGATTTTAATAAAACTTTATATTCAGCTAGACATTCATATAAATTGGTGCTGATTAGTGTTTGGTCTCAATCGCTCAACATGCGGCGCTGCTATACTACCCTTTTCACGATTATCACAATAGACATCTCAATAATTATAATGCACAGAATTTCATCAAATTTCAGAATCTGTTTGACCCTGACATATATAGACGCTGATTATGTTTTGATGTAAATAGCTCAACAGATGGCTCTGGTATGCTGCTTTTTCCATGATTTTCACGATAGCTATATCTCAAAAACTAATGCACAGAATTTCATCAAACTTCAGATTCATTTAGATGTTGGCATAAGTTGTTGCTTATTAGGTCTTAATGTAAATCTCCCAACAGGTGACGCTGCTAAGCTTCATTTTTCAGGATTACACGATTTTAGCGATAGTCATATCTCAAGAACTAATGCACGGAATTTAATGAATCTTGAGATTGAGTTAGACTTTTATATAAATTGCTGCTGATCCGTTTTTGGTGTAAATAGCCCAACATACTGCATGGCGTTGCTACGCAGTTTTTTTCTCCATTTCCACAATAGCTCTATCTGAAGAACTAACGTAAGGATTTTCAACAAATTTCAGATTCAGTTAGACTTTGACATAGGTTATTGCTGATTAGGTTTTGGTGTATACCGCCCAAACTTTAGTGCTGCTATGCTGTATTATTCATGATATTCAAGATAGATATATTTGACGAACTAATACACGGATTTTCATTAAATTACAGATTCAGTTAGATGTTTACATAAGTTAATGCTTAATTGATTTTGGTGTAAATCTCCCAACATGTGGTGCTGCATGTTGCGTTATTCACGATTTTCAACTCTGCTCTATCAAATTTCAGATTCAGTTAGACATGGACATAAGTTGTTACTGATTATGTTTTGGTGTATACCACCCAAGAGGTGGCAGTGTATGCTTATTATTCACGATTTTCAAGATAGCTTCATCTCAAGAACTAATGCACGGAATTTAATAAAACTTTGTATTCAGTTAGACCTTCATATAAATTGGAGCTGATTAATTTTTTGTGTAAATCGCTCAAACGGTAGCGCTGCTATGCTACATTTTTCACGATTTTCACGATAGCTGTATCTCAAAACCTAATGCACAGAATTTCATCAAACTTCAGATTCAGTTACACTGTAAAAAAAGTCTGTAATTTTGACAAAAAAAGTATTTTACTTTTTTTACAGAAAATATTGTTTAAAGGAAAAACAGTTTTTACCTGTAAAAAAAAAAATGTGGATTTTTCCTTTTTACAGAAAAAATCTATATGTTTTACAGAAAAAAACTGTTTTAATGAAAATATATGGATATTTTCTGTAAATTAAACGGTTTTCCACCGGCGCCAAAATTGACAGTTTTTTTGTTAATTTGAGAGATTTTTTTTACAGTGTAGACTTGGACATAGGTTTTTGCGCATTAGGTTTTAATGTAAATCTCCCAAAACCTGGCGCTGCTATGCTGCATTTTTCAGGATTAACACGATTTTAGCGATAGTCATATCCCAAGAACTAATGCATGGAATTTAATAAAACTTTAGATTAGGTTCGACCTTGTTTATATGTTGCTGCTGATTCATGTTTGGTGTATGTGAAACATGTATGATATAGACGAAAGTTTTGTGAGTGGCAAATCTGACTAGTTTTCTTCTATCGATACAAGAAGAAAGCATTGGATTTGTGTAAAATTTCGACGTCTTGTTTTTCAAAGATTTATACGTTTTGGAAATCCTGAACACGATATTATTGTTTTACAAAAATGTCTGTCCGCGAGTTTGTCTGTCTGTATGTGACACAAATTTTTGGGCGCTCTATGTCAGCAAATAATGCACGGAATGTAATCAAATTTCATATTCAGTTATACATTGACATAAATATGTGGTAATTAGGTTTTGATGTAAATCTCGTAAAAGGTGTAAATCTCGCAGCTTCTATGCTGCATTTCTCACGATTTCTGCGATAGCTATATTCCCAGAACTACTGTATGACATTTCCTGAAAATTCATATTGTGTTAAGTTGTGTATATAAGTCGTGTCGGCTCTTGCCAATCAAGCTTTTGTACGGGCTGAGCCGACTTCGGGCAGAACTTTTAGCGTTTATATCGTACTAGGCCAATATATATATATATTTATATATTTGTACGGACCAGGTCGTTCTCGGGTCGAACTTTTAGCTTTTATATCGGTTGGGTCATTATATTTTTTGTACAGGGTGGTGAAAGCCTGGTCCTGGAAATTTCGACCCATTTAGACAGCTAACCGACATATCTAAGCTAGTTTTATGGGATTTTATGCTTATTTCAGCCAATGTCCCATAGGTACTGAATGTCTATTTCTTTAAAATGTTTAAAAAATTGTTTACTGAATTACAACTAATTTTAGTAATAAAATGAGGCTGCTCCACCAGCCGGTTGAATGCCCCCGTCAGCACATCAACCGCCGCACACTAGTCCTGAAGGACTTTAAACGCACTAGAACAGGAGAGTCCTCCTGTAAGTGCTGCGGCCGGTGGGAGCGCCACCACCTGCTGAACACTCCCTTTAACCCAAGAGACGTACGACAAAAGTCGCTGCGATATGCGATGAAACCCACATTTCGAGGACACCACCACAAAACACTTGGTGAGACGCTGGAGACCTCCGACAGCTTCGTAGCCGGAACCCAAAAGTGGGAACCGGGTCCTAGGCCTTATGCCAAACTATCCCAACGACTCTTATTGTACGACAGTTTCCGATCATCGAGTCCTAGCGGAGGAGGAAACGACTGGTCTCATCGGCTGCGGCAAGGAAGAGGAAGCGACTGGTCTCATTCGCTGCGGCAAGGAGAAGGAGCCTCTCGCCAGCCCGAGACCTCAAGGAAAAGTGTGCCTGAACGCATAGACACGTCCTGGCATAAATTGTCGCCCCCACAAGCTTTCCCTCCGGCGAAGCCCTGCAACGAATTGCGGGTAGTGGCCAGTCGACTCAACTAGGGGGTCACCCACATATAAAACAAAACATAAACAAAAAGACAACAATAACAACAATGAAAAAAGGGAGGCACCACTATCGGTACTCTGAAGGTCATGGAAAATTCCTTCAAAAGCGCCAAAGAGGCGGTCCCGATCAAGAAAGTTATTTCTAAGATTCCAGCTAATCGAACAGTCCAGGTAAAGAACATACATCATCCCAAGGAGTTGATACGGTTACACGGTGACCTAAGTGGCCCCGAGTACTCCTATCACTCTTCCTACAAACGGGCAATGCCCTTCTTTCGGACCATTGAGGTTGACACAAAACTACTCCAGCTGCAGCCCATGCGTGTACGCCAACATGCCGGTAACTACGCTCTGCCGCCTGCTAGTACTGAGGGTTGCTTCACGATGCCTCATGCAGTAACCAAGCGTCACTGCAGAGCCACCACGCACCGTGCTCTTCGGAGTTCGATCTCGCCTCCGTCAACGCCACCAGATAAAGATTTGGAAACTATCTGACCGCTGTTAGCTAGTCGTTGCTCATCGTCACCTACCTCGACGCAGGGCGAGGGTCCCGCTCGAGCAACTGAGATAGGCTTACGAGGCGTCCTTCTACCACCTAGGGAGGAGGTTTCCAATATTGGCAGAGTCCTCACGCCGCAGAAAACCTGAGCTTATGAAGGGTAGACCCAGACTCAGTGGCCTGCGTCACCGAGTCTTTTTGGTGTCTCTGTTTTTTTGGACACCCGAACGCTATCACCGGCGCACCACATTGTGGTGGCGGTTCAACCGTGTCCTGCCCCCGTCGTGTCGAACATCTCGTTGTGTCGGGCTTCCGGTCATCTTTCCTACGGAAGGGACCGAGTCGGAATCTCCGGAGAAGCCCGCTGAAATTCTTAGCCATAAAGAAACAAGCAGTCTTATATCTATTTGATGCCTAAGAGGGACTGCTCAGACTGGGAACCAGATCTGTAGAGCATAGATGTCCCTCCCGGTCCCTTTATTAAGGTCTTAAAAAAATACATATTTCAACTGGAGCTGAACCCGCCAGAAAACGCGACAGGAGGCGGGGTGAAAATAGACATGCTAAGGTGATACTATCTTAATGTACATTACAGGTAGTTCACTGCCAGAGACATACCTCCAGCGCGACACTGGGCAGTGAAGATGGTTTATGATTGGATGATGTTCATACCAGAAATGAAGTCCATACCTCAGGAGCGGGTCAAGTTAGAAAGATCCATCAAGAACTTAAAGATGTTTTTCAGTTTATTTAAAAGTGCTGGGCGGGAAAGGATATTATCTAGTTAATCTTTTTGACATAATTTTGAATACTGGAGAGTAATTAAAGCTTAAAATTGACACTATTAATACACTGAAAAGTATTATTGCCCTTGAAAAGATCGCGCCTTTATACGACTTCGAGAAGGTATCTCCCAATGTGTCCTGATATACACACTTCCTCTAAAAAATATTTTCTATGAATGCTTTGTATATATATCGTCCTACCGTAGTATAAAATAATTCTAAAAAAAATCCGAACAACCATTTTACTAGTACTAGTGTTGTAACGTTCTATCTTATAGTTCTATTTCCAAACGGTTCGTTGTTCCTTTGGGAATTTTATTACAATGTGGAATTCCTCCATTGAGTCATAAGCGATGTTACTGAGATGTGGGCTCACCCTGTCTCTCTCTACCCGCTGGTACCTCTGTATGCTTGGCGACAGCATTTGACATTGCATCCAAGATTCGATCTCGGCAGCATGCTATCGTTACCAGATCGAGCGCTGGTAGTTAAACTTTTTTACAAGAATGATGAATCGGCAACAATTGCATTGCGAAAGTTTCGCACGGAGAAAGAACTTCAGGCGCAAAAAACCCTATTTCATTGAATGGGATACTCAATTTAGTACGACGTTTTGAGAAAACGGGGAGTTTGGAGGATCGTCCACGTAGTGGCAGACCATCCTCGAGCACGGATCGCGTCAATGTTGTGAAAAGTGTCATGGAAAAATTGGCAGCCGAGACATCAATGGGGAGTAGCAGTGCTCGTGAAGCTGGGAGAATAACGGGGATTTACGTAATCGTCGATTCGACGTATTCTGCACGGAATCTTGGATCTGTATCCGTACAAGATACAGGCAATTCACCAGTTATTACTGGCAGATAGAGATAAAAGACAAGTTTTCTACATGGACGCTGGCAAAAATGGAGCGGGACCCATAATTGTTGTTGAACATCAACTGGACGGATGAAGCACACTTTTCACTGCATGATGACGTCAATACGCAAAACAGTCGTATCTGAACAACGTCAAACCCTCGAGAGTACCTGACCAAGCCAGTGCATGCTCCTCATTTGACTGTTTGGTGTGGTTTCACCGCGTCTTTTGTTCTGGGCAGGGCCCGACTTATGCTGGGGCATGTGGGGCAGCAGCCCCAGGCCCCCAATCTGAGAGCCCCCCCCCCTCTGCTCTTAATTAAGATTTTTGTTAAACGGATGCAAAATGGTTTAAATTGGCCAAAAGTGACAAAAAATATTACATTTACAAAGATTTAGGAAAGGAGTGTAGCTCTCCACTTCCTGTGCCCTAAGCCCCCTAAAAAGAACAATCTACATCATTAGAAAACTAATGTTATAAAAATTTATATAAAAATATTTTAGAGCATGGGGAATGAAGTAACAACGTATCAAGTGTTAAAATTTGTTGCTATTAGTATAAGGACATGCCTGCACTTATCTTTCCATATTATGGAATCGCCCAAATACATGCTGATGCACATCAAATATTAAATTTTATAATATAATAGAAAATTTTACATTATAACAAATAACCAAGAGTGATTGAAAGATCTGCATTTACACTTCAAAAGCTCACATGAGTCGTTATATTCCTACACCAAAAAACAGTGTTCTGTAATTTGTTAAAGTTGTGACCATTTCTTGTGATACCCTGTATATGTATACAGATGTAAATAGCACTTGGTTCGAAATTTATGTATACATAAAATAGGTATGGAGTTTAATACTAGTCACTTCAACATAATTCCCGAACAATTTTCATGGATAGATAGAAAGGGGCCTCTCAGAATGATGCTTGCCCCGGGCCCCAGATAGTCTAAGTTGGGCCCTGGTTCTGGGTCCTTTCTTTTTTGAAGAGTCTTGTCCTAAATCCGGCTGGAAAACCTGTACAGTCACTGCAGAATGGTATGTTACGCTTTTGCGTGACCACGTTGTGCCTGCATTGCAGAAAAGCGTGCATGCAGGATGGTGCCCCGTCGCAGGTTGCACGTGAAGTCAAGATGTTCCTGTTGAACACTTTCACTGAAGACCGAGTGATAAGTCGAGGTTGTAAGTTTGAGTGGCCCGCATGATCTCCAGACATGACCCCGACAGGTATTTGGTTGTGGGGATACTTAAAGTGTCGTGTACACCGGGGCTCCCCAGAAACTTTGGTGGAATTAAAAGATGCCATTCGACGGACCGTCGGTGGCATCGATGCCGACATGCTACATTCAGCTGTAATAGGCGTACTGACGCGCCTCGCTTCCCTAATACCTGGTGATAGTGGTCATGTTGATCATCTTTTACTTTAAAATAAATGCACAGTGTCATATTATTGTGATTTGTTTTATTGTCTATTTGTGTTTGCCTGATTTGCATAAAACTCCTCAGTACGACGTGTGAGCGCCCTCTATTGGTTACTTTTGGAATATTTTTTTATTATACATGGAAAAAAAATCCAAAAACCTTCTGATCATACTCGCGCAAACCGAAAAATTTTCTGAGCATTACTTCTTTTATTATGAATATTTAAAGTTTACACGAATTTATGACGCACCCGGTATATATATATATATATATATACTAGCTGATCCGACCAGCGTTGCTCGGGCCCATGATAATAAAATTAAACAAACCTAAAGTTTGAATGATTTTATATCTTTAACCTGATTTTGTATTAAATTATTTAGTTAAAATTGCTTCGCACGTCGACTGAAAATCCTTTATCTCCACTTTCCGCAAATACGGGCGCATTCTGTTAAAACGAACCACCGACACGTGTTCCCACTGCCTGCCGCACCTTATGGTATGCATGCAGAGCACGCGCTGCAATCTCTTTTAGTTCTACCTTCCGCCGCCAGGGGACGCACCCTGTTCCAAAGAAACCACCTTTCGAATAAAACTCCAAATCGTGTCCCCTCTGCCTCCAGCACCGAATAGCAAGCGTGTTGCGCACGCGCTCATAATCCTTTAGTATCGCATTCCAACGCTAGGGGGCGCAATTTGTCCCATACGAACATCCAACACGGGTACCCGTTGTATAAAGGAGTTGAATGAACTAATGCCCGTCGAAATCAGGCCCACAGAACTCTAAAAAATAATGCGCCCCTTGGCGGTGGATGGTGGAACTAAAATCTGTAACACGAACGAAAACCAAGTCGAATCATCTAAAGGCCGTTGCGATTGGGAATCCGTAGAACTCGAGATAAGAATGCACAGTTAGATAAAGAAACTCGTAGGATTGCTTGTAGGGCACTTGGTTAAGTGCTCAACAACAATTCATTTACTTTGATTGTTGATAACCATCTTCATAAATATACGGGTTGTGTAATTTTATTAGGAACATAAATTAAACATTTATGAAAATCGTTATTTAAAATTTCCTGTATTCTCTACCCATAACATTTAAAAAACGCTACGTCAGAAGCTAAAAATGTTAAATTTCTTGGGAATTTATTTTGTATAAATCAGAGCAAGGCCCTCCTTCCCCATACCCGCAACATAATTTATTCAAGAAAAGCACCTTCACATACATTAACGTGATCATTATAAAAAAATTAATTTTTTTTTTATAATTAGAACATAACGAAGACGTTACGCTATAATAATCGGCAGATGACATCCCTTCCCATCCTCAATTTCAAATCTATATCTTAATTATTTATATAAATTTTTGTTCATTAGTAAAATTAGTAAAATCCTGTAACCAAGCATAGATTATGAAACACTTTCCAACACTAACAGAATACTTTAACAAACCATCGCTGTTTAATAAGGTAAATAAGTTATCTAAGTAAACATTTCAGAAAAACACAAAACACATTTGAAAACCAGATTTCAGCAATTACCATCCACAGCCGGAAAAGTACTCCAATTTTTTTCTGCAGCCCTGTATATAATTTATATATTTATATATACTCTATAGTATGCTGCAATTTAGTTTAGCAATAAAACAAATAACACAGTTGGAAATTCATCTTCAGCAGTTTCCACCAATAGACGGAAACATACTTGAATTATTTTGTACAGCCCTGTATATTACATAAGCTTTTTGTACTCGTTACATATTAAGCTATAGTTTAATTCAGGCAAATACACGCTGAAATCACACTTCCAGGAATTATCATACATAGTCAGCCATGTATTCAGTTCTTTGCGTGGTCCTGTATATGATTTTATTTATATTCCACAAACCTTTCTTGGTATACTAAATATATTTCACGTTTAAAATGCATAACTCGATTAAAAACCCATTTTAATCAATTTACGCTGCTGCACAGTAATGCTTACAATTTTTTTTGTTTAGCCCTGTATATGATCTGTAGCATTTATACATAACTCATAGCATTCAAAAATTTAGTTAAACGCATACCTAACTAAAATCCTACTTCCAATTATGGCTTATAAACAATATTTCGGACACAGTAATGTACCCGAAATATTTTGTGTGTCCCTGTAAATGAATGATAAATGCTTTTCGGATAACAAGTGTCTTGTAGTAAACCTCAATAATGTATATCCATTTCATTATATCTGAAATGGCGTAACATAATTAAAATATGCTGCAAATAGTTTTTCCCCGTAGATCATCATGTAAAAGAATACTTTTGTGTAAATGAAAGAAATAAAAAAGGAAAACTGCCCAGTTAAACTGAGGCCATTGAGCTCACAGGCTATTCACACTAATTGTATATTATACTCTTATTTCAAAGAATTTGAAATAAGCCCCTCGAAAAATAAAGAAATCGACAGTTTGTTAAGGGGGGTTCATACCCCTCCCCCCTTATAGTTAACCAATGAACCCCCAAAACTAATCAGTGAAGCGCTTTATCAGAATGAACCTATATATAAAATTCGAAGAAAATCGGATAATTCTGCATGAAAAACTCTTATCTAAATTAATGGGGGAGGATTATCCCCCCATTAACCCGTTTATACTTAATCAATGAACCCCCAAAACTAATCAGAAAACGCGTTATCACGATGAACCTATGTACAAAATTTGAAGAAAATCGGATAATTCTGCATGAAAAACTCATCTGTTAAATTCAGGGGCTTCCTCCCCCACCCCCGCTTTTTTATACTTAACCAGTGAACCCCCAAAAGTAATCAGAAAAGCGCGTTATCACAATGAACCTATGTACAAAATTTGAAGAAAATCGGGTAATTCTGCATGAAAAACCCATTTATCTAAATTAAGTGGAGTTAGCCTCCCGTCCCCCACCCCTCTTTATACTTAACCAATGAACCCCCAAAACTAATCAGAAAAGTACCTTATCACGATGAACCTATGTACAAAATTTGAAGAAAATTGGATAATTCTGCATGAAAAACTCATTTGTCAAATTCAAGGGGGGGGGGCTGACCCCCCCCTTTTATACTTAACCAATGAACACCACCCCCTCCACTGGAGTCTCCCCAAGTCCAATCTAGGGCTATTAGTCAATTGTTACGAACGTTAAAATTTTTAAGGTAAGAAAAAAGCATGGAAATATTCAGACAGATAAGCTTATTATTGCTTACAGTCTGCTGGAAAGATACTTTTTCATCAAAAGAAGAAAAAAAAAGTATTAAATTTGGAGTATCCCTTCCAAAGTTTTACGTAGATATACATACAGAAATAAATAATATATATCAGATAAACATATAGCCATTATCGTGGTGAGTCTTTTCCGAGAGGCGTATCTATAGAGTTCAGAGAATGCTTTGTCCAATCACAGAATGCCTCTGGGTGGATCCGAGTAGAGGCGGTCCGCATATAATTAATTCAGGTGTTTTTTCTCAATTTTGGTCAAAGTTGTCGCGTGATTATACTCGCTGTAATTGCAGTAGAATTATAAAAATCATATTTTTGGAAAGCTTAAACACTGAGCTATCGTTGTTAGTTCTTAATTTTTTTTAAATTTTGTTGGTATCGATTTTATAAGTGTTTAAAAGACACAACAACTCGATTTTAACCGAATCCAACCATTGAGTTGGTCTTCAGAAATAAACTACAACAGAAATCGAAAAAGTGAAAACTAACAACGTTGGCGATTGGTCTCTGCTATCATATGAAAAAAAAAATATTTAAAAATATTAAAATGCGAGCGAGAAATCACGCGATAACCTTCCCATAGACTTAACATTAGCGTGAGCGTTTCTTCGCGTGACTAGTGTAGGCTCTTAACATGTGTGTGTGAGTTCATAAAATATCAAAATGTGATAGTGTGTTTTTGGGTTCATAAACGAAATATTGGTAATAAATTTCATATTCCGATAAAAGAATAAAAAGAAACGTGTCCAGTTAAAATTATGGCATTGAGCTCACAGGCTATTCAAACTAATTGTATATTATACTCTTATTTTAAAGAATAATACCCCCTAATGGACAATAAATTAAAGGGGGGTGAGCCCCTGTTCCTCCACTGTACAAATAACCAACGAACTCCCAAGGCTCATCAGGGAAACGCTTTATCAGAACGAACCTGAAAAATTTGAAGGAAATCAGATAATTCTGCATGAAAAACGTATTTATCTAAATTATCGGGGGAATTAGCCCCCCCGTTCCCCCTTTCATCGTAAACAATGAACCCACAAAACTAATCAAGGAAGCGCCTTATCACAATGAACATAAAACAAAATTTGAAGCAAAACGGATATTTCTATCAAGAGTTAATGCGTTACGTATATACATACATTTACATACATACATACAAAACCGGCGGGAAGATTAGCTCTCAGGCTTTAACAGCGTGTGAGCTAATTAAACAAGAAAAGTGCCAAGTTAAACTGATGGCATTGAGTTCACAGTCTATTCACACTAATTGTATATTATACTGTTATTTCAAAGCATAACGCCCTCAAAAAATAAAAAAATCGACAATAAGTTAAGGGGGATTAACACCCGTTCCCCTTTATACTTAACCAATGAAACCCCAAAACTAATCAGAGAAGCGCCTTATCCTAATGAACATATATACAAAATTAGAAACAAATCGAACAATTCTACAGGAAAAAAACATTTATCTAAATTCGGGGAATTAGCCCCCGTTCCCCTCCCTTATAATTAACCATTGAACCCCCAAAACTAATTAGGGAAGCGCCTTATCACAATGAACCTATATACAAAATTTTAAGCAAATTGGATAATTTTGCATGAATAACCCATTTATCAAAATTTAGGGAGATTAGCCCCCGTTTCCCTTTTATAATTAACCGTTAAACCCTGAAAACAAATCACAGAAATTCCCTATCACAATGAACCTATATACAAAATTTGAAGAAAATCTGATAATTCTACATGAAAACCTATTTATCTACATTAAAGGGGGTTAGCCCCCGGTTGTCACCTTTATGCTTAACCAATTAACCTCTAAAACTAATCAGGAAAGCGCCTTATCACAACGAACCTACATACAAAATTTGAAGAATATCGGACAATTCTTCATGTAAAACCCATTTATCTAAATTAAGGGGGAAGGATTAGCAATTTTTTATCTTTATACTTAACCAATGAACCCCCAAAACTAATCAGGGAAGTGTCTTGTCACAATGAACTTATAAACAAAATTTGAAGCGAAACGGTTATTTCTATAGAGTTATCGCATTACGTATATACGTACATACATACATACATACGTACTTACATACTTGCGTACTTAGATACGTACATACAAACGTAAGTACAAACAGAAACGTCGGGCACATTAGCTGTCAGGCTTTGATAGCCTGTGAGCTAAAAAGAAAACTGCACATTTATACTGAGGGCAGTGAGTTCACAGGCTATTCACACTAATTGTATATTATATTCTTATTTCAAGGAATTTGAAATAAGCCTCTCAAAAAATAAAGAAATTGACAATATATTAAAGGGGATCATCCCCAATCCACCCGCACCCCCCCCTTATAATTAACTAATGTATCCCAAAATCTAATCAGGGAAGCACTTTATTATACTGAACCTATATACAAAATTTGAAGAAAATTGGACAATTCTCCATGAAAGACCCATTTGTCTAAATTAAGTGGGGAGGATTAGCCCGCGTTACCCCCCTTTATATTTAACCAATGAACCCCCAAAACTGATCAGAAAAGCGCCTTATCACTATGACACTATATACAAAATTTGAAGAAAGTTGGATAATTCTGCTTTAAAACCCCATTTATATAAATTAAGTGTGGGGGGGGGATTAGCTCTGTTTCCCCTTTATACTTAACCAACGAACCCCCAAAGCTTATGATGGAAGCGCCTTACCACAATGAATCTATATACAAATTTTGAACGAAATCTGACTATTCTGCAGGAAAAAGCAATTTATCTAAGCTAAGGGAGGGTTAGTCTCCTGTAATTCCTCTTTAAATTTAACCAATGAACCCCAAAACTAATGAGGGAAGCGCTTTATCACAATGAACCTAATACACAATTTGAAGAAAATCGGATAATTCTATTTGAAAAACTCATTTATCTAAATTAAGGGGGTTAGTCCTCATCCCCCTTTATACTTAACCAATGAAACCCCAAAACTAATCAGGGAAGCGCGTTATCACAATGAACCTATAAACAAAATTTGAAGCGAAAAGGTTATTTCTATCAAGAGTTATCGCGTTATTGACATACATACGTACATACAGAACCGGCGGGCGCATTAGTTCTCAAGCTTTGATAGCCTGTGAGCTAAAAGGGTTCTTAACTCTACTATAAAGAAAGAATAATAAATTATCTAATTTTTTACATACACATTTTATTCAAAATGTAGAAAATCGAATATATATGTATTCTCATTCATATTCGAATATGCTTTTATTCTTGTCTCATAATATATATTTCGGCTGTAACGTTTTGGGAAAATCCATACAACCTGACCTGGAAAAACGTAATTCTGACCCACAAACAACATTCTACAGTGAACCCGACCATAAAAAGACAATTAGTCACGGAGATGCGAAAAAAAAATAGGGACAACTTGGCCCTATGGAGGGCTCTATTCAACGATGAGGAAGAGCGCGCTATTCATAGGTTTTACAATATTTGAATATTAAACTAGTTGGACATGCCAATCTCAAAACTTTCTTCTATCTCATACATGTAAAAGCTTCAAAATTTGCTATCAAACCACAAAAAAAATCAAAATTTTTCGTCATTTCGTTGTACGTCAGCTACTTGCGAATCTTCGGGTTACCTGTATTCGAGCAGCCGATGTATTATACTAAACTACGGAAAGTCCTTCTGGCCTGTACCGTCAAGAAAAAATAGCCTCCCTATTGCTCGGTTGTGAGGCCTTAGCTAATTCTACTAAAAATACACGAATTTAAAATGCGTTGAACCCGATTACAGAAGAGTCATTCCCAGTTCTGGTCAATATTGAATTTGAATGAGAATATCGCTAAATTAATTAAGTTGGATTCACACGTGGCAGTGTATTTTTTGTCTCCAAATTTGGCGATATTTCACCAATTGTCGCCAAGCTTGGCAAATAATTTGACGTTGGCGAATATAAATATACAGTGTTAAGCATGTAAGTGTTGAAACGATGGTTATAACAATGAAAGAAAATTTAGTGAAACCATGTTCATTAAAACTCATAAATTAAACCCATTTATGGAGGAATCCTGCTGTATTGTTTCAAAATGTCGCCCACCCTATAATTTTAAACTGCTATATCTCCGCCATTTTTTAAGAGCAAAACAAAAAATGCTTTGGAATCCTTGGATCAAGGCCGAACATTTAACGGAAATTTTTTTTAGGATTTCTAATATTTTTCTATATTTTTTTTTAATTAAAATCTATAAATGGCTATCAATGCGCCCCCTCCAGCCACAATATCCCCAAATTCAACTGGGACCTGCAGGTTATAGTCAAAAACATATACAAAAAGTTTGGTTCAATTATCTGCATAACTTCATGCACTTTTCGATGATACAATAGTGAAAATGGAGCAAAAATCGTGATCACAGCTCCCCCTTTCGTCGAAATATTCCCAAATTCAACTGGTACCTGCAGGCTACAGTCTAAAACATATACAAAACATTTGGTTCAATTGTCTGCATAAAGTCATACACGTTTCGATGATACAATAGTGAAAATGGAACAAAAATCACGATCGCAGCGTCCCCTTTCGTCGAAATATCCCCAAATTCAACTCGGGCCTGCAGGCTATAGTCAAAAACATAAAAAAAAAAAATTGGTTCAATTATCTGTATAACTTCATACACGTTTCGATGATACAATATTTAAAATGGAACAAACATCGCAATCGCAGCTCCCCCCCCCCCTTTCGTCGAAATATACCCAAATTCAAGTGGGATCTGCTGGCCACAGCCAAAAACATAGAGAAAAAATTGGTTCAATTATCTGCATAACTTCATACACTTTTCAATGATACAATAGTGAAAATGGAACAAAAATCGCAATGGCAGCCCCCCCCCCCCCCTTTCGTCGAAATATCCCCAAATTCAAGTAGGACCTGCTGGCCATAACCAAAAACATAGAAAAAAAATTGGTTCAATTATCTGCATAACTTCAGGCACTTTTCGATGATACAATAGTGAAAATGGAACAAAAATCGCGATCGCAGCGCCCCCTTTTATCGAAATATATCATAAATTCAACTGTGATCTGCAGGCTATAATCCAAAGCATATACAAAAAGTTTGGTTCAATTATCTGCATAACTTCATACACTTTTCGATGATACAATAGTGAAAATGAAACAAAAATCGCAATCGCAGCGGCCCCTTTCGTCGAAATATCCCCAAATTCAACTGGGACCTACAGGCTATAGTAAAAAACATATTAAAAAAAAATGGTTCAAATTGAAGAATAACTTCATACACTTTTCGATGATACAATAAGGACAGACAGACGGGCAGACAGACATTTTGTAAAAACATGTTTTTTGTAATCTCTGACCCCTAAAACGTGTAAATCCGTCAAAAACCGGAAGTCGAATAAAAATTCGATTACAACTACTTACTTCTATCATAGATAGAACAAAGTAAAAATACAAATGTGTTCATTTTTCTATATAAATGATAAAATTGTTATTAGAGATACAATGGAAGACTTATATTTTGTAATAAAACATGAATTGTTTTTCTTTCATTTCCGGTTCTAATCGAAATATGTGATGTTCGGGTCGATTCGAGGGTCGGCGAAAATTACTTTGTCCGGTTGTGGGTTGATGAATTGGTTTGTCAGAGTCGGGTTGCGAATTGAATTTAAATAATATTTTTGGGTCGACCGCAAGAATGAAAACCCAACCCGATACCTAAATAATACAAGTCAACCCGACCCGCAACAAAAATGTAAAAATCAACACGACCCGCAAGAAAGTAGAATTTAACCTGATCCGCAATGAAAAAATTCTTTCCCAAGCCGACCAGAACAGCGGGTCATATTAGAACCTATTATCGCTCCCCCGACTCCCCAGATCTGCCCTAAGACTTTAGTCAATTTTTTCGAAAGTTAAAATTTATAAAGTATAAAAAAGGCATGTAAATATTCAGACAAATAAACATATCATTGCTTAAATTCCAATGATACTGAAAAGAGACGCTCTACAGAAAGATATACCTATCCAGGAAAAAAAAAAAAGTATAAAAATTGCAGTATCCGTTTCAAAGTTTTGCATGACATACATATAGAAAATATATACATCCTAACGAATTGTAGAATTTCCTCATTGGAAGTGGATTAAAATTTAAAGGTACAATATTTAAGCTTATAGAAATAAAGAATTTGAAATTTACTCAATTTTAACAGGCGTATTTTGATGAAATTTAAAAATAACCGAAGAAAAAAAAAGCTTCTTAAAATATATCTAATCATTCTTGCGAGTGTTTCTATTTTCTACGCCGAATTTTGAAAAATTGGTATTAGCCAATTATCGCGATGAGGCGTTTCCAAGAGTTCAGAGAATACTCTGGCCAATCACAGAATATGTGTGAGCGTCCCGAGTGGAGGCGGTCCGCATATAATTAATTCAGGTCTTTTTTTCAATTTTGCTCAAAGTTATCCCGTGTTTATACTCGCTGTAATTGCAGTAGAATTATAAAAAGCATATTTTTGGAAAGCTTAAACACTGAGCCATCGTTGTTAGTTTTTAATTTTTTTTAAATTTTGCTGATATCGATTTTATAAGAGTTTAAAAGACACAACAACTCGATTTTTACCGGATCCAACCATTGAGTTGGTCCTCAGAAATAAACTACAACAGAAATCGAAAAAGTAAAAACTAACAACGTTGGAGATTGGTCTCAGCTATCCTATGAAAAAAGAAATTAAAAATATTAAAATGCGAGCGAGAAATCGCGCGATAACCTTCCCATAGACTTAACATTAGCGTGAGCGTTTCTTCGCGTGACTGATGTAGGCTCTTAAATAAAAAATAATACTTTTAAAATCATGTATTTAGAAACTCATCTTATATATATATATATTCCTTAAGCACTTATTCATATAATATAACTGTTGTAATTTTGGACTATTTGAAAATTCCTGAATAATGTGTTCTCTGTCGTATGATTTTCTTTCATTAGTTTATTGTACCATTTACTAAAAATTCGGAGATTTTTAAGCTAAAAGTAGAAAGTAAATATACCCTTTTTTATGATGAATTCTGTTATATTTGTTTAAATATTGTTAAAAATTGTCAAATAGTGATAAAAAAAAATTTAAGGTTTATCTGTTTTTCTGTATTTTCAAAATAAATATTTTTTACAAATATTAAAAACTTGGAAGGAATAGAGATTGCTAAGATTTTACTAGTCGACCATGGAATAATGAAGCGGTATGACTCTTGGAGAATACAAGCATGCCTTAATCACTGAAGTTATATAACTTGAAAAGAGCATACCGGTGTCACCATATCTAATCTAGACTGCATTATCCTACTCTTTTGTGTGGTTCATTGTAACAGTTACGCTATGGTTGAATAGAGTAGTAAAGTTAATCTTACACATTACACCTGTCTCATGCATATCACAAGAAATGAACTTAACTAGTATGTTATCCTGCGCTCGGAAATTTGCGTTTGGTTCACAAGGAGGATCGAAACTGATCTAGAAAAAAAAGAATTTGCCTTTGTATATTTAATTATTTTATGAAATTAATTTCTCAGCTTTAGAGAAAATTGTATGGCAATAATTCCTTGTGTATACGTTTATAAAATACAGACAGAGTTTTTACTTTAAAAAAACATGTTTGTCGTGTATTTCCATAAGCTTTTCAATGCAAACAGTTCGCTAAATTTTTATAAATGCAGCTTTAGCTTGCATTTTTTTAAGGGTGATATTCTGAAATTCTGTTGAAATTTACTTGTTTATTTTAAAATCTCAAAATTGCCATTTTTCTATTTTTTTTAAACTGTTCATAATACATTACATTAAAAAGTAAAAAAAAAAAAAAAACATTAATAACGCTTTTATGTAGCTTTATTTGTATCTAAACTAGTTAAACAATGTGGAATCACATATATTTTCATAAATTTATCCTTCTCTGCAAATTTTATGAAAAACTCGCTTTTAATTACTTATTTATTTTATTCTAACATTTATTTCAGTGCACGCCATAAATTTCCTTCGTTAAAAGAAAAGATTATTAACGTATGCTGTTATCAATAAAACTGCTCTTACATAGATAGAGTTTATTTAATTACTTTTCACCTTCACTAAATATCCAACGGGAAAAAAAAAAAAAAAGGAAATGAGATAAAGATTGTTTTTGTATTTCGGTCTGCATTTTATTCTTATTCCGTTCAATGTTCGTTAGAAATGTCTTTTATCTGCTGAATTTTTTAGCTTAACTTCCACGTTAAATCATAAACATTTACAGTACATGGTTTTGTTTTGTCTATTTTACTCCATATTCTCAAAACTTTGCTCGAACGTACATTTGGCGTTCGAATTCTTGCTGGCTTACTTTTTAGGACTGCTATTCTGGTTGCCCTGCCATGAAATTCGAAATTCTCCTGATTGCCTAAAGGATAACTGATCATTTCAGCTTTTATATGACCGCGTAATTCATATGCTCTTTCGTCAATTTTGGGATACTAATATGAGTATTACAAAATCAACATGTGGCGGAGTTGCCTCACTCTCACCCGAACTCTCTCTCTCTTCACGAAGTCAGTAATGTAAGCTCACGTTGCTTAAAAATACTCTCACGCGCCATCCCTATCCCTTTCTGTACGGACCATTTAACTTAACATTTTTGCTTCGATCCTTTAATAAACAAATATCGTAAAACATCATTTCAGTGCCTTTTTTCTAAGAATTACTAGAGCCTACACCCTTTGTTAACAAATATCAGTGGATGCAATGTATATCGGACCTGGATTGTTTGTCACGCATAATGTTTATAACCCTCTGACTGCCCAGCAAAAGAGCTAAATTGTAATGTTGTTTTCTCTGTATTTTATTTTAAACACTAAAAAAAAATGTGATTATTCCAAAATTATATAAAAACCTTAATTATATATATGAATGTAAGCCTTGAGAGTATCAATTATTACTCAATTTATCAAAACTGCAATATATTTGTAGAATTATATTAATTTAAAAATGCTTATATTGCAATGAAACCTGGAGGTTAGTGAACGTATTAAGATGGGCTTGTCAGTGAGAGGAAACACGTCTTCCCCGCTATAGTGAGTACGTAAGACCGCACGGCTCAAGTGAAAACTTTTATGGCAATCGTACTTGATTGGACCTAACATATATAATATATGAAGCGCTCTAGTTCTCTTTCTCATTTCACGTCATCGTCTAACCGGCTATTTTAATCTATCTTCAATTTTCCAATCTGTAAAAGGCAATAATTAAATATCTATACATGCATACGTATTTCCATATTATTTACGACAATATACACACTTATAATATTAAACTATATAGGGAAACATATTAATTAATTATTATTGTAAGTAGAGTATAATTATTCAAAAATATTATTAGGAAAATTATTATTCGTATTAGATTGAATTTTTGTCCACAAACAGTGAACTCTGAGAACAAGAAAGCCCTTAAATTTGCACCGAAACCCGACATCCAAAAGAGACATCTGTAAGAAATGTTAACGAAAGACGAGAACATCAGCGCAGGATTCAAGTGAAAGTAGTTTGGATGTACAATACAAAAACGTCAGTTTCCTGTTATCCATTAATTTTCTTCAACTATTTTTTCAGTTATTTTATTTTAGATTTAAATGCTGAAAATCATTATTTTTATTATTAATTTTCGTTATAAAAGAAGCTACTATTAATAGGCTTTTACATATTTTACTAAACCTAATTTCTACACTAAACAACACATTTAAAAATTCTCTGATTTTTTTTTAAAATTAAGATTGTACTTTTAGTTTAAATTGAATTTGTCATGAGATTTCTGTGCTCCCTTTCTATTTAAGATTTCAATAGAATATGCAAAACAATATCAAGTATACAGCGAACATACGGTTTTTTCAATTGTAAAATTTTTGAGGATAGAATTAAACGCATTGAACAATACTAATAAGAAAAGGAAATTTTAAGAACGTAGCAATGGCAAACAAAGTGAAATCTTAAGATAGACATATCGCTATACAGGGTGGCCGTAATTAAAGTGACAGTATTCATCGTGCTTTGTAGTGCGATTTAATGGCGAGATTAGAGACAAATTTTGTATTATGATTAAACAAGACTGGACACGAAGGATTTCGCAAAAAAAATACAATAAATCACCGCTTGGTGGAAATGTTGTAAGAAAAGCAGAATCAATACTGAATTAAAATAAACTTTTAATTAGCATGTTCATTTTATTTCAGTATTGATTCTTCATTTTTTAAACTCGCAGCGCCACATTTCCACCTAGCGGTGACTTTTGGAACTCATTTTTCTTAGCGGAATCCTTCTTTCCCCATCTTGTTTAATCATAATACAAAATTTGGCTCCATTCTCACAATTAGATAACACTGCAGACCATGCTGAGAACTGTCACTTTAATTATGGGCACCCTGTACATGGAAGAACAACTGAAACTCAGTATTTTGTATAGCATAAAAACAGTTCCTTTGTGCAACTTTACAAATTTAATATTATATAAAATTAGTATTTAATTTTGAAAAAAAAGATAAGATAAGTTCAGATAATGATAGAGATAACTGAGAAGATAACGGCTATTCTTATTCTAAAAAATGGTATAAATAAACATATTTAACAATACTAATAAACAAAAGAAATTTTAAGAACGTAGAAATCACATATATATATATAAACGTAATCTTAAGTTTTCCATATCATTATACATGAACGAACAACAAAAATTCAATTTTTTTTATATCATCAAAAACATTTTCTTTCTAAATACAATACCACATATTTTACTACGTACATTTAATATTTAATATTAAACAACACATGTTAAAAATTTCTGTAACATGTATATTTTAATAAATGTTTCTTTCTTTAAATATAATTTAAATTTATCATTAAATTGTTTTCGATAGGATTCATGCATGTTCTGTATGTTACAAATTCTAAAAGAATTTGAAATCAGAAGATATGGTTAGAAGTTATACCCGAAAATGGAAATTGGAAATTAAAATGATATTATAAATTGATATATAAAAGATATTTAACACATACTAATAAACGAAAGACATTTTAAGTACGTACTTATCACAGATAGAAAAATGCAATCTTAAGATTTCCATATCGTTAAACAAGGAAAAACAAATAAAACCGTTTTTTCTATATCTCCAAAAAATGTTTTAAATCAGACTTCGCAAATGTCATTACATAAATTTAATATTTAATACTAAACAACACATTTAAAAATTTTTGTAATACGTACGTTTTAATAAAAATTTCCTTACTTTAAATGTAATTTGAAATGTGTTGCTAAATTCTTTGTGATAAAATTCCTGCATAATATATTTATTACAAATTCTAATAAAATTTGAAATCAAAATCAGATATAACTCAGAAGATATGCTTAATCTTCTTTCGAAATTTCTTATGATAGAAATAACGTATTCAACAATAATAATAAGCGAAAGGAATTTTAAGAACATAGAAATCACAAGCATAAAATTTTAATCTTAGGATAATATTAGGATATTTTAATCTTACATATCAGGAAAGAACAAAAAACACTCTTTTATTTCCCATAGTATCGAAAAGTTCGTAAATTTAATATTATATTAATTTTATATATTTAATACAGTTGGGCAAAATCTCCGTTAAAATTTTAAAAATTCATAAAATTTATGTAGTCGTTGTTTTGGTGGGAAAAGAAAGCCATAGTCTGAATTTCCACCTGTAGGCTGCTCTATAAAGATCAGCATTATTAAAAATATATTTTTTTTAAATATTGAGAATATACAACAGGTACTTATTTGCAGAAATAAATATCTGTTGTGGAAATAATTACCTTATGTAAAATTTCAATGCATCGCTTTATGTATTTTAATAACGTTGACCTTATAAACGCTATTTTATTTTATTAAAAATGATCCGACTCTTTGGTTTTTGTTCCGAGCACACGCAATTTCTTATCGTTTTTATGCACTTTGAAATTTATACGAATTTTTCCTTAAGCCTATATTAAGCAATACGTTTTTAAAATTCTGTAGTACATATGTTTGAATAAAAACTTCGCTTATTTAATTTGAGTTTGTAGTTTATATATAGTTTCTTTCTATTCGGATTCCTGGAAGCTTTTTATTTTTAACATTTCAACAGAATTTACATCAAAAGTACAAGAATAGACAACGATTTTTTCTATTGTAATTTTTTAAGGATAAAAATAAACGTACTCAGCAATGCTGAAAACGAAATAAATTTGAAAATTATAAATATCAAAGACATAAGAAAATACATCTGAAAATTTATGTATTCTTATACTACATGGAAGAATAAATAATTCAAAAACTGTTCTTTGAATACAACTTAGTAAATTCAATAATAGATAAATTTAATATATAATATTAAGCAACGCATTTGAAAATTTCTGTAATACATATGTTTGGATAAAATACTCTCTTCTCTAAATCGAATTTGTAGTTTATGGATGCGCTTTCTTTTCGTTTAAAATTTCACTAGAATTTACAAAAAACATTATCTACATCAGAGAAAGTTCGAGTTTTTCTGCCATAAATTTTCCTAAAATAGAAATAAACGTATTCAACAAAAGGGAACGATATTTTGCAGACATAAAATATAAATCTCAAGTTTAACATATAAAACACTAAAACTCGGGGTTTTTGTAACATTATAAACACACTTTTAGTATAACACAATTTAATTATCTAATTAAATATTAATATGAATTAATGTATTTTAAAATTTCCGTGATACATATATTCGAATAAAATTCTTTTTTTTTTCTTTAAATCCATTTTGTAGCTTATAGCTAGATTTTTTTCTCTGATCAGATTCCTGCGCCGTATTTACGTTTAAAATTTCAATGGAATTGGTTAAATATAATCCTGTACAACAGATAAGATATGTATTTTCCTATGAGCGAATCGAAACAAACGTATTCAACAATTCTGAAAACGAAAAATATTTACAGGACATAAAAATCATTTTAATATTTATGTATTGCTAGGTATGGAAAAATAATTGAAGCACATTTTTTTTATATCATGAATAAGTGTTTTTGTGTAAAATTTCGTAATATTAATATTATGAAGGATAATTACTGAAAAGATATGTTAATGTATAGTTAAAGCAAAAGTATAAAATAGTAATCCTGAAATATCTAATTTAACGAAATAATTAAAATATATAATTTATTATAATGCATGCTTATTGTAATTTGAATATATTAAATGAAAGAAATTTAAATAGTTCTTCATTCATTTCATTTGGACAAAAAAATACTGTTATTTAACAATACTAATAACACGTTTACATATATTCTCTGGTTGCAAAATTATGTTGGGCTTGTATCTTATTCAATGATAACAATATTGGCATTACTGGCAAAAACATAATACCTTAACACTGGCAATTTTTTTTATTTCCAAAATTGCCTCAATGCAGCAAGGTTGAATACGTTGCAGGAACTATTTCGACATTTTATTTTTAAACTATACAGTGTTAAAAGCTTTATATCTACAGCTTTATTTCTGCAATAGTAGCGTTTCATTGCAAATATTTAAAACGTAGAGCCGATATTTCTGTTATAGTAGAAATGTATTGCATAATTTTCCAATGTAAATCCAACATCTAACCAATATGAGTATTTAATTTTTTGTATTAACGATGAAAATACAAATTAGCTCCAATATAAATAATGTAATCAATGATAGTTTGCTATTAGTGGATATATTGAAGAGTTTTTCCTTTATTTGTAGCTTTTGTTTTGCTGTTGTAGTTGTTTATGCTGGATTCTCAATATACCACTCGTTATAGATTCAAAATGGTGAAAAAGACAATTATTAACTTATTTAATATAATATAATTTAAATTTATCATTAAATTGTTTTCGATAGGATTCATGCATGTTCTGTATGTTACAAATTCTAAAAGAATTTGAAATCAGAAGATATGGTTAGAAGTTATACCCGAAAATGGAAATTGGAAATTAAAATGATATTATAAATTGATATATAAAAGATATTTAACACATACTAATAAACGAAAGACATTTTAAGTACGTACTTATCACAGATAGAAAAATGCAATCTTAGGATTTCCATATCGTTAAACAAGGAAAAACAAATAAAACCGTTTTTTCTATATCTCCAAAAAATGTTTTAAATCAGACTTCGCAAATGTCATTACATAAATTTAATATTTAATACTAAACAACACATTTAAAAATTTTTGTAATACGTACGTTTTAATAAAAATTTCCTTACTTTAAATGTAATTTGAAATGTGTTGCTAAATTCTTTGTGATAAAATTCCTGCATAATATATTTATTACAAATTCTAATAAAATTTGAAATCAAAATCAGATATAACTCAGAAGATATGCTTAATCTTCTTTCGAAATTTCTTATGATAGAAATAACGTATTCAACAATAATAATAAGCGAAAGGAATTTTAAGAACATAGAAATCACAAGCATAAAATTTTAATCTTAGGATAATATTAGGATATTTTAATCTTACATATCAGGAAAGAACAAAAAACACTCTTTTATTTCCCATAGTATCGAAAAGTTCGTAAATTTAATATTATATTAATTTTATATATTTAATACAGTTGGGCAAAATCTCCGTTAAAATTTTAAAAATTCATAAAATTTATGTAGTCGTTGTTTTGGTGGGAAAAGAAAGCCATAGTCTGAATTTCCACCTGTAGGCTGCTCTATAAAGATCAGCATTATTAAAAATATTTTTTTTTAAATATTGAGAATATACAACAGGTACTTATTTGCAGAAATAAATATCTGTTGTGGAAATAATTACCTTATGTAAAATTTCAATGCATCGCTTTATGTATTTTAATAACGTTGACCTTATAAACGCTATTTTATTTTATTAAAAATGATCCGACTCTTTGGTTTTTGTTCCGAGCACACGCAATTTCTTATCGTTTTTATGCACTTTGAAATTTATACGAATTTTTCCTTAAGCCTATATTAAGCAATACGTTTTTAAAATTCTGTAGTACATATGTTTGAATAAAAACTTCGCTTATTTAATTTGAGTTTGTAGTTTATATATAGTTTCTTTCTATTCGGATTCCTGGAAGCTTTTTATTTTTAACATTTCAACAGAATTTACATCAAAAATACAAGAATAGACAACGATTTTTTCTATTGTAATTTTTTAAGGATAAAAATAAACGTACTCAGCAATGCTGAAAACGAAATAAATTTGAAAATTATAAATATCAAAGACATAAGAAAATACATCTGAAAATTTATGTATTCTTATACTACATGGAAGAATAAATAATTCAAAAACGGTTCTTTGAATACAACTTAGTAAATTCAATAATAGATAAATTTAATATATAATATTAAGCAACGCATTTGAAAATTTCTGTAATACATATGTTTGGATAAAATACTCTCTTCTCTAAATCGAATTTGTAGTTTATGGATGCGCTTTCTTTTCGTTTAAAATTTCACTAGAATTTACAAAAAACATTATCTACATCAGAGAAAGTTCGAGTTTTTCTGCCATAAATTTTCCTAAAATAGAAATAAACGTATTCAACAAAAGGGAACGACATTTTGCAGACATAAAATATAAATCTCAAGTTTAACATATAAAACACTAAAACTCGGGGTTTTTGTAACATTATAAACACACTTTTAGTATAACACAATTTAATTATCTAATTAAATATTAATATGAATTAATGTATTTTAAAATTTCCGTGATACATATATTCGAATAAAATTCTTTTTTTTTTCTTTAAATCCATTTTGTAGCTTATAGCTAGATTTTTTTCTCTGATCAGATTCCTGCGCCGTATTTACGTTTAAAATTTCAATGGAATTGGTTAAATATAATCCTGTACAACAGATAAGATATGTATTTTCCTATGAGCGAATCGAAACAAACGTATTCAACAATTCTGAAAACGAAAAATATTTACAGGACATAAAAATCATTTTAATATTTATGTATTGCTAGGTATGGAAAAATAATTGAAGCACATTTTTTTTATATCATGAATAAGTGTTTTTGTGTAAAATTTCGTAATATTAATATTATGAAGGATAATTACTGAAAAGATATGTTAATGTATAGTTAAAGCAAAAGTATAAAATAGTAATCCTGAAATATCTAATTTAACGAAATAATTAAAATATATAATTTATTATAATGCATGCTTATTGTAATTTGAATATATTAAATGAAAGAAATTTAAATAGTTCTTCATTCATTTCATTTGGACAAAAAAATACTGTTATTTAACAATACTAATAACACGTTTACATATATTCTCTGGTTGCAAAATTATGTTGGGCTTGTATCTTATTCAATGATAACAATATTGGCATTACTGGCAAAAACATAATACCTTAACACTGGCAATTTTTTTTATTTCCAAAATTGCCTCAATGCAGCAAGGTTGAATACGTTGCAGGAACTATTTCGACATTTTATTTTTAAACTATACAGTGTTAAAAGCTTTATATCTACAGCTTTATTTCTGCAATAGTAGCGTTTCATTGCAAATATTTAAAACGTAGAGCCGATATTTCTGTTATAGTAGAAATGTATTGCATAATTTTCCAATGTAAATCCAACATCTAACCAATATGAGTATTTAATTTTTTGTATTAACGATGAAAATACAAATTAGCTCCAATATAAATAATGTAATCAATGATAGTTTGCTATTAGTGGATATATTGAAGAGTTTTTCCTTTATTTGTAGCTTTTGTTTTGCTGTTGTAGTTGTTTATGCTGGATTCTCAATATACCACTCGTTATAGATTCAAAATGGTGAAAAAGACAATTATTAACTGATAAAATTTCATTTTCATTAGTTTTTAGATGCAAGTTCATTAATTTTTAGATTTAAAGGATTTTACCAGCTGATGAAAAATTGTCAAGCGTAACTCTCTTTTTTAGCGAAAAATTCAGAATGCTATTTTTAATTAAAATATTTAATCTTTCATCTGATTTTGTAAATTATTTAAAAAATATAAACTATTAAAAAATATTTTTATATTTTTGAGTTTTGTGGCAAAAATTATATAAAGTTATCAAAAATTTAAATGCTGTTCATCAATATTTATGTTAACATAATCCTATCGGAACGTTTACAATATTAGGGATTTTAATTAAAAATACTTTTACTACAGTTGATTAAACATCTCTTGTACCTAAGTATGTATGTGGAACTTGAAATTTTATGTCACTTTTAATGAATTTTTAATCCAATTCAACTATAAATCTCCTTAAGCAAAAATTAAAATTTTAATATCTTTATTTTTTGCATAAAAATTGCATTAAAACTGACGTTTGTTCAAAAAATTAATAATCTGTTCATGTTTTTGGAACTTTTTCGAAATGTTTTCAAGTTCTATAGCATCTTTAATTTCTTTTTTTTTTCTTATTCAATATTAAAATGTCACATGATGAATACTCACACAGTTAGTAGTGAAACTTTAGACATCAGTTAAAATATAAGTTACACACAGTGTTTATAAATCATTGGTAATTCGATTTCTCATTATACACATCAACATTCATAAAAGGTTTCTTGCTGCACTGTTAAAAAAAATTGCAGTAAAATTACGGGCAGAGGCCGGCAGTAGAGATTCCAGTTATACCCCGTAAATAAAAAAAAAAAAAAAAAAAAAAAAAAAAAAAAAAAAAAATCTCCATGCCCATCATTTTATGCAGTCCGTAATTTTACGGGGCAAAGTAATACAACATTATAATGCACAGGATATAATGCACTTTAAAACCCAATAACACATTACTTACTCTTCCGTAGCACGTAGCACGTTAGATAATCATCACAGAATCGCTTTTTTGGCGGGTTAAAACTATCGAAACACGAGTAAAATGAAGGGTTACACCCTAGCGGAGGACAATGTATGAGGTGGTACCGTATTTTTGCTAACATATGGGCTAGAACTGTAAGAATATGTGGATTGCTCTTAATTTTCTAAGTATCTAAGGGATAAGGCTGCTTATTTAGTGGATCAGGCCGTTTTTCATCAAATAAGGCTGTTGCCCGTAAAAATTGAAGGACAAACTCTCATAAATTTACAGTTTTTCTGAGAGTGTGCCTCAGTTCTTATTATCTAAAAAACAAATATTATTAAAAGTGCTAATTACTGAAACTCATTATCCAACACAGGTTAAAAAAAATTTCTTAATATCATCAAATGTGCACAAAACCCTGAAAATTAAGGTTACTATTAATGCTGTCATCAACATTATTTTGTAAAGTAGTTGGCTATGGAGATACGTTCATTAACATTAATGTGTGTTGTTATTATTTTTTTAAACTGGCAAAATATTAAAAAGCATTTTTGAATGAAAATGAACAAAATAAAAGTATATTTTTTCAACGACTATATTTCGGTAGACTTCAGTGCAAAATATTTTATTATAATTATGTTTCGTTAAGCACTTCTGCAGGATCTTTTATAAATTTAAACTTAATCCTGAAAAAGTATCAAAGTCTGTCTGAAGTACCTATTGCTGCAATTCATGAAAATTACATTGTTACGATTTATAGGAATAAATAGTAAATGAAATTAAAAATAAATGTACAACGTTGAAATAGCACAAATTAAAAACATGTATACTGGCAAACAGCTGTTTCAAATCCCTTAAGCTCCATCATCAGTGCCAATACAAAACATTAAAACGAATTAAAAACCCCTAAGCCATGTCAGTTTGCCTGCCGTCTTTCGCACGCGCCCAGATGAAATAGCGGCGAACTCTTCAAAACAACAGCGGAGATGGGGAAACACGCATGTGTTTCCCCGTACATGTTTTTAATTTATGCTATTTCAACGTTGTACATTTATTTTTAATATAAAGGCACAAACTTTAATCAACCTTTTTAGAGAAAATGAAATTCCTTTAAATTTGAAAGAAATCATTTTTAGTTCATTGAAAAATGATCGATGTATTAACAATTGAGGGCTTTTAATGTTTATTATTATTATTATTATTATTTGTTTCAGTGTATCATTTTTAATATTGCAAATGAAACGTCTGTGTGTTCAAAAGTTTAATGTGAATGGTATGAAACGTTCACTTGATAATTCTAGGTATATTACTGTTCATTGATTGTATCATACTTCATTTTCATTAACTGAAAGTCATAACACGCTTCATTTTCATCTTTTGGCAGCACTTTAGCTCTAAAATATTATTTCACCACATCTCTGTTATAAAACACAAACAGGTTCGTCTTTCACTAACACTGACCTTAAAATGAATATTATAAATTTAAACATAATCCTGAAAAAGTATCAAAGTCTGTGTGAATGCTTAAATGGTAAAGCACTTGGTGCGCTATACCAAGGGATCCGGGATCAATCCCCTGTCTGGACATTTTTTCAATCTATTGGCTGTACGCTGTTTAGTAACATGATAACTCACGTCCTTTGTATTTTATTATACTGGTTGTCCGAATCAAATGTCCCTAATTAAAAACTTCCATTTAAAATATATTTCTGATGTAGGATGTATCTATTTAAAGAATATGGCAGCCAAAATTTTAAAGTTTTGGCGACAATTGTTTTCTTTTAATGATATGATGCATTTACTGTTGTGGCGAGCAGACAATGAGAAACATGGCGACACCACAAGAGAAAGCACAAATTTTTCTGTGGCATGCTGAAAATAAATCACAGTGCGAAGAATGTTCAGAACAGTGTACAAAATATATCCACCCGATGTTAAAAGCATTAAGATGTGGGCCTTGAAACCGGAAGTACTTTGGAAAGAGCCGAGGACATGTGTAATAGCAAACTCTTACCTGGATATTTTACAAATTTACACAATCCCCCAAATGCAGCAATTACAACGCACTGTTCTTTTCCAACAAGACTGTGCCCTACCGTACTGGGGCAAGGATGAACATTTTTAGACAAAACTTTCCCTAACCGATGGATATGACGTGGTAGGTCCCATTCCCTAGACCTATCGTTCTCCTGACAACACTCCACTAGACTTTTTCTTCTGGGGCTACATCAAAGATACAGTTTACAGAAGCAAAATTAGTGTTGTGGAAGGACTTCATGTCTCAATAACTGCCACCATTTCTACTGTTACTATTACTAAAACGAACATGGCTGGAACTGGACTACCGATTGGACATCCCGAGGAAAACTAAAGGAGCACACGTGAAAGTGCACTGATGTTTTATTAAAAACTTTGTGTGAGTACTGTTATCTATTTTTACATTTTTCTTATGCTTTCTACTTTTTTGTTAATTGTAGCAATGTCTCAAAATTAGGAACTTTTGAATCGGACACCCTGTATTTCTAGACCCGTATTATCGTTTGAATGCATACATCTTCGCTTTAAATTCGTAAAAAATCAATGATTACTTCATGGAATGGGAAAAAGTGTGTTTTTCCATAAATTTACAATTTATTAACTGCTATTTGATCGTTTTTAACTGTCTCACGCACGAATTATATAGAAATAAAAGAAGAAAATCACTCTGTGTTTCGGTACGCTTAAAATGTTATATTCTGCAGTCATTAAAAAACGTTTAAGGTATAATAACTTATTTCCTTTTTTTTTTAATATGGAAAAATTAAAAATTATTTTCAATTTTAATCACTAAAAATTTATTTTAAATCACTAAAAAATTTATTTTAAAACGTATAGTTAAGCTATATTTTATATTGAAAATTTCCTTTTATAAAAGGTAATACGCAATAATCTTACACAGAAAATCACCAAAGATTAGAAAACAGAAAATAAATCACATAAAAGTAGAAAGTATAATTATGTTAAAACGCATAATGAGAATTTTTTAAAACGAATAAAACATAGATCATATAATATACACTGTTAAAAATTTGCATTAAACTGTCCAGTCATTCGACCGTTTTTATGAAAAACGTTTACATAACTGTAATTTAATTCTATTCTGACCATAATATGAGCAATAATATGGTCAGAATAAGGTTAAATTAAGGTTATGTAACCGTTTTCTATAAAAACGGTCGAATGGCTGGACAGTTTGATGAAAATTTTTAACAGTGTATAATTTTTAAGCAATATCTGTAGAATTTTGGCATTTTTACATGAGTTTTATGATATACGATTGAATTTCTGAATAAATAGTTATACGAATAGAATAATAAAATATACCCACTTTGAAAATATGTGACTATATAGAAAGCCGTTTTAGATTTTAATCATAAAAAAATTCCGTTTTGAACAAATATAAATATGTTATAATCTTAAAATAACGTTTTACAAAGAAATTAATTAATGATTATCAACAGAAACAGATAAAATTTTTTCAAAGCGTACCAAAGAAAGCTAAAAAAATATTGTAATATGGCTTATTAAAAGTAGATAGAATACATTTGTCATTACATAAATAATAATTTTTAATTGACACATTTATAAATCCATATCTTTACTCAATATATTTGGAATAATGAGCATTTATTTATAGAGTAAAATATGTTTCAAAATATGTATGCATAAGTCATATTATTTTAGATCACCAAGAACAAATTGTTAAAGAAAACCATAGTTATGTTTAAAAAAACATAACGATGATTTTTTAAAAAATGAATAGAACAAAAATCACTTATCCGTTGGTTTATTGCAGCATGTAGATACTTTTACTTAACTCTTAACTATCTATGCACGAATTTTGGATAAAACAGTTCGATAACAAAAAAAAATCTATTTAAAAAGCGCGATGCTTTAGAGAACCATTTAAAAATTCCCTTTTAGAAAAGGTAATAGATAATTTTCTTTTAAAAACATTCCCAAAAAGAAAGTAATTAACGATTAGAAAATAGAAAATGAAAAAGATAAAAAGGACTGCATTAAAGAAAGCTAAAATACACATTGACATCGGGATAATTTAAATGTCGATGAAATATATATTTTTAATTCATATATTTATCTATCTAAACAAAAGATACTTTTACTATATTTTATAAAGGACAATGCTTTATAAAATAGAACACATTTTAAAATATACATCTATATGTCGTTTTAATTTAGATTATCTGAAAAGCATACGCTAATGTTATCTTACTTGTGTGAAAAACATAAGTTTTAAATTCAATAAAACAAATGACAAGAAATAAATTTTCTAGTTAAAAAATTCATTTTAACAAAACTAATAAAAAATAAACCTGTTTCTTAAAGTACACTTGTAAAAAAAAATTAATTAATGATGATAAAGTGAAAAAATGGGTCAGATAAGAGTTAATGCATTAAAGGAAACTAAAGGGGGGAAATGTCATAAGGATAATTAAAAAGTAGAATGAAACATATATTTTAAATGTGGTCTTTTTATATCGCATTACAAAAGATTGCTGCAAATTTAAAATGATTTCAGAAATAAAATATGTTTAACAATTCGTTCGTAATCATATTTTAAAATGACTAATAAGAGTACGAAAAATAAAAAAAATAAAGATTCATATTGAATTTACAATAAGATGTTTAAAATAATAAATGATTTCTCGACGAAAATATCGCAATACTTTACAAAACCTTTTTAAAGTTTAATAATAAAAATTACCATTTCAGAGAAGTAATGTCTATAAACCTAAATACTGTCTTATAAGGAAAGCAATTAATTATTTAAAAACACATAAATCAGGTCTTTTTATATCGCATTACAAAAGATTGCTGCAAATTTAAAATGATTTCAGAAACAAAATATGTTTCACAATTCCTCCGTTATCATACTTTAAATTGCGTAATAAGAGTACGAAAAATAAAAAATTAAAGGTTCATATTGAATTTACAATAAGATGTTTAAAATAATAAACGTTTTCTCGATGAAAATATCGCAATATTTTACAAAATATTTTTAAAGTTTAATAATAAAAATTAGCATTTTAGAGAAGCAATGTCTATAAACCTAAATACTGTCTTATAAGGAAAGCAATTAATTATTTAAAAACGCATAAATCAGACTCATGTAAGAGATAGCAATCAAAAGAACTTAAAATGTTATTGACATAGATATAATTACAACTAAATAGGGCATTTGAAAGTAAAAATAGATTTATAATTTATAACGAATTTATTTTCATTATTAAACGTTTAATTAAATAATATTCGTTCTCAAAATGCATACATATTCGCACTATTCAGTTTTCCTGCAAATCGTTTAGCCCCACCAGTGGCTGAGAGGTTGTGCTCTCGAAGCTGGTAGACGGGAGGTGCTGGGTTCAATCCCAATCACGCCCGTCGGCCTAATCGTTCGGAATTTTCGTGGTTTTCTTCGAGCCGTGGATTTATCCATGCGTAAATACGGGTTAGGTTCCCTTAGAAAGACCCCCACGAAGGGCACTCCCCCCGGGCCTATATCCCAAGTGCAGATAATTGGCCGTCAATAATCAGCCCTCAACCCAACCCTGCAAATCGTTGCAGCAACAGTTTGTTAAAGACCATAGTTGCGATTTTTTACAATAAATAAAATAAAGCACGGGAATTAACTTACGCGAAACACATCCAAATTTACTTTTATGTTTTCATAATTATGATAATATTACTATTACCTACGATAAAATAATATTGCTATTATTAGAAAAAGAAAGTGTTTCGTCACTAAAAAAATAATGATGTTGAAATCCTTTTACTTTAAATCTGGAAAAAAAAAAAAAAAAAAAAAAAACATAATTTGAAACCATTTTTAACATTTTCCAACCTAGTTGAAAAGTGTTTATGACTTCGGTTTGACCGTTTGCCGTCTGTCCGCGAGTCAGTGCTCTAGCTCCCGTAAATATACTCGGATTGCCCTGAAATTTTTGTATGTTATTGTTGCTTACTATAACATGATCGCTATAAAAATTAGATGTGTAGCACTTATAGTTTTTTGAAGTGAAAACTTCTTTAGGCGCGTTGGGCATTTTTTGAGATGGGAAAAAACTATTGAATTCGCGACCCTGTTACCGACACCGCTGTATATGTTGCCAATTCATACAATGAAGCGAAAGTATCAAAAGGAAATAGTTCACGTGCAGAAAGCGAAATGATTGGTATTATGAATAAAAATAATTCAGAAAATAATTTCAAGATAAATTTAGCACGCGCGGTGAAAACAGATAAAAGTGACTCAACTCGCGAGACCAAATCAAAAGATGAAAATGAAATAACAAAACACGGAAAATATTATAATTTAAAGAGCGCGAGTAAAATAGACGGAAGTAATATAAAAACAAGTGGGTAAGCGTGATCGATTATTATCGCTCAAAGGGTTTCGTTTAATATTCCTTTCAAAACACTTTATCCTTTCTTTAATAAATCCAAATAAATTTCATTCGTTTTTTTTTTATATCTAAATGCCCGCTGTTATATTCTGTCTTAATAATCTGTCATGCGGACTAAATGCGATATTTAAAAAAATAATTTCAAAATTAAACATGTTCTACACCTTCAAAATATTAAAATATGCGAATATTTCCAAAATCGGATTTTTATCACGATTCAATATGTTTCTCAAACTCATATATTTACTATTCTTAATTACTCATATTCATACTCACATTGTATTATTCTCAAATATTTGAAAAATTCGTTAAACTTCCAATATGACGTCAGATTCTCTTTTTAAATCTCTATGACGTGATATCAACCTGCTTTGTGTACATAAACATACTCATACCCCTTGTATTATTGATAAATCTTAGAAATTTTCCGCTTTATTACTACTATGACGTCAATCAATTTTATTTCATATTTATCTTTTTTTTCAATTGGTGAAACTTTTTATTTCATTTTCACTTTTCACGTGAAAATCGTCTGATTGAAAATTAATTATTGTAGAAAGAATTTCATGTGGATTTTTAATTTTTGGCGTCTGCTATAATGAATTTTTTTTTTATTTAATAAGAAAAGGCTGTTAGAATTTAGGTTTTTTATCTATATTTATTAAAATAATACGAATTTTTCAAATTTAAATATTTTCAGCTCTTTACAGCTGATATTCTGATTTATACACAAAGTTTCAACTCTGTAAGTTACATAGTTTTCGAGAATGGCTCTGTGACAGACAGACAACGGAGCGGAAGCAATAGGGTTTCGTGAGATGAACGAAAAAATGAAAATAATGAAATATTTCACGAAAATTTTAAGAAACGTGATTACCGATACGGAAATGAAGCGAAATCATTTTATAGAAAATAAAAGTTTGTTGATAGTAATTATAGATACCGCAAACAATACGCGCAGTATGATAAAAGAAATAAGCATACTATTCACGAATACCGTAATTTTTTTACAGAAACAGTCCAAATAATTCCATTACATTACAGTCAATTAACATGATGAAGATATACAATTATGAAGCGCGCTAAAATATGTTTTTTGCAGAATATGGGGCGCAAAGAATTTGTTATTTGTTTACAGGGTAAAAAAAAAAAAGAAATCTGTTGCACATTGCTCTACTGGGAAAAATCGTTTGCAGTGTAATTTAATGATGTTTCACTATTTCAAACGTAATGAAAATTATATGCATTACTGAAGGTGCACTATAAATTGCTCATTTAAGAGTATGGTGTACATTACATGTACCGTTCATTTACAGGGTCACACAAAAGATATCCGTTACAGTGTACGTGCAATAATGACAGTCTATGTGTGATAAGTGCATTTTCAACATCGGTTTGCATTTTTAAGTTAAACTAAATTTTTACATAGTACGTGATGTGTATAAATTCGGTTGATCATATAAAGTGCTACACAAGGGAATTCGTGAGTATTACAGACTATGGGAGCTAATTGCTTAGGGTACTTTTTAATTGTGTTACGCATTTATTTTCCTGCTAATCTATAGTTAGTGGACTTATAGAAGTTTGTGAAAAATAAATGAATTCATATACAAGTCTACGCAAAGAATAAGCTACAGTGTCGTTTATGATTGGTAATTACTGGAAATTTTTTCTAAGTTGTCTTATGCGTTTTTTTACCTGAATTAAATTTTAGCTATGGTGTGTACAAAAGTCTTTAGATAATATACATAGGTGTACAAAATATTTTGAGTGCATTTCCATCGAATGGCGAAAATTGCTAGATGTGAATATTCTAAATGCACTAAATTTTATCATGCTATGTAATATATCTTCACTACCATAAATCATTTACAGAGCTGCAAACAATAATTCGACTACATTTTTTACTATGGACGGTAATTCCTAAAACTGGCGTTTAAATGTTTCCTTTACTGTTTACTTACATATCTTCTTTCACCTTATTTAAAGGTGAAGTTTCGGTATATTTTTCTGGATGTGTTGGAAACTATTTCATAACCTATGCTTGCGCATGATCTTTCGTTCTTGTTAGTTTTCAGTGGGTAGTAATTTATGAAATAACGCAGGTTTTACAATACATATACATTCGTAATTATTAGCTTTGATTTTTCTAAACAAACCCTTAAAAAATAGAAAATTATTTAGTATTATCATTTAATATAAGATTATTTAAAAAATAAACATTATATATCAATGAACACAGATTTTAAAATAAAATCTGTTTTAAAATATACAGATGTTCTTCACACTAATTTGCATTTTATAAACGTAACAATATTATTTTTTAAAATAACCTCGTTGTTTCGCGCTTATATCGAGAAAATTTAGCTATAATAGTAAAATGTTAATCAAAATGTCCTGTTCAATGAGTCGATTTCGTGAATTGTAGATACACTTCTTTATAAATATCACATTTCAATTGTTTCATAATGATATAATGTTTGTATGACTTATTAACTTGTGCAATATTTAATTTATTAATATTATTTGCAGTGTTTCAATGCATATAATGCATACAATTACTGTTGCAAAATGAAGTAGAGCGGATACTTCTTTATATAAGATGAAATTGTAAATTTTGTTATTATTACATTACATATTTGCCTTCTGGATTTTATTTTATTTAAATACTTTGGTTAACAAATGCCGGAAATAGAGTTTTTCTTCAATGAACTCACATTTACTGAAAGTTAAGAATGATAATAAAATGGCTATTTTTTATATAGAAAACACTAAACAAAATATATGTTTTTTAAATTAAAAACAATTAAGCGCAGTTCTATGTATTGGAATTAATTTCTTCTAAATTCATTAAAATTTTGAAAGTATTTAAGCCTTTCATGATGATGATTATTATTGCATGAACATATACAATAATTATCTGATTAATTTATAACCATTTTTGTATTTTTAATTATTATTTTACAAATTCAAAATAATCATAATAGTGTGTCCATCCCAAAACTTTCTTGTATGTACATCAAATCGTCTACAACCAAAATTAAATAACAATTTATACGTTCATGAGATCTATCTCGAACATCCTGAAAAACAGATCATAACAGCGACACCTGTTGGGCAGCAACACACATATCTAATAAAGATCTATTCATGTCAAGGTTTAACAGAATGTAAAGTTGGTGGAATTCCTGCATTAGTCCTTCCATAAAACTTGCATTAGTCCTTCCGTGAATTGATATGACGGAAATCGTGAAATATGGGGCATAGCAGCTACCTGTTGGGCAATTTAGACCAAATCCTAATCAACATCTATTCATATCAATGTCTAACAGAATACTAAGTTGTATGAACTACCATGCATTAGTTCTTGATATATAGCTAAGCCTAAATCGTGCAAAATGCAGATTAGCATCGCCACCTCCAGGGTGATTTACACTAAATCCTCATCAGCACCAATTTATGTCAATGTCTAATTGAATCTTAAGTTTAATTTAATTTCACGCTTCTTAAGATAGACCGCCCACAAAATTTGTGCCACAGACAGGCATTTTCACAAAACAGTCGAATCGTGTTCAGGACCTTCTAAAACGTATAAATACGTCGAAAATCGGATGTCGAAATTTTTCTTGTATCCAATACTTTCTTCTTGTGAAGATAGAAAAAAATAAAAATAAGAGGAGTAAATTGCATTATATGTTTAGCATATTGTTTAAATCACAGTAAGAAAAACACACAAAAAAATTATAGAATGTGCAATTTGTTTTTTAAAGGATTATGATACTATACCCAGCTTTTGGGATGTACAAATATTGCAAGAAGAAAATAAGGTTTGAAAATATCAAAGAGAATATGGGAGAGATAACTGGATATGAAAAAATCAATTTGAAAGAAAGAGAGAAGGTCTGAACAGAACTTTTCTGACAGTCAGTCTAGATCTTGAAATGAAATTCATTAATAAATTTAAAGATAATGTGAAAACAGAAAATAACAATTATTAAAATTAAAAACAAATGAGATTATAATATGGGAAAAAATAAATTAATTAGAAAAAAGATAATTAAAGTTTGAATGGAATATAATTAGATAAATGGAACATTAGCTTAAAGATAATCAAATAGCAATTGTAAATAGCAATTCTAATTGTAAATTCTAATGGTATGAATAATTTATTTAGTTAAACTAAATGAATTTATTCCAGCTGCTATAAATATAGTTAAATCAAATATTTCATTGAAAATAAAATGACTTTTTTAAGATCGATTCTTAAATTATTATATGCAAATTTTAGAAATAGATTTTAATTTAATTTTGGCTTTTGTAATAGTAGAAGAATTCGTTCTTCCAAAACAAACAATATATTTAACGTTTTGCAGATAGGTAAAATAACCTTATAATTTTACCAAGTTTTCTGTGTTATTAACTAAACTAAAATAAATTTCTTTCTTTTTATTAAAATAGGTAGAAAATATATTGATTTATTAAATTTGATTACTTTCGGAGAAGAATATGTTTGTTTTTCAATATTTATAAATGACATTTAAAGGCAATGTAAAATTGGAATACAATCATTGAATAAAAACCAATCTAGAAATATATGTTTAAATATTTGTCTTTTTTGTTTAAAACATACATCAATAAGCCATAAGATGGCATACTCAATATGTTAAATCTCTAATCTGAATCAAGATAATTTTATAGTGTAAACTATATTATAAATATAATGATATTTTTCTAAGTATCAAGTACTCTCATAGCATTAACCCTGCTTTAAAAAAAAATATGCAATTTAACCTTTTAATACATAAAATAATCTTCAGAATATATGAATATTTATAAATCGCGTTAAAAGGAAAATACTATAACTATATTCTTATTAATTGTTCAAAAACAATGTTTAATGCATTTTAACAAATTATCATAATATTACATATATAACTGTTTAGCTTTATGAAGTTTTTCTTTAAAGCAAAATGTTTAAAATCTACTATTCAGAAAAAGTAAAAATTGGAGTTCAAACCTATATTCTCCCTATTAAAATAGTAACATTCAAATGCCTGTAAATAAATCGTAATAAATTTCAACATAAAACAAAATTCAACCCGATCTTGTGAACTATCAAATTTTAATATTAGACTAAAGTAGTCGTTGGGGGCCACCGTAATACTTACCCATCATAGATATGCATAATGTAAAATATTAAAATAAAAAATGTGTAACCTACTTATAAAATGCATTGCAATTCGAATAAAATCGTGGCTTGATGACGTCATAAACTTTAAAGGCTCGATTACTGAATTGCTTAAAAGAAACATCCTTATAACTCCAAAAACAATAATCCTATTAACTAGCGGTTTATTGCATCTGATTAAGCGTCTCATTTCCAATTAAAATGTATCTTTGAATTGAAATTTGGATGAAATACAGGGCCATGAAAAATCGAAGAGTGGGAAAAATAGGATTACAAATATCTCGGCAACTAATTATCCGATCGACTTCATGCTTCATGCAAAATTTATATTTTTTTATTGTCTTGTATATTCACTCCTTAAAATAAACAAACCCTTTTCACAATTTAAACTAGTCGTTGGGGGCCACCGTAATACTTACCCATCACGATTTTTATGCATAATATAAAATATGAAAATAAAACATGTGTAAACTATTTATAAAATGCAATACAATTCGAATAAATCCGGGCTTGATGACGTCATAAACTTTAAATGCTCTATTACTGAATTGCATAAAGAAACATCCTTATAACTCCAAAAATGATAATCCTATTAACTAACAGTTTACTACGTCGGATTAAGCGTCTCATTTCCAATTAAACTATATCTTTGAATTGAAATTTGGATGAAATACAGGGTCATGAAAAATCGAAGAGTGGGAAAAATAGGATTACAAATATCTCGGCAACTAATTATTCGATCGGCAACTAATTATCCAAGCCCCATGCTTTATGCAAAATTTATACTTTTTTATTGTCTTTTATATTCACTCCTTAAAATAAACAATTTCGAAAAATTGTATATACCTTTTATCAGAATGACTATTTTGAGAGTTCGAAAAAAATAGTTCCGGATAATCGAGGTTACTGAAATTCAATAGGCTTTTTCCCATTATTGCATATTAAGTACATACCAAATTTCAAGTCTCTATCTCATTTTTTTCGGGAGATAGGACGATTACAGACACACAGACGGACGGCAATTTTTTTTTCTAAAAATATGTTTTTCGGAATCTCCAGAGTCTGAAACGTGTAACTCCGTCAATTTTTTTTTTCGATTTTCAAAACGATTACAAGACTTACCCTATACTACGTATGATGGGTAAGTAAAAAAATGATTTATAATGAAATATGGTATTTTAAAGATTGTTGCATTCCTTATGAATGTTTGTTGAAAACATTTGTCTTGAAATTTAATTACAAATAATGTTTTTTAAATGCATTTTTCTAAAAGCTTACAACATAGATTAGAAAATTTTATTACAATGTACTATAAAATATAAATTATTTTGCATTTAGTCAAGGAAAGTGTAGGTGTAATTAAAAAAAATATTTTTAAATAAATTTCATTTACTTTAATTTGGAAAATAAAGTAAATATTTTCTCAAGTGATAAATGTATTTTAAATTACTTTCAAAAGACAACATGCATCTGAAGTGAAAAAGAAAATTTGAAAAAATATTTATTCTTTTTTTCCAACTCTGTAAAAAAGAACAAACTTTCTTAATCTACGAAAATATAATACAATTACGTAAGAAAATGTACAATAACCTGTTCCGAGATATATTTTCGATATTTAAAAATGTATTTATAAAATCAAAGTTTATTTTGCTGCCACTGATTTTCGGACACGTTTCTGAGTAGTTTTTAAAGTGTATTAATCAGTTTTGTCAAACCGGAATATCAGTTTTCAGAATGTTTACAATTCTCAAACAATGTCAACAATTCTCAATAAAACATTTTCAGCTGTGTAACTGAAGTTATTTCTGCAAAATTAACAGAAAATTTTTATTTTATGATTAATGTAAATCCCGTTAATTTATTTTGTTTGTCTGTAAAACATGCTTGTTGAACATGAAAATATTTATTTGAGAATTGATAATATATTAAAAACCTATATTCCAGGTTGAGAAAAATTATTAATACATTATAAAATCAACCAGAAAAGGTTTTCGAAAATCAGCGGCACAAAAGAAAAAATATCTTTGCATTTATAAATGTTAAATCTTGAAAATATGTTAGTTTCTTAGGTTTCTAAAAAAAAAGAAGGCTTTTCGGAATCGTGGGTAATTCGAAAGGGATTGTAGTATATTTTTGTTTGGAGTTATAATATATTTTCAAGATTAAGAAACATTTGTCTTTTTACAGTGTACAGTACGCAAAAATAAAACATAATAATCAACTCTAACCCATACAGCAACATACCTGAATTTTTGATTTCTTCAATTTTCTAAAATAATTAATTACAACATTTTTTTTTTTTTTTAATATTTTTCTTTTAAAATAAAACAAAAGAATATTTTTACGTTTTAAAAAGCGCAACAACATTTAATACCTTGGAGGGAGATTTTGTGATTTAATCTCCCACCTTTTAAATGTATGTTAATTATGTGATTAAAATCATATCATTTTAATTTGTAATAAAGTTGCTGTTATGAATATTTTTTGGGATGCCTTCGAGTAAATTTAAACAGATAAAAATACTAATTTTTATTCGAGAATATAATTGTTTATATGCAATAGATAAAAATAAAACTAATAAAAATTATTCACATTTTAAAAAATATTTCTCAAAAAGTAAATATTTTTTTTACATACATTCTATTCCTAACCTAACATCCATAAAACATTACTTTTATATCTGTTATTTATACTTGTTATTTATACTTCGTACGGGCGCCATGATGTTTTAAATATACCTCTAAATGCATTTATCCGTAAAGTTGAAACTCAACATCATTTTTAATTTGCACAAATAAAAAATTAAGGATTACATTTAAACTTTTTTTATTCTATCAAGTAAAAAGACTGTCGACGTCATACATAACAATTCAACGGGAGATGCCAAAATGTATCTAAATGACAGATAAAATTAACAATACATATAATTTTTTTAAATCGCCTACTGCAACTCTTACGGTAATCATATACATATATCATAGTCCGAAAAGTACATTTTTTCTTATGAAGGCGCCAAATACAGAGGATGTTTACACATATCGGGAACGGTTTAAAAACATAAATCAAAACAATTTTTTTAATATTCTCTATATGGTATCCCTTGTTGTGAACTATCATATGCAGCGGTATTTCCAAGATAATAGAGCTTTTTGTAAAACTGGAAGTGGAATATTGTTCCATTCCTCCACTACACATTTCCAGAGTCCACTCAACGTAGTTGGTGGGCGTTTCGCAAGATTTTGTTTTAATAGTCCAAAGGCACAGTAACCCATTGGTGAAACATCTGGGGACTTGACTGGAACATGATTAAACTGTATACACTTTATTCCAGTTTCTCTTGTCAATTTTTCAAGAAATGCGACTGTACTTTTGGAAGTATGGCTGCTCGCTTTATCCTGGTGGAACTCAACACCTTTAACGTCCGTAGGATAAAGTTTTGGAATTTCTTCTTTAAAAATAGGAATTAGAACATTGTTTTGATAATAAGTAGAGTTAATTTTGACATTTTTCTCAACTTTCCTGAACTTTAATTTTCCGTTGTAAGAGAAATCACCATAAATGCTTTAGAGAAATTTTCTTTTTAGTGTTTGAACCAAAGTTTTTAAGTCTTTTTGGCTTCTTTTCCGGTAATAAATCGATTTTTTTTTCATTGCCCCATTTAGATAAATCCAAGCTTTATCAATTGTGACAATTTTTTTCCCACTTATCACCTGCCAAATGATTTTCATATAACGGAATATGAATAATTCTATTCGGAAAGAGCAAATATATAACCTTCAAGCCACTCGCTTCTTTCACGCCATTTCAGTTGCAGACGATATTTTTTCATAGCAGCCACTATTTCAGTTATCACGTTATTACATGTGTTCAGATTTTTTCTCCTGTTGTTTCTCGTTGTTGTATTTTTATTTATCATCAAAATCGTTCCCAATATGTATAAACACCCTCTGTACAGGCAACAAAATTGATAAATTGTCAAATATTCTTTTAATGGTTGCCTCTGACATTGAATACTTCTTTTAAGCCGTACAAACTTTAATTTCATATTTAAATTAAATATCTTCATTTTATAATAATATTTCTTATTAAAACATTTTTGTTTGTATTTCAAATAAAATCAGTAATATTTTTTTTTAATTCTATTTTTCGAGGTGTTGGTATTTTTATTTCTAATTGATATAGCTATTTCCCAAAGACCGTTAACCAAACTACAGCATAATATATCATCACCAAGTTTAAAAACACATACAAATGGCAACCTTTTCGTCCATAATAAGGATAAAATACCAAATTGTATTATCAAAAATCATTATTATATCGGTATATTCATAATGTACATAATGAGCATAATCATTATAATGAGCGCAGAAATTTTCTTTATCCGATGATGCAAACCGCAAAAAAATCCATCGGTCAGTTTTTGAAATTACTTCGGACACATATTTTTAGGGCTTCTTCCTTTATAATGTATATAAGTTTTTTTTTTTCTTTTTTTCTTGAGAGAGACAAGTAGCTTTCTTTTTCTGCAACAAACAGATTAAAATCTTTAAAAAACTCACATAGAAAATTTACTTTCTCTTAACATAAAACATATTTTGTGTTTTAAAACACAAAAATGATGTTTTTTTTTTTTTTTTTTTTTTTTTTCTTTTGTTATTAATAATATTTTTCTCCTAATAATTCCCGAGTGAAATTAAGCAGAGGAAATAAAATTACTACAATGGTAAACATTTAGTAAGATTATATTAACTAATAATACACCGTAATACTTACCCATGACGATTTTTATGCATAATATAAAATATGAAAATAAAACATGTGTAAACTATTTATAAAATGCAATACAATTCGAATAAATCCTGGCTTGATGACGTCATAAACTTTAAATGCTCTATTACTGAATTGCGTAAAGAAACATCCTTATAACTCCAAAAATGATAATCCTATTAACTAACGGTTTACTACGTCGGATTAAGCGTCTCATTTCCAATTAAAATATATCTTTGAATTGAAATTTGAATGAAATACAGGGTCATGAAAAATCGAAGAGTGTGGAAATATGATTACAAATATCTCGGCAACTCATTATCCGATCAACTTCATTCCTTATACAAAATTTATGTTTTTTTATTGTCTTTTATATTCATTCCTTAAAATAAACAATTTCGAAAATTTGTATAGACCTTTTATCAGAACGAATATTTCGAGAGTCCGAAAAAATAATTCCGGATAATCGAAGTTACAGAAATTCAGTAAGTTTCTTCTCACTATTACATACTAAGTACATACCAAATTTCAAGTGTCTATCTCAGTTTGTTCGGAAGATAGAACGTTTACAGACAAACACACAGACAGATGGACGGCAAAACTGTTTTTGTTAAAAATATGTTTTTCGGAATCCCCAGTGTCTAAAACGTGTAAATTGGTCAAAATTTTTTTTTTCGATTTTCAAAACGATTACAAGACTTGCCCTATACTATGTATGATGGGTCAGTAACAACGAGAAACATTGTATAAGTACAAGGTATGAATTAAATAAGTTTAATTTTTTTAATGTAATTTATTCTCAAAATACCCCCACTATATCAGAATCATCCGGACAAGGGATATTCAACTTCATATATATAACTATATAAATCAGTCTTCTGTAAAGTAAAACTTTCATTTATTGACAAAATATATAAATGTTTTGTCTAGGGAGAGATCCAACGGATTATTGGAACATTTTTCATTCCCTGTTCACTTTTCGATATAGTATTTGTGGAAGGGATAAAAAGTGAAGACGATGATATCTAACAAAGATTCAAAATGCGTCCGACCGAAATTTTGTTCTTAAATCTCTTGTCATAAAGAAGCAGAAAATAAATTGTATGTAAGATCCGTAATCTATATACATAAATATTTAAAAACTTTTCTAGTCGCATAATAAATATTTCTTTTAATTTTTCGAATGAGAGAAAAAAGAAAACTATGGAAATACGCTAGGCATTAATTGTTTCTAAAGTATGTAAAAAAATACTTTAGAAATAGAAGTTATGTAGATTCAAATAATACCTGGCAGGATGTCATGTTAAATGAAATTAGATTGTAAATTGCATATCGTATGTTATAAATAAAATAGTTGATAATATTTATCTTCCTAATTTATATGAATAAGTTTGTAATAATGGAAATATGACAATATTAAAATTCAATTTAAATACTCGTATGTTATGAAATTTAAAACATAATGATATATTTATATAAAAATAGCTTATTTTCTATTTTACATAAAGTTATCAGAATAATAAAAGGAAAAAATTAACTTCTTAATAAAAACATTTGGAAAGTATTTTATATGTGCCTGTAATATTTATAAACATAAGCAATAGTTTGTGCATTTTTCAAAAATAGTCATTAGCGCATGAAAATATTAAAACATATTTTTTCTAAAATTAACTTCAGAAAGGCAACAGCTATAATCAATAACATAGTGTATAGGTACATCATTTATAGCGCTACTTAACGGGAAACTGCGAAGTTAGCATTCCTGTCTCAAAAATGGTGCGAGATATGGGAAAAGATGTCAACTTCAAAGTTGTAGATTGACCTCTATTTAGTATGAAATGATGTCTTACATGTAAAAATATCTTTTATAGAAGCCCTGAAATGCAATTTTTTTATATGTTATCGCCAGATTAAATAAGTCACAAATTTTATGCAGAAGTGTGAAATTATCAGACAGATGAGCATTTACTACTAAAACTAATACATGGAAGCAACATACAGTTTATTTTATTAATAAAATCAAATTCGGACTGCTCAGTGACCCACAATCTGTAGCATTGCTGCCTATGGTGAACACAATGAGCTTACTTAAGTATATTTTCTTATTACAATAAACTGCTTAGTGGTATTACCATTAGTAATAAATATGCATCTGAATTAAAGTGACATACTTCTGCGTGCAATTAGGGGCATTTTTAAGTTGATGATTGGAGTTAAAAAAGTTACATTTCAGATTTTCAAATAGAGTTATTTTTACATGAAAGACATGATTTAATACTGAATCGAGGACGGTCTACAACTTTGAAGTTCTCTTTTTCTCCCGTATCTCGTATCGGTTTCAGAGATATGAATGCTAAATCATCAAACGCTCTAAACCAGCTATACTCAACCTTTTTTTCTTGCGGGCCGCAAAAATATGTTTGCAACGTTATGCGGGCCGCAACATATACTTGTAACGGGTAATTAAAATAACAAGATAACAAAAGTACTATAACAAAGCAATATAGCAAAGTTAATAACAGTAGGGGGTGAACGTTTGTTGCAGAAGAAATGTTACCAAAAAACACCACTATTTCCGAACAGTAAACTTCGTGGTTAAATTTCTATTTCAAATGTTGTAGAAATATGCCATGAAGATTGTTGTTTGGAAATAATAGTGTAATAAGTTTTTTGTGCCAACTGTTTCCACGACAAACTTTCAACCCCAAAAAGCAGATTTAACTATATAATAAGTATACAATGTTATAATAAAACAATGTAGGATTTCCAAGTTCTAAAGAAAATAATAAAGATATTTTCTCTAATAAATCAGTCTTTTGCTCAATGTTTTTTTTTTAATTGTAGAAACGTATAGTGCAAATTTAATTAATTTGGAATAATGTTTGATTACTGTTGAAAATTTAGCAATGTAACCACATTTAACAGGACAGATTTTATCTTCCCATGACAATATGTATAACAACAGTGAATGCCTAAAATACTTTTTATGCACATCTCAATTAATTTTATAAATATGGATTAATGATTGTGTATCTTGGGTCGCCGGGCCGAAGGTTCAGTATGGCTGCTCTAAACGGACTTATCGTATAGCGCATAGCCAGTTAACTATATCAAGCCACCACCTTTATGAATATATTGTACACCGGCTGTACTAAAATTAATGAACTTGGACTTTGTTGAACACCGTATGTTAAGTCAAAAATATTTAGTATCGTTGAACAATAGATAATTTTTACAGAAGTATAATTCTAATTAAAAAAATGTTTCAGATGTTATTCTGCATCATATGAGATCCATTTACGTCATAACATTTGTTTTTTTAAACACGAAATTTAAAAAATGTTGTCCATGCTTCAACAAGTTAAACAAACAATTTCATTCTTTTATGTGCAAAACTTAAAGAATTATAATTTTATGTTTTGTTTTAAATTTTAATGCGCTAAATGAGGAAAAGTGCGTTTTTTGTACTGAAAATTCATAAAATTTAATGTCTTATAACTCGATCAGTTTTGGTCATACAAAAATCAAATTCGTACTGATTTACTTCTTAGAGCATAAATCAAATTTCTCCAAACATAACTTATAGGACCCAGGAATCGTCTAAAGAATTATATTTCGTAAGTTTTTTTTAAATAACTATATGGGAGTAAATAGATTTTCATATGATCAAGAACTACATTTGAAATATATATTCAATTTGAACTATACCTCTGAAACTGACAATTTTGATAATTGGCAAGTGGTAAATGATAGAAAGAGAAACTCTGTTGTTAGAGAGAGACATTTCTGAAAAAAAAAAAAAAAATGTTATATCAGGACATTTGAAACACAAATTATTGTTTCATTTTGTTTTCATTAAACATTACACCACGCACATGAATTTGTTTCACCCTTTTATAATATTCTAAACACAGACACCTGATAATACTATAAGCAACCTTTTTAAATAAATAACTACGTAAATTAGTTTTCTCTAGGCAAAGGGAAAATTTTGTTTAATCATAAAAGAATGCATAAATATTCCATATCGACAGACTCAATGGACTCCTTGAACATTCTACATTCTCTGTGTTTTTAAACTTTTTGAATAAAGTTTTTCTGGAAGAGATAAAAAGCGATGACTTTGATGTATAGCAGAGATTCAAAAAGCATTCAAACGTGAATTTGCCCATTAAATCTCTTGTCATGAAGAAACAGAAAATATCTTCTTTGAAAAGTACGTAATGTATAACCGTAAAGGGCAAAAAATTGAGCAAATTTAATGGTAAATATTTCTTATCTATCTCATAAGAGCATAAACTATACACAAAATAAATTTATGTTAATATGCAGGATATTACCGAATTTTAAAGATTGTAAAACGAAAAATATATTTTTTTCATTTTAGATTCTGTATTCACTGAACGGTGACTACTTTAAAATGTTGAAATAGATGATCAGATGTAAAAATGCTATTATCTATCGTAGTGTAGTTATAATATAAAAATTTAAACTCGTTCTTCTCAAAAATCCCTTTTTCAAATCGTTGACCATGATTAGTTTAAAATTATCAAATTGATTCCGTTCTAATATTCTCAGTTTTTGTTTTATATAATTATGCTCACCTCAAACAAAGGATATTTTACTTAGTTTTTCATTTTTCTATTATACAAAAGTCATTTTTAACCCCTTCAGGGGCAAAGTACTCTTGTAGCTAAAATATTGAAATGATTGATTGACACCAGGATTCTCGAACGAATTTATTTTAAATTAAGTAAAATCTTTTCCTCATGTACCGTATAAATTCAAAATTTTATTATAAAATTCTGGTGTCATTGTGGCATTTTGGGATTAAAATTAAGTGGTATATATAATATAACGGTGCCCTTCAAGGGGTTAAAGTAATAAATTTTATTTTCTCTGCAGATAGCCATTTTTAAAAACATCAGACATTCATAAAATCCTCCGTCCAGTCATTAGAAAAATCCTTATTTATTTAAAAGAATACTAATTATTTAAATTTTAGATAAGCCAAATTTAAGTACAAAAGTCAGCGCAAGGCACACAGAAATAACATCAGAAGAGCGGCAATAATAATATACATATACTTAAATAAAATATATAAGTTTTATTTTTAACTATTGTATTATAAAATAGAAAAAAAGTAAAGCAAGATAAAATCATTGTTTAATATAAAAGAAATATATGTTACAAATATATTTTCCTATCACATGACAAGATCTAACCTCTTAAAAAGAAGTGAAATACAATAATATATTAATACGTTAATAGTTGAAATATTTATGTTTATTTACATGTATAGTTTGAATGCATACAATTCTGACTAGCACCATTATATTTATAATATCTAGAAAGTATTTTTTTAATATTACAGCATTCACCGGAACAGTTTTTCACACATAATTTAAAATTAGTCATTACTGTATCACAAATAAAACAATTTGCAGAGAGTATGTTAATCAAATATCTGACCATCGAGAATATATTATTTACTAATTTTGAAGAAAAATAACAGGTCACTCAGAAATAAGATTTTTTATAAATACATTTTTAAAAATTGAATCAACACAGAACAACAGGAAGGACAAATAATGATTTCACGTAAAAAAAAAAAAAAACTTAAGATCGCATTCGTATGACCTTATCAGTTTTAATCAGGTTGCAAAAACTTATACCTAATATAAAGATATGCCAGTTTACTTTAACCCTTCTTTGCATGAGTTTTTCTTTTACAAATGTGTTTTTTTATACATATATTAAATATTAGACACCAGAAATTTTAAGATAGATTTTTAACTTTGTTCAGCAACATAGTTCAAGGGAAATTTACTGAATTAATATTTCTATATAAATATAGTGGTGGCGAAGAAGTTGATTTATTTATTAAAAGTTAAATAAACAGTTATGGAAATTTACATCACTATGCAATTAAGGGTTAAAAAATAAATAGCCATGGATATTAGTCCCCACTAAAAGGAAAATATTCTTTTACTGACTTAAGAATCCTAAAATATTTCATCTCAACAGATTCAATGGATTCTTTAACTTTCTGCATCTTGAGTGCTTTTAATTTATTTTCGAATAAAGTATTTCTGGAAGGGATAAAAAGTGATGACGTTGATATACAGCAGAGATTCGAAACGCATTCGACCGTAATTTTGTCCTTTAAATCTCTTGTCATGAAGAAACAGAAAATGTGTTGTCTGTAAGATAAGTAAATCTATATCCATAAAGATGTAAACAAAAAAGTTTTAGTTACATGTAAAATGCTGCATTTAATCTGCTGAATAAAAGCGTTCGTAATATAATCAGAAAAATTATAAAAATATGCTGGGAAGTTTCACGTTTAATCATTGTACTGTTTATTTTAGAAATAGAAAGAGTAAAAATACCTGAAAATTTTTCTTTTTCATCTATACTAATAAAAGAAAGTTTCGCTCTGTCTGTGTGTTTGTCTGCGATGGCTAGCAAAATTTAGCCCACCTAGAAGCCTGAAAATTTAGATTTAGGTAGTCCAAATAATCTCCTGGTGCACCTGAGACTCAGAATATTAATATTTTGAAAATTAGAGTAGCTATTAATTAAAAACTGATCAAAGATCTCAAATAAAACATCATTCTTCCGAAATCTTTTATCCGTATCGCCATAAATCAACGAAACAAAGCAAGAGTCAACCCGATTCTTTTTAAGTTTTTTTAAATTCGCCATGGGCGAACGGCTGAAAATACTAAAAACCGTCTACATATTCTCGAAGAATGTACTATTACGTCTCGAACGATTTGGCTGGTTCAAAAAAATTTCATATTTAACCCTTTCAAAAAAAATCTCCAATAAGCATCTAATTCATGTTTTTTATTTTCTCCGTTTTTCGACCCTTGTATCTACCGGACTACAAGAAATACGGAAAAATGAAGGTAATTAAATTAAAGAGCTCACATTGCCCTTTTTAAAGCCACCTTTGTTTTTAAAAAATACGAAAATTAATCCTTCAAAATTGTATCTTTTCTGTATGCCATTTCGCGATTTTTGTGATTTCGGTGATTTTTAAAAATTCACATCGGCGGTTCAGAGCAAGGTACCAAAAACTATAAATACCTGACAATATCTACACTTACTTTTGTTTTAACATCTGTATTTGTTTTTAAAAAATTAGAATATTAATCCTACGGAAAAGATTCGCGAGCAGGACTCTCTTTTGCGAATTCCGATTTTCTGCGATACATAAAATCTGGCATCGGCTTTCTAAATACCAAACAGAAAACAAACACACCTAAAGACACCTACGTTCTATCGGGTTTAGGCAGAAACATTTAGTTTAAAAAAAATCACTTTAACCCTTTCGAAAACGTTTTTTACAGTAAGTCAATTTTGCATTTTTAACGATTTTTCCTATCTTTTAATATTCGAATCGGCGTTTATAAACAAGACACGAAAAAATTAAAATACCGCGAATAATCTACATCCCTTTGTTTTTAACACTTTCCAACCTAGTTGAAAAGTGTGTATGACTTCGGTTTGTCTGGCCGTCTGTCTGTGCTCTAACTCCCGTAAATATGCTCTCGGATTGCCCTGCAATTTTTATATGTTATTGACGTTATCTATAGCATGTTCCCTATTTCAACTGAAGTGTGTAGCACATATAATTGTTTTACAGGGACACTCAAAAGTATTCCGTTACATTACAGTCAATGGATAAAATCATTTGCGGTTTATTTTAATGATATTACACAATTTCAAACACATTGAAATTGATATATATCACTATGGTGCATTACAAGAAGTTTAATATAGAATAGGGTGTGCATAGCACTTATAGTTACTTTACAGGGACAGTCTAAAGAATTCTGTTACGTTACGTCTATGGAGAAAAATCGTCTGCGGTTTAATTAAATAATGTTTCACTATTTTAAACGCATTGAAATTTATATATATCACTAAGGTGCATTACAAGAGGCAAAACTACAGAATATTATGTGTCATCGTTCATTTACAGGGACACACAAAAGAATTATCTACTGTCTGTTAACAATAATTCCTAGGAAGTGCGTTAAAAGTTGCTGAACGCGATTTTAAATTTAACTCAATTTTTGTCTATTACTTAGTGTGTATAAATTCTGTAGATCATATACAGGGCAGCGCAAAAGTTCGCGAACACATTTCCGTTTATTGACAGAAACTCCAGAAGGGGAATTTTAAACTGTGCTACGTGTATCCTAAATAAACTAAAATTTAGCATCCTATGTAGTATATATACAAAAGCATAGGTCATATACTGGGCTGAATAAACGTATTCGGATATTTTTTCGAATATTGTATATGTTGGAAATTCCTGAAATCACGTTTTTAAATATGTTATGCGTTTTCCAAATTATTTACTTAGATGTTATCTTTCAGCTTAGTAAACGGTAATTATTTGTAAAATTATTTTGGAAGCGTTGGAAAGTGTTCATAATGTATGCTTGACTCATGATTTTTCGTTCTTGTTTAAAATCTGGCATTTGTTTTAAAAAAATTTAATTTTAACCCTCCAAAACAAATTATTTTTAAAACTCATTCACGCACTTTTCGTTTTTAGGCCCAGATTTAAAAATCGGCATTGACTAGGGAAATGCGAATACGGACAAAAAGTAGACTCCAGATCATAGACACGTTCATTTTGGTTTGGAAGAACCACCGTTGGGATTTAAAAGATATCTAAATTAACCCTTTCGAAACCGATTGTTTGCGTAACCCACTTTCGCAGTTTCCGCTATTTTGACAATGTTTACCCGTGGTTAAATTTCAATTCTACTAGGAAATTTTGTTGGGTCGAGTGTTCTGAAAAGGCATCTTCCAGAATAGATTGTGCCTCCTGGCGGTGGAAGGTGGAACTACAGGAGTATCTCTGGTTCTATGGGCCCGATTATGACGGGGTTTGGCTCATTCGACTTTATTTCGATAACCTTACAGATTTCAGTCATATGTGTATAGAACAGATTGTTGTTATCACGGGCAATGCCGGACGGGTTAGCTAGTTAAAAATATATTGGAATTAAATAAGCTATTTCGTGACAGGTTTCATGTGCTATTTTTCTTAAAAGTTACGAGTATTGAGGTAATTTTTATGTAATATATTTTCTAGATCAGTGGTTGGCTGTCATCTGATATTCGGCAAACCCTACAGACTTAAGTTTCTTTCAAATCTTGCTGAAGGTGGAGATCGTGTAAGTTGAATATAGAATCAGCTATAGCTAAACAAAATTGTCTGTTTTATAAATATTACCTGTAAGTTTGTACTTATGTCTTTGAAGCGCGTGTTTTTTTAAATTAATAGTTGTTAATTTAAACCATTTACCATTTAAACCAATGACCATAATTTTTATCGCATCGCAAAAATGGCATTTTGGAGAAAGTGTGTTAAACCCAAAGACACAATGCATAAAAAAATGTTTCACTTCGTTTCTGAAAACTTCGTATCGCATGTACACATGAAATCTCTTCAATTCATTACACGCTGCAACTTAACATGTTCATGTATGTAAAGAAGGAATTTTGGATTTGCTGTTTCATTCACTTCCTGGTGTTGTAGTTTTTTAGAGATTATATACCTTGTGTGCTACCGATGACAATACAATATTTTCACATATCAATTAGTAGAATAATTTCAATTACACACTGAGTATACGCTGAGAAAACAATTTAGATGATATCAGATAGTTTAAATAACTTTTAGCTTTAAAATATATACATTACCATGTGTCGCAACAAGTATCTCAACGTGTATCTGTTTGTTACAATAATGTAAAGTAATGTTTGCAGGAATGAAAATATGCGCTTTTTTCCTTTTTCTTGCTATATCTTAAACAAAACAGAGGAAAATTAATTTTTTTAATAATAATCTATTACTTGTTAACTTTAAATGTGTGGTATTTACATAAAAGTGCGGCGTCATGTTAAAAACGTAAATTTTCGTTTTTAAAATAGGGATTTAAAATTCGGCGTATTTTTACTCTAAAAAACACTCATAAGAGCTTGGTTTCTGTATTGCTTTTGTTTTCATTTATTGTATGTTATTGCATTAAACTTTTTATCTTTAAAGAAATACAATATCTTATAATCTTTCAAAATTTGTACGTCATTCACAATTAACTGTAGCGTATCAGAGAAAATCATTTTTAAAAAACTGTCTTAACCCCAAAAAACACAAAGTCCGAATTATCGTTTCTCTTTATTTTTAGGAGCATTTATGTCATAAACATGAGAGCTCTTTCAGTTTTAATGATTTTTTAAAACACAAACATTTTATGAAACTATATGGAAGTTCAAATAAATATGTGCAATAGCCTTCTGTAAAAGATTTTGTTTTTACTCATAAAAGGTGCAAAAATATTTTCTCTATACCGGTTCATTGGATGTTTCCAGTCTCTGCAGATGTTTTGCTCTTAAAACTTTTGAATAAACTCTTTCTTGGAGGGGTTAAAATTTAAAACGTTCATATGTAACAATGATTACAAACACATTCAGTCGTTATTTTGCCCTTTAAATGTCCTGCAGAAGCGGTAAATATGCTGATTGTAGGTTACTTGTATCCGTAAATTCAAGTCATTGAACTAGTTTCCTAAAAAAAATTTCTTTCATATATTTAATAATAGCAAATGATATGCAAAAATTAAAAATTTGAAAATATGCAATATATTAATCATTTTTAAAGAATCATATATATTTAGGTAGATATGAAATAATTTCAAATTATAACTAAAACTATATATATACTAATAAAAGAAAGTTTCGCTCTGTGTGTGTGCCTGCGTGTCTGTTGGCGATGGCTAGGAAAATCTAGCCCACCTAGAAGGCTGCAAATTTAGATTTAGGTAGTCCAAACCCTCGCCTGGTGCACCATTACGTCAGAATTTTAATATTTTGAAAATTAAAGTAGTTATCAATTAAAAACTGATCAAAGATCACAAATAAAAAAGTCATTATTCTGAATCTAGCTGGTGCATGTGCAGAAACCAATTTCCGTATCTTCCGGAACAGAAGAAAGAAAGCAGAAGACATTCCGTTTTTTTAAAAGTATTCCTAAATTCGCCATGGTCAAACGGCTAAAAATACGGAAAAACCGTCTACATATTCTAAAAGAACATACTTTTACGTCTCGAACGATCGGGTTGGTTTGAAAAAAATTTACATTTAACCCTTTCAAAAAAAATAATCAAAAAGCATCGAATTCATGTTTTTTATTTTCTCCCGTTTTCCGAGCCTTGTATCTACCGGAATACAAAAGATACGGAAAAACGAAGGTCACCAAATTAAAGAACTGTCTTTGTCCTTTTCAAAGCTACCTTTGGTTTTAAAAAATGCAAAAATTAACCCTTCGAAAAAGTATATTTTCTGTATGCCGTTTTGCGATTTTTGCGATTTTGGCAATTTTTAAAAATTTGCATCGGCAATTCAGAGACAGGTACGGAAATCTAAAAATACCAGACAATATCTACATTAATTCCTTTTTCGATATCTGTATTTATTTTTGAAAAATACGAATATTAACCCTTCAAAAACAATTCGTGCGGAGGACTCTCTTTTGCGAATTCCGATTTTCTGCTATAAATTAAATCTGGCATCGGCTTTCTAAAATAACCAAACAAAAAGCAAACACACCTAAAGACATCTAAGTTCTATCGGGTTTAAGCAGAAACCTTTAGTTTAAAAAATAAATCACGTTAACCATTTCGAAGACGTTTTTAACCGTAAGTCACTTTCGCTTTTTAACTATTTCTCCTATCTTTAAAAATCGGAATTGGCGTTTATAAACAAGATACTAAAAACTAAAAATACCGTGCATAATCTATATCCCTTTGTTTTATAAAATCTGATATCCGTTCTGAAACATTTTAATTTTAACCCTCCGTAAAAAAATCCTTTCCAAAACTCACTCACGCGAATTTCCTTTTTTTGGTCCAGATTTAAAAATCGGCATCGATTCGAGAAATGCAAGTACGGACAAACAGAAGACTCCAGATCATACACACGTTCATTTTCTTCAAAATGCACGGTTGGGTTTTAAAAAATATCTACATTAACCCTTTAGAAACCGATCGATTACGTAACCCACTTTCGCGATTACCGCTATTTTGGCAATGTTTACCCGTAGTTAAATTTCAATTCTACTAGGAAATTTGGTTGGGTCAAGTGTTCTGAAAAGGCCTCTTCCAGAACATACTGCGCCCCCTGGCGGTGGAAAGTGGAACTATAGGAGTATATCTGGTTCTATGTACCCGATTACGACGGGGTTTGGCTCATTCGACTTGATATCTATAGCCTTAAATATTTTAGCTGTACTTTCGACAGCCAGGATGTGCTTTCCGATCTTGGGTTTTATGAGCCCGATTACGACGGGGTTTGCCTCATTCGAGTTGATTTCGATAGCCTTACAGATTTCAGTCATATTCGTATAGAACAGAATATTATTTTGGCCCGGTCAACGCCGGGCGGATTAGCTAGTGTTAAATAAAATTGTTTCGCGAAAGACATGTTTCATTTTCAGAAAAATCGTCGTAAAATATATCCTTAGTTAAACAGTATGCTAATGAAAAAAAATGTTAATGAGTAAAGATGACGTCATATTAACAATGGCAATGACTTGTGTAATAAATTTTGCTTTTTTGCAAGTTTATTAACTTTTAAACATAGCACATTTTATTTTTTTTTTTTTTACAGTCGAGTAGGGAAAAAAATGTACTTTAAAATTTAATTTGTCGCGAAACTGAATCCCAATTTACTGATTGTTTATGGTTTTAAAAATAATATTCAAGCATAATTTAAAAAAAAGTCTATTTCTACCACGTACTCACGGTAAATTAATGGAAGAAAAGGTATTTTAGAAAAAAGAGTTAATCCTAAAGCAGTAAGAAGAAAATATGGTTTCAAATTGTTTCCAGAAAATGGTTGCGAACATTCATAGGACCTTTTCAAGTTTTTACAAATTTCTAAAAAAATCTAATAAAACGACATATTACTTTTAGAAAAGAATATTTATCTGAATTATTTTTCCTCTAAAAGAATACTTTTCTTTTAATCATAAAAAATGCGTAAATACAATATCTAGACAGTGTTCTGAGTGCTGTTAAACTTTTTGAATTAAGTATTTTCGAATAGAATGAAACGTGTTGACATTCATATATAGCAGATAGTTAAGTAACATTCAACCATGATTTTATCCTTTAAATTTCTTATGAAAAATCCGAAATTGTATTATTTGTAAGATGCATAGCCTATATTCATAAAGATTTAGTAAATACTTTAGTTTTATGGCAAATGTGTCTTTTAATATATCGAATACCAGCAATTAATATACGCCAAGCAATTTTTTTTTTTTAAATCTGAGACATTTATTTTTAATCACTGTACATGAAATCTCTTCATTTTTTAATGATTGTATGATATGAAAGGCATATTAATAGTTTGATTAATACTTATTAAATTACAAGATTTACTGTTTAAAGAAACATCTATTTTTTTTTAAGATATAGGTATGCTTTTAAGAAATAAATTAACTTTTAAGGCATTTTGAAAAAATTGTGTTAGGTCAAAAACAGTCAGTTAAATTATCGCTCCACTTTCTTGCAGATGATTTAATATCGCAAACATGGTTGTTTTGTCTAATTGTTTATTAATTGGTATTTAATTATAAATTTTACTGAGAGATAAAACATAATGTTCTAAATCTCTTAAGAGCAGTTGCTGCGCTGTCATTATTCGGATAATACAGTTTCACTAACAACGCACGGTCTGTCAATGCAGCAGTCATTGCGAGGATTTCCGTAGAATAATGAACACGAGATGCGCCTATTTCACGTTTTTACGCCAATGAACCCGACTTTACTGCATGTACAGCGCCACCTGTCGGTGCAATTTTAAGTTTTTTTTAAAAACGCCAAAAAAATTTCCATTGCTTTGGGACCATACTGGTGAAATTTTAGGTCATTTGGATCAGTGGTTCTTTTGTTATAGGGTTTTACTTTCACAACTTTAAAAAAAAAATCACCCTTTTTTGCGTTGTTAGTGAAACTGTATTATCAGAATAATGACAGCGCAGCAACTGCTCTTAGGAGATTTAGGACACTTAAGAATTTAAGAAAAGGTCCAATGACGACAGAGGGTCTAGGGAAGATGGTTTCTCTGAGTACCGTCCATTGTTTTCCTCCCACAGACGATATTCTTTGTTTCTGCTACCTTACAGCGCCATCTGTCGATGCTATTTTAAGTTTTTTTTAACAACGCCAAAAAATACCCATTGCTTTGGGACCATACTGGTGAAATTTTAGGTCATTTGGATCAGTGGTTCTTTTGTTATAGGGTTTTACTTTCAAAACTTTTTAAAAAAATCCCCCTTTTTTGCGTTGTTAGTGAAACTGTATTATCAGAATAAGGACAGCGCAGCAACTGCTCTTAGGAGATTTAGGACACTTAAGAATTTAAGAAAAGGTCCAATGACGACAGAGGGTCTAGGGAAGATGGTTTCTCTAAGTACCGTCCATTGTTTTCCTCCCACAGACGATATTCTTTGTTTCTGCTACCTTACAGTGCCATCTGTCGGTGCGATTTTAAGTTTTTTTAACCATGCTAAAAAAATTCCCATTGCTTTGGGAGCATACTGGTGAAATTTTAGGTCATTTGGATCAGTGGTTCTTTTGTTATAGTGTTTTACTTTCACAACTTAAAAAAAAACCACCCTGTAGATTAAAAGAAATATTTATATCATGAAACTAGACCAATTTATACATATTTTTGAATGCAAATTAGATACTTTACAAAAAACGTATTTTCTACTTATTCATGACATTCAAAATGCAAAATCACAGATAAAATGCAATAAGAGACTTTTGATTAAATGAGATGAAAGTTCAAATAAATAACTGTGTAATTTATTCCACTCTACAGAAAAATAAATATTTTATTCAATAATGAATGCATAAGTATTTTATAAAAGCAGATTCAAGGAATGCTTTAAGTTTTTGAGTACTCGATGCTCTTAAACCTTTTTAATAATGTATTTTAGGAAGAAATAAAACGTGATGACATTGATATACGGCAGTGATTCAAAATGCATTCCAGCCTGATTTTGTCCTTTAAATCATTTGCCATGAAAAAGTAGAAAATACGTTGCTTGAAAGGTACCTATTATGTAACCGAAATGGCTTACAAATTCGTCTAGTTACATTAGAACGCTTTCTTTCAGTCTATGGAATAATTTCAAATGACACAATTTGAAGGAAATTTCTAATATTATGGATGGTACTATACATTTTTTAAAGAAAATGATAAATTTATTTTAGAAATTGAAATAAAATAAATTGCTATGATATCTATAAAACTACAGTATGGATGGAAGCTACACTATATCTATAAAACTACAATAAACAAATCCAACACATATGGATAGATGTGTCTCATGTTAAAAAAACACAATAATTTTCTTTGCTAATATGTAAGAATGCGAGAAATAAAAATGTAGAATGAAATATGAATTTTTTTTGTATAATGAAAAATGATACTATATTAATATTTTCATGAAGGAAAAAGATTGTATTTTATGTAAATATTTGTAAGGAATAAAATATTAACTAATATCATAATAATTAGAACACCTGGAAAGCGTTTTCATATGTAACTTCATAACTGATCTTCATGAGTAAATTTCTTCACATCTCTTAAAATTAATAATTATTAGATCACATGTTAAACAATTTAAAAGTATCTTAAACACAACTCTCACCAAGAATAATGTAATGTTCTTCATTAATGATAATTTAGATAAACATAAAATAGTTTGAAGGTTAATTAATTTACATTATCCTAAATGAATATACAGGGTGACTTTTAATTAACCTACAATTCTTAACTGAAATAATTCTTGGGTGGTTGCAGATAGCACTACAAACATTTTTTTGAAAAGAACATGAAAAACAAATTGAATGGGTAAGGTTTTCAAAGTGAGACCCTTAAGAGGTGATTCAATAAAGCAAACCTAAACACAAAGTTGTCAATAATAAAAAGGAGCGTTCCTTTTTTTACGCTTGAAAATGGGTCAGTTATGGACCTTTTGAGGCTAATAAGGTGAGTCGGATTCTTCTTGTAAACCAAATCTTTCATATGACCCTAAAAATAGAAATCACATGGATTGATATCTGGTGAATAAGGTGGCCAATTTTCTTATCAAATCTCTTGCCATTTCTCTAGAATGTTCAGCTCGGTTTCTGAATGTTGAAGACCACTTCCTTAGAAATAGTGTTTTCATTACATAAATACCAATTTTTAACAACAAAAATATAATCTTCAGTTGAATAGGGCGCTTTTGGAGACATTTTCGAAATTGCGTGTAACTGACATTAAATAAATTCCTTTTATGTTCTCTGTCACTGCACGCGTTCGATCCGCAATCCAGTGATGCTCTGAGAAGTTATTTCAATTTAACGTTGTAGATTAATTTAAAGTCAGCCTGTATATCATTTAACATTATATTTTAATGAATCATAGAAAACACAAAAAACAAATTATTTTTGAATCTTTATATCAAATACATGAGAAAATTTGCCCCTTTGATTGCGGGCCTGGACTGGCTATTCTTTTTATATTCAATCGTACCATAATACACAAAAGTTTTATTTTGTGGAAAATTCCGATTGAAAATATCCAGGTATAAATAATGGGCAGAGATTATTTATCAAACAGTGGTACGAATGTAATTAAAAAAAAAATAGTTGACTTGGACAAATATGTTCTGAACCGTAATCAGAGGGTTATTTTTGAAATGTTTTGTACTTTATCAAGTACTCTAATTGTTTATTAATTGTTATTTAATTACAAGTTTTACTGACAGACAAAACATAGTCATGTATGTTCTGCAAAAGATTTATACGCCATTTGCAATGCATTTTTTAAGTATAAAAGAAAACACATTTTGGAAAAAGTTGGTTTATCCAAACATCACAAAAAAACAATTTAATGTTCCCGAGTCTTTATATGGCACATCGTCAATTATTAACGGTTTTCTAAAAAACAAATACAGTAAAACCTGTGTAAGTTGACCACTTGTGGTGCCACACTTCAGTGGTCAACTTAGAGAGGTGGTCAACTTATAAAGGATGATGATAAATTTACTTTTTTTTAACGTAATATTCACACCATATCATTCTTTACCACAAAAATTTCATTTATTGACAAGGCTATAAAATAATATTGTATTACCATGCATATTTCTAACACCTTATAAAAGAAAAGATTAACTACAAGAATGAATTAATAGTTTTGTATCAATTTTAAAATCAAATAATATACTACTATTTATTTTTAAAAAATACAATCAATCAATATACAGCCAATTAGTGATTCTTCAAACTATACTATTTATTACATATAATTTATAAAAAAAACATTTTAAAACACACTTGTTTTTTTTTTCACATGTTAAGACACATACACATTCTAAAATTTAAAATTTAAGTACATTACCTATTTGTCCAAGAAAAACTGTTATTGTACTTTGACGCTGGTTTTTGGACTTTACATCAGCCCAATGTTTTTCAATGCAAACATGCAGATCCATTATCTTTTCGGAAATATCAGGCTGCTTATCAGAAGCATAGCACATTAAATTTTGTACACAGTCTAAAGCTTCTGAAAAAGTTAAAGGAGTCTTCCTTGTGTTTTCATTAATGATCTCCTCTTCACTGTCTTCTTCTTGATCATCTTCTATTTCTGGAGGTTTTTTCATCTTTGATAAGATATTAGCAGCTATGTCCTCTGCATTTTCTTCAACTTCTTCACGCACAATGATGTCATTGTTAAATGAGAGAAATGATTTTTCATCGACCAGCTCTTGCTGAATACTTACTGACAAAGCTTGAATATCACTCTTCAAACAAAATTCAGTCTCTTCTTCGTTCAATATTTCATCCACACTTTCAAATACTGCTTTATGAAATGATTTGGAAATAGTTGAAGAAGATAAGTTTTTCCAAGAATCATTAAGCCAACGAATTGCGTCCAAAACATTTACTGATTTAGTAAAGTCTGAAACATAGTGTTCAATTTTTGTAATGAGGTACTTCAACATTAGTTTACGATAATGCAACTTAACTGCACAAATAATGCCTTGATCTAGAGGTTGCACGAGTGACATTAAATTTGGAGGCAAAAATACTATTTCAATATTGGTGAAAGATTTGGAAATTTTATGACTGGATACATTGTCAATAAAGAAAAATTATCCTCCTACCCTGTTTTTTCATTTGGGAATTAATATCACGAAGCCATTCTTCAAAAATGGATGAATTCAGCCAGGCATTTTTATTATATTTCCATGTCACAGGTAGAATCTCAACTTTAACACCATTTCTTTTAAAAGCACGAGGGTTAGCAGCGTTTCCAATTACAACGGGTTTCAATTTTTCCCCTGTGACACTACAGCAAAGTAAAACAGTTAGTCTTTCTTTCGGCATTTTGCCTCCAAAACATTTTTCATTTTTTGATACAAGGGATTTTGTTGGCAATTGACTGAAAAACAGCCCTGTTTCATCTGTATTGAATTGGTTTTCAGGAGGATAATCTTTCACAATTTCAGTTAATTTTGCTTTCCAGTCTTCTGCAGCATTACAATCTGCTGAAGCAGATTCACCACAAAGAGTACAGAATTTTATATTGTTTCTTGATCTGAAGGATTCTAGCCATCCATTACTTGCATTAAATTCAGAAATTCCCAATTCATTTGCAATATCTTTAGCTTTAGCCTGTAGCATAGGTCCTTAAACTGGAATATTTTTGGAACGACATAGCTTAAAAAACTCCCAAACTGCCAGATTAATTTCTTCATTTGATGTTTTTCTCAATTTTCTTTTTCTATCACCACTACAGTTCTCTAACCACAATTTAGTTATTTCTTTCCCATTCTTTGATATGTTAGACACTGTAGTTTTGGAAATTCCATATCTATCAGCTAATTTTCTCTGGCTTTCTCCTTTTCTAATTAAATTTAATATTTAATATTTTTTATCATTTGAAAGTTCAACTGATTTTCTTTTTGCAGCCATTTTAGGTTAACAAAATCTTCCTTGTTAAAAAGCAATTACAAAATATAAATGCCTTGTACTAACTCAACACCAAGTTCACTGGATGAAAATAATAATCCTTCTGTACTACAACACAGTTCTAGTGTAACTCATCACAAATAATTTTCTTAACTGGGTTGTTACAATTGCTACAAACTTTTGCAACTGGTGGAAATATTTCTGCTTACCAACTAACACCTGGGGTTATTGAAAGAAGGGAAGGTATGATAAGAGAATGGGGAATAGAAGAAAGAAATCTAGAATCAAAGAATGGAGGGGGAGGGTTGAAAAGCCAAATCCACAAGAGCAACAATGTAAGAATAGATAAGCCTTGAATTATTTCCCTACACCTATCATTACTAAAAGCATTTCCCAGGTTAATACCATTTCACCCTTCCAGAAATTCTAGTTAAAAAGAAAAAAAAATAGAAACATACTTGGAGAGTTACTTTTTTTTTTTATTCATGATTTGTTAGCTTTTTGGGTGGTCAAGTTATAAAGGGTTTTTATGGGCACTTTATAATAGTTCTAGTCTAATCTGAATAATTTCAGTGGTCAAGATACAAGATAGACAGGTGGTCAGGTTACAAAGAGTTTGTCTTATAGTTTTGTATAGGATAAATTTGGTTCCTGACAACAGAGGTCAACATAGACAGGTGGTCAACTTACAAGGGTGGTCAACTTTACAGGTTTCACTGTATCTGATAAAGTGATGTGCAAGTTCAAATAAATAACCATGTAAATTAGCCATTTCTAAAAACGATTTTTTATTCTATTCATTAAAAAATAAATTATTTTGTCTAGACAGATTCTATGGATACTTAAAATTTCTGCATTCCCCTTGATATCAAACTTTTCAAAAAAAGTTTTTCTCGAAGAGATAAAAAGTGATGACTTTGATGTATAGCAGGGATTCTAAGTGAATTCGACCGTGATTTTGTTCTTTAAATCACTTGCGAAAAATAAACAGAAAAATGTGTTCCTTATAAGGTACGCTATATATAAGCATAAATGTTTAAAAATTGTTCTTGTTTCATAAAAATTATCAATTATATCCCATAGAATAAGAGCAAAATATACACACGAAGGAGGTTTCCAATAGTATGCAGAGTATTAAATATTTTAAATGATGTTAAATTTGTTTTTGAAATTGCAATAAAATAATTTTATGTTATATATCTAAAACTGTATTTTTCAATGTATTGTTTGTCGCTAAAGGGCCAATCCTCTCATAAGATTGCGTTAAAGTTATCGATCAGAAAATGTACTGCGAACGATATTTTAAAAATATATACAGATGGCCATGGCCTTCAGGACTTGCCACGGTCCGGGAAACTGCAGAAAATGACTATTAGTGTGGACAGAATTATCAGGAGAAAAAAAGTTGATGACCCGCATAAAAATGCCGCTGCAGTATCCCGCGATTTACGGAGTGGCAATATTGCTGAAATAAGTCGGTCTACCGTGTCAAGACGCTTACGTGACGTAGGACTTTATGGAAGAGTCGGTGTTAAAACACCTTTCATAAGTAAAAAAAAATCAGTGGGCCCGACTGGTGTTTGCCAAGTAATACAAAGACTGGTCGAGTGAAAATTGGAAAAAAGTATTATTTTCGGATGAATCGAAGTTCAGCCTTTTTCGGAGTGATGGCAGACACTATGTCCGACAACCTAAAAGCAAAAGATATGATTCGAGATATGTTATTCCTACAATGAAGCATGGCAAAGGACACGTTATGCTGTGGAAGCATTTTCTGGAAAAGGTGTCTGTCCGTTAGTTGAAATCCGCTGCAAGGTGAATAGTGTAATGAATAAAGATATCTTGCAAAGTCATTTTCTGACTTATTGGAGGCAAAACTTTGGTTGCAACTATTTGTTTCAGCAGGATAACGACTCAAAGCATACATGCAAGCTTATCAAGCAGTGGCTTTCGCGCAAATTTTTTTTTATATGGCCAGCCCAATCACCCGATCGGAATCCAATGGAAAATCTTTGGAACGAACTTAACAAATGTGTGCGGAATTATAAATATTCCAACTCAGCAGAATTTTCCCAAAAACTGCAAGAAGAGTGGAAAAAACTTACCGTAGACGATCTTCAATTGTTCATTGAAAAGATGCCACGTCGCTGCGCCGCAGTACTTATTGCTAATGGTATGACGACAAATTACTAATTGTAAATGTTGTTGATCACTGTTATTTTCTATTATAACATCACTTTTTTCTAAACTTCCAAGATGGCCAGAAACTTTTGAGAACATGCATTTTCCTTTGCAATTAATTTTGTCATTTAAATTTATTGATAGTTATTTGTTATTACATAAACATGTTCCTAACTGTTATGTCAATAAAATGTTTAAGTGTCACTTTGAGATTCCTCTTCATATGGTTATACTTACAAATTAGCCAAAAAGTTTATGCTGTCTGGAAACTTTTGACCTCCACTGTATTTATTTTTGTGTTTTAAATAAATATAAAAAAGCGAATATCGATGTAAAAAAAATATTCAGATATTGTTTTAGCTATTCAGATATTCCAGTATGCTACGATACTGGAAAATTAAAAAATGAAATCTAACTTTGGATTAGGAAATTTACAGCACTTTTTAATTGTCAGTAATTTTGCATTTCATGATGCCATTGCAATCTAACATTAAACAAACCTATTTTTTAAGCACATTGAAAATATATGCTTGATTATCTATTTCATTTTTCAAATCAAATATTCCGAAACAATATTTGTATTCGAAAATCAAATTTCGTTTCCTTTTATACCTGAAATAAATAGCACAAGCCTTAGCGTAGGCGAATATAAAAGATATTAAGGAACAGTGTACAAGAATAAAAGTAATAGAATAACATTAGATTTCCGTATAAGGAAAAATAAAGCTTTCCCGATTTGGGTAATTTTATTTTAAAAAGGAGTCCAAATTACGATGTTCTTTGTATTTTGGAATCTATTTCAAATTGAATATTTGAATCCAGCATTCAGTTGGGTAAACAGTTGCTGTAGGAAGTAACCAGAATGAGCATAAAATTTGTTTTACACAGGATCTTCCTTGCTGCCTGCACTGTAAAAAAAAAAAAAAAAAAAAAAAAAAAACCCTGAGGTTACTAAAATGTTTTAGTAAATTTGTATTCCACAGAATTTTTTAGTAACCGGTATTATACACCGGAATCGTTGCAAGCTGTTTTCTAGCAATTGTTACAGATTGTCTTGTAACTGAGTAAGAATACAAAAAATTATTTAGTAATTCCAAGGATAATAAGAAAAACTAATTTTTTTTAGTAGATCGACCCATTTTTTTACAATGTGTTTGTCGCCGGATTTTTTTATTTAGTACTAACTATTGAAACAAATTGGAAGCAGGGGCGTATTTATTGCTTGCTTGGCATGTCATTTCTTAGATTTTGTCTTATTTATTTTAACGTTTGATCCATTGTTTTGGTTTTTTCCATTTGCAACCCTACCAAGTTCCCCTTTTTAATCCTGTGGGTGCGTTAATCACCCTTTTCAGTGTCATCATTCTAGAGTCTTAATCCTCAGGCAACGCCTTATTCCCTCTTCCCCTACGCCAGCTCCACCCACAGGGGCCTTTACCACCAATTTTCTATTGTGTGCATTAAACAGCCAAATTTTCGCCAATAGCGGTAGGGTTGCAAGCAATTACCACATCGACCTTTCCTCCAGCCCCCGCGCACTTCAGAACTAAACCGGCTCGTCATCTTACTTCTGGTTACATGTTACTCCTATGACCGAAACCGATTCAAACCATGCACCGGATTTGGTTGGACTTGTCGATTTTATTCGAGTTTGATTTCGAATTGGATTTTCGTTGTTTTTAGACAAGGTCGTTCACATCCGACTTTACAAATAAATCCAAAATGCTCTTTTTGGTAAGTGAAATCCTATGAATTGTCAATGACATATAGAAATATGTAGCGTCCAGTTCATCAGTATTTTGATAAGGATTGTAGTCAGTACTAATATTTTACGTGACACCCTTGCATTTCATACAATTTCAATCTATTTTAAATTTCGTTAAATTATCTTTATTATTGTTAACTTTATAAACAAAAGTCCAGATGCGGATTCGGCGGAGACGCCCTGTATTTTTGACTGGATTGTGTCTTAGTTTAATGAAGAAAAAATGTTTGTTGTATTGTTCACGTATAATTTTTTTATATATATAAACATAAACTTGATAATTGAGATATGTTATATAAGAGTTTTTTTTTTTTCATAAAGTCATTAATTTTCTGTCATTTGGGGTTTCAGGTTGACAAAAAATACTTTGCTGGGTTCTTTAGCATGACTATTTTGCGAGTTCGGACTGGAGTTCTGATTGAACTTAAATGTAATTTTAATCCATGTTGGATATGACCTGTGACGATTTCTAATGTAGATTCTAGTTTTTCAACCATAGGATTAAAAATATTATTTTGTACAACACAGAAAGTATACAAGTATTTTTAATTAATTATGATATTACATATTTTGCTTTTAAAAAATACTTTAATGAAACAAATTAATTTAAATATAAAATTAATATATAACCAGAATATATTGTAACAATACAATTTTTTTATTCATTTAGGCAAACTTCAACACATAATTTTAATTAACGATGTTTTTATTATAAGAAACCTTTTATTACTTCTTTTTACGTAAAGTAAAACATTATTTTGAATGATAATAAAATAAAATAAAATCAGTTTTACATAAAATTAACAAGGTAGTTTTTTCTAATGGCAGACTTCCCAGCCTAATAAAATTTCGAAACATTAATTAAAACTATGTAGTTTATAACTTTTTAAGTGTAAACTCTGAAACTTATTAAGATGGAGTTTTCGAAGATATGAAAAACAATAGATGTTTTAATTGCTTTAATGTCGATATAGGCCGTATTTACAAAATTTAATTAAAAACAGGTTGTCACTGTTTGCTTATGAATTATATCAAAATAAAATTTTTCCTTAGGGCAGTAGTTTAAAATTTTATAATGGGGAAAAAATGTCATTATTGCAAGCATCAAATAGAAATTTGCTTGTCACCGTTGGAGACTTTAATTTTTAATAACACGAGTAAAATTTTAATTATAAAAGAGCGATTTTTCTGGTTAGTTATATATTTCATGAATATTATTTTGTTCTTCAAACGTATTGTTTTCTAAAATAAAATTTTATTTTCCATGAAGTAAAAAAAAAAAAAAAAAAAAAAAAAAAAACTGCCATGTATATATTTAAAACGCTAAGCATTTTCTTTCGACAATTCATGAGAACAAACTACTGCATCAAATTACACCATTCTTTTTTTTAATGAAAGATATTTGGACACAGATTTGTTATTGTGCATTCGTTTGTTCGAAAATTTAATTAATTAGCCGTAATTTCGTAATTTTCAATTAAACTTTTGCTTCTACTTATGACATCATAAAGTCAAAAACTCCCATTGTCGCGAGGCATAGAGTTTATTCTCTGAACTCCGTGGTTCGCCAATCTTTTGACATTAGCTAATATCAACTAGGTAATATTGTAACATTGTAATGTGAAATATTAAAAAACTTACTTAAAGTTAGCTGTAATATAATCATATTAAAATATCTAAACATAAACATAGCAATATGAATAACAAATCTCACGTAAAATGTTGCAATTGAAATGAGTCCAATTGAAACAAGATTAGGAGAGTTATCCCTGACGCCCAGCTAACATAAAAGTACCTATTTTATTTTATTTATTTACACACATATTCAATTTTATCATAAAACACCAGGTTGCCATACAAAGAAAAAATCGTCATTTTGGCGCCAAAAATGAACCCCGGTGCGTCTGCGATATCAGTACCGATTTAATCAAAATTGTTTTGGTTGCACCGGATATTTCAAAATTAATTAAATTATTAATAGATTATTGTATCTTTCTCAGATTAAAAATAAGATAATTTGGCACAGATATCATATACGGGGGAGATGTGTGCTTTATTTACTATGTTCTTTTATTGACTGAATATGAGATGAACGTAGGGATATAGTATTTGTGTGATACTTCATAGGTCCAGGAAATTTTCTTTCTTGCCGTGGGGAATATGGTGGTAATATCAAACTGATTTGCATTATTACACAGTTTTTTACGGATTTTTTGTTTGGAGTTTGCATCGGAAATAGTACTGTAATTCACTGTGGGAAAAAACTTTTAAAATAAAATATTGGAAAGACTGTTTCATACGCAAGCTTATTTTACTTATATTATCATTGTAATTTTTTTCCTTCAAATTTTGACGGGTTTCATCTAGTTTATTTTAATAAAGTAAAACTAAAACTAGTTGGAAATTAATATTTTAGAGTTAATTATACCTAACTGTAATATTCCATCTATTTAATAAACATCTATCCTTGCACTTTATAATGTAACAATTCTAATTTGAGAAATAATAATTTACTCTACACGGAAGAAACGCGCATTTTCATTACTAACACGAAATCACGTGATGGATCCAAAAGGTTGCTCCAAGATTTTTACAAAATGATGAATTTTTTATTCTATATTATTTAATTTCATATCACTTAATGGGTCAGGTATCTTTGAAAGTTTAAAAAAAATGAATTTTGTAATAGCTTATATTAAAATTTGATTTCTTAGGAACATTTTTAAAAAATCCATTCAAGAATTCGCTTTAGAAGGGAAGTTATGTTCAAAACAGTTTGAGCTCTCTTTATATGATCAAGTGGTAATTTGATCTTTAAAATCAATTTTCTCAAAACGGTGAACAGTTTAGTCTCAAAACAGTTTAATCATTGCGCGCATGATTTCTAAGAAATGTCTAGATAGAATTTCATGAAATTTTGTTTGAAAGTATAAACCTTATAGGTGCACAAAATGACCCACAATTATGTTCATCAAGTAACAAATCGAGAGATTATTAATATTTCTATTAAAACTTTTTAAAAATATTGAGATTCTTTAATTTTTTTTTTAATTTTTCCAGTGTAATTTTAAATACCTATTATATCTCAACTCAATAAAAAATAAATAAATAAATAAATAAACTAGCTCACTGTGATATTTTAATTATGAGAAAGTCATATAAGGTGAATTTAGTTATTAAGAAAGTATAATTTTTTTAATTAAATCAAAAATTTTTATATGCATCTAGACTCTGTTTAAATCATTAGCTGTTAGCCTATATTACTTTTAATGTGTGTTTAAAATTTCATATACAAAATTTAATCAGATGTGTAGTTATTGCAATCCACATTAGATTTACATTTACATTTAATTTGTCAGTTTCAAAGGTACCTGACCCCATAAAATATTTAAAACTCTTTCTAATTTTTAGTTCAACGATATAATTTCAACATTATAATTCTTTTGTTCAACGATATAATCAACGCACATCTTAGATATTTATACATAATAATCCTCAAAAACCAAATGCTTTAAATATTCATTAGTAAATAGAACGCTTTTTGATATAAATTAGTTAAAAAATTTAGCGATAGTGTTTAATTAATTAATACGTTTATGCCTATTTGCCAATGTCATCTATACAAAAATTGTTTTAGTGTGCTCTACCACCTCTTCTAGTTTGGAATTTTGGTAATAAAGAAGGAGCTCCTATTATTTTATTTCATTTACTTAATATATTGTACCTTATGTTATTCACTTACCATATACGGAGAAACATATTATCAAAATTAACTGGATCAAACGGAAATATTTAAAATCAATTTCTAAAAGTGTCGTATCTTATATTAAGTGAAATGAAAAACAATGACAGTTCATTGTATTACTTTGTTCTACAAAGATCATTGGATAACATGTGATACAGGTGTTATATTATGCAAATAAGTGACAGCATTAAAAATAAAATGTACGCGTTCCGAAAGCCTTAAAATTTGCCTTGAATGATGTCAATAGATTATATGTTCGTGCATGTGTGGCGCATCCATTTGATAGCGACCGTGTTTTAGGATATAATGTTTAATGTCAGTAAATTATTCAAATGTGAAGAATTTCCACTGATGAATTTCAGTTAATTTTCTTTCGTGTCAATTCTTCGGCATCAATGTCGTTTTGAATAATACTTTAATGTATCAAACTGCTTTAATATTTTAATGAAACGAAATATGTTGTCTATCCCTATCGTGTCAATCTGCCTCCACATTTTCATTTTCAAATATTTTTGAAGCATTCAAAAATGCATTTATTTTTCTTTTAAACTTAAAAAGAAAAGTAAAATCATAATGAAGCATAAATTTGTAAACGATTTTTAGCAATATCAGAATACAGTTAATGTTCATAATATTAAAGAAGATACATAAACAAACAAAAATTTCGAAAACACATAGCACAATTGTATACATATTTTCAACAAATAACTTCAATAGCCGGTAATGTATTCGATTTATTTTATGATGCCCCGTATATGATCTATATATAGATTTTAAACACACCACATAGTGCAGTAAAATTTAATTGAGCTGGAAAATGTTTCACACAAATAAAACGCTTTTTTGGCAATTACCATCCTGAGACAACTATGTACTACGAGGACTACTTTTGTGTACCTCTGTACATGAATAATTCGTATGTGGCGGATTAGTGGTATGCTAATTTGTAAGATACGTTTTATGTATTAACAAAAATATAATTTTAAACATATTATAAAGAACTGTATTTGATTTATGTATTATCTAATGATTTTTCTTCTTTTTTTTTTATAAAATTTAATTTAGGTTTCTAGCTTAATATAGTGTAAATTCAAAATTTTAAGCAATGACCCTAGGTACAATAACTACCAGGACTAAGGAAAGCGGCGTATTTGGTACTTAGGATCATTATTTTGTTTTAGGAAAAGATTCGATTTGGCATAATTTCCAAATTAAAGTTTATACGATACTCCGAATAAAAAGTAAGTACTACGAACTTGCGCCTACAGCTTAACAGTTTTGTGTACTTTAACAGTTTTAAAAGTGGTTAGTAGCTCCTTTTCATACGTTAAACAAAATCATTGTATTGAAGTATCACAGTTTTATGAAAGAAAATGCGTGTTTTCTCTTAAATATGATGCCATTTTCACGGATTTTTTTTAATTTTTTTGGCCTTTCTATGATTAGTATACTTTGCAAATTAAGTGAGATAATGGTTTAAAAGACATTTGTACCGAATTTTCATATAACAAGAATAAAAACCAATATAAATTATTTCATTTAGACATAATCGTTGTCAATTATTGTAGGTTTTTGAATTCAAGAGTGTGTCTAATGCCTTTTAAATATGATGCCATTCTCATAAGCAAAGAGTCATTTTCTTTAATTGGATATTTGGAATGTAATTTCAGAAGTGGTCGAATGCAAAATCTCTCAACATAATGCCAATTTGATGCAGTTTTAAAGCAAATGTTTCTGTTTCATGTTTTGAAATGGGTGTTGTTTTAAAAAACTGGTGCAATTTCACTTTTAAGGGCCTTGAGCCTCTTAAATTTCATAAACATAATTTCTTCAACTTAAAAAAATGTTTTTCTCCTTAATTGTAGTGAAAAAATAGCATCAATATAAAATTTATCAATATGAATTCAATGATCTCATTGTTTTCCCTGTATCTACAACAATAGAAACACTAGTTTAAAAACATTGGATTAAAAACATTAAAAAATTATAAATAAAACTAGGGGACTGTCCCCAGCGGCCTTCGTGAGCAAAACCTCAGAACTATTTGTTTTCGCTTCTCCCTGTTTATCTGACTCTCTCTCTCGATGCCTGTTTGTCTGAGGCATGTCCAGAGAGAGATAAATATAGAGAGATACAGAGAGACAGACAGATCTATCTCTCTATTACTCCATAACTCTAATAAACTCTCTATTCCCTTATATAGTATAACTATTTCTCTATTTCCTTCTACACCTGTATCTCCCTCTATCTCTCTTTCTCACTCTAGTTGTCTATCGCCCCCTATCTTTATATCTCCCTCTTTCTCTGCATCTCCCTCTATCTGCCTATCTCCCTCTATCTATCTATATCTATATCTCCATCTGTATCCCTTTATCTTTCTATCTTTATCTGTCTCCCACTCTTCCTCTCTATGTTCCTCTCCCTCTCTATCTTTCTCTTTTTCTCTACCTCTGTATCTCCCTCTATCTTTCTCTCTCTCTATCTTTTTATCTCCATCTCGCTTTCTCTCTCTCCTTTTATCTCTCTCAGTCTCTTTTTCTCTGCGTCTATCTCTCTTTCTATCTGTCTCTCAATCTCGCTATCTATAAAAAAAATTTCACAAGTAGCGAATTTATGCGTTTCATAAATTCATTTCATATATGCATTTCATATATTAATTCCATAAATTCGTTTCATAAAATTGTTTCATTAGGTTTATATACGATTATATAATATTATAAATGTTTTAAAAAATATGTAGTACTTACTCATCTACAAATAATCAGCTTTTTTTAATAAATAATTACTAAAATTGGTTCAATAAAAAACCCTGAGCAGTGACGGTAAAACTGTATTTTACAACTGTATTGAAGTGTAACAGTTTTATGAATGAAAATGCATGTTTTCCCTTAAAGACGATGTCATTTTCACTCACATAAGTATACAGATTAGGAAATTTTAAACGGTAGCATTATGATATAATTGCAAATATTGTTCGAAATTCCCAGTAATTCAGCCAGTGACACTGTATATACACTGTTAAAAATTTCATCATAAGAAAACGGTCATTTGAACGGCAGCAAACCGGCCGTTCATTTGACCGTAATTTAAGATAACGGTTACTTAACCGCATTAAAGATATATTGTCATATGACCGTAAAATATATATGTATGGTCATTTGACCGTAGCAGTACATAACGTTTACTTAACCGTATTATGAGTTTATTGGCATATGACCGTATTTTTAGAAAATGGTCATATAACCGTATTATGAGTTTATTGGCATATGACCGTGCAATATATATGTACGGTCAGTTGACCATATTTTTAGAAAATGGTTACACAACCGTATTATGAGTTTATTGCTATATGACCGTAAAATATACATATACAGTCATTTAACCATATTATGGGTTTAGTTTCAGATGACCATAAAGCATATATGTATGGTCATTTGACTATAAATTTAGATAATGGTGAATTAACCATATTTTGAATTTATTGTTATATGACCTTAAAATATATATGTACAATTATATGCCCATATTTTAAAATAACTGTTAAAAGATCATACATATATTTTTTACAGTCATAAAACAAAAAAATCATAATTGTATGTAACAAATGGGAGATAAAAAGTCATATTTCCATGTAATAAAAATATCACAAATAAATGTAAAAATGTACCCAATTACTTATTAAATTAATTTTATTCTTTACAAATGTATAGCATCTTAAAACAAAATTTAAATTCTTCTCTAATAAATAGATACTAATAGGAAAAAATATAACATTTATAATAATTCATAATGTTGATTATGCCTGATCAGAAGCCTTTTTTTTTTTTTTTTTTTTTTTTTTTTGTCATGTAACAATAAATTCATTATTGTACTTAACTGGACTTCCTTGATCATATAATATATGAACATTTTTATATGGGCTTCCTATTTTACCTTTATTTATTAAACAAGAACTTAAATTTATACTTAAAGATTACATACATTTTCAACAAATAAAATAAAACTAATAAATAACTGACCAAAATTTATAAATTACTTCTGACACTCTGACATTTTTCTTCACATGGAAATAAGAATTTTTTTTTTTTTTTTTTTTTTTTTTTTTTTTTGAAAAAAAACATATAAATTTATCTTTTTTTTTTTCCCCAAGTTACATACTTAAAAATACCACTGTGCAACAAATAAAACCTTTGCAGTTTCTTCAATATTAAACAATAGTGTTTCATTATTCTTGCAAAACTTGGTATAAAAATATTTTTCAATAAATCAATTATTTATCACTGAACCATATATGAATATATGGTGGAATTTTAAAGAAATCAGTAGAGAGTATATAAATTTTAGAATATTTTTTTAGTGAAATAAATTATGAATATTTAGATTTTTTGGGTGATGTAGAATGAATACAGAAATTGCCATACCTATATATTTTTCAAGCAAAAGTTCTACATACCGTATTTTTCGGCGTATAGTCAGCGGCTCAAATAATTCAGTATAGACCCAGAAATTTTATATAATAATTGAAGTCAAGTATATTTCGAGAACAAAAAACTAGTATTTTATCAAATACAATTTCTGGGTCTAAAATAAATTATTTGAACCACAGATTATGGGCTGAAAAATATGGTATAAATATACCATATTTTTCAGCCCATAATCTGTGGTTCAAATAATTTATTATAATTAGATGAGAAATATTTCTGAATAACTACAATGACTGAAAAATACCATGCCATTTTTTTTTTTTTTTTTTTTTCATTTAACAAACTTTAAAAAATTTAAATAATTTCTAAATATTTGCAACTTACTCCAAAAATTACTTAAATATAGGTGTAGCAAGACTATTGATTGTTTCAAAGTTATTCAAAATCTGATTAAAATTATAAAAGTAATATTACATTCATATTTAGAAAAAAAGTGATGAAAATAATGTTAAAAATTTATTTGACAATAGAAAAATGAGATATGCAATGACAATGAGTATATCATAAATATTTTGAATTTTTGTATGTACAGTTAAATTGTAAACAATCATTCCAGCTAAATTAATATTTTAAGAAATTTAGGAAATGTATTATAAATTAACTTCCCAGTAAAAATATATTTCCTTATGCTTTAAAGTACAACTTGCATTAAGTATCAAGCTATTTATATTGGAAGATTTAAATTCAGAAATAAGAAGATAGTTAAGTATTTTTGATAAATATTTTTCATGATTGCTTAGCTAAAAATGCTTATAATAGTTTTTTTTTCATTGTGAACATAAAATAATGTATTTTTAATCACTTACAAGATTGGTTTTAATTATTGTTTTAGAAATTAATTCAATCTGATAAACTACAGTAAAAATATTGGTGCACATGTATCCAGAAAAAAAAAAGAAGAGTAATGTGATTCACAAATAGTCAAAACAATCAATTAAAATATAGAAATACATTTATTATAATATATAAATTACATTAATACAATACATTACAATATATGCATAGCAACAACTAACACAGGTAACAAATAAACAGATTTGGCGATATATAGCATGAATGCTGCTATTTGATTTGCTGTAGTCTGTTCCACACACAGAGTTGATCAACATTAAGTACCTTAAAAAAAATTAAATGCATTTACCATGGATATAAGCATTCATATACATTTTTAAGAAAATACAAAAATAGAAGTTGTCATAAAATCATTTTAAGGCTATAAGTTAGAACAACAATGAAAAAGTCAGAAATGACTAATGGAAAGCACAACCCTTTGTTCAATAAATACTTTAGGCAGTGCATTCTCTGGAAAAGCAGCAAAGAACTGCATGTTTTTTGTTTTGTTTTGTTTTTTCTGCACTATCTGTACAGTTTTCCACAACAATATGGAGCATTGCAAGAACCAATAATTTCTGTATAACTTACTCCATCTTCCAAAGGGTCTTGTTTAAATTGCATCTCATTCACTGGTACAATAGTGATTCTGCAACAGGTCAGATGGAGATAAGGCCTTTGAACTGCATGTAAATCTGTTTAGAAATACTACTTATCCCACACTGTTTGATAATAGGTAGCAATGCTCTGAAAATTTCTGATATAAAAATCCATAGAAATAGATATTTTACAAGCGGATTGGCCAGCTTGCTCACTAGTCTGAACTTAACTGAGCATGAATGGAATGCAATATATCGCCAAAGTATAGTATGCAAAATGTCTTGGACTATCTGCATTTTATATCAAAAATAAATAAGAATGGAATATAACCTAGCATCAGAATCATTAGCGATACAGAAAACAGACTTATTTTAACTATCAATCAGATTTTTCTGAGGAATCATGTCCCATTTTATTGACTATGCAGGTATTTATCTAAGCATTTGTTGATACAAGCTTCACATTTCAAATCTTATTAAAATAAAAAATTTATGAAGAGTATGCTTTTTTGGAATGAAATTATATGAAGCGCCTCTTTTTAATAGAGGAATTCTGTATATTTTTCCCTTTTAATAAATGAAATTTTGCAATTGGGCCCAACAGAGAACCCCCATTTATGCCAAAATCCACTTCTGGTTTTCATAATTTTTTTAAAAAACACACTAGGTATAAACAAAACCAAATTTATCATCAGTCTCTCTCACACACATATACCAGGTAAATAGGGAAAAAATGATAACCTGCAAAAATTACTGGTTGTTGGTAAAAAAAAAATTACCCTCCCACATGCATATTATTTAATCATTGACACTCAAAATGCTTATAAATTGATCAACAAAAACTAACTATTTCTATAGATACAATATATCAAGTATTCGTTTTAATTCTTTAACTTAGTTAAAATTTAATTTTGGAAAGTAATATAAAAATAGTCACCAGTTCAAATATTTTGGTTGCCGATAGCGACATATTTGCATTTGCCAAACCTTGCATACATATATCATACACAACTTTTACAAAATTTTGTAGTTCATTAAAAATTAAGAAATTTAGTTGTGAAATGATCAAAACTTTATAGTTAGTTTTTTATGTAACTAAATAAAACAACAAGCAATAAACAGTAAGCAAGATAATAATACAGAAATAAACTGGCTGATGAAGCTACTGCAGAAAATAGTAAAACCTACCAAGATGAAATCGTACAGGACTGAAGGAAATTTCTGTTGCTCAAGTTTCTATATTAGCGGGTAAAATTTTATATAAAACCATAAAAAATTTCAGTATCAAATTGGTTTCAATTACACAGATTTTACTGAAATTGATAGTTACAAATTCCATACTTTATTTCATGTAGTACTTTTTAATACTTGTCATAACATTTGTTTTGAATAAATACTAATTAAACTGTTCAACTGCTTATTTCAATGCGATGGTTTTCTTTAGCAAATAATTGAGACTTGAAAAGGCCTAAAGAGGGCGCTAATCACACCTGTTGGTACCAGAAAATTGAACCTTTAACCATGGCATGATGCATGTTCAACTAACGCTAAAGTGCCATTGAAATCATTATTTATTGTAAACGCATTTGAAAGTGTTAGATATTCAAATTCGATAATTTTTAAATTGTCATATAAACACAGAACATTAATATATCACATGAAATCTGAAATTGAGCAAAAAAATAATCATTATGAACAAATTAAAAATACATGTAATGCAATGGGCTTTCATAGGATTTTCTGAAAGCGAGAAGTTACATCTTTTTTCCATAAGATGGCACATTCAAGCACTTGAATCGCCAATAATAATATTGTATATTGTCTAAAAATTTATAAAAACTTTTAGTGAATATCAGGGAACCAACAGATAGGATTGGTTGGAAGAAATTAGAAACTTTAACAGAAATACTAGTCCAAATATTTTTTTACAAAAATAGCTAAATCATGTGTGGTCACATACATGCTAAAAAATATGAAAACATTGATATATACTTATTAATCGGTGATTATAATGAAAAAAATAACTATTTAGTTGTTCATAATGAAAACAAAGTCTATGATTGAAAAAATTATCTATTAACTTTTTAAGGGGACTCACTGTTTTAAATTTTCCAAAAATAATTTTTTTTGTTTTCATCTTTTTTTTTTTTTTTAATTATATAATTCTGAATCGAATAAACAAATGGCATGAAAAAAATTCAAATTAGAACCCGGTCAAAAAAGTAAGTACTTTAACACAAGCTCAAATTGATTTTTAACTTCGCACACATTCTTTTCAAATCTTGTTTTTGCTACACTGTTTAAAAAACATCTTTTGCAGAAATATAATTTATTTTGCACAGATATATATGAAAAGATCATACCTAAAATCTTCACCTACACTTTTGTCAAATAAATAATGCAAACTTTATTTGTTGCATTTAGAATGCATTTTAAATGAGATAAACCTTAAAAATAAAATTCTAACTGCAACCAGCAGTTGATGCAGGGTTTCGCTCTTGGGGCCCATTTTATGAAGAGTAAAAGTTATTTTTGTAAAATTTATTATATTTATATGAAAAATAACATTTTGTAATGAAATATGAAATCCAGTTACTCAAATTCAAACTAAACATTTATTAATAATAACTTCTTTAAGTCCTTCTGCTAAACTTTTTCAATCTAGTGAATTTGTTTTGTTAGCAAAATTTAAAACATAATAAAATAAAAGTAATTAATGAAGAATGTTTTTATGAAATGGAATTTTGAGAAGGGTTAATTTTATTAAATCAATTTTGTGAAGGGTCATGTTTTATTAAATGGATTTTTGTGAACAGACAGTTGTTGATAAATTGTTTTATTAAATGAAATTTCGTGAAGGGCCCTAAATAGGCCCCAAATTTTACCTCGATCGGCCCCTGGCGACAAATAAAATTTCTCTCATTTAATTGAGAAATCAACAGGTGGTGATTGCACATATGATCCTTTTATACATTTCTGTGCAAAAGAATAATCTTTCTGCAAACGATTTGTTCTTTACAAACAGTGTGCACAACTAGAAAAATATGATATATAAAAAAATACACAATATTATCCAGCTCAATTTGAATATTTTAATGCCATTTGTTTTGTTCGATTCAGAAAAGTATGAATTAAAAAATATATATGAAAGAAAAATCAAACCTATGTTTAATTATGCATAGACACTTGTAAAATATTAAACCAAATGACAACATTCTTTACAAATTTTTTGATTGCATTTCTTTCAATGTTTTATTTATTTATTTTTACATGTGATATCTTATTTTGGTGGTATAACTTTTTTTTTCAATTTTGTTTGTAGTTTTTTTTTTCTACAGATATTTTAAATTTTGGAACCATTGCAAAATTGAAAACTGCAATTGTGTAGTACAGTTTGTAAAATTTTGTGTAGTACAGTTTTTGCTTTTCTTAATGAAAAGCAAAAACTGTACTACACAAAATCAAAATAATAAAAAGATACCCAGTCAGACATCCTATCCTATGCAAAAAAAATAAATAAATAAATAAATAATAATAATAATTTAAAAATATTGAAAGCCAAATAAGAAGTTTGTAAAGAACACTGCCATTGTTTTAGCATTAGCTTGTGAGTGTCTTTGACTAGCATAAGTGTCGAGAATTAGCAAAATTCTCAATACCTCTAGAAACGAAATACCTAATTATATAATACAGGGCTTGAAATTCAATTTATCCAAGGAGGGGAGACTCCCTACCAACATTTTTAAATGGAGGGGAGTTATAATCTTTGGGAGGGAGAAAAAAAAAATCTTTAAACCCCACTATTATTTTACGTGCTATTTAAATAATTACATTAATGCAGACATGACAAAATACCATTGAAAAAATTAAGTCAACTGAGAATGATTATGTAAAATGTTTATTTTTATTATAAAAAAGGGAAGAAAGTTAAGTTTTATATATGCAGTATATTTTTCAAGTTCCATTAAATGTGTTAGGGACCCTTAACAATTAGGTTGTTAAATAAATTTCTGAATTTAGATTTTATTTGATTGAGGGGTGCTGAAGCCTCTTTCACAAGGTAGACTTTTACTCTTTCACAAGGGTTAAAAAGGTTTACTCCTTTACTTCAAGGAGTAAAAGTAATAAGATCTTTGCAGCTCTTCTCATCTCATTTTTGTTTAGTGCTGACTGTAGGCCAATTTAACAGGGTGCAGTGACCGGTGGCTCTTACTGCCCTTTTTTGTTCTTTTCCCTCTTTTCGGTCGCAGGAAAAAAATCTTTAAAACATCTATTTGTCGTTCGAAAAAATTGTGAATTTAGTCAATTGGTTGAGGGAATAAGATAATGAAATTCGTCTTACGCATGAACAGAAATAGAGAAGGATTTCTAACGAAATAGCGTTAATATCGATTTGCGACTTTGGGACTTCATGGCAGCCAGTGTACAACTGTGCTAAGGTAACGCCACCTACAAACAACAATGCAGATAAATACCATAGAATAAATCTGTTATACCTACCAGATGATGGCTGTCAAGCAGACACGATTTGAAGAGGTAGATGAACTAATACAACTGTTCTACACAGACATTGTATTTGAAACATTTTTCGAGAAACGATTTTCTTATTCAAAAGGCTATTTTATTAGAAGTCCTTATCTATGTCTATGTTCATAGAAAAAAATCGCTAAATTCGTCGATCAGTTTCGGGAAAAAATGGCGAAGTTTGTTAATCGGTCGCAAGAAAATAACACGAAATTCGTCAGTCATTTGCGGAAAAAAACTTGACATTTTTCAGTGAGGCGCGAGGAAAAAAAATAGTGAATTTCATCGATCTGTCACCAGAAGAAACCGAATAATTCACCAATCGGTTACGGAAAAATTCTCAAAGTTCGTCTTTCAGTCAAGGAAAAAAACATGAAATTCGTTGATTGCTCATCAGAAAATATTGCGAAATTCGTCAATCAGTCGCGGGAAAATATTGTAAAATTCATCAGTCGGTCGCGGAGATAAATCGTGAAATTCATCAGTCGAATGCACAGAAGAAAATCTAAATTTGAAAAATTACGAACTTTGTCAATCTGTCGAAAGAAAAAAAAAGGAGAAATTACGCGAATTTCGTCGATCGATCGCGGAAAGAACACGAATTTTGTCAATAGGCCGCAGAAAAAACGCAAAATTCGTCGATCGATCGTGGAAAAGCGCAAAGTTCGTCGATCAGTCGCAGAAAAAATGCAAAGTTTGTCGATCTGTCGCGGAAAAAACCGCAAAATTCGTTGATCTGTCGCAGAAAAAAACGCAAAGTTTGTCGATCTGTCGCGGAAAAAACGCAAAGTTCGTCGATCAGTCGCTTAAAAATGAAAAGTTCGTCGATCTGCCACGGAAAATACGCAAAGTTCGTTGATCTGTCGCGAAAAAAACGCAAAGCTCGTCGATCAGTCGCGTAAAAGACGCAAAGTTCGTCGATCGGTTGCGGGAAAAAAAATCACAAAATTTATCGTTTGGTTGCAGGTAAATTAAATCTCCGAAAATTGTGAAATTTTTTGGCCGGGAGGCTCCCGCCCACGATCTTTTTTTGGGGCGGGATTTCAAAATTTTCGGCGCGAATCCCGCCCTGAAATTCAAGCCCTGTAATATATTAAAATATATTGATTTTATGGATTACTTATTGATATTTTCAGAGAGTTTGTACCACAACTCACAAGACATACTTTTCACAAAATATCTTGACCTAAATTTTATATATTTTTAAAAGTTAAATAATGATATATCTTTAAAATGTTTAATTACCTCCGAAAAAACTTTTCTAAAGAACTTTTGAATTCCATGAAGAACAGCACCACCATTCATCATCCATCAGAGGTAAAGTAAGATGAACCTTAAAAAGAATGTCAACACTGATAATACCAATATGCAGTATATCTTATCTATATTTATTTATTTATTTATTTATTAGGAATATACTGAATATTTAATACTTTTATGTTAGAAGGGCATCAGTGATATATACTATACGCATATATATATTCATGTATACAAATATATCACCAGCGCCCGGCTAACATAAAAGTACCGAATATTTGATGTATTTATTTGGCTAGGCCAAATATCAAAGTACTCGCCGTTTCAAATATTAGAATTGGTCGAATATCTTGATACTGGACCAAACCAATTACTTTAAAAAAAAAGAAAAAAAAAATTAAATCTTACATAAGTTCTATTTTTAGCTATGAATAAATAAAGATATTTTGAATTAACAAACAAAATCCCTTAAATAAAAGATATTGCTTTGACATTATTTATTTGATATTTTAAAAGTGACACTTAAGAAAATTAACTGTAAAAGAAGACAATTAATAGGGAATGATGTATAAATGTGAGTTCCTGAATAGTATCTGTTAAAGGTAATATTCTGTTTCTTGCTTTTTCACAAACAGGGTGTTTCTAAACAAAATGGAACAAACTTTCAGGGGTAGTTATATTGCATCAAGACAAGGAGATTTTGTTACAGGAAACCAGGATCGAAATCTACTTATTCAGTCAAAAATATATTGTGTATCTCACTATAAGCATCACTCGGATTTTCGTTTATTACTTTAGCAATAATAAAAATAATGTAACGAGGTTTTCAAACTTCTTACTTTAATTTCTGTGAAACAGGATGACATGATGAGAATGCTGTAAATTGCGAAAGTTCAAATCCAAACAGTGAGGTACACATCCTATCCTTCAAAATACAGCTGACAGCACATATATTATGTCACAGACCAGAATTCAGTCCCTTCCAATGATGTCATCATATTTCATACAAAGCAAAGTTATATATATATTACAAAGAAATTCTCACTAAAATATCTTCATTATTTTAAAGTTGTTACCAAAAATTCTGGTTCAGCTTCTAGTGAGATGCCCTATAGTTTGGATGGAATAAGTAAGTTGCAATGTTGGTTTCCTGTACAAAAAATGTTTTTTCCTGCCTTAAAATTTGTTCCAAAATTTTAGGAACATCCTGTATGTTTACAATCTAGAGTCCTGCATTGGGTCATTTTACCTGCTTTTACCTCACACGCAGTTTGGGTCAGGTCGCTGCTATATTTTTTGTTGCGTTTCGGGTTGGGTTTTGACTCTTGCAGGTCGGGTTCAGGTTGACCTGCTTTTTCAAATATACACAGCTGAGTTGTATAATATATTCGCACATGCGCGTGGAAAATTTTCTGCAAAATTCGAAACTTTGCAGAAAATATTTTAGAAAAAAAAAACCATAATTTTTGTTTTAATACCAAAAAATAAAAAATATTCCAATTTTATGTACGATTTATTTACTGTTTGCATACAATTTACAGTTTAAAGATGAAAGATATTGTTGTGACATTACAGGCACTTGCGAAGAGCTCAAAATATTAAGGATTGGGCTATCTAAATGCATTGGCAAAATAATTGATAAGAATGCAGCTCTTCCTATCATGGATTTTTAGCTTTATTATTTTTTTAACCAAAATAATTATTCTTTAATTAATATTAATTAATTTTAAATGATAAGTATTTTAAACTACTGTTTTTAATTCATATTGTCAAAATAATAACACATAATTTTATTAAACATTAAATTAATTTGTAGAAAGTTTTTGACCCAACATTTATGTGTGCAAGAAGTTTTTGGTTTTATACAAGTCTGGTCCACAGTATTTTTTCAGATTAAATATATATACAATAAGACCTCCATAATGGACACTCCCAAAAAGCAGACACCTCTATTTAACGAACAATTTTTCAATTCTTAACACATATATTTGTATGCTTATACCTTGGAATAGGGGGCACCTCGAAATCTACACACATGTAGCATGTGTATGTGCTCATAACTATCACAAATATAATACATGTGTTTTTGTGAGTATCATAAATGAAATGTTTGCAATATTTTCATATTCTGACAAAAATTAAAAAATGTTTATTAACTGCACTGTAAAAAAAGAACAATCTATGATTACATTTCTTGCACATTTTATTTTTTCTCATGAAGTAATTTGAATATATATACCTATTCATATTAAAATACATATTTATTTTCATCTAAAACATAGTTCTGTTCAAATGTTTTGTGAAAATCCCAACAATTAGACTTTCAAAAAACATACATGACCCGACAGAATCATTCTAGGATGAACCCGATAAGCAGAAAGAAAATTAGAGTCATCCCAGCCAGGAAAAAAGATAGAAACAACCCGATCGGATGCAGGACTCTATTCAATGATCTTGAGGTATCTGCTATTCAGAGGTTACACTATATCTGAATATTAAAGAATATAGATTTGCCCATTTTTCTATAATATATAAAATTTGTATTAGAGATATAATTGTACATGACTTTTCATAATAGTATTAAAACATGATTTATTGTCCTTTCATTGCTGGTTGAAATATGTCAGGTTCAGGTCAGGTTGCGGGTCGCCAAAAATTGTTCTTGCGGGTTCGGGTCGGGTTGCAGGTTGAGGAAATTTTTTTGTTGGGTTCATGTCAGTTGTGGCTTGTGGGTTGACTTCAAATGGAATTTGCAGGTTCGGGTTGGATACAACCCGACACCCGACCCATGCAGGACTCTATTACAATCTCAGAAAACAATAACCCGCTGTGGTGCATTTAAAAACTTCCTTGCGAAATAACAAAAAGGAGGAAAATTATTCTTGCTGAGTTGCCACCATTTGAATTAGATGTTTTTCTCCCCTTTCTGATAACACAAATATAACTTCAAATAAATACTATTTTATTAAAATTTTCCTTTTTCAAAATTTCTTTCATAAATATTTGTTTTAAAACACATAAAAAATTATTCATTTATTTTAATTTTCAGAAGAAGTTATTTAATTTTATTAATTGCAATTAACTTCACTAAAGAATTTATAAAAGTTTTATTAGTTGAAAAATTGTAATGTTGCTTTTTTTATGTGTTTTTAAATTTTTTTTTGAAAAAAAAAAAGAATTTTTATCTGCATTGAGCTCAGACCCAGAACCCGATAAATTATACATCCAAATTAACATCCCTCCCTGTCATCAAAAATTAACAGGATTAATATGCAGGATTATGGCAATTTTTTTACAGAAATCGCCCCAAAAGAGTAAATAACTTGGTAGACCCTGGCGACCGCATCTGTAAAGCCCTGCCCGTGACCATTTGTCGAAACTCAAGATATTTTTTTTCGACGATTTACGAAATTTGCTTTTTTTTTTTCTGCTACCTTTTGACAAAATTTGCGATCCTTTTCTACAATCGTTTGTTAAAATTCGGGATTTGTTTTTCGAAACTGACTGGCAAAATTTGCGATTATTTTGCGTGATCGTTTGATGAAATTCTCGATTTGTTTTATGTGCGATTGTTTGACTAATTTAGTGATTTGTCGCAGAACCTTTGGATGAAATCCATGATTTTTTTCCGTGATAATTACATAAAATTCTCAATTTTTTGAAAAGTCTTTTGACAAAATTTGCAATCTTTTTTCGAATCTGATTGAAAAAATTTGACTTTTTTATGCGAATGAATGTTGTTATCTGCGACCGAATGACAAAAATCGCTATTTATTTCTACAATCTTTGGCGAAATTCTCTATATTTTTCCATGGCAGTTCGAGAAAATTAGTGATTTTTACAACTAACAATTTGTTTAATTCTACGTCCAATTGGGAAAATTCGCTATGTTTTCGCGATCAATTGAAAAATTAGCTAATTTTGCATAATTTCATAAAATAAATAAATAAAAATCACAGACTTTCACGGAAATTTAAAAAAATTCCCTGCAAAAGAAATTAAGAGGGCAAAATCATGTACAAACTTTTTTATTGTGCAGGATTTTCTTATTTTGTGTGTGATTTGTGCAATCCCATGCACTATTTCACACCCCATCCCTCAAAGAAAAGTCCTACCCCCCTCGCAAAAAAATGTTGAAATGGCACCCCTGCAGTAAAACTGGCAAAGAATTAGTTGAAAAGGGCTATTAAAAACCTAAATGTTAGACATTTCGCCGTCTTAGTAGGTATAATTGTTTGGTGCTTTTTCGCCGAAACTTTTTTTCGGATGAGAAGAATTCTGTCATATACAGGTTTTGTTTTCACAAGTTTCATTGTAAAACAGCTATGCTCTTCAGAGGTCCAATATAGAAAGAATGTTTTAACAGTCTTAGAGGCAACATTTAAACAAAGGCAACCAAACCTCCTATAACAGAAAACTTTCATAGTATTTTGAAATTATACCTGCTAAGACGGAAATTTTCATCTTTTTTTGCGAATTCGTTTCGTATTCGTTTACTTCTTTTGTATCTATGATTTAGTAAGCGTTTCTCATTCGGAGGGGGAGGGTTTACAGCCCTGCTGAACCTCATCCTTGGCTATGCCACTGCCGTCAAAGAAAAGTCCTCCTCTCCCCCCCCCCCCAAGAAAATTGTGAAATGGCGACCCTGGTTTTGAAACATTATATGCTAAAAAAATGCTGCACTTAAGTAAAAGAATGGTTATAATTCAGGCACAATTTTTCAAATCTATTGGTGAGTATACAAAACTTCACAGATAGACTGCCAAAAATGCCAGCATGGTGTATACTTAGAAATGAATTAGCATGACAGTTCATAAACAATTAACCATTTCTTAAATGTACGAACAAGGTACTAACCCAGTATATAAATTCGTTTAGAAGATTCATTTTTAATTTTCTAACAGATGGCGCTACTGATCTACTACAGCTACTTATTATTTTCGTCTCTTTTTTTTTTTTTTTTAAATAAAAAAAGTTTTCGTAAAAGTAATCTACATTTTAATCTGGGTACAATTACACTGAAAAACTCATTATTATTATAGATGCTAAATGTCATACATATATAGTATTCATTAAGTTTCTTAATATTACACTCCAAAACATTGTGTTTTCCGAATTCAGAACAAATGTGTTTCAGTCACGCACCAATGTTGGTGTTATTTCCAAGCTCACACCAAACTACTGTTTTCTAATAGGGTAGACTGGTACACAGTGGACCACTTTTTCAGTTAATTTTTTTTCTCTTTAACGGGCAACCCAATCTGCATGAAAATATTTTTTTATTTTCCTTAAGCCTTTAAATACATTCATCATAATTTTCTCAGAATATAGTTTTCAGTATATTTTTCAAAAAAAAAAATATATATATATATATATGTATATATATATATAGATATATATGCACCCGTAAAGTGGACCAGTGTGTCCCAAAAGTGGGGCACAGTGGATCGCTATTAGGAATTATCTGAAATACAATATAAATCTATTTTTTATTAATCTAATTCATTTTTATTTCCCCTTTACCCCAAGATAACATAGTAATATAAATTTACAAGTAACATTTTGAAACAAAAACAAAATAATTCATTATATTTTGAAAATAATAACAGATTAATACAGGAACAATTTAGTTGAAGTTATTACTTAAGTACAAAAAAAATCAGCGCACATTAAAATTTGCAAATGAAATTCCAAAATACTTATGAGTAAAATTGAACCTGGAATTTTCCTGAAATATTTTTGGGTCTGGAAGCAACATTATGAAATGATTGACATCAACAACAGATTCATCCACAGTTTCGGGAAAAATAAACTGATTTCCATTCAATTTGCATCTCATGAATCTTATTTGAATAGAATCATCACCAATTAGACTACATTCACATTAATATTTATTCAAAGGCAGTAAATGCAAAACCAAATATTTCTTACTATGTTAAATAAATTGTTATTTTTCTTACTACTTTAAAACAATATTTCTTTATAGAAAATAAGCAATTATTAAATATTTTGAACATTCTGCATTACAGGAGCAGAGTGGATTGTGGACTACTGTGCCCCATGTTGAAGTTCATAAATAATCATAGTAATATTGTTTATACTCTAGCTTTCTTTTAAACATACTAACTTTAAAGTTAAATAAAAACAAGTATCTTAGCTTTACATAACAGCTGTTTTATCTTATTTATCTACAACCTTTACTTATTAAAATAAATAAAAAAATATGATTTTGAAAAATTTTTACTTTTAGAAGCTCAAAACAACCAATCAAGATAAAATAGTTCAACCAAGTCACCAAAGCATCATAGACCCATTATTCGATCAATTCAGCTAAATAATAATGATCAAAGACGACTAGAGAAAAAAAAAAGTTATACCGGAAACGGTTTTTATCAAACTAGGAAGTGAAAACTTATAAATTTCGAAATCTATTACGAGTAAATAAGATTGATCTTGTAATACAGATCGATATAAAGCGTAATTTTTTAATATATAAACATAGTTTAATGAAAATAAATACCATAAAACTATAAAACAGCAATGTAACTTACATTAAATCACTAAAATCGTACCAATTTTGGTGCATCCTTACAAGATTCTGTCTCGGCGTCGGCACGGCGTGTAAACAAACACAAACAATTTCCTGAAGTTGCCATTCCAGATAACCAGATATTTTGAAGAAAGCATTCTCATTGGTCCATGGAGTTTACGATAGATGTAAAATTACAATCATTGTACCAGATTCATAAATAATTGCTAAACGATGATTTTTTTATCACTGGGCGAATGAAATCTTTATAAATTAACGGTGTTTCGACAATTTTCTAGAAAAATGGTAAAGTCAATGTAAAATTTACGGTCAATGCATTATTATTTTACGGAAATTTTTAACAGTGTACTATCTGCCACATCATAAATATGGACTTTTTAGCTTAGTGTGTTTTGTGCGCAGATTGTGGCTCCTTCCGGTGCATTGTATTTGTTATGGTGTTATTACATTTCACAAAACGCAAAGTAAGTTAATTGAATAATACGTTATATTATCTTCAATTTTTTAGTATTGTAAACAGAAATTCCAGATTAAGTTTTGATTAAAATACTCGGAATTGACTAACTAAGTGGATTATGTGGACCCTGTTTTCTTAAGAATTTTTGTAACAAAAACGCTAACAAGGATGGTTATAAAATCCTTCTGTATATATTTTTTACAGTTTTTTTTATGTATGACCACGCATAGCTTTTAAGCAAATATATGTAATTTTAATTTATTTTTCGAATTTTTTTTGGTTCAGAAATTCTGTTGGTGTTACCATTATAAATGTCATAAAGATTGGAAAATTATATGTTTGTTTGCATGACCGTTTTCTTGCAGTTTCGCAGATTTTAGACTATGCAAAATGATTGTACAAATTGAACAATTTCCGCGATGGTTGAATATATTTTAAGCTAAACAATACCATTCCATGCACTTTAAACAGTCGTTGCATTCTTTACATTTTTCTTATAGGAACATTTTCAAAAATATAAATAATAGTCCTTTACCAATATCGCTCCTTTAACATTAAAATGAGCGATATTGGCATCGATGTTATTTAAAGTGAATGGGAATAACAAAGATTTACCAGATAAAATTTCTGAAATGCAGTACCACTCTCACTTAAATGCGTCAACCGACAACGTGCAATAATCTATGAAAAATTCCTTGAAACCTAGTTTACTTTTTACTTAAAAATCCCTTGTCATACTATCTTAACATATATTACCAACTCTCTCAGCTTGTCGCCACAATAATAGAACATAATAAATACGCTTTCTAAATAAAACCTATTGAATTACAAAATTACAAATAGTTACAATACTATAAAGAATAAAATATTTTAATTCAATAGTTATAAAGAAGCGTTATATTCAGATTCCTTTTTTGTAATGATGTCAACCAGTAGAAATCTTTGAATTATAAAAATCCCTGACGGCTCGGCCTACAGGCACAGGTAGATTTCGAAGACGCAGACCGTGGGGCGCCTGTTTGTCAGGAATTGCGGAAGAAATGACCTTTTTGCGATGATGCTGCTGTTGGAACCGCCTACTTCGAAACCAAACTTGTTTGCGGGCGGAGCCAGCAAAGATTTTTTTTTTTTTTTTGCTATAAGAGTTGGTCCTATAAAAACATGCCAATATAAAAGTTTTAGATAATATTAAGAGGATTTATAATAAATTTAAGCGGATTTGAATCTTGGGAATTGACGAAGTTATGAATTTTTTTCTTCAAAAACCTTCCTCCCCCCCTTAAGGCAATTTTTAATTATATCAAAAATCTGTCATACATAAATTTTCGGCCCTTCTCCTAGAAGTAATAATAACTTCAAACGGATTCGATACGTATCATAGTTAAGAAATTATGGTTTTTTTTCTGTTTTCACAAAAACGTCCACCCCCCCCCCCTTGGTTCGATTTTGCCCATTAACGAACTTGACCGAGATTTTATGCCCCTTGATTTTATGTATCAGTTTCGAAAAGAAGCGGGAGTTGGAACCGCCTACTTCGAAAAATAACTTGTTTGCAGGCGGAGCCGGCAGGGATTTTTTGTTTTTATTTTTAATTTTTTTTGCTATAACGGTTGGTCCTATAAAAAACTTGTCAATATAAAAGTTTTAGATAATACTAAGAGGATTAATAATAAATTTACGCGGATTTGATATCTTGTGAATTGACGAAGCTATGATTTTTTTTCTTCTAAAACCCCCCTTTTTCCCCCCCTTGGGGCCATTTTTAATTATATCAAAAATCTGTCATACATAAATTTTTGGCCCTTTTCCTAGAAGTAATAATAACTTTAAACGGATTCGATACGTATAAAAATAAAGAAATTATGAGGGTTTTTCTGTTTTCACAAAAAGACCCCCCATTTCCCCCCCATTGGTTCGATTTTGCCCATTAACGAACTTGACCGAGATTTTATGACCCTTGATTTTATGTATGAGTTTGGAAGAGATTTATTCAGAATTTTTCCAGTTATCGTGGTCAGAAAAAAGTGACATAGATAGATAGATAGATAGATAGATAGATAGATAGATAAAGTTTTGAAGTGGGGGTGGTTTTGGGTTCTGGGAGTCATGATCGGCGTAGATCTGCAAAAATTTTTCAAAAATTCCAACTTAGAAGAGAATGTAATAGGTAGTATTTCTTACGAAATCTACCTAAAAAATACCCGAGAATATTGGCAGAATATATTATAGTTTTAGTAATTTCATAAAATTCTAGAATATGATACATCGCAGTGAAACTAAATACAAATAAATGTTAGAAAATCTTTAAGATTGAATATTTTTGTAACTAATAAAAGAAAAGTCAAAACGACTTTAGTTACGAGCAAATACTGGTTACATTTAAACATAATATTGTGCGAATATTATATTCATAGCGAACGCTTTAATGAGACAGAAATATTGATCAAATATTGGCTTAGCACTATAAATATTTGCTCGAAAATTACAATATTGCAGAAATGTTAGTTTAAATTGAAAATATTGACAATGGCATAATACATTGTTCTTGCTACTATTGGTATATTCTTGGGAAAATATAGACGCGTAAATTTGGAGCAATATTTCATGTGGTCCACATTACAGCCCAGATATAGCGAATATTTGTCAAGGTTGATCTAAAAAAGAAATGTGTATTAAACTATGATGTTCTACTATGGATAATATACCGTAAGAAAATTGATAGAAATTTGCAGGTGAGCGTTGTACGCCGGATATAAAAGAGATAGATTTATAGAATATTTCTATATTAAAGAAAATGCTATTAATTTATTTAAAAAAACAGACGTTATTATGTTTGTTAATGTTTATTATTATTCTTTTTTGCTACGTATCTCGTGAACTTTTCTAAAAATGGGTTCTCGTAACACGTTTAATATTCCAATAAAAAGAAAATTGTAATTTTAGGTGCGCGTAATAAGTCCGAATATACGGTAACTAAACATAAAACTTATACTATTATGTCCATTTATAACTTATTAATATTATCCTTATTAGTTGGTTTAAAATGCAGTATAATATTCGTCTTTTTATAAAACAAATTCCAAAAATATTCATTTAAGATGTTGGAGAATGATATGGAACGCGAAAGGAGGGTTATTTTTTTCCGTTCTTTATTTACAAAAGAAAAGGAGCGTATTTTCCTTGAAGGGAAAAATTGGCATGATTCTAGATTTACTGACGCAAAAAGATCAATTCAATATTTGCATAATGTGGGTGGATACATAATGACTGGGATTCACGGAAGCAAACATATAAAACTTGAATGGAAGCAAACTAGGTTAAACACAGTTCTGATTCATACGGAAACATGAGTTTTATTGTAAAGCAAACAGCGCACTTTTTGTAAGTTGATTTTTTAAAGATTGGACAAATATTCAAAAAGACATAAAATATATGTTTTTAAATTATGTGATTTTGTACTTTTTTATTTATTTTAAACATTTTAAACACGTCTATTACGTAAAGTATTATACAAACAATATAGTCCTCAAGAAAAAAGTGCATTTATTTTTTCTAAATGACGGATAAATATAATTTTTCAGCAAAAACGTATCAAAAAGTGTTTTTTTATGATCTTAGTAGTAAAACAATAATCGTTATATTATTTATATATATAGACATAATATTGCATTCATAGGAAATACAAGCCCCACCAGAGGTTCTGCTCTGAAAGATGGTAGACGAGAGGTGCTGTGTTCAAACCCTGTCACGCTTGTCGACCTAACCGTTCGGAGTTTTCTGTGGTTTTCTTCGAACCTTGCCGTAAATACGGGTTAGGATTCCTTAGAAAGACCCCCACGGAGGGCACTCCCCTCCTAGGGCTTATATCCCTCGTGTAAATAATCGGCCGTCATAAAATCAACCAACCATAGAAAATATGTCCATACTAATATAGTGGCTTTACGTTGGAAATATTCAAATAAAATGCTACTGTTACAGAAATATTGTGATTACACTGAAAATATTTGCAATAAATTGCTAAAAATTAAAAATATTAGTTTTACATTGCTGATATTATCAATGAAGGAGGGAAAGATTTCTTGCAATCCTACACCAATATTGATAAAATGTGAACAGAAACAGATAGCAGAGGCAGAACAGAAACAGAGGCAATATTTCATGCAGGGTTCGGCTAAGATATTGACAATATGGGCAAAAATGTCGCCAATATATGCAGTATTGGTCTAATATTTTATATACTAATAGCTTTTTGTAGTAAAGGATATGGGCATGTGGTACACAATTACCGCTTTTAAAAATATATATATATATATATTTCTTCGCAAATTTGCAGACCAATTTACATGAAACAATTCATGAACATACCTTAGTTCTTTATCTCCCCTTGTTAATATTCACAAATTATTTTTAAAGCTTAAAAATGTGTCGCACTGTGCCGCATGTCATGAGTACAGTGGGGCACAATATGGGGAATGATGAACCTTGCATAATGAAAGGTAAATTACTATAGTAAAATAAACTTAAAGGGTAAAGTACTTTACTAGAAATCGTTAGCCATGTTTTCGTATGCACAGGACAAAACAACTGATTGATTTTACATGCATTTAAAAGAATTTTTGAGCAGAATAATATTAGATTCATAAATATATGTATCAAAGTTTTACTTGGTTAAAAAATTAAAATGAAAATTATTCAAAAATGTGTAATTAAAATAGTTTTAAGGATAGTTTTATTTACAACAACCTGATGATAATTTACAGTAAATTTAAAAAATACACAGTTGGATTTATAGCTATTTTTAGTTTAAGTGAAATATTTGTTATGTTCTTAAAAAAGAAGAGTAAAAAAAGAAAGCAAATAATATTTCTAAATAAACTTTTCTGAGTTTAATAGGAAATAGTAGCCATACTCATCCAGATTTAAAAATTGAGCAGAACACAAAATTATTTTTTTTTATATTTCACAAAAAATATACTAGAACATTTTAATAAATGTAGTTTTAATTTTAAATGAAAATATAAAATATTTTTGTAACTGTTTTTCTCTTGTAAGTTGCACTATAAAATCAATATAAAATATCGATACACTTTTCCCTTTTCAGTGGTCTAGTGTACCCCGTGTATCCGGGTAGACATGAAATAAGAAAATATTCTAAAATATTTTATTTCATATAAAACCGTAACTTTCGCATTGATTTAATAATAAATGAGTGTGCTTTAAATTTAAGTTTTCTTCTATACTTCTAATCTTTATTAGCCAAAAATATTTGTAGCTAAAAACAACAAACTGCTTGTAAAATGAATCAATCCCGCTTTGACCAAATGATTTAATCTTGATAATATTAAGTACTATTTTATTATATGCTTGTACAAACATGAAGTTAAACAGCCTAAAATAAATACAACTTGAAAGGATGGTCCGTAGTGCCCCATCTTCCCCTAAGTAACGAAAAATAAAGCTTAAATTTAAGCAATGGGGTCAATTTATGGCTTATTAAAATTTGACTTATTAATGATTTTCAGAGACAAAATATTATTAACTTTTTTCTCTGAAAATATACCAAAAGCTGTCAACTAATTTTCTGCAGGATCACTTGGAACTGAAAATGAAATAGAACGAAAAACGTATATTTCCTTTATTTATTTGCAAAAAAAAAAAAAAAAAAAAAAAAAAAATAGAACCGCACTTTTATTCAGAGAAAAGATGACCATGATTCCAGGATTTACTGGAAACAGAATCATTAATTTAACATAAGCCTTCTATGGATACATTAAGAGCGGATATTCACGAAAGAAAACTGATAAAATTCGATGTGATGAAAATTCATTTAAACTTTTTATTCTGGTTCATAACGAAACGCTTATAGTTTTATTATAACGTAAACGGCTGAATCTTTCCATGTTGATTTTTTCATATTGGATAGGTAATCTAAGCGACATAAAATGTGTGCTTTCACAATTCAATACATTTGTTTCTTTTTTTATTTTAAGTGTGTAAATAAAATCTTAGGACGGAATATATTATATGATACGTGGAATATAAGAAAAGACACACATTAAAAAAAAATTAAATGACGGTAGTAATTTGTATTTTATCGTAAATAATCAAAAAAGATTTCTGATATCATTATCAGTAGTACATGTTCGTTGTATTAATTATATAGGGATCTAGTATGGCATTCGTAGAGAATAAGTCTTATGAAATGCTAATATTCCTTAAATATTGCCTTTACATTCGGAAAAATTGCAGTGAAATGTGGCTATCATAGAGATATTTAATTTACACTAGAAATATTTCCAAAGCAATGAATAAATAGTATCCTTATATATTATTTCTCCTGTCAACATACCTTTTACTCAGAAAATATGAAACGCAGAACAACGAATGAGATACCGTATGAAAGGTTTTAGAACAGGCTTCTGACATAGCCTACTTAACAATTCGTTAAAACATGTTTTTGATTAAAATTTGCTGAAATTAAAAAATTAAATCGGCATTGTTTTCATGAAAGAAATGAAAGGTTTTCCTGAAATTATTGTTGCCAAAAAAAAATAAAATACCACATTATATGATGCTCATAGCAATCTATATATTTAAAACGCTAAGCGATTTCTTTCGACAATCCGTCAGAACAAACTACTGCATCAAATCACACCATTCTTTTTTTAAATGAAAAATATTTGGACACAGATTTGTTATCGTGCATTCGTTTGTTCGAAAATTTAATTAATTAGCTGTAATTTTCAATTAAACATTTACTTCTGCTTATGACGTCATAAAGTCGACAACTCCCACTTTTGAGGGCATAGAGTTTATTCCCTGAACTCTGTGGTTCGCCAATCTTTTGACATTAGCTAATATCAACTAGGTAATATTTTAACATTGTAGTATAAAATCTTAAAAAAAAACTTAATTAGCTAGAATATAATCATATTAAAATATCCAAACGTAAACATATCAATATGAATAACAAATCTCACGTAAAATGTTGCAATTTAAATAATTCCAATTGAAACAAGATTTGGAGAGTTATCCTTGACGCCCAGCTAACATAAAAGTACCTATTTTATTTTAGTTATTTACACACATATTCAAATTTATTATAAAACACCAGGTTGCCATACAAATCAAAAATCGTCATTTAGGCGCCAAAAAATAACCCAGGTGCGTCTGCGATATATGTACTGATATAATCAAAATTATTTTGGTTGCACCGCATATTGCAAAATTAATTAAATCCATGATTATTGCTTCTTTCTCAGATTAAAAATAAGAAAATTGGTACTTCTCTATTATCCCGTCGTCCACTTTTCATAACAAAAAACTATCGCCAAACTGTAACGCCAAATAAACGGGAGAACGTTGCCATTGAAATATCAAAATAAATAAAATACATGAATTTATGGACACAATTGTTATTTTAATTAATGAAATAACTAATAAATCAGTAAAACATAAGGAAAATAGACGCAAATCTCGAATTAAAAACCACTTGATGACGTAACAAACACGTATAATGCTTCTGACATCAAGTAAATCGCACTTCATTTTCGGCGTTTAATTTTACAGTTTGGCGATAGTTTTTTGTTATGAAAAGTGGTCGACCGGATAATAGAAAAGTACCAGAAAATTTAATGTTTAACGAAATTCAATTATTTGATCGATCGCGAATTTTGGTTCTTTTCCGTTATACCGACACCATGCCATACATGTAAATATATGCTTGGCGACAATGGTGTCCGTATAATGGAAAAGTACTCAATTTTTTCTTAGTTCGGGCTATACCAAAAACAAACATTTTACAGGTAACAAAAAAATCGCCGAAAATGGCTGCTTCATCAGCTGTTATGACAGCAAAGTTGGATAAAATCCAATAACCTGAATTTTACAACGTTTATGCGAAACACCACAGAGAACACACGCTATTTTTATATAAGTATAGGGTATATTTAAACGAATAAGAGAACTAAAAACCTTCAATAATATAATACATGAAAAAGTAAACAAATAAGGGATTCAGCAAATCATAAAATATGTATTTCTTAATATAACTATAAAATACAGAAAAATATTCTGGTACCATCAAAAATATTCATTATCCCGTCGAAATTCCGTGCATTATCCCGTCGTCCCATTAAGAAAAAAACTATATGCAAATTAGGTACTTTTCGGTTAGCCGGCGCCAGTAATATATATATATATATATATATATACATAATAATAATCACCAATGGAAAATTACTTGCAGAATCATTATCACAAAAGCCAACCAAAATCTATAAACCACATAAATTCAATACTAGAAAAACAAAACTATATACATTATATATATTTGTATATATGTATGTATATACTATATATATACTATATATATATATATATATATATACATATATACTTCATTGGCGCCCTGCTAACCGAAAAGTACCTCAAATAATTCGCCAAACTGTAGCGCCCAATAAACAAACGGAAGAATGTTGCCATTAAATCTCAAAAAAAGAAAAATAATAATAATAAAAAAAAATAATTAAGAAAAGCCCCATTTACTAAAGTATCATTTATCAGTAACTTTTAACAATAAAATTTACAATATATTAATGAAAACAGAATCAAAAATAATCTTGGATATTTATTTATTTACATTATTTCTCTTAATTATGGAAAAGGAATAATCATCCTGATTATGTAAAGGAATGAAGAAACCATACAAATAAATTACACTTGAAAACATTAAAAATCTCGTTATCTGCAGATTGATTTATTATTGTAAAAAAAATTCTTCATCTTCACATAAAAATTGATTAGCTTAAAACAATGGATGCGTTTCAGAAGATATGGATTTGAAACGAACAATGATTAAAGAAGACACTTTAAAATTTTTGATCAAAACATTTTAAAACTTTTTTTAACGTCGAATTTCGACGGTGCGTTTGGGGAGATGCAATGCACATGCGCATAGGAGCTCATACGGTTGCATTATCACAAGGGGGGGGGGGATGTGTGCCTTATTTAATATGTTCTTTTATTGACTGAATATGAGATGAACGTAGGGATATGCTATTTGTATGATACTTCATAGGTTCAGGAAATTTTCTTTCTTGCCGTGAGGAATAGGGCGGTAATGTCAAACTGATTTCCATTTTGTTACGAATTGTTTGTTTAGAGTTTGCATCGGAAATAATAACGTAATTCACTGGGGGAATTTTTTTTTTAAATAAAATATTTGAAAGATTGTTTCATAAGCACCCCTACTTATGTAATAAAGAAGCTTATTTTACTAATATTGTTATTGTAATTTTTTCCGTCAAGTTTTGACGGGTACCATCTAGTCTATATATTTAAAACGCTAAGCGATTTCTTTCGACAATCCGTGAGAACAAACTACTGCATCAAATTACATCATTCTTTTTTTAAATGAAAGATATTTGGACACAGATTTGTTATCGTGCATTCGTTTGTTCGAAAATTTAATTAATTAGCCGTAATTTTCAATTTAACTTTTACTTCTGCTAATGACGTCATAATCGGATAACGCCCACAGTTGCAAGGCATAGAGTTTATTTCCTGAACTCTGTGGTTACGAGGATATTAAGAGAAATAATGAATATTAAAAGTACGCGGAACGCGGCTTTTAGGCCGAATTTTTTAATTTGCAAGTTAAGTTTCCGTAAAAATATTTATCCGCGTGTTTTAAAAGCGAATAAAAATTCATATTTATTGTGACGTCACGGGAATATTGTCCATTGGGTTTATTTTATCATTATGCATTATAACTTTGTTGATGCCATTTTTTCATTCCAATTAAATGCAAAATATTTTTTTATTTGCATGCATGGTGTTAAAGTACGTGTGAAAAGTTTGCGCCGGTGAAAATCACGTTATTGTTACCTTGAAATGCATTTTAACATTGATAAAACTAAAGAGAAAAATGTATATGATTATGATTGTGTAAACATGACGTAATTTTAACTGATTTTTCCACTCATAATTATAAAGATTAGAATTGGAGCCGTCATTGATTTCTTCATCTTTATTGCATACCTTGATTACATGTTACCAATTACTTTTTTTAGTTATAGGATAGAAGATTTCCTTTTTTAATAAAAAAAATCACAAAAGTAAAGCATTTCAGGAAATTCAAAATTATTAAATATAGAGTTAGGGTAGAAAAGATCTTGAAATAATGATTGTATTTTTAGCTAGAATAAACAATGTAAGACTAATATTTCATAAGAATTATTTTGGTAGATTTATTATAAGTTCATTTAACAGTTCCTTATTAGCGCAAAGTCCTATTTCTTTTACTGTGAATTTCTCTTTCGATGTCAAAAAATGGTTTTCGACTTCTGGACGCCAGCCAAAATACAGTGGCAATTTTTAGAAATGTACAACGGTTGTGACAACAAACGGCGCTATCGCTTTAGCTTTCATCGCGGTTACATCACTTCTAAATACTACAAATTTCTATTTTTTACTACATTTTACAACATTTTACAATTTCAATTCTTACATCATCGATTAGAAAAAAAAATTAGCTTTCCATTGAAATTTATTTGAAAACTGCCGCTTAATTTAACGACTTTTTAAATAATTTTCAAGCATGAAGAGTTCTTATCAATGACCACCAGTTTGCTTCAGTAATGTAAAATAGCCCCTGGGAAAGTTGCCACAATTGAAAATAGAATTTCCAAACCATCATAAAAAGTGAATAATAATAATAATAATAATAATAATAAAAACAGTGATAAATCATAAGATCAGATTATCCATAAGATAGAGCATTTTAGCGCTAAACGAAAATCTGTCAAAAAAACTATTTTTAGTTTATGAATAGCATAAAATTGATATGTTGAATTCGTTGATGTATATGTTCCATCAGATATCAGAATATGCTAGGAATTGTATTTTTATATTTTATTACATTTGCCAACTGTATAAGAGGGAAAATATCCCCGACTGTGATGGAAAAGGGATAATCATCCTGATTATGTAAAGGAACTAAAGAAAAAATACAAATAAATTACACTTGAAAACATTAAACATCTCCCTCATCGGCCGATTGATTTATTACTGTAAAAAAATTACATAAAAACTGATTAGCTTAAAACATTGGATGCGTTTTAGAAGATATGGATTTGAAACGAACAATGATTAAAGAGGACATTTTAAAACTTTTAATTTAAACATTTTAAAACTTTTTTAACGTCGAATTTCGACGGTGCTTTTGGGCAGCTGCAATGCACATGCGCATAGGAGCTCATTCGGTTGCATTATCACAAGTGGGGGGAGGGGAGATGTGTGCTTTATTTACTATGTTCTTTTATTTGCTGAATATATGACCGTAGGAATATTCTATTTGTATATACTTTATAGGTCCATGAAATTTTTTTCTTGCCGTGGTGAGTATGGCGGTAATGTCAAACTGATTTGCATTACACAGTTGTTTACGGATTGTTTGTTTGGAGTTTACATCGGAAATAGTACTATATTTGACTGGGGAAAAAAATGTTTAAAATAAAATATTTGAAAGACTGTTTCTTACGCAACCCTTTTTAAATAATAAAGAATCTTATTTTACTGATATTGTTATAGTATTTTTTTTCCGTCAAATTTTGACGGGTTCCATCTAGTTATTATAAAAAACACCGCACGGGTTTATTTTATACTTATGATTAAAAAGCGAAATTGAAATTGAAATGTTTAGATTTATATTTCTAAGTCCCATGGTTTTCCCGAAGCGTATGACGTCATCCTCTAATGCAGTCAAAATACGATTGTTAATTTTTTTTCTCGCGCGTGCCTTTAGCGATCTTGGATCAGTTTTTAGTCTAACTTTGATGGAATAAATTAGATGATATTCTAGCTTGACTAACAACTAAATGTTGTTTGCAGATATTTTTATCCTTGCTTTTTCTTTAGAAGTTTAAACCTGCATCTAATAAGTATTACATATTGATAAAAAATGATACTTCTCTATTATCCCGTCGACCACTTTTCATAACAAAAAACTATCGCCAAATAAACGGGAGAACGTTGCCATTGGAATATCAAAAAAAAAATAAAATATAAGAATTTAAGGACACAATTGTTATTTTAATTAATAAAATAACTACTAAATCAGTAAAACATAATGAAAAATACACGCAAATGTCGAATGTAGTACCACTAGATGACGTAACAAACACGCATAATGATTCTGACATCAAGTAAATGGGACTGCATTTTTGGCGTTTAATCTTACAGTTTGGCGGTAGTTTTTTGTTATGAAAAGCGGTCGACGGGTTAATAGAGAAGTACCTAAAAAAATATTAGATTTCAGTGCGAAATCTTCGCACGGGCCCTCTGATATTTACACTGATATTATGAGCAATTCAATTGCAAAAAATTCTTTGCAATATTGGACAAAATATAAAAATGTAAATAATAATGACTCAATAATGTTTTTTGCTACTCGAAGTAATATAGCAAAATTATTCTTTGAACATATAGATAAATCGATAATTTACTAAATTTAGTCTTATTAGTACATTTCAGAAGCAAAATAATATTTACTTTGAAACAATCCTAAAAATAATTAACTAAAATTTTAGAGAATCGTATAGAAGGAAAAAGGAAGGATGTAGTTTCAATTCTTTATTTGCAAAGCAAAACATTAAAATAGCGCAATTCCGTGACAAAAATAACCATGATTCTAGATTTACTAGAACAAAAAGAACAATTGAACATTTGCATAAAGTGATACAGTAGGAACGGATATTCTCGAAAGTAAACAGATAAAATTAGTATGAATGCAAACCCAGTTAAACTATTTATTCTGGTTCATTAGGAAACACTTAAAGTTCAATTCCAATTGTAAGATTCTGACTCATTTAAACTTAACTTTTAAAGTAATGATAAGTAATCAAACATAAAATGCCAGCTTTTAAATTTTGCAGCTTTGTTACTGTTTTATTTTAAACATTCTAAACATTGAAGAATTAAAAATATTAAGATAGAAAATATTATACAAAGTACATTTAATGTACGAGAAAGTTTTCTTAAAATATATAAATGACGGAAGTAAATAAACTTCTGGGGAGTATAATCAAAAAAGCTTTTCTTATTATACTTTACAGAAATGTTTGTTAAGTTATTTATGCAAGAATCCAATATTGCTTTAATAAAAAATACGCATTATGGCATGCCGATATTGGTTAAATATTGACTTTGCAATCGGAATATTTGCAATGCAGTGGAAGAAATATAGTTCTTGCATTTGAAATATTGACAGTGCAGTTGCAAATTATTTCTTTCCAGTATTGCACTAATATTGATCAACTGTAAACACATTCATAATGGGACATTATTTCATGACAATTTCACGACAAACAAACCAGCAATGTTTTTATTTTTTAATTCTTTCATTTGGTGCCAAATATTTCGCTTAAAATGTGTTGACGTTGTTTACATTTACTTTCATCATGAACAGATCATGAAGCAAGTTGGGTTGTATAGCATTTCACCAACCATAATTATGCTAAACTGTGATTGGCTTGTAGACGCGATTTATTTTTAGACATCAGGGAGTCTAAAAGAGAGATTTGTAGGCAGTACAACATTCATGGCTGGGGAACTTGCTTTGCAAATGATTACTTCCATATCTAATATGTTTGTCGCTCACATAAGAACGAATCTCTTGTGTTGAATTCGATGGAATAAGATATTGCCATGTAAGCTGAATTTCAATTGAAGTTATCTCATAATACAGTTGAAGCACTTTATAACGAATTACGATATAACGAAATGTTCAAACCCATTTAGTTGGTCTGTATTTTAAAGAATACAGAATTCAAAACGATTTAACGAAATATTTATTACGAAAAGCACGATATAACGAAAAGAATTTGAACATGAAAAGTGAAATAAAAACGATATAGCGAATTATTTTATTTTATTTATTTATTTTTTTACTTAACGCGGGAATTAGAATTTTATTTCTTAAATACCAGCTTTTTTTCCTTGATATAACCGTCAATATTTTTCTCTACGGCCAATCACATACTTTCAATACTTGAAAGAGAGATTTGGCGAGGGGCAATGTTTTAAGACAGACAGAGGGGCGACAGTTTAGCTAAACTTGATTATGTTGTTTTTTATTTGATGACTGATTTCATTGACATTTGCTTTTCCTGTAAATTTATCACGTGTTAATTTTTAAAACTCTTTGTACGCTGGCTATGTCTGACAAAATAAAATGTTTGAGTTTAGTAATGGGCAGGCATAACTGCAAAGCTTTGATGGCGAAATGTCAATTTGAAGAATGGATTTTAGATTTTGACAAAGAAATACAACAAAACTCTGATTATCTGAGTTCCAGTCATCCAGATCAATAATCACAAAAATGGAAAAATGAATAAAAAATTATGATATGAATTGTACATAAATATTCTTAAAAATATAATTATCTTGAAATTCTTTTTAAATCAACACTTTTCTTCTTTTCACTGTTTGTAGTAAAAGTAATCCTTCCTAAAAACGCTTAATTTAATATGAATACATAACAAGGTTCATACGCTTTTACCACAATTATTAATAGAATTTTTCGCCGTATTTAAATGCATAAAAGGACAAATCCTGCAATTAAACGAGGCGTCTACAATTTCTACTATTTAAATATTAAATAGAAAAATTCTATTTAAAAATTGTGGTGAAAGCGTACAAACCCTGCATAAGGCCTATTTTTTTGTATTAAATAAAAGCTATTTAATAGATATATATAATAAACCTCACTTTTTTATGATTGTCTCCATTATCCAGACTTCTGTATACTGAGAATACGTTCAGACCACATTATTTAGATAATTGGAGTTCTTACTGTATAACGAAATAATTCGTTATAAAGTTTTAACGAAAGCACGTTATAACGAGCAAATATTTGGAGCACTTTCGATTTCGTTATAAGGTGCTTTGACTGTATATACATATATGAATGTAACACATCTCTCAAACATTCTTTTTTAAAACAGTCTGTCTAAAAATGTAACTTTTATGCAAGCTTATTAGGAAAAATAATTTGAGTTAAAATGGCTGTTTGGCATATGAAACACGGAGTGGTTATCCCATATCTGTTTATGACAGTCGTATTCATTTGTTCTATTATATAAACGTATACTATAAGTATAAATTCCAGAGAACAATGATGTCTCAGTGATAAAATTTAACTTTTTTTTTATCTTACACTGCATTTAGTATGAAAAATATTTAAAAAACTGTCGAAGGTTTATATACCTTTGAGGAACACTTTTTAACACTTTTCAACAAAGTTGAAAAGTGGTTCCGTATTCGGTTTGTCTGTCTGTCTGTCTGTCTGTCTGCCGTCTGCCGTGCTCTAACGCACGTAAATGTACTCTGGTTGTCATGCAATTGATATATTTTATTGAGGTTTACTATGGCATGTTCGATATGGAAAATGAAGGGTATGGCACTTATAGTTTTTTTTACAGGGACACTTAAAAGAATTCCGTTACATCACAGTCTATGAGCAAAAAAATGTTTTTTGATTATTTAAATGATGTTACACAATTTCAAACTCATAGAATTTTATATATACCACTGAGATGCACCACAACAGGCTAGCTATGAAATATGGTGTGCATAGCGCTTACAGTTGCTTTACAGTGGCATTCAAAAGAATTTTGTTACATTACAGTCTATGGAGAAAATCGTTTGCGGTTCATTTTAATAATGTTTCACTATTTCAAACATATTGAAATTGATAAATATCACTAAGGTGCATTACAAGAACTCACTATAAAATATTGTGCGTATATCATTCATCGTTTATTTACAGGGACACACAAAAGAATTCGCTACTGTCTGTTAACAATAATTGCTGGAAATGCGTCTCCAGTCCTGAACGCGTTTTTAAATATAACTCATTTGTTTCTCTATTACTTGGTGTGTATAAATTCTATAGATCATATACAGGGTAACACAAAAGTTCTTGAGTACATTTCCGTTTTTTGACAGAAATTCTAGAAGGAGAATTTTAAACTGTCCTACGAGTTTCCTAACTAACTAATTTTTGCATTTTATAGTATATATATACAAATCTATAGATCATATACAGGGCTGCACAAAAGAATTCAGATAGTTTTCCGAATATTGTTGGTAATTCCTGAAATTGGGTTTTTAAATATGTTACGCGTATTTCAAACCGATGAATTATCAACCGAAATCAACTAAAAGCATAATAGTTGATATCAATAGATCTTAGATTGAATATTTTAAGTGACAAACAGAAAATGGGAAGACAATCGGAATTTATATATTCACCGACGGATCAAAAACATCATATGGCACTGCATACGCTTTCTGTATGCATATAAAGGTTCAGTGTTACAGGGATTAGACAGATTCGTTTACACCAAGAAAATAGTCTACCAAGCAGAGCTACTAGCAATACACGATGCAATTGACTGGGCTAATTCTAAAAATTTTCAAAGCTACTCAATCAATTCTGATAGTTTATCTAGGCTGCAGATATTAGAAGATCTATCCACCTCCAACTTACTCGTTTGTGACATAATTATAGCCTTGCAACGAACATCGAAATCCATTTTCTTTAAATGGGTGCGTGATCATTCTGGCAGAGCTGGAAACGAGCATGCTGATAAACTGACCCGCGATGCAACGAAACCGTCGCAGAACATCTCACAAAATTTCTACCCATTTCCACCATCACATTTAACCCCTTAACTGCCCCGGACGTATATATACGTCCTTGAAAAAAACCCAGCATGTACTATATAAATGGCGAACTTGCATGACCGCGAGCCAATTTTCATCAGCAGTGCCGTGTTTTGAACAAGTATAACAAGTGCACTTTCTTAATGTTATATCAGAAAACTAATCTTCGCATTATTTAATTGCAAAATTATGTGATTAAATAAGATATTGCAGATCAGGTCAGATTTCGTCGGCAATTAAGGGGTTAAAGAAGATAACAACATGAGAATTAATACTATCATTTCAAATGGATTGAAATATGGGAACAACGGGTCGCTTTACTCACGCCTTAATCCCAACAGTATCAATAGATCTTCAACTTCAAAATAGGTACCACTACATCTTTTCTACAAAGCATGGCCCGTTTCCTCAATATCTCAATAAATTCGGCAAGGCATCATCACCTAGATGCAAATATGAAAAAAGATGTATCTCCTTACATTATATCCAAGATTGTACCCAGACTGTCCACCATTACATTAGAAAGACTTCACAAATGAATTTATCTGCCTGGTTTGCCTATGTGCTCAAACAACCGATACTGCTCCGTAAAATAACAGATTGTGCTAGAACGTAATTAGTACTTATTCATCCTGCCTCCATTGGACTTACAAAGAGACCGCCAAACATGATGCGCACAGATTTTGATGATTTTAAAGTATGTTCTAGGGGTAAAGTATGTTGTATGTTGTACCCCTAACTATTCAGGTCAAAGGTTTCCTTCAAATGGGCTTTAGTTTTCGAGAAATTTCGAGTTAAAGTTCAGCATGCATTTCAAATACCCATTAGTTCGCAATCTTGAGCGAGGTCTTCGTGGCTCTGTGCTAGCGCGCGCGATTTGAGAGCCGGAGATGAGGGTTCTGTCCTCTAATGTGACTTTTACCTTTTTTTTAATATTTGTCGCGTTCTAAGTTTTATGCAGAATTTTGAATTCTGCAGCTTTGAACTTTTTGATATTTCCCTAATAAATTCCATTTACATTTTCAAATTTTTCGTAATAATTTACTTTTTTTTTTTTTTTTTTGTGCAGTTTTGAAATTAATATTTCACGAAATTCCAAACTAATTTATGTCTAGATTTTGTTTATTTTTTTATTATTATTTACCCTTTATATTTTAATAACCGTTCTAAAATAATACTTTTTTTAACTTTATGAAATTTTAAATAAAATTTTATATTCTTTTATAATTTATACAAAATATTTTTTATTTCAAATCTTCTAAAGATATGTATGATTAGGTAGTTTCAACAACATATATCGAAAGGAGTAATAAAATATTAAAACAATAATGCTTATATCCAAGTTTTATCCAGTTATATATATATATATTGTTATTTAAATACATTTAACTGCAAATTTCAAACTCAACATCATTTTTGATTTGCACAAATAAAAAATAATATATTACAATTAATTTTTTTAATTCTAACAAGTCGATGCCATACAGAAAAATTCAACTAGAAATGAAAAATCGTTTGTAAATTACAATAAATATAAAATATACCTGAAAAAAAAGTCGTCTGCAATGACTTTTACGGTAATATCAGAATAAATAAAATTTTCTTTTTATCCATATCGTTTAATCCTTTGCAGACAATTACCACGTTTTCAAATTTCTTTTCCAAATTTAATGCATTTTTAAATATATTTATCAAAATTTAAGTATTTAAAGAATATATAATATGCTAATTTATACATTCTTCCAATATTGTTAAAACAATTTACGTAAAGAACATATTTAAATGCGATTTTTAATGCGGAATTCGTTTAGAATATTTTTGTGATATGTATTACACAATTAGTTCCATATTTAATAAACTAAAAATGCCGATGTCGGTAATGATAAATATTTTAGTATTTCAGCAGTTAAATATTTCAATATATTTAGAACAAATCAAATATTAAAAGGATACATTACTTTTTTAATTTTTTTTATTCACTTAATTTTTTTTTTTAAATAGAAAATGCAGCTAAAAAAATTATTTCATAAATACGATAAATAAATAATTAAATATACATAAATGTGAACAAGAATCATTTTAAAAAGATATAAAGACTTAAAATAGTTTAGATTTTCATCAACAGAAATATTAGAATAAAAATTGCGCAAAAACTATAAATTTTGACGAAAAATTCGAAAATGTAAATAACATTTTTAGGAAAATATCAAAAAGTTCAAAGATGCAGAATTCATAAATCTGCATAAAACTTATAACGCGAAAAACATAAAATTTATTAAAAAAGTGTAAAAGTCACATGAGAGGACAGAACCCTCATCTCCGGCTCTCAAATCGCGCGCGCTAGCACAGAGCCACGTAGACCTCGTTCAAGAATGCGAATTAATGGGTATTTGATATACATGCTGAACTTTTCCCCGAAATTTCTCGAAAACTAAAGCCCATTTGAAGGAAACCTTTGACCTGAATAGTTAGGGGTATGACCCCTACAACGTACTTTAAAATCATCAAAATCTGTGCGCATCATGTTTGGCGGTCTCCTTGTTAGTGGAGGTTGAGGATGAAGTGGGCTCCTAATATGCATAAGGACCTTTACACACTACATAAACTGTAACCTTAACAATTTAGTTAATGGCATCATACAGTGTTATTTAGTATTTTAGCATAATTTATCATTCTTTATTCTAGTATTATTTTTCATTCATTATTGTTTAATTAGAACTTACTTGTATCCTTTATTATTATCTACTTCAGAATCATACAATATTATTATATGGTAGTATTATTGCTCAGTATCACATGGCATTATTTAGTACTGTTCAGTATGATTGGTAAATTGTATTTTCAGAATTTGTATTTTCAGAATTTTATATTTTCAGAATTATTATTTCAGCATTACATAGTATAATTATTGCTCAATATTACAAAGTATTAATAAGTATTGTTCAGTATAATAAGTAAATTTTTTTTTTTCAGTTTTTGTATAGTTAAAATTTGAATTTTTGGAATTAATGTTTCAATACTAGTTCTCTAATCTCATGGTGGTATTTTATTTGTGTTGATTGTTTTCACTTCAAGTACATATTCCTATATAATTACGTATGTTATTCCAATTTTTCTTAGTACTAGTACACAGTACTTGTATTTTCAGGTTTGTTTTCTGGCTTTATTGCTGTACTTAAATTGTGTTAACTGTTTACTGTAAATACTGTATATAATTATTATGTATACTATATATGTATATAATTATACTGTATATAATTATTCAAGTTTTTCCCCCCATATGTCTTCTTATACACTCGATGCTACTATTCAAACTATGACTACTTTCTTTGTCAATATTGTATTTATTAATTGTTTATCGTTCAATAAGTGAACTATTAGTATTGTTTTGTTTATAGTTTTTTATCAACTTTAATTATTATCTTGTAAAAGCTCTACAACTCTTTATATTTATTTACAATCACAATTGTTTATTCAGCCCATTGTTGTATCTAACTTGGCTTTTCCAATATAATTGGATAGACTTAGTATTTGACATTGTAATCTTTGACACTTAATTTTCAATAGTGAGGGGTCCCCTTTACATGTGGTCCTTAAAGGCATCACTCTCTGGGCTGGGGCCTTGCCGCATAGTAAACAAATTTGCTGTTCGGGGATAGTTGAGCTTACGCCGAAAGGTAGGCCACCCCACCCGGTTTGACCTTGATCTTGTTTACTTAGATATCAACTTTCTTTTGCTATGATGAGTGATGTTTGGATGAGTGTTACATAACCGATGCTTGACGCATGATTTTTCGTCCTTCTTTTCGTTCACTTTTTGTTATAAAATATTTTTATATATTTATTAGATTTGGTTAATATAAAACTAAATCATAAACTTATTTAAAGAAATGTTCCTTTCTTATGCACAAAAAGTCATATTATTGAAAAATTCTAATAGTTAAAGTTTCTTTCAAATATCTTTTTTCTAATGTAAAGTAAACTAATGTCATTTACAACAAAACCTAACTATTATGATAGTGATCATCAATCTTGTTTAGTTCTCTGTTTCTTTTCACGATAGGATTACAAATTTACCAGAAAAGTTTTGACCTCTGAAACTAACATTTATATCATATACAGCGAGTCATATTAAACATATTTTTTCGAATCAGCAAGAATGAAAGATTTCTATTATAGAACATTAGCAGTGTAAAAATTTTTGGTCTTTTCTTTTCTTTTCTTTTGTGTTTGAAATTAAACAGCAACAAAAAAAAAACTGATATTTAATTTTTCTCTCTCTTACTATATATTAAGTAAATAAAATAATTTTTCGATACTTTAGAAAACTAAGATTAAAGATGAAAGAATATGCATTTTTAAAATACGACGGCTGAAAAGCAAAAGTTAACACTCTCTCTAAATTTTAGTTATTACTATCACGAATTTTTTAATAACATTTTTTAGAATGGATATGTTTAGGATTGGGGCAGGTTTTATAATTTAAGATTGGTTTCTTAGGGTACAAATGTGATCTCAAGGATAAAAGCCTGATTCATTTAATATTATCGTAATAGTTTTGATACTTGAGGTAACAACTACACTGTTTCTTCTTAAGATACGTAGACCAATGTCAAAGATTTATTTTCATTTAAACATAACACAGATGGAGGTATTTCATAAGTATCGGCCAGATTTGATGGTTTCGCTACATCAAGAATGTCTTTGGAGGGGATTTTACAGGAAATGTGACCTGATTTTCGTACAAGTAAAACTCTGAAAACATTACAGTCACTCCGCTCAGATCGCTCAGATATCGAATCCGCGAACATCGGTTCAGGCTTAAATGTTTGTGGCCTAGTATGCTAAACACTGGACTCATTGCCACCCTCTCCTCCAACCAACAATGCGTCTTTTATAAAATATTTATAACATATAATTAAAACTCTCATTAAAAAGTAATAAAATAAAACCAATAAGGACAGAGAAGCAGCATAAAATAAAACATTTTATTGTGTTTCACAAATGTTCCACATGACCTCCATCACACACGATGACACTTTGCATGCGGCTGATGGTGGATAGCACTACAGCACGTATCATGGCAATAGGAATCTCTTGAATCGCAGTTCTGATGGCATCTTTCAAATCAGATGCAGTTTGAGGACGAAACCGATGCACTTTGGATTTCAGATATCCCCACAGCCATAAATCCATTGGTGTCAGATCAGGAGACCTTGGTGGCCAGGGAAAAGGAAAATGACGGGAGATAACTCTGTCACCAAACTGTTGAGTTAAGACACGTTTGACTAAGAGACACGCTTGAGTAAGACACGACATGTGGAGGAGCGCCATCTTGCATCCACACAACTTCAGATAGAGCATTTTCCCGTTGCAATGCGGGAATCGCGTAATGAGTTAACATGGCCAGATAGCGAGCATTCGTTACTGTACACGTTTGCAGATCACCGGCAGTAACCTCTTCAAAAAAGTAAGGGCCGAGGATGAACTTACTGGTTATACCACACCACACAGTCACTTTTTCCTCGTGTAATGGACGTGCATGCACATCATGTGGATTATTCTCTGCCCAGTGCACACAATTTTTCGAATTCACGTTACCAGTTAACGAGAAATGCGTCTCATCTGTCCACAGAATGCGTAAAGGTCAGCTGCTATCTTCATCGTACCGGATAAGGAATTGATTTGCAAAATCCAGCCGTAATTGATAGTCTCCAGCTTCCAAAATCTGGACACGCTGGAATCGATACGGAAACATGTTTAGAACAGAGCGCAGAATCTTGCGTACAGTTGAATTCGGCAGATCCAGAACACGTGAAACACCGCGTGCAGTTGCGGGACGAACTGTGCTTATCGTCTGATGGACTTCTGCAACAGCTTCCACAGGAACGGAAGGTCGTCCAAACCGAGGTCGATCGCATGTGCAACCAGTTTCTTCAAAATTATGAATCAAGTCCCGTACAGCTTTGACAGCGCACGGGCATCGCCGTAATCCATGGTTTCTGTGGTAAACACGCAATGTCTCTGCGGCATTTTGTCCATTCAGGTAATAAATCTTTACGATTTCCCCAAATTCTTTACCTGAAAGCGGCATCTTGTTCGGAATGGCAGAAAGGAACATACGCGGCTCGCAGTGCCTTTTCTTTCACCTAGCGTGACGACGTCAGTCATGACTGTGTTTTACGTAGAACCCGAAATTTGTGTTTCTTGGTTTCTTCTTCTGGTTTTGTGGATAACTAATCAGGCTGGGATATCAGCCAAAGAAACGGTGTGACGTGTGACGTAAATGAAACGAAAATTAATGCTCTGGTGCACGGCAAAGTCCTTTTTACTTTTCCCTTGCCTAGTTCCGGTGATTTTCATGCTACAGTTGCCGTTCGAACGCTATTTAGGGTTTTTCACAATGCAGATCACATTCCAATACAAAAAACTGGGTGTTGCCATTTGATTTTTTCGAAATTTTCTCACTGTAACCGTAACTGTTTGAGTGACACTGTTGATTTCCATATCATTCTTGAGCGCATACCTCAAAATACCTTTTGCCAAAATGTCATTCAGTTTCTGTGAATGGTATGATAGTTAGGGGCCCAAATGTCGGGATAGTTTTTTTATAATCACCCTGTATATTTACATACTTTCAATTTTTATAGAGGGTACTTTCAATTAATATATATTTTTAGGTGCGTTCATATTTATATAAACACATAGCACCTATAGTCGTCGTGTCGTCTGACGTCTTTGTTTCTGTTTCAACCGAGTGATTTTATTTTTGTTTCAAAAGTTAACGATAATTCTTAATATTAAAGGTTATTGGTTTAATTTTGACGGAGGTAGGGGATGTTCAGTCGTAATTTAAATATCACGTTAATACTCTGATCGAAACTTCATCCTTCCACCCTGCCTTTCAAATCAGAACTTTTTCAATATTGATCCGATTCAAACGAAACCTTTCTAACAATCTTCAGGTCTCTTAGGTACTAAATAAACTTTGGTACCATTTTTTCAGCCGTTGGATACCACTATTTCTGACCATTAATCTCCAGGGGAGTGGAGTGATTTATTTTATCGCGTTCTATGGGCCCGATTTCAACGAGAATTGGCTCACTCAACTTAACACAAACTAATTAAGATATAGATAATCAATTAAGATATAGATTTCCCCCCCCCCTGGTGGTAGAAAGTAGAACTAAAATATTTTGCAGTGAGTGCGCAACGCCTGCTAAACGTTGCCGTAAGCTTTGGAGACACGTCTCTGAATTTCATTCGGAAAGAGGTTTATTTAGAAGTGAGTGCACCCCTGTCGGAGAAAAGTGGAACTAAAAGATTTTGCATTTAAAATTGGTCCAAATCATACGAAATATTTTCTAACATTCTTCCCAGGTCTTCCAAGTACTAAATAAACTTCATTATAATTTTTTCAGCCCCTGATTACCATTTATGAATTTTAATCTCTCCAGGGAGGAATATATTTTCTCTGGTTCTATGGGCCCGATATCAACGGAAATTGATTCATTTAACATAACAGAACTAATTAAGATATAGATAACTAATTAAGACATAGATTTGGAGCCCCTGGCGGTTGAAAGTGGAACTAAATGATTTTCAGCGCGTGCACAGCACGTCTGCTATAGGGTGCCGTAAGCAGCGGAGACACGTGCCGGAGTTTCGTTTGGAAAGAGATTTGTTCAGAACAGAGTACGCCCCCTTACGATGGGAAATGGAACTAACAGATTTTGCATTTAATATTGGTCTAATTGAAACGAAGACCTTTTTTAACTTTCTTCCCAGGTCTCTCAGGTGCTAAATAAACTTCGGTATCAGTTTTTCAGGCCTTGGTTACCACCATTTATGAATATTAATATCCAATGGGTGATTTATTTTCTCGGATTCTATGGGTTCAACGGGAATTGGTTTATTCAACTGAACATGAATTAACTGAGATACAGGTAACTCAGTAAGATGATTTAGCGCCCTCTGTCGGTGGAAATTGAAACTAAAATTTATTGCAGATTGTGTGCAGCAAGTCTGCTATACAGTGACATAAGCAACGGTGACGAGTGCCGGAGTTTCGTTCGGAAAGAGGTTTGTTTAGAACAGAGTGTGCGCCGGAAATGGCTACTTTTATCGAAACCGCAAAAGAATATTTGATAATCCCAGAAAACGAAATATTCTCATTTTCACTCATCCTCGAGTACTAAGAAAACTATTGGAGGTATCGATTCAAAACTCACAGTGTGTACGTAGTTTATTGTTTTTTTATTCTGAAAATGAAAAATTTGTGAAAATCGGACGGTAACTTTTTACAGTTTTGACGAATTACTGACTCGCTTAGAATCAAACGATCCTGACATTTTCATTTCAATTTACTTCCACTTCGGGGTCCGACTCTCTGTTTAATTTCATAAGCTGAAAGAGTTCACAGAGGAACGGTTTCTTGCATCGATTTTTAGTGTGATTTCGCGTTTCGTACTATTTTTTGACGGGAACGGGCGACACCGGGAGGATCAGCTAGTCTATAACAATAAGGAGAGACGTTTGTCTGTCTGTGTGTTGTATATGCATGTGAGTGTTGTATTATGAAAGTACTGCTGCGCGCAGAGCTATAAAAATGGAATCAGGTTCCTCTATATCAGAAGCAATGCACCTTAAAGCCCAATTTTGGAATTTTTGGTTATATTTTTTAATTTAATTTTGCATGCCATTTTTAACGTTCTTTTTTTTTTTCATTACGAGGAGATATTTCTACATAATGAAAAAATACTTCTTCAATTTTTGGTCTCAATATAGCAGATTTTTCATCTATCCTTTGTTTCAAGTTTCGTAAATCGTTTCTAAATTAAACGAGATATTAATTTCAATATCATTAAAACTCACATCGAAAATGCAATATTTTTATCTGAAATGGCGAAACAAAAAGAACACCTGCATTGATATCAAAGCGGAAATGAATGTGATGGATAATTTTCACTAATCGATGAACATTAAGAAAAGTATTTGATGTAAAAACTAGGACTTCCCTCAAAGGGATTAGTCTGAGTGATATTGCTGAGAACATAAAGTTAACAATTACGATATAAAGAAGATATCAACAAGAATCTAAGTGAATATACAGCATATGATAGACACGAGATAGATAAAGATACAACATATGAAAAATAGCAAATTAAATGATATAATTACAAAATATCATATATAAATTCATATACTGTTATGTTTTCATATGCATTTTTTTATAACATTTGGCAAATAATCTCATTTTCTTAAGCGGGAATTGCTCAAAACTTTTAAAAAAAAATCGCCGGATCTTTTAAAATGATATTTTTAAAGTCACATAATCAGATTTGTAGCCAATAGCGTATTTTAGCAAGCGTAGTTTAACGCAAATTTAATTTAATTTTTGCAACATTTTCTTTGTGACAAATATCTAAATAAAATATTAAAAAATAAAATATTAAATATTGAAATATTAAATCAAATATTTAATATTTGAATTAAAAAAATTTCCTTTGTTTATTTGTATAACTATTTATAGAAACTCGTATACTTCAAACCACATTGATAACATGCTTTCCTACAAACGTGTCTACCAGTCTAACTACTCGTATGTCTTAGCTGTGTCTCTCTCCGAACTCATCTGTCTACTGTCTCTCTACTCTTCTGTATACCCGTCTCAGTATCCGTCTGTCTTTCTACCCGACTCTTTAATCGTGTCTCGCTTCCCGTTACACTACTCGTCTATCAACACGTCTGTCTGTCTATATACCCCTCTCTCTACCCGTCTGTCAAGTCGTCTCTGTACTCGTCTCTCTATCCACCACGCTACCCGTCTCCCTACCCATCTCACTACCCCTCTGTCAACCCTTTTTTGCACCTGCCTCGCTACCCGTCTGTCTATTCGTTTCGCTACCCGTTAGCTTATCTCTGTCGCTATTCGTCTCTCTACCCGTCTGTCTACCCGTTTGTTTACACGTCTATCTATCTCTCACCAACTCTTCCCAATATTTAAACAATTTAGTAAACGGAAGCCGTTTATCTGTTATTAAATGCAAACAGGAGTAATTTATCTAAAGAGTGTAATCAGATGCAATTTTTTTAAATACATACATAAACCAGCATAATAATTCACCAGTTTTATTTTCTTAGTAGTTTATGTCATTTGACAGTAAATCTCAACTTCTTCAACCCGAACTGCGTCAAGCTTTTCAAAAAAGCCCCAAGGTCCGCATAACTGGGAAGGGGAATTGTCCTCAGGGCTATTAGATACATGTTATTAAGTTAAGTGAAAGTTTCGTAATCGGGTTCGCAGCCAATTTCTTATGTCAGAAAGGGTGGCTTCACGCCATTTTAAATTCATTTCTGTAACTTTCTTTTTTTTTTTGGTGGGTGGTTGGGGGGGGGAGGGTTCCAAATATATACACTTAAATTCAAACTTTTGCCCCCATGTTAATATTAGTGTTGTTTGTATTATCAATTAATACTTTGTTGATCGAGCTTCATTCGAAACAAATGTAAAAGACTGCTACAATTTTTTTTTCTAGGAGAAAGTTCCGTAATCGGGCCCTAAACTAATCGGGAAATTTAATATCATTATTGTTTCTAACTCTTATAGAGTTAAAACAATATTGTTGCTAGCATTACTCTTGTTTGTGACCAACCTCTTCTGTGTATCTGAATAGGGAAAAGTTCCGTATCATGTACTGGTTGGTACCAAAGGCAGTTGTAGAATCTTACAAATTTTTCTAGAGAGCGGAAAAACATGTTTTTTAAACTATTTACAAATATACTTTTATTAAACCATGTTTTTGAGCCATTTTAAAAAATTAAGTACGGTGCTAAAATAAAATTTTATTGCCATTTTCGATATTTTAATAAGAAATGAAAATACATAACAAACAAATTTAACAAAACTAAGCCATTTTTGGGTACTTCTCTATTATCCCGTCGACCACTTTTCATAACAAAAAACTATCGCCAAACTAAGATTAAACGCCAAAAATACAGTCCCATTTACTTGATGCCAGAAGCATTATACGTATTTGTTATGCCATCAAGTGGTTTTTAATTCGACATTTGCGTGTATTTTTCATTATGTTTTACTGATTTATTAGTTATTTCATTCTTTAAAGTAACAATTGTGTCCTTAAATTCTTATATTTTATTTATTTTGATATTTCAATGGCAACGTTCTCCCGTTTATTTAGCGTTACAGTTTGGCGATAGTTTTTTGTTATGAAAAGTGGTCGACGGGATAATAGAGAAGTACCCATTTTTGTGATAAATAATTGTTATTGCCAGGGGGGCAAATTGTAAACAATTAATAACCGAACTAAAAAAATTACCGGAAAAAACTTGTGGGAATCTCAACAAAGAAATATCTGATATAAATAGCATTTAAAATCTTAAAATGGAGAAGTGGTCCGTATAAAAATGAAAAACATTATACACCTGATATAAGAATTTATTTATTTTTTTATATTTCCGAAAGCACAGATAAAAGGGTAAAAATCCCGGCACAGATGCCATATACTCACCACGTTGGCGCGATTTTTCCCCCGCCCCTTTGGCGAAAACTGTTTGTTGTGTTTGTTTACTTTTATTTTTTATTTTAATTCTATAGATTATTTTTATATGTATATCAATATTAATTTAGGCACAGATGTCATATACGCACCAGATTGGCGCGATTTTTCCCCCGCCAATTTGGCGAAAACTTTGTTTTTGAATATTAGTTACAAATACCATACTATAATAGCATGTAATTTTTTATTTCAATATAAAAATAAAATAACGTAATAAATGAAATAGCTCCTATTATTCAAAAATGGGAAATAAAAATAAATAAATGATAGTTTGATATAAATAAATATTGATATATATAATAAAAACAATTTATAGAATTAAAATAAAAAATAAAAGTTAATAAACAACAATTGAAACAACAATTGAAACAAAATAACCGGGTTACCATGTGAGGCATAAAATTGCCATTTTGTTGCAATCGCGCCAATGTGGTGCATATATGACATCCGCGCCTTTATTTATATCAAACTATTACTTATTTATTTTTATTTCCTTTTTTAAAATAATAGAAGCTGTTTCATTTATTATGCTATTTTATTTTTATATTGAAATAAAAAATCACGTGTACTATTTGTCACACTATTTGTAACTAATATTCAAAAACAAAGTTTTCCCCAAGCTGGTGGAGGGAAAAATCGCGCCAACGTGGTGCGTATATGACATCTGTGCCTTGTTTCATTTCACATAGAGGTACTGCTCTATTATCCCGTCGACCACTTTTCATAACAAAAAACTATCGCGAAACTGTTAGAATAAACGCCAAAAATGCAGTCCCATTTACTTGATATCAGAAGCATTATACGTGTTTGTTACGTCATCAAGTGGTTTTTAACGCGACATTTGCGTGTATTTTTCATTATGTTTTACTGATTTATTAGTTATTTCATTCATTAAAATAACAATTGTGTCCTTAAATTCTTATATTTTATTTATTTATGTATTTTGATATTTCAATGACAACGTTCTCCCGTTTATTTGGCGATAATTTTTTGTTATGAAAAGTGGTCGACTGGATAATAGAGAAGTACCCACATATGTATTGGTACTTTTATGTTAACTTGGCGCAGTTGATAAATCGCCCAATATTTTTCTCATAACATCTTCATATTGCATTCATTTCATTTAAATATAAATCTTTTACTGATTTCATTTGAAATACATACATTAAAAATACACGTCTTTCACTCATTTAATTTAAAATACACGCCTTTCACTAATTCCATTTAAAATACTAAAAAGGAAAAGAAAATAAGAAATAATGCCACAAATCGAAACCTTTTATTTAAACATCAAAGAATTGTTCCTAACATACACACGCGAAATAAAAAAGCTGCTAATGGTGTGATTTACGCCAAATCTCTAATACTAATACTACTCTTACTAATCTCTAATACTTTTCAAACAGAAAAAATTCCAGATTAACTTTCCATTTTTATTAAATTGAAATATATTTTATTGTGCTGAATATTAGTGCTTGCATATTTTTTTGCTCCATGTATTCCATGAACTTTTCAATTCCGATTGTCTACGAAAATCTCCCGCCGGTGAAAATGACGTACGCACAAAATTTAGTGACGTATGTACTTTAATTGTGCTTTTTTATCTATTTTTTTAATATAACTTCCAAACGGTTTGACACTTATTCTTGGTAATAAATAGACGACGTTGTCACCTTTATAGGTACCTGCTGTAAAAATTTGAACGAAATCCGTTAAATATTTTTTGAGTTATGCTTGACGAAAGGTTTTAATACCCATCGTAGCTATATATGGGGCAAAGTAATACTGCGCTGTGTATGAGTCTTCGTTGCACTCAGACAATTACGAGGTACGATTTAAAAATTTACCACACACATATGTAGGAACAATTTCTGCATCCGAAAATCCAATTTTTGTTTAAAAATAGGCCGGTAATTTTTTTTTTCAAAAAATTGACCCCAACAAGGCGTTGACTTCGTATTTCTGTAAATTCAGTTCCCGGGGCCCATCCATCTAGCTACTTTCTGAAGCAGAAAGAAAATAAAGTGCGAAGTGAAAAAAAACGCCGCTTTTTGTTTCTGTTTCAAATGCGCCATTTTGTTTCTGTTTCAAAGGTACCAATATTTGTTAATTTTAAAGGTTATTGGTTAAATTTTGAGGTAGGAGAACTCGGTCGCAATTTAAATATCGTGTTAATATTAAACCTATATAAATCTGGAGCCCCTGGCGGTGTAAAGTGGAATCAATTTATTTTTGAAGAGCGTGCCCAGAACCCCTGGTATTCGGTGCCGTTGACAGAGAGACCCATGCCTAATATTCATTTCAAATAGAATGCGACCCCTGGCGATCTAAAGTGGAACTAAAAGGTTTTGAGGCGCGTGTGCAGCACACCTGCTATACGGTGCCGCATGCAGCGGTGACTCCTACCGAGGTTCGTTGACTAAGAAGTTTATTTAGAACAGAATGAGTCCCCTGGGGGTGGAAGTTTGAACTAGATGTGTAGAAGCTTTGATCATTCGAGGTTCGTTTTGAAAAATCGACCAGCGAAGCGGGAAGAACCTGCTAGTATTAAACTATTTTTAAGAGGAATCAACGACAAAGAAAAATGTTTTGTAAATTGTGGTATGATTGAATATAAAAATATTCACCAGTCGTGACGCATTAGCAATGGTTTAAGAAATGCGATGCAAAATAAATAAATTGGCCTCGTATCGAAACAATATTCAGACAGTCAAGTTATTAGCTACATCTTTGTCAATACCGACTGTACCTCGGCTGCATGTTGGCCAATATAGGCCATGTTTGCACGAAATATTACCCTCATCTTTGCGATGTTAAAATTTTGGCGATATTCACCAATATTCGTAACAAATATTTCGCCATTCCATTGCCAATAATTCTAATAAAATCTCAATATATTACCAATATGGATAAGTTTTTGGAAGTATTTCCAATGAATGCAAAATCAACGTTTGATTGCAATATGGATTTGTTTCCACAGTGCTTAATGTATAATAAAATTTCAAATTCTTGATTTCCTTTTATATGATAAGTACAGTATTACATTATTTATTTCCTTTTCACTCTTCCCTATTTGTTATTAGTAATATATAAGTTGATACTTACCCTTTGATATGTTATTTCGTTCCCCCTGTCACAGGAAAAATTCTAAAATCCGATTACAGGTTCCTGAAATAAAACACATCATTTAATACATCCTGTATGGGAAAAGGGAAAAATATTAATAAGTGTCTAGAAAGCCATATGGTACACAAGGCCTTAAACATTTTTATAAACATGTCTTCAAATATTTTGTTGTTCAAAGAACTACAATATGACATTCAAGGTTTTTATTTGAATATATATTTTTTGAATTTTTTTTTCAAAAGAAAACTAAAATGTTTGCCATTCATGTGTATCATTATTTTTATAAACGAGATGTAATAAAATTTTAACGGCTGCTGTTCATTTAAACTAACGTCTTCTTATATCGTTACATATCACACAAAAAATAAATTAATTCTGTGCTATAAATATCTTTGAAATATATTCCTTAACGTTAATGTTATGAACAAACATCCATGCTTGGAATGTAGTGGGATACTTTGATTGGATAACCGAATTGCGTCGATACTTTTCTACACAAATACTATATACAGTGGTGACCAAAATTGCAGACACTTTTGGAGATTTGAATATTTTTTAGAGTTCAATGCTTATAAAATATGCTACATTTCACACAGTGCAATGGTTCATATATCAAGTGAAAGGAAGTTTAATCCTAAATTCAAAACAATAAATAGGAGTTAAATATTTGCAATTACAAAGAGAGTTGTGCTACTTTCAGTCAAACACAGAAGAGCAGATACGTGAGATTCAAGAAGCGGAGTTTAGTAACAGCTTCGTTCTGTGGACCATTAATCAGCTGTCGTTTATGAGAAGGTTCAAGGTCATGTTCAAACTTAGGAAAGGTCAGTTTGGCTGTTTTATTTTGCTGAATAAAATTAGTTACTGGAATGCATTTACAGTTGTAAGTTTGTGTGTATTGTCCAATGCTATTGTCAGCGTAAAATATAAATAAAACAATGACGTCCAGACAAAGTGCTTGTCACCCAGAAAGAGTGCCAGTATTGTTGTGTTATTTAATAAAATAATAAAGGAAAATAATCTTTCGTATGCAACAAATGCGAGATACGTTAGTGGGAATGTGACAACATCAATAGTACGAAAGTTTTGTTTACCCTATCAAGAAACCCAATCTATACAGAAGAAGAAGGTAAAGGCTGGGAAAATTGGACAACAGCTGAACAAGAATTAAAACAAATTTCTTCCAGAGACGGATTGATGTAATATGCGGCCATTAGCATTGAATTGAATGCGGCTGTTGTTTGTGTTAGTGTAAGAATGGTACGGAGAAGATTAACGGAGTTGGGATTAAAAGGTAGAATTCTGCGAAAAAAGCCATTTCTGAATACTATAGAGTGGTAAAATCGAATTCAGTGAGTATATGCGCACATTTCACATACGGAAGGACAGTGGAAACACGTGATATGGTATGGAAAAACTAAGATATCGATATCTGGTAATGATGGGATAAAATATCTGAGATGTCGCATTGGAGATGAGGTACATCCAGATTACATTGAAGTGAAAACAAAAGATTCCTACAAGTATTATGATCCGGGCAGGTATGTTAGGAAATGCTGTAGGCTGCCATAATTTCATAGAGGACACACTGAATAGCAGAAAGTACAGTACATTGATGCCATCATATAACCAAAACATCTATCTTCTATCAGGGATCCTTTTCAGATAATACCTCATTTCTTTTCCAGCAGGATTCAGTTCCCTGCCACAGTGCACGAATATGTAAACAGTGGTTTACGGAGTATGACATGCATGTGCTGGAATGTGCAGGAAACAGCCAGACCTGAACCTCATAGAATATGTATGGTTCCTTTTGAAAAACACGGTAAATCTTAGGCGTTCATCCAATAAAAGAGAATTAATTGAGTCTATAATTGTCTCATGGCACCACATAATAAAGAAGGAAGAGCTCCAATAGTTGGTGTGCATGATGCCACGTTGCTATGCTGCTGTTTTTAAAAATAAAGGATACCCAACAAAATATTGATGGGACAGTACACGGGAATTTTCACCATAAATTTTAATCCCCCAATTTAAATTTTTTCACCATAAATCGAATTATTTTAAAATTTTCGATCTTTTCCAAATTTTTTATTTTATTTCGAATTTATTGTGTTTTAATTTTTCCTTTTTCTGTATCCTAAATGACTATAGTACCTTTACGCTGAATTTTCAGTTTCTAAAGCTACAAGATTGAATTTTTTCAATTTTTCGAATTTTCGAATTTTTTTTCGAAATTTCGAGATTTTTTAATTTTTTTTTTTTTTTTTAATTTTTTTTTTTTTTTGTATCCTAAATATTACTTTTATTCCATATTTCAAGTTTCTAGCGCTACAAAATCGAATTATTTTCAAAATTTCGATTTTTTTCGATTTTTTAATTTTATTTTCGAATTTATTGTGTTTTAACTTTTTTTCTCTGTATAATACTACCTTTACGCTGAATTTATAGTTTCTAAAGCTACAAGATTAAATTTTTTTTCAATTTTTCAAATTTTCCAGATTTTTCTTTTTTTTTTTTTTTTTTTTTTTTTTTTTTTAATCCTAAATACTACTTTTATTCCAAATTTCAAGTTTTTAGCTCTAAAAAAACGAATTATTTTCACATTTTCCTTACTTTTCCGATTTTATTTTCCAATTTTATTGTGCTTTTCATTTTACCTTATTTCGAATCCTAAACACTATCTTTACGCCGAATTTTAAGTTTCTAAGACTTAAAAGATAAAATTATTTTCAATTTTTCAGACTTTTTCGAATTATCGAATTTTGTTTTCGAATTTTCCGGATTTCAAAATTTTTCCTTATTTTGTATCCTAAATACTACCTTTATTCCGAATTCCAAGTCTCTAGCGCAACAAAATCGGATTATTTTCAAATTTTTGATTTTTTTCGATTTTTTCGATTTTTTTATTTTATTTTCGATTTTTATTGTGTTTCTGATTTTTTTTTTTTTTTAATTCTAAACACTACTTTTTTTACACCAAATTTTAAGTTTCTAAGACTACAAGATCGTATTATTTTCAATTTTCAATTTTGTTGGATTTGTAGAATTTTCGAATGATTTTTTTTTTCGAATTTTCTGGATTTTGTAATTTTTTTCTTTTTTTGTATCTTAAACACTATCTTTATTCCAAATTTCAAGTTTCTAGGCCTACTGGATCCACCTAATCTTTTTGATCACGCATGTGAGTGAGTGAGTGAGTGACAAAAAATCGAAACTTTCAGTTCATATATCGTTTTCACTAGAAAAGACAGAAATGGGAAATTTTAAATTTTGGTCTTATTTGCTACATACTCTATATAAACGAAGTTTCAGGTTTATGGGATACACCAGTTCAAAGATATGGGGAGATCAAAAGGCGAGAAAGCACGTGTGTAAGCATCCTTTTCTGGAAGCAACTCAGGGCACTTTTGACCCCCCCCCCTTATCTCCGCGCTGGAGTATCCTAAAAATTTGAAACTTCGTTTTTAAGAGTATTTAGCACACAGGACCAAAATTTAAAATTACAACTTTCTGTCTTTTCTAGTTCAGACGATATATGAACATTCGGTATATGAACATTCGTTTTTGTCACTCACTCACTCACTCGTTCACGCGTCATCAAAAAGATAAGGTAGATTCCGTAGCCCTAGAAACTTGACATTTGGAAAAAAGGTAGTGTTTAGGATACAAAGAAAGAAAAAATTATAAAATCCGGAAAATTCGAAAAAAAAACCATTCGAAAATTCCACAAATTCTATCAAAATTGAAAATTGAAAATAATACGATCTTGTAGTTTTAGAAACTTAAGATTTCGTGTGAAGATAGAATTTAGCATCCAGAAAAAGAAAACATCAAGAACACCAAAAAAATCGAAAGCAAAATTGAAAAAATCGAAAAAATTGAAAAAAAACGAAAATTTGAAGACAATCCGATGTTGTTGCGCTGGAAAATTCAAATTTGGATATAAAATATGGATTGTTAAATGACGTTAGCACCAAAAAAAATTTTAGAGCTCCCCCTCTCCTCCCGACATTACTGGCTGGTTATGGCTTGATAGTCCTTTCTAAATAAAATAATGGGGACTCTAAATTATCTTGATTAAAATTTATCTTGATTTATCTTTTAATTGAACCTAAATGGTCATAAGAAGACGGATCAAAGAATTTCTATATTGGCATGACAATCAGGGAACTTAGAAGTAAAATCGAAAAATCAATAAATTTATAAAAAATCGAAGGTTTGGAAATAATTTGATTTTGTAGTCCTACCAGCTTGACATTTGGCAGAAAGGTAGGGTTTAGGATACAAAGTAAGGAAAAATTTAAAAATCCAGAAAAAAAGAAAACCAAAAAAAGAAAAAAAAAACTTCGAAAAATCGAATATAGTTTGATTTATTGGAAAATTTCCGGAAATTTAAATTTTAGCTTTCTTTTTATCCTAAACAGTATTTTTGTGCTAAATATCAAGTATCTAGGCTGCGAGTAATATCTCAGATGGATAGCACCTTTCCTGGAGTCAATTGAGTGTACTTTTGACACCCTCCTCCCATAAAGTAGTGCTTGCCTAGTTACCTGAAATTTCTTTAAGGTAACTTTTTCGAAAATCAGTGGATGATCTCCAAAAAGAGCCCAAAATCAAGAAAAGAAGGATTATTTACAAAAAGAAATGAAATCTCATCAAAAAGTCACCTGTAAAAAATGCAGCCAAGTCTCGTAACTCATTTACTGTAAAAAGTACTGAGATCGTATAAAGCCAAGTTTAACTATCTTATTAACTCTGAAATTTTCATTCACAAATCACTCCTAGTCTCTACATCTTTAGTTAATTATTATTTTGTGACTTGGCAATTAAGTAGCACGAGAATGTGATGTATATAGTTAGTCTTAATCAAATAATACCATAGCATATTAAGGTGTAATAACTTCCCTGTGCGTATATAATTTGCATTAATTAAATTATCCCATCCCATCCCATAACATAGTAAGGTGTAACAACTTCCCTGTGCTGCGTAATTGCCAAGTCACAAAATAATAATTAACTAAAGATGTAGAGACTAGGAGTGATTTGTGAATGAAAATTTCAAAGTCAATAAGATAGTTAAACTTGGCTTTATATGATCTCAGTACTTTTTACGGTAAATGTGTTACGAGACTTGGCTGCATTTTTTACAGGTGACTTTTTGATGAGATATTAATAATTGCATGAAGTATAACATTTTTCAGAAGCTTTCAAAGTTGAAAATCTGTCAAATTTCAAAAAGTGGCAGCAATTTTGGCCACTACTGTATATCCATAGTTTATCTTTCTTTAAACACTCTGTATTGAAAATAAAGTATCTACCATTTTGTTCACAGGTAGGTAGGTAGGTCTGGTAGATAAAAACCTTTTGTCTTTCCTTTATTGAGACATTTCTACATAGGGTAAAAAATTGTGTTAAGACAAATAATAACCATCTATTTTATTTGAAGCTTTTTTTTTTCGAAAAAGTTTCGAAAAAACATTAAGAAATAGTAGAGCACAAATAATTTTTTATACGATAACAACAAGCAACTTTTTCATACGATACCAGGGCCACAATCTATTTTTTTTTCAAAATACTTCAGGTCTCACTCTTCCTTCCAAAACGGATTTTTGCTCATAACTTTATAACTAGAAGAATTGGTGATTTTTGAAGGGAACTAAGTCCATATTTTGACTTTTCTCATTTTAAGAGGGTTTCAATGTTTTTTCATGCTTATTGATTGTTCCGAAAAGAAAGGAACTCAGTCCAGGAACTACCTATGAAGGAATTTAAAAGTTGAGTGATTTTCTTAAAATAAAATACATAAAATCCTTCCTAATATAAAATCTTATCATTAGTTTAATATTGTTTTATTTATTAACCTTATATTTTCCTTAATTATCCTTATATTTTTTACCTTAAAAAAATTATTATGTTTTCTTGTTAATTAAAGATAACATTAAAAAATTCACATCAATACAACTCTCATTTGATTATAAATTTTTTCATAAAATTGTTTATGCATTTTTTCTTTGTTCAATAAAAATTACAAGATTTTTATAAGATTTTTTTTGTGTGAATACCCTGTTTAATGTTGATAAGAACCAGAAATATAATGTTGATGAGTCCAGAACTTAAACGTAATATAATGTATATTGTAAATATGTCATCGGATGTTTTTTTTTTTTTAATTAAACAAAAAGCTACACGAATATCTACAAAAAAGTAACAAAAAAGAAAAAATTGTAAAATTTGTTATTTGATAGGCCTGCAATTGTTTCTTTTATTCTCCAAAAGTTTTTTAAACTAGGACTTGTGCGTTTGAGCAACCACCGATTCAATAAAACTATTAAAAATATTTTTTTTACCCGACACCACTTGCTTTCGGTGAATTTTAAACATATAATGAGAAATGTGAGAAGTAGCCATCATTCGCATCCAAACAGTGCTGCACTATACACTTCACATTTCGAAATATAATTCAGAATACACATAGTGTATAATTAGAGATCTACATAAGAGACAGATTGGACATTGACGAAATATACGCCAATTTTTCATTAAAATCAGATGGATCGCCGTAGAACGCAATAAATATTCATTAGCGTCTAACACTTTTTATTCTATTAAAAATTCTACAAAAATTTCATTTTATATGCGTTCAGAGTGTCTTTTAGAACATAAATGTAAGTCTATTTTCAATTTAGTGTTTAAAAATTCTTAGACAATGCATTTTCTACAATTTGTACTTTTTGTGTTATAATATGTTTCGTATTCACTATATTCGACACCGGTACTCATGTTACTTACCCATCATACGTAGTATAGGGTAAGTCTTGTAATCGTTTCGAAAATCGAAATTTTTTTTTGACGGATTTACACGTTTTAGACACTGAAGATTCCGAAAAACATATTTTTAGACAAAAAAAAAATTGCCGTCCGTCTGTGTGTCTGTAAACGCTCTATCTGCCGAAAAAATTGAGATAGAGACTTGCAATTTGGTATGTACTTAGTATGTAATGATGGGAAGAAGCCTATTTCATTTCAATAACCTCGATTAACCGTAACTATTTTTTTCGGACTCTCGAAATATTCGTTCTGATAAAAGGTATATAAAATTTTCCGAAATTGGTTATTTTAAGAAATGAATATAAAAGACAATAAAAAAACATAAATTTTGCATACAGCATGCAGTCGATTAGATAATGAGTTGACGAGATATTTGGAATCCTATTTTCCACACTCTTCGATTTTTCATGACCCTGTATTTCATCCAAATTTCACTTCAAAGATATATTTTAATTGGAAATTTGACACTTAATCAGATGCAATAAACCGCTAGTTAATATGATTATTATTTTTTTAGTTATAAGGATGTTTCTTTTAAGCAATTCAGTAATCGAGCCTTTAAAGTTTATGACGTCATCAAGCCAAGATTTTATTTGAATTGCAATGCATTTTATAAGTAGTTTACACATTTTTATTTTAATATTTTACAGTATGCATATCCATGATGGGTAAGTATTACGGTGGCCCCCAATGACTAGTTTACGTATGCAAACGTTAATAAAGCTCAAAGTTGCAGTAATCTTATAAATGCGGTCTAATCTACTCTGAGAGTTGTTTATAAGAAAATGGAATGCTTGTCAGCTGTCTCAGCGTACTGTCATGCGTTCGACGTCAGTCATGCGAGCCTGGAATTTCCATTCATAAGAGTAGCATTAGGCTATTCAGTGAATGTAGTGGTACCTTATAATAGGCCAATTCACTGGCGCTGCTCGCTTATTGCTTCTTTTATTACTTGATAGACCGTTTGTTCTTACGAAGCGTTTTTGAAATTAACAGTATCAGTGACGAGGGGAAAATTTGAAACTACAACGGTCAACGTTGTTTATGAGAAAAAGTATACATTAAAGGAGTATTACTTGAAACTCCTCGATACACCAACCAAGAAGACAATTAATAAGGTTGTTGGACTGCATCATTTCATAAATTGTATTCAGAAAAATGTAATTTGGTTTGCAATATTCTCATTAATTTTACCACCAGCCGCCATTGATCATTAAATACAGGGTGATTTTTTTTTTAAGTTGTGAAAGTAAAACCCTATAACAAAAGAACCACTGATCCAAATGACCTAAAATTTCACCAGTATGCTCCCAAAGCAATGGGAATTTTTTAGGCATGGTTAAAAAAACTTAAAATCGCACCGACAGATAGCGCTGTACATGCAGTAAAGTCGGGAGACGAACTTGCACCCGGCACACGCACATTGGCGATAAAAACGTGAAGTACGCACATCTCGTGTTCATTATTCTACGAAAATCCTCGCAATGACTGCGCCATTGACGGACCGTGCGTTGTTAGTGAAACTGTATTATCAGAATAATGACAGCGCAGCAACTGCTCTTAGGAGATTTAGGACACTTAAGAATTTAAGAAAAGGTCCAATGACGACAGAGGGTCTACGGAAGATGGTTTCTCAAAGTACCGTCCATTGTTTTCCTCCCACAGACGATATTCTTTGTTTCTGCTACCTTACAGCGTCATCTGTCGGTGCGATTTTAATATTTTTAACGCTCCTAAAAAACCCCATTGCTTTGGGAGCATACTGGTGAAATTTTAGGTCATTTGGATCAGTGGCTCTTTTGTTATGGTGTTTTACTTTCACAACTTTAAAAAAAATCACCCTGTGTAATTATCTTCCTTTTCATACCTACGTTTGAAGTTTTATTTAACTTAGCATTTATTATTTTTCTAATTAAACATGTTCTAGCGCTTAAATCCATTTTTGTGTTATTTTTTTAAATATATTACATATATATTACTAAGTAAATGTAACTATTATTTTAAAAAGACTTTTTTTTTAAGTATAGCACTTCTTAACATATTATAATTCAAAATAAAGTAAAAATAGGATGCAAGAGAGAAATTTTAATTATTTTTCATGTAAAATAATAAATGAATTTTGAAACTTCAGTTGCACCCACACTGAAATTTGTCAGATAATTTATTTATTAGGTAACAAATTAAATAAGAACAATGTACGTTTTGGCGTAATATTTTACCGAAAATCCTTTTAAAAGGAATATCGGAAGACGTGACAGAAGAAATAAAATGCCAGATATGAAGTAAAATGTACGAGATTTTACGCATTCTGATATGTAGTTTATGCATAAAATTTTTAAGATGGCTTAGAGAGCATTCAATACGTAGGCGTGGGATGGAAGCATTTTATTTTGTGACATAAAAATGGCAGGAATTTTTAGAGTAAACTCTCGCATTTATTTTACGAAACACTTAAAATGTCTCCTCGTTAAATTAAGAACACTATAAAATTTTTCAGGAATACCTTGCAGCTACTTTATGAAACACTTAAAATGTATTTTCGTTAAACTTTAAACAGTATTAAATTATTTCCCATAATACCTGCCAAGACATGTTATGCTTAAGAGGTGTTTGGTATTTATTATAATAAATATAAAGAGAAGGGAATATATTAGTAATTGCCATTGAATATAATGAAATATCATGTATGGTCATTGATGAAAGTAACATATTTCTGAATCTACAAAATGCCAATTTATGGAATGATTCCTCATCTCAAGGAAAATATATTAAAATATATAATATAAAGTCGCAGGCAATCTATATATATATATACCGCTAAGGAACATGGCAGCGAAAAGCCGGTTATTTCTCTTTTCCTGTTGGCAACGAAAGGTTTATTTTCACTAATTGGTGAATATTAAGAAAAGTATTGACGTATCGATTTAAAAAAACCACACATATGTAGAATTTTTTTCTGCAACCGAAAATCCAATTTTTTGTAAAAATCGGCCGTTAATTGTTCTAATTTTTTTCAGAAAACTAGCTATTGTATGAAATAGAAAGAAAATAAACTGCGAAGTCAAACCAAAAAACGTTTCATTTTGTTATTAACTTAAACGTTAGCCCCATTTTTGTACCTTATGCAATTTAACCGGATTCTTATGGTGTCAACGTTACTGATGTACATATTTGTGATTGATTTTTAGAAATTTTACTTCTTACGTACGTAACGATGTTTTTTTTTTTTTTTTTTTTTTTTTTTTTTTTTTTTTTTTTTTGCGAGTTGATAGGTAACCAAATTATAATTTACATTCTTTGTAACGTGCACCATCAATGTTATGCGGTTTGAAATTTTATATTTAAAAGAAATTGGATCCGAATAGAGAGAATAGGAATATTTGAGAATTTCCGTATTCTTCTCATGCCAACGCAGAATAAACAAAGAAATCGAGAAAAATATAATATCATGTATGCATTCATTATATATATGTATCTATGTATTAATGTGTACGCATATTTGTATTCATATGTATATTTGTAGAGACGAATTTACGTAATCGAGTTTGCAGAAAACTGGCGTATTTTATTGATCGTTATTTAACGCGAGCGTGTATTAAAGAACCGGGAATAGATTAATTTTGCAAGAAACGAAAGACCATCTAATTACGTACTAATAAGTTATATATATATATATATATATATATATATATATATATATATAACCAAAAGATGTTTTAATCATTCGATATTCGTTTTAAAATAATCGACCAGCAACGTTAGCCTACTAGTTTAAATAAAATTCTGAGTATTTATCCCTGGAACCCTTGATCAGTATTATAATAAAAATTGAATACATTTGTAAGCACCATGAAATTTTAAATATAATGTAGAGACGTTTATGGAAGTTAATGACTTCTGAATATACAACATACCAATTCATGAGATGATGCATTAGTTCTAGAAAACAAGTAATATAAAAACTAGTCGTTGGGGGCCACCGTAATACTTACCCATCATGGATATGCATAATGTAAAATATTAAAATAAAAATGTGTAAACTACTTATAAAATGCATTGCAATTCAAATAAAATCGTGGCTTGATGACGTCATAAACTTTAAAGGCTCGATTACTGAATTGCTTGAAAGAGGTTTTTCCTTATAACTCCAAAAATAATAATCCTATTAACTAGCGGTTTATTGCATCTGATTAAGCGTCAAATTTCCAATTAAAATATATCTTTAAAGTGAAATTTGGATGAAATACAGGGTCATGAAAAATCGAAGAGTGTGGTAAATAGGATTCCAAATATCTCGGCAACTAATTATCCGATCGACTTCATGCTTTATGTAAAATTTATGTTTTTTTTATTGTCTTTTATATTCATTTCTTAAACTTGCGACAGTTTCTTAACATTTGTGTTAGGAATTAAGTTTCAATCTTTTAACACAATATAGTAAAATTTGTCCTCTGCCTTTTTTTAATTTTTCGCGAAATTGTCATGTGATTTTTAGCATTTTTTATCTTTCCGAGGCAATTTTTTAAACATTCGTACGAGAAATCTGGTTTTATTTTTTCAGCCGATATAGTACATTTTCCACTCTGCGATTTTTTAACTTTTTCAAAATTTATTATGCTATTTTTCGCGTTCCGCGGCGATTTTTTTTGACATCCGTAAACGGAATCCAACTTCAATCTTTTAGTCTAATATAGCAATTTTTTTTTATCTGCGATTTTTAGATTTTTCACGAAATTTTTATACAATTTTAAGCGTTTCGCGGCGATTTTCTTAAACATTCGTAAAATATATCATTTCAATTTTTCAGCCCGATATAGCAAATTTTGTCCACAGTGATTTCAAAATTTTTCTTAATTTTTTTATGTGATTTTTAGTATTTTTCCGCGTTTTTTGGCAATTTTTAAGCATTTGTGATGCGAAGCTGGTTTCATCCTTTTAACCCATTATTGTAAAATTTAGCCTCTACGATTTTTAAATTTTTCATGAACTTTTTATGAGATATTTTGCTGTTTTTTCGCGTTCTGCTGCGATTTTTAAACATTCGTAAAATGAGTCCAGTTTTTTTATAAGCAGATATTTTCAATTTTGGAACCGGTTGGAACCGGTTCTGAAAGTGAAAGTACTCTTATATAAAAAAACTGGAACCAAACTCGAAAAAGTAAAAACTAACAACGTTAGAGATCGACGTCTACTATCCTATGCAAAACAAATCCTTTAAAAATATTGAAATGCGAGCGAGAAATCGCACAAGAACCTTCCCATAGACTTAACATTAGCTTGCTTGTTTTTTCGAGTGACTGATGTAGACTCTTAAACCTGTTCTAAAAGACAAACTCGTTTTTTATTATGTTATCCCAGTATCATGTGAAACAAATGACATATATTGTGTTTAATTACTGATAATAATTATAAAATATGTTCAAAGTTAAGAATTTCCAATATACATTTTTATTCAAAACATATATGTTTCCTTTATAGGGTGTTTCGGGATTAATATGACAGTTTGCAAATAGTATAAACTAATAGGTTGTCTTATACAAACATACTCTACGTATATTTGTGCTCTATGATTTCCGATGCACTCATGATGCCAAATATAACGGAAAGGAAAGAGTAAAAACCATCAATATTGGGAAAAAGTAACTTACAGTATGATGATTCGCGCTGGTCATCCAATTGCTCCTTTAAAACATCTAATCATTATTTCTTAAACACTGTAAAGAAGATACGAAATGTAACGACGAGGTTCCACAAAGCCTACGAAACGATACAACACAAAATGTGATACTGTTCGGATTAGCTTCTGTGAGGGGGATGTTCCAATCCCAACGTTTGATCCCCTACATTGATTGCAAACCTATGAACTATGAACCTATGAACCTATGAACTAAGGTTCAACTCATAGGCAGAATTATGGATTTTTTTTAAAGTGCATGATCCAGATTCCATAGCCACCCTAGAGACCGTTGAATTACTTGAGGGAGATTTCTTTCATCAAACTCTCTTTGTATTGTTGTAATTTTTACGTCACATTTCCATTTTTCCATTAAAATGTCTTTTGACTAGGATATTTTATTTTTTAGTGTTTCACCAAAGTCTGCGAAATTTATCCCGAATACCCTGTATATCTAAGGGAAAATAATTAGATATATTTCCTCTCAGCACTGTTTAAATTACTTATTTATAATATTTGTTCTTCGAATGAAATATGAAATCGATTATCCCCATTCCCGATTCAGCGTATTAAGTATTAGAATGCTAATACTCTAAACGATGTTTTTAATTTGTATTTTTATGTTCAAAGAAACATTAAATACCAAATAAAAGATTACACTTCACAAATTGCCTAAAGTTATCAGTGTTATTAAAATATATTATCTGATATATTATGCAACATATATTATGCATATTATAAATATATATTTTTTATGCTATTCATTAAATTTACTTTTTCAGACGTATCAAACACAGTAATAAAATAAATACTCATTTGATGTTTTTTTTTTCTTTTTTTCAATAAAATCATCTGAATAAATTTAACTTATACCAACATAATAAAAAATCTTGGCGATTGAAATAAAATCTACTCCTGATAAATATTCACGCGAAAATATAAACTCAAATAATAACTTCAAATCAAATATTATTATAAAAACATTCTCAAAGTTAACTTAAAAAAACTTTTTCTGAAGTTATATCTAATAAAATATCACAGATATAATCTAAAAACTCCAGATTATCACATAAAACTAATAGGAAAAATATGGGCACAGTTGCCATATAGGAAATACCAAATCAATTTTAATTTTTGCAATTGTATTTTAAGGCTTCGTTCATCTCACGAAACCCTATTAGTCCCGCTTCGTTGTATGTCCGTCACAGAGCCGGTTCTCAGAAATTGTATAACCTACAGAAAATGAAATTTTGTGTACCTACAGATGAATACCTACTATGAAGCTGAAAATCATAAAATAAAAAAAATAGTATTATTTTAATACAGAGAGATAAAAATCCAAAAATATAAGAGCCTTTTCCTATTAAATTTAAACATTTTTCGTTATAGCAATTGCCAACAATTAAGAATCCACAAGATAATCCTTTCTACAATAATTAATTTTCTATTGAAAGATTTCCACGTGAAAAATGAAAATGAAATAAAAAAGTTTCACCAATTGAAAAAAAAGATTAATATGACGTCATATTCAAACATTTCTCAATAATACAAAGATTATGAGTATGTGTAAGTACAGAAAGCAGATTAATATGATGTCATTAGAGAAATAAAAAGAAAAATAATCTGACGTCCTATTGGAAGTTTAACGGACTTTTTCAAATGTTTGATAATAATACAAAGATAGTATCAATATGAGTAATAGAGAAAGCAAGTAGATATGACGTCAGCAAGTGATTATAACGTCATATTAGTTTGAGGAACGTACTGAATCATGATAAAAACCCGATTATGGAAATATTGGAATATTTTAACATTTTGAAGGTACAGCATGTTTAATTTTGAAATTGATTTTTTTTAAAGTATCGCATTTAGTCCACATGACAAATATTATTATGGAAGAGTATAATAGCGGGCTTCGTCTACTATCGGGCTGGTTCAGATATATGAAAAAATAGAGCGATAAATTTTTACTTTATAAAAAACATAACTTTTTCTTTTTTTTTTTTTTTTTGAAGATGAAATTTATTTGGATTTATTAAAGAGAGGATAAAGTGTTTCGAAAGGACTATTAAACGAAACCCTTAGTGCGATCTTCGATCACACTTACTCACTTGTTATTTAATTAGTCATCGAAACAATTATAACAAAATTGAAACCACACTAAAAACACAATTTTTTTATTAAATAGAAAGTTATACTAATCTATGTCTCAGTAGATAAAAATATATAAATTTCCTAGTCGAGGTTCAACGATTCGATTGCATGCGGGATGCATGGAACTTTCCTTACACACATGTAATTGTACAAATTCTTACAACAGTGCATTTCACGCAAGTAAAAACTTATGTTTATATGCATAGTACATATAAAAAAGGATTGAACTTGTCTGAAATATATATACAGGGTGGTTATAATATAGGTATCTCTATTCGGAGCTGTCTGTAGCTTGAAAGAATAACCCGAATGAAACCAAAATCGGTACACTCATTATTCGAGAAGGGGGGGAAAATGCAACATAAAAAAATAGTTGCAATAATCGTGCACAGATGGCGCTTCGGGACCTGCCGGTGCAGACGCCGTTGTGTACCGTGGAGGTGTCTCAAACCTTAATGACTTAAAAAATCGCATATCACAACGTGTGGAAAACATCATACCTGATGCCTTTTACATTCCGCAGTTGAGCACGTCGCGCGCGCGCGTGCACCGGCTGGATTGTTTGTCCTACAGCGCAATGAACTTTATCGGCACCGCCATACGAAAGCGTAATCACATTCACTGGGACACTTTCCAATAAATTAGGTTTTTCTTCTGGTTTTATGCCTTGATTCTTTGTTCTTGTATTACACATTACATTTCATACTCAAAAGCGCCATCTGTCGGCAATTATTGTAATTATTTTTTAATGTTCCATATTTCTTCCCCCTTCTCTAATAGTAAGTGTACCGATTTTGGTTTCATTCGGGTTGTTCCTTCCAGCAACAGACAGCTCCAAATACTTATATTATAACCCCCCGGTATATATATATATATATATATATATAGAGAGAGAGAGAGAGAGATTGGTGTAATTATTTTATAACTTTATTATGTTTTTCTTACAATTAATTAATTAATTTACTATTTGGAATTTAATTCAAACAGTTAATCTTTGCTTCTACAATAGTTATACATTTTAAAATATAAAAAAAAATGTTTTTACTTCATCTTAATTTCAAATAACGAATTTAAAAATTCTTATAATACATGTGTATAGTAAAATATTCCTTTACCAAACCGAATCCCTATTTTTAAACTCGATTTTTTATTATTCATTTTCTGTACGCTCTTTGTGTTTGAAATTTCAATAAACTTTGAACAAGATAAATAGATGCAGCAGAGAAATCCAGTTATGTGTTTTGTAACTATTCTTAAGGTATATACAGTTAATCTAGATAAGAGAAATTTATTAAAAAAAAAAAAAAAAAAAAAGATAACTTCACAGACATAAAAAACGAAATCTCAAGATTTACATATTGTGATACGTGGAAGAACAACTGAAATACAGTTTTTTGTTAGTATCTGAAAAGTTCTTTTGAGTTCAAATTCTTAAATTTAATATTGAGAAGGAATATGACTGAAAAAGAATTTTATTTCTTTATATTAAATATATGATAGAGTAAAGAAAGAAATATAAATTAATTTCCTATCTAACGCAGCAAACACATGCTTGCAAGCAAAAAACACGCATACTCATTTATGTAGATTAATAAATATTTGTTTTTTAAATTACTTTAAAAAATCCACGTTTTATCCTCACAGTATAATTTGTTTTACATTACTTAACCCCATCATTACAATTGTCAAATATACGTTCTAATGAGAGCGTATGTTTTATTTTTTATTTTTTGAACCAGAATATTTTAATCGTAAACTTTGCTTTGTTTAACTGTAGAATGTTTGGATTAAATAAACTGCCCTTTTTGTTTTTTGATGGGGTAGACTTAACGCTTTTTCCTGCTTTACCCAAGCCTTTATGCGAACGATTCCCCTTTTGAAACAGTTAAACATCTTGCTCATCATCTCTTTACTTAATTTTCTACGCAATTATTCTATTTTAATGCTTTTCTACTCATTTTATGCTTTTTTTCCTTCTCTTTACACTCTTATACTGCAAATTAATTTTGATTGGCTGGATTACTTATTTCGGATTGGCTGATGAAGTTCTCAGTCGAATATTTTCTTTTCTTTCGTTTTTAAGTGCTAATATGCTATATATTTTTTTTTTCTCACGGCTCCTATATAATGTGATATACAACTACTCATATACCGGGAGTGGAGTTCTTTTACAACTGGGAATCCCACTAAAGCAATAAAAATTTTCTATTTCTGTTTTGGATGAAATACGGTAAAACATGTTAAATAACATTTATTAAAATTTAAAATGTCGTTAAATGACGCTCGTTCTGAAGGGATTAAAGGACTGATGGAAAACGCTCCTATAAATCAGAGTTTTCTCGGTTATATCAATTTAATTCATTTTAAGAATTATTATCCATTGTACAGCGTAGTTATAATTAAAGTTACACTATTCAGACCAAATCTGGAGCCCATCCTGATTGACGGATGTCGTTGAAACTTGGTTGAAACTATGTTATATCGATCGTGGGTAAGGGAAATATCTAATAAAAATAGTTCAAATTTCGACCACCAGGTGAAAAATGGCGTATAAAGAACCGGAAATAAAAATTGAAAACGAAAAACTTTATTTAATCACAACATTTGTTCAATGTTCATTCCATTTATGTCAATAACATGTTCAAAAGAAACACGAAGTGGTTCTTCAATAATTGAAGTGACACGGCCTGTTATGCTTGCTTTCTGTTGTTTTAACGCACTTTAACAATGTCATTGACACAAATGGAATGCACAGTGAACAAATGCTGTGATTAAATACATTTTTCTGTTTTCGGTTCTTTATGAGCCATTTTTTCACCTTGTGGTCGAATTTTTAACTATCTATTTTTATTGGATATGCCTCATTTCCATGGTCCATATAACAAACATACGAAGTTTCAAAAAGATCCGTCAACCAGAAGGGGCTCCAAGTTGGTCTGATTAACTGATTGAACATTAATTATAACCACCATGTACATACCTGCTATGATATAGAATCATATTTATTTTTTATTTTATTCTAAAATTTAGAATTCCTATCTTAAATTTTCTCTATGTGAATTAATTTCCTTATTCAAAATCATTTTCTATTCTTTAACCAGAAAAGTAATCCTATTTTCTATCTCAAAATGCTCCCAGCTATTTTTATCGTAACATTAAATGTAGCTGTACGTTAGTTTTATGCGGTTTCAATTCTGAATATTATGTACTATCCACATGGACTTAACATCTGCCCTTCCATTTCTGTCATATCTGGTGTTAAAGCAAACGCCTTTTCAGTTCAACTTTACTGCTGTATCATAATGCAAAATCAACAAGTTTTGTTTCTCTTCTCATTAATACAGTCATCGCATTCTCAAAATAATTACGGAGTTATCTTTCTAATGTGGTTTTATTGATAAATTATCATTCTGGTAGATGACTTGCGAATTGTCGTTGAAAAAGGCAATACACATTTATTCATAACGGACAAAAATGGGGCATATGGTATCTGGCACATTCTTAGCAGTTTGCAGCTTTGCATGTCAAAAATGTTGGCGCACTCTCAGTGCAAAATTTTGATCAGATCTTCTCTAACTGTTGAACAAGAAGGTTCTATTATGTAGATGTGTAAGAGGACCACCCTCGCCCTTTCCATATGTGTCGATGTGTCCTGAGTAAAGAAAAGTTTCACATGACTATGCGTTTTTGTTTGAACTGATGTTTTCTGTTAACTGTATCCCATCAGGGGGGGGGGAACCCTCTGGTTTTAGCGATAAACGCAAATGTATGAAATTTTACGATCACATAAATGTTCCGAAAAGCATTCTCCGATTTTCCAGCCAGCTTCATCATACCTGCCAACGATATATTTTTTTTATTTAAATAAACATACTTTGAACCACAAGTTTAGTCATCAAGTAAGTACCACAGGTGAACAGGTGATATGTTCAATGAGATACCTAGTTTGTAAAACTCAACTCCCAGAATATGACTAAATGTGTATGATATCTTGAGAGAGAAAATACTTTAAGATAACAAAAATTGTAAAAGAGAGCATAAAATGCGTTAAATTGTAGTTTAATGCAATGAGAGAAAGTTTATAATAATAATAGGTAACAATAAGTTAAAAAGAATGTAAAAAAGTGCGAAAAATTACTGTCTAGTGCATTACAGCGTAATAGAATTTAAAAAAGTGCGTAAAAGATGCGAGAGATGGCGCCAAACGTTTACTGTCTAGTGCCTTGCAGGGTATGAGCTTAAATAGCAATTAGAGCGTAGGAAATGCAATAGATGGCGCGACGTGTCCATTAGATGAGAGAAAGCTAAAAACATTTCATTTGAAAATGAAGAGACTAGCGTGAGTGAAATTAGGAAGATAGAGTGTAGGATATACGAAAAAGCGATGTGTAAATTAAATTGAATAGGTAAAAAGAAATATGTTAACTGTTCGGAACAACAACGATTGCAAATGTATTTTGAGTGGTAAAGTGACTTTAAAAAAAATGCTGTTTTCATTGCCATGCATTTATAAAAACAAGAAATAATAAGAAGTCTAGCTGTATTTAAGAATACATAATATAAATGTTTTTTTAATGTATTAAAAGAAATACATAGGGTTTTTTTTTAATAAAGACAGAAAAAGGAAAAAGTATTAGCACCAAGTCTACTCTTCAAGTATAGTAAAGGAGTACTCTTTCTATGAATAGGTTCGCGAATGTCGTAATCAGGTAAATCATAAATAATTTCGTTGGGGACTTTATGCAAATACCGTAGAATTTACGGGAGAGAAATTTGATGCATTTAACGAGTGAAACAGTTTTAAGGTCACTACGGATTCTAGAGTTAAGGAGATATCTGGAACCATTACGAATCAGAAGGAGGTTTTTATTGTAACAGCGTTTAAGTAGATCAATATTAGTGTTAGCAGTGCATCCCCAGAATGGACAGGGATATGTGATGACAGGTAATACACATGAGTTATAAAGAAGCATTTTAAGAGAAAGTTTAGAGCTAAGAAAAAGTGGGGTTAATGAGTTGAATATGCCGGTAGCTTTACCGCGGATGTTAGTAATGTGGTTTTTAAAGGTGAGTCTTTTATCGAGCGTGACACCAAGGTATTTAGCTTTATCGGACTATGGGATGGTGGTATTATTAATAGTGAGACGACTAGGAAGTTTAAATGAACGAGAAAAGTACACAGCGGTGCTTTTATTTTCGTTTAGCTTTATTCTCCAAAGGTGACACCACTGTATGAATATATTAAGGTAATTTTGGATATTTTTGTACAGATAATGAGGGTGGTGTGCAGAAGAGTAAATAGTAGTGTCGTCCGCATATAATGCTAGGGAAATAAAAGGATTACGGGGTATATTATTAAAATAAATGTTAAAGATGATGGGGCCAATAATGGACCCTTGGATTACGCTACATTTAATGATGTGTAAGAGAGAGAGTGTATTATTAATGCGGACGAAAAAGTTACGATCGCCAAGATATGAGTATATAAAGTGTATAAGTCCGGATGGGACATGAAGCTGAATTAAGAAGTACCACATACAACCAAAACACATTCTTAAATATATATTTTTTAAACTTTTCCGGTATCTTCTATGTTTTTCTACAAAAAAATTGGAAGGTTGGCAGCCATGATTGAATTAAATAAAAATAATAATTTTTGATAAAGAGAACTGAATGCTTAATGAATTTTATGCTTATTACTTTTTTAAAATACTGAGTACACTTTAAAATATTTTCGTCAATAAATGTAAAACTTAATGGAAGCAAGTTGTCGAAAAACACTGTAAAAACGACAAGGGTTTCTTAATCTAGCGAAAAAATATATAAACATATAATATAACCTCTTCCAAGTTACGCACGATTCCGAAAAATGTTTCTTTATCTTCACAAACTTCAGATTTCAGAGATTTAAAGAAGCATTTCAGAAACAAAAAGTTTTTGTTTGTTTGTTTGTTTTCCGTATTTTTTGCAAACGTTTCTGGCTATGTTTTACAGTGTGCCTGATTTAATGAATATTCTTCATAGACCATTGTTTTAAAAATTCCTTTTTTAATATTGCTCATTTTTTAGGACAATGATATCAAGGTACAAATAATTAAATATAAAAATTTCGGTACATAATAATCGCATTTAAACATAATAATCGTATTAAAATTTAAATTATTTTTTTAATCTCTTATACTTGATTGAAAAATCCTTCTACCAGAATAGATGCTTCTTGACCTTCTTTACATCTTAAATTAATTTTTAATCAACACTCTAATTTAGGAAACAAACTTCTAAAGAAAAAATTTAAACTTGTATATGTGGAGCTCTTCAAATTTAATTCATGAAACGTTCAAGTGAACTAATGTTTATTTCCATGAAACCTGACTTTTAATTATTAATTTTCAAAAGTGTTTGTAACTTTCATAGCATATTACATCAAGCATTTTATCACATAACTATAATCAATTGATAATGAAAAATAATAAAATATGAATACATAATTAGCAATTCATTATTTTGTTTGTATTAAGGTCCACTTTTTCATTCATTTTAAATATTCCCAAACAAATATCAATATTAATCTAATATTATCTTTGTATTGGATATATTTGCAATGGAACATCCATATTTTAGAAATATTACATAAAAATATTGGCAATGAATGGCGAAATATGTCTTTCCAATATCGATGTAATACAGCAATATACCAGGTGATTAAAAATTAGATGTAATGACGATTATCTCTAAAACCGCTAATGATGGAAATATACTTCTATTATGACTTAAAATTAACGGGTTATAATAGTTTGAATTTTATGAATTTTCATAGTTTTCCGGCAGTAAAAACGAGTTTTTCAGTTTGTGAATAAATGTATTAACATTTATATTTTAAATGTAATAATATTATATATACATATACATATATATATATAATTTTTAAGCGATTTCAAAAAATAAGTTGCTCTTTGTAGTCATTGTGTATGTGTGTACGTATATATATGTATGTCCTGCATTTTTTCCAACAGCCACTTAACAAAAGTTAATGTAATTTTTACACCGTTTTTCTAGTACACAAGAAAGGTGTAGCTAAAATGATTCAACGTATCTTGTATTGTGTTTTTACAAGGACGTGTGAAATACTTTAATATGTGATTGTCTACTGCGTTTCATTTCTGGCGATGAGCAACAGACTGCATTTATAAATGTGAGAGAGGTGGGAGGTGGCATACGAGAAATAAAGTTTCATTTGTCAAAAATATTTTGGACAAAATATTGAGCAATGAGCAATTTTATTTGCCATTTTAAAAAAATAAATGGCGGCATATCAGCAATAAAATTTGACGAGTCAAAATGATTTTGGGAAAAATCTAGAGTGATGATCAACTAGATCAACACCATTTTACAGATAATGCTTAAAAGCTATTATCAGAAGTCACTGCAGATCTGTCGATCAACACCAGTGTAGAGGCGATTACATCCAACAACTCCGGCAACTTTCGTAGATGTTTATTAGTGACCTAATCATCATATATATTATTTCTCCTGTCAACATCCCTTTTTCTCAGAAAATACGAAACGCAGAACGACGAATGAGATACCATATGAAAGGATTTGGAACAGGCTTCTGACATAGCACACTTACATTTTCCTAAAACATGTTTTTTGATTAAAATTTACTGATAATTAAAAATTAAATCGGCATTGATTTCATACAAGAAATGAAAGGTTTTCCTCAAATTACTTTTGCCAAAAAAGTAAAATACCACATTATATGATGCTCAGATTATAAAAAAACACCGCATGGGTTTATTTTATATTTATGATTAAAAAGCAAAATTGAAATGTTTAGATTTATATTTCTATGTCCCATGTTTTTCCCGAAGCGGACGACGTCATCCTCTAATGCAGTTAAAATACGATTGTTAATTTTTCTTTATTCGCGCGTGCCTTTTGCAATCTTGAATCAATTTTTACTCTAACTTTGATGGAATAAATTAGATGATATTCTGGCTTGACTAAACACTAAATGTCGCTGCAGATATTTTTTTCCTTAATTTTTCTTTAGAAGTTTAAACCTGCATCTAATAAATATTACATATTGATAAAAAATATTAGATTGCAGTGCGAAATCATCGCACTGCAATCTAATAATAACTCGTTGTAACTTTCATAGCATGACTTTCATAGCAAAACTTTCATAGGTGTACGCCCCACTGGTATTTAAAAAAAGTTGTTTGCTATTTTAAGAAGTAAGTTGTTTTGTTGCTACAAAGCAAAATATTGATTGTCTATTAAACTGATTTAAAACAAGCCAAACTCTGAAACATAACCCAATCAATTTGACTCATTATTAGGTTGCCAAATACTTGGAATGTAAAACTTACGCATTTTATGACAAAAAAATGGCACAGAAGGAAAAGTGCAAGCTTCAGTATCTGATGCATTAAATGAAAGATTTTCTAATTATAACGTTTCGTATTTATCTATGAAAAATTGAAACGATATTTAACTTTTAACACTTCCACATAAAAATCATTAATTAATCATTAAATTTTAACCTTTTCATCAGAATATTATGAAGAAATGTTACAGATATTTTAAAATTTTCATGATATTTCTTCCCACAAACTTTTACAAGAATTACGATAAATTATACATCGTGAATTTCTTCAGTTATTGTCATTCTTTCACTTTCTATTTTTGGTAATTAAAAAAATCTCATAAATCGGCAATAAACACAAACCAGAGAGTGTTTAATTGGAACATAATTCTTTCGATGAATAGCAGCAATCGACTACTTTTTAACTTTTTCTACTTTAGGAAAGACAAAAGTAGCTAAATTAAGGCCTGATTTATAATTACCTTTACAAAGGGGTAATTTTTTTTTTGCTTCATTTCTAAAACTCATCATAAATAAAATTTATCACAACGAATTTACAAATCTAGTGTTGCGTAACATCGCAAATGTATATACATATTAGAAAGTAGACTTATTAATAACTACATCATACAATCTAGCGTTGCCAGTCTTGAGGCATTATACCGAAATAGGCCTGTTTACCGAATAGGCCGTCAAGCCCAAGCTTCACGGGCTGAATACAAAGGGGAATAATACAAAGAAATACACTAAAATACAAAGGGGCCCCCAAATTTACTTTTCAAAACTAATTTTTAGAGGGAAAAAATTCTGTGAGAGTAAAAAATGTATTTTTTTCCCTTAATTACAGCTACTAAATTTTTCCCCAGACTATTACTGACACATTTATACTCTTTTTTTTTCTGTTGATATAATCAATGGTATAAAAACAGTGATTAAATGCAACTTATTTTCATTTTTCTTATGTTTTACATTTTATTTTCAAACGTGCTAAAAATAACAAAAAATTCAATCTGTATACTTATATTTTATTTATATTCATAAAGAGTGGAGAAATGATATAAAATATGGAGAATAGGTTATTTAAGTAGAGGGGAAAGTAATTAACATTCAGGTGATACCAAATTTCTGTTTATAAAATAGAAGCAAAATTGTATTGCAGCCAAGCATAAATTTACATCAAATATTTTTTGTCTCTGCATTGTTCTTACCACTGGCAATTCCTGCAATTTGTAAAGTATAAAATATATTTTGAAGTTCAAATATTCGCACCTGTTCCATATTTGTAAATTCATTTACAAAATTAATTTGTTATGTATAATTATGTATATAATAATCTTTTTTTATATGTATATAGGTAGTTAGTTTTAGTTTAATATTTAAAGTGTTGTTTACTCGAAATTTTGATGGTAAAAATTCAAATTGTTGAAGCATAATTGGCAGAGTAAAAGGAGGGCCCCCTGTGCGACTTCGGGCTTCCCCTACTTCTAAGTCTTAAGTGGTCCCTGGCATTATATGAAGAACGGTGTTGATTGGACTGCCTTTATAAACAAGAAATCGGCGACATACGAGTAATAAAATTTCTATGGATCGAGAGGATTTTGGACAAAGTCGTGTTTGGTGAGCACCCAGATTGCCGTTATATATAAGATAGCGTCGACATACGTGCAATACAATTATATGGGTTTAGAGGATTTCGGACAATAACTTTGCGAGTCTGCCATTATCGCGAAGCTGATGTTTGTGGATAGCTGTTATTCGTTTAACAGATTGTGTTCAGACGAATATTGCCACGTTCTGAAATATAGGTTTCTACAGTTTGAGCAAAATCTTCTAATTTGTGCATGAGCCATATGCATATGCCACTACTCTTTAAATTTATAAATATACTCGAATGACAACAACGTAAAAATAATTGAATGTGGATTTCACTTTCTTGTTTCAAACCACTTTTGCTAAAATACGCCAACAGAAGATCAATAAGTAAATAAAAATAAGACAATGTGATTAACATGATTTTTTTTTGCACCACATGTTTGGATAAAACATCTGCGCATTTTCTTTTTACAGTACTTTGTAGAAACTACATTTAATTTTTTCCCTCATTACAATTGTATTCTTTTTTTAAACATAAATTTCTATACAGTGAGACAATATATTTCATCCTAACAAATATTACACGTGAATAAATTAAATTGTGTATAAAAAAGAAGACATATCATACATTTTATATTTCATTAAACTATGTATTCCATTTTTATTAACATGAAAATAAATTAAATAATCTCGCGTTTCGTTCTTTATTTCTTATAAAGCTACATTTAAACAGGAAAATTTGTATGTACTGTCCCAAGGTATTTATTTTATTTATGAATTTTCTGTTTTCTCTACGAAATAATGTATTTTTCAAATGGAATATTGTATGAATACACAAATAAAATGAATTTATTGAATTTTCCGCATTTTGTGTGTCCCATTAGTTTTAAATATTTCATTAGCAACATAACGTTGGAACATACTGTAAACATTGAACACATTATTATAGTACTTGTCAGTTTTAAACGATTTAAATATACACTATATTGCCAAAGGTGATTGGTCACTTGCGATTTTAGACGTTTTGTTAACTATCTAGAAAATTACATGAGGAATTAACCTAAAACTGCAGGCGTGTAAACAGTATAATATAGGTTATATATTTCCGCGAAGATTTTTTCACGAAACCCCATAGGGGACGGTCAACAAATTGAAAAAGAACGAATATCTTTTGGATAACCCTGTAAAAACTAATGTAGCAAAGGCTTTCAAACTCGAGATTATTAATAAGTGGCTTATTGTGATATACTGTGTTCATTTTTATGAGGATAGCATGTATACTCGTAGAGAAATTAAAGTTTTTATAAAAACAGTCCCAAATTTCGCCTAGTTTTTTGCTTATAATTTGCAGAGTTCTTCATATAAAAAAAAGTTCTTTTCAGAAAATATAACAAACAACATTATACACAATACTCTGTAATCAGAATTAAAAAATAATAAAAATTGGATGAAAAATGAGCAGGTTTACTAAAAAATGATTCACTGCGCATGCGCGAATGCAATCAAAATATAATATGCATAATGTATTAGCTAAGTATATAGAGCAACTTTTGTGAAAGTCTCAAAATCATAGCTAAAAAATTCTGAAAATTATCATCGATAGAATAAGCTCGAAATCCGTTGCTCCCAAAAAGAAGCAAAAAGATGAGGGGTTGTATCCAAATATAGTAGTACGTACAATATTGTGTACGCTATCTTGGCACTAATCAACAGATATTTGATACAACCCCTCATCTTTTTGCTTCTTTTTGGGAACAACGGATTTCCAGCTTATTCTATCGACGATAATTTTCAAAATTTTCAAGCTATGATTTTGAGACTTTGACAAAAGTTGCTCTATATACTTAGCTAATACATTATGCATATTATATTTTGATTGCTTTCGCGCATGCGCAGTGAAACATTTTTTAGTAAACCTGCTCATTTTTCCTCCAATTTTTATTATTTTTTAATTCTGATTGCAGAGTATTGTGTACAATGTTGTTTGTCATATTTTCTGAAAAGAACTTTTTTTTATATTAAGAACTCTGCAAATTATAAACAAAAAACTATGCAAAATTTGGGACTGTTTTTATAAAAACCTTAATTTCTCTACGAGTATACATGCTATCCTCATAAAAATGAACACAGTATATCACAATAAGCCACTTATTAATAATCTCGAGTTTGAACGCCTTTGCTACATTAGTTTTTACAGGGTTATCCAAAAGATATTCGTTCTTTTTCAATTTGTTGACCGTCCCCTATGGGGTTTCGTGAAAAATTCTTCGCGGAAATATATAACCTATATTATACTGTTTACACACCTGCAGTTTCAGGTTAATTCCTCATGTATTTTTCTAGATAGTTAACGAAACGTCTAAAATTACAAGTGACCAATCACCTTTGGCAATATAGTGTATATATTTGTATATTATATGTGCATATTCGCATTATATTTCAGTTTGAAAAAACACACTTCAAATTATTGCATTAAAATGTATTATTTTTTTAAACATAAGTTTCCATAAACCATTACCATAAATATATTTTTCCTAGAAAATAAAGCAAATGAATAAATTAAATTATCTTTCACAAAGAATACATATCATCTCGTTTCATGCAAATTTTAAGCAAAAATTGCTTTTTATTTTTCATAAAAAATACCAACAACTTTATGCTTCGTACATATTTTTACAAAAATACGTTTAAAGTCGTAAGTTGTACGTGAAAACACAGTGTTTTTTATGAATTTTCTGTTTGTTCCGCGAAATACTGAATCATTTTAAAGTTAAATATATGGATGATGCAAACAAAATGAATTTATTAAATTTTCTCATTATGCATCTCATTACTTTTAAATGTTTTGTTAGAAAAAAAAGAAGTGTTGTAATATTTTGTTAAGGTTGAATAAAAAATTAATGTGCGTTTGCCAGTTGTAGGAGACTCAAATAAATGAAAAGTTATCATTTAAAAAATACATATCCATATATAATTTTCTTCCTTGAGAAAAAATAAAAATGAAAACATTTCCAAATATCGTTAGTATTTTTTTAAACATAAAATTACATAAATAATGAGATTCCAATTTTTTTTTCTTTTAAAAACAAACCAACACATGAATAAATTAAAATGTCTTCTTGAAAAGAAGCATATAATCTCGTTTCATACAACATTAATTTGAATATTAGTTTTTTTCCATTTTTGAAAATGTACTAAATGATCTCATGGTTTGCTCCTTATTTCCATAAAAATGCGTTTAAGAATGATAATTTGTATGTGAAGTCTGGGGGTGTTTAATTTATTTATGTTTTTGCTGTTTAATATACAAAATAAAATGTATTTTTTAAGCTCAATATATAAATAATTTTAAACAAAATAAATTTATCTAATTTTCTGCATTATGTATACTATTACTTTTTTGGTGAGAGGGGAAAAATGTCCGGCAATGTTTAGTTAAGGTAAAAAATATATATTATGCGTGTAAGCCAATTTTAAACGCTTCAAATAACTTACAAATACATATTTGTATAATTCATGTTAGTTTTTTCATTTTCTGACAGTTTAAGAAAAACACATTTGACATTATTTTTTTACAAAAGAATTATTTTTCCAAGAAAAATTCCCATAAATCAAGACATTATGCATTTTATTGAAAATAAAGAAATATAATAAATTAAACCATGTTTCGGATAGGAAGCATATCACATCGTTTCATAAAACATTAACTAAATATTCATTTGTTTTCATGAAAATGCATTAAAAGACATGAGGTTTCGTTTTTTATTTCGATAAAAATTTATTTAAGCATGAGATTTGCACATAAAGTCCCAGTATGTTTAAGTGATTTATGGCTTTTCTTTTTTACTCCACGAAATAATATATCATTTGTAAGTTAAATATCCGAATAATGCAAAGAATATTAATGTTTTCCGTTCACTCAAATGTATATGATATTATATTTAAATGTTTTGTTAGAAACAAAACATTTTATTCAAAAGTTTAATTCATAGTTTTTATTCAAAACATATTTCATTCTTCTGACTAGTAATCTTTGCTTTATTTAATAATGGAATGTAGATCTTTAAATAAGTCGAAAATTAATATTCGAAACTTTTTGTAGATTAAAAAAAAATCTTCCAGCTTGGCAACTTCGTTATCATATCTCTCTAACACTGAAAAAAAGAATTATACATGTGTGACAGATTTAAATGCTTCAAATAATCTTTTCCTGGCAATGTAGAAAAAAAAACAGTTCGAATTAAAGCATTATAATGGTTTTTTTTTTTTTTAACATAAAATTCCATAAATCAAAGCATATTTTTACCCTATAAAACAAGAAAATAAAATCATGTATCAAGCATAGATTATGAAACACTTCAGAATACATTAAAAAATCTTCGCTGTGTAATAAGGTAAATAAGATGCAAACAATTTAGAAAACGCAAAAAACATTTGAAAACATGATTTCAGCAATTACAGACCATAGCCAGAAAAATACTCCAATTCTTTTATACAGCCCTGTATATAATCTATAGATTTTTATATACTCTATATAGTATACTACAATTTAGTTTAGTAAGAAAACACACAACACAGTTGAATAGTAACCTTCAGCAATTTCTACCAATAGACGTAAACATATGTGGGAATAATTAGTAGTAACAGCATCATTGATATGAACTCAATGAATTAATAACACTGGTTTACAAATTTAAACATTGTTTATATACTTTTGATGAAACACCTATTTTCTTATTATACTACCTCTTACTAATGAAAGGCGGTATTTGAAAAAAATCTATTACGTCACATTTTAAAAAATTTTACATTTTTCAATATTCACATTTTTAATTCTATAATATATCTATCACGTCACATTCAACTTACCGGCATTATCAACTTGGATTCTATATTATGTTTTCTTGTGTTTTTGTGAACTAAAGTGGTTTTGTTTCTGATAAAATGTCTAGTAGAGTCTGTAAATTAAATTCTGGTCGTTTTTGTTACGTTTGTGGACAATTTACATTCGCAAAAAAAGGAAAACCGATTTCGGAATGTTCTAAAACAGCATATGTGCATTATTTTGGATTCTCAGTGATTAATCATGATAAAAAGTGGGTCCCACATATTTGTGTGAAAGCTGTGGGCTTAATTTTATATGCTGGGCTTTGGGAGAAAAAAAGTATCTTCAATTTTGATCACCAATGCTGCACTGTTAAAAAAATTCCTGAAAAAAAAACAGAAATTGTACTGGCAATCGAGACGCCAGTACTATTTCCGTTTTTTAATGAAAAAAAAAAACCCGTAAATTCCAGGAAATTTTCCGTGATTTCTGAAATATCCGTTTTTTAAATTTCCGTTTTATAACAGATATCTTCCGTATTTTTTAGAAATTTTTATAATGTTAAAATAAACATTATAGGACCAAAAGAAAAAAAAGGGTTCTTCTCGACAACAACCTTATAAAGGACAGTTGTACTGCTTTTTTTTTTGTCGTTTCTGAGTGAGTTTGTGTAAACAACCAACCCTTCCCTAACGGAGTATCGAACCCGCAATCTTTCGCTTACTGGACCGGAGGTCCCAACCTCTACGCTATGATTAGATATTCAACAGTTTCAAGGATTGTTACTTATTTGCGCCGCTTTTTATGATGCAAAAACTTTAAGGTTCCATGATTTTTTTTTCAGTTCCAATATTTTTAATATATTTTTTAATATTTTTCAATATTTTGCTTTATTATATGATGCTTTATAACAGACAAATTTTAGCTTATTATGTATTATATGCGTAAAACATTGTATTAAGAGACATTGTATTAAGAGTCATTGTATGAGTGCATCCTTTTGTAATAGTACAACATTTTTTTTTTTTTTTTTGAACATATACTTTTTTAAATTATTTGTCTGATGATCTATTTATCAATTCCAATAAAAATAATAATTATCTGAAGGAGACGTATTTATTACATGCTATTAAAATAACTTTTCGTTATCTCTTATTTTAGAAAGCTTACATAAATAAACAATTTTATAATAAATTAAATTATTATATTTGAGCTATGCTGAGAACTTTTGTGTACGGTTCTGTCAAACTGAATAGTTTTACTAATATTAAAACAAAAAATTGATTCTTAAAGACAATTTCGAAATTAATGATCTTGTGATAGGTGAGATTTAAATTTGGACTTATTGATTTAGATTAAATTAATTTAGTTTCATTTATAAAATTATAAGTTAAAAAAATAAATTATAAAGTTAATAAAATTATAAACTTCATTTTTATAAAAGTAAAGAAAAAATATTAACTATTTTTATAAATTTAAGGAAAAAATTATAAGCGTTGTAAAATTATATAAAATAATAAATTTTAGTTTAATTCATAAATTTATAGGCCAAATCAGTTTAGTTTAATACAATTTACATAGCGATAACTTGCAGAGGTATGTTATGAAACCTTTAAATAACCCAATATTGCCTCACGTTAGAAAAGTTAAAATAAAATTTTAAAAAATTAGTGAAAAAAAATTTCTAATTTTGAAGCACGATCAAGAAAAATTAAAAAAATAGATTTAAAAAAAATACTTTTCTGTAACTTATAAAAACAAAATCAATTTCTAAATATTTCATTAAAAAAATATAAATATTACTATTATTTTCACAAAAATTACTGTCCAGACATGGCCGCGGTTAGAATGGGCCAGCATGTCGAGCCGAGTCATGCCTGGATCCTTGAAGAACTCTAGTAAATACAACAATCTTAATTCCCATTTCAAACAAGGCGATTTCTGTACGCAAACCTCTAAAATTTATTTACGGAAATTGCACTGTTTTGGAAGAAATATGGACATTGTACTGTTTTGGAAGAAATACGGACATTGTACTGTTTTGAAAGAAATACGGACAAAATCCATTAAATTTACGGAAAACTTTCTGCTAATTTAAGGATTTGAAATCTCCTTTACGGAACTAATGTCATTTACGGAAATTATACTGTTGTTTTGGAAAAATGAAACTTCTCCGTGAAATTTTACGGAAAATCTCTTGTATTTTCAAGGATTTTTTTTAGATTGTGGGGAGAAAACCTTCAAATCACGAAAATGACTGTCATTTTTGTTTGAAAAAAACTGCAGGTTTTAATTAAAAAAGAACATAAAATTCAATATCCTGACATTCCGTCAGTCTTAAAACCGATATCACATTCGGAAACTCTGTCACATCTCGTATGTCCAGGTATGTCAAGTGCGATTTGTCAAGATAGTGACGATCTGTTTATGGAGGATGAAAATGATGACGAATTCGTAATCGAAGATGATAAAACGCCAATTTTAATAAACCAAAATGAGTTGAACGACCTTGTGCGAGACCTGCAACTATCTAGATCTAAGGCAGAGATTCTTGCCTCTCGTCTACAACAGTGGAACTTATTGACACCAAATATCAAATTAACTTATTACCGAAATCGAAGTCAAATTTTCAGCAGTTGTTTCACCAAAAAAGACGGTCGTCCATGAATTTTTAGGAAATCATAAAGATGAAAATTATGAAAAACATATTGCTGTTTTATTTAAAAACTATCATTCAGTGGGTGTGAACATGTCTCTGAAGGTACATTTTCTCCATTTACACCGAGATTTTTTTCTTGAAAACTTGGGTGCTGTGAGTGACGAGCAGGGTGAGCGTTTTCACCAAGACCTTAAACTTTTTGAAGACATACACAAAGGTTTTTGGGACGAAAGTATGTTAGCGGACTACTGCTGGTCTATTTTAAGAGAAACAGATCAAGAAAATTATAAAAAGCAGAGTAAAATCAATTATTTCTAATTTTTTCTTTTTATATTTCATGTTATTGTTATTTTTAAGTATTTAATAAATATTTTTTAAACTAGACGTGACAGATTTTTTCAATAATTTTCCCGTACACAGTGCACTAGAATTTATGAAAAAATACACATTTCGGTGAAAGTATATAAACCGTGTACACCAGTGTAATATTCACGAGCTACAATTGAGGCGAGCACAAAGAAATTCATGCAATGCAAGAAGAAAAGCACGTAAGCACGAACAAGTGTTCTATAGATTTGAGCTATAGTTTTTGGGTAAAGTTTAATACTCGGGGAAGCTTGCTAATTATGTTTATATTGAAATACGATAGTTTGTATCGTTTATAAGAATGAATCTAGTTATATATTTGTATTTGAATCGAATCCTACGTTGTATATGTTGTCATTTTATTAAATATTTTTTTGTTTATATCATATTTGGAGAGTCTTCTGTCAAGTTGAAACTATTATTCATCATAATCCCACACATATTTGAATTCTTTTATACAACCCTGTATATTATTGTAAGATTTTTATACACGCCACATATTAAGCTAGTTTAATTCAGGCAAAAACATTCTGTAAGGTACTGAAATCACATTTACCAGAAATTGTCATACATCAGCGGCAATGAATCCAACTTTTTGCGTGGCCCTATATATGATTTTATTTATATTCAACGGACATCTCTTAGTATAAATGTATTTCATGTTCAGAATACATAGCTTGATTAAAAAACTCGTTTAAGCAATTTACACTGTTGCATGACACTGTAATGACTACGAATTATTTTGTGTATCCCTGTATATATACGTAGCACATAGTATGCAAAAATTTAATTAAACGCATACCTAATGGAAAGGGCATTTCTAACAATTATCGCTTATAGACAATATTTCGGATATAGTACTGTATCCGAAATCTTTCGTGAGTCCCTGTAAATGAACGATAAATTCTAGGCACATCATATTATACAACAGGTATCTTGTATTAAATCTCAGTAATGCATATCAATTTCATTAAATATGAAATAATGTAACATAATTAGAATACGCTGCAAACAGTTTTCTCCTTAGACGATTATGTAATAGAAAACATGTGTGTGGCTCTGTAAATGAATGATAAATGCTTTACACTTCATATTCTACGGAAAGCATGTTTTAGTGCACCTCACAAATTGAAATCATTTGTCCCCATAGACCATAATATAACGGAATTCTTTTGACTTTCCCTGTAGTGCTACCCGTGCCATATTCGATACTAAGCATCCTGTAGTGCACTTGAGTGATGTATTTCAATTTCAATATATTTGATATAGCGCAACATCATTAAAATACACTGCAAATAATTTCCCCCCATACACTCCTTAATGTAACAGCAATTTTGAGTGCCCCTGTACACGAAGTACACTGCTCAAAACAATTAAAGGATATTGCAGTTTTAGGTGGATTTTGTATCTGGGAAACTTTTTAGCTGATTGATACATGGTCGACAGACATAGTAGGTTATATGAGAATAAATTACACATGTTTGGCAGAAAAAAATGCATTTTATTGCGCATTTGTGTACAAAAGGAAAAAAACACAATTTGTGCATATGAGAAAAAAAGAATAAGAAAAGGTGTTTTCTTCAAAAAAAATCATTTTCAGTAGGGGGTATGGTTTCCACGGGCGGCCAGCAACGTTGAACACCTTTGAGGCATGGACTCAATGAGGCTATTAATGACGAGTTAGGGTATTCTGCCCCACTCTCCCAGAAGAGCTCTTTCCAGTTCTTGGAGAGTTTGTGGGGGTTGTTGGTGGCCAGAAACTCGTCTTCCTAGAGCGTCCCAAACGTGCTCGATTGGATTCATGTCTGGAGAACACGCTGGCCATTCCATTCGAACGATTCCTTCCTCGAAAAGGAAATCCTCCACCAGGTTTGCACGATGTGGCCTGCAGTTATCGTCCATTAAAATGAAGTTATCTCCGATTGCTGCAGCGTAAGGGACTACAATAGGTCTGAGGATCTCATCCCTATATCGGCGACCAGTCAGAGCTCCATCTCGAATGATGTAGAGGTCAGTGCGCCCGTCAATGGAGATGCCACCATACACCAACACTACTCCACCGCCAAATCTGACACTTTCGTGCACGAACGCAGGATTATTCCTACTGCCAAGGTCCCTCCAGATGAAAATACGCCTATTATCCGGATGCACAGAAAAACGGGACTCGTCAGAAAACAGAATATTGCTCCATTCATTTCTCCTCCAGTTGACATGCTCGGTTGCCCACTCCCTGCGGTCGCGACGATGCCTTGATGTTAATCTAACACATACCATCGGTCGGCGAGCATACATACCTACAGCATGGAGCCGGTTTCGGACAGTCTGAGTTGAAATCGTGGTGCCTGTAGCCGAGCGAAGGTGTTGTTGGAGAAGAGTAGCGTTCATGTTTCGGTGTCTCCGAGCTGTTAACGCTAAATACCGATCTTCATTGGGCGTTGTTGCCCGTCTACGACCTTGCCCTGGTCTTCGGCCTGCACATCCACTCTCCAAAAAACGGTTCCAGATCCTGGAAATGACACTTTGTGACACTCCAATGGCTTGCGCTACTTCGGCTTGAGTTTGGCCCCCTTCTAACCTATCAACAATTCTCCAAGCTTCTGAATCTATCAAATGACTTCGCTGAGACATCGTACTCATCGAAACAAAGCAATCACTGAATGCCGACCATCCTTGTCTTCATTCTCTTTTATCCAGTTGAAAGTCAAATTTCATTCGCTGCCTCTGAAGCGACGTTTTTGACGTCGAACTCAAAATTTGCATACTCCACAGTTTGAAAACCAGAAAAATTTGCATTTGTGATTCTCTTCTTCTATTTAAGGCAAAAAAAAATTTCGTTTATATCTTTATTTTATATAAAACTTCAAATATCCTTTAATTGTTTTGAGCAGTGTATAAGTGCTTCATACTTCATTTTCAAAACCGAATATGGCATTATATATATCAATAACATATATCAATTGCATGGCAATCCGAGTATATTTACGTGTGTTAGAGGACGGACAGATGGACAGACAAACTGAATTCATATAAACTTTTCAATAATGTTGGAAAGTGTTAATAAACAGTGGAATAAATTAAATTGCTTTTCTAAAAGAAAACATATCACCTCTTTTCATACAACATTAAACTAAATGTTTTTTTAATTATATTAAACGGTCGTTTTGCTTTCCTGAAAATTATTAAACTATTTCATGTTTCGTTCCTTATTTCGATAAAAATAGATTTTTAACCATGTCAGTTTGAACGTGTAGTCACAGAATGTTTAGTTTATTTGTGGCTTTTCTGTTTACTCTACGAAATAATGAAATAGTTTTTAAATTGTATATATGAATGTCAAGAAAGAAAAATATATAAATTTTTAACTGATAAACCACTTCAAGAATACTTAATTCCATCACAAACGTCACCTGTAAAAATGCAGCCAAGTCTTCCGACTCTTTGAATGTTAAAAGTTCTGAGATCGAGTAAAGCCAAGTTTAGCTATCTTATTAATTCTGAAAATGTCCTTCACAAATCACTTCTAGACTCTACATCTTTAGTTAATTATTATTTTGTGACTTGACAATTACACAGTACAGGGAAGTTATTACACTTTACTGTGTTATGGAATGGGATGGGATGGGATAATTTGATTAAGGCAAATTGTATACGCAAAGGGAAGTTATTATACTTTAGTATGTTATGGTATTATTTGATTAAGACTAATTATATACATCACATTCTCGTACTACGTAATTGCCAATAAGTAAATCCATTGTTTTTTCAACTCCCACATGATTGCACAAAAATATTTGGCGATTTATTAATCTACTCATTCAGCACGGGAATGTGACGTATATAATTAGACTAAATCAAATTATCTCATCCTATCCCATAACATAGTAATGTGTAATTACTTACCTGTGCTGCATAATTGCCAAGTCACAAAATAATAATTAACTAAAGATGTCGAGACTAGGCGTGATTTGTGAATGAAAATTTCGGAGTTAATAATATAGCTAAACTTGGCTTTACACGATCTCAGAACTTTTTACGGTAAAAGAGTCACGAGACTTGGCTGCATTTTTTACAGGTGACGTTTTTGATGGGATTTCACTTCTTTTTTAAGTAATACTCCTTTTCTTGATTTTGGGCTCTTTTTGGCGATCATCCACTGACTTTCTCTAAGAGCACACTCTGTCCCAATTATTTGCAGGTACCAAAAATTTGAAGCTTTAGTTTCTTTTCTAAAGTACTGTAGATAAAAAGAAGTTTGAGGTTCCTAGGCAAGCACTAAGTTATGGGAGGAGGCAGTCAAAATTACTCTCAATTGCTTCCAGGAAAGGTGCTATCTATCTGAGATATTACTCGCAGTCCTAGATACTTGATATTTAGCACAAAAGTACAGTTTAGGGGAAAATAATGCCAAAATTAAAATTCCGGAAATTTCCAATAAATTAAACTATATTCGATTTTTCTATGGGTTTTTTTTTTTTTCGTATTTTTGTCTTTTTTCCGCATTTTTAAATTTTTTCTTACTTTGTATCCTAAATCGTACATTTCTGCCAAATGTCAAGATTCTTAGACTACAAAATCGAATTATTTTCAAACTTTCGACTTTTTATAAATTTATTGATTTTTCAATTTTACTTCTAAGTTTTCTGATTGCCATGTCATTATAGTAATTCTTTGATCTTCTTCTTAGGATCATTTAGGTTTAATTTAGAGATAAATCAAGATAATCTTAGAGTCGCCATTATTTTATTTAGAAAGGACTATCCAGCCAGTAATGTCAGGAGGGGAGGGGGAGCTGTGAAAGTTTTTGTGGTGCTAACATCATTTAACAATCCATATTCCATATGCAAATTAAATAGAGTATAACCTGTGAAGGAAAACAAACATGTATATAAAGAAACCGCCCATAACGTAGCCAGTCTATAGCGGAACTTTTCTACACCGAAATTCGTAAACAAAAGAAAAAAAAAAGTATAATCCAGGAAAAAGAATATAACACAATTAGGGGCACTGTACTAGCTAATAGGACAGTTATCTTAAAAGTCATGTTTCTAGCACTACAAAATCGAATTGTTTTCGAATTTTCGATTTTTTACAGATATTTCGATTTTTTTATTTTATTTTCGAATTTTACAATTTTTTTTAAATGTTTCTTTTATTAAATCGTAAATACTACGTTCACACCAAATTTTAAGTTTCTAAGACATCAAGATCAAATTATTTTAAATTTATACATTTTTTCGATTTTTTTTTCTATTTTTCCGTATTTTTTATTTTTTTCTGAATTTGTATCCTAAATACTATCTTTATTACAAATTTCTGGTTTCTAGCGCTACAAAATCAAATTACTTTTGAATTTTCGATTTTTTTTTTCGAATTTACTGTGTTTTAATTTTCCCTTTTTATGTATCCTAAACACTTCCTTTACACTGAATTTTCAGTTTCTAAAGCCACAAGATCGTTTTTTTTTTTTCAATTTTTCGAATGTTCTATTTTTTTTTTTTTTTCACTTTTTTGTATCTTAAATATTACATTTATTCCAAATTTCAGGTTTCTAGCTCTAAAAAATCGAATTATTTTAAAAATTTCATTTTTTTTTCGATTTTTTCAATTTTTTTATCTTATTTTCGATTTTTGTTGTGTTTTTCTTTTTTTGAATTCTAAACACTACCTTTACACCAAATTTTCAGTTTCTAAAACTACGAGATAGAATTATTTTCAATTTCTCTTTTTTTTTTTCAAATTTTTCAAATTTTTTAATTTTTTCTTAAATAGTATCCTAAATATTACCTTTATTCCAAATTTCAAGTATCTAGCGCTATAAAATCGAATTATTTTCAAATTTTCCTTTTTTTCGATTTTTGATTTAATTTTCGAATTTTATTGTGTTTTTCATTTTACCTTATTCTGAATCCTAAATATGCCGAATTTTAAGTTTTAAATTATTTTCAATTTTTCAATTTTTTTCGACTTTTTTGAAATTTTGAACTTTTTGGATTCTTTAATTTTTTCCTTATTTTGTATCCTAAATACTACCTTTATTCCGAATTCCAAGTTTGTACGCAACAAAATCAGATTATTTTCAAATTTTCGACTTTTATTCGATTTTTTTTTTTTTTTTTTTTTGTGTGTTTTTGATGTTTTTTCTTCTGAATTCCAAATACTACCTTCACATCAAATTTTAAGTTTCTAAAACTACGAGATAGAATTATTTTCAATTTCTCTTTTTTTTTTTCAAATTTTTCAATTTTTTTAATTTTTTCTTAAATAGTATCCTAAATATTACCTTTATTCCAAATTTCAAGTATATATAATCGAATAAATAAAATCGAATTATTTTCAAAATTTCCTTTTTTTCGATTTTTGATTTAATTTTTGAATTTTATTGTGTTTCTCATTTTACCTTATTCTGAATCCTAAATATGCCGAATTTTAAGTTTTAAATTATTTTCAATTTTTCAATTTTTTTCGACTTTTTTGAAATTTTGAACTTTTTGGATTCTTTAATTTTTTCCTTATTTTGTATCCTAAATACTACCTTTATTCCGAATTCCAAGTTTGTACGCAACAAAATCAGATTATTTTCAAATTTTCGACTTTTTTTCGATTTTTTTTTTTTTTTTTTTTTTCTTTTTTTTTTTGTGTGTGTTTTTGATGTTTTTTCTTCTGAATTCTAAACACTACCTTCACACCAAATTTTAAGTTTCTAAGACTACAAGATCGTATTATTTTCAATTTTCAATTTTGTTAAAATTTGTTGAATTTTTGAATGTTATTTTTTTTTTTTTCGATTTTTCTGGATTTCATAATTTATCCTTTCTTTGTATCCTAAACACTACCTTCATTCAAAATTTCAAGTATCTAGCGCTATAAAATCGAATTATTTTCAAAATTTCCTTTTTTTTCGATTTTTGATTTAATTTTCGAATTTTATTGTGTTTTTCATTTTACCTTATTCTGAATCCTAAATATGCAGAATTTTAAGTTTAAATTATTTTCGATTTTTCAATTTTTTCCGACTTTTTTGAAATTTTGAACTTTTTGGATTCTTTAAGTTTTTCCTTATTTTGTATCCTAGTACTACCTTTATTGCGAATTCGAAGTTTGTACGCAACAAAATCAGATTATTTTCAAATTTTCGACTTTTTTTCAATTTTTTTTTTTTTTTTTTTTTTTTTTTTTGTGTGTGTTTTTGATGTTTTTTCTTCTGAATTCCAAACACTACCTTCACACCAAATTTTAAGTTTCTAAGACTACAAGATCGTATTATTTTCAATTTTCAATTTTGTTAAAATTTGTTGAATTTTCGAATGTTTTTTTTTTTTTTTTTTCGATTTTTCTGGATTTCATAATTTATCCTTTCTTTGTATCCTAAACACTACCTTCATTCCAAATTTCTAGAGCTACAATCTTTTTGATGACGCGTGAGTGAGTGACAAAAAATCGGAACTTTGAGTTCATATATCGTCTGCATTAAAAAAGACAGAAACGTGAAATTTAAAATTTTGGTGCTATTTGCCACATACTCTTTATAAACGAAGTTTCAGGTTTTTAGGATATACCAGCGCAAAGATATGGGGGGGGGGGTGTCAAAAGAGCCCTGAATTGCTCTCGACTTTACGTAGGCACTGCCGTGCCTGAAGATTAGAAAATGTATATACCATTTCTTCAAATTCAATTCTTGTGAATGCGTGTCCAAAATCGTTCACCAAAATGTAACGAACTTAAATCTTAATTGAATTTAAAGCTGAAAATATCCATGATGCCTAAATGTCAATATGAATATCGAATATAAGATATTGAATATTAAATATAATTGAATTTTCTAAGAAGAATAATATAATCAACAATTTTTTTCGGCATCTGTAAAAATTGAAAATTATTTCTCTTTTCAATTTTAATGAGAAAATAGCGTACAATAAATAAATAAATAAATAAATAAATAAATAGTTTTATTTCTCCCTTTTTATTTTTTATCCACAAAAATGGAGTAATGTAGTTGCTATCTTTATAGAAACCGTAATGTTCGTAATTATACAAAGGCGAATCCATTTCGCCAAACACCGAGCAAAAAGGGTAGCTGGGCACCACGGGTGGGTTCCAAGGTTAGCCACGTGGTTTAGCACAAACCCTGCCCAAATTATCATTGAATCAGCTGATTTCTACTCTGTCCAGATAGCGGATTGGTCAGACTCAGACTTTAGTTTTGGTTCCGGGTGTGGACGACTGGTCAGAAAGGATATAGTATCTTCTGATGATTGACTTAACATATTAAAAGCAAATGAGTATGCCTTCTTCATATGGTATACCTGCAGAAAAACTTCATTAAACGTTTTAAAATAAATTAATAACTCTGAAGCTAATTGAAATTTTAAAATTATGAGAGATTATATGACATCCCGGGATACATACAGATAAGTGGTGTTAAATTCATCGCCTTGCATTCCATATTCGAAGAGAAGTAGTTGTGAAATACAGACAGACAGATTTAAATATAATAGATGGAAACAGAATCAGTTTATGGATTTTTAGGGTATTGTTCATCTCACGAAACGCTATTTGTCCCGCTTCTCTGTCTGTCCGTCACAAAACCGGCTCTCAGAAACTGTATAACTTACAGACTTGAAATTCAATATAGCTAAATACCTACAATGAAGCTCAAAATCATAAAATTAAAAAAAATCGTATTATTTTAATATAGAGAGATACAAAACCAAAAATCTAACAGCCTTTTACTATTAAATTTAAACATTTTTCGTTATAGCAGTTGCCAACAATTAAAAATCCACAAGAACATTCTTTCTACAATAATTAATTTTATATTGAAAGATTTCCACGTGAAAAATGAAAATGAAATAAAAAAGTTTCACCAATTGAAATAAAAAAATAATATGACGTCATATTAGTAATAAAACGGAAATTTTCACACATTTCTCAATAATACAAGGAGTATGAGTATGTATAAGTACAAAAAACAAGTTAATATGACGTCATAGGAGAAATAAAAAGAAAATTAATCTGACGTCATATTGTAAGTTTAACGGACTTTTTCCAATGTTTGATAATAATACAAAGAGACTATCAATATGTGTAATAGTGAAAGCAAGTAGATAGGACGTCAAGCAAGTGATTATAATGTCATATGAGTTTGAGGCGAGGCTAACGAAAAAGAAAGGCTACCGCGGTGCTTTACGCGTATCTTTTTTTACAGACCGCCGGAGTCACGTGATGCTCGAATGCACCAATGCAGGTGTACGAAAAGAGCATCACGTCACTCTAGCGGTCTGTAAAAAAAGATAAGCGAAATGCACCGCGGTAGCCTGTCTTTTGCGTCAGCCTCGGTTTGAGGAACGTATTGAACCATGATAAAAACCTGATTATAGAAATATAGGCATATTTTCACATTTTGAATATACAATATATTTAATTTTGAAATTGATTTTTTTTTTTAATATCGCCCGCTATCGGAGCGGTTCAGATATTCGAAAAAAAACGAGAAAAATAGACAGGTAAATTTTTACTTTATAAAAAAAACATGATTTTTTTTTGGATTCATTAAAGAATGGATAAAGTGTTTTGAAAAGAATATTAAACGAAACCCTTTGTGCGATCTTCGATCACTCTTACCAACTTGTTCAGTATTATTATCCCAGTATTTTAAATATTTTTTTTAAATACAAAAATGTTGTAATATTTTGTGAATGATGGTAAAGTGTAATGTGTGTTTGAACAACTTGCAAACTCTTCAAATAAGCTAAAAATTAATGTTTATATAATACATGTGTTTTATTTATTTATTTATTATTATTTTGTTTAATTTTATGACATTTTAAGAAAAACAAGCATTTTAAATTACTGCATTTAAAAGGTAATATTTTTAAACATAAATTTACATAAATCAAAGCATTAAATTTCTTCCTTGAGTGATTAAATTACATTGTCTTTGCCTTTCTGAAAGAATTTATAACATCCCATTTTGTAAAACATTTTACTAAATATTCATTTTTTGCTTACATAAAAAATTAATTAAGTTCCTCATGTTCGTTATTTCATTTAAATAAAGACACATTTAAGCAGAATAATTTGTGCGTGTATTCCAAGGATGTTTCATTTATTTATGGCTTTTATGTTTTATCTATGAAATAGTGTCATTTTGTAAGTAGAATGTGTCAATAATGCAAACAAAATAAGTTTATAGACTTTTCTGAATTACGTACCCCGTTACCTTTAAATATTTTTCTTAGATAAATAATGTTGTAATATTTCTTTAATATTGGAAAAATTGTGTACGTGTGTGCCAGTTGTAAAAGGTTTAATTAAATGAAAAAGAAATGTGTGAAATAGACACGCATATGTTTCTCTTTTCTCTAAATTAAAAAAAAACATAAACAATTCAATTTATAGCATAGAAAAGACTTTTTTTTTTAAACATAATTTCTATACATCGAGACTGTATATTTTTTCCAAAAATAAAACATGTGAATAAATTAAATTTAGCCTTTCTGAAACAGAAACCATTTCGTTTCATACAACATTAAACTAAATGTTTTTTTGTTCATGAAAATGTATCAAATAACCTCACGCTTCGTTTTTTATTATGATGAAAATACTTTAAGGCATGCTAATTTGTTCATAAAGACCTAATATAATGTGTTTTTGGCTTAATGTTTACTCTATGACGTAATGATGCCATTTTTTAGTTGAGTGTGGGGATAAAGGAAATAAAATTAATTTATTCATTTTTCTGCATTTTATGTTCTAATATTTTTAAATATTTTGTGAGGAAAATAATGTTGCAATATTTCGTTAACGCTGTAAAGCGTATTCGCCATTTGGAAACGCTACAAATAAATGAAAAATAAACGTTTGAATAACACTTGTGCATATTTATTTTTTCTAGAATTAAAAATATATATATAACTATAAAAGTAAAAAAGCTTAAAAAAAGTCCTTCCGGCCTGTACCGGGGGGGAAAAAGTAGCTTTCATAGTCCATATTTTTAAAAATTCAACTCATTTTACTCAAATAACTGCAGCTAAATTGCTTGGAATTCGATTATAGAAAATTTAATCCCGGTTTTCATTAATATAGAATCTGAATGCGAATTTCAGCATGATAATTACAGCAAAACAAAAATCAGATTGTTTCAAAATGTCAGCCTCCCTAGAATTTCAAAAAGACATATATCTCTGCTATTTTTTAAGATAAAGCGAAAACAAAATAATGTTCCGAAATTTTTGTATCACGATCTAACACTCAACGGAAACAACTTTTCAATTTATAATTTTTTATACATCTTTTTTAATTTTTAATTTTTTTTTAATTAACTGGCCGCTTTTTTTAAACAAGATGGCCCGTGAAGCTGGCCAGCGAACTCGGTCCAGACCTTGTTATGTTCTGTACACATAATCAGTCACATTCAAATCGGTTCACTACGAGAGTTACAGCATAACAAACATCAGATTGTTTCAAAATCTCAGCCACTCTAAACTTTCAAACTACCTTATCTCATCCATTTTGTAAGATAAAGCAAAAACAGAAAATGTTCCAGAATCCTTGTATCACGTTCTAACACTTAACATAAACAATTTTTACAATTTATAACTTTTTGTACATCTTTTTGATTTTTGAATTTTTTTTTAAATGGTTGCCATTTTGAAACAAGATGGCGGATGTAGCTGACCAACGAACTCGGTGAAAGACCTTGGTATGTCCTATACACATACTCAGAGACATCCAAATCGGTTCATAAATAAGAGAGTTACAGCCTGACATATGTCATATATATATATATATATATCCATATATATATATATATATATATATATATACTAGGGGGCCTACCCCCTGCGAGCTACGCTCGCCAACCCCCGCTCAGACTTCGAGGCCTCTAAAAACATGACAGCGTAATTCGTTTTAAAAATATTGGTAAATCTGTAATTGGGTTGCCATGCTTTTAACGTTTTAATGGGGCATTTTTTTTATTATCATGGCCTCATACACAGCTGTTGCGACAACTGACGACTGTTTTAGGGATTGGTAAGTAAAATCAATTACACCTTGAAAACCAGCTTTTATAAAATGGTTAGGTTTACACTGTGGCTACCTCTCGCACTTTTATAACAACGATCTGTATTCTATTCTTCCTTTGCGTTTAAGGATGAGAAAAATTCCATCTGCTTGTGAATAACATTAAGAACCACGGTATTGAAAAATACTATGTTATAGACAGTTTCAGTAACAGGTTTTAATTTTCTCTGTATTTTTGTGCACCATCATGCATATTTTCATCTTATTTTAAATATGTAAATTATTTATTTTAATTAATATGTATATACGAATTTTCTAATAATTATTTATCATACAAAATTAATTAAATATTTTGTGCATGCATGCCTGCATTTATTCGGCATCAATTGATGAGATATTTAAACAAATTCGCTATCCGCGATAATTTTACACCTTGTTATGTCACTTGAATACTGTACATAAGAAAATCGGGTACTTTTCCATTATAGGATCCTTTGCTTTTAGGTTTGTCGTAATTCGAGTTTCAAAAACGAATAGATTCGTTAATATACATATATTTGTTGCCAAAAGTTATGAAAACAAACCCAATGAACTTATGGTGATTTTCTATAATAGGGGTCTTGACGCTTTTTTAAAAAGCTTGGCGCAATTCGGGCATCAGAAAGTGAGATTTGGTGCCAAATTACATAAACAGCCATGGAAACAAATTCGACGATTTTTTTTGTTTATATGCGTATTTTAATTATACGTATATTATTATTGTTTTTTCTATACAAATTACTTCTGATTATATATAAAATAGGATAAATGACATTTTACGCTAAACAAATTCTATAAATATTGAAAAAATGATTCTGTATACGAAATGACAAAGTAAATAGGTTGACAGAAATTATGTTGCCAAGTTTCCTTTTCCGCCAAGGCTATTTTCTCTGTTTCGTCAAGGCCCCATATACTGGAAAAGCACCGAACTTTTATGCTTGTTTATACATGTATTTATATGTATATATACAATTTATTTATAATTGTCTTTCAATTTACCTCTTTTTGTACATAAAAATAGATAAATGGCTTCTTTATATTAAATAAATTGTATAAACATAAATGACGTATTTACATAAATGACGTCATTTGGACGAATTTATTCAAAATATTTTCAGTTTATAAATTAAATTAAATGCTGACAGACGATTGAATCCTGACGATAGAAATATGATTTTTTTTTCAAATTTTCGTGAAAAACATAATTTAATCACAATCTTGTCTTCATTATCGATTGAAATAAAAGATAAATTCAATTTCAATTTGAAAATGGCGAATAAAAATAAATCAATAATCCCTATCGGGATCCTTTTTTATTTTTTTCCCTTTTTTGTCACAAAAAAACTGGGGACGATAGTTGCCATCATTACAGAAATGTCATTAAAATTAGAAAAAAATTAATATCTCGAAAACTAATTCCAATTTCAAAATTCTATTACCAGTTTTGACATCCGTGGATTTTTATGGACAATTGGTATTAATTTCACCATCAAGCGTTTAATATTTTATTAATAATAGCCCTCAAACATAATCAGTCGTTTAATCAGTCGTTTCATAAAATCGTTTCATAAATTCGTTTCATAAATTCGTTTCATAAAATCGTTTCACAAATTCGTTTCATTAGGATTTTATATATATAGGGTAGATATATATCAACATTTGAACGGAGGGTGGTTTTGGGGTCTAGGGGTCATGATCGGTGAAAATGTACCAAACTTTTTTGGAATTGCTTTCCTCCGAACGGCTGCAATATGTAGCTTTTTTGTAATGAAAGCTGCCTAAAACGCGCTTTTATAAACATTCAATGTTCATCTTGAAAATCACGCGTAATTTCATCAGTGGAATTTCGCCCAAAATTTCCGTTACAATACATTAATTTGGTGTTGGACAAAACTCGATTATGAAAATTTCATTATTTTTTTACGCTTGGTAGAAAGTGTAAGCAAGTGAAGTTTCTAAAAAACATGTATAATTTTTGCTCTTTTCCTTTTTTAAGATAGAGCAAGAGGAAAGAAAAATAAATAAACATTATTTAAACTTCTTTTAGGATCTGCCTTTTTAGCATTTCTGAATTGATTTATCAACGTATAATCGTAAATTAATCAATATAAATCTATTAATTGATAAAATGATTTTTTTAACTATTACCCTCTTCATTTTTTATTTAAAATTTATTTTCTACCTTTTTAATCTTAAACATTTTTCGTTGTTGTTTCAACTCGTAAACAATTGTACGAGTTACGGAGAATATTTGGCGATCGAACACCTGTAGAGGGCTAACAGAAAAATGGCTTAAAATTAATGTATTCATATATAATTAAGTTCTAAAACATCAAAATGTTGCATTGTCATCGTCAACACACCTGTGGACGCAATTTTTTTTTTTATTATTCTAGCGCATCAGGAAGTGGGATAAAAATCAAACAAAAAATGTCTCTTTACATACAAAAAAAAAAAAAAAAAAAAAAAAAAAAACAGGTTAAGTTCAATAAAAGAAGTTTTTTTTTTTTTTTTTTTTTTTAAAGAAATTATGCTATCGCTTTTCATTCAACTTGATAATAAATATTTTTTTGTTTGTTTTCATGAAATTCCATTAAATAACGTCATGCTTCATTCCTTATTCCGATAAGAAAACTTTTCAACATGATAATTTGCATGTACATTCGCAGGGTTTTCAAAGTAATTATTACTTTTTTATGTACTCTACGAAATAATGATGCCCTTTTTATGATGAATAGATACACTATATTGCCAAAGGTGACCGGTCACTTGCGAATTTAGACGTTTTGTTAAGTATCTAGAAAAATACATGAGGAATTAACCTGAAACTGCAGGTGTGTAAACAGTATAGTATAGGTTATATATTTCCGTGAATATTTTTTCACGAAACCCCATGGGGGACTGTCAACAAATTGAAAAAGCACGAATATCTTTTGGATTACCCTGTAAAAACTAATGTAGCCAAAGCGTTCAAACTAGGGATTATTAATAAGTGGCTTATTGTAATATACTGTGTTCATTTTCATGAGGATAGCGTATATACTCGTAGAGAAATTAAGATTTTTATGAAAACAGTCCCAAATTTCGCCAAGTTTTTCACTTATAATTTGCAGAGTTCTTAATATAAAAAAAAAGTTCTTTTCAGAAAATATGACAAACAACATTGTACGTAATAAACTGCAATCAGAATTAAAACATAATAAAATATGGATGAAAAATGAGCAGGTTTACTAAAACATGTTTCACTGCGCATGCGCGAATGTAATCAAATTATAATATGCATAATGTATTAGCTATGTATATAGAACAACTTTTGAGAAAGTCTCAAACGCATAGCTTGAAAATTCTGAAAATTATCGTCGATAGAATAAGCTCGAAACCCATTGTTCCCAAAAAGAAGCAAAAAGATGAGGGGTTGTATCAAATATCTGTTGATTAGTGCCAAGATAGCTTACACAATAAAGCACGCACTATATTTGGATACATATATGTAAGCAAACACATATGTACTTTTAAATCCAATTTGTTTGAAAACTGTATCTCAATTAGTATTAAATCTATGATCTTTCATAATGTCATTTTCTAACTTAATAATTCTCCGAAATACCTATTTTTACAGACTTATTTTATTTTTTCAACATATAGATAGGCATTGTACATGTTTCGAAAGTCTTAAAAACATCTCTAAAATCACATAAAACCAGTCATATGTCAAAAGTTTTACAAAAGTAAAATATTTTCACCTGCCGTCCCAGACATCCTCAATACTGATGTTATGGTTTTCTGCTCTGTCACAGACAGAGTGAAAGAACACAGAAGATATATAAACTTAAGTAAAACAACCACTGCAATAGCCAGATGAAAAAAATTAATACCCAATTACAATAGACTTCAATAATGTTGAAAAATTAGCTAAATATAATAATTTAAACTACGCAATACAGAGGGAAGCCATAGAAATATATACATCAAATTCAGAAACTTGCAATGATATGGTTCACGCCAAAATTGATACCAGATTGACAGAGATCTGAAATCGATTGACAGAGCAGAAAACCATAACAGCAGTATTGAGGATTCCTGGGACGACAGGTGAAAATATTTTACTTTTGTGAAACTTTTGACATATGACTGGTTTTATGTGATTTTAGAGATGATTTTAAGACTTTCGAAATATGTACAATGCCTATCTATATGTTGAAAAAATAAAATAATGTCTGTAAAAATAGGTAGTTCGGAGAATTATAGAGTGTATCTCAATTTATTGATTTTTTTTCTTTTTTAGTAATTTTTAAGCATGATTTTTAAAAAATCTATCCCATGCAATCCGATTACTGAAGATTAACCCGTTTTCAACTAAAATAATGTATATAAACTAGTGTAAATGCCCATCCTAGGACGGTGGTTAGAAATCATGATTTTCACTTAAAATTTTAAATAATTGATAAAATATTCGTATACTATTCATCGGCAATAATGTTTCATATCAGTTTTTTTAAGTTCAGGGCCTGATTAATGCAAGCGCCACTGGGGTTTTAACAACAAATTTGCAATTTGCTGTAAATAATATGACAAAACAGAGGAGAAATTACAGATCTATCTCAATTAATAAAGGAAAACATATATAGATTGAAGGCAATATCAGTACAAATAGCTTTTACTGACTTGTATTGAGCAAGAAATATAAACATGCGATATTTGGTGAAATGTTAGTACATTGGCGAGATTTTTTGGGAAAATCGAAATTTAAAATTACCAGTGTCAAAACACATGCTTGGCACAAAATGAAAAAAATATCGCCAAAATTGGCGACATTTGGCAATTATTTGGCGACATTTGGTAAAACATTTGGCTTTCAGAATCTGATGGAATTTTCTAGAAATTCTCAGTAGAAGCTTAGATACATGATTCAACCAATCAGAGTCCATAGAACGTTCTCGAAAACAAAATTCAAACAATGAGGATACAAATAATTTTCTCAACACATGCTGGGCACCAAATGAAAGAATGTCGCCAAACTTAGCGATATTTTGGCGATATTTTCGAAAAAATTGGGATTTAGTATCTGAAGGAATTTTCTAGAAATTCCCAATAGAAGCAGATATATATGATTCAATCAATCAGTGTCAATAGAACATTCTCGAAAACATAATTCAACCAATGAGGGTACATAGAATTGGTTTTTATTATGTTGTACAGAGAATTTATTGTTATATTGAGTTGAGCACAAAGCTAATTTTAGCCCAGCATAGCTTGGTTATCCCCGCTGGTGCGATAAATAAAACACAAATTTAACAAATATGTCATCGAACTACACGCTTAAACACTGAAATAATTAGAATAAAAACAATTGTTGCTAAAAAAGTGAAATCTTTGACGATTTCTTTGGCTGTTTACTTCTGGTATGCGACTAATACGAAAGTGGTGTTTTTAATAAATTTCAAAACTTTCTTTAAATACATAACTGATATTCTTCATATACAAGTAATTTTTTGTGTTGTTAGTTGACAATCTAAAGAAATTTAATAAATGTAAAATATATATTAGATCTTTCAATTAAAAATGGTTTTCATCGGTGTTCTGTACACCGACAAACCCGTGAAGCCCTGATTGAATCCTCTGGTATGAATAATGCAAGAAAAAATTATCTATTGAATTTTCTGCTCTATGTGTCATTAAAGAAATTTGCTTGAAACAAACTGTTATAATACTTCTTTAACAGAGTCACTACGATTTTACAATGTTATATATCAGAAGTAATTTTTCCATCTGAGCGAAAATATGTCCACGCTGGGAATCGAACCCAGAATATTTGTCTTCAATTGCGAATTCACTATCATTTGAGCTATCTGGACGACACCCCAGTCAACACAATTTTCGCTCAGAACAACCTGGTCATAACATCTGGACTGTTATTTGAAACAACACAGCAGAATAAACCGAAGGTAATGGAATTCCAATGAATAACTATGGATGAGTATACATTATAATTATTTTTAACAATATCAACTGATTGGTAAATAAGATTTTTTGCTCAGATGGGAAAATTACTTACCAACCAGTTAATTGTGTTAAAAATAATTATAGTTAAACCGTTATAAATACTTCGTTAACGGTGAAAAAAAATTATTAATTTGTGACACTTTCAAAAGCTTCAAATATATATTTTTTAAAAGATTAAATACTACAAGAGCGTTTTTTTTCTTTTTCTTGCATTTACGAAAAACTTATTTTGAATTATTCCACAAAAAATATACTATTTTTTAAACATAAATGCCCATGAATCAAGACATTAAGTTTTTGCCTCGAAAGAAAGCAAGTGATTAAAATACATTATATTTCTGAAAGAAATTTTATCATCTCGTTTTATGCAACATTTAACTAAATATTTCTTTTTTGTTTTCATAAAAAATATTAAGCGACCTCATGCTTTATTTTTATTTCAATAAATGCATATTTAAGCATGACAATTTGTGTGTTTATTCGCAGTATGTTTCATTTGCTTATGCCTTTTCTGATTAATATGCGAAACAATGATGTCCTTTTTATTCTGAATATATAAGTCATGCAAACTAAATACATTTATTGTATTTTTGGCTGTATGCTTATGGATATTCTGAGTAATGTACAAAATAATGATGCCAGTTTTAAGTTGAATATATAAATCATGCAAACTAAATAAATTTATTGTATTTTCCGCTGTATGATTCCCATCACTTTTAGATGTTTTCACAAATATAAAATGTGGTGACATTTCCTTATCGGTAAAAATATTCTTTAAGTATGCATTATATTTTTATTTATTTTTATTTTTGTGCTTTAAATAAAGAGTACGATAATGTAACAATTTATTTCGACTTTTTTGATCGTTTAATATTTTAGTTAGGTTAGTTAATAAATAATTTTACTAATATATCATTCCATAAAAATATGAAATGTACAGTGATGAAGCAATTGTTTAGATTTTGTTGCTTGTGATAGTGTGTTTTTATTTTACAATCATTTTACTAATAATACAGCTGTTTGTTTTTACGATCTTAACCTCAAATTGCTTATGTTTATTTTGGTTATCAACATTTTCTTAATATATCATTGCAGAAATTAGTTCTGAAATATATAGTGCAATAAATTTTTAAACAATATTGCTTGTGATTTATTTTATAAGTTACGTTGGTTTCACTACAAAAACAGCTGTTCGTTTTATTTATTTGTAGAAAATATTAATATGGCTTTATGTTTATTTTAATATTTCTTGATTACAAATACAAATATTTCTGTAAAAAACTTATTGCTTGACGAATAAATTCTTGCTAATACATTTTTTTTTCTATTTTTAGAAATTTAAGGAAAAAATATTTTAAAAATTCCATTACAAATGCATTATATTTTAAACATAAATTTCAACACATCGAAACGATATCATTTTTATAAGAAATGATGCAAGTGAATAAATTAAATTGACTTTCAGAACAAAACGCATCATCGCGTTTCATACCAGATTAAACTAAATACTCCTTTTTTATTTTCATGAAAATAAATTAAATGGATCAAACTGCCTTCTTTATTTCGATAAAATAAAATACACTTAAGCATAGACATTTGGTCATTAAATTCCACAGTGTTTTATTTCTTTAAGTTTTTCATGTTTACTCTATGAAATAATGATGTCAATTTTAAGTTGAACATATGGTTAATGCAAACTAAATAAATTTATCAAGTTTTATGCTTCCAAATAGTTTTAACTGTTTGCTTACATGTAAATTACGGTAATTCTATCCAAATATTTTAATTATGGTTAAATATCATGGCTGTAGAATTGTAAAAAAAAATATAGCAATTTAAAGGTGATTGTTGTTTTAATTCTCCATATTATTCTGCTTCTCTGATAATTTAGAAAGTGAAATTAAAATAATATTTATCTCTTATATACTGAATACTTGCTAATATATTACACCAAATAAATAAAAATTTTGTAAAAGGTTGATGCAAAAGTTCTGTCGTATATCAATTTTAATACATTTTATAACGAACTGATAGTTAGTCAAATTACACCGCAAATTCTTTATTAAAGGTTATTGGCTAAATTTTGAGGTTTGGTGGGGAAGAGTTTGGTCGTAATTGAAATATCCCATTAATGTTGAAGATATACAGATCTGGCGCTCCCTGGTGGAACTAATTTATTTTTGCAACGCGTGAGCGGCACGTCTGCTATACTGTTTCGTAGATAGCTGGGACCTGTTCCGGAGGTTAGTTTCAAAACAGTTTTCTTTAGAACAATCCCCCTGTCGCTGGAACGTGGAACTAAAAGATGTTTTAATCATTCGAGGTTCGTTTGGAAAAATCGACCAGCGAAGCGGGCGTAGCCTGCTAGTTTTGTTCGTTGTTGCTAATCGTCAGTCGTATTAAAAACAGTAATTTAGTGTATTCCGCATTTAGTATATATTTTGGGACATTCCAATAATTTATTAAATTCCTACTATTAGCTCACACTCTCTCTATATATATCTTGTTCAAATTTTCAATCGTTAATAAAATATTTTCTATTCATCCACTCAAGTTCAAATAATTTTTTTAAAACTTGTAGTGGATGACACTTTATGTTAATACAGTTTTTTAATACAGTTAATTCATTAATTAAATTTAATTAATTAATTTTAGTTTTAAATGGCAGAAAAAAATTCCTCCCATTGTTTTCATAAATGAAATGAAAGATTTATCTCAAATTAGTGATGCCACAGAAATAAAATACCGCAACGATGATTATAAAATAATGTTCATTAAAGATAACGTGGGACATTAATGCTGCACGTGTTTATTTTATATATTTATGATTAAAAAGTAGGAATTGACTTAATTTTTTTTTTATATTACTTGTTATATACATAACATCGTTAAAAATTTTAAATAATATAACAGCAAACTAAAATAGTGGATACCAGTAGTGTTACATACTTTTATTAAATACTTAAAATAAAGTTGACAGCTAAAAGCGATAAAAAAATATATAAGAAGATATTTTAATTTCCAGCGAGATGGTATGATTGAAGTGAATGTAGTATTGTATGTCCTGTACACATACTACTTATATCTGTTAATATTTACATATATCTATAGCTTTATTATGTCGTGCTTTATATAAATACAACTGAAATTGCGTTTAATACGGCAACTATTTGATATTAACTAGGTATTTATAATGCAGAAATAAAATTCGTGTTACTGTAATTAGTATTTTCGTTGCCATTGTTTGCGCGGCATTTCTTTCTGACACGGATTATACGTAAATATTAATAATTGTAATTGTAATTTTTCCCTGTAATCTATAAACTACTTCTTAATGCATGGATTTAAATCCTTGATTAGTGTTTTCTTCTTTGAATAATGAAGACCTGAAATACATACAATATCACTTTTAATTACTCTTTTCCCATAAATTTAATTATTATTGAATTATTTTCATAAAAATTTGATATTGTCAGAATTAAAAAGTCTAATGAATACTTCATGCTACAAAATACAAACTATTTCAAAATTCATGATACAAAAAACGACATGCATTTTTTTAATTATAAAACAATGAAATTGTCATTAATTTATTCTTAGCATTTAATTGTCCTTTGCATTACATTTTTTAATTATTTGTCATTAAAATGCGACCTACAAAAAATGAAATATTACACTTCATACTTCTCTTTTTCGTTGAAAAATATTGGCGAATTCAGAAAATTATAATCTGTTTTTCTTAATTAGATTTACACACGCTGAAAAAACTCAAAATTCTCAAATAACACATCTTAATTAAAGAAGATTAAAAAAAAAAAAGCACTGTAATTATTTCGTGATTAAAATATCTTAACTATTCTGTATTTTCTGTTTCTATTTCAAAATGTGACATTAAAAAAACTCATTCAGTAATGTTAGATCCCTTTTGATTTAATTTGCAAAATAAATAATTATTTTAATAAATTTATAATTATTTAGTATTAACATCTATTTTTTGTGACATAATAGCTTGAGGCATGTTTTATTTTTCCGTAAAGCTATTTTATATTTCAAAGAAAATAATTTTACTTATTTTTCTGCATATTACATATATAAAATTATATTAAGGGGAAACAATTACAGAAAAGAAGAAAACACGGCATCATATATGTAGAGTATTTGACACAAAATCCTGATCAAAATTTATTTTCATGTGTATTAAAGTTAAAATCATTGTTGCTGACGTACTATTAGTAAATACACTTAATTAATGTTATATTTGCACATAAAAGTATTTATTTATTTAAATAAATTATGAGCAATTAAGTAAACATTGTGTTATTTATTTAAATAAATAAATATATAACACAATGTTTACTTAATTGCTCATAATTTATAAGAGAAAATTAATTGTTGACAGTTTTTTTTTAATTTACAACTAATGTTTAGTTAAATGTGGTGAATTTTACTACCCATAAATGTTTAAATATTTATAAAAACTAATGCATATAATACATATATATATATATACTCTCATTTAGTATTTACCAAAGTTGAGTCTCTATAGTGAAGAGATGCTGAGTTTTGAGTGTTTTTAATAAGTTTGCAGTCTCCCAAAAAACACTGATATCTAAAAATGGCGACAATATGCGGAACATTTAAAAAAATAAATTTACCTTCAAAACTATAACCAATACGATTATAATTCAAAAATGGTCCGACAAACCCCGACACAGATTTAAAAAGCTTTGAAAGTATTAGATAATATCTTACAGTAAATATACTTCAATAAATTAAAACTAAAAAGGCTTCATATTAACCCATTTTCAATTTAAATTATTTGTAATTATATGAAAAGTAAAATTATTTAAATGCACATGTCAAAGAATACATTTAAACACAATAACAAAGCTGATTCATAACAAAAAAGCACGTCTTCTCACAAAGAAGCTTTCACTTCAACTGAGGCTAGGAGCCGCCGGATATGACTCATACTCCTGAAATACACATAGATGGATGCACCAGTTAGTAAGCTATTATAAATGTGTTTTTTTTACAATTGTTGAGCAAATTTTAATTTCTGCCTTTTTGACCAGGATTTCGCATCACGTACTCCACCCATAATTCGGTGGCGGATTCATTTTCGTCTCAAAACTTACATATCCTTTTTTTTTAAAATAACATTTCGACAACAAATAAAATTTCATCTGATGCCATATCTTCATAGCATGTTTAAGGCTTCTGTACTGCATCGATCGTTATAGCTATGTCTTCTTGACAATAAGGTAACAAAATTATCAAGAAATTAAAATCTTGCGTCAAGCATAGATTAGGAAACAATTTCCAAAATATTGTGTAATGAAACCTTACCGTTTAATAAGGTGAAAGAATATATCTTAAATAAACAATTCGGAAAACGCATGACACATTTGAAAAATAGATTTCAGCAAATACTATCTATAGTCGAAAATATATCCGAATTATTTTGTGCAGCGCCGTATTTAACTATAGATATCTATCAATAAACGGAATTGTACTCAAATTCTTTTGTACAGTCCTGTATAAATTGTATAGATAATATAAATGCACATCTTTTTTAGAATTTATGCATACCAAGTAATACAATAAAGTTAAATTTAAAAACGCATACCGCAACTGAAAATGCACTTCTAGCAATTATCTCTCACAGACAGTATTGTAACCGAATACTTTTGTGGATTTCTAAAAATGAACGATAAATTTACTACTGTACGATTACTGTACACTATATTGTACAGTAAGCATCTTGTAGTGCACCTCAGTGAAATATGTCAATTTCAATATGTTTGAAATTGTGTGACATCATTAAAATAAATCGCAAACGATTTTCACCATAGATTATAATGTAACTGGATTACTTTGTGTGTCCTATAAATTATACACGTCCCCCTCCCCCCTTTCAATTGCGAGTATGCCATAATAATCACCAATAACATATATCAATTACATGCCAATCTGAGTATATTTACGAGCGCTAGAGTACGGACAGACGACAAACAAACAAACAGAATTCATGAACAGTTTTCCGCTATGTCCGAAAGTGTTAAAAATTGTAGATAAATCTACTTATGCATCTCTCTTGAGAATATCTAAGAGGTGAGAAGTGTATTTAACATTTTTTTTCAGATTAAGTGTTACGAAAGTCGTCATTCAGCTAATGAAGATTAATTATTATTTTCGCTTATCATTGTAACTTTTTTCTTGTAGATTTCTTTAGTATTGAAAGAGGATTTGGAAAATGAGCCCCTTATGAAAAATTATAATTTTCAAAATGATTAATAGATTATTTTTACATATTGCTTTGAGATTTTGAGACGTAATAATCCTAATTTCCGTACAAAATTTAGTAGAACAATAGATTTTCTGAATAGTGATGCACCCTTCTACTTGCTTAGAATAATGTACTACAGAAAGCAAAATATCGAAAACTCTCTCAATATCAAAAGTGTTATCCCCGTCTCATCAAAAATTTTATCCTAATTTTATCAAAAGTTTAAAGTTTAAAGTTTAAAGTTTAATATTTATCAAAAGTTTAGTATTTGCGCGAGTTAGAGCATGAACAGATGACTGATAGACAGACAGACTGCCAGAGGGACAGACAGACAAATGGAGGCAAACCGAAGTTATAAACAGTTTTCAACTATATTGGAAAGTGTTAAAAACTGAAAATACACATACACAAAATCGAAACCGTATCCAGATTAACTTTGTAAAACAAAAAGGAATCTTATCGAGTCACTCATATGCCATTCATTTCGTTTACATTGGCCAAAAACAGCAATAATTATAAATTTGTAATATAATATATATATATATATATATATATATATATATACTGCACATTTTTTAAAAACACATAGTTGTTAAAAGTTCATATCATATTTAAATTCTGTCGTAAAACTGAAAGAAAAATAAAATATTAATTAATGTCAGTTTAAAATTGCAGATACTCAATTTCGACCGGCTTTCATCGTTGAATTAAAAACAGTGAAGTCTTAAAAGTGAAATTCGGCCACAAAAAAAAATAAAATAAATAAATACACATTCTGTTTAATAGATGATGATTTGAGTACATGCAGTTTATTGTTTTCAACTGAAATAATAAACGATTCCCATTAAAAAGAGTTTATACAGGGTTTTCTAAAATGGACGACCGTTTTTAAAATTCAATCCAATACAGGTAAACGGTGACGGATTTTGCTAGCAGTTGTTCTTGCAGGAAATTAACGCTCTGACCTCTTATCTCGCGCTTTCTACGGTCAAGACATTTATAGAAAAATACACAATTTTTGAAGCAATTTTGTTTTAACAATTCCGCAGTCAAAGGAAAGAATGCAAATGATAAATTTACTACATATTTCAAATGCATGATGATTTGAAATATGTAGTGAAAAAGGAGATACTCATCGATTCAATATTGGTCGAGAGGGGTTTTAACTAACATTGAGCGGTCACAGGGTTAATGAGTGAATTCAGTAATAGCTTTACTATTCTTCTTTGTTTTAGTTCCTAATATTAACGATAGGGGGTCTGTGTTCTCTCAAATTTTTAGAATGCCTAAACTGACGTAGAAAGATGAATCAAAGTTCAATAAATTTTTACTCTTCATTCTTTTTTGTATGTTAAACAGCTAAAAAAAAGTCTTGTGTTTTGAATAACAAGACTATTTTAATCAGTAGTGTAGTTTGAGAGACCCTATCAATGATATTTGGAACTAAAATAAGGAAGCGTAGGAAAAAAATTGTTGGTATAATATATTACTCTCTTGAAAAAATAATTTAAATAGCTATAAACATTTACTTGTTATCTTTTATTTTAAATCCGTCATTTCCTTTTAGGACGCCCTGTACCTTTGTATATTAAAATATCCTCTGACGTGGAAAATCTTACAAAATTATGATTTAGGAAAATAAGCACTATAGAAGCAGATATTTAAAACTCTAAAACACGTATAATAGATATGCTAAAACAGCGTACAATGTTAAATGAAAATATAAAGATAATTTAAAAAGATGTTAAAAAAATTTCCCGACAGTTTCGGCCAAATTACTGAGACATCATAAAGAGATTTCAAGACTTGAACAGACGAAGACTCAAATTCCAACGACACTAAACTGGAGGGAAGGTAAACAAGAGGGAGAAAAGGTACAAGACAGAAAAACATGGGGAAATTCTATTCACTGGTGCCATCTGTTGATGAAGAGAAACAATAAACATAATAAAAAAAAAAAACAGGAAAAAGGTGGATGGTCAATTATGTTTCAATAAATTTATACTGACATTAGGAATAGTGAAGTGAAAGATAAGTTATTGTTACAGACGTCATTTTGTTTTATGATAATCTCAACTGACTTAACTGTAGTTTTCTATAAGGTGTTCTAACGAGAGATAATTCTTGCATTGTTCAAGTCTTCAAGTGGTTTGGTCGAAATTAACGAGAAAGTTGAACATATTTTTAAATGATCTTTATAAGTTTCATTTCCCATTGTACACTGTTTTAGCACATTTATTATACGTATTTTAGAGTTTTAACTATCTGCTTATACATTTATTCACAGTGTAGAGTTCATTCTGAAATTTTTTGATAAAATGGTACGTACAGTTATATCAGTTTCACTAATTTTCTAAATAAAGTATACAGTTATGGATCGCAATATTAAGTAAGCAATGAATTTTGACCAAAACATAAATTAAATCGATGATTTCATGAACTAACTGTCCACTTTTTTTCGAAATGTGTTTTTTTTATTGCAAACGTATCCTTGAAGGTAGATCCACATGTATACAGAAAAATTACATATTTATTTACCCATCGCAACTCAAAAAAATCCCTGACGGCTCGGCCTACAGGCACAGGTAGATTTCGAAGACGCAGAACGTGGGGCGCCTGTTTGTCAGGAATTGCGGAAGAAATGACCTTTTTGCAATGATGCTGCAGTTGGAACCGCCTACTTCGAAACCAAACTTGTTTGCAGGCAGAGCCAGCAAGGATTTTTTTTTTTTTTTTTTTGCTATAAGAGTTGGTCCTATAAAAAAACATGTCAATATAAAAATTTTAGATAATATTAAGGGGATTTATAATAAATTTAAGCGGATTTGAAATCTTGGGAATTGACGAAGTTATGAATTTTTTTCTTCTAAAACCCCCCTTCCCCCCCCTTAAGGCAATTTTTAATTATATCAAAAATCTGTCATACATAAATTTTCGGCCCTTCTCCTAGAAGTAATAATAACTTCAAACGGATTCGATACGTATCATAATTGAGAAATTATGGGTTTTTTCTGTTTTCACAAAAAGCCCCCCCCCCACCCTTTGGTTCGATTTTGCCCATTAACGAACTTGACCAAGATTTTATGCCCCTTGATTTTATGTATCAGTTTCGAAAAGATGCGGGAGTTGGAACCGCCTACTTCGAAAAATAACTTGTTTGCAGGCGGAGCCAGCAGGGATTTTTTTGTTTTTAATTTTTTTTGCTATAACGGTTGGTCCTATAAAAAACTTGTCAATATAAAAGTTTTAGATAATACTAAGAGGATTAATAATAAATTTACGCGCATTTGATATCTTGTGAATTGACGAAGCTATGATTTTTTTTCTTCTAAAAACCCCCTTTTTCCCCCCCTTGGGGCCATTTTTAATTATATCAAAAATCTGTCATACATACATTTTCGGCCCTTTTCCTAGAAGTAATAATAACTTTAAACGGATTCGATACGTATAATAATAAAGAAATTATGAGGATTTTTCTGTTTTCACAAAAAGCCCCCCCCCCCCATTTCCCCCCCCCCCCTTGGTTTGATTTTGCCCATTAACGAACTTGACCGAGATTTTATGACCCTTCATTTTATGTATCAGTTTGGAAGAGATTTATGCAGAATTTTTCCAGTTATCGTGGTCAGAAAAAAGTGACATAGATAGATAGATAGATAGATAGATAGATAGATAAACTTTTGAACTGGGGATGTTTTGGGGTTCTGGGAGTCATGATCGGCGTAAATCTGCAAAATTTTTTCAAAATTTCCAACTTAGGTGAGAATGTAATAGGTAGTATTTCTTACGAAATCTACCTAAAATGCGGCTTACTGCAAAAACAACATTAATCAATGACAATACCATAGTATATTCAGGATGGTGAAGACACTGAGCTCTACAATATTGGGTTGTCAAATACGCTCGTTCGATTTTTAGTCGGGTGGTTGTTCACTCTATGTCCCACTTCCCTTTCTTGTCTCCACCGCGTAACTCGATTGTGCGATTGAAAGGTGTTATGTTTCACGAAATCTGTCAGTGAATGTTTCTTCCATAAATATCTGTATTACGCGCGCGTCGTAGATATGAAAATGGACGCGAGAAACGTTCGTTATCGTCATATTTTTTCGACTATTTCAAATCAGGCAAACGAGCGGCGAAAGATAAAAGAGAGACAAGCAGTTCATACGGTAATGATGCCGTAATAGAAAGCGTGTATCAAAAGTAGTTTACCAAATTTCGTTCTGGACATGTTAACATCAATGAATCGTCACGCTCCATTCGCCCGATTGATGCATTGCCAACACATTTGTTGATGAGAATTCATCTCAAACTGTGTGGGAGATTACTACAGCATTAAACATTTCTGATACAAGCGCAGAAATCCATGTGCGCCAAACTGGATACTTTTCACGTCTCAATGTTTGGGTGTTGCATAAATTGATCAAGGCGAATTTGATCAATATTATTTCCACTTGCGACTCACTGCTAAAACGTTAAAAGAACGTGCCATCTTTGAAGCGAATACTGACCAGTGACGAAAAATGGACCATCTACGACAATGTAGTGTGAAAAAGATCGTGAGAATAAAGCAATGACTCGCCGCAAACATCTTCAAAGGCGGGACCACATCCCCAGAAGATTTTGCTCTCCGTGTGCTGGGATTTCAAAAGTTTGCTTTTGTACAAGTTGGTTACCAGTAAGCAAAACCATTGATTCAACTGTATACTGCTCGCAGTTAAATACACTAAGCCATTCTTTACGCCTAAAACGGTCAGAGTTGATCAGTCGGAAAGTTGTTGAGACTCCACATCTCATTAACCATCCACAGGAAATTATCGTATCTTGACTCGGATGTTTTGTCTCATCCTCCATATTCACTGCACTTTGCGCCATCATATTTACCACTGGTTTACCACTCTTTGAACTGCAAAACCTCCGCTGACGAGAGGGCTGTAAAAACGCAACTAAAGAAAATTTTCGTCGATAACTCAGAGATGCTCTACATACGCGGCATTATAGAAATGTTGGAAAGGTGGTAAATAATCATTGATAACAACGGTCAATATATAATTAATTAATATATACGAGGTGTATAGGAATCATTGGGTTTTATTAACCATAAAAACCGAACAAACTTATTTGCCAACCCAGTAGTATGGATAGCTAACTCCCTATTCTATTATATGGAATCAAGCGGTTCGCCCAAGAATACAATGCCATAGAATTTTGGAAGAAAATTTATGGCAAAACACAGATTTCCTACCATAGATTGGTATGGGGTAGATATTTTCAAATTGACTTTTTTTAAAACAAGACGAAGTTGTTACAATTTTCACTTATGTATTTTATTTTGAAAACACTACATATTTTATTTAATTTCATCACGAATATCATAGAAACGCGACAGAGTTTCTCGCCAAGCATAAGAAACAGCAATGCATTGAACCGTAAATGAAAGGAATTTCTGCATATGGATGCCAAACGATTTTACATTTTTTTTTTTAACTCTGTCTAGTTTATATTTTGCGGACGGGACAAAACGAGTTTTTGACACATCTATATCTCGCGTTCTATTTATGATAGAAAAAAATTCTTGATTCTATGGAATGGGGCGTGCCACGGGACTAAGAATTCAAAAGTAAAGCAAAATCCGACGAATAGTTTTTCAGTAAATGCGATTTTAAAAGTGCTGTTTTTTTCACTTTTTAAATCTTGTTCAGACTATAAACTGTTGACAGGGCTACAGCAATGTGTAATTATCGGATTTTTACGCGGTTTACGTTATTTGAATCGTTTTTATGAGTAGTTCAGACCTTTGTAAGTTTCATGTAAAAATATTAATTAGTTTTTGATTTATATCAGTTTAAAGTTGTTTATTCCTATACTTAACATAGAGCAAAAACTGTTGACAGGGCTACAGCAATGTGTAATTATCGGATTTTTATGTGGTTTACGTTATTTGAATCGTTTTTATGAGTAGTTCGGACCTTTGTAAGTTTCATGTAAAAATATTAATTAGTTTTTGATTTATATCAGTTTAAAGTTATTGATTCCTATACTTAACATAGAGCAAAAAACTGTTGACAGGGCTACAGCAATGTGTAACTATCGGATTTTTACGCGGTTTACATTATTTGAATCGTTTTTATTAGTTCAAACCTTTGTAAGTTTCATGTAAAAATATTAATTAGTTTTTGATTTATATCAGTTTAAAGTTATTGATTCCTATACTTAACATAGAGCAAAAAAATAATAAATGACCCAACTCTTTTAGGAATGGTCGTATACACATGATATTAAGATATTTATTACACTCAACCCAAGTAAACTTCCTATTATAAAAAATCTTAACATTTAAGGTAAGTTTACAGGGTCTCACAAAAGATCTTTTGATATAGGGCTAAAGAGTTGTGTAATTATCCGATTTTTGCGCGGTTTGCAGCATTTGAATTGTTTTTATAAGTAGTTCAAATGTTTAATATTTCGTGTAAAAATATTAATTCGTTTTTTATGTATACCACTTTAAAGTGATTTATTCCTATACTTAAGATGAAGCAAACAAAATATTAAATGGTCTAACTCTTTTCAAAAAGAACGTATGCGCATGATGTTAAAATATGTTACTACGAACTACCTAAGTTAGTTTCCTATTGTAAAACAGAAGTGTAGAATTTACTGTTCGTTTACAGGGTAACTCAAAAGATTTTTAATAAGACTAAAAAGTTGTGTAATTAGCAAATTTTTACGTTGAAGTACATGATTCCTGTACTTAACACAGAGGAAAAACAATAGTAAATTGCATAACTTTTGTCAAATTCGCTATATACACAAGATATTCAAATATGTTACTACATCCTCTCTATTGTAAAGCGGCATTGAAGCATATACGTTTCGTTTACAGAGTCTCTTAGAAGATCTTGATTACACTACAACCGATGTATATTTACTGAGTGAGATGTATTTTAATGATTTTACGCTGTTTCAATCTCTGTAAGGTTTCATTATCTTGCTTTAAAATTTAATATAAGATCATTTTGTCCGTCTGAAATCTCGTCGATGTTAAGCTTTAAATCTATTAATATATAGTATTTTCATCGATTAAAAAAACTGTGTTTATTTATAAATATATAATTCTAGCGTATTAGGAATTGATTGAAATAGCGATTACAAAATTCCAACTTTACGTTCATGCGCTGAGTAATAGAATGTAAAAATGTTGATACCCCAAGATTACAAGTTTTGCGTTTAAATATTTGCCGTTCATTGAATCTCCGGCTATGACGAACTTAAAATGCTAAATTTCGTATATAATAGGTGATCGGTAACGAACTGTTCGGTTTACGAACAAATCGGTTAACGAACACTTTCGCGTGAGATTTTTATGTTCGGAGAACGAACTCCTCTCGAAACAAAGCCATGATGAAGCAATGCCGTGTTTCATATTTGCCGAGCTATACTTATTGCCTCTATTGTCAACTTTGAGAACATTTTAACAGTTGCATACATATGTCCTAATTAATTCATGGACTGCCGGAGATTGGGGACCTATATTTTAGGATCACCGAATTGTAATGAACAGACTATATGAACAGAAATCACTTTAATAGTTTTTATACTTTTGCAAACGTTGCGAATTTTATATTTTTCAAATTCTCGAAACGTTGAATTAAAAAATTTAAACAAAAAAAAAACATCTAAGGTGCTCAGTAATTTTCAAAAATAATACATTTAATATGTTAGTATAAAAATCCCTGTAAATTTTTACACTAATAGAAATAGGTTCGTAGGAAAAAAAAATGTTGATTATTCTCGGTAAAGTATGCTCCATAAACTTATCGTTGTAGTTGACCGAAAAAAGTGCTTCTTATTTTTCCACATTTTTCTGAAACTGTAGTATTTTAATTAGTTTGTAAACTACTGTAAAATTGTGTAATTTTTTGTTTTAGAATGTATATAAACGGAAGAGTGATATAAACAAAAGAAAAAGGAAAATAAATATGTCATAAATAATCTGATGAATACAATGTAAGGAAATTAATATAAAAGTTTCCCAGTTGTTATGGTAGCGACATGTACATTAGGGTGGAGCGAAAAACTTTTTTTCTTCGAATCAAAATTGGACGGGGTGGGAAAGTTGATCTATCAGATCCTCATTCTGAATATAAAATATCTTTGAAAAATATGAATATTAAATACTGCCCCAAGGTCACTGAAAATTGAGAAAAATTGTAAAAGTTGTCCATTTTCCCATTTTTTTTGTCAAACATATAAAATACACAAATATTATTAATATTAAATTAATTTTAAAGTATTCTTCTTAAATTATTATTATTATACGCTGATAGTGAAACTATGTAATATTTATATCAAATTCAGGTGTCTTATACTGCCCCAATGACTTCAAAATTTTGAAAAATGTATAAAAATTGTGTAATTGTAAAGCATAATCAAAACAACAAAATTGTGTTATATTTTATACTTCGTAAGAAAAAAAAATTTAAATTATACTTGAAGAATAACAAGAAAAAATAATTTATTACTACAATTTAGAAGCATTATAAGCTTAATAAAGGAACCAGGTTCTGAGTATTTGGGGCACCTTTCGTTACAATTTGGAAAGGCTTTAATTTTAAGTGAAGAAATAAAAAAAAATAACTACAAAAAATATTGATACCAGTAAGCTTGTTGCAATTGGCTGTGACGGAACTGCAGTTAACACGGGTTACAAAGAAGGTGTTATGCGATTTCTAGAAGAAAAAGTAGGAAAACCACTTCAATGGCTTATTTGCCAAATACATGCTAATGAGATTATCTTGAGCCATTTGCTCCAGTATCTTGACAGTACAACAAATGGGCCTCAAAGTTTTACAGGATCTATTGGCAAACCTCTAAAAGTTTGTGAACTTCTTCCTCTTGTACATTATAAGAGAATAAGCTATGCTTTGCTAGAAATTAGTAATAAAAAGAATTTAAGCACGGATCAACTCTATTTGCTTGAGATATGTGAAGCAATTTCTTCGGGATTGTGTCCCGAAAATTGTATAAAAGAAATCCTGATAAAATTGTGCATTCTAGGGGATTACAGTGGCTAATAAAATTCTTAGGCTATACGTTTGTTCAAGTGCACCGTCTGAAAATTTGTTAATTCTGACAAATTTTATACTAAGAGTTTATTCAACTATATGGTTTCAAATTAAAAATAGGCCTTCATGCATTTACGGATCTAAGCATTTGCATCAAACAGTTATGTTATCATGATATTTACCAAAGGAATCATAAACAATAATAGATCCCGTAATTCAACGAAATGGTTATTTTTGTCATTCGGAAAATATTTTGATCGCCATGTTGCCTGACGATAGTGACTATGTAAGAGTGTTGGCACTACATAGAATATAATAAAATCTCGAAAGTCAAGAAATTCTTTACGTACCTTCAAGTTACCTGATATCAATTTTGAAGCCAAAGACTATACCGATTTTATAAATTGGGCTGAAGTGACCGTGACAGAACCTTCATTAACTAAGTAATTAGATCATAATATTGTTACAAAGTGTATCCTAAATCCAAAGGCAATTGATGAAGACATCTTACCTAAGATTAAACTATTCCCTTGTCACAATCAGGCCACTGAAAGATGCGTGAAATTTGTTACGTAGGCTTCTTCGGCTGTTTGTGGTCCTTTGAGACGCGATGGGTTCATTAAAAATTGTCTGGAGTCTCGGAAAAAAATGCCATTTTTTGAAACCAAAAAACAGTAGGGACTACTATAAAATGGTAACTTCATTGCTTGTAAATTGTAAGAGTAAATTATTTTTACCTTATTACAATAGTTCTTTAAAAATAATTAGAAATTATATTTTCTTACATAGGTTAAGTAAAAAATATAAAACAATTACAATTACCCAAATTTCATATATTTAAAATAAGTATAGGCGTTGAGTTAGTAGAATAAAAGCGAATTTGATATAAATATTACATAATTTTATTATAAATATATAATAATAATAATAATAATTCGATGATCATCCTTTTAAATTAAATTGTATTATTAATAATTTGTATATTTGATGAAAAAAAATGGAAAAATGCGCAACTTATACGTTTTTTCTCAATATTCAATGACCTTGGGGCAGTATTTAATATTAATATTTTTCAAAGAAATTTTGAATTCAGAATGAGGATATGATAGAGCAACTTTGCCACACCGTCCCATTTTGATTTGGAGAAAAAAAATATTTTTCCATAGACGAGCGCTCCACCCTAATGTACATTGGAATAAGTCACTCAATAAATTGTATAATTCATATGTATAATTCTGTTTATAGCATCACTATTATTTTTTCCCCTTTTATCTTTTCTTTTCTGAATAAAAATGGAATCCGTATAATTGAAATTAAATACCTTACAAAAAGGAGTGATATCTCATCAAAAACAACTCGTTGTAAATGATCCCGCCAAGCCACAAACCTAAAACGTCAGTCACAAAAAGAAGTGTTATCACATAAAAAGAAGCGATATAGAAGTGCATACTCCGAGTCCCGTGTAAAAATCTATCACCACTCATAATGTTTCCAAAGGACTCGGAGTGAGGTACAGTATGTAAAAACTGCTTAGCGACCTGCAGGCTTTTATAATGTTTGCGTTTCCTGCAATTACATATGACTATATTATTTTAATTTAATTTAATTTAATTTAATTTAATTTAATTTAATTTAATTTATTTATTTATTTTGTTCCCATAAAATTGTAAAAAGTTGAAGCTTCTGTGTTTGCATGTCCTTTCTTATTTATGAGCTTGAAAAATCAATTTGTTGATTTTATTTACCATTATTTAAACTAGAAACACCACTCTTACGTAGAGGATTTTTTAAGTAAACATGTAAAGATTTTGAGTTTGTAATATATATATATATATATATATATATGATGATCATACGCATATTAATAACATTGTACCTTATAATAAGCGTTAACTAAATTGAGATATATTACAGTAATTCTAGCGTAAGCGGAATCGCATAGATCTGGGGAAAAATCCGTTCTGTCAGTTCTTTCGCATACAAAAATATTTAAAAAATGATGTAACAAAAATTAAAAATTTATTTTTTTCGATTTTCAAAATTGATATACTGCATATATTATAAAAGCCTGCAGGTCGCCAAGCAGTTTTCATATACTGTACCTCACTCCGAGTCCTTTGGAAACATTATGAGTAGTGATAGATTTTTACACGGGACTCGGAGTATGCACTTCTATATCGCTTCTTTTTATGTGATATCACTTCTTTTTGTGACTGACGTTTTAGGTTTGTGGCTTGGCGGGATCATTTACAACGAGTTGTTTTTGATGAGATTTAATTTTGCGGAAAAGTTTGAAAAAATGCCTCAAGGAATAATAAGAGTGCAAGATTCATTACTTGCGCGCATGGAAAGTGTGATGCCGTCACAGTAGAAAGTGGACCATTGAGTTATTCATCTGTTCTATTATGGAGCTCAGTAGGTGGACATGACTATATGCCAGGGGCGATGGAGGGGCGTGGTACCATAGGAACAAAGCGCAGTTTGCTTCAAAGAGAATGAATGGCAATCCGATTACTAATGTTATCCCGACTTAGGATACCATTCATTTCACATTGTAGTGGGATGTGTGATGTTGCTATGGCAACACCGTCTACTGGTCTGTCAGCTGACTGGTCGTTTCATTATCTGTATCATCTAATCTACAATATATACCAAAAGCAACCACGCTAAAATTAGTTGACAAAATGGGACGCTGCCTCTGGGAGATCAGCGATTTTAAATATTATTTCTGATATACATTTTTTAATCGCAGAATTTTATGATTTAATATGGGGACTAATATTGTTCGGTATTAGTGGTATTCAAATGTTGTCATATTTGGTTCCAAAACACTTAATGTTAATTCTTAGCACTTAATTACTCGTGCTGGGTTATTTTGTACACCACTGGATGTTGAAAATTTAAATATACATGTTACAAATACGCAATGTTCGAAAATATTGTCACATATGCCTATGTTAAAGGGAATTTTAATATTGTTGTACATAGTAATTGTACTTTACTCAATTTATCGTTAAAAGCATTAATATATTTTCTTAGAAATTTTGAAATATGTGGTGTACAAAATACATCGTACGGAAAGTTTTGCTGCGATGCTTAAGATGCACTCGTAAATGTTGTATGACTATTTTGAAAAATAAAAATGTAATAAAATATGATTAATATATTTGTCTGAATCATTTCTAGAAAACTAAAGCCCATTGACCGAAAAAGAAACGTAAGTGCAAATGTTTTCGTATTTTTTTAATATTAATTCTTATGTTGCTGTTGAGTCAAAGAAAATGCCAAGACACTTCTCTGAAAGAAGGGGTGCCAGAGCCTCAAGCAAGGTTGGACTTCTAGAGCTGGTCTCCTAATCTTGAATCAATTCCAGATGAGAGACCTGAACCTGGATTGGCACCCCCAGAGGTAACGCTTATACTAAACTTGGAGGACATTGGAGCCACGAACAGATTTTACGTGCACCAGCTCCCATTAACGTACATGATTCCACAGCAGCGGCAATCGAGAGAGGTTGCATCCTCCCAAGCACTGAACTTGGTCGATGCTGTTTGGTTTTCGGTGATCTTACGGGAACAGAGCTTAACCGTCTGCGCCAATGTGGGACTATTAATTCTTATAAAATTAATAATTGGTAACCGACAAATATATTTAAAGATTTAAGAAATATGATTAGCACACAAAACTTATTAACACACCTAGAATTTATATGTAGCATAGTTTTTATTGATTTCTACAATATATCAAATCTTGGAACTTAAATATATTTTTTTAATTCACTGATTCAATTTATCTCGGTTTGAACCATGTTCCTTATAAATCGCCTTTTAATTTTCAAACAAAGGATTGTTTCGAATGAAATTTCAATATACCTTTCTTCTTTGAAATTAAACATTAAGTATGTAAGGGATAATCATGCTTTACCAAGCATGATAATAACGTAAAAATATTAAATATCAGGATAAAAATCTTTAAACATTTAAAAAACAATAATAATATTTTAGTTAAGTATGCAAATTTAAAAGATATATTTTCATTTAATTCATTTAATTCATTTAACTGAAATCCCAAAAATCATGTTTTTTCCAGCCAAGGCTTTTTCGTGCACTAAATTAAGAAAAAAATACATATTAAAATGGAAAGAAACCATTCTTAAATTCGCTTTGTTTTGTTCATTAAAATTTTTTTGGAGACTTTATTTTTCTCATTTGGCTCATACATAATGAATGAACTATAAAGAAAAGGTCACACTAGCTTACAGGAGAAGATGCATAATATATTCAAACGATGTTCACCTCTAAGATTCAAAAAGCCGAAAAAAATTATTTTTTTTATAACTGATAAAAAAACAAATATAATCTTTGCTTGCTACATTGTTTTGAAGACTGATAATACTTTTAATACAAGTGTGTGTGTGTGGGGGGGGGGGGGGGTTAAGGTTGTAAAATTAAATTTAAGGAATTATAGTGTATTGTTCGAAAAAAATAGATTTAAAAGTATTTATTGTTTTATCAATGTGATCTAAAATAAAAAAACTGATATTAATTTTAACACTTCATATCTCAAAATTAACTATTTGGAAAATAATTTATTTATATATGGTAAACAACATTAAAATCATACAAAAATAAACAAATGTCCCAAAAATATTAAAGAACCATTAAAATCATTAAATATGTTGCAATTATTACAAATCTTAAGTAATTTCTGTGTCGAAAAACATGATTTTATATACGTTTCGTCTTGTAATATTTTATTTTACTGAATGCTACCAAATATTTGATTCCCTGAAATACATAAGAAAGTCAAAGCGTTAGTTGTAATGAACATTAATTAATGATTATCATTATATGAGAAAATAAATAAAACATTTAATCGAATGCCAATTATCTCATTCCATCGAAACCCTTAATTCCATTAAAATCTATGTCCTTACGTACATCATTATCATCCCCTATTATATATCTATAGGTTGACCGGATGGCTATATCTAAGGGCTAAAATTCGGTCTTTTATATTTTTTTTGATTAAAACTTAAAATTGTCACATAACAAAATAGCCTTTTAATTGTGAAGTTTTATTGGGTGGATTGGAAATGTTAGTTACTATACAACTAGGAAAACTCAAACTACAAATTTTATCAATAAGTGTAACCGTCTTCTCCACTGTTGTTTTAATTGTTTTTCACGAATAAAACTTATATTAAAATGCTATTTTTCATTACATTTGGAGCACTTTCTGTTTGAGAAACAAGTATTGATATCTAATATTGTATCAATGTTCCATTCATCAGGAATGCTTCAAATGATAACAAATATTCGTTTCATATTAACTTCAAATTAGAAATATTTGCAATTAAGCGCTAATATCGCAGAAAATTATTTTTATATTGTAAATAGTAGCAATATTGTGAATATTTACGACGCTACAGACAGTGCAAACAATAATGATTCAATGTTGTTTTGTCATTATGATTTCAGTAAATTTTATCTTTCGTTGAATGTTGAACACTTAAATTACTTTCTGCATGATAAACAAATATTTTAAACACCGTAACAAGTTTAGAAGGCTGAATAATACGTTGAAAAGTGAAATTATATTTAGTTTATAGAGAGCATTTTACGCCATTTATTTAATCACGCAGGCAAAAGTTTTCATCCCGGAATTGCATTCTATTACAGTAGTGTATAGGTTTAACTATTAATGAATTTCCAGGATGTAGAGAAAACTATTTTTCACGCATAAAGGTTGGGTGTCTTATTCCGCAATATCAAAGTTATTCCAAAAGATAAATGTATAATTTCCCTTTTTTGCATATAAATAAAACTTATCCCAATTACAAGCTTATATTGTTGCTTTTGAGATCAATATTGCGCCAGTGCTAAATGAGAGATGCTTCCACTGAAATAGTAATATTCAATAATCATTAGCACTAAATTCGAAATATTGGGAATATTTATTCTAAAGCCAATGATAGATTGAAGAGTGATCGATATTACCCTGTAACAATTCTCAATGATATGACTCAATAATGGTGAAATGTTAGAAAAATAAAATAACCCCAATTATAGAGAAATATTGCATGCTAATATTGTCAATATTTATCAAGATATAGCCACGTTATGGTCAATAAAATCAAAAATGATCCAATATTATTTTACTACTGGGGTATATATAAATGCTATTTGTCATTGCATTTTGAACATTTAAATTACTTCTGCATCAGAAACAAATATTTCAAAAATCAGTGTTTAATTTTATATTCTGCATTGAAAACTGCAATATTATGCTTTGAAATCTCCTTTTATGTTATCACGCATATAGACGTTTTCATCATGAAATTGCATTCTGTTACATTCACGCATATGCTTAATTAACAAAACATTTCCCGGATATTAAGACAATGATTTTTACAAGCGGAAGATAAATAATTACCTAAGAATTTACCTTTTTTGTATTCGGTTTCTTAATTAAGATTAGGAATTTCTATCTTCTTATAACAAGATTCGAATCTGTAGAAAAGTAAAGTAACTTAACAATATTCATATTTAAAATTTCCTTTTAATTTTTCCCATGGAATCACTTTACTAATTGTTCAATATACCATATTCTATTATAAATAAATAATAATATATAATTATAAATAATAAATAATAATTATAAATAAAAATTTAATTTCAATATTGTATACTATCACCAAAAATATGTTTATTTGAAATGCATCTTATTCATAAATTTGCATCCCTTTTTATTATGGTTCGCATTTGATCTTCAGTATTCCAACGTGCTAGAAACCAGGTAGGAATCTGTTTGAAAAGAGATTACATTAAAACATTTCATGCTAAAAAGTAAAATTTTTTATTTTTCCTACTACCTTCAATAGAAATTATTGTTCTATATACGGCATTCTACTTTAAATAAACAATCATAAATAATATTAGCCTTCTCTATTATTCCAATATAAAAACTTTACATGTAAGGCAATATTTTTACAAATTCTCATGCTAGAACAACTTCTGATATAACTTCTTTTATTTACGGCGTTTTTCTTATTTTTAAAAATAATTCTGTTATTTTAAAATTCCATGCATGGCAGAAATTAGCGGTTAAATGTAATGTGAATTTTACGCAACTTATGTCCTATTAGTTTTGTGATGTTTGCCACGTGTTTAGCAGTGTAGAATGTAGATAAGAGTGAAATGCATCCATTATCTGTACATCGTGTTTAACGATCTCTTTTTGAGTTTCATAATTTGAAGAAATGTCAAGCATAGTTATAATAAAAGCTTTATATGTCCCCTGTGAATTGTTAGTTGTTTGCTTAGTTTTAAGGTTAACGTTTTCCTTAAATATATTTTTCAATTTGTTCGTAATTTATTTCTTTTTAATTAGTAAATATTATAGTTGTTTTGTAAACGAGATGACATCAAACATTGCTGACAACTGGCGATATTTCTTTCTTTCAATTATTGTTACTATTCAGGTAACGTCACTCCTATAATTAAAATATAATGTACAGCATATAAAATTAACGATATTTGACGAAAATAAAAAAATCTAAAAGAAAATTAAATAAAATGATAATTATTTTGAATCTGTTAATTCTTTGCACATTGCCAATATACTGGGTTGTTCGGAAAGTTCGTACCGGATCAATTCGTACCGGAAAATTCTGTCCGTCAATTATTATACATTAGATATCGAAATTATGTCTAATAATTAAGTGATAGAATTTGTCGGTACGAACCACCTTTCCCAAACAGAAAGAACTTTCCGAACAACCCAATAAAATAGATTAAAATGTACAGTACTAGTTAGTAAATTGTATGAAAAATACATGCATGAGTAAAAAAAAAAAAAAAAAAAAAAAAAAAATGAAATGAACTGTTTAAAACATATGTAACATAACATGTTTAAAACATATATTTATGTAACATATTTTGCACGTATTTTTAACTAACATTTTTAATCATATTTTTGTGTCGATTAATTAATTATATGAACGTTAATGAATCACATTTTAATGCTTTAAGTGAATTTTAATTGAATAGCATTATTTAAATACTTATTTGTTTCCTTTATAAATATTGAGTAACATCCCTTTCCATAAAATCTGTAAAACATTCCAATGCTTAAAGAAAAACTGAATAAAACTTTTTTAGAAAATCGCCTTGAAACAATAGTTATTGATAAAACCACCACATTGATTTTTTTTTTTTTTTTCAAAACTTAATCGAACATGAAAATAGGAGAAGAAACTCTTATGTACTGTAATTTTTATCTTCTCTTGGGAAAATAAATTCTGTTTTAAACAAACAATTCTTGAACAATCACTATATTTTAAAGTTTTAAAGGATATTTTCTATATTTTTATTTCCCTGTAGTATATTTCATAGCTCCAAAATGAAAGGTTGCAGCGGTATAGTGAGTATCTCAAGTGTGCCATTATGAAAAAGAAGAAAACAATAAACAGAAAGAAAGATATTGTTTTGTAAAAGTTTGGAATAAAGTGGTATTATATAACGAAATAACTTGTATAAAACGAACCGTGCCAAAAAAAATAAAAAATAATAAAAAATCGGGTATTTACAATCAACCTGTAAAATATAATAAATAAGGTTTTGTTTTCTTAAGATATCGTTTTTTTTATATAAGAATAATTATTAGTATTTTTTATAGAAGTGCATTTGAGAATGTTAGATTTCATAAATATTTCAAAAATTTAGAATGATAAGCCGAAGAGAAATTTCCTGTATAATACACGTTTTTCTTGTTAATACTATTGTTTTTATAATATAGTATAGGAAAATTTACGAATATTAGTTTTAACATAAAAGGGATTTCAAATAAGTTGAAATAAACTAATTAGGTTAACACTCCTGCTAACAATTTTTTTTATATGATACTTTGAATTGGCAGAATTCAAATACTATTCAAGATTGTGCAAAAAAAAAATATTTATAATATTCATGAGTCCTCGATGTATAAGATATATCGATTAAATTAATCAGAAAATAAGTCCAAATGTAGTTAAATGGATTTTAAATCTCGATTTTTACTATGAAATTTAGGCATTTCATATGAGGTTTAGGTGAGTGTGAAAATTAATTAAAGCCAATAAAGTAAAAATTAAAACTATTTATAAGAGAATTTCTTGAAATCATTTTTTGAAGTAAACAATTCCATAAAAAAAGTAAATGCAAATAATTTTTTGATAGAAATTTGAATGCAATATATGTCAAATGTGGGCAAACTAGTTAAAACTTGATTGCATTTCCAGCAAAAGACAATCCGTAAAATGTCTTTTGAAGCTTTCTCTCCAGAAGTTTTTTTCAACTTAACTTTGATGTAATAGGTATTTTCTTTTAATTAAGCAAATGCGAGTGAAAAGAAGAGATAGAGATTTGAAATCCTCTCTGTACAATCATTCTGTAACAAATCCCAGTTCCTACATTTCTTTGAGTGGACTTGAAATGTATTATTTCTTTTAGAATAAATCCTTAAGTTTTATAATATTTTATGGTAAATCACGCTTAAGAGGATCAGATGAACCTTACACAGACAACACTGTAGAGCTACCGAGAATCGAATCGTGCATCACGAATCTTTTCCTAAGTTCACATAACAATATGACTAACTGTGACGTCACTGTGATTATTTCCACAAAATAAAGACAATCTGTTGAAAATAATATTAAAATGTTATATTATTATCATACAATATACATCTGCACGAAAAAATCTGGTTCATCTTTGAATAAGACACTATGTCGTTTTGACTAAATTAGTGAACTGAAACCTTAAGTTACTAAGTTATTATTATTATTATTGTTATTATTATTATTATTATTATTGCTATTTTTCGTAATTTTAACTTGCTGTTTCATTTTAACTAAATCTTGTAGAATTACGCTTTATAACTTAAACTTTTCTATTGAAATGTAAAGGAAACCCAAATGTTACCTATAATCATTATGATACGTAAGAAAACTAATTAAAAATGCATTATATTTCTAGCAACGGACATTCCCTGAAATGCCAGAAGTTTCCCTTTGCATTAAGTTTGATGCAATAGGCATTTCCTTTTAATGAAGAAAGTAAGAGAGAAGATATGAAAAGATAAGGATTTTAAATTCTAACTACATGTTCATTTTGTAACGAATCGGAGTTTCAACATTTCTCAGACGAATTAGGGAAATCAATTAATTTATTTTGCACAAATTCTCAATTTTTTTGTATTGAATAATACTTCTCAAAATAATCGATTTTTTACAAAATTTAAGGAATAAATTTGTTTTTTGTTTAAAAAAAAGAACAAGTTAAAAATCATTTTTTCTACATGGAAGTATTTTTCCGGTATCAAAACAGATTAGATTATATAAGATGCATTAGGGCCCGAAACTCATTAATATAAAATTTGCACGGGAATTATTTGTTATGAAATGACAATAATACAAAAATATTTGCAATCATGTGAAGAAATATGTCAGCCAATGTTCGATAAATATCAGAAAAGTGTATAAGCAGAAATTTTAGGGAAAAATCTCATTCCCATATAGCAAATACAAATAAAATTCGTCCAATGTCATTTTGCTTCTAAAAAAAGTTTTATTCTATTTGCATTTTAAACCAGTCTAGATTTTAACTGTTATCTGTATCATGTGTAGGCACATGTGTTAGCAAGGCCTTTCTAAAACGGAATTCTTTGAAATGCGTATAAACATTTGATTTAATAGATGTATCTTCTTTTAATAAGAAAGAACATATAAAGCTTTGCAATTAGGATTGATGTCCTCTCTAGATAATCATGTTGTACACAAATCAAAGTTCCTACATTGCTTAGTGGAATTGGAGAAAATATATTATTTCCTTTTGAATAAAACATTAAGCTTCTTAGTAACTCATTGTAAATCTCAAAATAATTATTTTTGTATGAATGTTGCGGATGAAATTGCTCTTATAAAATAGAAAATAGTAATATGAATTGCGTCTTTTACATAAAGTAGTTGTCATCATAAGTCTTAAAGCAGTTATTTTTACATAAAACTTTAGGAGCATAACAATATTGAACCAAAAGTTATTGTATTTGTATATCATGCCAATACCTTTAATAGTATTAACAAAATTAACGTGAATATTGTTTCAACATTGTGCAATTTATATTTTTGCAATATTGCACCATAATTGGCCTGAAATAAATCAACATCTCGTTATTGATAATTGTAATCGAAAATCAATATCACTGCATTTTTATGTTTCATTGTAAATATTTCCGGTGTAAATCTAATTTTTCTGTAATAATTGCTTAATATATTGCATTTTATTGCAAATATATCCAATTTCACGCCAATAATAATAAAATTTTAATTGCTTAATAGGCGTATAGCCAACAGAGTGAAAAAGTAACACTCGAACCCGGGTCATCAGTATAGCACATTGACGTTCTACCAACTGAACCACTTGGGAACGAGTCTCAGCCTGGAACTTTCTCACTATAACCTGTTGGCAAGGCTTGGGTACTTTTTCACTATGTTGGCTATACGCCTATTAAGTAATTAAAATGTGATTATTATGAATGCAAGGCGTGTGAAAGTTTCTATGGAAAAATTTCCAAAGTATTAAATATGAATTTATTCACGCCAATATTTAAGAAAATGTATATTGGTATTTATTGAACTTTTTTTCTAATTAATGGAATATTAGTGTAATATTGGAGCCAAATATACAAACATAACAATTATAATAAAATTTAATTTACTGTTAGAGTTTTTTCAAAAAAGTGCGTGAATTTTTTATTTCTTATGTATAAAAAGAAGTTTATATATTTAAAAAATGCAAAGATAAATAATTTTTAATAGAAATTTAAAGACAATTTCGATTTTAATTGGAATCTTTAACATACGTAGGCAAATTAATATTCAATTCATTATATTTCTAGCGTGGCATTTTCCGATCGCTAAAAGCTCCTTTGCATCTTACCTTTGATACTATAGATATTTCCTATTAATTAATAACGTAAAAGAGTATAAGTGAAGAACAGATAAAGATTTGAAATTCGAGTTAAAACCCTCGCTACAGAATTATGTTGTAACCAAATCTTAATTTCGGCATTTCTCAGTGAAATTCGAGGAAATATAATATGTAATTTTGGATAAATCATTAAGTTTCTTGGTAATTCATCGCAAATCTCAAAATAATTACTTTTACATAAAACCCAATTAATAAAATTATATTGGAAAAAATTGTTTTTTTTTTGGCTATCTTGATAAAATATTAACTACAATAATATAGGTAATTATCCGAACATTTTCGTGTTTGCGTTTGCTAATATTGCATCAATATTGGTAAGAAATGTTTCGCCATCTCATTATCAGTATATCTAATACTAGCAAATCTACAGATCAGAGGCCTCAACGTCAGCTCTAAAAATCAATGTTCATTAATCTCAGTAATTTTTAACATTTTCTGCAGAATATTTGACATTTTAAACTAAACTTCAATTTTTTTAAGTTATTTATACATAGAAAATCAAATTAATCGAAAGTTACGGAAATTTTAGAAGTATCGCATTAAACAAAACGTTATGCAATGATAGGATAAACTATTTATTACTGTATTTTTTCAGAATAACACTACCTTACTTCAGGTTGGCTCCACCCCCTTGAACTCCCCGTTGTCACTTTAATTTTATATTCTCAATTTCCAGTAATTGTGCTATTTCATTTATTGAGTATATGTCTTAATGTATTTACTATTTTAATTTCATTGTAATAACCATAACTTTGTACAAGTGATTTTATCCTATCCTTAAAAGAATACTTATATTTATTTCAACCGCTAAATATCATATGTTGCTGAAATTGAATAAAATTTCGTGTATAAAATATACTTATACAAATGTAAATTCCTCTTATGTGACTTATATTCAATTTGCACTCTCAACGTTTTTATTATTTTCATTTGGAAAACCGATTTGTTAATCTTTCTTCAGTAGTTAAAATAAATTATCACCTATTTCAGTAAAAAAGCATATTAAAAACTTAAATCACCCGAAAATTAGCTACTTTGTTAATAAAATTTCGCGTGAAAATAATGCGATTTACTTGAATTTTTCTGTGTTGATATTCTTTGAAAAATAGTTGCTTAGCAACCATTTAATGAAAGAAAAAAAAATGCATTGGGATTTTTTGTAAAAAATGAGAAATTAAAATGTTTCATATCTTTCAAATTAATACATAAAATTTCCCAATAATTTATTAATTAATTTCGAAATTCTAGTAAATATATTGGCAAATTTTCAAAGCGATTGGAATAAATGAAGATCTCCTTTTCGTAAATTCAGCATCCTTAATTTAGTATTTACAATTATCCCAATGCGACATTTTCTTTTCGGTGAATGTTAAAAATTAAAAAATGGTCTGACTTCCCATTGAAAAGCATTATGACCTAAAAAGAAATGCTCTATATTTTTCGAAAGAATGAACCAATGTAACTAAAAACTATACAGCTAATTCCGTGTACCTCGCCAACATATCTACCAAAAATCAACCTAATCGGATAATTTTTGCGGCGGTTATCGCGGAACAAACAAACAAACAGACGGAAACCAAAAACTTTTCGGGTCTCCATAGTGCGTCTCAACTGACGTTTCGGCAATAAAGCCAATATTTCTGCAATAGTGGCGTTTAATTGCTAACATTTCCAATATAACGGCAATATTGGTGCAATATTGGTCTCTAATAGAATCAAATTTATTTTTCGACTAGGGCTTTTTTAAAAGAACTTATGGTTATAATTTCTTATTTGTAGAGTAAATTTTTTAACACATTAAAATCCAAAACTGAACATGGATAGGACGGAAACTTCTCTAATTTGGACTAATTTAATCGTTCCGGCGACGAAATTTGGATTTTTTTTTAAATTCAAAAATGGAATTTAACTAACGTGGAAACGGAAAGCAATAATTAAATAATTCATCAAAAACCACCTGTATAATACGGAAATGGGATAAATATTCACGCAGAAATAATAAATTTACTATTAAAATCATCAATTCTCTAGTCTTCTAACACATAATTAAGTGTATAAAAATATGATTTATAAGAAAACAACAGATGCTATCAGTCAGAAAAGAAATGTCTCAGCTAATTTGAAAACAAGTAAGACAGCACTATTGAAGCTATACGTATCTCTTTTCTACTAAAACTAGAATCAGCGGTTCTGCCCTAAAATGAATAGGAACTGAAATTGTGTCCAACTTATTAGCATACAATCCATTTTTCAGCTTCTTTGTAAATTGTTTATACACGTCCAAAAAACGCCAATGTATCTGCAGCCTTGGTTCAGAGTCACCACTCACAAGAAACTAAACAAGAACGATAAATCATGCGTCAAGCATAGATTATGTAACACTTTCGAACGCTTCCAAAATAATTTTACAAATCATTACCGTTTAATAAGCTGAAAGATAACATCTAAGTAAACAATTTGGAAAACGCATAACATATTTAAAAACGCAATTTCAGGAATTTCCAACATATACAATATTCGGAAAAATATCCGAATACTTTTATTCAGCCGTCTATATGATCTATAGATTTATATATATACTACATAGGATGCTAAATTTTAGTTTAGTTAGGAAACGCGTAGCACAGTTTAAAATTCTCCTTCTGAAGTTTCTGTCAATAAACGGAAATGTGTTCGCGAACTTTTGTGGTGCCCTGTATATGAAATACAGAATTTTTACACACCAAGTAATAGAAAAAAGTGCGTTAAATTTGAATTCGCGTTCAGCAACTTAAAATGAACTTTCTTGAATTATTGTTAACAGACAGTAGAGAATTCTTTTGTGTGTCCCTGTAAATGAACGATGAATACTATACACACAATATTCTGTAGTAAGCCTCTTGTAATGCACCTTAGTGATATATATAAATTTCAATGCGTTTAAAATAGTGAAACATTATTTAATTAAACCGCAAACGATTTTTCTCCATAGACGTAATGTAACGGAATTATTTTGACTGTCCCTGTAAAGTAACTATAAGTGCTATGCACACCCTATTCCATATTAAGCTTCTTGTAATGCACCTTAGTGATATATATCAATTACAATGCGTTTGAAATTTTGTGACATCATTAAAATAAACCGCAAATGATTTTTCCCCATAGACCGTAATGTAACGGAATTCTTTCAAGTGTCCCTGTAAAAAAAAATATAAGTACTACACACTTCCGTTGAAATAGGGAACATGCTATAGATAGCGACAATAACATATAAAAATTGCAGGGCAATCCGAGCATATTTACGGGAGTTAGTGCACGGGCAGACGGCCATACGGCAGACAAACCGAAGTCATAAACACTTTTCAACTAGGTTGGAAATTGTTAAAATTGAACACCTACCTGTCTTCTGTAAAGTACTCTAGTCAGAAAGGCATGTAAAGTCAAACTTCTTTCTTAGATTTTTTAAAAAAGACTCTATGTTTATAACCTTTATAATCCCCTAAAAAACTTTTGTAATTTTCTGTTTTGCTTTGAAAGTGTATAGGCTTAAAAACTGATCAAAATATTAAAGTGATAATAAATTTTGTTAACGATGATTTTGTTAACGATCTGACGATGAACAAACATGACGTTGAACCTTTTACACTGTGTATCACTTCAGGAATGTCGTCAATATGTGTCCACGTTTTCATAAAGTAGATAAAAATATTACTATTATACTATAAATTTATTACTATTATACTATAAAGTAATAAATTATTATACATACTTAATATAGTAGATTATGTAGTGCAATATTCCAATAAATTATGTAATATTATATAATGTGATAACATAATGTAATACTATATTATAGGGTATTATAAGTTAAGGAGCATTATTTCTTTAGACATTCAGTAAGGTTCATGTATATTTTGTATAATGCGGAAATATGTCCAATCGAAAAAAATATTTCGGATCCTTGCGATTCCGTTTAAAAAAAAAATATTACTGTAATGCAACTATAAATTCTATTTTCTAAATAAGATTAAATATGAACCCCATGTTAACTACAATCTGTATCGTAAGCACGCAATCTAATTAACATTTCATTGCATTTCTAACATAAGGCATTCCCTAAAATGCTCGGATTTCTCTTTCCTCTAACATTTCATGCAATAGATAATTAATTCCTGTTAATTAAGAAAGAAACAATGAAGAACAGATGAACATTTGAAACTCAGATTAAAGTCCTCTTTAGAGAATCATGTTGTAACAAATCTGAGTTTCTGCAATTCTCGGTGGAATTCTAAGAAATGTATTATTTCCTTTTGGTTAACGCTTTAAGTTTCTTAGTATTTCATTTCAAGTCTCATAATAATTATTTTTACTCAAAACTCTACAAGCAAAACAATAGTGGGAAGAATATGTTTGTATTGGCTACACATTTTGGACAATATTGGCTATTTTTATGAAATGTTGTCTCAATATTGGAGTGTTTACATTTGCAAATATTATACTATCAGCTAAAAAAATATATCGTCTTTTGATCACCAATAAGTTCAATATAAAACCAATATTTCTATAATAATCATTACATTGCGATTATAGCTAGCGTAACGGCAGTATGTAATCAATATTTGTGATTCATGATGTTTTCCGATGAATTCAATATTAGCAAAATACTGGGTTCTGATATCATCAAGGTTTATTTGCTGCTAAAAAGATAAAACTGAACCCCATGGTGCTACAGTCCATGTAGTATCATGAATAATTGTGGTGTCCAGTTACACTTTTCGGACCATGAGCTTGGGATGCTATATGGTATATATCCTGGTGAAGTGATCAGTCTAACGCGGAACTGCTGGAACTTAGTTTCCCAAGCACGCTTGGTACTCATTTTAAAAACATCTAAGGTCTAAGAAATAAAAAATTGAGTAAACTTTGACTAACTTTCTTCTAGAAGTTTATTTTTTTAAGTACTTGTCATTCAATTTTCTTAAGGAAAAAGTAACAAAAATACATTTAAAGAATACACAAAAAAATTATATTTTCTATAGAACTTTAAAGAAGAGAAACGTTTTTAACAGTAATATGTATTATATGCATACAAATTAATTAACAACTCATTACATTTAATCCGTTAGGCATTATCTAAAATGCTAGAAATTCCCTTTCATATTGCATTTGATAGAATAGATACTTTCTTATAAGACGAAATAGTGAGGAAGAGATAAGGACTTGGAAAGTTGGATTAATGTCTTTTTTAGAGAATCAGGTTCCATTCTCAGTAGAATTAGAGAATCTATATTACTGTTGTTTGGATAATTCATTAATTTTGTAGTATTTCATCGTAAATTTCAAAATAATTATCTTTACAAAAGATTTATTTTTAATCGGAACTATTTTTACCAAAAGAAGAAAGGAATTTTCAACTTTATTCCAAAGTATGATTCTTCAAAATTGCTGATTTTACCAAATTGTTCATAATTTCAGATAAAAAAAACTCAGCAGCTAACGAAAATTTTTTTGGGGGTTTCGATGATAATAATGACTTAAATAAAAAAAAATGTTTCTTTTTTCATTTTTATTTTTTATTTATTGTTGTGGTTCCTCAAAATTGCTGATTTTACATAGTTGTTCAAAATTTAAGATAAAAATCGCAGAATCTAACGAAAATTTATTTTGGAGGATTTCGATGATAATGATGACTTAAATAGAAAAAAAATATTTAATTTAATTTTAATTTTAATTTTATTTATTTATTTATTGTTGTGTTTCCTCAAAATTTCTTATTTTACATAGTTGTTCATAATTTAAGATACAAAAACTCAGTAGATAACGTAAATTTACTTTCGGGGATTTCGATCATGATGATGACTTAAAAAATTTCATTTTATTATTATTTTTTTTAATTTATTGTTGTGGTTCCTCAAAATTATACTGATTTTACATAGTTCTTTATAATTTAGATAAAAAACTCAGAAGCTAACATAAATTTATTTTCGGTGAGTTCGATGATGATGATGAATTAAATCGAAAAACAAAAATGTATTTATTTTATTTTATTTTATTTTTATTTATTGTTGTGATTCCTCAAAATTACTGATTTTACTCAGCTGTTCATAATTTAAGATAAAAAAAATCAGAAGCTAACGAAAATTTATTTTTCGGTATTTTGATGATGATAATGACTTAAATAGAAAAACAAAAATGCGTTTTCTTTTTTAAATTATTTATATTGTTGTTGTTCACCACAATTGCTGATTTTACGTAGTTGTTCATAATTTAAGATAAAAAACTCAGAAGCTGACGAAAATTTCTTATGGGGATTTGGATGATGATGACTTAATATAAAAACAAAAATGTATTTTCTTTATCATTTTTATTTTTTATTTATTTTTGGGGTTCCTCAAAATTGTTGATTTTACATAGTTGTTTATAATTTAAGATAAAAAAAAAACTTAGAAGCTAACGTGAATTTATTTTCGGGGATTTCCAAGATGAAGGTTTAAATAAAAGCAAAAACATTTATTTATTCCATTTTTATCTTTAATTATTGTTGTATTAATTTATAATTTTTTCAAAAGCAGTTTAATCTAAATATAAATAAGCATTATATTTAGGTTTTTACAAAATATCATAATAAAGAAAAAATAATCAAATACAAAAAATAATTTTAATCTATGTTATGTCTTAATAATGGACATTTATCTAAAACATTATTTTAACGTTTGATTTTGTTTATTTAATTTATATTGCAATAATAAAAAATTCCAAATTTACTTTTATAAAGTGTTTCTACGTTTTTTAGTATGCCGATTTTTTCTATTACTAGGAAAAAAATGGAGACTGTGCTGATATCTGTAATACGGGTTGTAGGAGAGGGAAATTATTTTACAATTGCGTAGAGGCACGTGTTACCTGAGATACGGTAAGGAAGACGTGCGTCTGTAATACAGTTTCTTTCTTTTTCTTTTCTTTTTTTTTCTTTTTTTTTGGCAATGTGTCCCATTGAACTGCAGTCATTCGCTTTTGCTGAAAGCAGAAATTGCGTTTGAAGAACAACGTGCGAGTATCAAATTCTGCTATCGTATAGGAAAACCTACGATAGAGACATGTTGCAACATATGTACGGTGAGAGAGCAATGTGCCCTGTAAATGTGTTTTTAAAGGGCGCTGTTTCAAGAATGCATCTAAGAATGAAGAAACTGCGACAACCACTTTGAGTAGAAGCTCGTCCAAAGCACTCCGGGAATTTTTCAGCAACTGTACTCAGGTGACAGAAATTCGTGGCTGCAGATAGGAAGTACTTTGAAGATGATTGCATTAACACATAATATAGATTAATTATATGCATCAAAAAACTTAGTCTCCAATTTTTTGCATATTTTCTTTATTGGAATATATTAACTTTTAAACATTTCATAATCTTTATTTTAATACTATTGAATGGGAAAAATATTACTTTCAGATGCACTTTTTTTCAAAACCGTATGTCAATTTATGGATTTTTACGATTTTAAAAGAATTTTCAAGCATGCATATTTTTTAATGTGTGTTTTATTTGTTCAGAAGGCATAATAATAGGCATATTTAACCCTGGTACCCTGGGTTGATTTGCCTGGTGTAATATAATTATAGAATGGCTATTGAATTTTAATTATTGAGTTCGTATTCGATATATTGATGAGCCTTTAAAGCCATGTCATAACAAAACCGAATTTTCGTTCAATAGAATTAGAAGAAATATATATTTACTTTTGGCTAATTCTTTAAGTTTCATAGAATTTCATTGTGAATCACAAATTATCTTTTTACAAATATGTTAAGTGTATAATCGCTCTTAGTTTTAAAAAAAATATATATCAATTGTATGTTGTTAGAATAACCTATTACGAAAGATTTCCCTAAATAAAAGAATATTTTTTCTAGTAATTACTCGGATTATCGCAGTATAGTTGATTTTTTATTCAAAACTGATGAAGTGAAATCATTTTAGCCCAACATTAAAATGTAATCTAAAACACACAATCATAATCTTTTAACGAAATAGTAAATGCTAAAGTTCCAATGCAGCCTTAAATAAATTGTTAAAAATAGTGTAATACGTGTGCCTGATTTTAAATTTGATATTGTAAATACAATTTTGTATTTTAGACTATTTTTCTTTGTACAGGCATTTCCCTACTCTTTTCATGTTTGAATTTTCAATAAAAACAGCAAAACATAAGTCGATACAAAAGAATGGATCGAGGTATTCCTCTTGTAAAATTTCTTAGAACAGCATCAATACTGTTCCGCCACGTTGTAGAATAAAAGAAACTGTGAAAACATAGAAATCAGAGACTTGAAAAGGAAATCTCAAGATTTGCATATTGTGATACTTGAGGGAACAACTGAAACACAGAGTTTCCGATAGTATCAGAAAAGTTCTTATTATGTTTAAATCTGCATATTCAATATTGTAAAGATATTTGACCGAAGAAGTATGATAAAATTTTATACTTCAAAACCGTTTATGTGAATAAAAAATAAAAAACTTTTTTTTTTTTTTTTTTTTTTTTTTAGCCTACAAGATGAATATGAAAATTATGAGCTTCCAAACATTGCATAATTTTTATTTTTATACTACAGAATAGAAAAAAAATTACTTTAAGATGCAATTTGTTTCAAAAACATATCTCAATTTATGGATTTTTTAAGGTTTTAAAATAATTTTCAAGCATGATTATTTTTAAATTTGCGTTCAATCTAATTATGGAATATTAACCAGTTTGCACCAAAAACAATGTAAATAATTCATGAAACATGACTACTGGTGAACGCAGGGATTTCATAAAACAGCATTTTCATTATTTTACATTTTTAACGCATCCCTACATAGTTGCAAAATTCATGAATTCGGCTTGTTTGTCGGCCATTTCTCCGTACTCTAACTCGCTTAAATAAACTCAAATTGCCATGAAATTGATATATGTTACTCAGGTTTACAATGGCAGAATCGGCATTCAAAGTGAAGTCTGTAGCATTTATAGTTCGTTTACAGGTACACTCCAAAGGAATCCGTTATATTACGGTCTAAGGGTGAAAATCTTTTACGGTGTGTTTGAATTATGTAATGAACTATTTCAAATCTACAGAAGTTTCCATATATTACTGAAATTCAGTACAAGATCCTTACTATAGAATACGATGTGCATAGCATTCATCGCTCATTTACATGAATACACAAAATAATTTGGTTACAATACTGTTTGTGAACAACAACTGCTGGAAGTGTGTTTTAAGCTGTAGTACGCATTTTTAAATTTAACTAATGCTTTGCATATTACTTCGTGTGTAGAAATTTTATAGATCATATACAGGGCTGCACAAAATATCTCGAGCCCAATTCCTATTATTGGCGGAAATTTCTAAAGAGGAATTTTGTATGCATTTTCTATAGGAATTAAATTTTAGCATACTATGTATTATATGATCATATCCATAGATGATTTACAGGACTGCACAAAATAATTCTAATATTTTTCAGACTTTTGATGGTAGTAGCTGATACTGGGTTTCCAAATGTGTTATGGGTTTTCCAAATTGTTTAGTTAGACATCATCTTTAACGTTATTAAACTGTTATTTTTTGTACAGTATTTTGAATGTTTTGGAAAGTATTTCATAATCTATGCTTGATGCATAATTTTCCGTCCTTGTTATCATTTCATTTGGACCATTAAAGGTCATGCTGGTCCATTAAAGGTCATTAAAGGTCATGCTGGTCCATTAAAGGTCATTAAAGGTCATTATATATAGTGTATACCTCAATACCGCAAACAGAATTTTTAAATGGATGCTCCACTTCTTAACATAGATAATTTAAAGTCAACTTAACTCAATTATTAATGAGTTTTGTTAGCTAACTATAAAATAACTCATTAAAAAAAAAAAAAATCCTCAAACGATTAAACTTTTCTCACATAAAAATTTTCATGAAAATTATATTTTGATAAAAATACATCTTGGCACGTTTCTGCTAACTGGGATGCAGTAGTTAATACGCACCACGTCGATAAATGTGGGAAGTTTATTATTGACAAATGTTGTAACCCGATTATTTCTTTCCCAAACTTCTACACAATGAAACTTATAATTTTTTTTATCTCTTTCAAGATTTGAATTTCTTTTTTGATATAAGTGCGATTAATTTTCTTTAGAAAGAATTATTATGGAATATAGAGGTCGTATTTCAAATTATACACATTATGCAAATGAATTCATCCAAGACAAAAGTCTATTTAATCTGAAATATTTTGTTCAGAAAATCACATGATAAAATTACGTATCCTTGAATCCAAAGCAAATGGTAGAAAATGGAGATGCACCAAAAAAGGATTACCCAGCATGAAAAGGTGTCACCCTTAATCAAATAATATCATCCCATCGCATAGCATAGCAAGGTGTAACAACATATGTCCTGTTATTTTTTATGGAAAAGGAATTAAATAGCTATTTGACAATGGACGGAATTAGTAAAGAAATTTTTTATTTAACAGAAGTTTTTATATTTACGGTGATGTGGAGCTGAATCTACTTTTTTAAAAATATTGCATTTATTGTACAGCGTGCAGCGATATTTAGAGTGTTTTCACGCTTCGTAATATTCTTTTAGACGGGACCGGGCAATGCCAGTCGAATCAGCTATTTTAATATAAAACACACGCAATTTGCTTTACTGGGTTGCCAGACGAAGCAAAATCTCGTGAAAGTCGCCGTGTTGCCCATGTATAAAATCACCAGTTTGGCGTAAAAAAAGATACCTTCGTGTGTCTGCGACATCTGTACTATTAATTAATATTAAACTGTTCATTGATAGAAACGGATTGTTTTTAATATCACATTCCTAATTTTCTACTAATAATGAATTTTCTATTTTTCAGCCGTTAAAACATTTGATTGTTGGTGATTGTGGCAGCTCTTTGGCAATTTTTGGCGATCGTTTGCTGACGCATAAGTAAATCCATTGTTTTTTCAACTCCCACATGATTGCACACGTTACGGAAAATATTTGGCGATTTATTAATCTAATCATTCAGCACGAGAATGTGACGTATATAATTAGCCTTAATCAAATTATCTCATCCTATCCCATAACATAGTAAGGTGTAATTACTTCCCTGTGCTGCATAATTGCCAAATCACAAAATAATCATTATCTAAAGATGTAGAAACTAGGAGTGATTTGTAGATGAAAATTTCAGAGTTAATAAGATAGCTAAACTTGGCTTTTCACGAACTCAGAACTTTTTACGGTAAAAGAGTCAGTACATTTGGCTGCATCTTTTATATGTGATGCTTTTGATGGGATTTCACTTCTTTTTGTGAGTAATCCCCCTGTTCTTGATTTTGGGCTCTTTTTGGACATCATCCGCTGGTTTTCGCTAAGCCCACACTCTGTTCTTATTATGTACCAAAAATTTAAAGCTTTAGTTCCGTTTACAGAGTCCTGTAGATAAAAAAAAAGTTTCAGGTGCCTAGGCAACCACTAATTTAATTTAGGGGGGGGGGGGTCTCAACTATTACTCACAGCAGTAGATACTAGGTATTTGGCATAAAAGTATTGTTTAGGGTACAAAGAAAGACAAAATTAAAAATTTCGGAAAATTCCAACAAATCAAACTATTTTCGATTTTTTTTTTCGAATTTTTCGATTTATCTATTCTTTTTTGCAAAATTTCCGGATTTTTTTAATATATCATTCAACTTCATTTTGTTATTTTATTTTGTAAAGAATGTTTGGAGGCCCATCAATAAATATTAGGGGGGGTCATGAATAAAATTTATTATTTATGTTGCGAAATCATTACATGTTTTTTCATATTTGTATTAGTTATTTTCGTTCAATTTAGAATAAAGTATTTTATTTATTTATTTCTGTTTACATCTAAATGCACTTTGGGGGCTTCCCACGCGACCGTCTAGACTGTTGAAGCCCGTTTAGTTAATACAATAAATTGCAAAAGAAATAGTTAATATTTAAAATTCAAAAGTTTTAAAAAAATAGCGAGGTCGAAATTAGACGAATGAAAATGTTTTCAAAAGAACTCTTGGGAATGAATTTATTATAAAACTACATAAATAATCAATCTTACATTGGGTAGTTTAACCCTTAAAAAATATTTTAAATCAAAATTACTAAAATACTATTTCTATTAATTTCAACTTTCCAAGTTATCGAGAAATTAAACTTTGTTCGTATTAGTAAACAGTAACATGTAAACAAGATAAATAATTATGACGAATTTATCAATTGAGGCTCTCATCTTTGGTATTACGGAATGAAAGATCGGGAAAAATTTAATCACATTGAAACAATAATAATTTTGTTTCACTCAAACATCACGACATTTCCACCATCACAAAATTAACATGCATATTTCACATAATCATACCATTTAAAAAAATATTTTAACGCGCATTGGTGATTATTATATACATATTTCCAAACTTGACGTCCCGTTTGCCAGCTACAACTTTCCATGTGAACAATCGCACTCTTGACTTAAGGTTCTAATTTCAGTATCGGCGAATAAAACGACCAGAAATTATTTTTTTTAGAAGCAATCGTACACTGTTAGAAATAAATCGTTTATTAACGGTAAAACTACTGGCCGCAAAGTTGCTGGACTTTTTCAGTTCCGTTAGTAGATTTTCCGTTTTCAGAGATAAAAGAAGGGAAAACTCCGTTTGAAGAATCGGTAACTTTCCGTTATGAATAAACTCGGTTTTAAAAAATTACATCTATCTTTGTAGTGCCATCTGTTGACTATTATGGGAGTATTTAATATTTGATATACTTCAAGAATATTTTCTGGCCGACCAGAGGATCGAAATGGGGACGTTAGTGCCTTGAGCCAAGTGTTTTACCGTAAGACCAGTGGGTCCTTGCTATATTAAGAGTTTGAAACGATGATACGGGATTTCTTCAAATCACGGCTTGGGGCTTAAACAATTTGGGGTTTAGAAACCTGGTGACTTTGAAGTTAATTGCGAGGATATTTCGTGATGAGATGATGGTTGAAAACTTTATTATTAATAGAGGATACAAGCATGGATTATGTATATTCTTAATTTGATTGTTAGATGTAAAATATAAATATTGTATTTTTAATTAAATTCGATAAAAGTTTTTTTTTTTTTTTTTTTTTTTTTTTTGAGAAAATCGATTTTTAAACAACTATTATGTATTTTTTAAATGTGTTCGTTTAGAATATATTTTCAGTGCGAGTGTTTTTTATAACTTTAAAAAATAAATTTCGAATAATTTTAAAGGAATGAGAAAATTATTTTTTATTTTTTTTAATTCGAAAGCATTATTTTTGTTTGTTGCTTTTTGAGTAAAATCGATTTTTCTCACTTAATTTAACTATTATATATAGTTTGTTTAGAATATATATATAGTGGAATATTTTTTTATAACTTTAAAAAATGAAATGAAAATAATTTTAAAAGATTGGAAAAATTAATTGTTGCTTTTTTAAATAAGCACTATTGTGTTGTTGTTGATATAAATGAATTCAAAATTTTAATTTATTCAATTTTTTTTTTTTTTTTTTTTTTTTTTTTTTTTTTTTTTTTTTGTAGCAACATGTCAGTTTTTGAAACATTGAAAATAAATATGCAGCAGATAACGGAATATCTCCGTTGGCTACTTTCTTCTCCGTCCGTTCCGTTATTTTCAGAAAATACGGGGAAATTTTCTGCTTTTAATGGAAAATGCCCTTTTGTCGTGAAAAGGGACTTTTTCTGTGAAATTCAAGAAAAAAATACCTGTGATATTCAGATTATTTTTAACAGTGTAGTAAAATATTTAGTTTTATCATAGAAAATGCTTGTTTAATTTTTAATTTATGACGTCAGTTTTACCCACTGAAAAAATAATAATACTGAAATGCAACAGCTTTATGAGGGAAACTGTGTGTGTTTGTTTTAAACGTGAGATCATTTCTGTTCAATTTTTAACACTTTCCAACCTAGTTGAAAAGTGTTTATGACTTCGGTTTGTCTGGCCGTCTGCCGTCTGGCCGTCTGGCCGTGCTCTAACTCCCGTAAATATGCTCGGATTGCACTGCAATTTTTATATGTTATAATCGTTATCTATAGCATGTTCCCTATTTCAACGGAAGTGTGTAGCACTTATAGTTTTTTTACAGGGACACTCAAAAGAATTCCGTTACATTGCGGTCTATGGGGAAAATCATTTGCGGTTTATTTAAATAATGTTTCACTATTTTAAACGCATTGAAATTTATATATATCACTAAGGTGCATTAGAAGAAGCTTAATATGGAATAGGGTGTGCATAGCACTTATACTTACTTTACAGGGACAGTCAAAAGAATTCCGTTACATTACGTCTATGGAGAAAAATCGTCTGCGGTTTATTTAAATAATGTTTCCCTATTTTAAACGCATTGAAATTTATATAAGGTTCATTACAAGAGACTTAATACAGAATAGTGTGTGTATAGCAGTCATCGTTCATTTACAGGGACACACAAAAGAATTCTCTACTGTCTGTTAACAATAATTCCTGGAAGTGCGTTTTAAGTTACTGAACGCGATTTTAATTTTAAATCGCTTTTTGTATATTACGTGGTGTGTATAAATTCTGTAGAGTGTATAAAATCCTATACAGGGAAGCACAAAAGTTCGGGAACACATTTCCGTATTATTTAACTCCAGACGGAGAATTTAAAACTGTGCTACGTGTTTCCTAACTGAACTAAAATTTAGCATCCTATGTAGTATATATACAAATCTATAGATCCTATACAGGGCTGAATAAAAGTATTCGGATTACTTAGATGTTATCTTTTAGCTTATTAAAGAGTATGATTCGTAAAATTATTTTGGAAGCGTTGGAAAGTGTTACATAATCTATGCTTGACGCATGATTTTTCGTTCTTGTTTAAAAAGTTATTTTTAATTGTAATGAGAAAAAAATTTTACTTTTTTCGTTTAACGGAATTCTGTAACTTTAGAAGGATTTTTTTAAGCGTTTTTAACGAAATTCTGTAACCTTACAAGAATTTTTCTTTGAATAGACAATAGAAATGCATAAAATCGGTGCAAAAATGTTAAAGTTAGAAAATAGGATAGATGCAAACTACCAGATAAGAAAAAAAGTCGAATTCAAAAATTAACGTCGGATGAGAAATCGTCTTATAAAGCAAAAAACGTGGTCTTCAACTTTAATTTCCTCAAAATACCTTTAGCTCAGACAACAATCTAAACAAGAGTTAAAGTTATTGTAGGAAGGACCCGACAAAATATTAGGTATATATTAAGGACAAGGTATAGTAATAGAAAATGCGTTTCAATAATTGCGGCGATGGTTCAAACGAATATTTTTACGAGGACAGAGAATGCCAAGATCTCTTCAAGTATAGTAATTGAATGCGTTTATATGTAGATGGTTCTGATGAATATTTTTGAATAATTAATATTTTTAATTAATTTCATTTTTTTAAGCTTTTGGAACATTTTCCCAATGGTTGTCGTAATTTGTTAAATTACAATTTTTTTTTTTTTTATAACAATGGAAGTAACCCGATTGAGACCATTTTGAAGAAATTTCATTAAAAACTTTTTTTAAATAAAAGTAAAGTATAGAATTGGAAATATTTTAATACGATGGGTAGCAGCTACAAATGACAGCTTAAAAAAAATATATTAATTATTAAAATCGGTTCTGTAGAAAGGCCAGTGCAGATTACGAAAAAAAACTAGCTTGTTCGAAACAAATGGGTTAAATAATACCATCTGCTAACATAAAAAAATGTAACGCCTTATTTTCTCTTTCAGAGTATTTCAGTAATCTAAAGTTTCTTTCTACAAACCATAATATCTCATTGGAGCTAATTAATCTTCCTTAATACTTTGATTGTTTTTTTTTCCAGAATCATTATGAAGTTAGTGAAACCTTTAGATATTGGTAACTAATGATTGCTTAGAATCCATACAGTCTTTTTAATCGGAACCTCATTTTCCTTAGCCTAAAACTTTATATATATATATATACATTTTCAGAAAATGTCATTTAATATTTTAGATTTTTTTTCCCGCAAAAGTATACCAATGCACTGAATTAAAAATGCTATTGTTTTTATATTTTACTATTCAAAAGCTCATCTTTTCATTTACATACATTCAATTTTAGAAGCAAATTTAATACTAGAATCTCTTAACATGATACAGAGCATTTCATTTAATATTCTTTAAAATTTAATGTGATAAGTTGAAAAGAAAATTGAGGAATAATTTATCATTGTGTCATGAAGAATGCGAATTCAGATCCCAGCACTACATCGCGATGTACTGCTGGGATCTGAATTTTCCTTTTATTCGACTTATATATATATATAAATCAATTTAATCAAATCAACCCACCCTCAACCCCCCCCCCCCAAATATATATATATATATTATCGAAATGCTATTACGGAGGGTTGAGGTCGGGACTGATAAAGTAGAGAAAACGGGGTTTCATGCAATTAACACAGTAACTTTTCATTTATCATTCCATATTTTACATGACTCCACATACATGGCTACATATTTTTACCGTCTTAAATTGCCCCACCAGTGACCGAGAGGTTCTGCTCTCAAAGCTGGTAGACGGCAGGTGCTGGGTTCAAACCCCTGTCGCGTGTTAGGATCCCTTAGAAAGTCCTCCACGGAGGGCACCCCCCTAGGGCCTATATCCTTTGAGTAGATAATTGGCCGTCATAAATCAACCAACCAACCGTCTTAAATTATTACTTATTTAATATTAATTTATCATTTACATATTCATCTCTATTTTTATTTTTTCTATTTGTATTTTTTAATTATTATATCTTCTTTATCTATTCATTATTTATTTAAGTCATTATCAACATTTATCTTATCATTTTAATTAAAACTATTAACTCCATACTTGCTAATATTAATTATTGTTTACTACCATATTATTCCCTTTAATCTTCATGTCAATTTATATCTAGATTTACAATAATAACCTCGTTGTCTGTAATGTATCTTTAACAATTTCCTCTTCCTCTAAAAGATAGATGAAAGCGCCAGCATTTTCTTTTTTTTATTTAAAGCTAGATGGTAGCACTAGACCATGACTTTTTTTTTATTATTATTCTCTGTCTGTCTTGCTTCAGCATTAGGTAGAGCTGAACATTGGCCTTACTCGTAGTTTGCCTTTTTACATCTTAATTCATCATTAGCACATGTTTTTTACTGGTGAGTTGTGTCTATTATTTTTTAAGTTTTTGTATCTATTTCAAGTGAATTATATTTTATTTTTTTGGATCTCCTATTATTTTCACAATTTTGCAAATATTTGGATATGTTATATCGAGTTTAATATTGTCATTTTTAGGTTTATGCTGATAATATTCGACGAAATAATATATCTTAATTATGAATTACTAGCTGACATGCCCGGCGTTGCTCGGGCCCGTGATAATAACCTGAAAAATACCTAAAAGCAATGTTGAAAGATTTTATATATTTTAATGAAAATCTATACAAACGAACTAAAACACCGTCGTTATAGTTATTGCCGATTTAATGCTGATTTAATTTCTGACGTTTTGAACTTCCAATTCTGACCAAAAGTTCCTGCGAAAACCTAAATAATATAAAGCGGTCCCCCACCTTTCCTCTTTTAAACTCAGAATAACACACAGTATTAGCCAACTTATTAGTTCCATTCGAAAAAATTTCCCAAAACATTGTTTCTAAGATGATTATATTAAAATTAAATAAAAATCATGCACTCGTGACATCATTATTCACTTTTATATTTTAACAGAATAATAAGGCTACTATTATTTGTGACTCGGGGTATTGACAGTTAGTTACACGTCAGGACACATTGCTTTTATCGTTATGTTTCTACGCGTGAAGGTTTCGCTATGGTACTCCGTTGTGAAATTTGTTAATTTTTGAAATTCAATATTTGAAAAATGGCATAATCAATAGATTTGAATTTTATACACAGAAAAATAATTTTTTTACCTTTCTAACGCAGTTTGTCTAACAATTTTCTGACGAATACTTTTCGAGCTATAATTTTTTTCAGTAACTTCAAATGTTTCATTTTCGGACATTAATCTGTGGCAACGATTAGCGAAAAATCCAGTCGTCAGCAACGCATAGCTTTTTATTAAAGAGGATTCTTATGAAGCTGCTCTGACGAATTTATAAGATATTCATAGTTCCTCACATTCGCATTTTATTGTGTTTAATTTTTTTAATATATTTTCTTTTAATTTTCACACATATGATTTCATCATTTTAATTATGTATGTATGTATATATATTGCTCACCTACGATTTGACGATGCATTTTTCTATTTTTACGTATATTTGCGTTTTACGTACATCCCCCCCCTTTTTTTGTAAAGATACATACATTAGGATATAGCTTGAAACTACAATAAAGAGTATCAAAAAGTATAATAACTAGTACCAACTTAAAGAAAATAATTAAACGCAAAGTGAGGACATAAGCTACTTTCAAGCTTATCTGCTTGAATCCTCACAAAGCGTTTGGAATCGAACTCTCATTCATTAATATGATCACGTCCTCTTCTCTTGTTCATTAATATAGAAATTTCAATTCTTATGCTTATTTTTAATATTTCACTTTTATATCCGGAGTATAACGCACACTAGTAAATTTTTATTAGTTTTCTAGTTTCGAAAGTACGAGTTATACATTGGAATCATAGAATTAAAAACGAGAAAAGAAGATAAGGGATGTTTTACACACTATCCTCCTCGCTCACTGTTTACCACGGGATATTTTTTAGTTTCGCTTACTAAAGAAATCATAATTCAAAGCAGGCCACTAACGGTAGAGTTGAAATTCCAAGCAGTCAATAGCAGTAGGGTTGCAAGTATTTTACCTTAGCGATCTTCCTATTTGCCCCCGCGCACTTCTGAGCGAAACCGGCCCGTCATTTTCCTTCTCGTAGTTCTTATTTATAAGGCTGGAATATCCGATATTTAATTTTGGTTACTTATATACAAAAATTACATGTTAGGTTTATATAAAACAGGAATCTTTACTATAGACAGAGTTTTAACACGAATTAAATGACAGATAGTTTAGTCCTCGACGTTAAAACTTTTACTTAACAATTTAAGTGTTTGTTATTTGGTTGTTCTAAAAACTAAAAACGATAATTTAAGCATTGAGTTTTAGATGACAAATTACACTAAAAATAATTCAAATTAATGTAATTATGTTGTAAAATATTAAATTTACAGAATATCTCAAAAAGGAATATTAAAAAAGTGTTTTTCCCTTAAGCATTTATTCTCGATACAAGGATTTTGGAATTTTTTTTGTCTTGCCTCTATCTTTAAAATTGTCTTAGATATAATCTAATTATGCAGTTTGAAGTTCTCGGGTGACTGATATATTGAAACAATCTGATTTTTGTCATGCAACTGCACTCGTATTTATTAACCGATTTTTATGTGACTGAGCATGCCTACAGGATTTACTAAGACCTTGACTGAGATCGTTGGCAAGTTTCATCCGCCATAATGTTTCAAAATGGCGGCCATTTGAGTATGTTTAATTATAATAGATGTGCAAATAATTAGAAATTTAAATATTTTGTTCCTTAAGCATTTGGCCTTGAACAAGGATTCTGGAGCATTTTTTGTCTTGCCTCTATATTTAAGAAATGTCTGAGATGTAGCAATTTGTAATTCTAGGATGGTTGAATTTTCCATCATCATGTTTCATTTATGAGCTGTAGAAAACGTGGTTTCTGGCAAATTTATTTTAATTGCTGTAAGCATTGTTGCTACTCTCATACGTTTAAAACTCCTTAATGATATCCGCCAGCGTCAAATTTTTGCCATACTTAGTGAAACTTGGCGAAATATCGCCAAAATTGGTGACCAAAAATAAATCGGCAGAAATTAAGCCAACTTGGCTATAGATGATTAAATTGGCGAAATTATCATTCAAATTGAGTATTGACGAAAACTGGTACTGAACATTTAATTGTCCGGTTGCACTCATTTTAGCTAAGAGAGTTTAAGCAAAATTAACTGAACTTTTAAAAAAAGGGAATATGGGAGCTACCTTTTCTTCCCGGTACAGACAGGAAGGACTTTTTTCTTCAACAGGTTTTCCCCCCAAATAGTCACTAAAAACCTCGTAAGAGAAAAAAACAGCAACTTAAAAAATGTCATAAATCAAAAAAATGGCATAAGTTAGAAACAACTGAATTCGCTGAACATAAATTTAATAGTGGAAATTACTTGCCTCCTTTCCAAATGTTCCCCAGGTCAAATAATGTATGAGTTGTAAATTTAAGAAGGTATAAGGATTAAAGAACCCTTCTTAAAACTGTGTTACTTTCGTTTTTTGCTTATTCAAAGGTAATGGCAATTAATTCTGCCCAGTTACCGTATTAGGCGAAGGGCTGCTTATATAGATTTCTAGTACTTTTTAGTTATTTTTAAATTAGAGATTTTCTTTGGAAGTACGATGTTTAGAGTTTATACCCTTTTATTTCTGCAATATTGGCATATCATTGTGTATATTTCCAAAGTAAATGCAATTTTTCACTAATAATAGACTTTTATTACAATTGGATTTTATTTAAATCATATATTTATTAACTTTGTTAATAATTTCAAGTATCTCGGATGAATGGAATATTGTGCTCTCAATAACATTCTAACAAATAATGTTTGCTGTATGTTTTTAGTATAATTTATCAATATTCTCGATATGCTTATGATATAATGCCACAATATGTATTGTTAAATTAGTATTATAATTTAAATTGACGTTCAAATTTATCGCAAAGTCTACAAAAATGGCAGTATAAGCTTTTGTTTATTTTTTCTTTCCTTATTTAATATGTACAAACGTAGTTCAAACTGTTACATAACAATTGTTTTTCTAACTCTATACTATGATTGCTTTATCTACAACGAAACTGGATAAATTAAATTGCTTTACATAACACGAATTCTTCATATAATTTCATACAACATTAAACTAAGTATTTCTTTTTTGTTTTCATAAGAAAAGGGAGCTAAGTGATGTTTTATTTATTCGCACTTTATTTAAGTTAAGGTTTTTTTTTTAAAGAATACTTTGTGTGAAAAGTCCCATGTTACTTCATTTATTTATGCCTTTTCTGTTTACTTTTGAAAATAATGAAGCCATTTTAAGTTGAAGATACGAGAGAAGCAAACGAGTTAATTTATTGCTTTTCTTCAGCATATGCCTCATGATTTTTAAACGTTTGTTTAAATGTGAAGTATAGTAACATGCAGATGAATTATGCATTATAGAGGGATTCCACCGCTACGTGTGTGACTTTTAAAGAGTGTTTCTTTGCAAATTGAGACATACAGGGTGATTTTTTTAAAGTTGTGAAAGTAAAACCCTATGTGGTAGCGTGAACACATGTATATATAATTAATGAAATCCATTTATCGTTTGAAACGAAAAAAACTTTATTTTAAATTAACATTTAAAAAAATATAAGTAAAAAAATCCGATGAACATATCCACGTTGTATAAGCATCATTTCAGAAACAAACCTTTCTGACCTCCGCTCAAAGCGAACCTCTCTCTAACCCCTTCAACATCCAACTGCCGTCTGCAATTTCACTTCCTAGGGGCTTTCCTTGCATTCCAGGAATTTCTGCAGAAAGCATTCTTTCACTCCCACACCTGCACCAGTCTCTTATCTCCCGTGGACAATGAAAGACCCCAATCTCTAGTTCTATTTTTCATTCTTAGGAGATTATCCCATTTCTCCAAGTAAGTGTTTATCCGATTCACGTCCACCTGTCAACCTTCTGTATAGTACTCTTACTTGAATAGTGACAATTCACAAAAGGCCTTTCATTCGTAAGGGATTATCTTTATCTTCCAAGCATGTGAGCATGTGAAATTTTCAACATGTCACAACTCCTCCCCCCTAAGGAAAAATTTCTGCAGGAAATTTGGCATATACATGAATACAATAAGCTCCTTCAATCAACTTCTAAAGAGGTCAAAGTATAAAGGAATTTAAAATAATACACGAAATCCCTATAGAATACAAACACATTCCTATACTCAGTATTTGATAGACTACACTGTCAATAGGATTTACTATAATCCCTTACCTATAATACCTAAGTATAATTCCAGGAATAATTTATACAATTGATGCCCTAAGAAACAATTTTGAAATACTTCACATACATATAATACCAAATACAGATTACACTTTACATGACTCTAACAAAAAAAAAGTAATAATAAAAAAAAATCTATATACAACACAATGCCTAAACCGATTCTCTTAAAAACATGCTTAAAAGCCTAAATTTAGACACTTCTACAAACAAAAAGAAAGCATACTAAATTATGCAATTATTAAATTAATGAAGTTTTACTATTACGAAAATAATATTAAGCATTAACTGATACATAAACACAATACAGATATTACAATAATGAGTACTCCCAAATTTAGAATAAACTTAATTTAGATAATTCTCCCGAAAACCAATATCTATATTACTTCTATCAGAAAATCTTTTTGACAATAATTTTCGCCTCACAACTTCATAATCATGATTTTTCCTTTCAAAATCTTGTTTGATTTCAATAAATCTTTCTTTGTGATCCGTTTTAAAAGAAGAATGCTCCATTCTTTTTAACTTTGATTTCTTATTCACATCTTCTTGACATTTAGCCCCCCAATTTACTCTATTATTTTCCTTCATCCTAGAGTTAAATTTACTGGCCACAGTCATAGATGAACTCAATTTCTTTCTAATTCTATTTCTAACATGTATAAATCCCATACTACCGACAAAATACCTGGGTATATTTACATCATGCTCAGAATTCTTTTCCCGAAATTGACCTCCAATACCTGACCTTTTATCACCATCCTTTTTAGACGCACCCTCTTTTGTATCGATCAATTTAGACCCTTTTTCCAAATACCTATCAGTCACGTCTTCCAGTGAATTTACCTCTATCTCATTAACAGACTTATTATCCCTTTCACAGATTTCATTCACAACCATTTTTCTAACAACCCTTTGCTCATGATCGCTAGATAATCTGAGGGTTCCCTGCCCATTTAATTCTCTTTGATTCCCCACTTGTTCATACACCGAATTTTGCTTTTCCATATTTCCTAACTTTAATAAGTCATAAACAGCTGGTGTTATAAGGGGCGGAGAATTTAGTTTTCTCACAACTGCAACCACCACATTTTTTTCAACATACTCTTTTTCATCTTCTATCAAAGCAATCGGCACGGTCACCAAATCCGCTTTTTGTCTATTTCCGAGGGCCGGTATAAGAAAAACATTTCCCACTTTCTTAGCACTCCACGGAATGTCTTTAGCATCAAAAACCGCAATTTGCGCACCTGTGTCCTTAATCGCTTTTACTTTCTTACCATTCACGCATAAATCAACCATAGGTAATTCGGTTTCCACACCTTCCTTATTATTTACACTTTTCCCATCACTAGTAACAATCCAAGCTATGCTTTTATCCTCATAATTAGATTTACTTTTTAACAATTCAGGACAATTTGGTCTGATGTGCCCCACTGCCAAACAATTATAACATTGGACTTGTCTTTGCTTTTCGAAAGCATTGTCCTTCTTAAATTGATCAAATTTCCCACACTCTTTCGTATTCTCAAATTCCGATTTTGGTTTAATTTCCTTTCTACTTTTAGAATTAAAGCTGTCTTTTTGCTTATCCTGAAAAGATTTATTTTCCCACGGTTTTCTATCCGACCTGTTAAATTCTCTTCTTATACTCTCAAATTTATCCGATTTTTCCGCAAGTTTAGAAGCAATCTTTATTTCCTCCCACTCATCCATAAATTTTTCTTTTATTTCAAAAGGGACACGTTTTTTCAACTGTTCCGTGAGCATTAGTTCTTTTAAGGATTCAAAATCCCTCACTTCTAATGACTCTAACCAATTATCTAGATAACCCCTTAACTCATAAATCAGATCCACCCATAATTCACCAGATTTTCTTTGATGAGTTTCAAATTTTTGTTTTAAGGCGCCTGTACTTAGCCTAAACCTATCTAACAAAACTTTCTTTACATGTTGAAAATCATCACATTTATCTGCTGGTTGTTTTACAATAATTTCGGCAATATCAGAAGGTAACAAAGGAATTAATTGACTGACCAAATCTTCCTGAGAAATTTTAGCTTTCTCGGCTTGCCTTTCAAAAATCATAAAGAAAAGAGTTATATCAATTAATTTAAAATCAAAGCGCGGAACTAAATCCTTTAAATTTACCTTAGGAGTTCTATGAAAATCTACATTTGATTCATTAGATGAAACACTAACAATATCCGCAGAATTTTGAATACGCAATTTTTCTAATTCAAATTGCTGTTCTTTTTCAAGCTTTTGTAATTCAAGTTGTTGCTGTTTTTCGAGTTTATCTGCCTCAAGTTGTTTTTCAAGTTTTTGTAATTCAAGTTGTTGCTGTTTTTCGAGTTTATCTGCCTCAAGTTGTTTTTCAAGTTTATCTAACTCAAATTTCCTAAGTTTATCTTTTTCCTCTTGCTCAATCCTATCTAATTCAATTTGCCTCTCTCTTTCTTTACGATCTTTTTCGATTTGTTTTTCCTGCTCTTTCCGCTCCGCCTCCTGTTCACTAAAATATTGCAATCGAATTTTAGCGAAACTTTCATCATAATCCTCTGCATCTACGATAGCCTGAATTATTGCTTTATTTCTACACGTTTTTGACACACTGGTCTCAAATTCCTCTGCTAATAACAGCAAGACACTTTTATTATATTTTCCTAAATATTCTGCCATATTTTCCTCCAAAATATAATAAATTTCAAAATATCAGATATATTCAATTTACAATAATACAATAAACACAGAAATAGAATTTTCTTCACTATACGTATAATAATGTATTCAAAAACGACACAATTTTAATATAGCAAATTCTCATGCAACAGTGACGTCTTTCAAACTGAGTATATCCCCAAAAATAAATTTTATACCCCACAGTACAGTATAACATCAATTTATTTTGTAACATTAATCATAATCATCCACAGTATACCCATAAAATTAAGCTATAACTTTATTACTGTAAGAAATAAAATGTATATAAACAAAACTCTTATTTCCAAAAGTTTTATACAAAACTATGATTAAAATACCCTGATTAATAATCTCAATTAATCAATAACAATTTACTATACCCCAAGTAAATTTTAACATATACATAAGTATATAATTTTCTTAACCCAATATTATACCAAACAGATACCAGAAAATCAACAAACATAAAAATTCTAACTAAAATTTAAATACCAAATTAATAACTTCCCTAGAATTCTTAAATTTCACATAGAGTTTTGTTCCCCAAAATTAAAATTTATACACAAAATTCAATTTAAAACAGACCTCTATAGAAGATTTCATAAAAGAGCTTACCTTCAGATGCAGATATTTCCTCCACACTGATACCAGGCTTCCAAGCACTTTTAAAGATGGCACACACAGATGTTTGAAGATTTGAAGACACTAAATTTTGCTGATGAGGCACTAATTGCACCTTAGATCCGTATGTAGACAACTTAGACGGTACGCCGCATATCTTCATTCCACTGGATATATTAAGAAGCACAAACACGTATCACCAAATCTATAGTTGACTGTCCATACACTACACAGCTTTTGTCGATAAAGTTTTTTTTTTTTTTTTTTTTTTTTTACTCGTTCTCTGCTTGCTAGAACTCCGAGAAAAAACCACGACTCCAATTAGACTTCACGAATCCACAACTCTGCTTGTCCGTTTTCCACTGGCTCATCATCTGTTTAATCAGGTTAACGCATAGATCCGTAATCTAATTTACTTTAGATCACATATCCCATTTGCTGCCACCAATTATTTATATATACTATACTATAGCTGTGGTAGCGTGAACACATGTATATATAATTAATGAAATCCATTTATCGTTTGAAACGAAAAAAACTTTATTTTAAATTAACATTTAAAAAAATATAAGTAAAAAAATCCGATGAACATATCCACGTTGTATAAGCATCATTTCAGAAACAAACCTTTCTGACCTCCGCTCAAAGCGAACCTCTCTCTAACCCCTTCAACATCCAACTGCCGTCTGCAATTTCACTTCCTAGGGGCTTTCCTTGCATTCCAGGAATTTCTGCAGAAAGCATTCTTTCACTCCCACACCTGCACCAGTCTCTTATCTCCCGTGGACAATGAAAGACCCCAATCTCTAGTTCTATTTTTCATTCTTAGGAGATTATCCCATTTCTCCAAGTAAGTGTTTATCCGATTCACGTCCACCTGTCAACCTTCTGTATAGTACTCTTACTTGAATAGTGACAATTCACAAAAGGCCTTTCATTCGTAAGGGATTATCTTTATCTTCCAAGCATGTGAGCATGTGAAATTTTCAACATGTCACACCTATAACGAAAGAACCACTGATCCAAATGACCGGAAATTTCACCAGTATGCTTCCAAAGCAATGGGTATTTTTTAGCCATGGTTAAAAAAAAAAACTTAAAATCTCACCGACAGATGGCGCTGTATATGCAGTAAAATCGGGAGAGGAGCTTGAGCAAGACACACGCACAGTGGATACTCTTCACTCTGTTGTGGAACATGCGGTTTCAAGTTTCCAACTCATAGCTGCAAACATTGGATAGCACACTGAAAATCGTATGCGTTAGTTGCGCAGTTCTGTACGAATGTTTTAATCCATATTTTTATTTCGTTCTGTTTCTGCAGATTTACTGCATTCTGTATGTTTTTGATATACAGAAAGCAGTAATTGGGAAAAGAAACTGCAAACACCTTCAGAAAGAGAACGAAATAAAAATATGGAGTAAAACATTCGTACAGAACTGCGCAACTAACACATACGATTTTCAGTGTGCTGTCTAATGTTTTCAGCTACGAGTTGGAAAACTGAAACCGTATGTTCCACAACAGAGTGAAGAGTATCCACTGTGCGTGTGTCTTGCACAAGCTCCTCTCCCGACTTTACTGCATATACAGCGCCATCTGTCGGTGAGATTTTAAGTTTTTTTTAACCATGCCTAAAAAATACCCATTGCTTTGGGAGCATACTAATGAAATTTCCGATCATTTGGATCAGTGGTTCTTTCGTTATAGGGTTTTACTTTTACAACTGTAAAAAAAATCACCCTGTATTTGGAAGTGAAATTATTTAGATAACGTTTTACTTTTTTTATTGCTATTACAGGACACATACAGAATCATTTTTGTAGTGACAAATTTAGCCTAAAATAATAACAATTTTAAAAAAAATAGTAAAGTCATTGTTACGTGTGTGACTCTTCTGAGTCACACACGTAACAATGACTTTACTATTTAAAAAAAAATTATTACTTTAGAAGACTAAAGGTGTCACTACAAAAATTATTCTGTATGTGTACTGTAATAGCAATAAAAAAGTAAAACGTTATCTAACTAATTTCACTTACAAATTTGTCTCAATTTGCAAAAAAAAGTCTCTCTAAAAGTCACACACCTAATGGTGGAATTGCCCTATATTATCTTGCACTTTTCATTTTTATAACAAGTATTTTCCGTACATATCTTATATTTTAATACTTATATCTTAACGCATATTAATTTGCTTATAATGTATTTTATTAATATATGCAGAGTAAGTCAAAATAATTGCCCTGATTTCAAATCATAATAACTTAATTGTAAAAAATAATTGGAAGAAATGCCTTCAGTATATTACAGGAGAAGGGCAACGTTTTATTTGCGTACTTCATAGCTGTTCTATGTGGCGTTTTTCAGTCACACAGAAAATATCAAAGTGATAGTCCACTTTTCACCAGTCATTGTGGATGCATTGTGCATGACTAATGTTTATGGAGATATTCCTTCTTTGCCTATAAAATTTATACAACTGAATGTGCATATAGAAAATGCACTGACATGTGTGTCTATACAAATATTATTCACAATATCTTGCGAAAAATTGATTGATTGATTGATTGGTCAATATCATGGATGTTTTGTATATGGCTTAAAGGAGCCACATGGAACAGTCATGAAGTATGTAAACAAAACTTTGAGTGTCTTTCTATGACGTAATTAGAGTGTTTCTACCGATCATTGTTTACAACGAAAAGTTGCTGTATATAGGTATTACATATGTGTAAAATTATTTCTTTTGTAGTAAGTGATGTAAACCCATAATTGTAACTGCACTGTGTTTTAGTGTAAATCAATAAGAGATAAACCCGCGTCCTAATTCTTCAGGTTAATGTAAGGGGAGATAGATTCTCTGTGAAACATTAAAAAAAATAAATTAAACTGCTAATACTGCCTTAAAGCGTCTAGAATATGCCCTAAAATTACGTTTTTGATTCTTACTTTTTGTTCTGCCCAGCATTTAAATCGTGGCAACCAGTTTACGGACAGATGTCACATAGACAAAAAGGATGATCAAAAACTTTATTTTTATTGAAACACGTTTCTATGAATTGGTGCGCATTCTCACGATTAAAACGTTCAAACTATCATTTTTGGTTCGTTTTAGTTTTTTTTTTTTTTTTTTTTTTTTTTTTTTTTTTTAATAAAACAAGACTTTTTGTAATTGTTATTTGTAATCAGGAAAATCATTTTGACTTAACCTGTATATTTTTAATGCTATAATTTTAAATAACATTTGAAATTTCAACAATGATACACGTCTTGCATCTTAATGTGTAGTTAACTACTTAAAACATAATTTGTTATTATATTTTTTATAATGAACTTAAAATGACATTCAATATTAGTGAAAATATTTATCCTCTTTATATATTTCCTTACAAACTTCATATGAATATTATTGAAACTGTTACCATAAAAACTATTTTTACTATATATTATATATTTCTTAATGGATAAATAAACTAAATAAATAAAATTGTCTTATTTAATGAGAATTTATCATATATAACTTCATACAACATTAAACTAAATAGTTCTTTTCTATTTTGTGAAGAAAGAAGGATTAAATGATCTCGAACTTCGTACTTTATAGCTGTTAAAGTATTTTTAAGAAAAGAGAATTTGTGCGAAATGTCCCATGTTGCTTCATTTATTTACGGCTTTTCTGTTTACTCGTAGAAATAATGATGTCATTTTAAGTTGAATATACATGGAATGCAAACGACTTAATTTACTGTCTTATCTACAGTATGTGTCTCATTATTTTTAAACATTTGTTTGACTGGAAAATATGGTAGCATGCAGATAACGTGCAAAGTATTATTTGCAGATGGAATATGCATGTAATTCTCTTGTAATTTATGCTTTTAATGGTTAGTATTTCATAAATATCTTTTGTATTTTAGATTTTTAATAATGATAAAATTTTATTTTTGTAATTCTCAAGATAATCACAAAAATAAAATTTTGTTTTAAACTAACTAAACTTAATAATTTTGTAAATTGAATATGCAATTTAAAAAATATATTTAGACATAGCTAACTTTCTGTTTTCCAAGCGAAAAATCACATATGGCATTAGAATGTTTTTTATATAAATAGTTATTTAATAATGTGTATTGTTTCTATGTTGTTCTGATTTCATTTCATTTATTACCGAAAATTCTGGTACAAAATGTATTTATTTGACTTAAAAAACGGAAGGATGATAAGTATGTGTATTATTGCGGGTAGAAAATATTTTTTTTATTATTTGAAACGTCTGCGGTGGGAAAGGTTGGGTATGGTGACAATAAACTCACACACCAATTTTTATCAACATCGGAATATGGTAAGGTCTGCCTACAGGGCATTGAACTTTCCGTTATTCCTTTGTAGGAACACATACGCTTTTCAGTACTTTACGCCAACTTTTCTCGATTTCTGTAAGTGATTTTGAAATGCATGCACTTTTGAGATTTTCTTAATGATATTCTTTACAAGTGGACCCTATCTCTTATTTCAAAATTTTTCAGTCTTCACGCTGATTCTTTGAAATTGAAATTTGGCCGTTTCGGGGAATTTTTTTTTCACTTCTCGTTTATATTTTATTAACATCAACAATTTGAGGGAAAGTTGCTGTATAAAGGTATTACTTATGTATAAAATTATTTCATTTATAGTTATTAATGTAAACCCATAGTTGTAATTGTATTGCGTTTTAGTGTAAATCAATGAGATATAAAACCGCGTTCTAACTCTTCAGGTTAATGTAAGAAGAGGTTCTCTCTGTAACCTTTCAAAAAGATTTTTAAAACTGCATTTTTGAACCTTTAAAGCAGTAGCGGCTCCTCAGAGGGTTAACAATCACTTTAATGTCGGTAATTTCGCAAACTAATTTTTCCCTTGTTTAATTGTAGATTAAACTCTCGTATGAATTCTCGTATGTATTACTCTCTCGTATGAATTCAATCGCAGTTGACAGACAACTAACTAACTGAACTGATGGAGGTCCTTACATAGGTTTCAGAGATCTTTCCAGATTATTCCAGAGCCTTCAGATGCTAGAAATTATCAGAAAGTGCTTTAACTTTCGATAGAGAACCCAAGCAAGAAATGATCCCAATGTATAGGTATAAGGGGGGTGTGGTTGCACAAAAAGTCGCCAAATCCGTCGCCAACTTGGCGACATTTGGCGATATATCGCCAAATTTGGCGACAAAAATAAGTCGCCAAAACCATCGCCAACTTGGCGATAAACCCATTCCTTGGCGATATTTCAATAGACTTCCATTATACAGATGAGGGTGTAAGGTTGTTTTCCTTGCAAACCATCTGAGGCCTTTAGCATTGAGTTACATGATGCTCAATAGGAAATACATTAATAATACTGCAATTTTCACAATAATCAAATAAAATAAATTTAAACAAATGGAATATTTACAGATATATACAAAATTCATAACATTGCCCCCCTCTCAAGGACTGCACGTCCCGGGCAGTTCAACCTTTGATCGGAAAGCAAACCCGTTACCAACATATGCTATACTATTCAAAACACTTAAAGCAAATATGGAAAATAACAATTAAACACATTCATAATGCTGAATTATAAAGCATAGACACCATTACATACAAGTATTTAAATAATAATAACAATAATAATGATAATGCTAAGCAAAATAAATAATTACATTAATTTATATACAAGACCATGGTCATACTAATTTACATTATTTACATTACACTATTTACAATCAATGAACTAAGTCCTATGTGAACTATGTACTATGGCCATAGTATGGAGCTAGCCTGTCGTAATGAACGACTCTAGGATTCGAACTTGGTGACTTTCGGATCCGAATTACGACATCGTTCAGTCTGTTTAGGACTGTATAAGGACCGTCCCAGTGCGATTGCAGTTTGGGAGAAAGTCCTTTACGTCGAGTCGGATTATAAAACCAAACCTTGTCACCTTCTTTGAATTGATGTCCCGTGGCTTTCGTGTCGTACCTGGTCTTCATCTTCTCCGTCTGTATATTGATCCGCTCTCGAGCCAAGTTGTGGACGTCTTCAAATCGTGCCTGGAGATTCTGCACGTATCCCTCTGGCGATGAAGGCGCATCTGGAGGGCGACCAAAAATCAGATCACAAGGTAGACGAAGATCACGACCGAAAAGCATCTGAGACGGGGAATAGCCGGTTGTTTCATGGACGGCGCTGCGATAGGCAAGAAGAAACAAGGGAAGTTTTTGGTCCCAGTCTTGTTGGTTTCTTGAGACTAGCAGTGAGAGATTGTTGAGGATGGTACGATTAAACCTCTCAACCATGCCATCCGACTGTGGATGTAAAGGCGTCGTCCTAGTTTTGTCCATTCCGAGAAGTTGGCAGAGACCCTCAATCACAGCAGAGATGAAATTTCTCCCCTGGTCAGAATGCATTTGAAGGGGGACTCCATACCTTGATATCCACTGGTGTACCAAGGCATCCGCAACCGTAGAAGCTTCTTGATCAGGGATGGCATAGACTTCAGGCCATTTCGTGTAATAGTCCATGACAACAAGGAGGTATTTGTTGCCATCAGCACTTCTTGGGAGAGGACCTAGGATGTCAAGGGCGATGCGTTCGAAAGGTGCTCCTACATTGTAGAGATGCAGTCTTCCTCGGCTACGTTTCTTTGGTCCTTTCCGAGCTGCACATGCATCGCAAGATTTGCACCATTGTTCGACGTCAGCTCTCGTTTTTCCCCAGAAGAAGCGCTCTCGGACTCTGTGTAATGTTTTCATGACTCCAAAATGGCCTCCGGTGGGACTGCCATGTAATTCCTCGAGGACCTCTGGGATTCGAGATCGAGGAAGTACCAACTGCCACCGAGATGTCTTCCCATCTTCCGATTCGAATTTTCGGTACAGGACACCATTCCTGACGTGGAGGGAGTTCCAAAGAGCCCAATATTGCTTCGTCGTAGGACTATAAGTCGAGATGTCTTTCCAACTGGGCTTCGTGCTAGAAGATTCTAATAACTCCAAGATTGGTTTGATGTCAGAATCTGCCATTTGATCTTCTCGAATCTTCTCATCACTCCAGGGATCTGGTGGCGTTGATAGTGAAGTCTTCGTCTGGCGTATGACATGTTCGGGATTATTCTTGCTCTCCGCTCTGGAACAATAACGACAACTTTCGGGACACGGTCTTCTTGATAAGGCATCAGCATTTCCATGCGATGAGCCTTTACGATGCCTGATGTCAAAGTCGTATTCCTGGAGTCGTTGTATCCATCTGGCTACTTGGCCCTCTGGGTTCTTAAAATTCATCAGCCATGTTAGGGATGCGTGATCAGTACGAAGGAGAAATTTCCTGCCATAGAGATAGTGATGGAAGTGTTCTATGGCTTTCACTATAGCTAATAACTCCTTACGAGTGACGCAATAATTCCTCTCTGGTTTCGATAGACATTTGCTCCAGTATGCTACGACTCGTTCTTGGCCATCTATTTCTTGGGAAAGTACAGCGCCGACTCTTTCCTGACTGGCATCCGTGTCCACAATGAATTGTTTGTCGGGGTGTGGATAGGTAAGGACTGGAGAGGATGTGAGAGCTTCTTTCAGCTGCTGGAAGGAATTCTCGCATTCTTGTGTCCATAGAAACTTCTGCTTGCTTTCAGTGAGCCTATGCAAGGGTCTTGCGATGTTGGAGAACCCCTGTACAAACTTTCTGTAATAAGTGCATAGTCCCAGAAAGCTTCGCAACTGATGGACGTTTTCCGGACGCTTCCAGTTCTTTACTGCAGACACTTTTTCAGGATCTGTTCGAACACCTTCAGCTGAGATGTTGTGTCCTAAATAATTTACTTCGCGTTGGAAGAACTTGCATTTCAGAGGGTTCAGCTTTAAATTCGCCGCTCTTAGCTTCGTTAACACTTTTCGAATATTTCCAAGATGTTCTTCAAACGTGCGGCCACCAATGATGACATCATCTAGGTAGATGAGACAAGCTTCAAAAGTCAGGCCTTTTAACACTGTCTCCATGAGGCGCTCGAACGTTGCTGGAGCATTGCAGAGCCCGAACGGCATAACTTTGAATTGCCAAAGTCCTTGTCCAGTAGTAAATGCGGTCTTCTCTTTGTCATCAGGATGGATTTCTACTTGCCAATATCCACTCTTCAAATCCAGTGTGGAAAACCATTTATGTCCTGAAAGAGTATCTAGCGTGTCGTCTATTCTTGGTAGAGGATAGCTGTCCTTCTTCGTGATATCGTTAAGTTTACGATAATCCACACAAAATCTTGTGGAGCCATCTTTCTTTCGGACCAACACGATGGGAGAGGCCCACGGGCTTGATGACGGTTCGATGATGTCACTATCCTGCATCTCTCGTAAGAGCTTAGAAACCTCTTCCTGTTTTGCGAACGGCAAGCGTCTTGGATGCTGTTTAATCGGTGGATGGTCGGCAGTATCAATTCTATGACGTGTCAGTGAAGTGCGCCCTATATCACTCTCGTTTTGTGAAAACACATCCTTAAATTCCTGGAACAGTCTTTCTGCGGCATGTCTCTGTTCAGGAGATAAATTTTCATTTCGTCCAATTACAGGTGTTAAACTTGTAGACGGCTCCGATAACGTCAAGCTCGGGTCTTTGCAAACACAGGTGACTGGAGCACAGGTTGCAAGCACTTCACCCTTCTGGATAATTCTAGACTTTTCACTTACATTCGCCATCCTCACGGGTATCACATCTCTCGACAGATCTACCAGCGCTGATGCTATTAGCACTCCTTTTGGGCTCTTCTCAGGATATCCAACCAAGCCATACTGGAAAATTCTTTCGTTTCCAGTTACTCCAGGTATCATCATTTCGGTTCGAGGAGGGATGATAACATCTGCCTTGGCTGTGATCCGTTGAATGGACCCGGACTCATTTCCAAGTTTGAAAATAGTGACATCTTCTTGAGCAGAGCGTAACTCATTATTCTTAAAATCCAGTGTAAATCCATGCTCTTTTAAAAAGTCCAGTCCGAGTATGAAAGGGTCTGAAATATCGGCCCATAGACTGTATGATGGTAAGCGGCGTTCCCAAACTTTATTTTCAGTGTCATTCTTCCATGTATATCGATCTTATCTCCGGTCACAGTTTGAAGAATAACACGCGGCGGGGTCCAGAAGAGTTTTTCTTTCAGCCGCTGAGCTAGACCTTTCCGAATGATGGCCACATTGGCTCCTGTATCGATGATCATATTACAGGGCAAATCATTCACGCTTCCGACTAGAAAAACTCCGTTCTCGCCGCAACTTCTTGCAGAAATTTCACATACTTGAAAATGGGGCTTCTCAAAATCTGGCAACCTCCGCCCAGCAATATGGCCATTAATCAGTTTTCCTGCTCCTCCGTTAGCGGGTGAGATATTACCTTTGATACTGGGTCGTCTTGGGCAGTCGATTTGGATATGGCCTTCGCCACCGCATTTCCAGCACTTGATCTTCCTGTAAGGCTTGTTGACCATTAAGGAGTTCATCTGTCTCATTATGTCCTTCATCTGCTGCTGTAAGCGTTCCACAGCTCTATCCGACGTCTCTGGCAGATTGGCTGCTCGCACAAAGTGTCGATCTTTCCTAGTAGCTTGCTGGGCTGCCTCGAATTTCAGGGCGTAAACTAAAGCCCCTTTTAAGTCACTGAGATCTGCAATCCTGAGTTGTTTCTGGATCTCGGAGTCACGCACACCATCGATGAAATGCTGCAGAGCCAAGCTTTCTCGAATTTCAGTCGGACAGTCAGGATAAGCAAGATGTGAAAGTCTCTCGACATCCGTAGCAAGCTCTTGCAGGGATTCAGTGGATTTCTGCTGTCGAGATTTGAGCTGGAATCTGCTATATTCCTTCATACATTTCTCGCCAAAGCGCAATTCTAAGGCACTGACGAGCGTTTCAAAATCCAGCGGTTCATTTGTAGGCAAAGTCTGTAGGACGTCGGCAGCATCAGCTCGTAGAGAAGCAGCTAACTGGCAAGCCTTTGTCTGGGAATCCCATCCATTGGCGTCCGCTACGATCCCAAATTGTGTCTTAAAAACTGGCCATGAGGATTTTCCGTCATAGGTCGAGAGCTTAATAAAGGCCCGAGGAAGCATATCTGGATACTTGATTTCTTCGGAATAGTTTCCGGCAGTTATCTTCTGTTTCTTGACTTTTTCGAAATCTTTTTTTACATTCTCTATGCTTTCTTCAACGGTCTTGGCGATCTTTTGAACTTTTTCTTCTACGGTTTTGGCTGTCAATTGAGCATTTTCTTCTATTTCTTGAAATCTTCCTTCAAATTTGTTTTCCACGCTGTCAATTCTTTCATTTAAAGATGTTATTTTATTATCTATTAATTCTTTCAACTCGCCAAGGTTAGTTGACATCTCCTTCATTTCAGCCTGGTTTGCAGTCATTTTCTCGTCTATCTCAGTCATTTCCTTCTTCATTTCTTCTTTCAACTCGCCAAGGTTGGCAGTCATTTTCTCATCCATCGCTGACATATCCTTCTTCATTTCAGCTTTCATCTCGCCAAGGTTGGTTGACATCTCAGCCTGATTCGCAGCTAATTTCTCCAATAATTGTTTCAGTTCACCCTCCATAGCTCTGGTGATCGGCATTCAACCCCACTCCTGACACAAAATGTTGTGAGCTCGGGGTTCGAAAGGACTGATGCCAATATATAAGAACACTAAAAAGGCTTTATTCACTATAAACAGTGCAATACGATCACAAATATCTTCTGAAAATTACAAGATATTCAGTAATCTTCAAATCCAATAAAAGCACAGCAAAATTTCACACAGAAACAATGCGTTCAATACGACTTATCAACGACAAAATCGATCCGAGAAACACAGTTCTCAATGCAAAGCCTCTCGTATGAATTCAATCGCAGTTGACAGACAACTAACTAACTGAACTGATGGAGGTCCTTATATAGGTTTCAGAGATCTTTCCAGATTATTCCAGAGCCTTCAGATGCTAGAAATTACCAGAAAGTGCTTTAACTTTCGATAGAGAACCCAAGCAAGAAAGGATCCCAATGTATAGGTATAAGGGGGGTGTGGTTGCACAAAAAGTCGCCAAATCCGTCGCCAACTTGGCGACATTTGGCGATATATCGCCAAATTTGGCGACAAAAATAAGTCGCCAAAACCATCGCCAACTTGGCGATAAACCCATTCCTTGGCGATATTTCAATACACTTCCATTATAAAGATGAGGGTGTAAGGTTGTTTTCCTTGCAAACCATCTGAGGCCTTTAGCATTGAGTTACATGATGCTCAATAGGAAATACATTAATAATACTGCAATTTTTACAATAATCAAATAAAATAAATTTAAACAAATGGAATATTTACAGATGTATACAAAATTCATAACAATATAATAAATTCAATGCAAAAAACATTTTTTTCTATATGAATTATGTACACAAAAATTAAATTCCCGAAAATTCCCTAAAAAATAAGACTTAATAGATAATCAGGAGAACATCCCTTAAATTCAAATATATAAAACAAACACTGGCCTCCAAAAGTTAAGGTACAACCAGTCTTTTGAGTCTAATTTGAAAACAAATGAAGATAAAAACTTGAAATTTAGAAGATTTGTGCTTTAAACAATTGTTTATCGAATTATGCTTAATTTTAACATCAAGCATGATTTACAAACAAAAATGTGCATTTCTTGCTAAAAGTCCACTGTTTGATAAAAAATAAAACAAATGACAGTTTTTTGTGAAATAAAAAATTAAATAAACGGATTTTAATAAGACATGTGTCCGGCTCTACTTGTAGTGCATTTGTGGCATCGATATTTATACACTGTCAATTAAGTTGTCGGACATTTGAATTCGAAACAATGCCCATACATGGAGCAACGCTTTACCAGCTCATTTAACGACTTCGGAGGAGGTCGTACGGCAGCCACCAGTCTGTTGAGATAGCCTCAAAACTGTTCTGTCGGAGTAAGTTCCAGAGATTGAGCTGATAATTCCATTCGCCCCAAACCTTGAGCCTGAAGATCAGAAACTTTGGCTTAATGTGATCGGGCGTTACCATGCATTAAGATAAATTCATAACCAATAGCACCACCATAATGAGTGAAAAACGAAGCAAGGGTCTCATCCTGATATTTCATAGCAGTCAGTCGTGACACACAGGGAGATTACTGTGGCCACCAGAGGGATTCCAGCACAAACCTTGATTTCACCTACTCTAAAATTCTGTCTTTTAACAATGTTACATAGGTAGAAACCTTGTTCTCTGTAGATCAGCACGCGAACTGAATGATTCTCCAAAGCAAACTGAGAATCGTCTGTGAACTGTAAGGAAGCCCATTGTTGTCTGTTCCAGGTAATATGTTCTCTTGACAACATAAACGGGCATACAACGGGTCGTCTTGAATAGAGTTCTTAATTGCGAAAACTCCTGTGTATCCTAGTAGCAAATATTGCCATCTCTGTTGTGTTACGATGATCTGAAATGAGCTGAACCCCAGTAGGTTCCTACTTCTTCGGGCAGAAAGAGCTATGAAGTAACATTGTGCAGAGGTTATAACCCGTGAGTGTTCTGGAACTAGTTTTCTTGATACTAAATTTTCGGATTCAAATTGATCCCAGATACTTTGGACTACACTACGAGACACATTAAGACGTCTAGCAGCACCAGCTTGTCATAACCCCATTTCAATCCATCTAATTGACCGCCATTTTGAGTAATCAGGTAAGTGCATCTCCTAGATATGGACAATACTTTTTAGTACCAACAACTCCAGATCAACAAACATAAAACAAATTTCACAAAAATTACAAAATTGGCATATTTGCAGTTTTCCCCTGATTTCCATATAAATGTCCGATTCTTTAAAAAATATATAAATGACTTTAAATATTTCACAAGATTTTATTGAAGTTGCTTATGATCATTAGTATAAACCATATGTTTTACCTTTATTATCATTATTTTAATAGTGAGCTTCGAAAAACTGGTTGTACCTTAACTTTTAGAGACCAGCGTATATTGAAATATGTTGTGAAATTATTTATTAAAATATATGTGTTAATATTAGTAATAATTTATCTTAATACACTTGTTTAGGGATGACAAATACGATCAAGGCAAACAATTTTTGCTTATTTACGAATCCTTGGAAGCGGTTTAATACTCTATAAGTAAAAAGCTTTGGACTTAAAAGACGTAAATGTGTACGAGTATCAGACCCATCTGCCCCTCCACATATTTTGAAATAAATGATCAGGGTGACAATCTAAATATTCACTTAAAAATATAGTCTGGCTCTTACCAAAATGAACCGTGATTTTTGTTCATAGTTTTCAAAGTGTTGAGCATTTTGTAAAGATATTTTCAACGAAATTATTTTGCTTTACGCGAACTTTGACGACAACACAATAAATCTCAGCGAATGGAAGAGACAGATCGTGATATTTTCCCTCCTCTTAACTATCACGTTACAAAGATCACAAAATTTCACTCGTCACAAGCGGCCATGTGACAAAGGTAGGCTTAAAGGCAAACGATATCGGTAGAGTGCCACGTCCTGTCTCTTTCGTCGGCTGTGCTTGAAATATCTATATATGCTATAGTTCAGAAAGTAGCTTAACGAACAACTGATGTTACTGACCAAATAGCAGTACACTTCCAGATATTAGCTGTCATCACATTTCACAAACAGAAAAGTTAATGTTGAAAGTTTCGTTAAAATATCATATTTACGGTTCCAGTTAGAAACGAAAATCTGAATAAGGCTTTGAGTGAGCCAGTTTGCATTGTTTGACTGAATAAGTAGATTGCATCCTTAGTTTTCTATACAAAACTATGTGTACCTCCAATTGTATGTTGTCTCTACATGTATACTATGACCGATAAATATCTGTACTAATAATTTAGAGACACCCTGTTGATTTAGTTTTACTTTCGTACTTATTTAATCAAATATATAACTGTAATAAAAAAAATATTTATTTTCTCAAACAGATTTGTCAAAGAAAACAAAATGATAATGTCGGGTGTACTTTTTACCAACACCGATAGTTGTTAAAAACAAGGTAGCTTTCTGAAAAAAAAATTAAAAAATCGATTTTGATTCTCAGATTTAGTAGAAATACATCTATGTTAAAACACCTGATTATCATTCTATTAAATACATACGGAATCTGTCGATATATGCTTTACGTTACAGTTATAATCTGTAAGATTATAAGCGTAACATAAATCTTGGTCTGAAAAAACAATCTTGATATCTTTATCTGTTTTTTCACCAAAATATCAGTGGATATCATTTATGATCTCACGATTTCCTGCATAAAATTTCTTGGCTTGAATGGTTTATAGCTTTTTATGTGTCAATATCAGAATTATAAAAGGAATAAAAACCAACAAGGAAGCTTACTTAAGAAATAAGAAGTAAAAAAAAAAAAAAACCTTTTGATTCTCAAATGTAGTATAAAAGTATTTACTATATTAAAAATCATGAGTATAATTCTTTTAAATACATATGGAATCTGTCCACATATGTATATTTTATGTTGCAGATCTGTACTATTATATGTTATAAGCTGTTTTAATCGGTAAGATTAAATACCTTGGTCTGATTTTTGTCAAAAATATTAGAGGATATTTATGAACTTGGAATTTCCTGCTTAAGAAATTATACCATGGGTATGTTTCAAATTTACGTTGTCAATTTGATAAAAATTAAAGGAATAGAAAAAAACATGGAGATTGGCTTAAAAGATAAATATTTAAAATATTCATTTTAATTCTCAGGTGTTTGGTAATTACATTTATATCAAAACAATTGAGTTTCATTCTGTTAAAACATGTTTTATCTTTGAATATACGTTTACTGTAATAATCTGTAACATTAATACGTAGGTCTCTTTTTTGCCCAAAATTTCAGAAGACAGGATTTATTATATCAGCATTTCCTGTATTAAACGTTTTTGCCTTGATTTTCTTAAAATCATTTTGAAATAATTCGTTACCCTTCATTTTCCAAAAAATAATGAAAAAATGAATTTTCCAATTTTTTGCTTAAAATAAACGTGATGCTTAATAATCTTCGTTTTGCTTAAAATGAATTGGTACATCCATAAGTACATTCTTATAAAGTGTCTCAATATCCTTATAATTAAAAAAATATGCGAAAATTTTTTTTTACTGAATGTATTTCCCATTAAATGATTCAGAATTCCAATCTTTAAATTCATTTTTCACTATGTTGTTTCAATACATGAGTATGATCAAAACAGCTGTAACATCAAAATATATTTTTCAATTGACTACATTTGTTAAAGGATGATCCTTTTAATGCATTTCATAAATTCAATGTATCGGATGTTCAAAAATATAAATAGTATATTTAAAAAAATTTTAAATTCTAAATAAATAGTCATACTTATTGTAATTTTACATAGGTTATGATATTTTATTGTTTTTCCTAAACTAGTTAACATTTTAAAAATATGATGCTTGCAATTTAAAAGTAAGAAATGTTTGAAAAACATATGCAAAAAGTTCAAAATTGCAGAAGAACGGTTTTAATTTTTTTTTCTAATTCAATTTTCAAATTTTATCATAAGAATTATAATTTGTCTTGATTATATCTTGTTTATGCATAAAACCACTTAATAATTTTTCGAAAACGTATTATAAAATCTCAATTAAAGAAATAATTCAAAAGATACCAAGTCCCTTCAAAAATCCATTTTGACTCTCAGATGTAGCATAGAAAACATTTATATTAAAATGCCTGAATATCTTTCTATTAAAAACATTTGAAATCTGTCAAAATATATTTTATGTTAGAGTTATAATCTGTAAGATTAATACCTGGGTCTGCTTTTTGTCAAAAATGTCATAGGATATGATTTATGACCTCAAGCATTTCCCGCATGAAATATTTTGGCCTGGATATTTTCTAGATTTTACGGTATCAATATGAAAAGAATAAAAGAAATAAAATCTATATTCTGTGCTATTTTATTTGCCTTATTGCATAAACTTTACTGTCTGCATTGTTTTATTCTTTCAAAAATTAAGAATATCTGAGGTTAAAAATTAAATATTGTATTACGTTTCCTTTTTAAGACATTATGCGTTAACATTTATTTAGATATACTTCATGTGTACTTATCTGGATATTCTTAATATAATAATTATTTATTATTGAATATTAATGATACTTGTATAATATCCGACGCAGGAGTACATCCTCTAACAAATGTAATCTTTTTTTATTGAAATTTATATTAATAAGTTAATGCATTTCTTTCATATTTCCATGAATCCTGACTCACATATTTTCAAACATGCATCTTACATCTATCCATACTAATTTAATTAGTAATTTAATACATTTGTTTCATACTTACCTACATCCTTTCTTATATCCTTATACACATACATCCAGGGCTCAACAAGTACCAAATCGGTACCAAATCGCCATTGGCGACCGAAATATTTTAACTTGCGACTCGATGCATCAACATTGAAAAATCCAATGTTGATTCAGTTGTTCGGTTTATTTAATGACTATAAACCAGAGAAAGCTAATGATAATTGGTACTATAGATTTTTTAAAAATGCAAACATACACAAGGACATATGCCAGTAGCTAAGAAACAAAAACTAAAAAAGAAGTGCAGATTTTAAATAACCATGACAAACAACAAAAATAAATATCTGTGAAAAAGTTATTAAAGGTAAAATACCCTAAAGCTGATACTTTAGGGATATTGGTCAGCGGTGTACCTAAGTCCTTCTTCCAAAATAATTTTATTATAAAAAAATAATAATGATTTAAAAAAAAGTTTTTCTTTTGATGTTGCATACTTTATTCAATCAAACTGTATAATGTACTTATATTTCGTTTTCTTATAAAAATATTTTTTACAAGTTTCGTCGAAAATTTTCATTTATATTAACTTTCTAAATTAACTTATTAATTGAGTTGAAGAGTTAAGGCAGTTCAACATATATTATTACTATGCTCATGATAATACATTTTTAATCAGATAAAAAAATAATTTTAGTGCTTTTTGAAAAATCCATAATTAAATAAAAAAGAGAGCGAAACTTACAACTGTGGGAAGGGGGGAAATATTTTTTTACTGAGGATCACAAATTTTCCCTGGCTGCAGATATTTTTCAATTTGTAGAACCCTGCATACATCTATCCATCTTATACGCTTAGATACATCTTGCACAAAAAATCTTGCAGCATGCATTCAGAGCCTACAGTGCAAAAAAAGTGTTGATTTACAGTATAATACTGGCATCCCAGCTGCCAGTATTTTACCGTAAAATTAACAGTAATAAACAGTAAAATAAGCAGCAATACGCTACCGCGCATGCGCGGTAGCGTATTACTGTGTAAAACTATTAACTTTAAACTGTGTGAAACTATTAACATTTCACATATTTGAAAAATTAAATTTCATTCATCTAATCTAGGGTTTATTTTAAAATGAAGTAATCAGGAAAATAAGGGGGTTATTTTAAAAGTAAGGTCCGTTACCAAATATGTATTTAAATCTCTCGCGCTTGCAGCAAAACCAATATGCGCAAAATTCAGGCATCCCTTGCACTAAAGCCGACACCAGTTGTAATACTTCGGTGTCAGTGTGTTGCTCCAGAGTAAGCTATAAACATGTTCAAGTCGATCGATTATAAAGCTGATTGTGAAATACGATCAGTAATCCCGTCTTCGACAGCAAGAAACATGACAGAAGAGGATATTCATCGCCAAATCTGTGAGGTGTATACCCCCAATGCAATAAGTGGATTTCCTCACAAGCGGCTGCATTCTACGAGAAAGGGTTACAAAAACTGGTGGGGCGTTACGGCAAATGTTTCAGCACACACGGAAACTATGTAGAAAAGTTGGAAAAGGTATGAAGAATCTTGTAAAAATTAAATTTTCTAAATGTACTGAGTATTTTTTTAATTACGAAACGGACCATACTTTTAAAATAACCCTGGTTATGAAGGTAAATATACAAAACAATGAAATTAATTAAACCCCTAATATTCTAATTTTTATAATTACGAAATGAAAAATCAGTGAAACTTACGTCACTTTGGCACATTGTTAGTAATGTTTTGTAGTTTTATCATAAAAAATATATATATAATTAAAGCCAAACATAACTTCATTTTTACCGGTACAAACTTTTCAGATGTATTTTTCATATTTTTGATCCATGTATATTTTAATGCTTTTTAATATTTATTAATAGAAAATTAACATCATGTTTGCCAGCGGCAAGATTATCAAACGATCGATTTTTGCGCTTTATGCGTCACCTCATCGTCCCAATTAATTTCAGTACCAGCACATGAAAAAATATAGAAATGTGCCTATTTAGACGTATTAGTAATAAAATATTTCATATTTATTAGTGAAAATAATCCTGTTTGTTAAATATGATTTCACTTGAAAACCGTGAATCATTTCGTCCTTTTCCAAAATCAAGGCCTTAGGTGTAGAACAGTAGACAGATTTCGCCAATGGATAACGACGTAATAAACATGCATTTTTATTCAAAAAATTAAAAAATATATATTATAATCGAGTTAAAATGACGTATTTTTTTTACTGACGTGTGTTTTCTCTTAAACATGACGTCATTTTCACCGATAAAAGCATGGCGGATTTCTGTGGTTTGGACCCTTTGTTGTGTAGAGGGATGTTTAAGAACGCCTTGGGCGTAATTTTCGTATAACTGGAATGAAAATCAATGTAAATTACGATATTTACACGCAGTATTAGGAAAACGTTACAGTTTCCTGAATGAATGTGAACGTTTTTAGCCAAATGCCTTTTAAGAAAGATGACCGTTTTACAAGTGAAGCGTCATTTCCTTCAACGGAAAATTTTACTTCTAAATTCAGAGCTAGTGCAATGCAAAATGTCTGAAAAATGGTGTCAATTTAACACAGTTATAGTAAATTGCTGCAGTTTTATGTTTTTAAATGGATGCTTATTTTTAAATAATGTCATTTCACCTTTAGAAAGTGTTGTGCCACTTGCTTTGACTAAACAATCTATTCAAATTAAAAATATATTTTATTTTGAACTCTGATGAGAAAATGACATCAATATAAATATAATCAATAAAGATATAATGATTCCATTATTTACCTTTTTTTCTGTAACAAAAAGAAATAACCTAAAAGCCACTATTTTGAAAAAAAAAATCATTAAAAACTTATAAAAGTAAAAGTAAAGCATATGGATGAAAATATTGTAAAAACTAGCAAGTGCTGGCTCATCTAAAAATAAACAGCTTTCAATTAAAAAAGTCATTATTAAAATTGTTTAAGCAGAAAGCCTAGGGCTGATGACGAAAAAACTAGCTTGTATTTTAAATATATAAATGTCTTTATTTATTATTTATGTTTTATTCATTCCTTATTCTTAAAAAAAAATCAATGTCTGAAAAAAGAGTAAAATGAGAAAGTTGTTTGACGTTTTAAATGATTTTTAATTAAAAAACTGTGTTTCAATACTGCAGCAATTAAAATACAAAGAGGAATCAGGTTTAAAATATATTTAAAATATATTTTAATCAGATTATCGATAAAAAATTATTATAATTTAATAAAACAAAGAACATTGTAGCTATCATTGTAATCCAAAACACAAAAATAATTAAATAAATCTGGTTTTTTTTTTTTTTTTTATTTGGGGGAGGGGGTGGTTAGGTGGTCGATGTGGGGTATTAAATTATCTAAAGTTTAATGAGTCAATCTGCATGTAAATAAGATAATTAGATCGAAATATAAAAGACTTTTTATATTGCAGTGTCTTTGGTTCTAGCGGTTTTTTACAAGATTTTAATACATTTTATTGTGAATATATTTATACAAGATTTTTCATATTTAAATTCATATATCAAAATTTATGTGAAAAATAAAATTATAAAACCTTGTTAGTTTTGCACTTTTTAAAAATGTCTGCAGGATTTATTTCTTTATATAAAAATTTTGAATCTATAGAAAATATAGAAAATATAGAAAATATAGAAAATATAGAAAATATAGAAAAATATAGATTATGTAGAAAATTTTGAATTCTCGCACTATAAAAAAACTCATAAAAATAGAAAGCTAGAGAAGAGATTTTTTTCTGCAGACAAAAAAATATGATAAAAGAATTATTCTTTCAGAAGATACGTAAAAATGTAAAAAAGGCTATAATTAATTATTTTAATTTTAAAAAATAAAAAATAATTTTTTAAAGAATTTACATTTGTAAAGGAATGCATATATGAATATGGATTTCAAGAAAAAATGAGTAAAAAGAAATAAAAATGCCGTACGTGCACGTATAAGTACATATAAGGAGACCTCGCGTATAATTCACCCCCCTACTTTGAGAGAAAAAAATTAGAAAAAATGAAAAACTCACGCATAAATCAACCCATTACTTTAAGAAGAAAAATTCAGAAAAAATCTAAAACTTGCATATAAGTCGATCCCTTCTCCTCCCAGTTCCAGAAGAAAAATAAATAAATCTCTCATTTTAAGTCGATTTATTTTCCTCTTAATAAACACCATCGGAACAAAAATTTATGCATTGATTTTAAACATAACAAAAGCCTTTAAAAAATAGAATCAAAATACAAATGTAAAAATATCCATAAAATAATTAATTCAATCAACATCCAGATGTAATCATTACAATCATTCAATTTCTAATCCAATGTCAGATTCACAAAAAGTTCAGCTATGTTTTTATTTATTTTTTTTTATGTCATCGGAGCATCGTTATAAATATATCCTTGATATCCCCATTGTGTATTTATTATGTATAAGCCACTTTCATCGTCAGGTAAAAGTAATGCCTCGTGCTCTTTGGTGTGCTGTTCACAGCTCTGACCTAATGATGTGTTCTGTTGGTATAACGGTTCTGCGAATGTTTCATCCATTACATTATACCATTGAACAAACTGGTGTGATACAATAAAAACATAAAAACTTCTTAATAACACCATAAAATAAGAAATACGCTAAACCTTTCGAAAGAACATCGTTTTTCTTCGCCGGCCGGAAAGGAAACGTGCTACCAATTTTGAAGACAGGAGCAAGACTGCTAGAGCAATGTTAGTCTTGTTCCTACCTTCAAAGTGGTAACACGTTTTCTTTGCGCCTGATGAAGAAAGACAATGTTCTTTTGAAAGGCCTAGCGCATTCCTTATTATATGGTGTTAGTAAGAAGTTTTTATGCTTTTTTGTTTCATGCAACGACAACCAATATATTCTTATATTTTTTACCCTTGTTTCTCAGATACCAGTCACAACCCCTAGTATTTTCGGATACCGTATTTCAATAGATTCAAAAGGCAGACGAATGGTGAAAGAATAATGTCAAAATCATTAGATTACAGCAAATATTGATTAAATATTTTTAACTAAATTATTTTTTCAGGTTTTGATTTTTTTTTTCAAAACTGCACTTTCTCTCTTACCACAGATATTTTTAGCTAATCCTTAGCATAGACCTTGCTCCCTCAAACATTTTCGTAGGCAAGAACATCACAATATCCGAATTCAACCTTTTGGGAAGAATTTTTCACCTAAAATTTGCTTGTGAAATCTAATGTTATTTTCGGCAAAGACAAAAGTAAAAAAACTTGAAACTCATTAAAGGGCATATGATTAAATATTTTATCAATATATTTGCTATGCTGTATGTAACATCTTAACATTGGTGTTATTAAACATTTTGATTTACATTTTGATTAGTAACATTGAGTAAAATAAGCAGTTCAAATTTCGAATATGAGTTAAAAGCATGCTTTATTTAAATTGCGCACAAGATTTCTCGGAAACTACTTATTTTTATATGCAATCTTCACTGATATATCAGACTGAACTAAAATTTGTTTATATTTTAGCAAACTTTATATTTTAAAATAAATTGAAACTACTGCTGTTTTCAGAATTTTTCTATCTATAATTTTTGTTTGCAGCTGGAATAATGAACAAACTTAGATTCATTCTTAAGATATAATCTGTAAATCCGTGATTGCGTGTAAAAATTTTAAGTAGTTACAGGAAAATCTTTCACATAATTAAAAAAAAAAGCGTTTGTAAGTTTTTTTAGAAAAAACACTTTAAAGTGCCCATATAATCATTGCTTATATTGAGAACTCCGACACATTGTTAGTCATTACTGTAGTAACTATTGTAATATTTTTATATGGTTGGTTTTAAAATGCAAAGAAAATCTTGCTCTTCCACATATATTTTTTCCCAAAAATTTGGAGATTTAACAGTAATGTGCCCCTTTTAAAACATGCGGTAAATGTATCACGTTAGCAACATATTAAAATTTTTTTGCGCAGGGCTAATTTTTAAGTACGTTAAAGCTTAAGCAGACAACTAAAAAAAACAGTCAAACAAATAACATACAATTTCTAACACTTTCCAACATAGTTGAAACGTGTTTATGAATTCGGTTTGTCTGTCTGTCTGCCGTCTGTATATATATGTTATTGCGATTTACTATGTCATGTTTGGTATTGAAAATGAAGTGTGTAGCATTTATGTCTCTTTTACAGGGATACCCAAAAGAATTCCTTTACATCATGGTCTATGTTGGAAAAATCGTTTGCGGCGTATTTTAATTATGTTACAGCCTTTTAAACATATTCAAATTTATACATATCATTGAAGTGCACTATAAGGCGCTTACTCTAGAATATGGTGTGCATAGAATGTATGGCTCATTTACAGGAATACACAAAACTATCGGTACATCTCCAAATTGATACATATCACTGAGGTGCACTACAAGGTGCTTATTGTAGAATACGGTATGCTTAGAATCTGTCGTTCATTTACAGGGACACTCAAAAGAATTTGGTTATAGTATTGTTAGTGAACAATAATTGCTGGTAGCTCGTTTTCAGTTATACTACGCGTTTTTAAATATAACTACTTTTTTGCATATTAGTTGGTGCATATAAATTTTATAGATCATATACAGGGCTGCTCAAAAGATCTCACGTACATCTCCGTTTATTGACGGAAATTGCTGAAGGGAAATTTTCAATTGTGCTATGCATTTCCTAACTGAAGTCAATTTTAGCATGCTGTGTAGTATACATAAAAATCTATAGATCATATAAAAGGCTGCGCAAAAGAATTCGGATATTTCGTTTGATTACTGGTAGTTTGATTATATTAGTAGCTGAAATTGTTTCCCTAGTAATCTGTGAAGTTTTGTTACATTATTCTGAATGTGTTGGAAAATGTTTCATCATATATGCTTGACGCAGGATGTTTTGTTCTTGTCGTTGTTATAAAATCGATACTAGACCACAACGCATTTGCAACAAAGAGTGAATTATCAAATTCGCCAAATTCATTAAAAAATTATGCTTGGACTATTTAAAAAAAAAAGAAAAGAAAAGAAAAGAAAAAATAAAAAGAAAAGGATGAATGCAATGCAAGTCTGAATGCAATTGTCATTCAAATGTCCTAATGTATTTGTACATCGTTCAAAATAAAACTATACGAGTTAATTTGTATTAACAAATCATTACAAAATTTTAATTTTTAATGTTAATCCCTGAAATAAAATAAAGGTTGTCAGTGATCCTTATTTTCAATCCATTCTGTAAAATATGCCGACAAAAGATCTATTCGCATGATTTTATTCAAGTATAGTCACGAATATAGTCAGTATAATAGATTTAGATAGATTTATTTTTCATAGATAAATTTTTCAGGATACAAAATAAACCGTTCCTTTATGCACAATGTTTACAAAGTTTGTTTTTAATGCTATCTTATTTGTGTCTTTTATATTCAAATTTATTAATGATTTGAATTTCACATTTCATGGAGAATTGCAGAAAATTTTAGAAATAAATGAAACAACGACAGCGCTATTTTCAAAGGAGAAAATTATTTCCTCATTTCTCTTCTTCCAAAATTCCTTTTATGTAGCATTGGTAACATTGATAATATTGATCCAACATTTTGAGTTCAATAAAACAAGAGAATGCTATTTATAATAGTCTTGCATAGTCATTTATAGGGGTTTTATTTTCATTCGAATCCGTAAAAAAGTACGATGTTGTTCCTAAATTAAACTTGTCGTTAAGGGCCACCGTAATACTTACCCATCATGGATATGCGTAATATAGAATATGAAAATAGAACATTTGTAAACGATTTATAAAATGCATTGCAATTCGAATAAAATCGTAGCTTGATGAGGTCATGAACTTTAAATGATATATTACTGAATTGCGTAAAAGAAACGTGTTTCTTTTACGCAATTCATTTTATTTCCAATTAAAATATATCTTAGAATTGAAATTTAAATTAAATACAGGGTCATGAAAAATCGAAGAGTGTTGAAAATATAATTACAAATATCTCGGCAACTCATTATCCGATCGACTTCATTCTTTATGCAAAATTTGTTCTTTTATTGTCTTTTATATTCACTCCTTAAAATAAACAATTTCGAAAATTTTTATGTACCTTTTATCAGAACGAATATTTTGAGAGTCCGAAAAAAATATTTCCGGATAATCGAGGTTAATGAAATTCAATAAGCTTCTTCCCATTATTACATACTAAGTTCATACCAAATTTCTAGTCTCTATCTCAATTTGTTCGGGAGATAGAGCGTTTACAGGCACGCACACACACAGATAGACGGACGGCAAATTTTGTTTTCTAAAAGTATGTTTTTCGAAATCTCCAGTGTCTGAAACGTGTAAATGCGTCAAAAAAAGTCTTTCGATTTTCAAAACGATTACAAGACTTAGCCTATACTACGTATGGTGGGTAAGTAAATTTGCTCTTGTATGAAATAGAATTAATAAAATATCCACCAATTGTCTAAAAACTTTAAGTTAATTTTGTATCAAGCATTCAATGACACATGAACGTTTCTTAAATGTACATTTCTTTTTATATTCAACGGTCTAAAAATTGAAATTTTGCTGTGTTTAAAAGTTACAAAAAATGCTGTAAAAGCAAACCTTATTGGTCAGCTCGTTGCCACTGTCAATATGACGTCAGCGTTTCTCACAGACATGTTTTTGATTTGTAATATAGAAAATATATAGTTTAATGAATTATCATATTTTTACTTTTTTTTGTTTCTTTATAAATTAACAGATTGTGCGGGTTATATTTTCACAGCAGATTAAATTAATAATGCTTAATAAATTAATGTAGATCAAATCGATCATGAAACCCCGACCTTGTAAAATATCGCCCATAACCCACAGATGGTCGCATCCATAGTTTGGGACTCATCACTCTGGCACATTTTATTTTATATCTTGTATTTGTTCCAGAGATATAATTATATACTTAAATTATGTACATTCATATGTACATAATTATACGTATGAGATATTCCCCATAATTTATGTATTTTTCCGAGATGATTTTATCCTTGTAACTCAAATAAACTGTGAAAAGTGAGTGTAAACATTTGAAAAAAGAAAGTTGGTGCAAGTTTTAATATGAAGTCGGCCACCAAACCTTAACCTATCCATAACGTTTTATATACTAGACGTTATAAACAACTAACTGGCACTAGTATCTTTTTTATACGACAATTTTCGGCAATATTAACAAGTGGAATATACTTCTTTCTCCCTTCTCTGTACATAATGTGTATTAACTAATTACTTTTGGATGTTTACAGATAAAATGAAGTAATATGAAATTAAATACTTATTTTAAGTATGTATGGCTCTCACAAATGAAGATCTCAAGCACTTGTTTCTGATACAATTGCACTTAAAAGAAAACGAGTTCGTTCATGTTATCATTTTTAAGTAAATGTGTATTACAGAGAAAAAAATATGTCCGTAACTAACGCCGACGTATCATCGAAGTTGCCAACGATTTAAGTAATTTATTTCTCTTTATTCAAAAATTCAGTTACTTCTAAGCATCGCATATTTACACCGTCGAATAATTGAGAAAAATCTACTTTTAAATGCTATTTGTCTAAAAACTGTATCTTAATTTACTGATTTTTTATAGTTTTAGATAACATTTTTCAAGCATGATTTTATATAAAATCTATATTGCGGGCATCTCGATTTGCACTTAAAACAAAATAAATGATTCAGCGCTTGTTTCCGTCAAACACTTCATCAATAAATAAAAAATAGCTATATAAATAAAACACTAATTTAACAGATGTGTAATCAAACTAGAAAGCACTTAAATAATTAGAATAAAAACGGCTGTTGTAAGTAGGAAACTCTTTTGCGATTTTTTCAGTTATAACCCCCTGGCTAATACGAAAGTATCGTTTTCAATGGATTTAAAAACTTCATTTAAATACATAATTGGTATTTTTCATATAAAAATGCTTTTTAGTGTTGTTCGATATCTAGTCGACAATCGAAAAAAATATATATAAAATGTAAAAAATCTATTAGAGTTTTCAATAAAATAGAAAGGTTTACATCTATATTCTGTAATCCGAGGTGGGTTGGTTTTTTCTAGTTATTTTGAATAACAAAATATATTCTGTTGCATGGTATTTCTTAGTGATGGGCATAACGATTATTTTGATTATTCGAATTAATCATGCGCAGAATCATATCTGTCAAACTTCATTTTTTTTATTATTATTCAATTACTACCAGAAATTTTGAAAAAAAAAGAAGTTTATCATTTTAATTAGAATTCGATTAGACGCGAAATAACATTTTGTTCATTAAACACATTTTTTATTTTTATCTGGCGTCTAATCTAATTCTAATTAAAATCAGAAACTTCTATTTTTTTTTCAAAATTTCTGGTAGTAATTGAATAAAAAAAGAAGATTTACAGATATGCTTCTGCGTATGCCCGAATGAATCATTCGGGCATGCGCAGAATCCTATCTGTCAAACTTCATTTTTTATTATTATTATTATTCAATTACTACCAGAAATTTTGAAAAATGAAGTTTCTCATTTTAATTAGATTAGACGCGAGATAACGTTTCGTTTACGAAACACATTTTTCATTTTTATCTGGCGTCTAATCTTATTCTAATTAAAACCAGAAACTTCTTTTTTTTTTTCAAAATTTATGATACTAATTGAATAAAAAAAATTGAAGATTTACAGATATGCTTCTGCGTATACCCGAATGATTCATTCGAATAATCAAAATAATCGTTATGCCCATCACCCATTTCAATATTTCATTACTGATATATTTCGTGAAAACTGCTTTTTGGTGTCGTCAGTGTGCAATCTAAAAATATATATATGAAATGTAAAAAATCTATTAGAGTTTTCATTTAAAAACAAATACCTGTTACCCATGATCGATCGGTACACCGGGCAGTTCGTTCTCTAACACGGAAAACCCAGATCAGATCCTCAAGTATTTTACTTACCCATCATACGTAGTATAGGGTAAGTCTTGTAATCGTTTTGAAAATCGAAAAATTTTTTTTGACGGATTTACACGTTTCAGACACTGGAGATTCCGAAAAACATATTTTTAGAAAAAAAATTTTGCCGTCCGTCTGTGTGTCTGTGTGTGTGTCTGTGTGTCTGTAAACGCTCTATCTCACGAAAAAATTGAGATAGAGACTTGCAATTTGGTATGTACTTAGTATGTAATAATGGGAAGAAGCCTATTTCATTTCAATAACCTCGATTAATCGGAACAATTTTTTTCGGACTCTCGAAATATTCGTTCTGATGAAAGGTATATAAAAATTTTCGAAATTGTTTATTTTAAGAAATGAATATAAAAGACAATAAAAAAACATAAATTTTGAATAAAGCATGAAGTCAATCGGATAATTAGTTGCCGAGATATTTGGAATCCTATTTTCCACACTCTTCGATTTTTCATGACCCTGTATTTCATCCAAATTTCACTTCAAAGATATATTTTAATTGGAAATTTGACGCTTAATCAGATGCAATAAACCGCTAGTTAACAGGATTATTATTTTTGGAGTTATAAGGAAAAACCTCTTTCAAGCAATTCAGTAATCGAGCCTTTAAAGTTTGTGACGTCATCAAGCCACGATTTTATTTTTTGAATTGCAATGCATTTTATAAGTAGTTTACACATTTTTATTTTAATATTTTACATTATGCATATCCATGATGGGTAAGTATTACGGTGGCCCCCAACGACTAGTTTAACAGTCTAAATTGAAAAAATTCGTTATTTATAAAAAAATTGTATTAAAAATCCCATTCAGAATAAGATAAACATGCTCCATCTGAGTGAAAATGGATGGAGAATGTTTTATTTGAGTGAAAGTGTTAATGTAATTTTAAGTAACGTTTCAGCCTTGATATTCTTGAGTCAAATCAAAAAGGATGAAGATGAAGGGTCATTTTGAAGGACATTTCTTTTACTTTTCGCATTAGGAAATGAAGGGCTTTATTCCTTAATTTACGATTGAAAGAAAGTAACAGCGTATGAAGCATAATATAAAACAGCTAGTTAGCCCACTTATTTTCCGAAAGTGCTGCATTGGAGTGGTTTTTAATTATAAAACATTGAAATATTTTCACATTTTAATTTGAACAATAGGAATGTAACTGTTTTTTATTAAGTTTTTAAAAGTACATCAAATTATCCCCTTAAACATTATCATAAAAGTATTTGGAACAGATGTCGCAGACGCACCGGGGTTGACGCAATTTTTGTTTTTGCGCCAGTTTTGAGAGATAATCCCATTTTCGTATAAATGTTAGACCTAGCCTGCGAAAACAGCATATTAGTTTTATTTCATTATGTAACAACGTATGAAGGATAATATGAAACAACACAATTTTATTATGGTATTGAGATGAAATACCCAATTTTATTTTTAAAAAATTCTTTCCAGCTTGTACCGGGAGGAAAAGGTAGCTCTCATAGTCCAAGTTTTTAAAATCAACTCATTTTACTCAAACACCCGAAGCTAAAATGCTTGGAACGCGATTATAGAAGATTCAATCCTGGGTTTCGTTAATACTGAATTTGAATTCGAATTTCAGCATGAGAATTACAGATAACAAAAATCAGATTGTTTCAAAGTGTCAGCTACCTTAGAATTTCAAACTGCCATACCTCTGTCATTTTTTAAGATAAAACCAAAACAAAAAATGTTCCGGAATCCTTGTACCACGACCTATCACAATTTATAAATTTTTATACATCCTTTTGAATATTTAAAAAGGAATTTTAAGTTTAACTTGCTGCCATTTTGAAACAAGATGGCGCATGAATCTGGCCAACTAACTCGTTTGAGACAATGGTATGTTCTGTACACATGATCAGTCGCATTCATTTCAGTTCAGAAATAACAGAGTTACAGCATAACAAATATCAAATTGTTTCAAAATGTCAGCCACCCTAGAATTTCAAACTGCCATATCTCAGCCATTTTTTAAGATATAGCAAAACAAAAAATGTTCCAGAATCCTTGTATCACGTTCTAACACTTATCAGAAACATTTTTTCAATTTATAATTTTTTTGTACTTCTTTCTGAATTTTTCAAAATTAAAATATCTAACTGGCCGCCATTTTGAAACAAGATGGCGGATGAAGCTGGCCAACGAACTCGGTCGAGACCTTGGTATGTCCTACACACATACTCAGTCACATCCGAATCGGTTTATAAATAAGAGAGTAACAGAATGACATATGTCAGATACATATATATAAATCAACATTTGAACGGAGAGTGGCTTGGAGGATCTGGAGGTCAAGATCGGTGATTATATACCAAAATTTTTGGAATTGTCTTTCTCCGAATGACTGCAATAGGTAACTTTTGGTAATGAAAGCTACATACACACCATTTCTAAAACATATATGTATATGTATATATATATATATATATATATATATATATATATATATATATATATACTCCAGGGTTTTGATTAATACACACTATATGGTCTAGCGAACAAAATCACCAGATTGTCATCCCGGCTAAACAATGGCCACTTGGCGCTAAAAAGAAACTCCTGATGCGTCTGCGACATCTGTATCAAATATGGAAATGACTAAATCTCGGTACACTTTTTATTTTAAAAAAAAACGATATAAATATTATAGTTTATAGTTTACAGAAAAATTTTCGTCGTACATGAGGTATGACGATTTTGAACGTCATTAAATCGTCCGAATCAAAATAGCGAAAGTAAAATTTTTGTCTTTAGAAGCATTTTAATAATGCTTCCATATAAAAATTCGGTGCATAGAAAAAGACTGGACAATTTGTGAAAGCATATCATTATATTTTGTTTGATAAACTATCCATATTTTAAAACGTTTTATAAATCAATAAAATATTTGATGCAAAAAATGGTAAAACAATTTTTTTCTCTATAATTACGAAGAATGTAAAATTGTATACAAATATAGTCATCAATATAGGAGATATTATAAATGAAAAGAAAACTGCCCAGTTAAACTGTGGGTATTGAGCACACAGGCTATTCACACTAATTGTATATTATACTCTTATTTCAAAGAATTTGAAATAAGAACCTCGGAAAATAAAGAAATCGATAATATATTAAAGGAGATTATCCCACCGTCCCCCCCCACCGCTTATAATTAACCAATGAACCCCCAAAACTAATCAGGGAAGCGCTTTATTACAATGAACATATATACAAATTTTAAAGCAAATCGGATAATTTTGCATGAAAAACTTATTTATGTAAATTAAGGTGGTTAGCCCTCGTATCCCCTTTATACTTAACCAATAAACCCCCAAAACTAATCAGGAAAGCACCTTACCGCAATGAACCTATATACAATATTTGAAGTTATCCGATAATTCTGCATGGAAAACCCACTTATCTAAATTAAGGGGACGGGTGGCCTCCCGTTCGCCCACTTTATACGTCACCAATGAACCCCCAAAACTAATCAGGGATGCGTCAAAAAGAACCTATAAACAAAATTTGAAGCAAAACGGTTATTTCTATCAAGCGTTATTGCGCTACGTACATACGTACATAGTTACGTACATATAGAACCGGCGGGCACATAAGCTCTCCAGCTTTGTTTGCCTGTAAGCTAAAATTGCGCAAAGAGAGCATTTCTAAATTTTCAAAAATAAAATTGAGATAGACTAGAAAAAAATAATTTGGGTTCGTTCTTCTTATTTAAAAATTTTTAAATTTCTCTCTTTCTCAAAATCAATAGGTTTCCATTAAAGCAAGAAAGAAAAATCATGACTCAAACATAGATTATGAAACACTTTCCAACACTTCCAGAATTGTTTAACAAAACTTCGCTGTATAATGAGGTAAATAAAATACCTAAGTAAACATTTTAGAAAACGCAAAAAACATTTAAAAACCAGATTTGAGCAATTAATATCCATAGTTGAAAAAAGTACACCAGTTCTTTTGCGCTGCTCTGTATTTGACTGAATTTGTATACATTCTACATAGTATGCTAAAATTTAGTTTAGTAAGAAAACGCATAATATGTCAAAAATTCACCTTCAGCAATTTGTACTAATAGACGGAAACATACTTGAATTATTTTGTACATTCCTGTATATTACCTGCATATTTTATACACGCCACAATTAAGCTAAAATTTAATTCAGTCTAAAACAAACTAAAAAGTACTGAAATCACACTTCCAGAAATTATCATCCCTAGGAGGCCATTTATTCAGTTCTTTGCGTGGTCCTATATGTGATTTTATTTTGTATATTCTTGTCAGCTTGAAAGCATAACTCAATTAAATACCACCTTTAAGGAATTTACTCTTATACACAGTAATACTTACGAATTCTTTTGTGTAGCCTTGTATATGATCTACAGCATGTATACACACCACGTAGTATGCAAAAATTTAGTTAAACTTAAAAAATCATATCATAACTAAAAACGCACGTCCAGCACTTATCGCTATTAGATAATACTTCGAAAACAATAATGTAATCGAAATTTTTGTGTGTCCCTGTAAATAAACTATAAATGCTGTGCACATCATATTATACAACAAGTAACTTGTGGTGAACTTCAGTAAAATAAAGGGTGGCCATTATTAAAGTCCAAGTGTTTGAAGGGCTCTACAAGCTAAACTATTTGCAATATTTTAAAAAGATTTGCCATTTATATTGTTTAGAGCACGCGGAAACAATAAAATGGAATAAAAAAATTATTAAAAATTTTTCAAAAAGATGGCGCTGTAAATCATTGAAATAAAATAGAAAAGAAAAATAGAGAATTTCCTACCAGCTAACTTGGGGTTTACTATGACATGTTTGGTATTGAAAATGAAGTGTGTAGCATTTATGGTTCTTTTACAGGGACACTAAAAATAGTCCCTTACGTTAAGGTCTGTGGGAAAAAATTGTTTGCGGCTAATTTTAATAATGTTGCACAATTTTAAACATATTCAAATTGATTCATATCTCGGAACTGCACTACAAGGCGCTTACTGCAGTATATGGTATTCATAAATTGTATCGTCATTTAGAGGGACACTCAAAAGAATGTGGTTACAGTACTATCTATGAACAATAACTGTTGGTAGCTCGTTTTAAGTTGTGGCCTTTTGTTTTTAAATGTAACTATTTTTTTTGCATTTTAAATGGTACATATAAACTCTATAAATCACATACAGGGCTGCTCAAACATCTCACGTACATTTCCGTATACTGAAGGAAATTGCTGAAGGGGACTTTTCGAATGTGCTATGTATTTCCTAACTGAAACAAAATTTAGCATACTGTGTAGTATACATATAAATCTATAGATCATATACATGGTTACACAAAATATATCTAATATTTTGTTTGACTATTGGTAGTAATTTCTGAAATTGGTTTTTCAAATGTGCTATGCCTTTTCTAAATTGTTTACTTATCAATCTTTGAAGTTTTGTTACAGTATTCTGAATATGTTAGAAAGTGTTTCATAATCTATGCTTGACTCGTGCTTTTTTGTACTTGTTTACATTTATTTAATTGCAATGATAAAGTACGGTAAACATATTTAAAACGTGTACTTTGTTTTTAGAAGCAAATACAAATTCAGTCGCACTTAATATATTTTCGCATCTAAGATTAGCTTCATTCTGAGCAGATAATGAGCATTTTCCGTATATAAATTAAAAAAAACTTTGCTATAAGCGCCTTAAAATTACCTAGAATCTTCATTTAAATGTATTCGGAGTTAAAACATCTACTTAAATGCAAACAATTCAATTTCAATAAAAAATTCAATTAAAAAAAATAATGAAAAAATGGATTTACTAAATATGACATACTTTTTGATGGAAAATACTTTTAATGCCTATTCAAAATAGAATCCGTACTAATAAGAAAATTGTGTTATTTTTGTCTAATCATTGTAGGTTTGTTTTTCATGAATGAAAATATAAGTTTCGATTAAAAGGCTTCTGAAATTAACGTCCATATCTAAAGTAAAGGTTTAATTCTCAGGTCATAAGAAGAAACAAACCACTAAATGCTAAGCCATTTGGATTTATTACATTTTTTTTTCGGTAGTGCCATGAAAATCGTATACTTTCCTGTTACATGGTTTAGAGAAAACAGCATTCTCATTTATAAAGCTTGTTGCGTTAAATTAATGTTTTTTATTTGTTAGTATTTTTATTGCTTTATGAGCGCGAATGCACAAAGAACTGTTATGGTTTTTGCCTTATTATTCAATTTGGAGAGAACAACTCAGATCAGCCCTTTATTAAAAAGTTAACTCAGAAAGTAATCGAGAAACACCGTGAAAATTTGTATTTAGAATATCTCAACGGTCAGATTTTATTTACTGTGTCAAATTTGGAAGTTATTATGGAAAATGATTTTATTACTAAAAATTATAATTCAGTACTAATCTGCATATTAAATTTAAAATGTAATATGTAAACTTTCTTCTATCTCATACATGATAATACTTCAAAATTCGCTATCACATTACCAATAAAATCATTATTTTTCGTTATTTTGTTACACGTCAGCTGCTTGCAAAGTGCCGGGATATCGATGTGATGCGAATCACCTTTCGCTGCACGAGCAGCTGATGTACAACGCAACTACGAAAAATCGAGAAAATCACACAAAGTCGCTATCACAGCTCCCACTTCCGATGGAATTGCCCCAAATTCAAGTGAGACCCGCTTGCCATAGTGAAAAACATATAAATCAAATTTGGTTAAATTCTATGCATAAATTGGATGATTTTGAGTCGATAAGTACCTAGAGCACCTCTCAACTCCCCCGCTGACCGCCCGCAAAGTAAAGTTTGTGTGTAATGGAAAAATGCGTTTTTCTCAAAAACTATGTGACCTAGGATAATCGCTATAGTTTTCCTGCAAGGTTTAAATAAACTCCCACTACCGCTAATTTTCTTATAATTTTAGTTTCAGAAGATTCGGAACTAGAGGGGGAGGGATATGTTTGGCAGTGCACTTACAACGATATCTCTGAAAATATAACACCTAAAATTAAAACAAATATATTTTTAATTTTGGTGTTACGAGATCTTTCATACAATACCTCACACGATATACAAAAAGATTTTTTTTCAAGTATCATAATTAGCCCCCTAAATTTTTCCTAAACAAATTTGTGAATTGCTAATTATCTTTAAATATGTGGGCCATCAGGCTTTATAACTCTTCCAAGGTTGAACTTTTCACGTTTTACAGTTTACGAGAAAAACGACTCTGACAGACAGACAGACATCAGGTACGCTAGTGATCTTATAACTGTTCCGTTTTTACTTTTTAAGTATGGAACCCTAATAAGAACTTGCATTGATTAATTTATTTAAATTAAAAATAAAGAAGAGCATTAAAATATTTCATATTAAAACGGTTAGGTTGTTCTATAAACAAAATGTATTCTATGTCTTGGTAACATTTGAATTGAATAAAATGGTGTAGAATTATTCTTTACATATAATCAACGACATACAAATTGAAGTAATTTCAAGTTAACTTAAACAGAAAAAGAAGAAATAAACTCATCATTTGTCATTCCAGTAAGTCAAGGACTTGTGTGAAACATCTAATAAACATTTCAAACTACGAGTAAACTAACTCGTAACAATACAAAATATTTCTCATGTATTTTCTTTATTGATATTATGCAAGAGAAAACTCTTTTCACTTGATATTTATAAACCTCTAACAAATAACTCTCGAACTAATAACTATCTTCAAGTTCGAAAAACAGGATTAAATCAAGTTTCGTAAGCTTTCTTTAGAATTCAAAAGTTTAAAAGTTCTTTAAAGAGAAATCTAAAACAAGTAAATATAGCTGCAATAATTGACAAAATGTAAACATTCTTATGTTGAGGCCATATTTTATGACGTTATATTTATTGGATGGTAAGGAAACTGCAGAAAATATTGGCCTTATATTCTTTTTCTATTAGGGAGATCATATAAATAACAACATTTATAAACCAAGTAAAAAACAATAAGTTATTTAAATCTATAATAATAAGGAAAGAAGTTTGTCTGTCTGTGTATCTATGTACGTGTCTCTGTGTGTGTGCCTGTCGGTTGTGTTCTAAAGAAACCTCTGCAAGCAGAGCAACAAAATTTTAATACAAGGTGCCTCTTTGTATGTAGTTTTGCACTTATTTTGTATTTTTTTAATAGATTTTTCTAATTTAATTTTTTATGCGATTTTTAGCGTTTTTTCACGTATTGAAAATGATTTATTTTTGTGCCATAAGAACACCTGCTTCCTAAAAAAAGATCGTATTGAATTTACTTCTACTTCGGCGCACATATATTCATTTATTTTCCTAAAATAAAGAAAAAAACAGCAAATCCACAATGCATGGAATTAATAAAAACCACAAGTCATAATTTACATGGTATATTAGTTATATGGGCCCGATTTCAATGAAAGTTAGTTCATTCAACTTAAAATGACCTAATTAAGATATAGATAATAACTAAAATATAGATCTGGCGCCCCCTGGTGGGTGAAAGTGGAGCAAAAATATTTTCAGTGCTTGCACAGCACTCCTGCTATACGGTGCTGAAGGCATCGGGTACACGTGCCTCGGTTTCGTATGGAAAAGTTTTCTTTAGAACAGAGTGTGCCCCTGGCGGTGAAAAGTTGAACTAAAATATTTTTCAGCGCGTGCGCAGCATACCTGCTATACGGTGCCGTAGGCAGCAGGAACCCGTGCTAGATTTTCTTTAAGAAAAAGGTTTGTTCAGAACAGAATGCGCCACCTGGCGGTGGAAAGTGAAACTAGAGTATTTTGAGCACGCCTGCTGTAAGGTGCCTTAGGCAGTAAGGACGCGTTTTGGAGGTTTGTTTAGAAAAAATATGCACCCATGCCGGTGGAAGGTGGAACTAAAAGATTTTTCTGCGCATTCGCTGAAAATAGATTGTTTTTATCAGTACCGCAAAAGAAAATTACCAATTTGATAATCTCAGGCAAAGAAATATGCTCATTTTCACTCATCCTCGAATATTAAGAAAACTATTGGGGGTATCGATTCTAAACTCATAGTATATACGTAGTTTATTTTTCTGATTCCGAAAATGCAAATTTTCTGAAAATCTGTAACTTATCTTAATTTTGGCCAAAAAATGACCCGCCGGGAATCAAATGACCCAGATATTTTGATTTGCGATTTTCGCATTTCGTACTATTTTTTGACGCGACCGCGCAACGTCTGGCGGATCACCTAGTTATGAATAAAGAAAATATTAAAATGTTGGTGAAATACTAAAATGATAAATACCAATTGATGAAATACTAATATACTAAATTGGTTATGTTAACCTAACTTTAAAATATATTTTATATATTTGTAACACACGATTCTATTAAGTATGATAGAATAATTCTTTATAGAGAATCATCGATAAACATGTTGAAATTAGTTCGAGTTAATCTAAACATAAAAAAGTGACATTACTTGATTTACCAAACTCCATGACTTCAGTGAAGTATCTTACATACACTCCGAAGCAATCATACTGAATTTCTACATCATATTTCTTTCATTGATGTTATGCAAGAGAAATTTCTCGTCGTTTGACATTTGAATTTAAAAAGATTTTCAAATTTCCACCATAAACAGGATTAAATAAAATCGTAAAATTTTCTTAAAAACTAAATCTTAAAAGGTTGTTTAGAAATATAAGTATAAGAAGTACATATTGGCGTGATATTGACAAATTTTTAACACTCCAGTGGTGAGATAATATTTATGATAGTATTGCCAATATTAAACGATACAGCCAATGAAAAGAATACTGTTCCAAAAGTGTTTGATTACAAGTGATGCCAAATATATAACATCCTATATTGCAAGGACAGAACAATTATTAATATATTTAAAAAAAAGAAAAATATGAAACATTTCAAACTTAAGTTTTTAAGATTTTCTATCTATAAATTATATTTTATATCGTTGTAAAATTTTATCCCATAAAATATGATAGAAAGCCATTTTATATTGAATCAAAAATATACAAATTCCAGTAAGTTTAAGATAACTTAAATAGAAAGGAAGGAATAGATTGATAACATTTGCTTCTGGGTGAAGGACTTCTGTAAAACATCTAATATGCATTTAAAAGTCAAGGGTTATCACATTATTCCTTATTTGTTTAAGTTGTGTTGAACTAACTTCAATTGGTTTACCGTTCATCCTTAAAGAATAATTTATCATATTTTATTGGAAACAAATCAAATTAGTTTAAAACAGTTAAATACTTTTTTTATTTTTAATTTAAATCAATTAATAACTTAATTCACATTACATTGAAAGTATTTAATTATTTGGATATCTATTCTAGCAAAACTGTACTAGGCAAATATTATTTGCATTGGCTATATTGTTATCAAATAACAACTTGCAAAACTAAAATGTATACATTTTGTGAAAAATCTCTGAAAAATCTCTTTTTTGAGTATTTTTCGGGTATTTTTTTTATTGACATAATTCAAGGAAAATCTATCTCCACTGGATACTTGAACTGATAACCCTCCTCATGTTCAATGGATAGGAATATATATATATGTATATTCAATTTCCTTAAAAATGAAATCTTACAGATTGGAAAATAATTAAATATTGGTGCAGTAACTGACAAACAAAGCAAAACTGCCGATATTGAAAGTTGTGGCCAATGCAAATATAAGTGGTGCTCTATTATTTTGCTGTTCGAAATTTCGTATAAATAACAACTTGCATCGTAATGTCAATGAAACTATTATTTACTTGAATGATAAACAAAGAATAACATTAAAATATTCAAATTAATAAATTAATGATCTTAGGTTATTCTCTTTATAAAATATACTTTTTATACGTTTGTAAAAGTGTATTTAGATAAAGTATGAGAGCATTACTCTTTATATAGGATAAACTGTAAACAAGGAGAAGTTAGATCATCTTAACTTAATCAAAAATGAAGAAAAAAGCTTGATTTTTCAAAGTGAAAGACTTCTGTGGAGTATCTAGCATAGAATTTGAAGCAATCATACTGAATCTCTCCCAAGTACCTCCTTTATATATATTGTGCAAGAGAAAATTCTCATTACTCGATACTTCGATAACCCCTTTCAAGTGTAAACTAGAAATAAGATTAAATCGAATTTCTTACTTTTCATTTTTATTATTTTTATCCTTTTTATCAAATTTAGAAAGATATGGCAAAAAAGCAATAGTGCTGCAGTAATCACAAAATATAAACACTGTTGCTGCAATATTTTATGACACTATAGCCAATACAAACAATATTTGGCAATATAGTTTTGCTACAATGTATATCATACAATTAAATACTTTCAATGTAATAAGAATGAAGTTATTAATTGGTTTAATTGAAATAAAAGAAAAAAAAAGTAATAAAATATTTCAAACTACTTTCATTTGACTCTAATAAAATGTGATAAAATTATTCTTTAGTATATAGGATCGGCGATAAACGGATTGAAGTTAGTTCAACTCATCTTAAACGGAAAAGAAGGAATAATGTGATAACCCTTCATTTCTCAAAGTCAAAATCTTCTGTGAAATATCTAATATACATTCCGAAGCCACTATGCTATATCTTTGAAGGATATGTCCTTTAAAGATATTCTGCATGATAAAATTCTCTTTACTTGGTACTTGAACTAATAACCCTATTCAAGCTGCAACTAGGAACAGGATTAAATCGAATTTCTTAAAATTTCTTTTGAAATAAATATTTAAAAAGTTGTTTGGATATATATATATATATGTATAAGAGAAAGATAAGATATATTGGTGTAATATTGACAACATTTACAAATACTCTAATTTCGGGGTAATATTTATGACATTTTTACAAATATAAGTTGATGAAACAGATACAAAGAATATTGCCCAGTGTTATTTTATTACCATATAAATAAAAGCTTGAGAATTACATTATTAATTTGTTTAAATTATAAATAAAGAAAAGCATTGATATATTTCAATTTATACAAAAAAAAAGAAAAAAAAAGACAAATGTTTCTTATTCTACGAAAATATAATATAACCTTGAACGAAAATATAAAATAACCTCTTCCAAGTTATTTATGATTTCAAAAAAAGTTATTTATATTTAGATATCTTAGAAACCAATATATTTTTTAGATTAAAAGAAGCATTTAGAAAGCAAAGTTTCTGTTTCTGCCACTGATTGTCGGAAACGTTTCCGATTGTATTGATTAATTTTCTCAAACCAAAGTATGCTATCAATTCTCAAGTGAACATTTTCAGCTGTGTAAAGGAATTTATACATGGAATAATAACAAAATGATAATAATTTCAATATTAATGTTAATGTTCTTAATTCATAATGTTTATCTCTACAACATGTTGGATGAACATGAATATGTTTACTTGACAATTAATAGCATTCGAAAAACCTCTATATTCCGTATTGTGAAAATTAATTAACACATTATAAAAACTATTTGGAAACGTTTTCAAAAATCCGTGACTGCAAAATAAACTTCGTTTTTATAAATGTTTCTTTATATCTCAAAAATATATAGGTTTTTACGGGAACAAAATAAAAATAACGCTTTTCGGAATCTTGTATAACTGGAAAGAAGTTGTATATTTTCGTTCGTAGTTACATTGTATTTTCCTAGATACAGAAATATTTCTCTTTTTTTACAGTGTATAACTTCCTGGCTATATTTTTCAATATTGATGAAATTGTGATTAGGTTATTCTACATATAAAATATATTAGGTTATTCTACACTGCAATGAAATATGATATAATTAAACTTTATATTGAACCAACGGTATACAAATTCACATAAGTTCAATTTAATTTAAGGAGAAAATAAAAAGTAAAGTTATACCTCTTGATTTCTCAAAAATGACTGTGAAACATCTAATACTACATTCCAAAATACTGTAGTGAATCTCTCCCGGGCATTTCCTTTATAGATATTATGCAAGAAAAGACCTTCTTCACTCGATACTTGAACTGATAATAACTCTTCAAGTTCAAAAAACAAGATTAAATTAAATTTCTTAAAAAATACTTAGAAATCAAATCTTAGAAATCATAGAAAAGTCTTTAGTGAGATATGCAAAGGATGATAGTTTTGCAGTATTGACAAAACGTAAAGTGTAATGAGAATTATAACTTTATTTTCATTACAGTTTACACTGTAAGGAGAATCATAACTTCATTCTCAATACTATGAACGTTATTCTATTGACAAAACGTAAATTGTAATGAGAAATATATATATAAGGAGATATATATATATTAACAAACATTTCACAGAAGCCTTTTATTTATTTGAAACAAAGAATCTTATTTTATTCATTTTTCCTATTTCCGTAAACCTGAACTCACCCCCAATTTCGAGGCAATATTACATTAAGACATTGGAAATATTCGACGATATAGCCAATGAAAACAATATTTGTCCAATACCGTTTTATTACTAGGAATGTGACATTAATAAAACTTGCTCTCCATGATATAGAAATTAATAATTTATGTAAAATAAAAATAATGAAAAGCCTTAAAATATTTCATACAAAAATGATTGGGTTATTCTATTTATAAAATGCACTCTGCCTGTTTGTAACATTTGAATTGGATAAAATGTGGTAGAATTATTTTTTACGTAAAAGTAATGATATTAAAATATAAACAAGTTCAGGTTAACTCAAATAGAAAAGTATGAATAAATTGCGATTATTTTTTTCAACTAAGTCAAGGGCTTCTGTGAAATGGCTATTATACATTTCAAAGCAACTGTACGGAATATCAATCGGGTATTTTCTTTATTCATAATATGCAAGAAACAATTATCTACACACAATATTTGAAATAGTAACATTTCCAAGTTTCAACTGCAAAACGGATAAAATGAAGTTTCCTACGAATATTTCTTAGAACTCAAATCTCAAAAATATTTTTATATAGATCTAGAAAAGCTGAATATTGGAACAGTAATTGATAAAATATAAGTATTCCAATGTGGAGGCAATATTTTACGACGGTATTGCCAATATTCGATGGTATAACCAACGCAAACAATATTGGTCCAAATTGTTTCAATACTATATTATGTAAATAGCAACTTGCATTGTGTTGAGAATGAATGTATGAATTTGTTTAAGTAAGAAATTAAAAGTATTAAGAATATTTCAAAATAATTCCATTTGATTCCAATACAAAATATAGATTTACTCTTTATTTATAAACAACAATATACAAATTAAACTAAGTTTATCTTAACTTAAGCAGAAAGGAATGATTAAACCCCTTCATTGCTCAAAGGCAAAGACTTGTGCGAAACATCTAAAGTACATCCCGAAGAAACTATACTGAATATTTCCAGGGTATTGCATTTATCAATATTATTCAAGAGAAAACTATCTTCAAGTGATACTACAACTACAAAAACTCTTCAACTTTGTACTAGAAACAAGATACACTCAAATTTCTTAAAATTTTCTTAGAAATGGGATCTTTAAAAAAAGAAAAATATATTTGTGTAGTAATTGACAAAATATTAATACTCCATCGCTGTTAAAAATTGTTAATTTCTTTAAATTAGAAATAAAGAAGTATTAAAAATATTTCATATTTTATTGGTTAGGTTATTCTATCTATAAAATTTATTCTACCTATAAGTAACATTTGAATTTAATAAAATTTGCTAGAAATATTATTTACATGCAATCAGTGATGATACTAAAATGCAAGTGAATTCAGGTTAACCTTTTTTTTTTAAAAAAAAGGAAGAATAAAATGATAACATTTAATTCGACTAATTCAAAAACTCCTGTGGAAGTTTGTAACGTATAAAGTCATTGTGCCTAAATGCGGTACAATTTCTAATAAGTTTGTCCCATTTACTATATTTCGCAATTTATTAAATACTAGCGGCTATCCGTGACTTCAATCACGTAAGATTTAAAAACAATCAATATATTAATTAAGCAAATAATTTCACTGCCGATAATTAAAAAACATATACAATTAACCAATCCTTTATCACATTTTATATGACAATACTTCTGATTATTCCATATTACATAGTTATGATTTTGTATATAATATTTCTTTAATTTATTTTATGCGCTTAAAGTTTCACACGCCTTCACTGATACTAAGAGTTTTAAATTAATCTACTTCCCTGTTAATCTATTTTATCATTTACATGTATTCTTTTTATACTAGCTGACCCGCCCGGCGTTACACGAGCCCGTGTTATAAACTCAAATCTTTTAAAAAACGAAACTCTGGCCAAGGTCTCTGATGGCTTCGACACCGTATACCGGGCACGCTCGCATGCTCCGGAAAATCTTTTATTTTCCCCTTCCAGCGCCAGGGAAGCAACCTCTTTCGGAAAGAACCTCTGAGACAGGACAACGTTGCCTTCGGTACTGTATAGTAGGCGTGCGACAAAATCGAGATGATTTCGAGAAGATGAGAACATTATAAGCCGACTTATTGAAATAAGGCACAGTTAGAGAAAATAATCACGAGTGAGGTGCTGGGTGAAGGGGATGTTCAAGTGTCCTTCAGAAAATGACTAATTAGGAGGACTACGATGCATCTTTAAAAATTCGTTCGTTTGCTTAAGTTATTCGTTCGTTCGTTAACTTAATTACAAATTTGCCTTAAACTATTATTCGGAAATAGTGGTAACCGCTACTCATAAATTTAATTTAATGTTATAGAAGGTGACTGTTAAGTTAATTATAATGTTTGGAATCAGTTGCGTTGAAATCGGAAAGATAGTTGCGGAGATACGGAAACGGGGCATAGTTAGAGAAAAAATTTTGAAGGAGGTGCCGGGGGGGGGGGTTCAAGTTCCCTTCAGCAAATGACTAATTAGGAGGACCACTATGCATCTTTAAAAATCCGTTGGTTTTGTTAAGCAGAAACTTAATTACAAATTTGGCGTAAACTATTATTCGGAAACAGTGGTAGCCTCTGTTCGTAAATTTAGTTTAATGTTATAAAGGGTGTCTATTAAGTTAATTATAATGTTTGAAATCACTTGCGTTGAAATCGGACAGATAGTTTCTGAGATATAGAAACAGGGATTAGTTAGAGAAAACTTTGAAGGAGGTCCCCGGAGGGGGTGTGAGGGTGGCGGATGTTCAAGTGACCTTCAGCAAATAACTATTTAGGAAGATCACTATGGTTACACTAGATTATTTTTTTAATAATAATAATAAAAATATATAAATTAATCTAGTGTAATCACGTATCCAGCGTTTACTGGAGTTCCATTACCTGCGATCTATTCTGTTGAGCTTAGACCAGATGCTATGATCAATAAGGTTAACCGGATGAATTATGCTCTCCAGATTCGACCGGGATAGCTCAGTTGGTAGAGCGTGGCAGCTTCAGCCAAGAGATCCCAGGTTCGAATCCTGGCCCGGACATTTTTCGTCCAGTTGGAAAATTACAACTCGTATGATTTCTTTACCAATTTGAATAATTGTGTTAAAAATTAATCTAGTGAAACCCTAGTTGGCAATTAAAATTAAATGCTCAAGATTTTTACACCAACTTAATATATTTTTTAAGTTTTAGTGCAAACAGGATTATGCAAAATTGGACGGTGAATAACGTAAGCGCATGTTCTTGCGAATAAACAATTTTGTATAAATTACGCTTCATTGTGTCATAAAATATTTATTTTTTCTGAATGAAAAATCGAGCATGATTTAAAATATGACACTTTCAGGTGGGAAAGTGCGGAATACTCCTTGCCTTCATAACAAAATATTTTTAATAAAACTTCATAAATCTGGTACACATATGCATTTCTATTTATTTAAAACATGAATCTTTATCGAAATTTCAACTAGATCAAAAAATGTGGCCACAGGAACGGAAATCAAGCGAATTCCTATCAAATTTATCAAATAACAATGTTAAAACTATATAGTTCACATAATTAAATGTTTCAAATAATTGTAAAAATATAAATAAATTATCATATTATGATCAAAATCAACATTATAGGCTTATCATAATGTTATTTTTGAGAGTGAAAACATTTGATCTGTACTTATTAATGCTCATACTTTTTATATTACTAAAAAATATTTGAAGATACCCGTTTTATTTCAAATATGACTTCACATATTTTACCAGAGAAGTCTCTTTTTAATAATATAAGTGATGAATTTTCTTTTCCTGTTAAACATGACGTCACTTTAGACATAAAGCAGTCTTCTATAAGTAAATGTTACTCATGCTCAATAACCAGTATCAATAAAAGATGACGTTATTTTCACCTGCATTCTGTACTTCTTGATATTCATGGTCCTTGTATCATTAAAAAAATATTTGAAACTGTCCGATGTATTTGAAATATGATACCATTTTTTTCTTCAATCGAAACCTTTTCTTAATAGAATAATTCTTGTTCATTTTCTTTTCTTGTAAATCATAGTGATCAATTTTGAGAGTAACCTCTTCTGTACATAACTGATAAAAATGTACACACAAGATTAATTTTAACACAATTATTCAAATTGGAAAAGAAATCATACGAGTTGTAATTTTCCAACTGGACGAAAAATGTCCGGGGCAGGATTCGAACCTGGGATCTCTTGGCTGAAGCTGCCACGCTCTACCAACTGAACTATCCCGGTCGAATCTGAAGCATAATTCATCCAGTTAACCTTATTGATCATAGCATCTGGTCTGATATTTTAATCAGCTCGACAGAATAGATCGCAGATAATGGAACTCGAGTAAACGCTGGATACGTGATTACACTAGATTAATTTTAACAAAATTATTTCAAATTGGTAAAGATATCATACAAGTTGTAATTATCCAACTGAACGAAAAATGTCCGGGACAGGCTTCGAACATGGGATGTCTTGGCTGAAGCCGCCACGCTCTACCAACTGAGCTATCCCGGTCGAATCTGGAGGGCATAATTCATCCAGTTAACCTTATTGATCATAGCATCTGGTCTGATATTTTTTTAATCAGATCAACAGAAAAGATCGCAGGTAAAGGAACTCCAGTAAACGCTGGATACTTGATTACACTAGATTAATTTCAACACAATTATTCAAATTGGTAAAGATATCATACGAGTTGTAATTTTCCAACTGGACGAAAAATGTCAGGGCCAGGATTCGAACCTGGGATTTCTTGGCTGAAGCTGCCACGCTCTACCAACTGAGCTATCCCGGTTGAATCTGGAGGGCATAATTCATCCAGAATAAATGAATTATGCGAATTATACGAAAATTATAACTCGTATGATAATAATGTCTCGCGTATTACTAAAAATATTTCAATTTTTATTTAAAATATGACGTTATATATACCTGCCTTTTAAATCTTGGATGTTTTTAGTTCATTTCCATTACTCACGTGTAAAAATGTTTGAAAATTAACGATGTTTGCTGCAATAAGAAAATCATAAACTCCTTAAATTCAGCATTATGTTTCACGTTTTGTTCCTGAAATTTGGGTGTTTGATTATGTCACATTTATATATGATTCTTGCCTTATGAATTTAGGTACAAGAACTTTGTCGTATTTATGAATCATCACTTTTATGCACATTAACCTTACATTCCAAATCAACTGTACTGATTATCACTCGCGTATTTCCTTTATTGAAAATATATACAAAGGATAAATTCTTCACTCAATACTTGAGCTAATAATACTCATCAAATTTGATATAGAAACAGGACAAAATTTTAAATTCTTGAAATTTTCTTAGAAATGAGAATTTTAAAATTTGTTTGGAGATATATGTAAACGAAGTAAATGTCGCTATAGTAATTGACAAATGTAAACACTCCAAATTTGGCGCGATGTTTCATAGCAATATCGCCAATATTAGTTGATGCCAATATTAGTCAATAAAAGTAATTCTCGTCAAATATAATTTTATTATTAGGAATATCATATAAATAACAAGTTGCATTATAATGAGAATGAAATTTTTAATTTGTTTAAATTATAAGTAAAGAAATACGTTAAAATATATTACGAACTAAAGTGGTTAGGTTAAATCTGTAAAATGTATTCGACCTCTTTGCAATGATTAAATCCTATGAAATCTGATAGAATTCCACTTTATATAAAATCAACTATTTGCTATTTGAAGTGAGTCGAGAGTTAACTTGAATAGAAACGAAAAAGTAAATTAATGATCATTTGATTCGTGTAAGTCAAGGACGTCTGTGAAACATCTAATATACATTTTAAAATAACTTATCGTTTATTTCCGTGGAATATGATTTATTTATATAATGCAAGAGAAAACAGTTCTTCACACGATACTTAAACTAATAACCCGCTTCAAGTTCAAGAAACGAATTAAACCAACCTCTTAAAAATTCGTTAAAAATCAATAAATCCTCAGAGATATTAAAAAAGATCTTAGATATGAAAGGCAGCTCCTGCTCTTTTCTTTTCTCTTAGATTTGACATGCTAAAGAAATAAATATTGGTGCGGCAATTAAAAAAAAAAACGTATCAAAACACAACAAAAAAACACTCTAATATTGAGGCAATATTTTATGACAATATTGCCTGTATTGGGCAATATGGCCAATACAAACAACATTGGCTAAATATTGTTTTGAGAATTAGTGAACAGTGTTTTTATTGTTTTGTTGTTGTTAAGAAAATCATATAAATAACAACTTGCATCTTAAGGAGATTGAAATTAATAATTTATTTAAATTATAATTAAAGAAAAACAATAAAATATTTCAAACTGTATTGGTTAGGTTATTCTAAATATGAAATTTATTCTTTATCTTGCAGCATTTTATTCCAATAAAATATGATACAATTATACTTTATATAGAAAACGAATTACAAATTGAAATAAATTCAAGTTACCTTAAGCAGAAAGAAGGAATAAAGTTATAACCTTTGATTTTTAAAAGTCAAAGACTTCTGCCAAATATCTAAAGTACATTCCAAAGAAACTATATAGAACAACTCTTGAGTATTTCCTTTATTGATATTATGCAACAGAAAACTCTCACTCTATACTTGAATTAATAACCCTCTTCAAGTTGGAAATAGAAACGGGATTAAATCTAATTTCCTAAAATTCCCTTACATATCAACTCTTAAAAAGCTATTTAGAGAGATTAAAAAAAAAAAGGTTTTGAACATTTCATTCGCAATTTTATGAAATAAATCAACAGAAAGCAGTCACAATTTCGAAAGATATTCTTTCTTAAACACACTGCAAAAATGCAAAAAATCTATTTACCTTAAATTAATGAATTCATATTACAAAAAATTTCTAACCAGTTTATACCGTAAACATAATATTCTATACTTAAAATCCTGTTAGCAAAACGCCATCAGGCCAATAATGTTTGAATAAGCTATATTTTGGAGAATATTGGCATGACATGTTACGCCAACATCGGAATACATTTGTATCTTTGTAACATTTACAAAGATATATAAGGTAAAGCCAGGAGAGATGGCGCGGTCGGAGAGATTGCGCACATAGAGGTTCGAGGAGAAGGAGTAGAGAGAGCGCACAGAGACTCCAGGTAGTTGTACAACAGCAGTAATGGAGTGTCTACTTAAAAGTGCACGTTGATTGTTTTGAGTGTCTAAGATAAAGCATTGCTATTTTTTTTCCCAAAGTAAGTGCTTGAATTTTCATAGCTATTCATCAGAATTTCTACACAATGTCAGTAGTACAAAATATTTTAAACTGAAACGATTTCTCATAAGCTACTAATCTAGACTAACAATGTAAACATCAACTGTTCGTTTTAGTAGTGGCCATGTTTATATAAAAAGAAGCGCAATCTCTCCTACCGAAATTGGAGAGTTTGCGCATCTGCTATTTAGGAGAGATTGCGCATTGTTCTCATTACTTTCCATGCTAAGAGAGATTACGCAGATTATTGGTAAATTTTCATAAAAAAATGAAAAATTAAAATGGACTAATTATAAGTTAAACGTGTTATCAAGTAACTTAATGTAATCTTATCTGGACTTGTTTTTTCTGATTCTTTAATTTTTCCCCTTTAATTAAAATTTTTTATCGCTTTTAAAATTATTTCCTTTTTCTGTGTCTTTAATCATTAGGTTGAAATATTCGCTCCTAATACAATAATATTTGTTCTCAAAAACCTTACAACAATGTCATATAAGTGTAATTACTATTGTTAACAATTTAATTGTAGTTATTATTAGTAACAATCTCTCCTACCCATGTGCGTAATTACACCAATCCTGTAAGGACAGATTGCGCAAAATAACTTTCTTGGTTTTATTACAACTATTCTATTAGATTACAATATAACAACAAAATAGCAATGAAAATGCATAAAAAACAAATGAAGTCAAAATTATTCATGGATAGTTTAGCAAAAAAATAATATTTAGACTTTGTATTGTTATTATTTTGAATTGTGCGCAGACTCTCCTAGCTTTACCTTATCGTATATTTCGACGTGGAATGCGCTCTGTCGCAGGACTGTCCAACCTTTCATTAAGCAAGGGCAACTTGCGGCAACAATGAAGGGCTCATTATTCACATGACTTAAAGCAGGCAAAAATATTATCTCATTGTAAGATGTAGTAGAGATACGCACTCTTCTTATCAGTGATGATAACATTTTATCGCGTTTTTTATACAAAACTAGCTGACCCGCCCGGCGTTGCCTGGGCCCGTGATAATAAAATTAAACAAGTCTAATGTTTGTATGACCTTAAATCTTTAACATGATTTTGTATAAAATTATTTATTTAAAAATGCTGCGCACGCGACGGAAAATACTTTATTTTCACTTTCCGCCGATAGAGGAGGCATTCTGATCTAAACGAGCTTCCGACACATGTTCCTGCTGACTGCGGCACCATATTTTAGGTGTGCTGCGCACGCGCAGCAAAATTTTATTTCCACTTTTCGCCGCTAGGGGGGGGGCGCAATCTGTTCCAAACCAACCCCCTTCCGAACGAAACTCTGACACGATACATGCTGTGTAATTTTATTAGGAACATAAATTGAATTTTTACGAAAATTGTTATTTGAAATTTCCGGTATACTCTATATGTAACATTTATAAAACGCTACGGGTAAAAATAAAAATTTTAAATATCTTAAATGGAATTTTTTTGTGTAAAGCAGAGAAATACAATTGTTTTTATTAATAACAGTTCTCAATTAATGAAAAACTCGCCGCCAATGGGCGCGCGGTGAAGTGCAATAAATGCTATATTAAATAAAAATACTTAGTAACCCCCCCCCCTCCACATACCTGCAAATATAACAAATAATTTGTTCCTCCTTCCCCTACATTAAGGCGATCGTTAAAAAAATAATTATAATTTTCTGATAATTAGAACATAACGAAGTCACTATGTTAAAGTAGACGCCAGATGGCAACCCTTCACATTCTCAAATTCAAATCGATATCTTAATCAGTTATCTTAATTTTTGTTCATTAGTAAAAATTGTCAATTATAGGATTTTTATTTTTTATGAAAAGCTAGTAACAGGAAACATTAGAAAGGGTGTCATGACACCCGCGGGTGCCCTACTCTGACGCATAACGCGTACCAACGGTTTAAAACTATATTTTTTCTGGTTTTAGGTATATTCGCCATATTACTCTGCTTTTCAATTAAATTTCATGAATTATGTAGCATGAATATGCAGTAAAGAACATTAAAAAAACTTAAGCACGAACATAAAAGGGAATATGATCAAATGTTAAGCTAAAATATATGATAGTGCCAAACCCTTCTCTCTATCTGAATCCCCACAAAGAGTTTGGAATCGCCGAAAAAGCGTATGGAATCGTCTACAAAGCGTTTGGAAACGTCCACAAAGCGCTCTCTGGATCATTCAACTAATTAGGTCTTGGTATTTTGTTCATTAATATCGAAATCTGAATTATTATTATTATCGTTTTCTTTATTTTTATTCTTTCATTTTTGCGTATAACGCGCATCTGTAAATTTTGATATATTTTCTTGCTGCAAAAGGAATATACGGTATATTTATTTTTATACATATTTCTGACATTTATATATATATATATATATATATATATATATGTATATGCGCGCACTATGTTTTTGAATTAATATTCAAATAACATGAAAATCTATATGATATTAAAGATTTGTGATATTACATTACTTTTTGAACGAGTAAATTTGAGCAATGATCATTCAAAAAATTTAAGTTTCAATTTTTTCCTGTGTCTAATATTTTACTTAGAATATTTTCCGAACATCAAAATGTTTAATTTATTTAAAATTGTATAGACCATAATAATCATTCTTGAAAGATTATTTATAGTTTCGTTCCTTAATTGAAAAAAAAGTTCTGACTGAATGACGTGAATGACATCAGATTATTTCAGATAAAACTTATAAATGCAGAAAAGCCTAAAACATGTCGATACAATTATAAAATTTTTAAAAACAAAACAATATCAATACTGTATACATTTTTCAAACTTGGTTAGCTTTAAGCATTCTGAAAAACGAGTTATTGATTGTAATATCTATTCGTGAATATTTAATTATTCATTCATTAAGAATTTTGATTATTACACCTTTTATTTATATTATGTACTGTATATTATTAAAAGAATAATGTGTCTATTTACGTTAAAATAGATATTTTGCGAAATCACTAAACTTACTTCTCGGATAAAATCACTCATACTTCATTCCTTGAACGATGTAGAACAATCTCGAATACTAAAAAAGAGAAAAAAATGCTTCATTGGTCCAATTTAAGTTGCGCGTAAGATTGAAAAATGCGACCTTCACATAAAGGTATGGTTTTACAGATCTACTCCTACAGTTAAAATGGCGGTTATAGGCGTATTATGTCACTATGTGTACCCACATTTTATTTGCTTAGTAGCGTAAAAATATCCTACTAGCTATTTTTCACTAGCGATATAAATCATTAGACTGATGCTAAATGAAACTAGATTTAAAGTATCTTTCATAAGTCACTTTGTTATGTTTTGAGTGACAATTTTGTGAGTTTCCTTTTCGTTGTGTTATTGAATTTTTTTTACACAATATGGTACAAATGATTACTGATTTTATTTATGCGGAGTAGTGTTACTAACAAGGGTGCTAATATAGATGAAAATTAGAAGAAAAAAAATAATTGCAAAGTAAGTACCTCAAGAGAGGGAAGGGAAGGGTTGACGCTGTATCTTAATTTGAACCAAATTTCCTTCAAAGAAGTTGAGGGTTAATCAGTACGCATGAACAAAACTTTAAGGGTTGATAAAACACATCTAAACAAGCTATTTTTGCCTTACAATGCATGGGCGTATTGCAAGCGTCGAACCGCTAGATGGCGCTGTCATTAAACACACAATCCGCTTTTGTTGTTGTTTTTTTCACACACTTCGTCATTTCTACCGTGGATTGCAAAACGCAAAAGAATATGACTGGGTTTTGCTAATCTGGAAAATTCGGACATTTCATGCATGGTGCCGCGGTTGTGAGTGCTCTGGAAGTCATAATTGTGTAGTAAAGAAGTTTCTAACCACAATCAGAAAGCGCCCTTTAGCGTTTTACCGCTTGAGTTACGACCATGCATTCAATGGTATTTTGAACTTGTCTAGGCATGTTCTATCACCCCTTAATATTTTTCCCAGGAGTTCCGAATCCCACTGTATTAACATCAATGTTCAATCAATCAATTAATCAAATCAATCTATCAATCATCAAATTTTATTATTGCATTCATCAAAAATACCTTGAACAAAATGCTAACATTAATTAAATATAGCTTTGCTCTGAAAATATTTGTAATTAAATGTCTCTATTTCAGAAATGTTGCTTTGCATTAGATATTTTTGCGAAAAAATGCCAATTTTGAAGAAATATTGGCAATAAAATGGCGAAATGTTTTTTGCTCACATTGCATCTATATTGGCAAAATGCAAACACCTCCCCCCCCCCAATGTTCTGTTAAGTCCAATAATGTCAGTCTTGATATTATTGGACAATATATATCGAGTATTGGCTAAAATATAACGAATACGAATAATTATGGCGCTACTACAGTTTTTACTACTACAGTACATTTTAATATTGAAGGATATACAATAAATTTCAATTTATATTATTTGTTAAACCATTTGTTAAGTCAACTTATGCCGGATTTTTTTAACATCATTCTAGGTTTATTAAAAAAATACTCAGTATCTTTCAGAGAAAAACAATAGATAAAGTACATAAAACGCGTATTTTTTATGTGAAAAGCGCTGTAATATTGCTTTTAACTGTTGTCTCAAACATTTTACATACTTCATGTAAGAAGAATTGTTGCAAAGCTCAGTTATAAATTCATATGATACTAAAAATATTGCTTTACTTTAAAGTGCAAATGAATATAAAATTCGCTACAGTTTTTGAAATGTTCATAATTCACTTTTGAAATATTCGCTAACAGGCACATATGCGCAGAAAACACACTTTAATAGTTATTCTGTAATTGCGTAATACTTTGTAGATTAGACTGGAAATTTTTCGATATTTACGCGATGATATATTTTGCTAATAAGTGGTTTTTTATTTAATTAAGCTTTAAATTTTCTTTAGGAAATATCTTTGACATGGATTCCTTTGACATGTTTATCTCTCAGATATAATAAAACTTAAATTATATGATCGAACTCGATTTAATTTTATTAAAATATATATTAAAACCTCTTTTTATCTGTAATTAGAATAGGAATAAGTGTAACGGACATAGTGTTGAAATATTCTTCTTAGGAGAAAATTGATAAGGTTTTCCCAATACTTTAAAAATACGTAGAAAATGACATACTTTTTTTTTCTATTTGAATGGCGTACCCATGTACCTTTTGAATAAAAAATTAAAAATGTTGCCAGCTAGGAAAATACGCGTGTAAGCGATTTTTACAAAATATTTCGACGCTTACATTGGTCTGGTAATTTTTTTGAGCAAATAAAGGTTATATCCTAGAAAAATGTCGCATCTGGGCGATGCCAAGCGATCATTGGCGATGCCAAACTAAAATGCGGCATCTTAAAAAGGGATTTTTTTATACATATACAGATTCATAGCGCTACAACAAATGATTCCGAGGTTAGAGAGTTCTGACACTTTCCACGAAGTAAAAATTGCATGATTCGAATTATGATTTGTCAAGAATTTTTAGATAATATGATTGCGTCATCTCAATCTTTTAAAGTTTGTCGCTATATTAGAAATACTTCCATTGTTCCATGAATGGCCAAATAAACAAATGAAAGAATGTTGCTATTTAATTTTTTTAAATAGTATATAAAGCGCCAATGAAGAATAGGGAACCCTTATATGCGGGTAGTGACATACAGGATATAAAATTTGCAGAATTATTAAATTAATCCTAAAACAAACAGATATTTTTTAGATATTGAATTTATGAATAAAATATACACATTTTCTTTCGCAAATTTTATAAGATACCTATAAAAAAGTTGTTATGAGCAATAAGAAACAATGTTTTAATTCACATTTCATCAATATTACAAAAAATGTTTACGATCATTGCAAAGTTATAATGAAAATACATTAAATTTGTTAATGTCGTGATTACTATACCGCAGGTATAAACACTTCGCGTACAAGAAAACAATACAAAAAAAAATCACTGGATGCAGCGATGTCGCTGAATTTGAGTCAAGATATAATATACATGAAATTCGTTAACGCTGTGATTACTATACCGCACATAAAAAAAACGCATCACCGGATACAGCGACCTCGTTGCATTGGTATCTAAAAATAGTAAAAGGAAGTTGTTAATGCAGCGATCACTATATGGCATATATGTACGCTTTGCGCACATGAAAAATAAATGAAAAACATCACTGGATGCAGTGACTTGCTGTATTGAAATCCCCAAAAGTACATGAAATTCGTTAATGCCGCGATCACTATGTAGCATGTATGAGCGCTTCCGCACATGAAAACAGAAAAAATCACTAGATGCAGCAATCTCGTTGTGTAGCAGTCTCAAAAATGCATGCAATCCACGATCACTATACCGCTAGATCGCCCCGCGCTCATGAAAACCAAACAACAAAATCACTGGATGCAGTAAACTCCTTGTATATACCATGTACGGCAATATTTAGAACGCTTAAAATTCGTCATAACCGCGATCACAAAGTCATGTGTGAGGACATTGGCCACTTTTCCTCCTCCCCTCCCCCACATAAAAAAACATTCAATAAATATAATCACATGACAGACATAAATATAAGACAGACATGAGGCAGCTCATTAGAATATTGATGTTGATAGTTGAGACTTTAATCTTGTGAAAATTAAATTAATGTCGCACCAATTAACACTATCTGTAAGATACAGTTACTTTCATTTTTGGTTGCGAAAGCGTCTTTGAAGACGCCAATTTGGTTATATATATTTTTTTAGTTTTTGTGATGAAAGGCAAAAAACAAACAAAAATCTTCATAATTTCTACATTCCCCAAAAATATCGCTTTTTTTAAATAGAGTTTCCCTTACTACTCACCCAATAATAGTTTAACAATTATTAACACGACATTTTGACATTAATAAATGTGTCTTATCTTGAAAAAAAATGTTTATAGAGATAATAATAATACAACACTGAAATTATTTCACATTGTGGTTAAATGACAGTTTGTATGCAAGAATGTATGAGTATTGAGTGAATGAACAACCATTAACACAGAAAAGTTAGGTAAACATAAACTATTGGTAAATAGTAACATGAATAAAGAGTAACCTAATGTTTCAATGCAATTAATTTCTGTAACTGTAAATATAAATAAATGTATCACTATGCATAAACATGTACAAGTCTTAACAGCATAATCACATTTTTTCCCCCTATCTTGGAAAAATAAATACAGTAAAGTTTAACCACTGTTTATATTATATTTATTTATATTAGTAACATCCTCCCCCACCCCCTCTTTTTTTTTAAGTGGATGTCAAACCATTTAGAATATAAATTTAGGCTTAAAAATTCTATCATAATTTGCAATGAGGGTTTTATTGAATGGAGTTTGATTTGAATTTGGAGACTTTTTAAATGGAAGAATTGCACTTTACCTACATAATAGAAAGTTGTGACCATAACATTTTCTCATATTGCTGCTTTTGTTGATAGTGGCATGGTTTAGCCAAAATTTTAAAAAATATATTTATGTATAAAAATAATATGAATTATTTAGTAATAAGACTTTTTGGTACTTTTGTCTTATGGCGTCCCTCAAAGATAAATCACCAAGCGACCAAGATTTATTGCCAAATTATAAAGCATGTGTGACATAATAATATATGATCAATATAACATTTTGTGACATATATGGCCAAGTTATAGTCATGTGATGTGTATATGTTGTATGTATATATATATATATACACAACATATATATATTATGTAACATGTGTATAAGATGTATTTAATATGTATAATGTTCGTAAATAATGTAAATAAACGTATCATTATACATAAACATGTATAACAGTCTTATCAACAGCATAATCGCTTTTTTCCCCTAATCCTGAAAAAATAAGTAAAGTTTAACCACTGTTTTTGTATGGTTTTTTTTTATAGTAATGTTGCTTCCCCCCCTTTTATTTTTAATTGGAAGTCAAATCATTAAAAATATAAATTTAGGTTTAGAAATTCAACATTAGCTTCAACAAGCACCTAATAATATAATGCAACACTACTACTTACTGCAGTATATATATATATATGACATGTGTATAAGATGTAAATAATGATGTATATGGCACATGTATGAGTGTTTGGAGTATATATATGCATATATAAGGTTTGCGATGTTCTTGGAGAAATCATAACTGCAACCTTGGCATAATCGTAATTCTAGTGGCTGCTATAACATAAAAGTTCTGACTTTTTACCTATATCACAGGACTAAAAGAAGGGCAAAAGGAGATAATGTTATAAAAAGAGAAAATTCCAATGATATTTTTTAGTAGTATATATTATTTAAAAACAAATTTAATAGCGCCATTACCAAGTTATCTTTCATAATTTTTTTATGCCCTTGAATTTATCTCATTCAGACTATTGCATTTTAAGTTTAAATGATTCTTGATTGCCATTTAATGAAAGTTCACGAAACTCAGATAGTTTTATTTTAAAAGTTTCAAGCAGCAATATGTACTTTCTAACAATAATACATCAAAAACAGTATCATAGTACTTTATTATATTTTTTGTTTGCGTATATTGGGTTTTAAGGAAGTTTTCGCTTTTCGGTGGATCTATTGTAGTTTTTCTCATTGAATGCCTCATGTGTTTTGGTTAGTGAGGTAATATCGCAAAAGATCAATTAACCACATACTAATCCAGGGAAACCTTTACTACTCAGCCCATGTCTTAAATTTTTAGTGTAGATAGAGTCTAAAATCTGAAAGTATTGAAGTAGTTTGTAATTGATACTTTTAAAACATGTAAGTTAGTTGTAGTTAACTATTTTTTTTAATAAACTAGTTGTAGTTCGCTACACACACAAAATTTCTCTTCTGTAACCACTGACAGTTTTACGATGGAAAATGGGGCAATGGGAAAACATGTTGTTGAAACATTTTAAAAAACAATAATTATTTTTAGCTTTTAAGTCATTCTGCAGAATTTTTTGGTGGTTCTGAAATGACCAGTTCGACAATGCAAAACACTCTGACACATTTTTAAATGCAAAGGCATAAAAATTAGCAAGCCGGACTATTGAAGCGATTCAAAATTGTAATGAGCTTTCCATTCTTTGCTAAATAGATTACTTATCGAGTTATAAGCGATTTGTGTCATGTGACATGTTTTTCTCCTTTCTTGTGCTGCGTTGTCGAAATTTTGGTTCAAAACGCCAACTTTGGCAGTGTTTTCTGAAAGATCTTTTGCCTTTACCAAAAGAGGGAAAACATAATTCGATTACATAGTTTCTTGAATAAGCACACCTGCCAATTTCATGTGTTTGCGAAATAAATTGAATTAAAAAATGTGTCAGAAAGTAAGCCGTTTGGATTTCTGAAAACAGCCTTAACAAAAAGTTAGTTCGTTTTAACAAACAGTGTCTTGTTGCACCATTGATTTTTTTTTTCATTCTTTATATGTGGAAACCTATATATAAAATATATTTATGAAATCCAGTTGCAAAACATTTATATTTAAAAAAAAACTTTTTTTGTTTGGAAATTGCAATTTTGAACTTTTTTACAAAATTTATAGGATTGTAAAATATGTATTTTGTAAAGATAAACAAAAATTTCAAAAAGGTCTGAAGTTCAAGTTCAGGAAATCTTGTCATCTCTTTTAGTCTTATGTCCGTAAAAAATTATGAAAATTTCGTGTTTTTGGCAATATTGCTGATTGGCGATACAATGAAAAAAAAAATACACTTTTATGATATATACTCTTTTATGAAGAACTTTCTCTATGCATCATACTGAGTAAGTTTAACTTAAATACACTTTTATAACTACGGTTTTGCCATATACGTTTATATGTATATATAAAGAAAAATAACGATCATCTTCAGTAGTTTAGAACAAAATAAAAAATTTTTTTTAACTAAAAGTTAATGTCCAATTCTGAGCACTGTTAATTTGACTTCGATATTGTTAGTATCGGAGACAACATCCCCCCCCCCACACACACACACACACTTATGTATAAGAGTTGGTAAAATTTAGAATAATCGGAAAGTTAAGGACACTTCCTGCAAAAAAGTTCCCTCCCCCGTCGTCAGTTTCATTTCAATTCTCTGTTGTCTGTCTTTAAAGGAGTAAAAAAAAGAACTCCTCACACAGAACGGAAGATTGTGTATGATTCTGTGTAGGAGGGAGGATGAGTGATCATGGCCTACTCCAGTGTAGGTTGTTGGACGATGTCCAGGGCTAAGATAGAGAGTATCGCTTTTCTGAGAATTTGAGACTTTGGTGAAAGGTACTTGCGTACCACCATGTCGGAAGAGCAACTGGATGAACTGATGCTATTAACCTGTGAAGCAGACATAACTGACACGTTGGATTTAGACAATTTAGCGGGAAAATGGGCTATTCTTAAGGATAGGTGGGTGGTAATTTAAAAATGTAGAGAAGGATAATTTTTAGCCTCTTATACTAATATATATCTTATTTTTAACAAGCAAGATTTGTCTTTTTTATGTATTTTAAAATGTGTACACTTACATAACACAACAGCATGTGATTTTATTTATAGAAACATAACTTCCGAAGTACTTCAACGTTCTTAAATTGTTACTTTTGAGAACTGGTTAATGTACGGTACTTCCATACGCATTTCCTTTTAAATCGTAAGCAGAATCCTAATTAATAACACGAATCTCAACTCTACTTATATAGTAAAAGAATAAACAGTTTTTTACACATACTGAATAACAGCATTTAATTTTGACTGTGGTTAGGCAGAATGCATGTGAGCACTTAGGACTTTTTGTTAATTCACAGTATTGTAGAACAGTTGACTCCGTTGCTGGGGGGTGGGGGGGGGGGGGGGCTTTCTCACCCTCGATCCCGTACTCGGCAAAATTCAGTTCACACCCCCTCACTAAAACAGCCTTCGGCACGCCCCTGACAACAAGAGAAAAGTATTGTTGCCATAATATAACAACTTACTAAATACTGTAATACATAATGAGAGCATTCTTAATTGGGTAGTTATTGTTAAAATACACGTAAAACCTATCCAGCCAGCAAAACGGTGTAAAATTAAATAATTTCAGAAATACGCAACTTGTACATATATTATACAAACTTATGAAAAAAATAATAAACTATTTAATTGTTTTAGTTTAAATTCATAAAGTACTACACATTTAAACAGGAATTTTCAAATGCATTAAAATCGCTTGCATTTGGAGAGGAAAAAGTGTTTCTTGCCATATCGCATCTTTTTACGCCAAATACTTGAAAGTATTTTATTTTTTTTACCGATATTCTACTGGGATTTTGCAGCTAAATTTGATTGATCCTTTATGATACATGAGTAGTATTTTTTAAAAAATATTCTGACCTGCCTTGTTAGAAGGAAAGGCAAAGTTATGGCAGTAAGCAAAATATACTACTGTTTTTGTAATAAATTTTCTGAGACTGTAAATTCCTGTAATAAACTTTTGAAAAATTTTTCTAATCAATAAATCTAACTTATTTTTTTATATCTACATGGAGATGAATAAATAGTAAAAGAATGTTTTCTATATTTTTTATTTAGATTGGCTTTTATTTTGTAAATTAACTCAACTATTTCGTGTGCTTGTCATTACGATTATTTGTTAAGTTTTCATTTGTCAAAATTGCTTAGCATTAAAAAAAACTATACATTTTTTTTTAAATTACGTTTTGAGTAAAATAGAAATGGCGAATTGGCAGGCAGAAGATATGGAAAATATAAAAATAAAACGAGTAGTTATGAACATCAAAACACACACACACATATATATATATATATATATGCATATATAATACACACACATATATCACTGGCACCCAGCTAACTGAAAAGTACCCAAAATATTTTAAATATTAAACATTAGATAATATAAATAAAAAAGAGTGCAAAAAATTAAGAGTATAATTAAAAATATGTATACTCTTTAATAATTTAGTTTATTAAATTATGATCTTAAAAAAGAAATAGATCAAAAATTAAATATTTTAAAATAAATTCACTGACTCGCACTTAAAAAAAAGTCAATTTTCCATAACTGAATTCGGTGGTCATGCCAAATAGTGTATTATAATGGAAAAGTTTGAAAAAAAAATAACGTGAATTGCAGTTATGAAATTAGACATGCTTTTTTCAAGATAAACATTGCATGCGTAAAAAAAAGTGGGTTTTTTTTCTTTCTAAACTATTTTTACTTAAAAAATACAATTTAAACTTTTAAAAAAAAATCATGTATTTTTCAAGCCATCTACTTTTGATACGAAAGAAACGGGAAAAAAAGGAAAGAAAAAGATTACTGAGTAAATATATAGTTATTTAATATAAAATTGTGCTGACATAATGAAAAAAAAATATCCCGTGTAAATAAAAATATATATATATACAGGTTGGATTATCTGAATATTCTATTTGAAGTCAATCGAAACCCACAAAAAAGTTCATTGACCCAACCCAAAATCCAAATTAAAAGAAAATTATTCCTTTTTCTAACCTAACTATAGAATAATAGTCAACAATTATATTCCCAATATCAGTTTTATCATTTATTTTTAAAAAATAACAAATAAATACTCATTTATATTCAAATACTATATAGTTTTGAATTTAAAAAAAATATATATTCTGAATTTTTTTTTTTTTTTTTTTTTTTTTTTCTGAAATGTCGGGTTAACCCGAAACAAATATATATTCAACCCAATCCACTACAAAAAAAATTACTCCGACCCATAGAAACTTAATGAATCTCATAATTTAAAAATATGAATCCAGATAATACTTCATATTTCTCTTACAATGTATGTCATAATTTGCTTACATTGTTATTCTTTTTAAAAAAATAGTAATAATCTTGATATCCCAAATCTTTTATATACTTCCCCCACTCTTACGTTGAAATTTGAGATATAAAAATTTATAATATTACAGGGTCTGTTAGGCAAAGAATGTGCATACTTTTATCATTGATATTCTGAAGCTTTTTTTATTATTTATTTTATCTATGAAGTTAATTTACAAAAAAATGGTATTTCAACAAAACTGAAATAAACTAAATTTTAGGAACTAAAGAATTCATAAATATTAGAACAACATAATAATTAGAAAAAACGCTGCGCTACCAAAGAAAAAAAAAAGCGACAGAGCCTTAAATATGGTAAACTACAATTTACCGCGATAACAGTTTGACTGTTCGAGAGCTAATGGACTCATGCGCTACTACGTCCTGAATAATTGACAGACGTCATCTCCTGAACGACGATCATTATACATATTATACATCTTATGTTACTTATACACATGTCACATAATAAATATATATATATATATAACATATACACATCACATGACTATAACTTGGCCATATATCAGGGGTCGATGCATGTTTTTTATCTTGGGGCCCATTTTGTGAAATGTAAAGGTTATTGTTTTGAAAAAGAACATTTTGTAACAAAAGATGAAATCTAGTTAATCAAATTCAAACCAAGCATTTATAAGCAAACTTTTTTAATACCTTTTGCTGAAGTTTTCCTCTCTGGTGATATGGTTCGTTTACAAATTACACATTTTAAAACATCACAAAATAATAAATAGTAAGTTTTTATGGAATAGAATTTTGTGAAGGGATCCATTTTATCAAATATATTTTTCTGAAGGGGCCCATTTTATTTAATAGATTTTTGTGAAAGGGCCCTAAATAGACCCAAATTTTTCCTGGATCGACCCCTGTATATGTCACAAAATGCTATATTGATCATATATTATTATGTCACACATGCTTTATACTTTGGCGATAAATCTTGGTCGCTTGGTGATTTATCTTTGAGGGACGCCATAAGACAAAGTCTTATTACTAAAGTCTTATTACTAAATAATTCATATTATTTTTATACATAAAATATATTTTTTAAAATTTTGGCTAAACCATGCCACTATCAACAAAAGCAGCAATATGAGAAAATGTTATGGTTACAACTTTCTATTATGTAGGTAAAGTGCAATTCTTCCATTTAAAAAGTCTCCAAATTCAAATCAAACTCCACATTTCCAGAAATACACTTAAAAAGTCTCCATACTAATATAAACTGACAAGTTGAAAACATTAAATTAATATTCAACTTTCAATAAAACCCTCATTGCAATTTATGATAGAATTTTTAAGCCTAAATTTATATTCTAAATGGTTTGACTTCCATTTAAAAAAAAAGAGGGGGTGGGGGAGGATGTTACTAATATAAATAAATATAATATAAACAGTGGTTAAACTTTACTGTATTTATTTTTCCAAGATAGGGGGAAAAAATGTGATTATGCTGTTAAGACTTGTACATGTTTATGCATAGTGATACATTTATTTATATTTACAGTTACAGAAATTAATTGCATTGAAACATTAGGTTACTCTTTATTCATGTTACTATTTACCAATAGTTTATGTTTACCTAACTTTTCTGTGTTAATGGTTGTTCATTCACTCAATACTCATACATTCTTGCATACAAACTGTCATTTAACCACAATGTGAAATAATTTCAGTGTTGTATTATTATTATCTCTATAAACATTTTTTTTCAAGATAAGACACATTTATTAATGTCAAAATGTCGTGTTAATAATTGTTAAACTATTATTGGGTGAGTAGTAAGGGAAACTCTATTTAAAAAAAGCGATATTTTTGGGGAATGTAGAAATTATGAAGATTTTTGCCTTTCATCACAAAAACTAAAAAAATATATATAACCAAATTGGCGTCTTCAAAGACGCTTTTGCAACCAAAAATGAAAGTAACTGTATCTTACAGATAGTGTTAATTGGTGCGACATTAATTTAGTTTTCACAAGATTAAAGTCTCAACTATCAACATCAATATTCTAATGAGCTGCCTCATGTCTGTCTTATCTTGAAAATTTGTCAATATTTACAGGATATAAAGGATATTACGTTAATATACAGAACACTGAAATTATTTCACATACCTGTATTTTCACCGTGTATATGCTTGATTTGTGGTAGAGCTAGGTTTTTTTTTTTCTTATTTATTTTCATCTCTAGTTTCTCGTAGCAAAACACTGCACCGTCCGCCATTGCTTTGCATAAGCGTAGCCGCGTAAGCACTGAACAACTTGGCTAGCTTATGCGCATGCGCGAAATAGCGCTGTTCTCGCCAAATCATTTGGCGCTTGCCAATGTGGCTGTAAGCTATAGGGTTCGGATATTAGCAGCCGGGGTTCCGAAAATTTAAAAAGTTTGAGTCAGTATTTGGATTATTCTCAGGCTCCAAACAATCGCGTGTGAAGGCAACGAACAATAGAAGTACTTACACTATGTAACAAAAATACCTAGACGATCCATTTCTCAAAAAACCCAATAATCTGAATAAAATAACGACATCAACCAATCAAGCTACCTAATCTTTGTCGCAGGCATGGTCTTCGAATTCATAATAAAAGTCTGATGCAATAAAGAGACATTTATCACCCATCCGATTTTGTCAAATGCTGAGGTGACCCGATACTAGGATTTAACCCAAATAAAATAAAAAGCGGCAAATAAAATAATACTTTTAGCGTGTTTGTATAGTATATATTCGATAAACATATTTACACTAATGCAAGATGAACATTTTACAATTATTAAAACTGAGCGGTGCGTGAAATTAGAAGTAAAACTTATCGACACGTATATCGATAAACTTATATAGATTAATGTAAATAGCCCATTTTGCAATTAATAGAAACAAGTGTTACATAAAATTTAAAGAAACACTAATCCTACTAACTGAATAACAATTATCCCTCTGTTATAAACATGATATACCGATTATAGAACAGAAAACAAAAACAAATTGCTAATGTTGTTGGTTAGAAAGGCTGGGTGAGACGGGATTAAATTTTACAGATATCTAAATTAACTTTTGATCAAAACTCTTCAGAGTGTTCATGGGCACTTCTTGAAATAGTCTTGAGTTAAATATCGCAGTGATCGACCTTCATATTACAACAGCTGTTTGTATACAGAGAAACTGGAAGGAAAACTTTACTTTCTATTACGATAAACTAGCTGTTACCCATGATTCTTTATCGCCATATTCGAAAAATTATCACTGCCATTAACTGAGCAACAACCAACCCTACCCCTTTGACTGATATATTAAACATCTCACCGCATCAATATACAAAGGGAAAAACAGAACAATACTGTTATTTATCGATTGGTCTCTTATATTTATTAATTATCCCGTATGTATGAGACAGGTTGATCGTATAGTGATGAAAAAAAATCACAATTAAATGTAAAAAATCAAAATCAATTTAATCCTTTGAACGGTGGGGATTATCATTTAAACCACGTAGTTTCGCAAAATATTTTTACTAGAAATTTTTTTTAATAAAATTTTCCTTGCATATTTTTTAAATCCTTATTTTTCTTTAAACATTACTTTTATAATTTCTTTTAATTTTTACTACCTTTTATATTAATTATTTTAATATCCATAAATATTATTTTAACTTATATATACAGTCTTGTAACTACAGCTATACTATTACCTAATGGCTCAAATAATAGCAAGAAAATTAATTTATAAAAAGGACGTGAAGTTGGATATAACTAAGAAGCCCCTTAATGCTGCTCCACACTTCAGTTCTGCAATTATTTATTTTAAAATGAAATTGTTTTTAAAATATTGTAAGTTCTCAACATTATAATCAGCAGAATCACTTGCCCCTAAAAGGGTTAAAACAACTTCTGTCATATCTCGCAGAAGTTCACCTTCCAGGCACAGTGTAATATTGTAAATAGTCTCACAAACAGAAAAAAAAATAGAAATAGAAATTATTTTACTTATGAAATACATATCCCTTATCGAATGATTTCTCGAAACAGATAAGAGATATTACCCGCTTTAAAAATACTGTTTAATTTAGTTTACCACAGAACACAACAATAAAGTATAATCTTCATTTATAAAATATTACATAAATATTTCATTTTGTCAGATTCAATAGATATTTCAGTCTTTTCTGCTTTTATAAGCTCTGGAAATAGAAAAGAATCTTGAACTTATAAAAAATAGAGACATTGATGTACAACATTGATTTCGAAATCAGTCATCTGTGATTTTGTCATTTAAATTTCTTGCCTTAAGGAACAGAATACAAATCATCTGCCAGATAAACTTATGTCAAAAAGAAAATTGAAACATCATAGTAGTTATATAAAAATCTATTATATAAATTTTGGAAATTTAAGTAAATAAAGAACACAAAAGCAAACTTTATGAACATGTACAACTTTCAGCAATCAAATGTCGTTTAAAAAGTTTTAAAGATTTAATCTCATTTTATAAAAAAATTAGAGATTAATTTCAAATACGTGGCAATTAATTCTAATATGTTTATTTATAAATCAACAAAGTAATAATAACATTACTACTGTTATTAATCACAGGTGAAACATACAATTGCAACTTTATTTAAACTTAAAACAATTGTAAACTTTTCTTGAAATTTTTTTGAAGGTAACTTTAAAGATCAGAATCAAAACAACATTAAAAAGATATCAAAACCTTACGTATCCTTGAAACGTTTGCACGCAGTACAGAAAATGCACTATTTGTGAGGTTTTTTTCTTAAGTAATTGTAAACAAATGTCTTTTATAAACCAAAAAGACAAACCAAAATCCTTTCTTAGAAATGCTGTAAAAAGTTTCAATAGAAATTCATTTATTTCCTTCATTCTTAAGCTCTTGGTATAAAAAAAGTTTTCAAAAGGTAATAAGGGGATTACATTACAATTTATTCTAAATTTTGGAGATGTAATGTTTAATTCAACTAATTAATTCCATGCCTGAAGAATATGAATCTGTATATTAAGATTATGTGCAAAAAGAATATTAAATACTGCTGTATTTTTTTTTTATTATTATTATTGTAAATTAACAAATATGATGAAAACATTTTTTTTCAAATATTGTTTATTAAAAAAATAATAAATGTTTAGCAATATTGTACTTTTAAATAGAAAACACTAATTTCAAGAAAATAACATATCGTGACGATCTCATTTTTATAAAGCATCATAATTTCAACTATATGTTAGTTTTAAAAAATCCTGATGTTTACAAAAGTTGTAGTTAATATGTAAAAATATAATAAATGTTGAGCAATATTGTCCTTTCTAATAGAAAACATTTTCCAGAATATAACATACTAGGGGGATAAGTCCCCTACTCGCAAACGCTCACCAACCCCAGTGAATTACAAAGCAATTCACATTGAGACCGCTACACTGTCCCAGTTCGCTTTGCTCGCTCGCCCCTTTTTATTTTTGCAGCAATTCTAGCCGGAATAAGTACTACCATAAATCATTTTACCATATGAAATTGACAATTTTTTTTTTACTGTAAAAAAATTATTGAAACCTTTTAACACAATTAAAAATGCATTTAGTTGGTGCTACCAATGGCCATAAATCATTTAAATACTATGAAAAAGGGATCTTGGAAGCACAATTAGTTAAAACTCATTGCACCTATAATATTGTACAGCATGGCTTAAATTCATTAAAAAAAATACGTGATAGGAAGGTACTTATACATCATCAATCATTGTTTAAATTTCGTTCGACATTTTACTGTTCTAACTGATTATAGATTTTTTCAAAAGAAATTATTTTTTACTTCATCAAGACAGCAACAGATGGAAGCAGGTGCAATCTAGACAGTTGATACTTTTACTATCTCTGATTTTCGTGTGAGTGAAATTCGTAAATAAATGCAAAATATGAGTTGAGAATTCATTTGAAATTAACGATATTACTCATAATTAAAATGAGAAATCACCTCAAACGCTTTGGATTACGCACATGTTATTTTATTTTTAAAAATTGCTAGTTTGAGTTTCACTGCTCTCACACTGGCCGCCATATTGGATATTCTGGAAACCCCGGTTGTTGCCAAACGATAAGCTAGAAATTCAGCCTTATTTCCGTGCCACGTAAGGGAAATATATATATAGATCTTAATGATCTTATTTTTATAAAACATCATAATTTAAACTACATTATCATTTTAAAAAGTTTGTACTTTTACAAAAGTTGAAATGTAATAATTTATGATGATATACAATGTCATAAATGATTTTGCGTAACTCTGACAGGCTTACATAAGTTGAAAAGATATTACAATATCAACTTATTTTAAAAAAAAATGGAGAGACAATAAGAGAAAGAGAGAAAGAAAGAATTTGTTTTTTGCATTACATTTTACACTCCTACTTACAAAATAAAAGTTTCCTTTTTTGAAGGATTTAGGAGATTTTTTGTATTTTACCTTTTTTAAGCTCTTAAAATTAAAATAAATATTTATCTTGAATGGATAAAAAATAGCGGCATTGATATACAAAAACAATTTTAATGTCACCCATCCATAGTTTTGTCAGTTTAAATTCTTGGCTCAAGGATCAGAATATAAATCACCTGCTAAGCAAGTGTATGTTCAAATGAAATATTCTTGTAATTTAAAAAAAAATATTCTACACAAAGTTATATAATAATTTTCTTATTGTTGTTGCTGTAAAGTTATTGAAAAAAAAAGTTTTGTATAATTTTTATTTTTATTCGAAATATGTTTAAAATGTATAAAGATTATATAAATAATATATATAAAAAAATTATCATTGTAAAATATTTAAATTTTCACCACGTTTTAACCGAAAAATCCAAATTTTCTTGGGAAGTTGTTATTACTAATTTATATTGATAAATACCACGCAAAAATAATGTCGTAGGATTTTTTTTTTTTAAATATACTTATAAAGGGACTATAATTTTAATTTCATGCCTAAGAGAAAAAGATGCAGAAGAAATAATTTTTTTCTTTGTTTAAGTACACTTTGCACTTCTAATAGCTATAATAATAAAGAATAAGGGCATTTTCCAATTAAAGAAATATTTGGATTAGACAATCTTATAAACACTTAACAACGAGAATCTTCATTTATAAAATACCGCTAATATACTTTATCCCAGCAGATTCAACAGATGCTATTTATTATGAATTTAAAAAACATTATTATGAAGCATGATGTTATTCATAATACATACATGGGTTGATTATTGACGGCCAATTATCTACACTAGGGATATAGGCCCGGGGGGAGTGCCCTCCGTGGGGGTCTTTCTAAGGGAACCTAATCCGTATTTACGCATGGATAAAACCACGGCTCGAAGAAAACCACGAAAACTCCGAACGATTAGGCCGACGGGCGCGATTGGGATCGAACCCAGCACCTCCCGTCTACCAGCTTCGAGAGCACAACCTCTCAGCCACTGGTGGGGCTCATAATACATACATGTGTAGACTACAACCGACTGCATATCGCTCATTAAATACAATAACGCCATAACTCAAAAAACATTTTTTTGTGTAGTTAGTCTAAACAAAAAGGTACACTTGACTTAATTCGCACACCGGTTACGAGAAAATCACACACAACAGCATCATTAGACTAGTAAATCTACAGATTAAAGGCCTCAACTTTAGCTCTATAAAATCATTGTTTATCCAACTCACTATTTTTTAATATAATCTGGAAAATATTTAATATCCCACAATCCGATTTTTTAAAGTTATATGCACATTTATAAGCATATAAGATTTATTGAAACTTCTGGATTTTAGAAGTATCACATCAAACACAATTTTATGCAATGATATGATAAACTACTTACTCTTGTTTTGGTTTTTTTTCAGAATAAAAATACATTTTTTCAGGGGGCTCTGCCCTCCCCCCCCCCAATCCCCCCTAGGGCTGGACGATATCAGAAATTTAATATCGCAATATATCAACAAGTTAATATTGATATTGCTGATATATCGCGATACTAACTTAAAGGGGAGGTGGGGGGAGAGAGAGCAAAAGCATTTGCTATTTTAAGATAAATGATATGGTATCAACAATTTAAACACAAAACCTAGTTGAATGCAACGAATTAAAAATTTTATATATATTTGCTCATAGAACATAATTTTTATTTTTTACGTTTTTTAAAATAAAATATTTAAAAGGAAATAAACTAATCGTTTAATAACTTACATTACCATTACTTTCATAAAGCTTTTCGTTAAAGATAGTATATCTCATATTCTTCTCATTTTATTCTATTAAAATATATATATATTTTTTTTTTAAGTTTCATTTTCACCACTATGATATGATTAATATATGATTAAAAAACACAATTAATAAAATGAAATTCAAAGTTGTCCACATAAAAATGTATAGAATTTTCGTTTCATATACTTTAATTATTTGTTTATTAATACCAAACTTTATTTTACTTGGGGGGGGGGGGGAGTCTGATTTCGTTTATTCTGTACACGAAATGGGTCCGGGCCAAACCACCCATATATCATGATCCTTTCGTCATATATTCTTCGTTTAATCTTGGCATAAAGAAATCAGTCCATCCTGAAAAATTTCATTTTATCCATTATCATTATAGTTATAAGGTAGCTTTCAATACAAAAAAGTCCTTCCGGCCTGTACCGGGAGGAAAAGGTAGCTTTCCTACATCTTCGTTTTAAAATTTCACCTAATGTTACACGAAAACAGCAAGTTAAAATGCAAAGAAACGTTTACAAAAGATTCGTTAATACTGAATTTGAATAAGAAATTCGCCAAATTATTGAGCAATAGCTAAATTGGCTTCATTTATTTACTTATTTTGGTCGCCAAATTTGGCGATATTTCGCCAAATGTCGAAAATTTTGTCGCCAATGTCGCCAATTTTGGCGCTAACGGATATGAATATATAGTTTTATGCGTATGATTGGGAAAATTATTACAACAATGAAAGAAAATAATATGCGAGTAATAGCGTTAATGTGCTGTTTTGTTTCAAAATGTCAGCCACCCTAGAATTTCAAACTGCTCTATCTCAGCCATTTTTTAAGATAGAGGTAAACCAAAAAATGCTCTGGAATCCTTGTATCAAGGCCTAACACGTAATTAAAAAATAAATTTGAATTTTTAACTTTTTTGTATATTTATTTTAGTTTTAAATTTTTAAATGGCCGCCATCTTGAAACAAAATGGCGGACCAAGCTGGCCAACGAACTCGGTCGAGACATTAGTGACCTTAATACACACAATTAGTTTCATCAAAATCGATTTATAAATACGGGCGTTATCGTATGACATAGGTCAGATATATACATATATATATATATGGAGATATATATAAATCAACATTTGAACGGAGGGTGGTTTTGGGGTCTGGGGGTCATGATCGGTGAAAATATATCAAAATTTTCCGGAATTGCTTTCCTCCGAACGGCTGCAATAGGTAGCTTTATACTTTTTAGTATTGAAAGCTACCTAAAAGTATAAAGCTACCTATTGTAGCCGTTCGGAGGAAAGCAGTTCCGGAAAATTTCGATATATTTTCACCGATCATGACCGCCAGACCCCAAAAACCACCCTCCGTTCAAATGCTGATTTATATATATAGATATATCCATATATATATATATCTGACCTATGTCATACGATAACGCTCATATTTATAAATCAATTTTGATGAAACTAATTGTGCGTATTAAGCGCACCAATGTCTCGACCGAATTCGTTGGCCAGCTTGGTCCGCCATTTTGTTTCAAGATGGCGGCCACTTAAAAATTTAAAACTAAAATAAATATACAAAAAAGTTAAAAATTCAAATTTATTTTTAATTAAGTGTTAGGCCTTGATACGAGGATTCCAGAGCATTTTTTGGTTTACCTCTATCTTAAAAAATAGCTGAGATAGAGCAGTTTGAAATTCTAGGGTGGCTGACATTTTGAAACAAGACAGCACATTAAAAAAATTTTCATTGTTGAAATAATTTTCCCAATCATACGCATAAAACTATATATTCATATCCATTAGCGCCAAATTCTCGCCAAACTTGGCGACATTTGGCGAAATATCACCAAATTTGGCGACCAAAATAAGTCTTCATAAATGAAGCCAATTTGGCTATTGCTCAATAATTTGGCGAATTTCTTATTCAAATTCAGTATTAACAAATCTTTTGTAAACGTTTTCTTTGCATTCTAACTTGCTGTTTTCGTGTAACATTAGCTAAAATATAATAAAATATAACACCTTGTAATAGTATATTACTTTTAAATGCTAAAGGTGTAAAATTAACAACTATAATATAAATTAAAATAACTTTTATTAGTTGTTTTACATGTTTCGACTCTTCTGAGTCATTTTCAAAAACAAAATGAAAATATTCTAAAGCTGCACGGGCTTTGAAGTTATTATTTACATGTACTTTTTAAAAAATTACTCACGTTATCTATTATTTTTTACTTGATTGTTTATTTTCATATCTTTGAGCATGGAGTAATTCTAGCCACAGTTTCGGTAAATTAAAAGATGCCGCATCGTTACATATTACTCACGCGCAAAAATACAATATGTAACGATGCGGCATCTTTTAATTTACCGAAACTGTGGCTAGAATTACTCCATGCTCAAAGATATGAAAATAAACAATCAAGTTAAAAAATAATAGATAACGTGAGTAATTTTTTAAAAAGTACATGTAAATAATAATTTCAAAGCCCGTGCAGCTTTAGAATATTTTCATTTTGTTTTTGAAAATGACTCAGAAGAGTCGAAACATGTAAAACAACTAATAAAAGTTATTTTAATTTATATTATAGTTGTTAATTTTACACCTTTAGCATTTAAAAGTAATATATTAGCTAAAATTTTAAAACGAAAAGATATAGGAAAACTACCTTTTCCTCCCGGTACAGACCGGAAGGACTTTTTTTTTTTTAATTTAGCAAAGGATTACCTTGGATGACTAAAAATATGAATTTAATAAATAAAAAAAATATCGCATATTTTGAGAAACTTACGATTTACTACAAAATTTAATCATGGCAACCATGTAATTTTTGTTTCATTTTTTTTGCGTTAATTATTATCTAACATTGTTTAAAATATTTAATGTATCTCTCATTGAAAAAAAAAGTATTCTTTGCTGAATAACTGATAGACATCCGTTCAGAAATTTAATTTACTAATAAAATCCACTAGAATAAGCAATAGGTTAAATTTCGATAATCTAGTGAAATTCAATGTAAAAATTTTCAATGTATTTAAAGTACCTTTTTCATGAACGAGGCAACCAAAAAAGACCGAATCTATCCAATTCGATACTCTCATTTTAAGCTCAGATATAAATTACTTCCGAATCCAAAAAACCGCACTCTATAAATAAAGCATTATCAATACTACGCAATAATCAATGCTCATCTTTTTCGTCATGACATATCAAAAGCTCAGAGTTATCGGAATAAGTCTGGACCAATCACAGCAGCCAAACAAGGGCCGAGCGATTATTGTTATTCAGTGGCGAAAGTGTTATTCAGTATTTATCTGTAACGAACAGTAGAATTTGTGGTTTTTAAAGACTGAACGTATTGGGATATATTGGAATATTCCTTACTTTGATATATGATAGATAGATAATCAGCGGAGGTAATTTTCCGTTTTTGATGAAGCAGGATAGTGAATAAATAGATGGATCAAATGAAAAAAGGATTGAAGGACATATTGGTACGGGATATTTGTCGCTGTTTTTCGGGGCTCGATTCCGCGGTGATCGTAAAACAAAACATGAATATTATTGTTATTGGGATATATCGGCTGAGTCAGAGTTTAAATATTGTTATTGCGATATTTAAAAAATATCAATATTTGACCGATATATTGATAAATAATCCAGCCCTAATCCCCCACGTTTTCACTTTAATTTCATGATCTCAATTTCCAGTAATTGTGCTATTTCATTATTCGAGTATACATCTGAATGCATTTACTACTGTAATTTCATTAGAATAATCATCTCATTGTGCAGGATATTTTATACTTTCCTTAAAAGAATGCTTATTTTTCAACCACTAAACATTATCATATGTTGTTGAAATGAAACAAAGTTTTGTGTAATAAATATACTTATACAAATATAAATTCCTCTTATGACACTTATATTCAATTTTCACATTCAACGTTTAGATAATTTTCGTTTGGAAAACCCATTTGGTCATCTTTCTTTAGTAGTTAAAATAAATCCTCATCTATTAGAAAAAGCATATTAAAACCTAAAATCAATTGAAAATTAGCTATTTCATTAATAAAGGTTTGCGTCAAAATAATGCGATTTACTTGAATTTTCTTTTTTGATATTCTTTCAAATACAGTTGTTAGGCAACCATTTAATGAAAGAGAGAAAAAATAAATGCATTGGAAATTTTTGGAAAAAGTGAGAAATTAAAATATTTTATATCTCTCAAATTGATGCGTAAATTTTTCCAATAATTTATACATTTAATTTCGAAATTCTAGTAAATATATTGGCAAATTTTCAAAGCGATCGGATTAATTTAAGATCTCCAATTTGGAAAATTAGCATTCATACTTTAACATTTACAATTATCCAAATGCGTCATTTTTCCATTGGATGGATGTTAAAATTTGAAAATTGTTTGATTTCCTATTGAAAATCATTATGACTTAAAATAAAATTTTCTGTACTAGGGGGCTCAGACCCCTACTCGCTAACGCTCGCCAACCCCCCGTGAATTGTAAAGCAATTCACATTGAGAACGCTACGCGGTCCCAGCTCACTTCGCTCGCTCGCCCCTTTATATTTTTCTAGTAATTCTAGCCGGAATAAGTACTACAATAAATTATTTGAACATAAGAAATTGACAATTTTTTAATGTAAAAAAGTAATTGAAAACTCCGTTGAAAACACAACTAAAAATGCATTTAGTTGATGCTACTAATGGGCATATAAATCATTTAAATACTATGAAAAAAGGATCTTGGAAACATAATTAGTTTAAAACTTATTGCACCTATAATATTGTACAGCACGACTTAAATTCATTAAAAAACTACGTGGTAGGAAGATAGGTTATCATCAATGATTGTTTAAATTTCGTTCGACATTTTACTATTCTAATTAATTACAGATTTCTGTAAAATAAATTATTTTTATTTCAATAAAACAGCAACAGAGGGCAGCAGGGACATTCTAGAAAGTTTATATTTTATTATCTCCGATTTTCTGTGAAAGTGAAATTCGTAAATAAATTCTAAATAAGAGTTGAGAATTCATTTGAAATTAACAATATTACTCATAATTAAAATGAGGAATCATCTCAGACGCTTTGGATTACATTCATATTATTTTATTTTTAATATTTGCTAGCTTGAGTTTACTCCTCTGATACTGACCGCCATATTGGAGGCGGAGCTAACACAATCTTGTCTGTTCATTGGTCTGAGCTCTGGAAACTACGGGTTGTTGCCAACGATAAGGTAGAAATTCAGCCCTATTTCCGCGCCACGTAAGACAAATATATATATATATAGATTATCTCCGATTTTTTGTGAGAGTGAAATTCGTAAATAAGTTCTAAATAAGAGTTGAGAATTCATTTGAAATTAACAATATTACTCATAATTAAAATGAAGAATCATCTCAGACGCTTTGGATTACGTTCATATTATTTTATTTTTTAAATTTGCTAGCTTGAGTTTACTGCTCTGACACTGACCGCCATATTGGAGGCGGAGCTAACACAATCTTGTCTGTTCATTGGTCTGAGCTCTCGAAACTACGGGTTGTTGCCAACGATAAGGTAGAAATTCAGCCCTATTTCCGCGCCACGTAAGACAAATATATATATAGATTTTTCAGACAAATGAACCAAATTTAACCAAAAACTATACAGTTAATTCTGTTTATAGCTAATTCCGTCAGCATACCTACCTAATAACGGACTAAAAGGATGCTTTCTTCGACAGTTATCGCGAAACAGACAATCAAACAGTCAAACAAACAGACAGACAGACACCAAAAACTTTTAGGTCTCAACAGTAAGCCTCAATGACGTTTCGGCAAATATTGGCCTCTTTCTATTTGTCTTCTATATACAAAATATTGTCTTCTTTCAGAATATGAATGCTTGTGAAATAGGAATCGTCTACATGTTCAAAGTTGAATCAAATTTGAAATGGTAACACCCCCTTTTAACATACTTTATTTGAGTTTTTCTGATAAAATCAGATCGGAAAAGTATATAGTTTATGTTTTCCTTTTCTGGTAAATCTTCATGGCGTTAGAATAGGCCAAAATTTGTGGATGCTAATAATTCACTTTATCTTCCCAAATAATCATATAATTAAAAGTGTTGTTTTCAGTGAGGTACATTGAATAGACCCATACATATTCTAGATCACTTTTCTTGACTAACTATTATTGTAAAAATTAATAATAAATTCAAATAAAAAACTAATAATTATGACCTATCTGAATTTTTACATAAACGGAATGGGCATCGTCAAAAACATTAGTTTGTAAGTTTACATTTTATCCAAATAATTATTTTTCGAGGTATAACGAAACTATATTTTTCGAAGGTGTTAAAGGGACCATATCCTACTACCGTTAAATCACATATAAAAAAATCAAAACCAGAAAAGTGATGTGAAAAAAGGTTAAAATTATTTTCGGAAATGAGAGTTTATTTTTGTTTATTTTATAAATAGACTAACTGGATCGCCCGCTGCGCTGGTTGGTTTCTCCTAACGAATCGTAATTCAAACGAAATATATCTGCGAATTCCATCTTGTATTTTTAATTAATGTGGGCAGTTAACCGGAATATCCTTGCGCATTGCTGAAAACGATACGAACGCATTTGCGCTATTATGTTTTCTAATTTGTCCGAAATCCGATTTTTAAGAATGTTTTTTAGTTGTTTCCTTAGATGTGGATTTTTAGAAAATCCTTTCCCAGTACTCGTCTACGTCCTACGAAGTTTATTTACCTCAATTTGCATATTTCTAGTTTAAGTAGTTTGGAATGTACGTTGATGATCTCTCAGTAATAACTTTCTTACATATATAGAGATTATTGTTTGCAGGATTCGATTTCGTCACATTATATTATAACCATGAGAAGAAGTCCCTCGCGTTTTATCGACAGTTTGGATTTTTCTTCCGTTGCTATAATAAAGCATGTATTTTTAGAAATTATCATTTGTAGTGTTAGAATTTTGCGGTTTTGGTGCCGAAGGCATCGCCAAATGAGAAAAATATGCAATATCTCATGAATTATTGTACTTATAAAAATGTACAAGGTACCATTTGATTCGGCATACGAAAATACATTAAAATATGTTATTAGTTGACATATAACTGAAATATCTGATTTTTAAAGACATTCTTAAAAATTTGTATAGCATTTTCTGGTCTACCTTAACCCAAGAAGCTCAAACTTCATATCAAAAATGGGTCTTACCATTAAAAAAATTTTTTTTTGCAATTTTTAAAATGTAGACGACTTCTATTTGAAAATTTTAATTCATATTCTGAAAAAAGACAATTTTCCGAGCCTATTGATACTTTTAGTGCAATTTTATCAGAAACAGTCTGCGAATAAAGGCAGATGTATTTTTTTTTAATATACTGACTGTAAAAATGAAATTAAAATATTCCACTTACTTTTTCTCGTGAACTAAATTAAGTGTCAAGACAAAGAACAATTATACACATTAGACTGCCGACTCTAATCTCTCGATCTAAAGTTGACTCTTTTAACAAAGATTATGATGCGGAATTGATATAGTAGGACAAATGGCATAACATGTTAATACGTTTAACACCACATATTGCTTTACTGGCTTTACTGCCAGACATTTACAAAGCGATTTTCACTGTTTCTCGAGTCGGTTTACAAGAACATTAACAATTATTAGCATTACAAGAGCGTTCATTTGCATCTGCTTTCGAGTCGGTCCCAATCCCGGCAATGTTTACTAATTTTCGACATTTTTAATACAAAAATATGAAATGTTAGTTATTTTTACGTGTTATAGGCCAAACTGAAATCACTAAACATGCCTGGGGAGCCACAGGTTACTTTTTTTAATATGTGGTATTATCAATAGTCAGGTTTCACAGCAATAATTTGTCTTGAATGAAAATATTGATGGCACACACATTCATTTCCCGGGAGGTACTTCTGGTACGCATATTTATGTGTCATGGCATTCAATGTGTTAAAAGAATTATGAAATGCAGCTTTTTATATGTCCTGCTATTTATCCGGCCATATAAATTAAGCTTAATAATCTTAGTTCTATTGGTATAAGATAATCAACGGTTCTACTGTAGTCACAGATACATAGATAATAAATAATCACCGTTCTTTCTTTTACGAGTATTGACGGTACTTCAACATACTTCAGCCCTTGTTATATCAATCTCCAACTTTATTTTTTAAAGTACTTTCATCATATTCCCACCACCCACCCACAACTACATGAATCTGAAATTGTGATTTTATCAAAACACTATCTTCATTCTTAATCGATCTAAAGTTGTCAAGCTTGTATGTACCATCATTAACATGTATCATCCTATTCATGTTAAACTGGCATGCGATAATTTTTATTTCCGTAAACATTCATTCCATGAAAGAAAACTTAAAAGAAGTGGAATACTGAATATTAGAACAATCTACATAAGACATCACCATTGTAACATCTCTCCTATTATCTGAAGTTCAATGGAAATTAATGTAATGAAATTTTAAGTTATTGAGAACTTTTTGAAATTTATTGTAAAAGCATGAATACTTTGTGAAGCTATTAAACAAAGGAACATCTTCCTTCAAGTTGGTATTTAGAGTCCGGATTTTGGACGTGGTTTTGAAGTTAGTAGATGGGAACTGGACGGCCATAGCAGCGCCATAAAGCTTATGCTTGGAGCCATGGCTGAGTTTCCTGTCCTGTCCTGTCTCTCACTGTAAAAAATAAATCCGTAAAAAAAGGGAAAATGTACTTGCAGTAGAGTTGTCGTTTATTCTCCGTTTTATTTTCACAAAACTTCCGTGTTGATATTCCTCTGTTTTCAAGATGGCAATTTTCAGCAATTTCGCTATTTCTGTTTTTTTTTAAATAAATAAGAGCAATAGCAAAACAAATCTATAGAAAAATTATATATACTAATGCACATTTATACTGAAGAGGTATATTTGTATTGTATATTAATACACCCGTTTTTTAAAACCTTGCTTACTTTATGATTCGAACTTCGGTACATTAGAGAATGAATGTTCTGTCCCCTTCACCACCTAGCAACCTCCACCGACTTGGTTATTAGCCAAAACATTAATTGCGAAAATTTTACTGGATGTTTCCGTTTTCTCTCAATTGAAAGGGAACATTTCCATTTGTCTGTCGTGGAAGGAACATTTTTGTTTCAACATTCAACAAGTAAAGAAAATAAAAATTTTCTGTTTACTCCAGAAAAATATACGATTTCCACGCAAAATGAAAAGTTTTAATTAGAAGACAGAAATATCACATAAATTCACTCGTATATATACGGAATATTTTTACAGTGTGTAAGCATGTAAAGGTATACCTAAGTATTCATATAAGACTCATGATTTTTTAGTTATAACATTGTTGTATTTAATAGGTAATACGTAGTCTACACTGTAGCTACATTGTCACGCATTGTGCTTCTACTTATATGCAGTCTACATATGTAGAATACATACATTAAATTATTGCTAGTTGCAACTAATTTTTTGTTTCAAATTTATGCAACAGATGAATTCACTGATATGTTTCTTTAAAAAAAAAAAACAGTAGTCTTTACAGTTCTTTAAGTCAGCTAATTTTACTTTCATATTAAGGTTGCACGTAATTGCATCGATAAGGCTGTTTTGAGTAATAAATGAAGTTGCGACACTAGAGATAGCGACCATATTGAAACGTCGTGTAGCAATCTGTTTTCATATCTATAACCCAAGTCAGTTGTTATATTGTCTGATGTAATTTATCTATTTTCAATATTTAGCGATTTATGTAAGGACGTTATCTGTTTTTCATGCAGTTTATGACCGCATTGGCAGGCATCATCATTAGCAACTATGCGATCATTACTCAGCAGCCATGTGTACAAATTTATACGCCTTAAAGAGAAACGTTTTACCAATATTTTCCCCAAGTTTCTTTAAAATGAGTTTTATGCATGGAACGCATTTTCAATTACAGCTAATTATTTGACTCACTCACGTATAATAGACGTAGTGACTAAAATGTTTCTTTAGGAAAAGTATATCAAGTTTCAATGAGATAATAAATCGAATTCAACAGTAGTTTTTTAAACTCTACGTATTCCTGTAACTTTTCCATACAACATACAAAACTTGTTCATTAGAAATATGTACGTAATATATTAAATATATTAAAAATATTTCTAAAGAAAATTTTCAAAAATTGTGTTGGTACTTTTTAGTGCAAGTTCTTTGAATAAACTGAAACAAAAATGCAATGATACAATACTTTTAGCATTTTCATCGAAAAGATGTCACAGAAAAATGTGAATGAGTTTGTTTGAATGTATAAATATCATGAAGGATAGTAATTTTGCTTTTTAGGAACATCTTAGTAAAGATAGCGATGAAAGACATTTTAAATATTTTTACCTGTTCCATAAATTTTTACTTTACTTAAAAGCAGAAATGGGTATGGCTAAATTTAGACTCCACTTGGGTGTTCTTTAACACCATACTTTTTAAATCATTTATATGTTCGTGAAAACGCAAAACTTCTTAAAAATCAATTCCAAGTACCACTTAAATATGAAAAATTAATAAAACTTCAAAAAGATTGTGATTGCTGCTCTTTATATATTAAGAAAAAATATATTAGCCTTTTCTTCATTAACGTGTGTAAGCATGTATAGCAAAATCAAACCAATATATGCATTTTTAAGATAATTAATCTTAGAAGAGATTCTCCAGATTTCAAAAGCTTTAAAAGAGTTTCGGAGCAAACTTTTGAAAACTAAATTTTGAATATCTTGTATTTATGAAAACAGTGAAACTTTCTTATATTAATGTAATTTTTATTAGTTTTTTATTTATACATTATGAAATGTGCGTTTATTTTATTTCCAGACTTTAGAGATAGGTTTGTAAAAAACATATGTTAGAATGATTGCATAAAAATATGCATAAAACATTTATGCATTTTTACGTTTTTACGTGAATGATTAATTTACTATTTTTGAAAATATATCATAAATAACTGTAAAAAAAGAATAATTTTTATAACCTAAATATTTTAACAGATGTCTACACTACACCACAAAACAAAGTTGATTTTACGGTATAATATCGTCACCCCAGCTACCAGTATTATACCGTAAAATTAACAGTAATAAACAGTAAAATAAACAGTAATACGCTACCATATTGAACTAAATTTACATTTTTTTGCCGTAATGTGTGTCTTTCTGTAGAAAACAAAAGTTATAAATACAGATTTAAAAATATTTTTTGTTAAATACACCGTTAGAAAGGATACCCCGAATAATTGTTTTTTTTTTTCATTTTATTACGGTAAACGAATGCAACAGTTTCAAAAATTAAAAAAAAAAAACGGAAAATCCTGAACACTGATGCGAATCGAGATCCAGCAAAACCGATTTTTGAAATAGTAAATATTTATGTTCTTTAAATTAAAAATGCAGTTGGAACTGGGAAGATAAGGCAAAAGTTTTCGTTATTTTCTTTGTCTCGTTTTTTTCCTTCTTCTTTTTATAATTCTACGGAGGACCTGTCGATTGCACAATCGACGGAATGACGAAAACTCGCCATTTTGAAATGTTCCTTAGGATTTTTATTTAATATCTCGACATTTTATCCAATAATCTAAAAACTGCTTCAAGTTGCATAACTTCAGACATACAGGTACCTTCCTGCCAATTTTGGTAGCTCTGTGCGAAGTGGTATCAGAATACAGCACACACACACACACACACAAGCTTGTATCCTTATTATTATAGATTTTAAAAGCATATAATGATGCTTTTTATTTTCGATTGTCTCGACAGAAAAATTAATATTAAGTTATTAATATGTACAGTATTTATATTGTAAAGCAGCCTTTATTTTAATAGTTTTTCATCAGGTGTTAGAAAAATAATTTTTCATTCAACTGTATTCTAATAAAATGTATATATGAAACTTACAGTTTTTTTGTTGAAATATACCGAAAATAAAAATCATAATCTTAGTTCTATAACCATCTGAAAATAAACATTTCTTTTCTAAAGAAAGTTTAAATGAGAAATGTTATTTTATTTAAAGGGAAATCATTTGTCTCAATTGAAGCAAAAAATTTCCCTTCAAGCAATAGCACATGAAAAGGTTAATTAAATTAACTTTGAAGCTTTTCGGAAGTTAATTAGCAAGTTTTATTTATTCATTCATATGAAATAATTTTTAAAAGTCTTCTGAAAACGAACTGCAGAAGTTTTACCCCAATTATTTACCTTTTGAGGTTTGAAAACAGGTTTTAATTTCCCTAATGAAGTAATTACTTACATATTCTTAAAATATGGAATGAACAACTTTTCAAATATTTTTTTTTCTTTTCGTGCTCGTATGTTTCTCAGTAACTATCATTTTCTGGACACATATAATGTAAGGAAAGTATTGTAATCATGATAATGACCTGATTATGGAAATTTTGGTATATGTTTGCATTTTAGGGTTTCCTGAATCCGTTTTATCTAATTTTAGAAACGATAGTGTATGTATGTGTTTACGTTGGTATTATTTTACGTTTTCAGGTTCCCAGATTCCGTTGTACACTCTCAGAAAAAACTGTAAATTTATGAGCGTTTGCCCTTCAATTTTCACGGGCAACAGCCTTATTTGATGAAAAACGGTCTGATCCACTAAATAAGCGGCCTTATCCATTAGATACTTAGAAAATTAAGAGCAATCCACATATTCTTACAGTTCTAGCCCATATGTTAGTAAAAATACGGTACGACCCCATACATTGTCCTCCGCTAGGGTATAGCCCTTCATTTTACTCGTGTTTCGAAAATTTTAACCCACCAAAACAGCGATTCTGAGATGATTATCTAACGTGCTACGTGCTACGGAACAGTAAGCTAAGTGTTATTGTGTTTTAAAGTGCATTATATCCTGTGCATTATAGTGCTATATTACTTTGCCCCGTAAAATTACGGGCTGCACAAAATGATGGGCATGGATTGTTTTTTTACGGGGTATGGCTGGAATCTCTGCCCGTAATTTTACTGCAATTGTTTTTACAGTGTAGGTGATTTTACGATGATGTATACATAAGTATATGTATGAGAGTGAACACGATAGCGTCAAACTAAGATTTTGATTGACTTCTCATTTAGAGAATACGTACCAGGCTACTGCCACATGAACTATATTCGTACAAATCGGACAACGGATCGGTATCTAAACTCTTTTTTAACCATTTTTCAACCATTTTGTAACCAGCAAAACCGATAAATATTTTCTCTTTTAACTTAATTATTCAATAAAATATTTTTATTTCTCACGCTTAACTTATGCTGATACAACAGTCATATGTTATTAGAACGTGACTTAATTTAATAAAACTTTTTCTTATCCTCAAAAGCAAAGAAAAAAATTACAGCGAGTTTTATTAATCTGATATATTTTTACTTTCAGTAATTGTGTTTTATTGAAGAAAAATGGTGAAATATCTACATTTAAACTAGCTCAAAACGCCCAAATTAGAATGATTCTCTAAATTCAGTTTTAATATTTACTTTTATTTGCAGGCCTTAATCTCAGAACGGGAAAAATGGAAATTACGTCATAATTTTAGAAAAATGTTTCAGCTTTATGAATAAAAATGAAGTCCGTTTTAACCAGTGGAAACATTGCTAACCGATACACTAATTCATTACCTGTTATGCCTGAATGTCCTTTGACCCATTGTAGATAAATTTTTTGTGTTGCTCCTTGCAGAGATTGGATTATTTGGCTGATTATTATATTTTTTGTAGATATATCTTTTAGTGCTGATATTGTAGATTGGCTATCTGATTTTATAACTATTGTGCGATATTTTGATTGTTTTGACCATTGTATTGAGTCCAAGATCGCCAGCTGTTCCGCTTGATACGCTTTCCTTACAATTCAAATGCGTTTAAAAGCACACAGTACAGGGATGCTTTATTTCCTACATTGTCCGAGAGTAAAAAATATCGAAACCATATACCGCGCGAAGAAAGAAGAATAAGTAAAAAAAGCGAAGAAAATTCACCTACGAAAAAACATACACGAAGCACCAGACAAAGAATGTTAAGACACGAGATCAAACAGTTGTAATGGTGCTAATTTAGCGCGTTTTTTTAATTCAAATAACTACCACTATTTACTATTAGTAATATTAGCTTGTATTAATTTGTCATTAAATAAGGCGAAAATTATTATTCGAAAACAACGTTTTTTATCTAAAAAAAAACTCCTCTATAGACCGGGAGGTGGCAGCACAGACAATTACCTCATTGAGTTCACGGCTGAAATTCCAGAATTAGTTAAAAATCGATTCGCATATTAAAACGCAATCGGTCTGCCAAGTCATATCTTGGTGGAAAACACCCGAAAACCCGATTTTAGCGGTTGGTTCGTAGGTTTACCATTGTGTGTTCCTGCTCCCAGCCCTCCATGTTTTCGTAGCTTTGGGTGCAGGAAAACACAACGGTAAACCTACGAGGCAACCGCTAAAATCGGGTTTTAAGGTGTTTTCCATCAAGATATGACTTGGAAGACCGATTACGTTGTAATATGCGAATCGAGTTTTAACTAATTCGGGAATTTCAGCCGTGAACTCGATGAGGTGATTGTCTGTGCTGCCACCTCCCGGTCTATAGAGGAGTTCTTTTTAGATAAAAAACGTTGTTTTCGAATAATAATTTTCGCCTTATTTAATGACAAATTAATACAAGCTAATATTACTAATAGGAAATAGTGGTAGTTATTTGAATTAAAAAAACGCGCTAAATTAGCACCATTACAAATCTTTGATCTCGTGTCTTAACATTCTTTGTCTGGTGCTTCGTGTATGTTTTTTCGTAGATGAATTTTCTTCGCTTTTTTTTACTTATTCTTCTTTCTTCGCGCGGTATATGGTTTCGATATTTTTTACTCTCGGACAATGTAGGAAATAAAGCATCCCCGTACTGTGTGCTTTTAAACGCATTTGAATTGTAAGGAAAGCGTATCAAGCGGAACAGCTGGCGATCTTGGACTCAATACAATGGTCAAAACAATCAAAATATCGCACAATAGTTATAAAATCAGATAGCCAATCTATAATATCAGCACTAAAAGATATATCTACAAAAAATATAATAATCAGCCAAATAATCCAATCTCTGCAAGGAGCAACACAAAAAATTTATCTACAATGGGTCAAAGGACATTCAAGCATAACAGGTAATTAATTAGTGGATCGGTTAGCAAAGGAAGCAACTGATCCAAATTCATTAATACCAGAAAAATTTATACTATATCCATCCTCACATCTTAAGAGAATATTAAAGCAAACTTTACATAACTCATGGCAACGTGATTGGGACTTATGTTCCACTGGGCGATATACCTATGCATTGAAGCCAAAAGTTTCAGAAGACTATCTTCTAAGTCATCGATAGTTATATATATTCCCTATCAATCATGGCCCTTTCCCGGCTTATTTAATTAAATTTAATAAAGTTTTGTCTTCAAGATACACTTGTGGCGCAAGAGGGGATTCGCTACATTACTTTCTCACATGCCCATTGACAGCTACTCTACATTTGAGGAAAACAGACACCATCTCTCTGTCGAATTGGTTCAAATCAATCTCGGCGAATTCCTCATTGCTTCAAAAGATAATTTGCTGCATGTCCTTAATAGAAAAAAACCAACTGTTATTCCAAATGCCACCAGTACACATCATTGGTGGTGATGATGATGATGATGATGTTGCTTTTCCTGATGATGACGAAGTTTATTGAAAAAATCCACTGTCTCTACTTTTAAAATATTTTATGCTAAAAATCTGACAATTTCAAATAATTTTTAAACTCTTATTAATTGTGACTTTTCTGCTGAGTATGACTTTTGAGTATGACTTTTTGAGTGTGACTTTTCTGCAAATTAAGCTGGGCTGTTTTGTCAAATATGTATTTTTTTTTAAATAAACTTGGCAAGCAATGCTTGCAGGGGCTAAAGCCATATGGTAGGCCTCCCTGCTTGGTTGAATCTGAATCTGAATCTGAATCTGTAAGGAAAGCGTTATTTAGTTTTCAGTTCTATTTTTTCATAATTTTCTGTTGATGGCAGCCTGCGCCTGATTTATTCATAGCCATTGCTTGCACCACGAAATTTGTAGAGACAGATAAATAATAATACAGTTAAATTGTAATCTAAATCTGCATAAGAAAACCATTTATAATTGAAAATCATTAATATCACGACAATTTATCAAATAATCTAAAAACTGCTTCAAGGTGCATAATTTCAGCCATACAGGTACCTTCCTGCCAATACTTGTAGCTTTGCGCCGAGTGGTATCAGAACACATCACACCACACACAAGCTTGTATACTTAATACTATAGATTTTAAAAGCATATAATGATGCTTTTTATTTTTGATTATCTCGACAGAAAAATTAATATTAAATTCTTAATATGTACAAAGTACATATTATAAAGCAACCTTCATTTCATCAGGTGTTAGAAAAATAATTTTTCATTCAACTGTAGGTATTCTAATAAATTTTCAACCATAAACATATAAATGTTAACTCTAAAGTTTATTTAGAGGATTAGATGCGTAAATAAGCACAATTCCTGTAACATTATGCAATCACGTTTAAAACGCGACCCGCTTAATACGCGACTTCAGTCCAATCCATTGAAACGTGTCTTAACCGGGTTAGACTGTATGTGTTTCAACGTTTACTGTTCTGTAAAGCGGTTAGGAAAGTCATGTAGAGTTACTCCATTACTTAATGGCATAATTTCAACCATTTTAAGCCGCCTTGAAATCTTAACGAGTATAGTGAAATATCACAAAATTACACTGCAGACGATTTTTCCCCATAGAACGATGTGTAAAAGAATTCTTTTGTTTGACCCTGTAAATTAATAACAAATTCTTTGCACCCCATATTCTACAAAAGCATGTTCTAATGCGCTTCATAATTCCATATCAATTTCATTATGTTTTAAATGACGTAGCGTCATCAAAATGGACTTGAAACGATTATTCCCCATTGACTGTAATGTAACAGAATACTTTCGACTGTCCCTGTAAAAAAAACTATAAATGCTACACACTTCAGTTGAAATAAGGAACATGCTATAGATAACGAAAATAACATATAACATTTCAGAGCAATCCGACCATATTTACGGGAGTTAGAGCACGGACAGACGGCAGACAAACCCAAGTCATAAACACTTTTCAACTAGGTTGGAAAGTGTTAAAAAAAGAGAAAAATAAAAAGAAACACAAACAGAAATAAATTCTTGTGAACTTCATGCTTAAAAAAATATCTCGATGATAGTCAAGACATCCGAATTTAAGTAATTTAATAAAACATTACAGCATAAAATACTGTCTTGTACTTATGTGTTTATAAAATTACATTTGTATTTCAAGTCTAATTATTTGCGCTAATAATTTTTTTTAAGGAAAGTTGTACATTATGTTTTTTTTCGCAATTTATTTTATAGTCTCAGTAAAATAGATGGAATCTTTTACTAATCGTATTTCAAGATATTTTAAATAGCAATTATTAATAGGATGTACAATCGGATCACCCTTCCCAACTCCACACACACACAAATTCATTTAATGTCTTTTCTATTATCTCGATTTGATAATTAATATCCATTTATTATTATTCAATAAAAATTATACATTAATCAACTTTCATTTTACTTTATTTGTTCAAAAAAATATGTGAGAAAATTTGTAGTTAATCTTTATTCTGACAAACATAATGTAACGTTTATTGTTATTTAATTCCAAAATACCAAAATAAGAAGTTCTAACCGCAGTTTCTGAAAAGTTTTAACCAAACACTTTTATTAAAACATTTATTTCCTGTTTAAACAATAGTATGTAAAAATGCAAATTAAATCATCTTTGAAACTTTTCTAAAATTAATTAGGAAGTTTTATTTCTTCATATGAAACAAATTTTAACACTCTTTCGAAAAACAATCAGCAAAACGCTTAATTGAAATATTTACATTTTGAGGCTTTGAAAACACATTTTTAATATTTTTAATGGAGTAAATAATTGTTTAACTACGTATTCTTAATATATGAAAGAGGCAACTTTTTAAATAACTCTTATTTTTTCGAACTCATATGTTTCTCAGCAACGATTTTAAATTAAAACCACTTAATGGCATAATTTTAATAATTTTAAAGCGGCTTTTAAATTTTAGAAAAATAAGACAAATCAAAGTTTAGGAATTACAATAACAAAAATAAATTCTTATCAGCTTCATCATTAAAAAAGTATTTGGAATGAAAACCAAGGTTGTATTTAAAGACCTTAATTTCTTTAATTAAAAAAATACACTATAAAAAATTCCTATTTTATATTTAATTGTTCGAATGTTATATTTATATATATTCAAGCCACGCAAATTTCCATAAAATAATAATAATATTTCTTAATTGACTTTATATTTTTAGTAAAGCAGGCAGGATCTTTGATTAACACAATCGTGATGGCTAGATTTGCCAGATGTCGGATATTTATCAAAAAGTATTTCTGTGTTTGCGTTTATATCAATGCGTTATTAATGCGTTATTAATGGGTTATCAATGCGTTATTCGTCAATAGATGGCGCGGCAACATCACAAACATAAGAATGTTCATACCAATTTTAAAATTCAAGACTTTTTTAGAATTTTAATCGCTAAATAGAATTTTAAAAAAAATTGAGAGCTTTTTAACGCAGATTTACATGTTAGTTTGAGCATTTGTACAGCTTGAGATGTTGCAGCGCCATCCAATGACGAAAATTTGAACTGTTTTTAAAATTACCGTTTATAAAATTTAAAAGTTACCAGATATAAATGTCACTTATTTCATCTTCATATTTAGTATAGTTAATGAATTATTGAATATTCAAATTGGGGCGTTTATTTCTTGTCACCCTGTATATACATGGTACGGTTATTGTACAAATGTGAATATTGTGTATATTTAATAGAAATAATGTAACAGATGAAATGCTGAAGTATATCCCGTGGGCAATGTTGTACACATCGAAGTGTCACAAATGTGTTAGTAATAGTTTAAATATATTTGAAATTGTTAATTATTTTACAGGCATTTAAACTTTTTAAAACTATTTAAAGTAAGCAATTTAGATGCATTCATCACATTGCTCATTAAATACAACATCGTTATAACTCAAAAACCGTTAAATTTAAGATATTAACAATCAAAAAGTATTTTTATGAAAATTCGTCTGTATCAACTACTTATTTGTAAGTTCAAAACTCTCCAGAATAGGGTACTTATGTGATTTTAGCCACTGACAAATCAACGTTATATTAATATGAAGGTAGACCTTTACCTGTTTGCAAACAAAAATCAAGAAGTGCTAATATTGTCACTATTGATTATTCCATGAATATTTACTCACGAGATTGCTTCCGAAGACTTGGTTCCTGCGTACACAGTATTGAAAGATTTTAACTGTACATTTTCTACGAAACGATGATTTTTGAGTTATGATGTGTTTATAGTTTTCATATGTTAAAAATCACATTTCGGCCAGAAAAATTAAGAAATTTGTAATATCCGTCTTGCCATTATTTAGAAGAAAATGCGCAGCAACAGACAGCTTGTGCTAACAGCTTATGCCCCAACTGAAATATCACAGTCAGTTATTGTGACATCAGTGTAACATCGTAACTATTAAAGTTACAATGATGATTTCGTTACATTATGACTCTCAGGCGACCATCACTTCGTAACTCCACCGTGAAACCACTGTAGAGTAACCGACTATATATATTTGTGAACTACCTGCACCTCGGGACAAAATGGAACTTATCGATTTCATAGTAACGTCACAGTGATTCATTTTTCGAGTCGCGTTATAGCAATATGAAAAGTAAGACTTACATTTGGATTACGGTGGAGTCACAGTTTGTTAGATTTTGGATCACGGGGCTATTAGGGTAGAAAAGACGTTTTCTTCTCCATTTTGCTTCAAGTGTTACCGTTTGAACATGAACATTTACAAGCTTTTTAATATGGAGGATTTTTATCATACAGATATAAAAAGACTATATTCCTCTTTATTTCGGAACAAAAAAGTTTCTAAAAATCAGCAATCTAATTACTGAAATATTTATGTGTGTCTATGTAATAATTGGAGAATATTAATTTTTTAATGAGAAACTATACCGTAGTAATAAAACAATAATGGTGCAGCAATGCTTGCATTGGCTTTACCTTGGCCAAGTTAGCATGAAATATTTCCCCAACATTAGAGTAGTTGAATCATTTTTCAATAAACGTACATTTCCAGTACTAAATTTTCTGAAAAAGTTTTTTAATTGGAAAAAAACAGAAAAAAGTGTGAACTTATCTAATATGATGCCAATATTTTCCCAGATCGTTTAAAAGGTTTATTTAAAATTGTATTATTACATTACCTAAATCTTATGTTCGTAAACATAATATTTACATGTCTAACCTTTTTAAAAAATACTAGATGGAACCCGTCAAAACTTGACGGAAAAAAATTACAATAACAATATTAGTTAAATAAGCTTCTTTATTTTATAAGAAGGGGTGCATATGAAACAGTCTTTCAAATATTTTATTTTAAAAGTTTTTTACCCCAGTGAATTACAGTACTATTTCCGAAGCAAACTTCAAACAAACAATCCGTAAACAACTGTGTAATGCAAATCAGTTTGACATTACCGCCATATTCCCCACGGCAACAAAGAAAATTTCCTGGACCTATGAAGTATCATACAAATAGTATATTCCACTTTCATCTCATATTCAGTCAATAAAAGAACATAGTAAATAAAGCACACATCCCCCCGCCCCCCCCTGTGATAATGCAACCGAATGAGCTCCTATGCGCATGTGCATTGCATCTCACCAAAGGCACCGTCAAAATTCGACGTTAAAAGAAGTTTTAAAATGTTTAAATTAGAAGTTTTAAAATATCTCCTTTAATCATTGTTCGTTTCAAATCCATATCTTCTGAAACGCATCCATTGTTTTAAGCTAAATTTCTATGTAAAGATGAAGAATTTTTTTTACAATAATAAATCAATCTGCAGATAAGGGAGATTTTTAATGTTTTCAAGTGTAATTTATTTGTATGGTTTATTCCGTTCGTTTACATAATCAGGATGATTATTCCTTTTCCATCGTAGTCGGGGATCTTTTCCTTCTCATGCAGCTAAATATCCAATGGATCTTTAAAAAAATAATAAAATACAGTTCCTAGAATATTCTGATGTAACATATACATCAACGAATTCAGCATATCAATTTTATGTTAATCATAAACTATAAATAGTTTTTTTTCTTGACAGATTTTAGTTTAACGCCAAAATGCTCTTTCTTTTGGATAATCTGATCTTATGATTTATCAGGGGAAATATCAATTTTATGTTAATCATAAACTATAAATATTTTTTTTCTCGACAGAATTCCGTTTAGCGCCAAAATGCTCTTTCTTTTGGATAATCTGGTCTTATGATTTATCAGGGGAAATATCAATTTTATGTTAATCATAAATTATAAATAGTTTTTTTTCTTGACAGATTTTAGTTTAGCGCCAAAATGCTCTTTCTTTTGGATAATCTGATCTTATGATTTATCAGGGGTTTTTATTACTTTTCTTTTTCAGTTTTTATGATGGTTAGGAAAATCTATTTTCAATTGGGGCAACTTTCCCAGGGACTATATTATATTATTACAGCAAACTGATGATCATTGTTGAGATGGAATTGAAAAATATTTCATGCTTGAAAATTATTTAAAAAGTCGTTAAATTAAGCGGCAGTTATCAAATAAATTTCAATCAAAAGCTAATTTTTTTCTAATTGATGATGTAAGAACTAAAATTGTAAAATGTAGTAAAATATAGTAAAAAATTGAAATTTGTAGTATTTAGAAGTGATGTAAGCGCGATGAAAGCTAAAGCGATAGGGCCGTTTGTTGTCACAACCGTTATACATTTCTAAAAATTGCCACTGAGTTTTGGCTGGCGTCCAAAAGTAGACTATCATTTTTTGACATCGAAAGAGAAATTCACAGTGGAAGAAAAAGGACTTTGCCACTAAAAAGGAACTGTTAAATGAACTTATAACAAACCTACCAAAATAATCCCTATAAAATATTAGCCTTACATTATTTATTCTAGCTAAAAATACAATCTTTATTTCAAGTTTTTTTCCCATAACACTATTTTAAATAATTTTATTTTTCCTGAAATTATTTACTTTTGTGAATTTTTTATAAAACAAATGAAATCTTCTAATCTATAATTTTAAAAAAAAGTAATTGGTAACATGTAATCAAGGTATGCAATAAAGATGAAGCAACCAATAAAGGCTTAAATTTTGACCTTTAAAATTAAAAATTGAAAAATCAGTTAAAATTACGTCATTAATTTTTCTTTTTAGTTTTATCAATGTTAAAATGCATTTCAAGCTAAGCATAACGTCATTTTCTACGGCGCAAACTTTTCACACGTATACCTTGTATCAGTTACTTTTATGCCTAAACACCATGTTACAAATAAAAATATATTTCGTATTTAATTGTAATGAAAAAATGGCATCAACAAAGTTATAATGCATAATGATAAAAGAAACCTAATGGACAATATTCCGGTGACTTCACAATAAATATGAATTATTATTCCCTTATAAAACACGCGGATAAATATTTTCACCGAAATTTAACTTGCAAATTAAAAAATTCGGCCTAAAAGTTCTCATCAAGTGATTTTTAATTCGGCGTTAAATGTATTTATAATGATGTTTTACTAATTTATTAGTTATTACATTAATTAAAATAAAAATTACATCTTCGAAACCATGATATTAAAATAGAAAAAGCATTGAAAAAATGTTGTGATTCGTAGTTTCGTACAATTGATAAAATTCAACTGACGTCACAAAGATTTATCCAACAGTCAAAAGGGATAATTAAGAGAAATAATATAAGTAAATAAATAGCCAAGATTATTTTTTATTCTGTTTTCATTAATATATTGTACATTTTATTGTTTAAAGTTACTGATAGATGATATTTTAGTAAATGGGCTTTTCCTAATTACTATTTTATTATTTTTTTTATTTTTGAGATTTAGTGGCAACATTCTTCTGTTTGAATATTGGGCGCTACAGTTTGGCGAATAATTTGGGGTACTGTTCGGTTAGCTGGGCGCGAGTGAAGTATATATATATGTTACATTCTTGTCGAAAATTGGCACATTATAGACGATCGCTATTGCTGTCGACTTGAACGTTCTTTCCACCAGACAATCGGAACATCTCAGTCCGAAACCACTAAAATTACCTGATAATCATATCGAGGTAGCCGCAGTCGAGATCGTTGAAATGTAGTCATGACACCCGGACAGGGCATCACTTCGAGTCACTCACCATGAAGACAAATCTCGAAGTATATCACATCGGAAATCTTAGTGTATTTGCAGTCGTAAAAATTGAGCAGAGGCAGTGAAATCCAGAAGAAATTTCCCAAAAACATTAAAAAGAAGACTTAATAACTTAATAGATGAGCAGTGGCTTTATTGTGATCACAGAGATGAAAGCAACTCCACCAACTTATGCTTCATAAAAAACTGAACACATTTGAAGATCTTGAAGAATTAGCAGAGCTTGAAGAACCTACTATTGATGCATTAGTGTAGACTCCCCAGTGACGGCAATTAGATGACAACCACTAATTCGTGTAAAATCTGTCTCCGAAGCCAGTGTAACCGTATAAATACTTCAAAATTTGGCCCAAAGGTACAAAACGCGCGAACAAGCTGGTCCACTCGCATCCATGTTCGGAGGGCGCTAGGGGGATAAAGAAGGCGGAGCTTTCTCGCTAATGGATGAAAAAATGAGGCCACGAAGACGTGTCTCTGACGTATGATTAAAACTCTTTAACAGAAGCGGCAAATTAAAAAGGTAAAAAGGCCTTTGGGCGCGAAAACCGCTTGGAATCATGGGATGCCGAATGAATTAAATAGAAATAAAAATGGTATTATAAAAGTTCCAAAGAATAAAAATTAAATGTCTCAAAAGAAGAAATTAGGCAGGTGCGTTTAGAGGCAGTGTTGCAATTTAAGAGAATAAGGTTTTAATAAATACGTGTAGCTTTTAACAGATTAAGATTTTTAGAATGATAAATAACAGAATATTTTGATTAAGTTATGGAATAAAATACAAAATAGATTTAAGAGATATTTTAAAAAGAGAGGAAAAAAAGAATTGAAGAATTTGGAATAATTTAACTAAAGAAATAGGGCGAAAATATTTTATTATTACATATCCCCCCACCCAAAAAGACGAATGAACCGGTAGGTCATATGACCTGTAAGTTCATTGAAGGGAAATGTTACACGGACTTGGATTACAATTTATCAACTGGAGGAAGTCAAAATAAGTACATTTCCAAAATTTATTCATTAATGCCCAATAACATTAAATTTAATAACTATAACGCGAATTGGTGGAGTTGTTAATAAAAATACAATTACAAGATATTAATCTTGTTAACAATGACATAAAAAGCTTTAGAAAATATTAAACAAAATAAGAAAAGAATTGTAACAATTTAAAATAATAGATAACATACTTCCAGAGTATCATCTTACAAAATTTGTTGCAAATTGCTTGTAGAATTGTTGCTTAATTTGTCGTTCAGTTCTCGTCTGATTGATAGTCCATCCAAAAAAGTTATTTGCATACCTCACCAACTGAACAGTTTACAAATTGAAAGAGAAAAATCCTTCAAATTTTAGATCTTACTGATCTTCCTTATGAAAGTCTATTTCAGAATTAAAGTTCATCTGAATGCTTTATATTTACTAGCAACAACTCGAAAATAGTACTAAGATTAATATTAACAACAATAAAACACAAATAATACAATAATAATAATAAGAAGAAGAAGAAGAATATCAACAACAAGAGGGAAAAATTCTACCTTACGGCAGAATATAGATTGGCCACCCACGGCTTTTATCGTTGAGATTTTTTCAGCCAAGTCCAACTCGTCAAAAAAAGTGTTTGTTAGCATAAGCCAGCTTCTCCACTTTAGAATTTAGTTAGCGCTCTAAGATTTTTTGTGAGCTTGCGGAATATATTAGGCACGAGCACACCAAGTTTTAAAAGGATTCGGTGACTAGAAGTATTTTTAATAACTATAATAGTAAAAAGACGTGGCTTCAATGGGCTGAGACGTGGCGAGGTAGTTGTTGTTTACAAATGTGCTGGCTTAATGACACCCTTTAAATTATTTTTAATCATTCAAGGCATTTTAGCACTTAATAGATAACCTAAAAAAGATAATGAAAAGTTCTATGGTAGCAGCTTTTATGATGGATAAAGCTAAGAGAAGTTGTTTAACAAATGATGAGTTAGCATTAATTGACGGGATCTTGGGGAGCGGTGGGGGGAAGGCAGGGGGAGCTATACAAAACACAAGTGCTCTACGAGACCTTTAAAATGAATCCTCACTTGAAATTGAGAGATAGGACTTTAAAAGGGATCCCCCTTTTCGCCCCCTCGAGAGATACCTGAAAACCGAGGGCGCCAAAAGAAGGGGGAGGGAATACCTTTAGGCAGTTTACAGCTAATTTTGGTAAAATTTTGGAGCTGTCCGGTCCATAGGAACAGAGAAAAATGGGAAAAACTAAAATAAATATGAAAAATTGAAAAAAATAAATAAGAAAAGTGCTCCTGACAGAAGACGGGAGAGAACGAGGGGGAGAGTAAAACCAGACAAAAGTGCTTGATGAGATCAAACTTTTTATATGTTACATGACGGGGTTTGAGCACCTTGAATGTCTCCACCGTGAGGGGGGGAGTGTAACTCCGGTCCTATGGGATATAGGGCCGCGGGACCCTCTTACAAATGTCGGCCTCGACGATTTTAATTTCGTTGGATCTTTTAGAAGAGGCCTACGCCCTCTGTGGGGCTTAAAGGGGCTGAGAAAGATGTGAAAAATTAAAATTTAGAAAGAGTTGAAACAGAGAAATATGCTTCTTAAGGGAGGGGGCGAGTGAGAGGCGGAGAGTAGGACCAGACCATAGTGCTTGACGAGATCTATCAATTGTTGATATGTTACATGAAGGGGTTTACATGAGGGAGGAACACCAAAAAGGTCTTACTGAACCTTTCCCCCCAGGAACTTACAAGAACTTACCCCCCCCCCCCAGAGGTAACTTCATTACTATTGGAGATAGGCCCACGGGTCCCCTTAGAAATGTCGGCCACGACGGGTTTAACTTTGCTGGATCCTTTATATTATTGTTTAAATGGGGTCTGCGCCCGCTGTATGGCAATTAGGTACTGAAAAAGGAAATACAAGCCGACGTATCGGCATAATAAAGAGAAACAATTTGATTTTTAATATCGTCAGTAACAACCATTTGTATAGCTATGGATAAAGGGTGTCCTCCTTTATATATGGAGTGCCTGTGACTTTTCATAAACATGAATTTTACTGTAAACTGAAAGAATTAGCCCTGTGTGTGGCTATAAAAAAAAAAAAAAATTTACCGTACTTTCGTGTTATAGCGGCTCCCACAATTATGATTATGCCAATGTTGCAGTTATGATATTTCGCCCAGATCATCGCAAAGCTTATATAGGCATCCTATATATGCATATATATATTCCAAACACTCCTATATGTGCCATATACGTCATTATACACATATTATTTATGTCTTATATGTCGTATATACATCATATACACATGTCATATATATACATCATATATGCATCCTATATGACTATAACTTGGCCACATACGTACAGAAATGTTACATATATATCATATATTATTATAATGTCATACATGCTTTATAATTTGGCGATAAATCTTGACCGCTTGGCAGTTCATCCTTGGAAGCCGCTATAACACGAAAGTACCAAATTTACAATGTCTATCTATCTATCTATCTATATTATAAAGGACAAACGTGTCCGTAACGCTGACGTCATTTTGCGAATGGCAACAGCTGACGATGAAATTTTGGCTTTGAGATTTTTGCTACTGCAATCTTTTTTATTTCTAAACATCGCACATTTTCAATTTTTACACCGTTAGATAGGGAAAAAAATCTACAATCAAATGCAATTTGTTTGAAAACTGTATCACGATTTACTCATTTATTATAGCATTTAAATTAAATTTCAAGCACGATTTTTTTTTCAATCTCTATCGCTTGCAGACGATTACAAAATATTAATCCGTTTGCATTTTAAATAATATACATAGTTCAGCATTTGTTTCGATCTAATATTCCATAACGAAGTTAAAATTTCATTAAGCAATAAATAAAATACTACATATAAAACACAAATTTAACAAACATCTTATCTAAATAAGCGCTTAAAACCACCGAAATTATCAGATTAAGAAAATCTGTTGTATATAAAGAAATTTTCAGCGATTTCTTCGACAGTTTCAAAAATATATAATTGACATATTTCATATAAAAATGCTCTTTGGTGTTGTTAGGGGACAATCTAAATATATATATATATATATATATATATATTAAATGTAAAAAATCTATTAGAGTTTTTAATTTAAAAAAATGGTTTTTACCTATATCCTCTAATCCCGGGAAGTCCGGGTTGGATGCCCTTGTATTAATGAAAACAGAAACAAAAATAATTCATGCTTGTTGGCTCCTATAACACGAAAGAATGAAAGTACCAAAATTCTTCTTTATTTTTCATATATGATAATTTGCATCTATCCTTTTTTGTAATTTTAAAAATTTTGTAACGATTTTATGCATTTCTATTGCCTATTCAAAGAAAAATTCTTCTAAAGTTACAGAATTTCGTTAAAAACGGTAAAAATAGTAAAATGCGGACATCGTTTGGTCCATTCTCGACCGAAAGCAACAGCCGTTATCATTATCTTTTTCCGCGTGAAGGTGTCGTTATGGTACTTCATTGTAAAATTTGGTAATTTTTGAAATTCATTATTTGAAAAACGGCATAATCATTCGATTTTAAATTTATATCAAGAAAAATACAATTTTTTTCCTTTCTAACGCAGTTTGTCTAATAATTTTGTGATAAATACTTTTTGAGTTATTAATTTTTTCAGTAACTTCAAATGTTTCATTTTCCGAGATTAACCTGTGGCAACGATGGATTGCTGTGACTTTTCATAAACATGAAAAATGATAGAGATTGAAAGAATAAGCCTCCCTGTGGGTGGCTAATAAAAATTTTAAAATAATAATACTTAACAATAACAATAATCATAAGTTAATTTTCAAATATTAAACTTATGTTTGTCTGAAAAACTCAGTCCTGAATGGAATGCTAAGAAAAACTTAAGAGAAATGAGTATTTTGTTATGGTATAGTTTATCTGACAAATGGTAATTACCTAAAAAGGCAAATAGGTAATGTAAGCAGTATAAGAGTTTTTTACTCAACATCAAAATTACTATTACCATTATTACCTTTATAACTTTCTTTATAACTTCCTTTATAACTTCCTTTACTACTTTATTACTTGTTTACTTCTAGAAGTAAAAATTTATATATCTCAACATATTCAAATTCAAGTAGTATTCAAATTCAAGTAATATTTAATCTCAATATCAAATTATAAATAGTATAACTAATAATAATAATATTCAACAATAAGTTCAGCAATAACAAGCATTATAATTCAAAAATATCACACTCTTTCTTTAATTACTTTCTTAAGTATATAATTAATATCTCATCCATATAGTAGTGAATGAGGTATGAAATATACTCAATAAAATACATAATACAAAAAAAGGAATAAATAAGAAAAATTCGTGAAAACAATCATTATTATGTAGATGATGGTTATGTAACTATCTTGCTTTCAGTCAAACAAGAAAACATAAGTTGTGAAATGAAAAAATGGGACCTTGTAGCATATTAAGAAAGGTTGGACAATTCTCAATTAGTATTATTATATCATATTTGATTAGTTTAAGATATAATTTAATCCAGTTTATTTTATTAGTTTAGTTAATACTGTTTAATTTATTATTCTAATCTAATCCAATTCAGTATCAGAAACTCCTAACTTAAATCAATTAAATTACGCCAGCATAAAAAGTTGACTCAAGTGGAAACTTCAACAGTGACACTTTCGTGTGCACAATCAAGAACACCACGGTTATACAGAAAAGAATTGATTAGTTAATTATTAATTTATTTTATTTTGTTTATTTTTGCATTATATTAAAATCAAGACGAAACTATAAATTTAACATTAGTTTGTTGTTGGTTCTCATGGGATAATTTTAATTGATCAGGAAGATAATAAGGGCGTAATTTTGATACATGTACTATTTCAGTAGGTTTATTTTGAATTTGTCTATCAATTTCAAAATTGACATCAGATAACTTATTAAGGATTTGATAAGGACCACTAAAGACTTGTGAAAGTTTTCTGGTATTAGGATATTGGAACTCTTCATAAATTACAAGATCTCCAATCTCAAATTTTGGTTCTAGATAATTTCGATCATAATATTTTTTACTTCTCCAATAGAATTCATCAGTGCGTTTTTTAGCAAGTTTAAGGGCTTCTTGAACAGGAGGGTAATAATTTTGTTGAAGAGGAGAATCAAAGGGTAATTGGCCAAAAAGTAAGTAAGCAGGAGGGAATTTAGTGATAGAATGAGGGGTATTGTTATACTCATTAACTACTTCTGTCAAAATTTTTGTCCAAGGAATTTTGGAGTTGGTAGAATTGACTTTACACTTCAATCTAGTAACTATTGTCTGGTTCGCTCTCTCACATTTGCCATTCGTTTGAGGATGATGTGATGTGGTTAAACGTTGCTTAATATTGTGGTTTCGCAGAAATTTTTTAAATCTAGATGAAGTAAAGGCTGCATTTCTATCACTTAACACTTTTTGATGGGTCTGGACATTAAGAATTTTATTAAAACAGAATAATTGTTGTGGTGTTTGAATATTAAAAACTTGGTTTAGACAATTAGTATAAGTTTCTGTGGTAACACTTTTTGAGGGGAAAGCCCAAACATATCTAGTAGCATGGTCGATGATGATGTGTACATATTTTTTGGTGGAGTTATAATAATTGAATCCTCCCACAGTATCAATAGAAAGACATTCAAAAGGTTGATCTGTGGTGTGCATAGCTTGTAATAAGCCAAATTTTTTCTGTCTGGGTTTTTTATTCTTTTGACAAATATCACAATGTTTTACAAAATTGGTTATATCTTGCGTCATGTCAGGCCAATAATAATTAGGGGAGATTAAATTTAACATTTTTTGGATACCAGGATGACCAAATTTTTCATGAGCAACATTTAGTATTTTTCTCCTTAAAGACATGGGGACTACTATTTTTCTAAAACTTTTCTTTTTTATTATCATAAGTCTATTTTCCTTTAGATAATTTTTACCACACATATTATCTTTTTCCTGCCTCTCTATAATTTCTTTAACGTCCAGAAGAAAAGTAAGTGGTTGAATAAAATGTGAAATTGGGTTTCTCGACAACATGTCGGCTTCGACATTTGTGGATCCCTTTTCGTAAACTATATTATATTCAAACATGCTCAACTTCAAAGACCATCTAAATAACCTGCCTCTCAAATGTTTAGTATTTTTTAACCATACAAGAGACGCATGATCAGTATGAATGGTAAATTTTACACCATGAAAATAATGATAGAATTTGTCTAAGGTGTCAATGATGGCAAGACACTCTAACTCGGTAATAAAATAATTCTTCTCATAACTTCTCAATCCTCTAGAGTAATAAGCAATTGGATGTAAAAAATTATTACTATCAGGTTGTTTTAAGACTGCACCTACTGCCACCTGTGAGGCATCAACAAACATATGGAGGGGTAACTTAGGGTCATAAATTTTTAAGATAGGTTTGGCTATTAAGGCATCTTTTAATTTTTGTAAAGAATTTTGACAATCTGTATTCCATTCCCATAGTGTATTTTTTCTGAGTAATCTGTTAAGAGGGACTCGAATTTCGGCATATTTATCTATAAACTTGTGATAAACATTGATAGATCCTAAGAATCTCTGAAGTTCCTTTACATTTGAAGGGGGTTTTAGTTTTTTTATTACTTCAATATTAGCATTAGCAGGAGTTAATGTGCCATTCTGGATGGTATATCCTAAGAAGTTAATTTTATTTTGGACAAAATTGCATTTAGAGAGTTTAAGTTTAATGTTTTCGCGTCTACATAATTCAAATATTTGGTTTAAATGTTGCATATGTTCTTCTAATGAGGAAGAAAAAATAATGATATCATCAAAATAATGGCAAGCAAAGTCTATTTTGTATTTAGTAAGTATTCTTCTAAGGGTTCTATTAAATATCGGGGGGGGGGGCCTAATTTAATCCCGAAGGGCAGAACTAACCATTCAAAGAGCCCAAAGTTGGTAGCAAAAGCATATTTTTCAGTATCGGATGGATGTATGGGTATGTGCCAGTAGCCAGAGGCTAAATCTAAAGTTGAAAAATACTGCGCACTACTCAGTTTATCTAAAATTCCATCGATACGTGGTAGGGGTTCTGCGTCATTTTTCATTATTGCATTTAATTTTCTATAGTCAACACATAATCTAGTTTTTTTACCTTCTTCTCTTTTCATTACTAATGTAACAGGGGCAGAATAGGGACTATTGCTCTCTTTAATTAAACCAGCATCTAATAGTGAATGAATTTGATCCGAAATCTCTTTTTCTTCTAAAGGGGAAGTTCTGTATGGCCTCAGAGATATTGGTAGGGCAGAATTAAGAAGAATACGTTGCGGTTCGATATTAATTCTCCCGACATCAAATTTATTTTTAGAAAATATATCTAAATAATCCCTTATACTTTCCCTTAAAGTTTCATTTTCTATAGAATTTATTTCCCCAATTAATTTAGAATTATCAACATTAGATGGAACAAAGGATTGAGGAGATATGATCTTTCCATAATCGGGTTGCACTCTCTGATAATCATAGTTAACATTAAAATGAAGTAACCTTAATTTATCACTGGATATGTTCTTAGATTCATTTAAAACAAGGTCTCCTTGTAATACTCTACATGTAGCACAGTCAATAATTAAATTAAACTTACAGCATTCTTTTAAACCTAGTATAGCATAATCTAAATTTGTATTACATATTAAAAATCTAATATTTTGTTGCACATTACCTAATTTAAACAATAAATTACAAGCTTTATCTATTACAACAGTTCCTTTGTCTTGGCCAATAATAACAGGTGGAATATTTATAACTTTAGCATTTAAGAATTTAACAAATTTAAAAGGCAAAATACTTATGGTTGAGCCAGAGTCAATCACACAAGGTAGTTCCCTGTTATTTACATATCCTGATACAATTAACTGTCATATATTATCAGTAGATGGTTGTGGTTGACTAAGAGTGGGTGCAGAAGATTGCAGAGGCCTAACATTGAATACACAATCCCTCTCCCAGTGATAAGCATTTTGGATACCTCTATTTAAACACATTCGACATGGTCGACTAGGAAGCCTTCTTTGATAATGATTGACAGGCAATCTGGGACTAACGAACCTGGACGTTGAAGGGTTAAAATTAGTTGCTGCTTGGAAATTTGGATTCCTGTAATTAGGTTGAGGGCGAATCCAATGTCTAGGTGAATTAATTGGTTGAGAAAAAGGTCTGGAATTTTGAGACATATTTCTAACATTACTATTATTGTTACTGCTAGAATGAGATGGAATGACAACAAGTTGTTTAACTAATCTATACCAATCGGTAGTAGATTCAGGAGGATTTACTATTAAATAGTTCTGGTATTCAGGTTTTAAGCCATCTGTCAATCCTTGTAAAATAATAGTTTCACATAGTTTAAGTTGTCGACCTATCTCTATTTTCTGACGGAAATAATTTTCTAAGTTGTTTAGGTCATGCAATTTCAGCGAGGCGAAATCAGAAAAACGGGGGACTGTTACTTTCAGAAATTTTTCAGTTAAGATCTCAGCAATTTTTTCATACTCTTTACAATCTAGACATTCATTAACATACACCTTTAATGCTTCGCCCTTCAAATATTTGGAAATATTGTTGATTTTCCACTCTTTTTTATCTGGAGGGGCTGATCCTTCAAAGTGTCTAAGCCAAGACACAACATTCATCCCACTTTCTGGGTCAAAAATAATAACATTAAGCTCTTTTTCAGCCATTTTGGTTTGAGTACCCTTACTTTCAACAATAACTTTAACAAACCCTGACTTTAATAACATGTAAAAAAAATAACAATGTATAAAGAATTCTTTAACTTAACAACAACTGTAAATATCAAACTCTTAATAATTTAAATAACAAACGAAATAATATTCAACAGTAAAAAAGTCCAATTCATATTAAAATTCATTTCACTTAAATAGTAAATGTAAACTACTACTATAATATTTCTATAAATAGATCCACTATATATGAATATCACAATTTAGAATTAAATAAATAAAACACTTTTTTAAAATAAGTATCATTATTTCGTAAGAACAATTTTTTTGGCTCTTGAATTGTACTCTCAGAATATAGCATCAAAAAACAAAAGTAATAAAATAAACAAATAAATTAACTGCACAATAATTTTACCTTTTCAATGTTACTCAACTTTCTTTTGAGATAACACATTTTTTTTTTTTCACATTAATAAACTTCAAAAGCTATTTTTGCGATTATTATGCAATCAGTGAAGCTGTAATTTCAGATAATCTAATAAATTTTTATGCATTTTTAGAATGGCATAGAATATGTTCCAATATATGTTACTTGAAAAGAGATTACTCATATATTTTTTCAATAAATAGAAATTATTTCCTATGAATAAATATCACCGAATGAAAAGGGACTATAATTAAATGATAAAATAAGAACATAAAATGAAGTTACTCTTGTAAAATGAAGTAATATAGGAATAAATATCAGAGCAGTTCAAAACTTTCAGTAATATTTGTGAGCTTAACCAAATAAAATTAATTTTTTAACAATACATAAGAATAAATATTAAATTTCGTAAGTTCTAAATGTTCAGGATAAAAGGAACAAAATTCTTCTAAAGTATTCTAAGAACAATTTTTGTTCTATATAAGCCAATAATAACAAATCAATAAAATAAGAAATCAATAAAAATAAAAGAATAATTTAACTTACAGACGTCACTTCTGGGATAAATTTATAAACACTTATGAGTGATAATTTGACAACTAATCGGTAGTTGTTCTCCAATATCACTGGGAAGTCTCCAAAATGTTTTTATTACACAGGTCATCAGTTATCCTGACCGGCTTTTTTGTTACATTCCTGTCGAAAATTGGCACATTATAGACGATCGCTATTGCTGTCGACTTGAACGTTCTTTCCACCAGACAATCGGAACATCTCAGTCCGAAACCACTAAAATTACCTGATAATCATATCGAGGTAGCCGCAGTCGAGATCGTTGAAATGTAGTCATGACACCCGGACAGGGCATCACTTCGAGTCACTCACCATGAAGACAAATCTCGAAGTATATCACATCGGAAATCTTAGTGTATTTGCAGTCGTAAAAATTGAGCAGAGGCAGTGAAATCCAGAAGAAATTTCCCAAAAACATTAAAAAGAAGACTTAATAAATTAATAGATGAGCAGTGGCTTTATTGTGATCACAGAGATGAAAGCAACTCCACCAACTTTCGCTTCATAAAAAACTGAACACATTTGAAGATCTTGAAGAATTAGCAGAGCTTGAAGAACCTACTATTGATGCATTAGTGTAGACTCCCCAGTGACGGCAATTAGATGACAACCACTAATTCGAGTAAAATCTGTCTCCGAAGCCAGTGTAACCGTATAAATACTTCAAAATTTGGCCCAAAGGTACAAAACGCGCGAACAAGCTGGTCCACTCGCATCCATGTTCGGAGGGCGCTAGGGGGATAAAGAAGGCGGAGCTTTCTCGCTAATGGATGAAAAAATGAGGCCACGAAGACGTGTCTCTGACGTATGATTAAAACTCTTTAACAGAAGCGGCAAATTAAAAAGGTAAAAAGGCCTTTGGGCGCGAAAACCGCTTGGAATCATGGGATGCCGAATGAATTAAATAGAAATAAAAATGGTATTATAAAAGTTCCAAAGAATAAAAATTAAATGTCTCAAAAGAAGAAATTAGGCAGGTGCGTTTAGAGGCAGTGTTGCAATTTAAGAGAATAAGGTTTTAATAAATACGTGTAGCTTTTAACAGATTAAGATTTTTAGAATGATAAATAACAGAATATTTTGATTAAGTTATGGAATAAAATACAAAATAGATTTAAGAGATATTTTAAAAAGAGAGGAAAAAAAGAATTGAAGAATTTGGAATAATTTAACTAAAGAAAAAGGGCGAAAATTTTTTATTATTACATATATATATATATATATATATATATATATATATATACATGTATGTCATTCTATAAACATAATGTATTCTAGGTGCTGTAACTGGGGTTAATTTTTGGCGCCTAAATGACGATTTTTGCTTTGTATGGCAACCTGGTGATTTATAATAAAATTGAATATGTGTGTAAATAAATAAAATAAAATTGGTACTTTTATGTTAGCTGGGCGTCAGGGATAACTCTCCAAATCTTCTTTCAATTGGAATAATTTAAATTGCAATATTTTACGTGAGATTTGTTATTCATATTGATATGTTTATATTTAGATATTTTATTAAGATTATATTTTAGCTAATTTTAAGTAAGTTTTTTAAGATTTAATATTACAATGTTAAAATATTACTTAGTTGATATTAGCTAATGTCAAAAGATTGGCAAACCACAGAGTTCAGAAAATAAATCTATCCCTCGCAACAGTGGGAGTTTCCGACTTTATGACGTGATAAGCAGCAGTAAAAGTTTAATTGAAAATTACGGCTAATTAATTAAATTTTCGAACAAACGAATGCACGATAACAAATCTGTGTCCAAATATCTTTCATTTAAAAAAATAATGGTGTAATTTGATGCAGTAGTTTGTTCTCACGGATTGTCGAAATAAAACGCTTAGCGTTTTAAATATATAGATATTTTTAGCACACTAAATATTAGACTGAACTGAATAATTCGGTTGAATTAAGTTTTGTACAGCGCGCCATTATACATATTTTTGTTATTTATTATCCATACCTGTCTTTATCTTGAACATGAAACTGATCACGTGGTCATGTCTTTAGGTTCATGATCTTTTTTACAGTTCATTCAAGTAAAAATATTTTTTACACAGATAATATTTACAACGTGCTATCAGGCAAATCTTTGCTATTACAGGTATATTTGACTCAATTTCTTGTGGCAGTAGTTATTTATAAAATAAAACTATAAATAAACAATCCTGTCTCTTCATATTGAATCTGAGATTAGCTTTCGAAAATACGCAATTAAAAATAAAATATGTTTCATAACAATAATATTAAATCAACTTTATAGGCCCAGTAAATTGTACAGACTAGTTTGTGACAGTTCACTGATTTGTCAGGCTCTGGTTTTATAATAACATCATTTCTATGTAAAATTAATATTATATATAATTTAATTGTTCACATATATATATCACAGTTTTTCCTACATTTGCATTATAACATATTTTCAATTACAGTTACTATTTCAATAAATATTGTATGCCATCATTTAGTACGTTTATAGGATAATTCCCCCATTCCATTTACAATATTACTGCAATATAAGCAAGATATATATTCGCTATTTCATTGCAAATATTATAATGAATAAAATATTAGTTGAATATTGGATACGAATATATACAATTCATTCAATTTTTGTTTGCTACTAGGGCATTAGTAATTTATTTGATAAGTGAGGTTTAGAAACTTAGATTTTGGCATTTAGATTTTGGAATACGTTTCTGATAAGTTGCAATTCTAAAAATGTACTATATAATTCTAGAAACTTTTACTGGATAGACTGGAACATTTTTCTAAAAATAATTTTGAAAAGAATATTAACATTAAAGAAAGAAACATAATTTTTAAATTAATAATAATTTAAATTAAAAAAACTAATTTTAAACTCAGGATTTTTTCTTTCTTATTGTAATTGGTGGCAAAGCTTACTGATTTATCAGTGATCATAATTTTCATTCATTAGGAATATTGATTAGAAAAAGTAAGTAAGGAAACCTATCATGGAAGTTTATCATAAAAAGTTAATGCAATATATTTTTTGTATTTTTGTATCAAATATGAGATTTCTAAATAAAGTTTTTTTTTCAAAATTTACCGATATGTGGCGATATTTTCCAAGTCTTTTCACAAACGATTCTGGGGGAAAAAGTGTTATTTACCTTAATTTTAAAGTTTCTTCTAACATACTACAGATATTTCATTAATTGCTAAATGTGTTAAATAAAAACCATTAAACAATAAACAGTTTTTTATATATAAGGTGTCTATATGTTTTGGTTTCACCGAAGCCTTTGGGAAGACAGGTAAAAATTTTCACAGTTGCACAATCTATAATGTAATGATTCTGAAACGCCATCGTTCACGTTATTCATGTTCTCTCTCAGATTACCCATATTATATTATTGTTACTTTGTCGTTTATTTCCATACTCGTAACCATGGTGACTCAACCAATAATTTTGGCGAGTTAAATGTTGCTGTATCGTTACATATTAAATATACATGTGTTACAGTATGATCTCGCGTATAATGCATGGATAGTTTAGATTGTAGTATACTGGTACATTTTAAATATAAAAAGTTAACGAAACTTTGAAAGTTCGGCATTTTAAAACCATTAGATCCACTTGTAAATAGTAACTTTAAAGGAATATTTATACAATTCTACTCTTTTAAGTTTTGCTTTTTTTTAAATTATATATATATATATGTATAAATATTATTGATTTTCAGTCAAAAGCATGTGCATATTTTACTGGATCGCTGCAGGAGCAGCCGGATGCACATCACAACTATAAAAAATCGAGAAAATTGTATAAAAGTCGCTATCACAGTGGCCCCTTCCGTCAGAATAGCCCCTAGCCAAAAACTTGTAAATGAAATTTGGTAGAATGCCATGAATAACTTCATGCACTTTTCGATGATACAATAATGAAAAAAGCTATCACAGAGCCCCATTCCAGCGGAACATCCCCAAATTCAAGTGCACCTTACTGGCCGTAGTCAAAAACATATGAATGAAATTTGTTTCAATTCTATGCATAACTCTATACACTTTTCGATGATTCAATGAGGACAGACACGCGGACAGATGGACAGACAGCCATTTTGTATAAACATGTTTTTCGGTATTTCTGATCTCTAAAACGTATAAATCCATCGAAAAAATAATTTCGATTACTTTCTTCTTTTATAGATAGAAGAAAGTAATAAATCTGAAAATAGAAGCATCTGCACACAGTTCAGCAATTCAATAGTGCATGCACATTCATTAAAAATATATATAAACAAAAGAATTGTGTAACCTTCTTTGTTGGATGTTGGTTAAAAAGTGATCAGTGTTCAATTTTTTAATTTCTTTCAATAGTTTAAATTATGCTTATTTTACATATTATATGAGCTAATGCAATTGAATCAGAGATAACATTTTATTCTTTCTTATAATAGGGACGTCAAAAACATTGTGCTCATAATATATATAACACTTGGAAAACAATCGCCATGCTTTTGGGCTATTTAACTTTATTCATAATTTTTGTCATAGATTTTGTTTATACTTTTTGAAGACAGCTCTGTTTATAGCATTATATAAAACCTTAATGGTGGCGTGTTTGAACAAATTTCCTTTCTCTGTGATTAATTTTTCCTTTTCTCTGAAATTGTTTATTTTGCATGTCTTTTTATGTAACATTTATTTCTTTAGTTCTACTTTATCGATTTTTCAAGTGTTTGGATATGGAATGAAGAAAATGTAACATAACTCCGAAACATTTTCTCTTTCTAATTGTGATTAAATGTTGCTTGTCAACAATATGATGTTATATGACAGCGTTCGAAAAAATATAAATTTTAAATTGATAAAATACAAAAATACTTTAATATCAAAGAAAGCTCTCATTGAAGCTTAATACATTTTGCATTTACATTTTAAACGTTTATAAAGATTATTATTTTTTATTAATTTTCTAAGAAATATAAATTATGCTGAACATCTTTTCAATAATTGATTTTTAAACGTACAGGGATTGTCACGGTCGCTTATTTAAATACCAATATTTCCAAAGAATAACATTCGTGTTATATTTCTACTGCAAATGTGTTAGAAACCTACCGCGAGGATGATTGTCTGAAAATAATGGTATTCAAAAAAGTGACCACGCGGAGCTCTGAATGTACTGAACAATTTTTGTTAATCCTTCGGAAAACAGAAAATATATTGCTGAAAACATAAAATGCATTGAGACAGGTTATTATTATTATTATTATTATTATTATTATTATTATTATTATATTTTTACTGAAAGACACACATTAGGACAAATAATGCGAATTGAATACAACTGCAATTTTATAAAACTTGAATGGAAGATAGAAACTTGTTATACTCTATTTTAAAAAATTAATAATTAAGAAAGTTTTAAGAAATTTAAATAAAAATTGGCATTTAACCAAAATACATTTTCCTAAAAATTAATATTAATTAGTATTAATTTAAAATCGATGCTGAAAACACATGAGCACAACAAATAACAGTTTAAAAATTTGTGCATTTAATATTTTAAGTATAGTTGTTTATTTAACTAATTTCTTCATTAAGAAAATTAATACTGTTTATTCAAAGCCTCAAACTGTAATGATTCGAAAATTATTTTTTGTAAGATTTAAAAAACAGATTTCACAGATAACTAAATTAAACTCTCTAATTAATCTCCCAAAACCTTCGGAGTTAATTTAACTTGCATTTTCATATATTATTGTTTGAAGGTAGATTATTTGCTTTAATAAAAGCGTTTGTCTTGAAATGGAGAAAATTTTAAAATACATTTAAAAATTTAAAAGCAACTTTAAACTGGTTCAAACCATGTCAAGCTGTGATTTTAATGTAACGTTAGTGACTAGAAACACCGGAGAGCAAAAACAAATTGAAAAATTGTCCTTTTCATATTTAAATAAACGAAAGTTAAATATGTATATTCACTTCCTTGGGAAAATTAAAAACGTGTTTTCGAAGCATCTAAATGAAAATATTCAAAATAAAAATTCCGTTCTTAGTTTTTCAAATGAATGTAACAAAATGTCATGAATATATAAATAAAACTTCCTAATTAACTTCAGAAAAGTTTCAAAGTTAATTTAATTTAAATATTCATTTACCATTGTTTAAAGAGAAATTGTTTGCGTAAATAAAACAGTTAGTATTCAAATTATTAAAAGTTTTAAAGATCTTTTTTCCTTTATTAATTCAATTAAATGACTGCACGTTTTGTACTATGTTTATATGATTGTTTAATTGAAAACAAATAATTTTGCACCTTCTTTTAAATAACTAAAATAAAATTAGTTTTCTTTTAGGTAATATTTATGCATTAATTATAAATTTGATATTGGTTTATAAACGTATATAATTTAAGCATTAAGTTCGTAAGAGAAAAATAATTATTTTACGTCCTATGTCGAATAACTGAAATAATGGTTGATTTTATAACGGATTTTATTTCTTGTCAATAATAATTTATCATACAAAGATAATAGAGAAAAACACTACATATTTTATTCCATATTTCATAAAATAAATTTAAATTAATTATTCAGCTCAGCTCAGTTGCATCAAAAATGCAAAACACGAAACGAAAAGAAGGATAATTAATTTAGGGTTTTTTTAATTGAACACTTTCATATTTTTAAATTAAAATCATGCTACATCAAATACTTCCTTAATAAACAATTATCAACCATATCAGAGATGGATTAAAAATAATCATATTTTAAAACAATAGTTATGTATTTTAAAATAGAGGTTCTACTATATAAAAAACTTTTCTAATGTTCGCAAGGATTTATGTGAGTTGCTTTAACAACAATGTGAACAAATTTATATGTTTTTTTTTTATCTTAAATGTAGGAAATTAAATTATTTACAAACTATACAACAAAATCACTTTTTCTTTTCTAAGTTATTACAAAACTTTGAATTTTTTCGAAGTTATTACAAAAACATAAGATATTTTTTATAGATTTTGAATTATATATTTTTGAATTTTTTACATTTTCACTTCTGTTTCAAACATAATTGAGACATAACGTAATAATAATAAAAAAAAGTGGCGACTGCAAAATACGGTACATGATCTTCATAATCGTGGTAAAGCTAGTTTATCAAGATTAGATTTGCCGTACAATGTTAAAACTTTTGTTATTGCTTTTTTACGATTTAAAACATATTTTTTACTTCTGTAATAAATAAATAAATTCAAAAAGAAATAATAGTCTAAATTAAATACAGGCTTCAACGATCAAACTGCAATCAATTTGCGTCATTTCAAACCTTTGAGGTTCATTAATTTAAAATTCTCTAAGATTCCAAATTTCAAATATTTCTATTACATACACAAAAAGCTAAATTCTTATCATCACTTAAAATTCTTGCCTATCATATCCAAAATAACAAAAATATGTTTAATTATAAAATTCATAAGCAACGAAATATTCAAGCACTGCATGAAAGAAAAAAATAACTTTGCTTCCAAAAATAAATAGCTTAAATCTCATTAAGATTTTGTTTTGAAAAGTTTGATGAAAATAATATTTTCCATCTATTTCTCTAAATTACCGGGGGGAAAAAACTTCCAATGAACTAGATACAATATAAATATGAAATTTTATGAAAAATAAGTAAAACGTTTTCTAAAAAAAAAACAAAGCTTTGGGGGAAATATTTCGTTACAAAAGTTTCTATTAATTAAGAGGAAAATAATATTTATTACTAGTATTATAATTTCTAGTTTTGTTATTAATTACTCTTACTAACGAAGTTTTCAAATAAAAATGAAACATAAAAAATAAAAGATGTTTAACTTAAAATTCCGAAAAAATGCTTTTTTTTATTAAAAAGGCCACATGTTTTTCGTTTTTATTTTTCACATTTTCTATTTTAACTGTCATTTCTAATATTGGTTATTGCAATTATTGTTAATAATTGTAAATTATTATCTTCATCATGATTTTATTTTCAAAAGAGTGGAAAAAAGTAACAGTTTATTTCTCTCTCTCTACCTTATTCATTTTTTTTTGTTGTTGTTCAGAAACAATATACTACAAATGTGAGATTTTAAGATGCAAAAAACATATTCTTTCTATTGAAACAAACTTTTCGGAAAAATATTTCATTTCAAAGAATTTTCTTAATTAAACGGAAAGCAATATATGTTTCTATTATTATAGTTTCCTCGTTTTTAATTATTTAGTCTTATTAAACAAATTTTTAAATAAAAATACCTGACAAAATAAAAGATATTTCATTTGAAAAAACTTGGAAAACGTTTTCTCTGTTAAAAATAGAAAATCCATATTTTGCTTTTGAACTACCTAACAATTATAATATTGCAAACGCTTAACCAACGCATTTCGTATTGAAAGTTGATTTTTATTTTAGCGTTTATGGAATTCGAACATTTGAATAATTAATATAACAAATTATGTTTAAGTAACAAACTGGACAATTTTATTCTACTGCACTAACTTATGTCACATTAAATGATGTGGAGATCCAGCCGTTAAGCGTAGGAACTTTTCTCCACGAGAGGAAATGTTTATTGAAAATTCATATTTTAGAATACAGGTGTTGAATATTACATTAGAGATTAAAGTAAAATTAGTACAAAGTTAGTTTTTACAATACTGGTTGAGATCCCAACATTTCTTAATATTTAAAAAAAAATTATATAAGAAAAAGTATAAAAGAAAGTAATTAGAAAATTTATGAAAAGACTACTTAATCATAGCACAACTAGTAATTTTGCATGGTTCAAGCTGTAAGCTGAAATAGGAACAGTATGAGTACAAAAATGTAAACAGCATGCGAACTATAATATACAAATTACAAAAACAAAATATAATCTATTAAAAAGTACTTTATAAATGTAGGAAAAAGGATCATAGATCCTTTTTAATAAAGGAGAAATGTTTATTCAGAATATTGTAATTTTCTTTTAGTTTATCATAGTTTAAAGGATCAAACAGAGGTATACTCAGATTTTGTCTCACTGTGACATTTTTATTGAAATTGAAAATATGTCTCATTAGAGGTCAATTACCATACATATAAAGTAGAACAGTTCCTGAGCTTTTTTGGCACATACATGTTAGGGAGGAGCATTTTCCTATTTTATTTTAAAATGATGGGAAACTACCGTGTACATTAATGTAGTAAGCTATGTCCGGTTTTTTGCAAATAAAGTTCAGATCCACTTTTCGTAAAATTTCATACGTATCTCGGCCTTTTAATGAATATGACCAATCTTGCTGCCAATCTGTGACTATTTTTAGTCTAAAAAATAATTTGACTTTTGAAAATGGGAATAAGAGGGTTTCCTTCTCGTTGTAACGATCATTTGTGATAGCACCTTTTGCCAGTAAATCTGCTCGTTCATTACCCGCTGTTCCAGCATGCGATTTGGTCCATGCAACTGTTACTTGTTTTTGGGGAATTGAAAATAAAATGCTATATATTTTAGTTATTAAATAATTTCGTGGACACTCTATTTTGAGGGCTTCTAGTGACGAGCGGCTATCCGTTAAGATGAGGAGATTTTTATATTGCGAAGATGCGAACCAGTTTATTGAGTGGAAAATGACATTCAATTCTGCTTGATAAATTAAGTTCTGGTTAAGTAGTCTGATTACATAATCGTAAATATATGTATTCTGGTGGTTTACTGTAAACGCTGATGCAGTACCTTGCTCCATGAGGGAGCCATCTGTGTATATTTTTAAGTCATAGTTATTTAACGTTTTTGTGGAAATTTCATCAAGTATGTCTAAATTCTTTAATTGATTGTAATTTGGGAGATTGTCATTTTTCTCTTTTAGCATTAGATTGGTTGATTTGTATATTTGACCTTTATGATTCAAGATTCTTCGTCCTACTTTTACTTGGTAGCAATTATAGTCATTATTCAACGTAATATCTATTGGAGGAATGCCAGTTAGAACGCATAATGCGTCAGTGGAGTTACTCCTGTATACTTTTATTAAATTTAATAGAGCCGTACTCTGTATTGATTTCAATCTCCGTGTTCCGTAGCAATTTAAATCAGGAAACCAAACCTCATATCCATAAGTAATCTGTTTAAAAACTATCGTTTTATACCATATTTTCAAAATATCCGGGTTGATTCCGTGATTAAAAAAATTAAATCTTTTATCCAAGAAACCAAGTATGAAGTTTGAAATTTTAGATTTCACTTAAGTTAGAAGGTCTAGCCATTTAAATTTAGAATCTAATACTAAACCTAAATAAGTTAAGTTCTTCGTGATATTTATTCTAATGTTTTGCAATCTGAATATAGGTTTCCTGTGAGTCAGAAAATATCTACCAAATAACATTGCTTTAGTTTTTTGAATTGAGATTTGTAAATTTAGAGAATTCCATAGATCAGAAAAGATTGTGATTCTTGAATTTGCTGTTTCTTCGAGTTCCTTTCTGGTATTCCCCGTTGTTATAATAATAAAATCATCAGCGTAAGGTAGTATTAGGGATTCTTTACTGTGATATGGTTTCATGATGTAATCCGCAACCAGAAGTCAGAGGACGGGACCCAGACACAAACCCTGAGAGCATCCATTGTATGCTTGAAACCATTCTATAAATTTAAATCAATTAACTCCTATAAAGCGATTAGAAATATAGTTTTAAAAAAGGCATTTTAAATACGGTGGGAAAGGGGATCTGTCAATGATATCTGGAATAATGCGCCAGTCAATGCTGTCAAAAGCTCCCTCTATGTCGAATGATACAATGCCACAATTTCTTTTAGAGGAAAGTGATTCCGTGATTTTAGATTTTAAAAAGTTTACTGCGTCGACAGTACTTCTTTCTTCTCGGAAACCGAATTGAACATTATCTAGGTATGATATGCTTTCCAATAATGTCATTACTCTTGTTTTTATTAGTCTTTCGAGAAGTTTTTCAACATTGGTAGTAAAGTTATTGGGCGATAGGATTTTTCAAGTTGGGGAACTTTAATCTTTTTTCTAAAGAAGATAACCATACCCTTTTTCAATACATCTGGAAAATGACCTAGCTGAAAGCATTTATTATATAAGTTCAGCATCAGATCAGGAAAATGTTTATTAGGTTCTTTACTACTCTTGTGTCAATTAGATTGTAACCTGGTGCTTTATTGTTATCTTGCTTTTGTGAGCAGTATTTGAGTTCTCTTAGTGAAATCTGATGTTTTGATTTATCCTCTGATGTTAAAAACTGCTCATTGCTGAATGTATGGATGTTAGTCGGAATATGTGTTCCAAAGTGGTGGTCTACTAAGCGTAGTTGAATTTCATGAAATATTTCTGATTGTGTGGAAGTTTCCAGTACTGAGTGCATTAAAACTTGTATACAAACGAATCTAGGGTATATATATATATATATATATATATCCTAGATTCATTGAGCACTTTTAAAATTTTAACTTTACTGTTCATATGCACATTATAATATTTGGTAAACATTTGAAGCAGCTAAGTTATTGCTTATTTTATAATAACGAAATAAGTTTAAGATAAAATTAATAATTTAAACAGTTATTTTTTATGATATTTTACAACTTATACTTCTACTGCTATTCAATGATTCTTTAATTTCTTAGCATATATATTTTTTTTCATATAAAGATGTAAAAATGTTTTTTGAAATATTATAGACAAAAAAATTAAAATAATAATTAAAAGCATTCTGAAAAATCTTTTAACACAAGATTTATTTTTTAAAACAAATATTCAAACTTATAAAAGATTTTCTTTTGCTTTAAGTAAAGCAAAAAACTGCTTTCAATATTAAAAAAAAATTATCGCTCGTGGAAAAATTGTTTTGCTATTTGAAAACAGAACAAAGTATTGTAAGGAAACACGAGAGAAACTGCAAGTGTTTTTTTTTCTGTTTTTTTTTCATTAAAATTGTTTTTATTTTTTAAGAATTTGTGTAATTATATTTTTTTTTCACTTTATTAAGTTATAATACATGACTTTAAAGCAGCTCATAAAAAAAACATAGTGCGGTCTATCTTGTTTTTTAAATTCGCCTGATTAAAAATAAATTATAACAATTTGCCAGAGATTATGCAGTTTTAAATCTGCAAAAAATATCAAAAACTCAAGTTACACATCTTTTTATTCTTTTAAATTTTATTCTTTTTTATTTTTTTGTACAATGTACTACCATACTTAAAACGCATGAAATGAAACTGCTAATATGATTAATTTTTATATATCCTCTATTTTATATATTTATTTAGTATTTATATATTATATTAGTATTATATATTATATTATATTATATAATAATATAGTATTACATAATAATATAGTATTATATAATAATATATATATTATATTAGTATTTGGTATTAGTTATTATATATATATGTACGTTTGCGTTTAATTCAGGATTTAGTTATATACAGGTTCCTTTTCACAGATTGTACAGCACTATATTTTTCATGGGATATGCACTGGTTTCCAAAAATTAAGGAAAAATCACAAAAATAGCGATAACTCGTTCAAAAAGAAAGCTCTCTGTATGAAATTTGCATATATTGTTAAATAAAAAGATGCTGAATAAAAATATCAAATGAAAATTAGTGGCGCTGCAATCGCATTGCGTCATCTGTGAGGAACATAAAAATGCACGTTAGAGAGTAAGGCTGCAGTTTTCGCTGTAATAGTGATATTAAAAATCTGGGATAGCCAATTCATTACAATGACCTCGAGGAATCATTTGCCCGCAGATCTGCGATTTAGAGCTATTGGGAGATTGGAGGCAGGATTGGAAGTCTTACAGAGGTGGCTAGATGGCTAAATGTTAGTCCTTCTGTGGTTCATAGGCTTTGTCAACAATTTCAAACCACTAGTTCGGACTCTAGAAGGTTTAGCCAAGGACAGCCAAGGGTTTTGACAAGCGCCGATGACCAATATTTACGGTTATGTGTACGAAGGAATAGAACCACAACCCCATCTCATCTTAGATCCTCCCTTGCTGTTGGAGGGCTTTACGCGAGGCGACGAGCAATTTGTGTGCCGCTACCTCATGTCACCGGAGGGAGCATTTGATGTGGGCACGTCAACATGTCCCCTGGACGGCTGATCAATGGAAGCGTATTCTCTTCACAGATGAGTCCCGGTTTAGCCTCCACAGCGATAGTAGGCGTTGTTTGATTTGGAGAGAACAGGGAACACGTTATCATCGATCAAACATTCGTGAAAGAGATTGATACGGAAGAGGCAGTGTCTGCATTTGGGGTGGTATCACTTTGGGTGGACGCACAGACCTCCATGTCTTTCCATGTGGAACCGTAAATGCGTACGTCTATAGAGACGACATCCTTGATGCTTATGTGCGTCCTTATGTCGGTGCAATAAGTAATGATTTCCTGTTACAGGACGACAACGCTAAATCGGACAGGGCTCGCATCGTGGAAGATTATCTTTAGCGCCAGACAATTCAGCGCTGGAATGGCCAGCTCGATCACCGGAATTGAATACCATCGAGCATATTTGGGATGCTTTAGGAAGACGTGTTGCTGCTCTCAACCCCCCTCCTCAAACTCTTGCCACGTGCACAACTGCTTTGCAAGAGCAATGGCTCGCACTTCCTACCGAACTCATCGACTGCAGTATGACACATTGTATGACACAATTGACATTGCATTGTATGACTGCAGTATGACATATTTGACAGTATGACACATTGCTGTATGTGCTGTATTGCTACTAGAAGTGATCATACGGCATATTAAAGGTACTTTTCCTATACCAAACTAACAAATTGATTTTGCTAACTTTATAATTATGCTATTTTTTGAAACACCATAATTGTCTGGTAATTTTTTTTCATGTTATCTTATACCTTACTATGCGTTCTATATTGTGGCTGAGTTTCATTAAAATCTCATGTAATATTTTGAGTTATCCCTATTTTTGGGATTTTTCCTTAATTTTTGGAAACCAGTGTATATTACAGTTTTATTTACAAAAAATTAATGTGGATAAATATTTTATTAAGAAATATGACGCTATTTTAATCTACAAAAGGAGTAGACATTTGTGTTATGTATTTTGAAACTCGTGTGTACCGCTTGATTAACTGTTTAGTGAATATTTATCTATTAACTTTATAGAAATTACGGAAAACAAATTAATTAGCTATAGGATCTTTATTCCTGCTTGAATTTTTTTTAATTGTATTAATCGTGTAGATTTTTAAATTAACAACATTTTGAGGTAACTCGTAACGAAATTACTCAAAAGCTATAAAAGAAAACATGCGAAATAAATGTTGTAGACATATTTAAATAAGCCAGCAACGTCTCAGTGTTATTACACTAATAACTTCATCTTATTGCAATAAATCCTGTTAAGACTAAATACCAAAAGACTACAAAATTTTCGTTTTAGACATTATTTTGTGTTAACAGTATGTTATTATTTTTAACTGCAGTAAAACCTACTAAGACGAAACCTCAATAGACTTGGCAAAAAATATTTTTAGCCTGTTTTTTGGTCAGCAGTTATAAATATATAATTTTCACCGGGACCATTAAATGTTTGCGTTTAATTCAGGATTTAGTTATATGCAGGTTCCTTTTCACAGATTGTACAGCACTATATATTTCATAGGATTCGTGAAATTTTCCATTAAAGGTAGATTTCTGCTAGCTTTTACTGGGCATAAATTATTTTTCGGTTGACTGTTATTGCGGCCTTTAATCTAAATAATGTTAGGTCTTAAAGCCATATTCATAAGCCAAGAACATATTTTTTTAATGCATTTGAACCCATGGGTGGCTTTCGCACTGCAATATGCAAAATTATTTGCTAATACTTTTTTCAATTTTCAAGTTAATTAACTTTTATTTGTAATCAAACAACGTGTTTTAATGAAATGGGAGTGTACAGTGTCAAAAAGCCTGTTCAAAAACATTTCTTATGATACCTCTTCATTGCTGTGAATGTTGACCTCAGAAATCTATAATAATAAAGATTTTTATCTGTGCTTTTGTGTGTGCCTTTGTTCTGTGTTCTCAAGAGATCGCTGAGCAGAGACCTACACGATTTGGCAGGAAAGTACTTGTATACATGAATTTTTGCACCTCGAAGCCAGTTTTTGTAATTTTCATTATATTGATTTTAATTAATTTTTTATGAGAATTTCGGAGTTTTTTATAGTTTTGCGGTGATTTTTTGTAAAAGGAATCCGGTTTCAATCATTTATCCAATACAGTAAAAATTCTCGTCTTTTCAATAAATTTTGCACAAATATTTTGAAATTTTTCGAAACAATTTTTTGACATTCGTAAAAGGAATCTGGTTTCAATCTTTTAGCTTAAATTTTGTCCTCTGAAATTTTTTTCGCAAAAGTTTTATGCAATTTTTATTGTTCTTTCGTGTTTTGCGGCGATTTTTTTATAGTTTGTTTCTAAAAAGGATAGAACTCGCCAGTAAATTTTGCTATTACCGTGATTAAATTCAAGTTGGTTCCTATAACAACAGGAACACCGACACTCCAAATTTGAATTTAATCTCGGTCTAAAGAAAATCAAGAAACAAAAATCATGCCTCAAGCATAGATTATGAACACTTTCAAACACATTCAGAATATTGTAACAAAACTGTGTAACAAAACCGTGTAATAAGTAAAAGGCGATTTTTTGCTTCACCTCCATATCAGTAAAAGCGCCTATCTCAATGATACTTCATGATAAATACAATGTGTAAAAGAAAAGTTTTCTTTTAGATGTTACAAGAATTTTTGTTTAAGTAAAACGTTTAAATATGTCCTTTTAAACATGACATAATTTTCATTATCGTTCTTTATAGTTTTGCGTATAATATAATTTACTAATTTTAAAGTTTTCTTTCTATTTTTAATATCTCAATATAAATATGTTTTTCAATTGAAAAGAGCTTGGATATATTATTATTTGCGGTATTTAATATCGGAACTATGAATTATGTCTGAATTCAAATAGTGAAATATTAAAGAAAACATTTTTAAAAAAATCTTTAAAAAATACTCAAATTTAAAATATGATTGAACCCTGCTACACACCATCTAGTAAAGTATATGCCTGGAAAAGATGGTTATAATACTATGCATGGTTTTTCATCCTATAAACCTTATGTAACTGAACCATCTTGACCGATTTCAACATTAAATAGCGCTTAAAATATATCTTCATTTTCAAAACTGTCTACTTGAACGTGTTTATCAGACATTTCTCTCTTCTGTTGTTTTTATATGCAAAACTTTTTGCAGAATAGGTCGAGAAAGTGTAGCGGTGACAATAAAGTCAATTACGGCAGCAGCAGCTATACCGTTAGGTGTTATGTCCATGATGATCGGAGGTGTGTTTGGGTAGAAGTCAATGTGAACCCCATTACATCATCAAAAAATCTCTAATAATGTGGACGCTTGAATGAGAGCCTTATCAAGTATTAGTCGTATGTACCAGCGTTTGTGGAACTTCATTGTACTATAATTCTACAACGAAAAAAATGCAGAGTATTTTTCTGATACAGCAAAAGCATTTATAAAAACTCAGTATAATCTCGTAGATACTAATGATTTCAAAAAATTCTCCATCATCTTGAGAAATACTTTGGCGAAGGACCCAAAACCTACGAAAACATTAGGTTCCTGAAGTTTACGAAAACACTCATGAAATATAAATGGCAATTTGTTGTCCGTAAAGTTCAGTAAAGATGTTTCTGTTGTTTTCACAGATTTCTGATTGACTCATTTGCTAAGAATTTTTGAAGATAACGGAAATGTTTGCAGAATCTTGTGTAACTATGAGATTACACGGAATTTTTGCGAAAGTTTCTTTTATATCGGAAATGTTTCTGTTTTTTTATTTTATAATAATAGATTCCTAATATTTCTGAAACGTTGAATTGTGAATTTTATTAATATGTAACCATAAGTTTACATATGTTGCATCATGAACTGATGGAAATAATGTGCATTTGTGCGTACATACATACATACATAAGCACTTTTATCAATTAACTTCTTGCGGTTTTTTTTATTATAGGTGCAAGTGGCAGTTCGATATATCTCTATTCTAAAAAAAGTAACTAAGGCTGCTAATTTATGGTTTCAAGTAAGTTTGCTTCAGACGGAAATTCTTCCATATGCTTGATGTATATAGGTCGAAATCCGATTCGTCAGTCCAGATTACTTGTCTTAAATCATGAAGTTTCAAATGGTGGCGTTTCTGTGTTCAAGTTAGGTGCATAGCTCTATGTATGAGTCATAAAGAGGACACGATTTAGTCGTCAGCTGTTATATTCCATATGCCGCAGCATATGCCCGTCGCATAGTTCTGTTGCTGATGATTATTGACGCTCCAGCAACAAGTTTCGATCACAGAGTTCTAAGTAGAATAGAGATGCAGTATACCGTCAAAACGGTTTGCAATATCACGTCAGTTATCGCTCGAATTTAAATGCCTTCATTCGTCCCAAACAGAACAAGCACGTAGGACGAGGGCTGAATTCTTTCATTCGGGAACTATAAAGGTCAGGCGCGTCAAAGCAACCTGCAAGTGTTTGGGCCGAATTGTAACCAGTTTTAGGCTTGCATTTTTGGCTACACGACAAAGCAGCACATTCCCTCTCTATTTTTCTTTTACCTTCATGGTTCCGATTATTCTTAAAATAGTGTTGTTCGTCCAGGGCTTGAATATCACATGGGTCCATGAGGCCTGGGCCCGGGTGCAAAATGCTTAGGGTTCACAAAAAGTTTCCATAATTTCTTTTTATATGCTTATAAAGAAAATTTATTAAAAAGTCTGCACTTCTACTTTCTATGCAACAAATGTACTGGTATTTTATGAATAGTATTTTTCAGATTTTGCTCTTTTATAACTTTTTGTTCCATTGCATGAAAGCATATTTTCAAATCCATTTAGAAAATTAAAGTGAACTTAGCAAAGTCATGTAATAAAGTAAGAATCACTCCTCCCAAGTTTTCTATTTAAAGTTTCATTTTTTAAAGCCAAATTTTAAACATCATCTATAATGTCGTGAATATTTTCACTTTCATCATATGCTATAAGGTATTATTCTAGAATTTTATGAGCAGCAAAAAGCACAAAATTTAAAATTACAGCTGTATTAATTCATATTTTGTTGGCCAGTACCATGTAATTTAGTTCACAATCAGTTTTTGACATAAATATGCTTAATAAACATAATAGCATTTGAGAGAAACAAATTGACTTTTCATTTAGTAGTAAGGGTTTTTTCTGTAAATTAAGATTATACGAAAAAAATGGCGAATCTGTTCCGAATTGATTATGTGATCACCGAATTGATGTATCTCATCTAAAAAATTCCAGCTATGACACCGAGTTGAAAATATTTTAAATCGTTCCTACTTTCCACTTTCACGCCGAAAACAGCTCTAACAACTGTTAAAAGCTTTTGTTGCAGGAATCGTAAACAACGAACACGCTTGCGCACTTGTACCTTCCAAAACAATTTCCCTGCATCCAGGAAGTCTGTATAAATATGTTTATAAAATCTGATCCAGACCGGTCTATATAAGTATGGTTATAAAATGTGAACCAGACCCACCTATATAAATAACTATGTATGAATCTAAAGTTTGGTTAACCCACGAAAATGTTTAAAAAATTCAAATGCGACCATGCTAGCAAAAACATTGATTACCCTGATGTAATACTTGATGTATACACAACGGCTGACATAACAACCGTACGTGCTCAGCTGATATTGCTATGCACTTTGCTAATGTTCAACCGTACCATTTTTCAGTCACTTCGGTATATATTAGAACTGGGATTCGTTGACCAGTGATATTGGAATAATAAATAATGTATAGGTCGAGATAATAATAATAGTATTCAGAACTTCCATACAAAAATATAGTAATCCACTCGGTAACTTGTCAATTTGTGTACACACCAAAGCCATATAACTTCATTAAGCGTAAATTTATTGAAAGACTCACATGCTGATGCAATTAAGTAACATTTAATATAACTAACAATGTTTCTTATGACAGTTTAATGAGTAAATGATAACATTAAAAACTTGCCGTTATTTATTTTCTACGCAAAAAGACAAAAATCTTAATCGCCATCATTTAAACCCTTCATTTTACAAAAATGTAACAGAACATAAAGAAATAATATAAAAAATTCATGTCTAAAGATTATAAATCTACAAAAAATAAGTTATTTTTGTATTTGTTTAAAAAAAAAAAGATAAAATTGTTTCAGTAAGAGCACCTGACAAAACATACAAATTACTTATGTAGAGGGAGGCTGCGTTTCTTTTATCCTAATTATGCATACAAACTATCTGATCACGGAAATTTATACAGTTTTTTCATGAATTTAGTTTGCAGAAAAAACGTCCTTGCATATGGAAAGAGTACTATCATTAATGAAGTTTCGGTTTCCCTGTTTACTTTAATCTAAATATTTTATCTAAATTCCAAGTTTAAATTTAAAAAGGAAATTTAAAATTCCCTATTAACAAACTATTTTTATGTGCATTTATTAAAAAGGCCAACTTTCATGCAACTATTAATAAAATAGCACAACACACATTTTGTCCTTTAAATAAAATATGTTCTTAATGGATTTTTGGATGAAATTTAGAAAATCTGACATCGGTTTTTCCATCACACTTTTTATAAAATGCAATTTCAGCGCATTTTTTAAAATTCTCAATGCATGTTCATATTTTAAAAAATATATATAATTTGTCGACGTATAAATGTACTGTAACTTGGGGTGGGGTTACTTGAACTCAGGAGAGGGCTACTTACCAGGTAGGTCTTCATAATTGCATACTCAGAACAATTCGTAAAAATTACGGAATATTTTCTCATGAGGATATACGAGGGGTATTTTTAAAATAAGCACGGTTTTGAAATATAAAGCAAACTTTAAAAGAATAACTTTTTTACCAATTTTATTTTTATATGAAAGCGTGTAACTCAACATATTTTTCTACTTAATTTCAGCCAATATTAAGGCACTTATCGTATTGTACAACTGGTTTTTCAATTCCCTCTTCACGGAAGTCTGCTGCTTGATTTGACACCGGATAATATTTTTGATATAATTTTGGATAATTTGAATATATTGTTTGAGAATAAAATTAAAAGTGATTAAAATTTTTTCAAGCTCAAAATTGATATCCGATTCTGAGCAATTATCAATTTGGCTTGTTAGTGTCCCTTACGAAAATAGTTCATAGGGGTGTATAGAACTCTGTAGAATTTTTTACAAGTTCTATAGAATAGTCATTCTATAGAATACTATTTGTATAGAGTTTTGAAAAGTTCTATAGAATACTTTTTCTAAAGAAAATGATTCTATAGAATTCTTAAAAGTTCTGCAGAATTTTTTTCTATAGAACAGTTTTTCTATAGAGTACTATAAACCATGTAGAATAAAGTTCTACACTCTAAAATTGAGAGGAGTGAAAAGTTGACTCTTTGGCATAGTGAGAGGCATCTTCACTCTTTTTGGAGTGAATTTTATAAAAATAGACTCCTTAAAGAGTGGAATTTTCCACTGCCTAAAAAGGAGTGAAATATTTCACCCCGTTGTTGAAGGTGAATGTCTCACTCCTTTGACAAGAGTGAAATATTTCACTCCGTTGAGAGTGAAAACCTGGCATTCTATAATTTTGTCCATATTTATTTATTACCATTCTTTCATAATTTTTTTTCAATATCAACATGTTAGTTCAATTTTTATTGCAAGTTATCTGCAGGCGTACAGCCGCTCGTGCTAAATAAACTATTTTTATTGGAAAAACGATATGTTTTTGTTTCCGACTTAGTTTTTCTGGTAAAGCTTACGACTGAGCCTTGGAACTTTTGAACGTAAATAGGTGAAAGTCTTGCCAAATACAGCTTTTATCTATTTTTATTCATAAATGCCGGAGCTCATGCATTTATTACGGTGAAAAAACGAAATCCGAAAGAAACAAACACATTTTTTTCCAATAAAATCACAAGATGGCGCCAGCTCTCGGAAACCCCGTTAACGAAGCGAAACGCATAAAACGAAATGCCTTTGTATAGTAGTACGATTTTAAAAAAAAATGAAAAAGGCATTAAAATAATAAATGAATCGCTATAATTATAGACAGGGCCTGATTACCACACCAACTAGGCCGCAACCTTGGGCTCATTGGAGACGGAGCCCACAAAATAAGTAAAATGATGTAGAAAAAATTCTTCTACAAAATTTTTTATTTCAATCATCATTATCTAAGAAACATACTTCTATAAACGTCTTGCCTGTACTTTTATGTTCTCTAAAATCAGCTTAAATTAGGAACGCTGTTGATAAAATATATTTTTCTGGAACATTTTTTTAAAGAAATATTTAACATTAAAGTATTATAGTATCAAACAGCAAAAGAAATCTCATCAAAAAGTCACCTGTAAAAAATGCAGCCAAGTCTCGTAACTCATTTACCGTAAAAAGTACTGAGATCGTATAAAGCCAAGTTTAACTATCTTATTAACTCTGAAATTTTCATTCACAAAATCACTCCTAGTCTCTACATCTTTAGTTAATTATTATTTTGTGACTTGGCAATTACTTAGCACGAGAATGTGATGTATATAGTTAGTCTTAATCAAATAATACTATAACATATTAAGGTGTAATAACTTCCCTGTGCGTATATAATTTGCTTTAGTTAAATTATCCCATCCCATAACATAGTAAGGTGTAATAACTTCCCTGTGCTGCGTAATTGCCAAGTCACAAAATAATAATTAACTAAAGATGTAGAGACTAGGAGTGATTTTGTGAATGAAAATTTCAGAGTTAATAAGATAGTTAAACTTGGCTTTATACGATCTCAGTACTTTTTACGGTAAATGAGTTACGAGACTTGGCTGCATTTTTTACAGGTGACTTTTTGATGAGATTTCACTTCTTTTTGTAAGTAACCCTCCTTTTCTTGATTTTGGGTTCTTTTTGGAGATCATCCACTGATTTTCGCTATGCCCACACTCTATCCCTATTATTTACAGGCATCAAAAAATTGAAGCTTTAGTTTCGTTTGCAAAGTACTGTAGATAAAAAGAGATTTCAGGTTCCTAGGCAAGCAGTAAATTATGGGAGGGGGAGTGCCAAAAGTACTCTCAATTGCTTCCAGGATAGGCGCTATGCATCTGAGATATAACTCGCAGCCCTAGATACTTCATATTTAACATAAAAGAACTTTTTAGTATAAAAAGAAAGCCAAAATTAAAATTTCCGGAAATTTCCAATAAATCAAACTATATTCCTTTTTTCGATGGTTTTTTTTCGTTTTTTTTTTAGACTTTTTTTTATTATTTACGGATTTTTTAATTTTTCCTTACTTTGTGTACAAAACCCTGCCTTTCTGCCAAATGTCAATCTTCTAGGACTACAAAATCGAATTATTTTCAAATTTTCGACTTTTTATGAATTTATTGATTTTTCGATTTTAATTCTAAGTTACCTGATTGTCATGCCAATATAGTAATTCTTTGATCCGTCTTCTTAAGATCATTTAGGTTCAATTTAGAGATAAATCAAGTGAATCTTAGAGTCACCATGATTTTATTTAGAAAGGACTATCAAGCCATAACCAGCCAGTAATGTCGGGAGGGTAGGGGGAGCTGTGAAAATTTTTGTGGGGCTAACATCATTTAACAATCCATATTTCATATGTGAAGTAAATAGAGTACAACATGTGAAAGAAAACAAACCTGTCTATAAAGAAATCGCCTATATCGTAGCCAGTCTATAGCGGAACTTTTCTATAACGAAATTCGTAAACGAAAGAAAAGAAAACCATAATCCGGGGGAAATAACATAAAACAATTAGGGGCGTTGTACTAGCTAATAGGACAATTATCTTATAACTAATGTTTCTAGCAGTACAAAATCAAATTGTTTTCGAATTTTCGATTTCTTAAACATATTTCAATTTTTCGATTTTATTTTCGAATTTTTTAATTGTTCCTTTTATTGAATAGTAAATATTACCTTTATACCAAGTTTTAAGTTTCTAAGACTACAAGATAAAAATATTTTCAATTTTTGATTTTTTCGCAATTTTTTTTTTATAATTTTCTGGATTTTATAATTTTTTCTTATTTTGTATCCTTTATTACAAATTTTAAGTTTCCAGAGCTACAAAATCGAATTATTTTAAAATTTCCGATCTTTTTATTTTATTTTCGAATTTTATTACGTTTTTATTTTAACTTATTCTGAATCCTAAACACTATCTTCACCGCGAATTTTAAGTTTCTAAGGCCAAAAGATCAAATTATTTAAATTTTTTTCGAATTTTTGATTTTTTTTCGAGTTTTCTGGATTTTTTAATTTTTCCTTATTTTGCATCCTAAATACTACCTTTATTCCGAATTCCAAGTTTCTAGCGCAACAAAATTGGATTATTTGAAATTTTTCGATTTTTTTCGATTTTTCGATTTTATTTTCAATTTTTTTTTGTGTGTTTTTGATGTTTTCATTTTCTGAATTCTAAACACTACCTTCACACCAAATTTTAAGTTTTTATGACTACAAGATCGTGTTATTTTCAAATTTCAATTTTGTTCGATTTTTTTGAATTTTCGAATGTTTTTTTTTTTAATTTTCCGGATTTTATATTTTTTCCTTTCTTTGTATCCGAAATGCTAGCTTTATTCCAAATTTTCAGTTTCTGTGGCTGTGGGATATACCCAATCTTTTTGATGACGCGAGAGTGAGTGAGTGTGTGAGTGACAAAAAATCGAAACTTTGAGTTCATATATCGTCTGCACTAATTTATGGGTATTTTTGAATTATCCATATTTTTTAATTTTTCCTTGTTTAGTATCTAATATTACCTTTATTCCAAATTTCAAGTTTCTAGCGCTATGAAATCGAATTATTTTCAAAATTTCCTTATTTTTCGATTTTTCCGATTTTTTCGATTTTTCCGATTTTTTCGATTTTTTTGTTTTATTTCCGAATTTTATTTGGTTTTTTATTTTAACTTATTCTGAATCCTAAACACTATCTTTACTGCGAATTTTAAGTTTCTAAGGCTAAAAGATCAAATTATTTTAATTTTTTCAATTTTTTTCGAATTTTTGAATTTTTTTTTTCGAATTTTCCAGAATTTTTAATTTTTCCTTATTTTGCATCCTAAATACTACCTGTATTCCGAATTCCAAGTTTCTAGCGCAACAAAATCGGATTATTTGAAATTTTTCGATTTTTTTCGATTTTCGATTTTTTCAATTTTGCTTTCGATTTTTTTGGTGTTTTTGATGTTTTCTTTTTCTGTATGATAAACACTACCTTCACACCGAATCTTAAGTTCCTAAGACTACAAGATCGTATTATTTTCAATTTTCAATTTTGATGGAATTTGTTGAATTTTCGAATGTTTTTTTTTTTTCGAATTTTCCGGATTTTATAATTTTTCCTTTCTTTGTATCCTAGACACTACCTTTTTTCCAAATGTCAAGTTTCTAGGGCTACGGGATCTACCTAATCTTTTTGATGACGCCTAAACGAGTGAGTGAGTGAGTGACAAAAAATGGAATGTTTGAGTTCATATATCGTCTGAACTAGAAAAGATAGCAAGTTTTAATTTTAAATTTTGGTCGGTCCTATGTGCCAAATACTCTAGAAAAACGAAGTTTCAAATTTTTGGGATACTCCAGCGCGGAGATATGAGGGGGTCAAAAGTGCCCTGAGTTGCTTCCAGAAAAGTATGCTTACGGCTGCCCTCTCTCGACTTGGCGGAGGCACTGCCGTGCCTCCAGATCTAAAACAAACTATCCCCATCCTGTGGGATTTGTTTTTCAATGTTTTACTTTATTTAATGCAAAACATAGATTGCATCCGACAACTCATAAAAAAGTCCTCCGGCCTGTACCGGCAGGAAAAGGTAGCTTTCCTATATCTTCGTTTTAAAATTTTAGCTAATGTTACTCGAAAACAGCAAGTTAAAATGCAAAGAAACCGTTTACAAAAGATTCGTTTACACTGAATTTGAATAAGAAATTCGCCAAATTATTGAGCTATAGCCAAGTTGGCTTCATTTATGAAGACTTATTTTTGTCGCCAAATTTGGCGAGATTTCGCCAATTGTCGCCAAGTTTGGCGAGAATTTGGTGCTAATGGATATGAATATATAGTTTTATGCGTATGATTGGGAAAATGGTTACAACAATGAAAGAAAATAATTTGCGAGAAATCGCGTTCACTAAAACTTATAAATTTATATTAAAATCATTAAAATTACAGACATTACAATACACTTTCATAAAACATTAAAAACATATTAAAATTGGACGTTTCGGATTTACATGGAAAATCCCTCTTCAACAACAACATTTCACTTAGCGTAAATCATAGTTCAAAAATATCAACAAATAGACAATGCAACGTATCAAAATTTCGAAGTCAAAGTTACAGTTATAATAACACGGAGTATTCATTCGGGATTGCACCTGCTTGACCATTATTGACCATAAATTTATCGGTGGTTTTTTGTAATGTGCTGTTTTGTTTCAAAATGTCAGCCACCCTAGAATTTCAAACTGCTCTATCTCAGCCAATTTTTAAGATAGAGATAAAACAAAAAATGCTCTGGAATCCTTGTATCAAGTCCTAACACCTAATTAAAAAATAAACTTGATTTTTTAACTTTTTTGTATATTTATTTTAGTTTTAAAATTTTCCGTGGCCGCCATCTTGAAACAAGATGGCGGACCAAGCTGGCCAACGAACTCGGTCGAGGCATTGGTGAGCTTAATACACACATTTAGTTTCATCCAAATTAATTTATAAATACGAGCGTTATCGTATCAAATTATTTTCATTTTTTCAATTTTTTTCGAATTTTTTTATTTTTTTTTTCGAATTTTCTGGATTTTTTTAATTTTCCTTTTTCTGTATCCTAAATACTACCTTTATTCCTAATTTGAATTTTCTAGCGCAACAAAATCGGATTGTCTTCAAATTTTCGGTTTTTTTCAATTTCTTCGATTTTTTCAATTTTGCTTTCGATTTTTTTGGTGTTTTTGATGTTTTCTTTTTCTGGATGTTAAACACTACCTTCACACCAAATCTGAAGTTTCCAAGACTACAAGATCGTATTATTTTCAATTTTCAATTTTGATGGAATTTGTTGAATTTTCGAATGTTTTTTTTTCGAATTTTCTGGATTTTATAATTTTTTCTTTCTTTGTATCCTAAACACTACCTTTTTTCCAAATGTCAAGTTTCTGGGGCTACGGGATCTACCCAATCTTTTTGATGACGCGTGAACGAGTGAGTAAGAAGTGACAAAAAATCGAATGTTTGAGTTCATATATCGCCTGAACTAGAAAAGACAGAAAGTTGTAATTTTAAATTTTGGTCCTGTGGGCCAAATACTCTCTATAATTGAAGTTTAAAATTTTTGGGATACTCCAGCGCGGAGATATGGGGGGGGGTCAAAAGTGCCCTGAGTTGCTTCCAGAAAAGTATGCTTACGGCTGTCCTCTCTCGACTTGGCGGAGGCACTGCCGTGCCTCCAGATCTTACGTTAACCTGAGTTTCATGAACATTTTTATAAAATGGGAGAACATTTCCGAATACTTTCCAAAAAACATTCCTAGTTTTCTCTAAAACATTTTGGTTTCGTGGGAGAGGGTGGGGGGAGCGCTTCAGAAGGTGCTAGGCTTTGGGCCCCGGACAAATTTAATCGGCTCTAATTATGGAAACATTATTAGCAACAAAAAATGAATGAATAAATAAATAACTGCTTTATTGTAACGGAATTTTTGTCATAGCATATGTGCGGAAATGTATTATATGGTAAAGAAAAAAAAGGTTTCTAATTTACTAAGTTTTCTAATTTACACAGTTGAGAAACATCGTAAATATTTGTGATTGCTACACAAGTTCAGAGATGTCAAGTTCCCACTAATCGTCCGCAATATGTGACTAATCTGGCCCAGTTTAACAACGTTTCGAACCATAAAAATTATTTGATGAATATTTTTTTCTTTAATTTCAAGTTTTTGCGTGGAATTTATTTAAATTTTATTTCTTTAAAAAAATTCTAGTGAGAAACATATTAAACCTGGGTCATATTAACCCATGTATTACGGAAGAATAATGAGAACATGACACTTCTGCAAGTTTAATGATTGTGAACGAATATCACAAAAGAAATTAAGCTAAAATAATGTAATAAAAGTTGTTTTAACGGCCAGCGGCTGTAGCACGCTGAAGATACCAGTTCTCGTCCGATCACAGAAGTCAAGCAGCAACGGGCACGGTTGGGAGGGTGACCACCTGAGAACAAGCGTGCAAATAAAGTTTCTCCTTTTGCAAGATTTTTAATAGTCACTCCTGAAAGAGTGAATATTCACTCCTATCAGGGGTGAGAAAACGCACTCCTTTTGCAAGATTGGATAGTCACTCCTCTGAAACAGTGATTATCCACCCCTATATAGAGTGAATATTCAATTCCTAAGATTGAGTATTGACTCTTTCAGAGAGTTAACAATTTCACTTTTGCCTAGAGTGAATAGTCACACTAAAGAGTTTGGGCAAATTTTGACTGTGCGATAGAGTGAATATCCACTCCTCCGGGGTGAATAGTCACTCTTCTTTATTTAGAGTGTATACACTAATTATTCTATAGAATATTTTTGTTTTCTATAAAAAAAATATTTCTTGGTCTTTTAAAATTTGTGTGTGTTGTAATTTATTTATAACTATACATTAAAATTAAAACAAAACAAAATTGGAATACATTAGTTTAATATATAATAGTACTCCACAGATTTAATATGATTATCACTACATAGTATAAAACAAAGTCGCTTTTTCTGTCCCTATATCCCTATGTACGCTTAAATCTTTAAAACTACGCAACGGATTTTGATGCGGTTTTTTTTAATAGATAGAGTGATTCAAGAGGAAGGTTTATATCACTACATAGTATAAAACAAAGTCGCTTTTTCTGTCCCTATATCCCTATGTACGCTTAAATCTTTAAAACTACGCAACGGATTTTGATGCGGTTTTTTTTAATAGATAGAGTGATTCAAGAGGAAGGTTTATATGTATATCCATTAAATAGTGGAGAAATACTGTTATTTTTGAGGTTTTTAATGTGATGTCGTAAAAATTTCATTTTTTCCGCTTATACATTGCAAACGCTGGCTGAACCCTACAAGATTTATCAAAATAATGTACTAATTATTGTACACATTAAAAAGGTCTACAGAAAACACAAATAGATGAAGGTTTTCAAGGTTAACCCGAAGCAAAGTGAGGGAGGGCCGCTAGTATATACATATAATTTAATTCAATTCTAATACATTGTGATTGAATTGTCAGTGTAATAATGTATCAGTCGAACTACTGAATTAAATGATGATTAATTAATTTGTTTATAATTCATTAATCTGTTGGTTAATGTTATAATCATTTATTAATTTGCTGTTAAATTTATAAAAACATCCATCTAATTTAATAAACTTTATTCACTTTAATAGTATTGTAATTTTTATTAAAATATTTTAATCTGAAGTATAAATATTTAACAATTGTTTCAGTTTTATCAAATAATAATATATTAGATTTTCAAATATTTCTACAAGACTACATATGATTGAGAATGTAAATCACAAAAGAAATAAAGTTGAAATTGTGTATAATAAGATCTTAGAAACTGTCAATGGTTATATCAAGCTGAAAGTCATGGTTCTTCATCCGATCACTGACGTCAAGCAGCATCGAGTGCGGTTAGTACTTGGGAGTGTGACAACCTGGTTTCTATATAAATTCTATACATATTTTTATAGAAGCTTTATATTTTTTCTATAGATATTTTATAGAAGCTCTACAGACATTTCTATTGAAATTCTACAGATATGTCTATAGCTTTTGGTTAAACAAACTTATAGAGACATAATTCTATAGGATTCTATAATGCGTTTTCTATAAATATATTTTAAAGAATTCTATAAGAAATTTTTGTAAGGTGTAAGAGACAAAAGAACGGTACTGTTGTTGTGTAAACAATGACTTATTCAATATCGAAATTTAGAAAGGCAGCATTCCTAATCAGGGTGTTACTCTTAAAACACACTTAAAACTTATCCAGCCGGCGAAACCGTGCAAATTAAATAACTGCAGCAGCATGGAACTTATACAGGGTGATTCATAAAAGATGGGCAGAACTTTAAGGGGTTATAGTACACTTAAAGACAAATAATATTAAATAGGAGACTAAGGGTCCCAGACGTATTCCCAAGGAGATAGGGGGCATTAAAGTTTAGGGTCCGAAATTTCAAATGATTATAAAACATGGAAAAATTGGTCGATTCGTTTGCGGTTTTTGCAAAAAATTATCTTTATGCCAGTATTTTCTTGAAATAAAATTTTAAAGTTCAATTTCAAAAAATGCCGATAGGGGGCGCTTTAGACTTTGAAGTAACAAACAACTATTTTTTAACGTTATTTTTTGTATGTCTTTAAATGATTTCGAAAGCTTAGACTTAAACTTAAATTTTGATCTAAAAATCTGAATCCTAACGAGTAGTTAAGTAGCGTAAACTGAAATTTGAAATTTGAAACCCTTCTCCCCCCAGAACAAAAATCAGTTATTCCCGATCTTTGTGTCGTAGATTAGGCTCTAACTACTGCCGCGTTTTGCTAAAATTATTCTTTATGTCAGTATTTTCTTGAAAATAAATTTTAAAGAAAATTTTCAAAAAATTCCGATAGAGGGCGCTTTAGACTTTGGAGTAACGAACAACTATTTTATACCGTTATTTTTTGTGTCTCATTAAATGCTTTCTAAAGCTTAGACTTAAATTTTCAGCCCAAAATCTGAATCGTTAGACGTGGTTAAGTTTCTGGGGAGAGGGGTTTGAAATTTCTACTCCTGAGCACAGTTCAGTTTACCATGTCCACACATTGTGTGCTGTGATACGAGGTAAAAAGACACAAATTAGGATTATGTTACCAAAGCATATTTATTAACATGTAATCACAATAAATGTTCAAAATTGTGACCACCAGAGGTTATGCACGCAGAACAACGGCGACGAATGGAACAGCGAACATTCGCGAAAACATCAGGCTTTTCGAGCACTTCCCCTACAGCGGCGGAAAGTCTGGCGACCAGTTCCTCGGGGGATTCAATGGGTGTCTCATACATAAGAGCCTTCAATCGTCCCCAAAAAAAGAAATCGAGGGGTGAAAGATCTGGCGAGCGAGCAGGCAGAGCAACAGGACCACCTCGACCAATCCATCTGTTCGGAAATGTGATGTCCAGATAGTTGCGGACGTCTCGTACGTAATGGGCTGGCGCTCCATCGTGCTGGAACCACATGACCCGCCGGATGCGTGGAGGAACAACGTTTAACAGGTCTGGCAGCACATGTTGCAGAAATGTGAGGTATGTTTTACCGTTGAGGCGTTCAGGAAGAAGGTACGGTCCGATTAGGTGGTCTCCGAGGATTCCTGCCCAAACATTGATGGAAAAGCGTCTCTGATGAGCATTTGGATACGTAGCATGTGGATTGACATCCGCCCATACATGTGCATTGTGTGTGTTAAATGTACCTTCACGTGTGAAGGTACATTCATCGGTGAAAAGCACAGTTCGTCCAAAATGTGGATTTAGCGCGTTCTGCTGCAGAAACCAGCGGGCGAATTCAATACGATTTGGATAATCCCCTGGAGACAGTTTCTGGACTCGTTGCACATGAAACGGGAGCAAATGTTCATCCTTCAGTACCCTCCAAGTCGTGGACTGTGAGGTATCCACCTGGCTAGCCACTGTTCGTGTACTTGTACTTGGCTGCGCCGCTACTACATCCAGAATGGCTTCTGCAACAACTACTGATTCGTCCTTTTTTGCACGACCTGCATTCGACCGGGAAGCGAGAAATGATCCCGTCTCACACAACTGTCTGTGCAAGCGCTCGAAAGTTTTGCGGTTAGGCAACCACCTGTTAGGAAATCGCTCTCCGTACATTCGTTGTGCCTCTGCACCATTTCCATCTGCCGCTCCGTAAATTAAATGCATCTCAGCCTTTTCCTTATTCGTGAAGGGCACCATCTTCCGATTCATTACTACAGCGACTTACACTTGACTCACCGTTCAGTGGTTTTTATGCCTGAATCGTGTCGAAATTTTGCATACGTGTTCTTCTTCTTCCCCATTTGCCATTTGCATACTTTCTGTTTCCTTCTTCACCCGGTGACTAGCGTCAGGAATGGAGCTTTAACGTTTGCATGAGCGACGTTTCCAACTGTGCCAGTGCCTTTATGAGTGAATTCCGACTATGCAGTCCTTGACGAAAGTTGTATTTTTGCCTCGTATCACAGCACAGAATCGTTGGGCATGGTTAAGTAGTGCAAACTGAACTATGTTCAGAAGTTGAAATTTGAACCCCCTCCCCTCGCTACTGAACCACGCTCAGCGATTCAGATTTTGAGCTGAAAATTTAAGTTTAAGTCTAAGCTTTAGAAAGCATTTAATGAGACACAAAAAATAACGGTATAAAATAGTTGTTCGTTACTCCAAAGTCTAAAGCGCCCTCTATCGGAATTTTTTGAAAATTTTCTTTAAAATTTATTTTCAAGAAAATACTGACATAAAGAATAATTTTAGCAAAACGCGGCAGTAGTTAGAGCCTAATCTACGACACAAAGATCGGGAATAACTGATTTTTGTTCTGGGGGGAGAAGGGTTTCAAATTTCAAATTTCAGTTTACGCTACTTAACTACTCGTTAGGACTCAGATTTTTAGATCAAAATTTAAGTTTAAGTCTAAGCTTTCGAAATCATTTAAAGAAATACAAAAAATAACGTTAAAAAATAGTTGTTTGTTACTCCAAAGTCTAAAGCGCCCCCTATCGGCATTTTTTGAAATTGAACTTTAAAATTTTATTTCAAGAAAATACTGGCATAAAGAAAATTTTTTGCAAAAACCGCAAACGAATCGACCAATTTTTCCATGTTTTATAATCATTTGAAATTTCGGACCCTAAACTTTAATGCCCCCTATCTCCTTGGGAATACGTCTGGGACCCTTAGTCTCCTATTTAATATTATTTGTCTTTAAGTGTACTATAACCCCTTAAAGTTCTGCCCATCTTTTATGAATCACCCTGTATATATTACATAAGCTTATGGAAATAATAATAAACTAATTCATCGTTTACGTTTGTATTCGTTACCCACTGCGCATTTAAACACTCATTTAACAAGCTATTCACAAACATATTAGGTAGCTTTCAATACAAAAAAGTCCTTCCGGCCTGTACCGGGAGGAAAAGGTAGCTTTCCTATATCTTCGTTTCAAAATTTTAGCTAATGTTACACGAAAACAGCAAGTTAAAATGCAAAGAAACGTTTACAAAAGATTCGTTAATACTGAATTAGAATAAGAAATTCGCCAAATTATTGAGCAATAGCCAAATTGACTTCATTTATGAAGCCTTATTTTGGTCGCCAAATTTGGCGATATTTCGCCAAATGTCACCAATTTTGTCGCCAATGTCGCCAATTTTGGTGCTAACGGATATGAATATATAGTTTTATGCGTATGATTGGGAAAATTATTACAACAATGAAAGAAAATAATTTGCGAGTAATTGCGTTAATGTGCTGTTTTGTTTCAAAATTTCAGCCACCCTAGAATTTCAAACTGCTCTATCTCAGACATTTTTTAAGATAGAGGTAAACAAAAAATTCTCTGGAATTCTTGTATCAAGGCCTAACACGTAATTAAAAAATAAATTTGAATTTTTATTTTTTTTCTATATTTATTTTAGTTTTAAATTTTTAAATGGCCGCCATCTTGAAACAAAATGGCGGACCAAACTGGCCAAAGAACTCGGTCGAGACATTGGTGAGCTTAATACACACAATTAGTTTCAACAAAATCGATTCATAAATACGAGCGTTATCGTATGACATAGGTCAGATATATATATATATATATATATATATATATATATATATATATATATATATATATGGATATATCTATATATATAAATCAACATTTGAACGGAGGGTGGTTTTGGGGTCTGGGGGTCATGATCGGTGAAAATATATCGAAATTTTCCGGAACTGCTTTCCTCCGAACGGCTGCAATAAGTAGCTTTATACTTTTTAGTACTGAAAGCTACCTAAAAGTATAATGTCTACCGGAAAATTTCGATATATTTTCACCGATCATGACCCCCAGACCCCAAAACCACCCTCCGTTCAAATGTTGATTATATATATATATATATATATATATATATATATATATATATATATATATATATATATACAGTGGAACCCCGATTTTACGTTTTTCACGGGACCAGCAGAAAAAAACGTACGAAACGGGAAAACGTAAAATCGGGGTCAAATAGAGAAAAACACTTCAAGAAAACAAATTATACAAAAATAAACTTACCAATACCATATTCGTATTTTAAAAATTCTGTTATTCTTTATTGCGTTTTCTTTTTAAGTGTAATTTCACATATACTCTATTTTCAATATTTGCAAGTTTTTGCAATTTTTCCCCTTAATTTTCATATCCAGTTAAAATTTCTTTAAAATTTTTGAACTCGCAATGGCCTCTGCCGATGAGGGCACGATGTTTTCTGGATCTTCATCAATATAATCCCCTCTTCAATATTGCGAAATCAAATCGGAAATAGTCTGAATGTCTGTGGTAGCAATAACATCCTTATCGCCATCAATGTACTCCCCAACATTGATGTCTGCAAGTATAAATTCATCTTCTTCTGTGTAGTCTTCCATAGAGAGCTCTTCCGGCGGCGCTTCACTGTTAATTTCGGATTTTGAAAATTCTCCCTTCAAAAAAGCATCTGACATGCATTTTTCATCTATACCATTCCATGCCGATGAGATGAAATGAAAAGCATCCAGCACATTTAGCTTTGTTTTCTAAGCATCTTGAAGCTCAACTGAATCAAGTGAAAAATGGCCTTTTCTTACCAGTTCCTTTCTATAATGCATTTTGGAGGACCTGTTTATTTGCAAGACACATTGCTGAAGTAAACTGGTACAGTTGGGTGAAAAAAATTCTATACGCACATTCTTTAAATTCAGATTAACATGAGTGCACAGGTCTACGAATAAAATTATTTTTGTAAGCTCATATTTATATTCAATTTTCTTACAAAATTTTCAAAAAGATTTAGGGTCATCCAAGCATTGTGGTTGGCATTGTAATCTGTCGGCAAACTCTTAATATTTTTGAAGCATCGGGTTTTCTTGGATTTACCAATCACAAAGGGTGTTAGCTTCTCAATTCCGTAATAACAAAACTGTTAATCGCACTTTTGATAACTTCCGACTGTACCACGTTTCTCCTTTCACGGTGTATGTTCTATCAGGGAAGAGATTAAAAAAACAATCCGGTCTCATCTGCGTTAAAGATGTCTTTTTTGAGTAATTACACACAAGAGAAGTCAAAGTTTTTGTCCATCCATTCCTCAACGACTGCAGTATTTACTCCATCTGCCTCACCACAAATAAACTTGTAAGACAAATTATACCTCTTCTTGAATAGGTCGATCCAACCGTTGGATTTCATGAAATTCTGCATTTCAAGTCGAGAAGAAATTTCAAGAGCCTTATCTTACAAAAGTGAGCCATTGATTGGAATCTTGGCAGCACGGGCTCGTTTAAACCACTCGTACAAAATATTTTCCAGTTCCCCAAAAGGAGAGGTTTTCAATGTTTTTCTTTTCTTTGGCAAATTTCCCAGTTTTTCAGATTTTAATTCCACAGAGACCTCTTGTTTTAGGATGGTTTGTAACGTAGAATAAGCAATACCGAACGATTTTACGAGATCCACTTTAGTTCCGTTGGAAACTTTGGATTTTTCGATAATTTCTGCCTTTTCGGCTACAGAGAAACATTTTCTTTTAGACATCCTACTTTTGACTGGCAATCACTAAGAGATAGCAAAAAAAAAAGCTACTCCACTGCGGGTTGAACTGAATGTACGACGTAAAAAGAAATCACATCCCCCCCCCGATATCACGTGACGCAGGTTTGGTCTAGTGCTGATAGATGAATAATAGTTCTTCGTTACTTTGAACTGTTTTTGGTGACAAACAACCAGTTGACCAAGTGGAAAGCATTTTTGTTCTTGTGAAAAAAGATAAAATTTCCTGAGGTACTTCGCCTAAAATGACGTACCAAGCGGGAAACGCTAAGAGTAAATAACGTAAAATCGAGGTACTTTTGACATTATCGGAATAGGAATTTTCTGAGACCGACAAAAAATAACGTAGGAAGCGGGATAACGTACGAAACGGGTTACGTAAAATCGGGGTTCCACTGTATATACATATATATATAATATATCTGACCTATGTCATACGATAACGCTCGTATTTATAAATCAATTTTGATGAAACTAATTGTGTGTATTAAGCTAACCAATGTCTCGACCGAGTTCGTTAGCCAGCTTGGTCCGCCATTTTGTTTCAAGATGGCGGCCATTTAAAAATTTAAAACTAAAATAAATATACAAAAAAATTAAAAATTCAAATTTATTTTTTAATTACATTTTAGGCCTTGATACAAGGATTCCACAGCATTGTTTGGTTTACCTCTATCTTAAAAAATGGCTGAGATAGAGCAGTTTGAAATTCTAGGGTGGCTGACATTTTGAAACAAAACAGCACATTAACGCGATTACTCGCAAATTATTTTCTTTCATTGTTGTAATAATTTTCCCAATCATACGCATAAAACTATATATTCATATCCGTTAGCGCCAAAATTGGCGACATTGGCGACAAAATTTGCAAAATTGGTGACATTTGGCGAAATATCGCTAAATTTGGCGACCAAAATAACTCTTCATAAATGAAGCCAATTTGGCGAATTTCTTATTCAAATTCAGTATTAACGAATCTTTTGTAAACGTTTCTTTGCATTTTAACTTGCTGTTTTCGTGTAACATTAGCTAAAATTTTAAAACGAAGATATAGGAAAGCTACCTTTTCCTCCCGGTACAGGCCGGAAGGACTTTTTTAAAATTGCTTGCATTTGGCGAGGAAAATGTGTTGCTAGCCAAATCGCGTCTTTTTTCGCCAAATACTCGAAAGTATTTTTTTTTTTTTACATATTTCCTACTGGGTTTCTGCAGTTAAATTTGACTGATCCTGTATAACATCATGACAAACACGTGGCCGCGGGCCACAACTGGCCCACAAGCAAATTATCTGTGGCCGCCCGCGAAGTCTTAGGCATTTTACCTGTATTTAATTTAGTTTTTAGAAAACGCGTGCTGAAAATTCACTTTGCATAAACACGCTTGCTCAAACCGTGGTCTTAAAGATGACAATGACAAACATAAAAAGGATATGTATATCAGTGTTACCAGTTTCGCGGGCTTTTTATTTTATTCAGAATGCTACCAGTATTTTTAATGGTAATATTTGTCATATTTATTCTTTCATTAAATAAAGGAAATATTTCTCTTCCGAATGTCGTAGAATTCGGCATTCAAAGAAAATATCGCTTCTCTGGTAACAGTGATGTGTATAGACAGATATAACTCAGTTTTACATTTTAGCACAAAAAAAGAGGGGTACACAGATTACTACTCGGAACATAGTAAATCGCGGGATCTTGAGTCTGAAAAATTAAAGATTTGTAAAAGTTTTAAATTATTTTACTTATAATTTTTTTTTTGTTTTATGTCGAAACTTTTCCTACTTTTTTTCATAACTTTTTGTCATACTTTTCCCTCTTTTACTTTACAACACTTTACAAAAGAATATGATGCATGTATTAAATGCTAAGAAATGTATTGTAAAATTAATAAAATACGGGGCTAATTAACAACAGTTAAAATTTAAAAAAAATAAATAAATAAATAAAATTAAATAGCTTTTAATGAGTCGCTTTGAAACTGACACAAATTATCACTTTTGTGCTTGACACAAAACCATCGAAAATGTTCTTCACTTGGGCCTTTGTCGAACATGAGGATTACAGATTATTCTCTTTAATTATTTTCATTTCTCGAAAAGATTATTACTGAAACTTGTCTAAAATGTATTTTTTGCTGTCCCCTGTGACTCTGTTTTAAAAAGTTTCATTGTACATAAAAAATCAAGACAATTATTTATTTTTTTTTTTTTTAGTAAGATAGTATCAAGTGTAAGTACCAATGGTACACACTGCACTAGGAATGGACATCTTTAATTTTCAACTAAAAATACAGGCTTTGAACATCGCCCGGAGTTGCTTATACAACCCTTTAGTATAAACGCCTCTAAATACAGATATTCCAATTAATCGATTCCGGGGCGAAATGATTTAAACTCAAGCAGTGCGAGTGTGCGGTCATCTTATCGGTAAATTCTTGTAGTTTGGAATAACGTAAGTCCATTTTTGTTCTTTTGTTTATGCCTACGTTTATTAATCTATTTTTACCTCTTACTTTAATATTACTAACACTGTTATGCAGAATTTATTTACTGTGCTTATTTTTTACGATTAAAATTAAATGTATTGCATGCTTATTGATATTTTGTGTACTTCTTATGAGTGTCCTTTTCTGGTACCGCGACATGACCAAAACTAGTACTGAACATCTATGTCAAAAACAGAAATCCTGGTGACAAAGGACATTGTGAAAAATGTACGACAAATGAGGATGGAACTGAATCGGCAGAACATATTTTGATAACCGACCATGACGCAAATAGAATTTTGCGAAGGAATCCGGCATTTTCGTCTCATGTTGCTCAAAGTTTAACTCTAACAAAAGCTGTATTAGTAAAAAAAAAAAAAAAAAGCTGTTGAAATGGTTCGAGGAGTCTTGCGGCTAAATTTCAGAAAGAGGCCTTTACTCGATACTTCAAGATTGCAGAAGAGTTTTAACGACAACGAGATTGTGTTTTTCTCTAGATCTTGAAGCCAATTAAGTTCTCGCTTTATAAGTGCACAAAACCAACTACATCAGTAAAGTTTAATATATCCGAATAGTAATACTTGCCTTATTTAATCACAGAAAAATAAGGCAAAAATTATTATTACCAAAATGGTAGTGACAAAATTCTTGAGACGTTTAAAGTGCTGAGAAAATTTCGACTACAAGAACCACCATTTTTTGAGTCAGTGCTTAGACTTAAAATTCAAGAAGCTGCGACTAGACTAAGATTTTTAAATGTTACTACACAATACTGTGATTAAAATACCATCTACACATTAAGACTTAATTGTAATAAAATTCTGTGATTAAAGTTCTTTTATTGAAATGTGCCATTTTTTTATCAGGTTTTGTTACGTTTGCCGTTGTTTTTTATTGTATTAACTCATTAATGTAACAAAAAATACATTTTTGTTACAATAATATATGTTTCTCGTCATAACGTCTTTTTTTTTACTTAACGTTTTCTTCGAGAATTCGAAAGTGTCCACTACTGAGACAGACAGACGTGCTGTAATGTATATTCGTGTACACTACTGGCGTATTTTAAGCTCTCCGGTAAAGATTAGTTTTGTGCGGTAAAATGCTTAAGGCAATAACTTCTGCATCACACTCTTGTGTTAGAAGAGTTATTTGAGATATCGAACTTTCCCCGCTTTCGTAATCATTAAAACTTAGTACAGTACTCTAAAAATAAGAGAAAGGTTAATCTTAAAACATCTGCTATTGTTACAGTTACATTAAATAATATTTACTTCATCTTCTAACATCTGAGGAAGTTGAGATAGCTATTGCTGAATGACTTAGTATCATTTAAAAATCGAGTATATCAATTTGTAACAAGTATGCGTGATAGAAAAATATGTGGTTACATTTTTCTTACATCCAGAGCACATCAGATTCATTTCCAATTGCCTGAATCAATTTAAAAGTCAAATATTGTTTAAAATTGTCTTTTCAGCGTGTTTTCAGAAATGGAAATTTATTTAATGTTCGACTTGCTCCTGATAATTGAATGTGAAGTTAATCATATGATATCCGATACGCATAGCATATAAATTAGCTGCTATAATTGAAATAATGATTTAATGAGTAATCAATATTTATACATGTTTACATTGTACGCCGATTTCAATTATTATTATAAATCTACCAGTTAGAAATTTAATTAAGCATTGTATACAAACTAATATATACTGATGAAAATAATGTTGACGTTTATAAAATAGTAAATTTTAAATGTCAATAATATATTTCATTCACTTTATAGACTGACACAAAATGGTTCTTATTGTCCTATTAATAGCTGTCGGTTGCTCAAATAACCACTGATAAGTTATAGAAGGTCTATATGTTTTATATGTATATAAAGTTATATACAATATCTGAAATTCTTCAACAAACTTAGATGGATGATAGTACTCATGAAGACGAACAAAAAATGCAATGGAACATGGGGTCGTAACTGACGTTTAAAGAATGAAAATCGAGAAAATGCGTCTGGAAATGGACAAACTGAGACAAGAAAGAAACACTCCAGAAAATTATTTATTGCACAGAATAGGTACAACACAGCTCGTGATGTCCAGAGAAAACAAATATTTTACAACAATTGTTCAAAGTGTCGACCGCGGACATTATTACACAGAGTACATCTACAGAGGAACGACTGGCGGACAGGCTCGAAGATTCCGGGAGTTTCTGGATTTCTCCTGCAGCGGTCACAATACGCGCTACTACTTCTTCTGGCGTTTCTACTGGAGTCTCATAAGTGAGGGATTTCATCTGTCCCCAGAAGAAGAAATCTAAAGGGTTAAGATCCGGCGAGCGTGGAGGCCCTGTTGCTTGGCCTCCACGCAATTAGTAATCTTTCCTGTGATCTATCAGTTCTCTCATATTGTTGACACATTAAATGTGCGCCCTACATATATTCAGTTTTGTAAATAACTATTACGGGTGGCAGTATCAGATGTTATTTTCAATTCCCTATACTTATTTTATTAATTCGGATACAAGCGGTTGGTAAAATCTCAACCAAAATGAATTTTCTTTTTTTTCTCTTACTTTATGCAGTAAATACCATAGATAAGTTGGATGGCATTCTCTTGAAATTCATGGAAAGCAACAATAGTTACCTGGAAACAGATAGAATTCGTGTAATCATCGAAAGGACCAGATAACACGAGAATCTCTTTTTGACTAAAATTCTCAAGAAACTATTAAAACACAGGGTATTTAGCGCAATTTTAAAATAGAACTAAGACACAAAAAACAAGAAGAGAAATTAAAAACATAATATATTAAGAGAAACAAAGATCAAAATACGTGTAAAACATTTTAAAATTGCAGGAATATGTACAATTTGTACTAAACTATTCCTCCTACACAGAATTCCTCCTACACAGATGTTCTATGCTGTAACTTTTTTTAACTATCATAATTTCTGTTCTATAATCTTCAAATCAAATAAATATGTTTCAACCAGAAATTTTACTTATTTTTACGGAAAATTACTTGGCATTTAAAAATCTTCCATGAAACGTGTTAGACTTCATATCTAATGTACAATTTCGTGTTCAAACCATATTTTTTTATCCAAACAATATTGGTTGGAAATTACGGTAAGCGATTTTGTAGGTATAAAAGACTCTGAACACCTGATTGTGGTTTTAAAAAAACGTCTGAAATGTTGGAATATTGATTTTAGTTTTCGAAATGTGCAAGAGACAAAACTTTATTTTTTAATTTTTCACTAACAAGGAAAGTTGGACATGCACTGCGCACGTTAGCTCGAAAGTGTCAATGTGATGAAAAGAATTGTTTTCTTTATAAAGCATAGCATACGTGCCTGGCTGCTGTGTTAATACATAACGTTGAAGTACTTCTCTATAATGCTATTCTTATATATTGGGCTATTTTGAATTGTTTTAACTCACTGCCTAACTATTATCTGCTTATTTTTATTTATACTTTGTTTTGAATTAAATGTTTGTGGTTGTTTTGACACCAGCATAATCATTTCAAGCATTAACACAAGTAATTTTAGTTATCCATTTATTCCACATTAAGATGATACTATCAGTGTGAAGCGAATTAAATTCTTTTTAAATGTCTAATGTTTTAAAAACATGCATTTTTCTTTCCTATATAAACGCTTTTCTTTCTATTTCATTCTCTTTTCCAAAAAATGACATAAAAAGAATGCTGAAAATAAAAGAGGCAACCATCTTGCCTGAGGTAAAAGAAAGACTTCCAAATTTGAACTGATTGACGTGGAGAAAGAACTTTTCAAGACTTGATTAAATCAGCTTTATATGAAGAGGCATAACCATAAAATTGACTCTGATTGAACTGCATAGCTATATAGAAAGTAAGATAGAGTGAAACAGCGTGGAACTTTAGTTTTATATTACGAAAATGATATTTTTAGAAAGCCATTTTTTAAAAGCACTCTGGTCATAGCAAAAATGGTTAAAACATTAAAACATTGCTTTATTTTTATTTATGCATGTTGCTACTATGGTATTTTTTACTTCTTTTTGATAAATATTTTATGAATGTTTTCTTTATTTTTGTAAAAGAGAATTTTAAAAAGTAAAAATACTCCCCTAGCTTTGCATTTACAGACTAGCTAGCATTTACAGACAGTTAGATTTCTAAGCCGATATCGGATACATTGGGAATCTAATATTGCGCCAATTTTGCATTCCTCAGAAAATCTTCCAAAGAAATACATATATTGATTAAATAATAGCTTAGCTGTGAAAGTATTTTCTGTGTAACTCACACATTAATTTTGACTTTATATTGATAAAATGTGCGCTGAAACATCAATATTACAAAAATATTGACCTTACGTTGAAAGTATTAGAAATCAATTTGACATTTATTGCTTTTCAATGTTAGCGCAATGCTAGCAACTTGAATCAATTAGTATTTTTATCCTTTTTTTACGGTAAAAACCCCCACAAATTATTAATTTTCTAGTTTTAATCACGTAGTTGAATTAGCAATTTTTAAACCAGAAAGGTTTAATAAATATTTTATTTTTGTATAGAAATCCCTGTTTTACTTGACGTTTTACTGTTTGTTTTTACTTCTATCTACTATATATATAAAATACAAATTCTTATTTCATTCCGACCGTTTATAACTATATATAAAGAATTGGTATTTATAGAAAGAATTTAAAGAGATTTACACTGTTAGGTAAATCTTAAGGAAAGTTTTAGTGCATAACACATCGTTCTACATTGTTTAGTTCTAGCGCTTTGGGAGAAAGTTCTATAATTATTTGAACACATTATTGAAAGATTAGCTTTTTTAAAACTGTTCTACCGCATGGATTTTGATGGGAGTTGCGCTGTTAGTTTGATAATTCTGCAGGGGTGGTTTTAGTATATAACATATCATTTTACCCTGCTTAGTTATAGCGCTATGGCAGAAAGTTCTAAAACTGGGTCACCACAATTATAAAAGCTATGTCAAAATGCAAATTCGTATTTCATTCTGGACATTTATAACTGGAGTTCTGCTGAACGGATTTTGATGGGACTTTCAATGTTAATTAGGTATTTTTAGAGGAATGGTTGATACTCTACTGTTAGCCGGGAGCGATAAATCGCCACATATTGCTTCAATCACCGTCATTCGCATTGTACTTATTTTATTTAAAATATAAACCTTTCACTCATTTCATTTAAAATATATAACTTTCTTTTAAAATACATATACCTCTCTATATAATTCGGTATATATAATTTCGTAAGGAAAATAATTATTTCAAGATGACGGGAAAACTACTTAACCGATCAGAACGATTTATAGCTTATTAGAACGGACATGATCCACCGCGTTCAAGAAACTATAAATTTTCACCTCTCACCCTTCCAAGTGTTTGTGGTTCTACGTTAAACCCAATCATGCATCAACGAAATGCTAACGAAAACTCCGATTACGGAAATGATAATTTTTTTCTTCCGTTATTAACAAAAAAACTACATTAATTTCTAATACAGCATTCGTAAAATGTTATGAATAAAATTGAGTTTTATTTTGTTATTGCTGTTTTGAGCACTCTTTCTGTGATGTATTAATAATAATGTTTTACATTAACTGGTGATTACTCAGGAATTAAAATTGTTTGGAAATAATTGTTAACTCTGCGTTATTGTTTCTTACTTTTTACCTGTTCTTTGTTTACAAATAATTGTTGCTACATTCTGTGACTACAGTCTTAATTTACTGTACATTTTTGACTGAATCTAAAAATGGAAAACCGCGGTAGATCTGCAGAAAAAGGTGTGTGTTATTAATTGTAACGGCGCGTAGTATGAGGTTGCATATTAAGCAAAAGAACTAACTAAGTATGGCGGTAAGCTGAGAGGCCAGGAGTTCAAGAACTTACAAACGATAATGAATCACCCTAACATTATTTAGGTGCAATGGACAATCTCTGCAATCATTATAATGTTCTCCATTTTAGTAGTCTGGCAACTAAAAATCATTTTAAGTCCTTTTACCATAACTGACTTATTTCCCTACCTAATTTTACTTTAAATGATCAATTAAAAGAGTTAGTCCTTAAAAACGAAATTTTGCCCAACACGTTAAGAAATATAATAGAGTTATGGCATCGTTCAAGCAACGCGAAAGGACATTCCAGGTAAAGGCCTATATAGTTTCAAAATGCAAAGTCAAATGTACCTATATATTTCGTTTGATTTGAGGTTCGTTTGCAAAACTAATTAAGATTGTGGTCGAAGACTACTAGTTAATCATAATGAGCCTACGAAATGAGTTAAGTATGAGCTTACGAAAGTATGTTTAAAGAAGAAAATACAAGACAATGGAAAGATAGACTAGTGCGCCGTGGCCATTCCAAAAATTTTTTCGATATTATTTTAGTATATTAATATACTAAATAGCATATTTACACACTCACAGTTACGAATAATAGTGCATTTCTTTGTATGTAACTCGGAGTTATAATTATTATTAAATAAAGTAAGGCAAACTTCAACAACGGTACCTATTGGGTATTCAAGTACAAAATTGTTTGAAAATAATGTGTGAATTGGATCTACATTTCTCCAAAACTAATTATTATTATTATTATTAAGGTTGTTAGGTCTGTTACTAATTATGATTACTGCAAAACTAATTGGGATTGTGGGCGAAGACTACAAGTTAATCATAATGAGCTTACGAAATAAGTTGAGAATGAGCTTACGAAAGTATGTTTAAAGAAGAAAATGCAAGACAAAGGAAACATGGACTAGTGCGCCGTGGTCATCCCAAAATATTTTTCGATATTATTTTAGCATATTAATATACTAAATAGCATATTTACACACTCACAGTTACGAATAATAGTGCATTTCTTTGTATGTAACTCATATTTATAATTATTATTGAATAAAGTAAGGCAAACTTCAACAGCGGTACCTATTGGGTATTCAAGTACAAAATTGTTTTGAAATAATGTGTGAATTGCATCTACATTTAAATTTTTAATTAATAACTTCAAATATTAAATTTCGTGCATGTCTACGCAATATAAATTGAGATAATAGTATAATATTTTTGTAAAAATATAGCATAGCAACGTTATTTGTTCAGTGAACAAAGTCAAATATCTTACATATTAAATTTGAAAAAATGCTATCCCATAGATTCCGAAATATATCTATCACAGAAATCATGAAAGCCAACACAGCAGTGCCATCTGTTGATCAAGATACTCACAAGCTTAATCAAGACCAATTTGTGTCAAGACCAAACTGAATACGAAGTTTTATGAAATTCCATTACACAGAAGCCGAGATTTAGCTATCATAGTAGTCATGCACAACACACCAAAAGAGCGCCACCTGTTCCTGTTGGGCTATATAGACTGAAACCTAATGCGTACCTTATTTTGTCATTGTCTAACTGATTGTTGATGGAATTCCATGCTACATATATCATAGATATAGATATCATAGATATCTCATAGATATAGATATCATAGATATCTCATAGATATAGATATCATAGATATCTCATAGATATAGATATCATAGATATCTCATAGATATAGCTATCACGAAAATCGTGATAAATACAGCATAGCAGCGCCAATTGTTGGACGATACACACCCAAACCTAACCAATTTATGTCAAGGTTTAGCTGAATCATAAGTTTGAATTAATTCCGTGCATTAGATTTTGAGAAACAGCGGCCACAAAATTTCTGTCATACATGGAGTAACAGACTAACAGACAGACAGATATTTTCCAAAGATTGTTAAATCGTGTTCAGGATATCCCAAAATATGCAAGCCATCAAAGAAGGAAAATAAATTTTTTTACGAATCCAATATTTTCTTCATGTGTATGTAGAAGAAAGCAACAAAGTCAGTTAAACTTTATGTTAATTAACAATCACAAAAGTTCACTGGACAAGTCATAGTAATATCGCAACCATAAGTTTCAAAACAATTATTTTCCTTTTAACTCTTGAATGTGTAAGATTATTTTATTTTTTCGTATTTTTTTCTTTCGATTTCGATTTTGTTTCCAAAAATATCTTTGAAAAATTTCTGAAAATAAAACAGGAAACCATCTTAACTGCGTTAGCTTCCGAATTTCATCTGATTGACGTGGAGAGAGACCTTTCGCATAAATTGATTGGATCAATTTTAAATGAAGAGGTATAACCATAAAATTGACTTTGATTGAACTACATAGCTAAGGAAAGTAAGACAGAGTGAAACCATGTGGAACTTTAGTTTTGCATTAGATATTTTTTTAGAAAGCTATTTTTTTAAATCACTCTGGAATAGTAAAAAAGCGGTAAAACTTAAAATATACTCATTTATTTTTATTTTTTCATGATAGTACTATGTCGATAAGTGAATCATTCCCTCCAAAAATGCCCTGAAATGATTTTTTTTCTCTGTAGAATTACGTAAAAGTAAGGGATTTTTCGGTATTTTTGTCGTAAAGGTTTGATTATATATATATATATATATATATATAAACAGTAGAAGAGTGAAGAGAAAGCGATGTCTGGTGGAAAAGTACGCGTTACATTAAGAATTCATTTACTTATTCAATCTTCAACTACTAAGTAAAATGTAAAAGAAATATTTAACTGAAGATGAATTATCAGAGTTCTTTGAAAAAGAAAAAATATACACTTTATAGAACTTTAAAAAAAAAGTTTGCAAACTGAGACAGGTTGATGGGAGATTTCGACATTTTATTTTAGAACAACGATATTAACTTATTTTTTATTTGCTAAATTATGTGAGTAATACTGATTAAAATTCACGACGAAGTGAATAATGTCAAACATAATATAGAGTGATATTTAATGGTTCTCGTGTTTTCAGTACTCTATTGTAAGTAAAGTAAGATGTGCATAGGTAGTTAAACAGCAATGACTAATAAAGAAATGCTTTAGGTTAACTTTCATTGTACAAATCGTAAATCACAACAATATTTGCAGCATCACCACTCATATACTGCAAAAGACTGCGACATATAATGATAGTCGTTGGGGGACCCCAACTACGCAAGACTGCCGTCGAGGTACCGCGACTACGGAGAAACCCTACAAGAAAAATTTTAAAGAAATATTTGTAAAATAAAAGACACCCAAGAGTGAGTTGGGAAAGACTGTACTTTTATTACATTGACTGCCAACGACTCTAATGTCCAGCATCCGCATACAGCTAGACTGCGAAAGACTACTGAAAATGTTTAAATCTTTACGATGAGACGCACTAATAGATATTTGTTGAGTGTCTAAAAACACAGAAGTAGAGCAATTGATGGTATTAACGCAGAATCATGGAGAGTTATCGTATCAAATGCATAAGTATTTTGATCGTATTTTAAATTATTCAGACCGCACACTGATGCGACACATGCAATATAGCGCGAGTATTAGGAAAAGAAACAGGTTTGAAACAGGTTTGAATCAAAGATTCTTTGTTTTAACCTGCTTCTTATCCTAAGACGCAATTCATATTGCTTGTGTCGCCTCAGTATGCGTCCTGACTCACACTAGACATTGACGTTGACTTACGAGCGATTTACGTTCTGACTAGCTGGTCGTGAATATATCTGGTCGTGCATTGACCATATATTTATTAAGAGTATTTTTTTATCTTTTTATCAATATTATAGCTTATTTACACCATCTTATGAATTTTTATAATTTATTTTTTCTGTTAAAAACAAAACTATAATCTATAATAACACACAGTACATAATGTAAAAATAATACTGTACTGTAAATACAAAAATACAATCTAAAATCAATGTCAAAATTAATACAAATAAAAAATACCAAATTTTTAATCTTTGCTTCTGTTCCGTTATGGATAGACAGGGACGTTTTACTGGATTGACACAGGAGATGTTTCCTTGACTATAAATGTGCTGTACCTTGTTTAAACATCTCGTTTCGTTTATTTCTTCATATATCTTATGAAAAAATCGTACAAAACCTTGAAAGATGTGTTCAAACTTTGTAAATAATTCGACATTAGGGTCAATATTTCGCAATTGACGAAAGTTCAGATGCGAAAAACAATCCGATAAACGTTTTACAGTGAATTTCGTTGCTATATAGCTGTTTTTTTCACTTTTTCGCCTTTCATAAATGTGGTAAGTCGCATTAGTAATTTGTCGACGACCAAATTGTGGGATAAGTGTTTGAAACCATGAGAATCATTCGTAACCATCCAACGTATGCAGGCTCACAATCAGAAGGACGGGGTATCTTAAAAAGAATGGTTACAGTTAAGTTTTCGAAATGAAATACCAAAAAAATTGACTTGAACACATTTTTTACGTAAACTTTCCAATAAAAATAACTAAGAAAATAAAGAAAGTCAGAAGTCAAAACTTCAGTCGCATAAATCATCGATGCGTGTTAATGTTATAACGGAACCTAAAGAGAAAGCGAATAAAACATAAAATACTGTCTACTAAGTAATCATCGGTGCACTACTGTGAAATGCCAGGGACTCCCAATTTCTCAGTGCCCCCTGGTAGCACAACATCGGCATACGTCGTCGGCGAGTCTTTTGACCGTTGGAGCTTTGTTTATATATATATATATTGGTAACGCAGTGATGTTTAAATTAAAAAAAAAATTGTATCCCTTTTAAATTATTCATCAAATTTATTTTTAGCTCCATACTTAAAGACACACTTTCTAAGTTTTACTGGGCCAACAGTCTTTCTCAGCTTCCCTGTATATATGACAGAAACTTTCATGTTCTTTCACGAAAATCGTCTATGAAAACCAGCATGTTCCATTAATAGTTAGTTTAACACTTGAGTTATTTTAATATACAAAACATCGATGGTGTAGATGTAAAGATTCAATGCTTGGATTAAGATTTCGTCTTTAGAAATGTTCTTTAATGATTCCATCCCATAAACATTTCACTGTAAATACAGAAAATATATCATTTATAGTTGACTGATTCCCCAAGCTTATTAGCGTTTCATCTGAAATCTTTCGGTAAGTATATTCATTGAAAGTTTAAAGATACTATTTTTCACACATGAAGGGACAACTTTAATCCGTCTTTCATCAAAGCAAAATGTCTAACATTTGTTGTACTGAATACACTTTGACATCAATACAACAAAGCTTATTTCAAAATTTGAGAAAACAACCGTATAATTACTCCTTTAAGTTGAAAGCAATTAAGAGGAATGTTATTTTAATATTATATAACGTTAAATAATCTTAGAGTTAAATAATCGTGGATATTTCAAAGTGTAAATGTACATGACTTTTTATTTAAAAAAAGTATCTCAATCTAATATTAACTATGATGTTTAAGAAAACTAACTGATATTGTGTGATAGAACCCCATTATATATCAGCATTTTAGTTAAACTACAAATGAATAAAACTATACAAATATTACGAAAAGTATTTGTCACCATAACAAAAACTCTTTAAAAAGTTTATTTTATTCTATCGATACAATGTTTCTTCGCAAATTTATATCCAATACCATTAATTTTTACGCATGTAGTGAAACTAACTGAGATATTTTCTTATTTAGGTATTATAATTTAATTTATATGCCAAGAAATCGGAAACAGCATAAAGTAATTAATTTATAATTTATTCTACTACTTCTGTGATGCTCTTGTCAAAGTTTATTCAATGTCACTGTCTTCATGTATGTAATCTAAATGTTCTCTAATATAATTATGTTTTAGGCTGTATTATGTTTCTCTTATAAGAAAACATTAGTGAATAATACTAAATATTTCTTTTACATACACTTTAATCTAACTGTAACTTAGACATAATTATACCCAAATTTTATTTGGTACCACTCATATTATATATGAAGTGAAATATTGTGTTCTATTTTCTGGATGTTGACATAGCTGTTTCGTTTATTACCACATTTTAGGAGAGAATATGAAGTAATTCATTTGCATGTAATTGAATTTATCACTTTGTGCTACTCGTGTTTCTTTCTCTTCCAATTATTTTATGGTATTTCATTAAACATTCTGTAATATTTTCTGTTTCGGAAGAGTGCCTCTATATGACAGTGGCGACATACGTGAAATAAAATTTGACTGGTTTAGACGATTTTTGATAAAAACTACTAGACCAAACATTATGGCGAACCTATGCCAAAGCTAATGTTTGTTAACTTATCTCACTTGTACAGGCGAGTATCGCCAACTTCTGGAATATATGTTTGTCATAATTTCACAAAAACTTCAGTCTGAGTATGCAAGAGATTATCGGCCATCTTGTTCCACGTGCCTGAGATTTTTCATTGGATTGTACATAGGGATCCTGGACCGCTCCTTAACCAATGTTGGCGACTTTTCACTGTTTGGGATACGATGTTGGTGACGAATGCAATATCATTTTAATGTTCATAAACGTGATTTTGACTCAGAATACACAACAAAATGTTTGTGCATATATATACATTTTATGTATGTGCTGCAACTAATAATGCATTACTTTTATTTCTCATGTTTAATGGAATGTAAAATTAAACAATGAATGGCGGCGACAATCAAAATAAAGCAAACATACGTATTTTACAACATATTGCGTTCTACTGAACTTCCTATTTCGTGGCTCGACCTAACTTTTGTAGCAATCTCAAAATGCAAAAAAATTCTTTAAAGCAGCGATCCCTAACGCATGTATGAGCGCTTCGTGCACATGAAAATATAAAAAAAACATCACTGGATGCAGTAAACTTGTTGTGTAGTTAATTCGAAAATGCAAGAAAATTCAAGCCAGATATAAGCTCAAAACATTTAAAAGAATCATGTGATTAATATTGTCACTATTCTTGTGCAAAGTTTTGTAAATTTTGTAAATTATTATTTTTTTAATTATTCAGAATCATAATTAAATTGTCAAATTATTATTTTTAAATAAATACTTTTGTAATTTATTTCTGCTACTTAGTTATTTTTAAGTTACTAAAGTTTTACTATAAAAATATCTTTTAACGTAATTTAATCCGATAGCTTTATTACATTTAAATATATGTTTCATTTTAATTATTAAAATACAGCTCTTAGGTGATATTAAATATGAAAACTTAGCTTAATTTAGAAAAATCGAGTAAAACAGTACAGAGTAATTAATTAATAATAAAGATAGAAACAAAATTCTTAAAAATAGCCAAAAACAACGAGGATACATACCGTAATCTTTAGTTCAAGCGAACGGTATTCTGATCACTACATCATATCGTTCATCTTTTGGTTTTGACTAAAACGGTTTATGCAAATATTTCAATTTATGCAAGAGGGTTGTCATAATTGCGTGTGATTGAATATCATCAAGCACAGAAAAAGTGGGCACACTTTTTTGTAGCTTCTTTTGTGCGGTCAACGCTTCTTGTGTGAAGAGTACAGACTACCAATGTACGACCGTATGAAAACGTGCAGGTACAAGAAATACGGTAGCCGTTACAGGCTAAAGTCTAAGTATACATTTGGGCTTGTGCCGTCACTCTCATGCAGAGGAACCCTAGTTTCTATGATGGCTGTAATAATATCATAAATGATTAAATAAATGCATTGCTTAATATTTTAGTTAAAAGTTAAAACCTTTCACACTATAAAATCCTAATAATATTATAAACCCGATTGTGTGCGAATGTTAGGCTGAAGCCAGCGTCAAAAGGGAGAAATTAATGGCTCTGTAACTTTGCATATAGGTGGATTATAACCCGGAAATGACCATAGACTGGTTTTTGTTTATTTTATGCAAATACTTTTCTTAATAATTCAAAATTTGATTATTTTCATAGAGAATCAATGGACATTTTTAGATAAAATTTAACCATTTTACTTTATCGTTGCTAGGGCTTTGATCGTTGCCAATAAATAAAAATGCGGAAAAATAATTTTTCCTCAACAATTAAGTTTCAATTGATCGATTTTCACGTGAAAAATGAAAATATTTCTAAAGAAGATGAATTTCTGTGAAATTTGAAACAACAATATGGAGTATTTGTTATTATACATGAAGTATGAATATCGACATTAAAAAGATATTTTTCTGTCAAAAACTGCGTTATAATTAGAAAGAAGAATTAACAATAATTATATTACTAAGAAAAAGATTTCGCTGGAACCATGGAACAATGAAAAGGATCCTCCTTGGCGTGAACAAATATGACGTCATAAATAAAACATGTATTTTCAAATATTCGTAATATTACAAAGATCATGACTATCAGTGTATAATAAAAGTATTACATAATGGAGGTCATATTTAAGATGAATAACTGAAATATTTTTTTGATACTGATTAATAATAAGCTTGAATATCAGTTACAACAGATGTGAGTTTTCTGCTAAAAATCACGTCATTATTGCCAGGAAAAGAAAATTAACAAGAATTATATCATTGAAAAGAGATTTCTCTGGGATCAAAGGGACGTCATAATAAAACGGGATTTTTTAAATATGTTTCAAATGGAGCGTGTATCAATTTCATACATTAATAATCACTGAGTACAGTGAAAGAATAGAGAGGTAATGAACCGTAAAATCGGCTTGCAATATGACGCCTGTTATCGCTCAAATCATTAGCCCCAAGGGCTGACTTCATTGGGTGTAGAGAGGCTGCACGTGGAACAAGGACTGGATTCATTAGACGGGGAGAGGTTTTCAAAGCAAGCCGCCAGTTGTTTGGGCCGACTGTAGGGTTGCATTTTCAGCATCACGCCAAACATGAACATATCATCTCTATTTATTCACTGAACTCTGTGATTAATAATACAAGCATCAGTAAGATTATTAGGAAAAGAAAATTGAACACAAGTCTATTAAGTTAAAATCTGACTGTGTGTATTTCGCAACTACTCCTCTTAATGCGACGCTATTTACTTAATACCGGTTATCATTGATTCAAGGATGTCATATAAACTCTGAGAATTTAAAATTTTGAATTAGATTTCGAGATATTAATATTTTTTTTTGTAAATTTTAACGAAATTTCTCTAAAAACGGTACTTAAATTACTCCGTTTTTGTGGATAAAAAAGGAGAAATAAAACGGATTAATATATTTTTAGGCCATTTTCTCATTAAAACTGAAAAAAATTATTTTATTTTCAATTTGAATAGTTGGTGAAAAAAAAATCTTGATTACAGTAAAATTTCCGAAAAATAAAAACATATTTCCACATATTCAAACTTTATGAATCAATTTATTCTGCAGAGCAAAAATCGCCTGTCAGCATATTTTAAAGAAATCAAGATTTGTTTCAGCTATAGATTAAATCAAGAACACAAATTTGCTGTTACATGCAAACGTAACACTTGCAATTGCAAAGCTTTTTGCAACCCCAAATAACATGCAAACGCAACATTTACATGTAATTTGCACCCAAATTAATTTTAATTTGGACCGTAATAAATGTTAATTTGCAATGAAAATTACATGCAAAAATAATGTTTACATATAATTTTGAGTTGCAAAAAGCTTTGCAATTTAAGTGTTACGTTTGCATGTAATTTTGGGCTGCAAAAAGCTTTGCCATTGAAGCTCCTTGCATTTAGGTGTAGAATTATTACTCCCTATTCACAAGAATTGAATTTAAAGAAAAGGCGTATATTATTTGCAATGAATTATTTTTAAATGATTGCTGTTAAAACGTTTCTCAAAGTCGTTAAAAGTAAAATGGTTTATCAGATAAAATTGACATTTCTTTTTACCCAATTCGTCGATTTACGCGATTTTATTTGGCCGTCTCTTTTCCATTGGTTGCAGTTTTGTTTTCGCGGTTATTTCGCACAAAATTTTACTTTTTTTAAACTGATTTATGTCAAGGCCCCTATAACAAAGAAGTATCGTATTTTCTTCTATGAAATGTGATAAAGAGTTAGTTAATTATTTACGTTTTTAATTATCGGGTGTGAAATATTTTCCTTGATTAATACATTTATTTTATTTTGATATTACGTGAACGAAGTCAAGGGTAACAGCTAGTAATTTCATAAAGCACAATATGGTAATATGGTACTTCCTAATTTTCAGAAACATATCTATATGATTTACCTTGGAAATGACTTCATCTTTCGCTAAAATAGGAAACATTTTACTAAAAATTGCTCAGCACGTTGTCAGTAAGCTGCTTGGATGTGCCATATAGAAAATGAAGGATACCTAAACGTTTGTCCACATTTCAAAAATTCATACAAAATTAACAAATTGCCATATCGAAGTACGGTTTGCACCATAAGACTTTTCAAAGTGTCGTATTTTTTGTAGTCAAAGCAAAAAATGATACAAATTCTTTTTTAATTATTTTTTTGTCATATACGTTACAGCTATTTAACCCTTTAGCGAGCGGTGGTCACAAAAAAGGACACCTAATTTTAATTCCTAAACTGACAAACGGCACCAAGAATACTTAATTCAAATTTTCCTTTTATAAAGTAAGGGGAAATCAGCAAGTTATTCTTTTCTAAGGAAATCGTTTGTAAAATCTGGTGCTAGTCCATTATTTCATTATTTTACAAACAGATTTACTCCGCGCCGGAAAGGGTTAACGAATCTTCTGCAGAAAACTACAGTCCGATACGACACTTTGTTATTTTTTTTTTTTTATAAATCCTTGAAATTTGAGTTTACATATGGGTCTCTTTAAACTATATCTTATATTTTGCTACAAAACATCCGACTTTTCACAGGTTTTTTGGTGCACATCCCGCTCCGATACGACAATTTTTAAACTCTTATGAGTTTTTGAAATGTGAAAGGATTTATAGGATACCACATACAAAGAAGTGTATAAGGACCGTCCCAAAATCCAGAAGAAAAATATACTTCTATCATGAAAACTGACTTGTGTCTTTGAAAATTTCTCCACTTTTCAGGAAAAGAAGGTAGCTAAAATGTAGTACGTGGTAGCAAAATATCTTATTTTAATGGAAAACTATGTTCGATTAGTTTCTAGTGCTGGTTGTCACAATTAATCGGCATACAACTAATCTAAATTTGTGTAACATAAATGCCAACTTATCGTGTCCTGGTCGGCATATCTGGTCGAAGTAAAACATTACCGCTCACTCCCTCACAAATCCAATACACAAGAACAATTTTCTCGAGAGAAGATATTCGCTGTTCAATTCCCAGCTGTGGCAGAAAATTACAATTACGTCCTAATCACTCGCATAAAATATTAAATGTAAGGCCAAGAGTGAAAATTATAGAGAGATGGTGTAAAAAAGGGATAAGGTGTATGCTTGTAAAAGAATTCCCGTTCGACGTTGAACCGTTTGATGGTGCAAAAAATGCCTAAACGCCAAAACATGGTACACTTGATTTTTTGAAAATGCTAATTACGGTAAAATTGCAACAATGGTTCAACTTTTCATCCATCTTATTGTAATATGTAACAGATTGTCAGAATTATTTTATACACTCTCAATATACTGCTTTAGAACACGGTGGTATCCGGTTGGTTGTCAAATGGAACAAACGCCAGCTATAAATCAAGAGTCGTCGGATTCAATCCCAGTCCGGCTTTTATGACCATAATTTGTTGGGTTCCACTTTAAAGAGAAGCCCCATTCAGGTTAGTCTCGTTTTTAAAACAGTTGCTTCATAGTTTAATATTTTACCAGTTCTCGGTTCAACATTTGGCCAAATCATGCTACAATATTTTACAAAGTCATGGTTCATTATTTTATCAATTTGTGGTTCAACCTATAACAGTTAAAAGGTCAAACGAAGCACAAAATGTTTGAAAAAAGTTATACCATCTAATGGTATTAAAAAAATTTCACGGGGTTTTGGTGAAAAATGTAATTAAATTTTTAACAGTGTAAGGTCTTCTAGATGATGCACCACCCAGAAGAAAACTCATGCTACAATAGCTAAATAAGCGGGAAGTTTATTTATTAATTTTTTTATATATTATAAATGTTTATTTAAAAATAATGAAAACATACCCAAACATTTGGCAAACACGCTGTTAAAAATTTGGTACTAGTTTGTATGGAATTTTGGTATTATAGCATCTGTAAATCATAAAATGGTCAAACATTTTACCTTGATTTGGTGTTTTATATCCAGCATAAAATAGTCCTATAACTCAATAAAAGTTAAAATTTCAGTGCAAATTCACCTTGTTTAATAATTAAAAATTCATTAAGATACAACTAAATGTAAATATATTGCTTGAAGGTGCTAAAAATATACATAAAAACATTTAAAAGCACATTAAAGTTACTTTTAAAAATTCCAAAACGTTTTCAACCGAAAACCCGGTCGTCATCAGTGGAAAAACTAATTCTGTTGAGTTGAGTTGTTACATCTTTGCATTTTCTTGCTTGCCCGGAATAAACTATTTCACTTCAAGGGTTTGGAAATAAGGTGGGATGGGAAAGGTAATCATTGATGCATTAATTCATTCCAGACTGCGTGGATATCATATGATAATACATCGTTACAGACTATTTCTTTTTTAGACATTATTTCAAGAGACTCTCTTATAATTGCTTCCAGGTGATAACTGTTATACCTAAAAAGAAATTACAGCTTAATGTACTATTATTTAATTATTTAAGTGAAGCAGACAATCTTTTTAAAACATTTCACAATCCTGTGATTGCATCCACTGCAATACTAATATTTGGTTCAATTAAATACCAAATTTTCAATAAGGTACCATCATATTTTTTTTTTTTTTTTTTTTTTTTTTTTTTACCAGCTTAGACGTTAAAAACATCATTTGTTACTATCATGTATACAATGCAAGATAAAAGTGAATAAAGAGTTAAAATTCAGTTAATTCAATAAATATAATTTAATTAGATTCATAATTTCGATTACTGTATATTCCGTTGTATAACGTGTGGCTCAAACAAACATATTTTGAACTAGAAAATATTTTACATAAATAAAGTGAAATACTTACGAATATTTCTGAGTAATATTCTGTACTATTTCTGAGTCTAAATATGTTTGTTTCAACCGGAATATACAATAGATGTTTACAAATTGTACTATTTTTCTACGGTTTTCAAGACTATAATTCAAAATAGTTCCCTGAAAATTCAATTTTCCCAATTTTCTGTAACACAAATTTATTTTAAAAGAGTTTGTAAGACAAATCGCGCATTGGATGCAACAACGTCATCCTTCAAAAATAATCCGTTTTGAGTTATTTGAATAGTTCAAACGTATTTTTTGTAAACTTTAAACTGTTTTTGGATACGATGCCATTTTTAATGCCACGGCAGTTTTAACCCTCTAAGCGTGTGGAACGTATTATTCTGTTCACTAAGCTCCAGGTTTCACTGCAATATATGCAATGTTTAAGATAATATAATTCTATAGATTTAATGAATTTTCAAAACATTGAAAAATGATTAATACTCTCAAGGGTTACATTCATATTTGTAATTAAGTTTTATTTATAATGCTGAAAGAATCATATTTTTTTAGCATTTAAAACAAAATGCAGAGAAAACAGCATTACAATTTTACCCTTTTTCAAAACGTTCAGAGGGTTAATGGTTTTGTTTTAAAACTATTAGACTCACTTGTATATATAGACCGTTATATATATATATACTGCGTCCTCGGGTAACACGTGCCCTCTGATTTTTAATAACTCATTTTAGGGAAAATAGGAGAAAACATTTCAAGCATTTTATTTTTATATTTTAATTCTATGAAAATCAAACGGTTAGTGCTAAAACTGCACAGTTTTCACAATGTATTGCATATTAGTTTCACAAATTTAAATACGAAATTGTTACCCAATGATTATTATGCAATGATAAATGGTTCTATGTTCAGAGGTAAGTTAAATGTTAAATACTCACGTATCACCTGGATTTTGTGGTATAACACTCTGTTGTAGAGACTAGTTTACTTCAATAATTAGAGAAATTGCATCTATCTATAACGACTTACTATCTAAACAAAACTTGTATTTTTTTAATAATAAAATGCAAATATTCCATAAAAGTCGAAATTTTGGAAAAATTCAAAAAACATAATTTTCAAAAAGCATAAATATTTTCAAAGTATGTTAACTAAAAAATTAAAATTGTATTAATTTCGTTTACATTCAGTTGCTATACAAGTTATTAAAATTTCGTGATTGTTCGTGCAAGTTGCAAAATAATCATTTTGATTAAGTCTTTAAAATAAGCATTCTTTACGGTATATATATAGCAACGGCTGAACTTTTGTTTTGATGCAAATCTGGTTTGTCTAAAGTATTACAAATCAACTAAATTTTAATTTCGGTGAATAAAAAAGGAGCGATTGCTTCGTCTATTCACAGGCAATCGACCGTTTAAGTACTAAGTTATAAACTACCCGCTCAGGGTAGTTCAAACATTTAATTCGCGAGTAAAGAAAACTAAAATATTTCAATTGCTTTTATTTTAAATGATACATTTTTAGTTGTGACGTTTTTGTGTCTAATGAATGTTATATTTAAAACCTTCTATTTGCTAAGCAACAAAAAATGTCAACATTTGAAATTCATGTAGTTCATTATTTTTGCATTAACATCTGAAAAACGTTTCACACATTTTCTTTTTTTTTTTTTTAATTATGCGTATTATTTTTTCCAGTTCCTATTGTCGATTGTTTGATCGATTCAAAGACTTTGACAAAGACACTGACTGACCTTACTCCTTAACTACTAACTTTAAAACTGAGCAACAGAAGATGGTTCAAATATTTAGTTCGCGACTAAAATAACTAAAATATTTCAGTTGAACTTTTTACAAAATTATGCATTTTAAGTTGTGTTGTTTTCGTATTTAATAGACGATATCTTTAAAATCCAAGAGTTATTTTATTTACTTTATACATATTTTTCACACATTGACTTTCCAAGCGTATTTTGAAGAAATCTAGTCGGAATGTTAGTATATTTTTTATTTATTTATTGTATAGAATTAAACAAAAAGTATTATCTTTTATATGTTGACATATTTTTTTCAACACGATGCATATTGGATTTGGATGTATCCAAACAGGTTTTAACTTCTAACCCTTCCCCCATAATCTTGTGTAAAAATAAATAAATAAATAAATTCCTTTTGTGATACACTGTAAAAAATATTAGTCAAAAATTACAGTACATATACTGGCAACTTTCTGATCAGTATATATATCATAATTTAACTGAACTCTGTACCATAAAATATTTAAAGTGTATGTACCGGCTGCTCTCCCCCCCCCCTCTCCTCAGGCCTGCACTAGAGCTCCTATAATAGAGGCTGACGCATCCTCGCAAATTTGGTGCTCAAATTGAAGTTCAGTCGAAAAACCAAGCTAATCAGAATCTGTTCAGCCAATCAGAACCGAGTCTTAGGCAAACCCAACTCCGGCTGCGGTATATTGATGCTGAACTGAGCACCAATAATCCGAAACAAAATGGATATGCGTTGGCTCCTATTATAGGAGTCTTAGCCTGCAAGCATTATGTAACAAGAGCAAGAGCATCACTTCAGGGGTTGCCGTACACCGAGGCAGGGCTACCAGGTTTTTCCTTACTGAAAAATAATTATTTTACGGTATAAATAGCGATTTTTTACTGAAAAACAACAATTTTACGGTATAAATACCGTTTATAATCGAAATGGCACATAAACGGTTTTTTTACGTTTAATATACCTTAGAAGTACGGTACTCATACCGTTACTCATACCGTACTCATCAACTCATACTCATTAACGGTACAAGTACCGTAAATTTACGGTACATCTACTGAAAATTTACGAATTTTTTTTTTTACAGTGTACCTTTTTTTTACTAATGAACTATCAACTGTCACTCAAACTACAAAATTATCATGCATTTACAACGTGTTAACTTACTGTGGGCACCAAAATACTATTCTGCAAAAACGAGAAAATTCATGTCGAACGTCTAATAGCACACAACGAACCAAGAGTAATTTCGTTGCTGGCAGTCACCATGTGAAACAACAAAAGTTATCAAAATTTAAAAATCGTGCAAGTCACTATCAAGTAGTAACTTCTGAATTTCATTTCACATTTTTTTCTTTTTAATGTGAATATTTTTTACAGTCCATGTCTTCTATGCTACATTTATTTTGATTATTAAGTGAAATGCAACTGAATTGCATAATAATCCTTACTTAAAATTTGCATATTCATTTCGTAAAAATACGATTACTTAAATCAATTTCAATGATTTAAATTCCTTCAAAATATCTCATTCGCCTTAATTTTAAAACTAATCATCAGATTTTAAACATATTAGAATTCGATAGTTACGAAGCGTATCCATTTACTTGATGGAATAATGAAAGATAGCCATTTGCGAATTTAAAGCTTCCATTAATACCTTCCCTATAGTTAAATTCTTATAGAATGAATTATTACGATAATGAGCAGTTAAATTGTAATCACAAAATACTAATATTTATTTAAATTTTTAAGGTTGTTAATATTAATTTTCACGGTTATTATTATCTTAATTAAATACATGTGATAATAATTTTTCTTTAATTTTAAGTGCGCATTTTTGAGTAAAGTGGTTAAAGCATTGTTTTTTTATCAAAAGAAAAAAATAAAAAATTTACTATGTACATTTTGAAAGTTGTATGCAATTCAAATATTTCAGCTATTTATGTGTACTTAAAAGGAATTGGTAAGCCAGAATAAACTTATTACTATACAGAGAAAAACTTAATGACTCGTAAAGTGTACGTATAAAATATATTCACAGACGAAATATTTTTTATATAAAATCTATGTAGACGTTTACATGCTTGCAATTAAAACTTTTAAACTTTAGTTAGCATTTTAGTGCATATTGTTAGAATTACTGCCGATTACTCTACAAAGATTCTCCAACAGTGTTGCTTCCAAATCCTTGGTCAGTGAGTAAAAACAACTAAAGTATTTAATTTGGATTTTTTAAGAAACTTTTTATTTGGGAGGTTACTATACTTAATGAGCGATATCTTTAAAAAATATATTTAACAAAATTTCATCTTTTAAGCAACAACAACTACATCAAAAAATCTATCAACATTTGAAGACCATATTATTATTTATGGAGTACTAAAGATTGAAAAACTTATCACACATTTTTCTTTAAAAAAATATGAATATTCTGTGTAGTCCCCATTTCTTCTGCTGCATTCATTTTTATGCCATTAACACATTAAATAACGCTATATTAGCAGCGTAAAAAAATAAGAGTTCTTATACATATTTTTTAAATAAATTAGGTACTTCTAATGTAAAAAGTGTTGTCTAAGAGATTTTTTATCCAGAACATTTTTAATAGTAATTTTCTGATATTTTATTGACGTAATTTCTATCATTATATAAAGCAAAAATAACTATTCAAACTTTCTCGTTGGAATACACAATTTCTGAATAAAAAATCCGCCAGATTTAACAACACAGTGACGAAACTAGTTTAAACTTCACCCGGGATAGTACACTGGCGCCCTCTCCTCTTTCTACAAATAATTTTAGAATACAATTTTACTAAATAATTTCTTAATGTAGCTAAAGTGTAACACACAACTTACACATACTAGGGGGTTCTGCTCCCCTACGAGCTATGCTCGTGAACCCTCGTCCAGACCAGACCCTGAAGGCTGTAGAAATAAGCTATTTTGCTCTAATAAAAAAAGGAAAATCCCGATTACGGAAGATTAAATGACGTTATCACGAACAGGGATGATCTTTTGACATAGAGTTGCCATTCATTTCCCTTTGACAGAGGGTTTTGTCGATTTCCAAGTAGCTGTAGCAACAATCAACAAAGTAATAAAATGTATTACACATTTGAAAATCAACTTGTACAAAATGGTTAATTAAACAATATCTCTACCTCTCGGACTTTTATATTAACATTTAAAGTCTATTAAAAAATAAGACGGAAAACAAGTAAATAAAAGCACGTACGAATTGGTAGATTTTGTGATGATTTGGCTACTACTATCAATGCCCGCCAAACATTGATAATTACCAAAACAATGTTTATTTGTGCAATTAATGTATCAGTCAAATGTAATTATTATTTTGCTGAGTAAAGCAGGTATAGGTTATACATAAATTATTTTCTTTATTTTAATTCACCTTCGTGCATATTTTTCGTTATCTCTGTAAACATTGAAATGATTTTTCTTTTTCGACGCTTTATGAAAATCTTTTCAAATATGTTCAGGGGTTTGCCGTACACCAAGGTGGAGCTACCAGCTTTTTCCTTACTGAAAAATAATTTCTTTACGGTATAAATAGCGATTTATTACTGAAAAACAATCATTTTGCGGAATATCACGTTTTAAATACACTGTTTTACATATAAAATAATTTCCCTCATTTAACGCTTTGCATTTAATAATTTAATAATTTTAATGTTTTCTTTCTCTTTAAATATTTACATCTAAGTAAAATGTTTGAAAGAAATATTATTGTTACGGCTTTTTAAATGTGACGTAATTTTCCCCCCTTAACCCTTTCCGGCACAGACAAATTCTGCTTGTAAAATTCGAAATTACTGACTGACACCGGAATTTACAAACGACTTTTCTCGAAAATAAGAACACCTTGAACAGGTGAACAGTTTATCATTCAATGGGGTTCCTTGTTTGAGAAAAAAAAACCCTGGGTATGAGTTTATGTATATCATATCATGAGAGAGCTATAAAAAAAGTTTAAAGTATATAAAAGTAATGAAAATGTAAAGGAAAAATGTTAAATAACAGTCTAATGTATGAAGAATAATATAAAATAAATTTAAAGTAATAAGAGAATGTAAAAGAATGTATAATAATGCGATAAAAATAGGTCTATTACAATTTACTGAAAGGAAAAAAAGAAAAATGCGTTTAAGATGAGATAGATGGCGCAATGAGTCCACAGACGGGAAATAGCTAGAAGCATTTGTTTTGAGAATGAAATGAGGGGTTTACGAGATTAGAATGTGGAAGCAATATACGATAGAGGCGATGTATAAGTAAAAATAAAAATGAGAAAGTAAAAAGAAATATGTTATCTGTTCAGAACAATTTCGATTGCGAATATATTTTGAGTAACGTAGCGTAAAGTGATTCTCTAAAAAAAAAAAGGCATTTCAAAGCCATACATTAAAAAATATAAGGAATAAAGTGGAGTATAGGTGTATTTAAAAATACGTAATTTTTTTTTTAATGTATTAAAAGAAATACATAAGATTTTTTTAAGACAGAAAATGGTAAAGTATTAGCACAAAGATTATTCATCAATAATAGTAGAATAGTGGGGGTTTTTCGTATGTATAGGATCACGAATGTCGTAATCGGGAAGTTCATAAAGAATTTCGTTGGGGGTTTCTACAAATTGCCGTAGAATTTACGCGAGAGAAATTTGATGTGTCTAGCAAGTGAAATAGCTTTAAGGTCACTACGGATAGTGGAGTTACGGAGATATTTGGATCCGTTTCGGATCAGACGGAGTGTTTTGTTGTAACAGTGTTTAAGGAGGTCCATATTAGTGTTAGCAGTGCATCCCCAGATTGGACAGGCATATGTGATGACAGGTAATACACATGAGTTAAAGAGAAGCATTTTATTTCTAAGAGAAAGTTTAGAGCTAAGAAAGAGTGGTGTTAATGAGTTGAATATGCCGGTAGCTTTTCCGAGGATGTTAGTAATGTGTTTTTTAAAGGTGAGTCTTTTATTGAGTGTTGCGCCAAGATATTTAGCATTGTCGCTCCAGGCGATTGTGCTAATTAAGAACACCTTATTTTAAGCTTTAATTGTATAAACAAAATTTTATTAAAATATTCTTGGTGCCGAATGCAAGTTTGGAATTGAAATTAGGTGTGCCCGGAGTGGGACCACTGTGCCGGAAAGGGTTAAATGCTTTTCATGTGTAACAATTTAATTATTTTAACGTTTTTATTCTCTTTTAATATTCACGTGTAACTATATTTTCAATTGTAAAATCTTTGGAAACATTATTATTTGAAGTTTTTTTTAAATTTGGCAACAATAGATAAAAAAATTATCAGATAAATGAAATTTTGTACAACGTTTTTTTATAAAACTAAAATTAGACAAATTTAAAAAATGATTGCACTCTGCACACCATAAAGTAGTCAAGTATGTGTTTGCGAAAAATGGTTGAATTGATCTCATAAGATTTTTTAGCAGAATTTTATTTATCTTATACTTTTTAACGGATATATTTTGTCTAAATGTAACATTAAATAGTTCTTAAAATAATTTTTGATTTAAACATCATCTGTTTCTGTGTACTTAGCTTACCTTTATCTATAAAACTATCAATTTTCCTGTTTTTATACGTAATAGGTATTTTTATGAGCCTATGAAATCAAAAGGTCACAATAAATTCATTTACGGCACTGCAGCTGCAGGGCATTAGTTACTTTTTTGTTTAAATAAAGAGATACGTTTTTAATGTGCAAATTGTTTTGTATATTAGCGCATGTTATGTATATAATTTTGTATATAATTTTTAATATGGTAACTTAACTAAGTATACAATACAAAAATTACGGAAAAGACATGACAGTTATCAACTAATCAAAAATTTACAAATTTATTTTCCTTCAAAGTTTATTATTATGCCATTATAAGACAATTTACGAGTTACAGATACTTAAAAATATACATTAAGTGAGTTAATCGTTGCTATTTTGTTAAATTCCTCAAAAATGTTTGTATCTAATTTCAATTAATTTGAATTTACTAAAACTTTTTTCGTTGAAGACGATGAATACAAGCAGTGCAAAAAAGACTTTGGGACGTGCAGAAAGCAGAAAGATTTTGTGAAAAATCTTTACACATCATTGTAAGTTTTAATAGATCAATTACTGAGCTTGATTTAATTTTTGAATGTAACTGCGGATCTAATAATATTTGAAATTTTCTATAAATAGTATATCTGGCAAGAGTCGAAGCAAAGTTGATCTGATAGTAATACGATATTTAGTATAATATAATAAAAATAATATTAGTATAATATAATATAAATCTCATTATCGAAAACTAATTAATTTTTTATTTTAAAATTCTAAGTGATCTTAAAAAATGATTGTAACAGGGAATTTATTTCATTGCACTAGGGTAGCCTTAATTTTCGTTCTCTTAATGGTAGTATTCGAAGGCAACTTTTATACAAATTTCTTTAAAAAGTTTATTTTGTTACTTTTATAATGATAATAAAATGTTGTGCAATTATTACATTACTAATTCATATCAATTTAATATATTGGTTGAAAAATTTACAAAATTTAAATTAATCAATACTCATTAATATCCAAGCATTCTTTGTCGATAATTGATTTATTAAGTTGTCTTAGAAATTTGTTGATATATATTTCTTTTTGAAGCTATATATTCATTAATATTATATAGTATTTCATCTTTAAAAATAGACATTAAAGGTAAAACATTCCCTGAGAGTTTTAAAAAGTTCTCAATCATTAAATTTAAAATAGGGTACAAAAAATATAAAAAACGACAATGCAATTTTTTTTATGTCCTTTCACATTCAACTTTATTGGCGGCAATATCATATGTGTATTTACTCAGAGCGGATAGATTTTTAAAGCATCACATAAAGGTTGAGATTGAACTAAACGAGTAACCAGATTCATTCATTGTACCATCATAAAGATTAAAGATATCGTCTATGGTCAATGCACAGGAAAATAACATGTTGCACAGAATTATAAATTTTCAAATTGGACCTAGCCATAGTTAAGTTGTCGATAAAAGTTCACATTCTTGAAATGAAACTTTGTTTACCTCGGTAGAGTGTCCAGAAAAATGTGGTGGTTTTCTAAAATAAGTGATGGTTTTATGAAAATGGTGATGTTAGAATCGCTGAATTAGTGACGTGTTATTTCAAACACTTGCTTGTACAAAAAAAAATTGCGACGAAAATCGTCATTTTAAATTTCCGTTATTCTCTACATATAACATTTATGAAACGCTACGGGAGAAGCTAAAAATGTTAAATTTCTTCGAAGGAATTTGTTTTGTGTAAATCGGACCAAAGCGTTAACCCCCTCCCTCCCCATATCTGCCAATATAACGAATAATTTTTTCAAGAAAACCACCTTCTCCTACATTAGCGCAACCATTAAAAAAAGAAAGCCGCCAAATAGCAGCCCTTCCCATCCTCAAATTTAAATATATATCTTAATTAGTTATCTTAATTTTTCTTGTTCGTTCGTAAAAATTGGCAATTATTTCCTTTCATTTTCGCAAACTAAATGGACCTAGAAAGATAAGGATTCGTTCAGAAAAAGTAATAGTTTGAGATGTATGAAGAAAGCCAAATAAATGTATCCAGATTGCAGCCTTTCCCATCCTCAAATTCAAATCTATATCTTAATTAGTTATCTTAATTTTTTTTGTTCGTCCGTAAAAATTGGCAGTTATTTCCTTTCATTTTCGCAAACTAAACGGATCTAGAAAGATAAGGATTCGTACAGAAAAAGGGGTAGTTTGAGATGTATAAAGAAAGCCAAATAAACGGATCCGGCAATAAATAATAGTATACGTAAATCTAATCTGAAATATTTAGTATGGAGATGTCTGCGTGGAGAGCTCAGAAAACAACTGGCATGCTCTTTGTAAAATAAATGTTGTCCTTTATCTCTCTTTCTGATCTGCCGAAAGTAAATTTTATCAGTCATCCAAACTAAAATAAAATATTTTCAAATGCATAATTTCAATTTTAATGTTTATATAATTCCTTATTTTTGCGCCCATTTTTCTTCCTCATTTTTGTGCTCTCACTTTGCAGCACACGTAGCAGCTGCCCCGCCTGCCCCTCAGTTTTGTCACTGTGATTATAAAGCTGTTGAAACTTCCAATAATAATTAACCGTTTAGAAAATATAATATATTTCCGTAACAGGAGCTTCGGCGTCTAGAGCGAAGCATGTAATTGGATTGCAAAAGAAGCAGTGGTTTTTTTTCTCTGCCATAAACGTAATTGCGGTTAGAAAATATTAATAAAAACTTCATTTTGTTTTATCATACTGCAAACAAATTTATAAAAACATATAAATAATAATCAAAACTACATATATATTGATAAATTAATCTTAAAATTAAAAGAATACTCTCATTCGAATTTTAACATCTGAAACAAAAACTATATATAAAAAGACAGGCCTATGTTTTTCTATTTTTTTTTCTAAACATTGACTATGAAATACAGCGGACAAGTTTGAGGTAACACTGTATTACATTTTCTATACTTTATTCGTGTATATTTTTATATGTTTCATATATTTTTTTCAGTATTAAAAAGGCTTATTCCATCGAAACATTTACTGCTGCCGCGAATATAATTCCAAAAGTTCAATAATAAGTTTAAAATGTTCTTGATTATTTGATTCAAATAAAGCAGTTTTCACATATATCATACACGGAAAGTGCATGATATATGTGTCTTCTCCTCTGAACTCTTTAACTACTTTTCACGCTGCTATTACCACATGTTCAAATTATTGAAAAACGGTCATTATCTTTATTCCCTCTTTATTAACAGTCTTATACGTGTATTAAAATTTATATAAAAGAGCCACGCCATCTATACGCTTAGTATACATGGTGATTCATAAGCAAGTATACAAGTTCCAGATGCTGTAAAACAGGAGCAGTTGAAGGCACGTTGCCCAAATGCAAACTGTAAAATAAGTGTACTCATAAAGTTTTTTTTTCCGTTGCTGTACGAAGTGACATAGGCAATAGCTAGCGTGTCACGCGAATATCAGTAGAAATGGCTGCGTCTGCAGTGGAGAAGGAATTTTGTGTTCTTGAATTGAGCAAAACGGAATCTGTCACTATTGTGCAACGACATTTTCGAACACGATTGGGAAAAGAACCTCTAAACAGAAAATCCATTTTTGATTGGTCTAAAAAGTCACATGACACACATCAAACCGGTAATCCATTTCTCTCTCTCTTTTTTTCCTCCACAAATTGCTTGTAGTTTCAACAATCATTGTTCTGGTTAGAGATTCTTTTCCAAATTGTGTTCGAAAATACCGTTGCGCAATGGTGCCATATTCCGTTTTGCTCAATTCAAGAACGCAAAATACCTTCTCCACTGCAGCCTCAGCCATTTCTACTAATATTCACGTGACACGCTAACTATTGTCTATGTCACTTCTCACAGCAGCAGGGAAAAAAATTTATGAGTACACCTACCTTACGGCTTGCATATTTGGGGAACGTGCCTTAAACTGTTCCTGTTTTACAGCATCTTGAAGTTGTATACTTACTTATGAATTTACCCTGTATTATGAAAGAACACGGGTGATTTACGGAAAATAAATGTTTTTTTTTCCTTTTATATATTATCTATCAACGTTCCTAAGGAAGTTTTCAGTTTCTAAAGTAGCTTCCACGAAAACTACTTTTTTACTGTAACATTTCACTATGCTCAAGTTTCTTCTTACAAGGAATTTCAAAAATTCATTTTTGATGTTTCAGTCATAATTTACATTTACTCCTAATGTAATCATGTAACATAATTTCTCTTATAGTTCTCATCAGACGAAGTTTCGTTTCTTCCTTTTTTCTAATAATTTTTAAACGCATAATTTTTTAATAATTTATCCAACTTATTATATTTTTTTGTTTCAAAGGATTATCAATAGGTTGCCTTAAATCTAACTTTGCGTAATGCTCTCCTTTTTTTAATAACAATAATCCACATCGATTTTCAAGCGACTGAAATGCGTACACTGCTGTACTTAAAAATCAATAAAAAAAGCCGTTAAAAACAACAATTAATCACTGTAACTAATAGTCATGCCGTTTCCCACAAGATCTTTCATTTTCTGAATTTACATTATATGTTAAATGGCACCTTTATTAACTGATAACCCATTCAAGTCTTTACTGTAGCTGGCTCCCAGACAAAAGAGAGGAAATGCAACCACAAGCCGACGAAGCTCCCCATGATAGAAATGTGTCTACTATTCCTTTTTACATCGGGTTTAGAATATGTTGTTAATGAAAATGTCATTTTTAAATATACTTTAAAAATGAAAATTTGATAAAAGAAATACATATATATTTTTTTCTTTTTTACTTGAGATAGTCGATAAAAGAAAACTTTTCGTTTAAAAAAAATAAAAATCTTGGAAAAAGTAGAAAAGTGAGAAAAAAGTATATGTTCTGAAAAGTTTATTTTAAATATATACAATGTTGTTTGATTTAAAATAATAATTATCATAAATTGCTGTAAAATCTTTTGAGGAAACAACAACAACTAAAAAAAAACCCCATCAGTATATGTACCCCCAACTGGAGCTTTAGCGACTAATGGCTTTTAACTGAAATGCGACTAAAATTCGTAATACTCCCTTCTTAAAATTAGCATATTCATCTCGTAAAATTAAGATAATTAAAATCAATCTCATTAATTTGGATGCATGCAGAGTGTCATTTTAATTTTCCATCTAATCATCTAGATTTTAAACAAATTTAAATTCCTTTCGGCATAATTTAAGATAGGAAATATATCCATTTACTAGATGAAATAATGTGAGATGTGCATTTGTGAATTTGGAGTTTCCATAAAAGTTTTCTATAGTAAAATTATTTTAAGATGAATTTTCACAATTATTAACAGTTATCTTGAAATCATCAGATAGTAGTTTATATGTAAATTTTTAAGGGTGCTACGACTTTTTAGGGAAAGGGGTTAAAACATTATTTTGTAACAAATATGTGAATATTAAAAAGTTTATGACGTGTTATTCCTTAATTCAAGGATTTGAATGTATAATTTGTTTTAAATATAACTAGTGAGTACGAATGAAAATGAAATTCATAACAGACAAAATAAAATTTATTTTGGCATTAATTAAAATTTAGAAGTACAGAGTGATTATAAAAAAACTATCCTGATATATGAGCCCATAACTGTCATACCATTCACAGAAACTGAAGGAAATTCTGGCCTAAAGTATTTTGAGGTATGCGCTCAAGAATCACGTGAAAAACAACAGTTAAATTTTAACAGTTACGGTTACAGTGACAAAATTTCGAAAATTTCAAATGGCAACACCTACTTTTCTTTATTGGAATGTGATCTTCGTAGTGAAAAATCATAAAAAGCGTTGAAACGGTACCTGTAGCACGAAAATCACCGGCGCTAGACAGATTAAGAAGAAAAGTGAAAACAACCAATAAAGGACAGAGAAGCAACAAAAAGTAAAACATTTTATTGTTCAGTGCTATTTACCATCTGCCGCATGTAAAGTGTCGTCGTGTGTAAAATGGAAAATGTACGAAACACAATAAAATGTTGTTTTCTTTTGCTTCTCTGTCCTTATTGGTTGTTTTCACTATTCTTCTTAGTCTGTCTAGCGCCGGCGATTTTCGTGCTACAGGTACCGTTCCAACGCTTTTTATGGTTTTTCACTATGAAGATCACATTCCAATAAAAAAAAAAGTAGATGTTGCCATTTGAAATTTTCAAAATTTTGTCACTGTAACCGTAACTGTTAGAATTTAACTGTTGTCTTTCATATGATTCTTGAGCGCATACCTCAAAATACTTTAAACCAAAGTTTCATTCAGTTTCTGTGAACGGTATGATAGTTAGAGGCTCATATATCGGGATATTTTTTTTATAATCACCCTGTATATCCATTTGATAGATAGGCAAATGGGCGATATGCGTTTCTGAATTTAAACGGTTATTGTCGGTTATTGTCTTAAGTGGCGAATTTTCGTGATTATTCCCAGTTACTTAAACTCACTACTTTTAATTTAAATGTTTTTAAATGTTAATGCTAGCTATATTTATTTTTGAAAAAAGTAGTTAAAACATTGTTTTCTCACAAAAGAAAAAAAAATAGTAAAAATATTATCTTAGTTTCAAGGTGAAGTTTTATAACATGCATGTAATTCTAGAATTATAATGTATTACTTGTATGTAAATGGTATAGATAAATCAAACCAAATTTATAATTATGATTAAGCAACCTTTATTAATGTATCTGAAAAAATGTCGTATGAAGAAAATTTCTAAACGAACGATTTTTGTTATATTTCACTTTAGTAAAAAATATTAATAACATGTGCAGTTCGTACTTTCTTTGATGCACTTATTTGGATGCTATTAAGTGAAACGCTACGAAACTTCGTAAAATTCCCTCCCAAAAATTTGCATATTCATCTTTTAAAATTAAGGTAACGTAAATCAATGTCACAAGTAAGATAACTTAAATCAATTTCACCAATACGATAACTTAAATCCATCAATTCAGAATATCTCATTCACTTTAATTTTCTAAAAAAATCATCAGATATTAAACAAATTAAAAAAAAAAATTGGCGTTAATTTAAAATAAAATGTATATCCATGTACTAGTTGGAATATTGGAAGATATGCATTTGTGAATTTGATTCATGTCTTCTAAAAATTCTTTTTAGGGTGAGTTTTCAGGATTATGGGTATATTTAGCAGATAGCTTGAATCAACAGATATTAATTTTTGTTTAAATTGTTACTGGCGTTAATATTTATTTTAAAGAACAGCAGTTGTGGCATTGTTTTCTAACAAAAGAAACTAAATAAGGAGCTTGTTTTTATCTTAGTTTTGGGATAGAGTTTTATAAATGTATGAAATTGAGTGATTTTAAATTGGTGATAGACATTTTCATATGAAGTTTTGAAACAAAAGAAGCCTCAAAATCTGGAACGTTTATTGCCTAGATAGATTTTTCGAATTTAAGTGTCAGTATATAATTGCAATGCATAAAATTTATATGTAATTGATTAAAATTTAAAAAAATATTTTCTGATGAAAATTTATCAATACCGTGTACATAAAAAAAAAATGCGTAGGTGGTAAAAGAATTCAGGCCACCTTTATTCAATAATATTTGGTTTTATAAACACCAATATAATCGTGATCGGTCAACAAAGTGTTAATAAGTTTAAATGAAGTTTGTGAGTAAAACTGAAAGTATTACCGTGTTTTTACTTTAGGAAATTTATTACAGTAATTAAGAAAGTTTAATTAATGAAATTTAAAAAAAGCATATTATAAACTGATACGCGAGAATTTTTTATATATAGAAATTTATAGCCTTTTTATGTACGCGGAAGATTTTGAAGTAAGTTATAATCATTTCAGGGACGAAAAAAAGTTATATTTGATTAACATTCATGAATCAAAGTCATATTTGGAAGTGCTCCATGCTAATTTTGACTTACTCAAAATCAACTGTTCAATTAAATATCCATATTTTAAATAAAGATAAAAATTTCTGTGTCTGTTTTCATACCTGGCACTAATATATATATATATATATATATATATATATATATATATATATATACATATATATATATATATATATATATATATATATATATACATATATATATATATATATATACATATATATATATATATATACATATATATATATATATATATATACATATATATATATATATATATATATATATATATATATATATATATATATATATATATATATATATATATATATATATATATATATATATAATTATAATATCTATGAATTTAAAAAAACATATCAAGTTCTATTATCATTCTACTTAAATCTCCAAGATAATTATATATATATGTGTGTGTGTGTGTGTGTGTGTATACACTTGATTATTTAAATATTTTCCCCCAAATAATGGATATTTCTAACATTTAATTTTCGTAGCATCGTATTTGTGAAATTTTAACTCTTATAAAGATTTCTTGAGATTAAGAGAATTTAAGAGATTAATGTACAGATTTTTGAAAAATATGTTATTATTCTCTCAAAATATATTCAAAATATAATTTACGTACAACATTTTAAATGTCTGTTTATAGGTTAATGCTTCGAAAAAGGGAGTTTAAAATTGTGTAGTGCATCGATTAATCGGTTATTCGATTTTCTACTACTTTAAAATGAATTAGATTTATGCATTAAAGTTTAGGTTCAAAAATTATTGTTATAGAATTTTCACTTCCAATACTTATTTGATTAACTTTGCGCATTTTCAGCGGCTTGTGTCCCCTTAATCGATTTTCTACTGCTTTTTTGAACTTTTTTTTAAAATTAATGTTGTAGTCTACAGTTAAAAGTAGGATATGTCGCTTCTAAAAATAAAACAAAATAAATATTTTTTTATTATACTTTCAAAAAGTGTACGTAGAAAAGTCCAAAATGCCACAGTAACTAGAAAATTAGTACAGAAACTTTTCCATAAACTTTAGACCGTTCACCTAATATTTAATGTTTTTATGCAATGTTCCTAATATTTTCATTTTTAGGATTTAATGTCTTTGTTTTGTGACTACTGATTGAACGATCTTTGTATCTATTCATTAGGATGACAGATTTTATACGAAAAAACATGAAATTCGAAATGCAAAAAAATACAAATTTTGTTATTCGAAATACATGAATTTTCACACATGAAATTCGTTCATCTAAAACTAACTCTCTTGAATAAATTTAATCTAAACAATATACGAAGTATACATCAAAGGAAATTGAGTACTACCAAATGCGTACTATCAGTCTTCAAAAGTTAATAAATTCCCAAATAAGAATCACAAAAGGAATTGTGTTAAGCAGCCTTGTTCTTTCAGTAAATGAATAATAGTTATTCGAGAAACTTTTAATGTTTTATGTATTTCGAGGGAGGGTCTCCCAACACAGCTTGATTTTTAAAGCATATTAGTTTTTTGTTTTTTTTTTTTTTTTTTTTTTATTTATAATAATAATTCAGATAGAAAATAAATGTCTTTGGTATTGAATTTTCTGTATATTCGCCTAAGAGTCCGAATATTTTCATATAAAATTATGATATTTTCATTGACCAAAACACCTCCAAAGTTCACTATGCACGAGTATAACAATTTTTTTTCTATTATTAAAATTCATAAGATAAATCAAAATATCACAAAAATGCGGCTGTTTGAAATTATAGGTCATTTTTGGCACTTATTTTTCATTTTTAAAAGTATATATAAAAAACATCCGAATTATTGAAAAGTAAAATTTTTTAAAGGTTTTTCTTCCGATCAAAATGGTGTAGTCTAATTTAAGGGAAAAAATCTTTGATTGATTGTACAGTTTAAGCGTGAGAACCTATATCGATTCAAGGAAACATAATAAGAAAAATTTAAAAAAAGTTTAAAATTTTTGATCTGCCCTTTTAGCAGGAGTAACAATGGTTGTCACTACTTAAATATCTAGTGAAGCAAAAAACAATTTAGATGGCATATTCCATATATTACACTTGGAAAATTAAAAAAACTAATTTTTTTGGAAGTTTTTGGAAAAACCTCCTTCTTAAATTGCTTTTTTTTTTTTTTTTACAATTTTTTAGACAGTTTCAAAAAATAGGGATTTTCATTTTCATTACTTAATGATACATGTTAATCTTTATGCTCTATTTTGTGTATTAACTGCGTAGAGAAAAGAGTACAAATAAAATATTACAAACATAAATTACTTTTTTAAATGCTATTCAAAACATAAGCAAAAATTCTTTTGAACATGTATATTTTGCTAACGAGATTCTTCTATAAAAAATACAAACAAATTAATTTTTCTACAAACGCTTAAAATGAAGCATTTATTACCAAAAAAAATGACATTGATAAATGACTTAAATTTTCAAGGCATCCAACTGTGAAAATGTCACTAATATTTGTTCGAAAGAAATATCTTTTGTATCTACTACAAACATTTATTTTTCCGAAAATCCGTTTAAAAAATAAATGTACACAGTCTAGATTATTTTAAGAAGATATTCCGGCAAAATATAAGTATATATTTTTAATTTTTTTTAATCTTATTCGCATTAAATTTCATTCATATTCTCCTTGAAAACAATTTCTTAAAAATAAAATTAATTGAAAGAAATCTTTGGTAAAATATGTAAATATACTGTTTTTATAGAAATGTTTATTATTTCATTTTTATTTGAACACCTTTTTTTTAACTTTCACAAGAATAAAATTTTTAAGCTTGTGTATATGTACTATTATTTCGACCACTCATTTTAAACCTTTCATTTTTAAAAAAGAAATAAAGCATTGAATTAGCGTTCTTTCTTTTTATTAATATTTTTAATTATTTTAAAGTTTATTAAAACGTCTCTCTAAACGAAATTCATAAGCGAAAAAATTCATGATTTTTCATGGTTTTATATTTTCACATCAAAGAAAACAAAAAAAAAAAAAAAATTCACATCAACGAAAACAAAAATTATTTGATCCACTAATTTATTATTACCTTTCGTAAAATTAGCAAAGCAATACAAAATACTTTCTTAACTATATTTATACTATTACTTTCTGCGTGAAAATGAAGAATATAATAAGCTATTTAAAGTAATTTTTACTCAATACATCACTAGTTAAGCATTATTGTTATGCATCCAAAAACTAATTTCTATTCATTTAAAAATACTTCTTGTCTAAATAATCGTGTTACGTTACATGCTCATACATACATTTATATGTATAAAGAAAGATTTATACATTACGTGCATTTACATGTATATAAAGCGAAAGAGAGAGACCGGAAAAAATACCCTGTACGATATAAAAGCGTAAGAAAACTATCCCTTTGTGTCTCGATGCTACTTTAAAGCAAAAGAATAATAAAAAAAATAAATTAAATAAATTAAAATTTATTTAAAAGTAATACAATTTAAAATGCGTTCTAAATATCTTACTTTATCAAACATTATTCTTTGTATAAAGTATAAATACTTTTAAATGGATAATTTCGTTTTCATTCATATCTGTTCAGATTTCTTAATGTTGAAAATCATGGAGTAAGAGTTGTGAGATTGTACGTTTTACTCGTAACTTTTACTTTTTTCAGACTTATTGTACGTCGTACGTTTAAACCTTTCCCGTACAACAATTTCAGCCGGGGTTTTTTTTTTTTAACTTACCTGAATCAAGACTCTTTTAAAATTAATATTTTGAGTTTGCTTCAAAAAATTCCTTTTTTGACGCACTTTTCCAAATAAGCATACACATGCACATCAAATGAACGGAAAAAAATATTTACGATCAGAACGAAAAATTTGAGCACTATTGGTAATACGGAAGCGATCGATTAATGTATTACAAATACAGTTGGATAATAATAATTATAACTCTTAATTAAAGACCTGTTTTAGGAAACATTCTCATAAAAACATGTTATTGGCATATTTAAGGTATTTTAATAAGATGACGGTAGAATGAAAAAACTCAAATACACTAGTGCTAATAAGATTCTTTAGATTAAAGCATATAAATCTGGCAACCTTACATGAGAGAAAATTTTCAAATCTGAAAACTTTCTATATTTATGTATAACGCCATTACAGTTATATATTTTATAATTCTATAAAATATTAAAAACAATAATTTAAAGAAATTATTTGGGTAAAGTTAATATTTAGTTTACGGTAATAAATAGAGTGGACAATGAAACTCTCCGATCGCGAAATCCCATATTAATCTATTGGGGAACTTAGAAGTTCGATTACTCATTACCTAACATAAATATTAAAATACGGTTTCCACCTTCAGAAAGTATACGTCAGATGCCGACGATATGCATTAAAATCGTCTCCGAAAATGTTAAGTATTTTTAAGTAGGTGGTAAAATTTCATCAAGTGGAAATTTCAAAATTTGTAGGGTTGGGTTGGGTTGAATATTGACGGCCAATTATCTGCACTTGGGATATAGGCCCGGGGGAAGTGCCCTTCGTGGGGGTCTTTCTAAGGGAACCTAACCCGTATTTACGCATGGATAAATCCACGGCTCGAAGAAAACCACGAAAGCCCCAAACGATTAGGCCGACGGGCGCGATTGGGATCGAACCCAGCACCTCCCGTCTACCAGCTTCGAGAGCAGAACCTCTCAGCCACTGGTGGGGCTCAAAGTTTGTAGGGATTTTTTAAATACATAAAGTTCAAGGAGACAATTTTTTAAAAACGCATGTCGTCGGCATCTGACGTGAATTTTCTGATGGTAAAAACCGTATTTTAATAATTATATTAGGTAACGGGTAATAGCGCCCCTTCGTTTTTCCTCATGTTAACATGGGATTTCGCGATCGGGGATTTTCAGTAAAACGGCCCCTTAAGATGTATATCTTGATAATGCAGACAATTTCGTTTCCTCCTTCATTTGTTATTTGCAATTAATGTTATAGATATCACATAAAGCGTACTAATCATGGAATAATACGGACAATTTTTTCACAAACTGAACGAGGAGAATTGAAATTACTTTTGTACATTATTTTATCAAAAGAGGCTTTGACGTAATATTGGCCATTATAATATCAAGGAATCGACAGTGACAATATTAAAGAGAAATGGAACTTTCTTCCATCAAAAACGTGAGCGGTCCAAAAACTGCTACTGGCTGTTTGCATGTGATATAAACAAGCCAAATTCTCGACTATGTTGCAAAATGGAAAATGTTGTGGTAAAATAGGTCATTTATCCAAATAAAGCCAAGGAAAGTGAAATGTTATTCTAAGATATTATTTTGAAGCCAAATTATACAAGTATGGAAATTTCTTTTTAATTTTTTTTTTAAAGCATAAAGAATTAATCAAGTCTTTGCATATTTTGTTTTTTCTCTGTAATTTATTCTTTTGTATTTAGAAACTGTTACTAAATTGGTTTGTCACTGAAATAACTAAATTAAATATAAAATTGTGTATTTTAGCGCTAAGATAACCTTTTTAATTTGAGCCAAAAACTTAATTCCATTTATTCAACGAAAGGAATTATTTTACACCATTCAAATATTTAAATCGTTTAATGCGGAAGTTAGTTTCTTCGGTTAGTATGCACAAAAAATGACCTCCCTTGGAAGTCCGCTCTAACGAGTTTTTACTGTACTCATTTAATGTATAAATTTTATTAGGTGCGATCTTTCTGAAACGTGTATAGTGATTACATAAATTGTCTAACATACTTTCAAAAATTCAGAAAAATTCTTGGAATGTTAAAACTTTCCTTAATCCTTGATTTAAGACATAAAGCATTAATCAAGTCTAAAAACAAACAGAATATTAAATCTTAAACCGATTTTTTTATTTAATTGATAAACGTATCATAGATATATTTTACTGTCTGAAATACCAGAAAAATATTTATTTCTAAATTAGCTACAAACATGTTTTCAGCATTACCTTCATTCATACAAAAGTACAGGGTGTCCCAAAAGTCCTTGACACATTTTAAAATTCAATAAAAGGTCAAGAAATCGGCGTACGAGAGTGTGGTTTGGACAAAAAAGCTTCTTATGATATCAAATTTTGTTTAATCAAATTAAAAAATTAGTTACAAAATTTTCTCATAGATGGTGCAACTTCTGGAAAGTTGCCTTTATACATAACAATGGCGAAAGACACACAATGCACATGCACATTTTTTGTCCAAACTATGGCAACCCACTTTCCAGAACTTAACAATACTTGCCCTCTTGAGTTCGATTAGACGAGTGAAGATGGACAGACGAGTATTGTTAACTTCTGGAATGTGGGTTACCATAGTTTGGACAAAAACTGTCTATATACATTGCGCATCTTTCGCCATTGTTATGTATAAAGGCATTCTACCATTCGATAACTTTCCAGAAGCAGCTCCATCTAAGAGAGGTTTTTGGAATTATTTTTTTAATCTGTTTAAACAAAATTTCAGATCATAAGAAGCATTTTCGTCCAAACCGAACTCTCGTACGCCAATTGCTTGATCTTTCATTGAATTTTAAAATGTATCAAGAACTTTTGGGACACTCGGTATATAAAAATATAAATCTGTATAATTCTGATAAAGTACACTTTTTTTTTATTCAGCTTTCTGTAACACAATTTATCATTGATGCAGTTGTCTACTCTGAAAATTTAACAGAACTATATTATGCTGCAGTCTGTGACCATTCTCTTTTACTAAGAGTTGAAATAAAACAAAGCATACACAGTGACGCAAAGATGAATTTACAAAACAAATAATGTATATGAACGATTCTCACATAATTTTGACTTTTTAAGTCTCTTAATAATAATTCTTATTTTAGTACATATTCTTAGTTTTCTTTTATTTCTTAAATTATAAATCATGCTACTGCATAACAATATTAACGAGATAAATAAGTATTGAACGATTTTGGGGTTCGAAATGTAGCATTAAATTCCTTACCGTCCCTTGTCCCTGATGCTGATTTTTACGCTGTCTGGGTGAAATTGTTTCAAGAAAAGTAGTTCTACTTAATTTTTTATCGAAACTGGAACTATTGTTTTACATAAATATGTAACAAAAATTAGGCTGCACACATTTTTACGGTTATTATTATTATTTTTAATTTTGCCTTGGAACTTTAGATTCCTTACCGTCGTACTTGCTAAAATCATGCAGAAAATCACTCCATATACAGCAACAGAGTCTTTTTCAATTTTTTCTCATACAGAACTATGCTAGAGAAAAAAAAGTCTGTAGTTGTTTGAGAGGAAATTATCTGCAGAATTTAAATCAGCATTTAAATGTCAAGTTCAAGCATTGTGGCTTTATTTGTAGTCTTACTGTTCCCAAGTTTTATTCCTGAACTTTTAGAGGTAAATTTAAAATTTGGGGTTATTTAGTTCAATGTAAATAACATAGTTCAATGTAACACATTTAATTCAATGTAAATAACTGTTACTGAAAATTAATTAACATTGTGTCTACCACTTAGGCTTAACATGGCTCGCCTAAAAATAGGTGGTAATTTTCCTTACCATTCCCTGTTCTATTGCACTATTAAATGGATGGTAAGGGTGTCACGGGAATAGTACAGTATTAAATATTAATCCAAAACAAGAGCATGTTTAATTATAGCAACAAGAACAAGAAAGTTTGAAACTAGAGGTTTATAAATACTGTTCTATTAAGCTGAATTTCACAAGTTTATTATTCATGGGAGTTCAATTATGGGAGAATGGTTCATATGTGATATATACGCTACATACTAATAGGTAGCTAATCAGCTACGCCATGTATAGCTTTTATTTTCAGTTTCAAATTTTGTTTGTTACAATACTCTCATTCACTTATTCATGAATTTAAATCGTATAACAGCACAATAATAAAACTATTGGTATCTAAAATGACTAAATATATATTGTTTTTAAAATAAACAACATTAATTATTTCTACTTGTTTTACATAATATTAATGCGAAATATTAATATTTATTTTCTTAAAGATTCGTACTTTTCTTCAGAGGCGACACCAATATCTTTACCTACTCAAAAAAATCCATAACATTTTTTTTTTTTTTTTCAGAAAACATATTTATATCGATGCCAAACTTTTAAAATACAATGAAAGCAAAGAACATCTGTGAGCATTTTTGTATCGATATTTGAAGGGTTTTTTTTTTTGTATGTTACATTCTGAAGTAGAAAGAATTCCACACACAGGGAGATCTTTCTTTGCTTTTACGGTTTTTAAAAACTTTGCTATATTTTCTTTTGAGATGATGACAATATATGTAACACTACATTTATAAAAATCCTTTGTTGATTCACATTTGTGTTTTGGATTTATATTTTAGACTTTTTATAAGCGTTTTTAATGTTATTTATATGATTTAGATGAGTTTTTCAACAAGACTAAAGTTGGATAGTTGTAAAAGTAGTGAAAAATGTCGTTCTACGCATTGTGTTTATTTAAAAATTTAATAGCTAAGCACTTGAAACGTCAAAAAGTTAACGAATGCTTAAAATTTGTTATTTTATAAATAATTATATACGCAAGTACGAAACTTTAAAAGAATGTTTAAACAACAATACTCTTTTGAATTTTTTATATTTTTTTAATAATTTCAATAAATTAATTTTTGGTAATTTTTTATCATAAATATAAACATATATTAACTAAAGGACTGCGTGAAAGATATCACATAAATTAGACAGATTAAATATTTATTCTAATACCTAAACATATAGTTTTTTAATTAAAATTGACTGCCATCGAATCAAAGATTATATTTTCTAAATAATAGAAAGTAAGCATTCCATAAAAGCGGGGCATACCAGAACTTTTAAAAATATAATCTTAAGAATATGAACTTAAAGATAAAATTTTTAAGGCATTCCGTGTAGTCTGATCTATAGGATAACATTTTAAAATTTCATGAAAATATGGCTTGTCCCTTTCATGAAATTGTGCAAGCAAGCTGAACAATAACAGTTTTCAATAAAATTACGTTAAAATTAAACATTTCTTATGCCTAATATAATTATAGCGGAAATTCTTGGATGCTATTTGATTTCAAATACTACAAATTATTTAAATTTTTATATGAGTGAATAAAAAAAATTCTTTCTCGGTTAATTTAAATGAAAGTAATCTGACACACAATCTAAATTTGTGGTTATAGGTCTTAAAGCATTTTTCAAAAATATACATAAAGATTTGTCAAGTTTGATATCTCCATAAAATGAATTTGTTTCATTTTTAGTTAGTTTTTTTTAGCGTTTAATCCACACAGAAAGCGAAGGTATAAAACTATTTTATGTTTGACAATTTAAATATTTATGTCTCTAAAACTTTATTTCCGATAATAATATCAAAATTTTAACTTTAATATATAAATAAAGCAAAATATTAAATATAGGATGCGTCATAAATTCGTACAAACTTTTAAAAAATCACGATAGAAGAAGTAATGCTCGGAAAATTTTTCGGTTTGCGAGAATCTGATCAGAGGGACATCGGACTTTTTTTTTCCATGTATAAAAAAATGATTAAAAAAGTAACAGACAGACGACACTTACACGTCATGCTGAGACGTTTTATGCCAATCAGGTGAACACTTCGTCAAAGCGTCGTACAAAATTCCGTATCCCATTCAATGAAATGGAACATTTTTGAGCCTTCAGTCATTTCTCCGTGCGAAACTTTCGCAATGCAATAGTTGTGGATTCATCATTTTGAGATGTTTTATGTTACGCTTAGACGTTTTATAAGACGTGTTATGTTTAAACGTTTTACTTTTTTTATTATGGTGGTAGAAAAGATCAACTACCAACGCTCGATCTGGAAGGATAGCATGCTGCCGAGATCGAATGCCGAATCCATTTCTAGCCTGGTATTTTATTGCTAGAATGATTTGTATAAAACGTGTCAGTATGACGTGTGAGCGCCCTCTTTCGGTTACTTTTGGAATCGTTTTTTATACATGGAAACAAAATCCATAATGTCCCTTTGATCATATTCGCGCAAACCGAAGTTTTTTCCGAGTATTACTTCTTTTATTATGATTTTTACTTAGCCATCATACGTAGTATGGGGTAAGTCTTGTAATCGTTTTGAAAATCGAAAAAAAAAATTTGACGGATTTACACGTTTCAGACACTGGAGATTCCGAAAAACATATTTTTAGAAAAAAAAAATTGCCGTCGGTCTGTATGTCTGTGTGTCTGTGTGTCTGTAAACGCTCTATCTCCGGAACAAATTGAGATAGAGATTTGGTATGTACTTAGTATTTAATAATAGGAAGAAGCCTATTGAATTTCAGTAACCTCGATTATCCGGAACTATTTTTTTCGGACTCTCGAAATATTCGTTCTGATAAAAGGTACATAAAATTTTTCGAAATTGTTTATTTTAAGGCGTGAATATAAAAGACAATAAAAAAACATAAATTTTGCATAAAGCATGAAGTCGATCGGATAATGAGTTACCGAAATATTTGTAATCCTATTTTCCACACTCTTCGATTTTTCATGACCCTGTATTTCATCCAAATTTCAATTCAAAGATATATTTTAATTGGAAAGGAGACGCTTAATCAGATGCAATAAACCGCTAGTTAATAGGATTCTTGTTTTTGGAGTTATAAGGATGTTCTTTTAAGCAATTCAGTAATCGAGCCTTCAATGTTTATGACGTCATCAAGCCACGATTTTATTCGAATTGCAATGCATTTTATAAGTAGTTTACACATTTTTTATTTTAATATTTTACATTATGCATATCCATGATGGGTAAGTTTTACGGTGGCCCCCAACGACTAGTTTTTTTTTTCTTAAGTTTGTACGAATTTATGACGCATATCTTATTTGGATGTGGAGGTATAAAACTTGAAATGTTTATTTAGATCGATTTTGTGGAACCAAAATGCGATTCTTCTAATTGAAAGCGTACGTTTTTTAACAGTATTTCTCATAAATATACATATAACTCAGGGAATTCTCTATAATCGGTATGTCCTAAAATTTTTATTAGCAATGGTTTTTCAATAAACGTAAATAATTAAAACGTTAAAACATTTAATTTATTTCATATATTTAAAAAAGACTAAAATACACAAATATATCACATAATAAAAATAATTCTTGTAAACGTTTCAGTCTCCAAACAAACTCCTCATCCTCATCAGTACAATGTCGAATGGTAACCCGAAGTTATCTATCTTTTTAAATGTCTTAAATAAATTAAATGTTATAACTTTTAATAATTGTGGTCAGACGTAATATGTTTAGATATTTGAAACTTAAAGATTTGCAGCTACCATGCCCTTAAGAAGATAGGAATAATTCGGGGAAGAGAAAGGGAGGAGTCTTGATCCCTATGCTCCCCTCTTTGAATTCACACTTGAATTAAATAATCATATATATTATTTCTGCTGTCAACATTCCTTTCTTTATGCATTAACAAAACCAAGACAATGAATAAGGTATCTTTCAAAAGGTTTTTGAACCGACTTCTGACATAGTACACTCACATTTCGTTAAAACATATTTTGTGATTCAAAATTAAAGTTAATTAAAAATTAAATCAGCATTGTTTACATAAATGAAATTAAAAGTTTTTCTCAAATCAATGTTGCCACAAAAATTGAATACCGCATTATACCGTGCTCTACAATGATTATAAAAAAAAAAAATAAACAGAACAAAAAAGATAAATTGGGACATTGTTCTTGCACGGGTTTATTTTATATTTATGACTAAAAAGCAAAATTAAAATCCAAATTCATAGAAGAAAAAAACGCCATCGATTAATCGAAGCAGTTGTATTTTACGTGTAGCCTAAAATGTGTTCTTTCTTACATGAAATGAAATTCTATTTTATATGCATTGTATTTATTTTTTCTCTGTCGCATGTTTTTCTCGAAGCAGATGACGACATCCTCTAATGCAATTAAAATACGATTGTTATTTTTTTTTTTCGCGCTTACCTTTTTCTATCTTCGATCAGTTTTTACTGTAACTTTGATGGAATAAATGAGCTGCTATTCTGGCTTGACTAATGTTGTTTGCAGATATTTTCAGTCCTTAATTGCTCTTTAGAAGTTTAAACATGCATCTAAAAAATATTAGACAGCAGTGTGAAATCCACGCACGGGTCCACTGATAATAATAATAATAATGAAAAAGCTCTGTTGTAGAACTTATATAAACTATGAATTTTGAATACAGATTATAAATTTATTTTCATTACGTACACATGTTTTGCCTCTTTAAACACATTCGGAATTATAAGGACTTTCTGGGAACATATAATTTCCATTATCATAATAAAGAAATAAGTAGAATAGTCTTCTGAGAAAATACTTTACTCTTAAAACTTTATGAAGATACATTTTGCTTTGACAGATTTAGAAGATAATTCAACATTATTTTACGTTTCAAACTTTTAAAGAATAAAGACTTTTTACAAAGAATAAAATAGGGTGACATGCACAAAAAAATATTTCCAAATGCTTTTAGTTTATTTATTTATATATTTTCTAATATCTTGCTATAAGACAAAATATGACATCTGTAAGGTACATTAAAGTCTAAAACTGTTTAGAATATTTCAATTAATAGAAATTATAAATGTTAATAATCATCAGCCAATCAATAAAATGTATTTAAGGTAATTTCTGGGGAAAAAATGGAAAAGGTATTATAAAAAGAACAAGTGTTTCATATATTGGGTCATTCGGAAAGTTCTGCGGTTTTTCAAAGCGAAGCGCGGTTTCGTCTATTTATTTTGCTACTGCTGATAAGGAGAGACGTTGAATGACCCAGATATGTACATTCGATCTTTTCTGTTTGCGCTGTATAATTCTAGCTTGTGTTGTGGCATAATTTTTGTTTCAGTGCAGTGCTAAGAATGGACAACCAAACATTTCATTTTCTTCATATGTTTTTTTTTATTTCAAAAAAGGTTTTACAATTTGTTAATACTTCCCCACAAAAGGGTATATGACTTCGGTTTGTCTGGCCGCCTGGCTGTCTTGCTCTATCTTGCGTAAATATACTTTGATTACCATGAACATAGTAGATGTTATTGAGGTTTACCACAGATTTTTTACTATTGCAATGGAGTGTTTAGCGTTTACATTTCGTTTACATGGACACATAAAAGAATTCCGTTGCATTATGGTAAACGGGGAAAAATTGTTTGCAGTGTATTTTAATACATTTCAAACATAATAAAATTCATATGCATTATATAGGTGTTCAATACATCATTATTTCTGTAGCATATAGAGTGCATAGCATTTATCATTCATTTACATGGGCACCCAAAAAAATTCCTTTGGCCTACGAGGAAAAATCGTTTATAGTTTATTTTAAATCTGTTACACTATTTCAAACGTAATGAAATTAATGTACATTGCTGAGGTGCACTACAAATTGCTTACTGTAGAATATGAAGTGCATAGCATTTATTTGTTCATTTACAGGTACACAAGAAACATTTATGTTACGGTACTGTCTATGAGCGATAACCGATGGAAGTGCGTTTTCAGTCGCGGTATGCGTTTCTAAGCTTAACCAAATTTTAGTACATTACACGTTGTGTATTAATTCTATAGCTCATTTACAAGGTTGTGTAACAAAATTCTTAAGCATTACTGGGCGTGAATTGCACAGATATGTTTATAATTGTGTTATGTATTTTTCAGTTTAAGTACTATATTTAGTATACTAATCTATGTTTGTAGAAGATAAATAAATTCATATACAGGATACACAAAAAAAATGGATATACTGCCGTCTATGGATAGTAATATCTGGAAGATGATTGTTTTTAGTTGTGTTATGCGTTTCCTAGCTGAAGTAAATTTTCGCTTAATGTGTGGTGTGTATGAAAATATGTAAATCATATAGGGGAAGGCCGGGCAAAGTGACCACCATGAGCAAAGTTGTCACCCAATATAATGACATCACCAGAGCACGGTTTGTGGTCAAACTATTTCGTTTTATGGCAGTGAGTAACCAGACAATCGTTGAACAATGTGGTTCCATGCTTTATAATTTTAGAGCGGGTTATTATAGAGTTCCCGATAGAAATTGAACATTTAGTTAAAAAGCATTTATTTAAAAAGCATAAAAATCCAAATCTCGGGAGAGACATTTCAATGCTCTGGGGGGGGGGAAATGTCCTCCCCTGTCAACCCCCAGCAAGGCTTACAGTGATGCAGGGCAATATATACAAGTAATTTTTATAATTAGTTTCGTTTTCAAAACTGATTCCTCAAAATATCCTCAAAATATTGTCTCAAAATATCCGAATTCGTGATCACAGTTTGGATTTTGCAGCAAAACACATTCTTGAATAATAATTCATTAATTTTTCTAAATATTTAAAAAGTTTAGTGTTTTTTTTTTTTTTTTTTTTTTTTTTTTTGTTTATTTGATTGGGCTTTATAAAAGCATATATAGTAGTAAATACAATTTTCAATTTATTTCCAAATGTTAAAACACCCTTCAGCATCATGTTTACGTTCCCTTCAAGATAAAGGTAGATGGCGGTTGTGATATATAGAAGTATAGGCTAAATCTGGAATTTAGAAAGATTTTCCACAGAAGGAATATATCAAACGCTCTGTGCGAACGTGAGGTATTTTCATGGTGTTAAATCGGCTTAAGACGAAAGAAAAATGATTTGATTTACCCCGAAAATACATTGTTAAGCACACTTGGAAATCGATATATAAAATTTCTATTTAGAGTTAGAGACGATAAAAAAAGGTGTTTTGAAGAAATATTTCAAGTGTTGCTTTTATTGTTAGGAATCAAATTTTGAAATCATCTCATTCAAAAGCTTGTATGTTTTATAATGTTATTTTTTTTATTTACATCCTATCGACAAAAAAAAATGATATAAATGAGTAAGTTATTTTATAAATAGTAGTTTCCACAAAAAAAAAACACCTCTTTAAATCGAATTTATTTTATTTTTATTTAATTTATTTAATTTATTTATTTACTTATTTATTTATATTTGTGGCTAACAAAATAGTTGTTCAACAATTATCTTGTAAATGACACTGCATTAGAGAAAAAGTCTTTTTAAAAACACTTAAAAGCATGTTTTGTTTACCCAATAGACTGATTTTACAATCAGTGTAAAAAACCAGTTCATCAGAAAACAGACCTCTAACAAAAATAATATGAATTGCAGATATGTTTACGGTATTCAAATACAACTTATCGCTAAATTTTATAATTTTTTTTTGTTCATTGCCACAAAATATCTAAATGAGTAGCTTTTACTTTGTTCCAAAGCGCACCCTCGAATAACAAACCATTCATTTTCTACAAATCAAAATAGTTTAGTAAGTTTCAAATCAAAATAGTTTAATTTTGATGTATTTAATATCTTTTATAAATTCAAATCTTCCAAGTTGCACAATTTGCGATTTACATTACAAAACACCTTAAGCATCTTCTCTGCATTCTCTTTAAGATAAAAGTAAATGACGCATGTGATATATAGAGAAATAGGCTAAATCTGGGATTTAAAAAGATTTTTCATTGAAGAAATATATCAAACGTTTCTGTGCAAACATTAAGGGAATTTCAGGCGTTAGATTTGCTTACGGCGGGAGAAAAAGTCTTTGAATTTCCTCGAAAATAAATTGCTAAGCGCATTTGCAAAACGTCCCATAAAATTTCTATTTAGACTTATGGAAGAATAATAAAGAAAGAAAATCATTTAGGGAAATGTCTCTAGTGTTGCTTTTATTGTTTGGAATTAAATTTTAAAATTATTACCATTAAAATTGTTATATGTTTTATAACATTAATATTTAACACAATGTTGACCGGTCACGAGTTAACTCGTGTTTCTTTCACCAAGCTTTCACCTTTCAGAAAATGCATTTATACTGGTGTGCAAAACTTAAGCAACAAACACAAAATGCTAATTTTTCTGAACACGCGAGTACTCAAAAGGAAATTCTATAAAGAGCAAAAATTTTAAATTTAATTCGTATCTTAAAAAATTTCTTTTTTATAAACTCATTCTTTTTTAGTATTTAATTAAAACCCCCTCTCCTTTTTTCTCATATTTCTTAAACATTATTAATTAAAATTCTTATTTCCAAAATTTAAATATCTTTGTTTTTCTGTAAGTAAAGGAAACACCCAGGATTTTGTTTTGCACTTTTAAGACCCCACAAGAAGATGAGAGGTAAATTCCCACGTTTGAAATTGTCACGTAATTGCAGTGTTGGTCACGGACCACACACACACAAACCAGACAACGTACACAACACCCTTTGTGAAAATTCATGGGAATAGCTGAAGCCTCATTGCGCTTGTATTGTAGTACAGTTTTTATTACCCTGAGAATATAGAATTTTATGACTGGGAAAGTAAGCATAAAACAGGTTGTTTACAAAAAATAACAACAGAAGTACTGCACACCAGAGTTTTTACGACCTAGGCAGGTGAAAAGTGGACGCAGGACCCATTTCAGCTGCGAGCTGAAATTCGCAGAATCTAAGCAGTGATCTCCCCCTCACCCAATGAGCGTTTAGTTTTTTCCTACTCCCTTGTTCTGCGTTACCAAGGCAACATACGATAGCTAGTAGAGAGAGTCATAATGTGATACGCGAAGTAGAAGGGTGTGTGTGTGCGGGTGGAGGAACTTTTTTTCCCCACCCCACTTGGGCAGTCTTGGCAGAAAAGTTTTTAGATAGAGAGTGTGCGAGGATGTCCAGAAATGGTCGGACTGACCATTTCTGGTCGAGGCAGATCGGAATGTTTTCTAGAGAGTGAAGTACGATTGTCTAGCAGTAGAAATAGCAGGAAGAGGTTTTGAAAAAAGATGCATCCAGAGAAGAATAGATTCTTTTCGTTTTAGCAGCCGACACGCACCAGAGAGATGACGAGAGCCCTTTTCAAACAGGACGCGCTGTTAACAGGTGTGTGAACATCTAAGAACCGTTTAGCTATATTTTTATACGGTGAACGACACAAGAGCTCGGAGTTTTGATGCACACTCTCTGTTGGGCCATGAAGTCAAAAATATGTTTAGGAACCGTGTTTTAGATTGCAGCAACTTTATGGAAGTATATTATTATCTTAGCAGTATTCAGTCATAAGGATATTTACTTACGCAGCCTCTTAGTTCGTGACAAGTTGTTAGACCAAGACTAGTCAACATAAATCTTCTTCTATTGTCACGAGATGTTTAGAAACAATTTCGTCCGCTCTAACGATCACCCGGCACCTATTGAATTAAATATAAGAAGATAATCCTTGACTATTTGTTATGAGTTTCAGAGACAAGCGTAGTGTTCATTAACTCAACAGAGGAACTGAAATTCATAAAAACATTCGTGTAACTGTGATAAGACACGTCGTCATGAAGGCAGTCTTATGGATCTTAAAATTTTAGACCCACATTTAGGGTCAGTGTGTTAGAGATAAATAACAAAAACTATAGAATCCCAAAATCCAGCATTAAGTGGGTTAGGCCTCTGATTTATGAGGATGTGTATCTACACCTGTTGCACTATACTATCGAATTTGTGAGTAAAATTCTAATTATTATTATGATTTTTATGAGTAATATTATTGGTTTGATCCTACAATGATGCCTACCTATGTTTTTAGTAAATGGTATATAAATTATCTAAAATGCTGCTTGTTAATAAATGCTCATTTTTTTAAGTAAATTCTTTCTCTGTTTTCCTTTTATTATTATTTTCTTACTTATTTCAAAAAGTTTTCTTTTCAGCATTTTACTTTTTATTTAACTTATGAGAATCAATCTGGAATATATATATATTGATTGTCTTATCAATCCAAAGATTTATATTAGTCTTTTTACTGAATTTCTTTTAATTGATTTAAATATTAGTTCTGATAAAAACTTAAAAATTAATTAAAGTAAATTATTGTATTCCCTAATCATGGAATTCATAATTGAGAATTAAAATCAAAATTTATTGTTTTTTTTTATATGAGAAGTAAAGTATTTTTCTTAAATTAAAAATCTAATTTGGTTTTTTTCCCATAATTTTTGCTTCATAAATTTTGAGATTCTAAATAATATTTTAAGCACTAAACCTGATGAAAATAAACTACTGTTTTACTAAGTGTTGAAATTAATAACATTCAAATTATTTTTTTATTTATATGAGACCTTTTCCTTTTCTTTAATTGATTACATGGTATACATGTCTGAATTGATATATAAAGTAAATTTAACACTTTAATTTAAAATCTAGAGAGAAGTAGTTTTGTTATGCTGTATTACTTTATTCAAAATTTAACTATTTACTTATGGTCTCTTAAAATTTCATACGACTATACGATCACAGTCTCAGCGTCGTGAATTCGTAAAAATTAAATGGTATTTCTAATATTTGTTAAATATTATTCTTATTTAACTTATATCATTAATTTTCACCCCTCCCCCTTTTTATACTTTCTTTAAAAGAAAGATTTTGTTTCCTTTATTTCAAAATTTTCGTTTAGCCCAAACTATTGTGTTTATGAAAATTCCTAGTAATCATATACCATATTAATCCTTGAATTCACAATGCTGATTGTTGGGGAATTGGATGTAATGCAAATTGAGAATCTTGTCAGTGTTTTTAAATAATTAATTCTAGTATTGTTATGAATGCAAGATTTAGAATTCAGGAAACTCTAAATTCTTTAAATTTTAAATGTTTCTGTTTAAATTCATTTAATTTGCTTTCTTCTAAATTCATTTAAGTTTTGGAATAAATTTGTAAATATATATATATTGACAGGATTCATTTCAATCTCAGACTTAGGTAATTTGCATACATTCATGTAGGTAAAAGGTAATAGATTTTTTAAAATAAAATAAAATAAATTCCCAACAAAATGTAGAAAAGAGTCACTACCCTAACAGCACGGCCAGTCGATGTGAAGTCCCCTTGACGTCACACATGGTTAGAAGTGTCACAATCGCTACGATGAATCAAAATATGGGATATTTCACTGTCTCATTATTACTCTCAAATGATTGTTAACACTGAAAAGTCACTGTGACTGTCGCTTTGTCATGGGTCACCAGATGACATTGCAATGAAGTCACCTTGTGATTTTCAAGTCACTGTCAGTTGAAGACTGAACTTTGAAGTCATTGCGAGCATTGCATTGTGATGAGTCGCCAAATAATGCCACAATGAAGTCGCATAGTGACTTTCCGGTGATCGACACTCTATTGTGAAGTCATCATTGCACTCCTTTGTGAAAAATCTCCCGATGATTTCATTTTCTTTCACTTGGGAACTCGTCACAGATCATCTATCATGATGACTTTACAATGGAGTGTCAAAATGACAGTCACATGAGAGTCACAAGATGACTTCGTTGTAAAGTCACCTGGTGACTCGTCAAAAAGCAGCAGTCATGGTGACTGTTCAGTGGAGTGTCCAAATGAGAGTAAAAATGAGACGAATGAAAGATATCACATTTCTGTTCATTGTAGTGACTGTGACAGTTGTGACCATTTGTGATGGCAAGAAGACTTCACATCGACTGTCTGTGCTGTTAGGGTAGCACCTATTTTCTACACTTGCTCTTTATAGAATTTCCTTTTGAGTACTCACGTGTTCAGAAATTAGCATTTTGTGTTTGTTGCTTAAGTTTTGCACACTAGTGTATATTATCTTGTCCATATTTCTTTAGATTGTAAGACATTTTATATTAATCCGTACATTGAATGGTATTTTTTACTTTCTTCTATCTATAATAGAAGAAGGTATTGTAATCGAAATTTTTTTCGACTTCCGGTTTTCGACGGATTTACACGTTTTAGGGGTCAGAGATTCCGAAAAACATGTTTTTACAAAATGTCTGTCTGTCCGTCCGTCCGTCTGTCCGTCTGTCCGTCTGTGTGTCTTCATTGTATCATCGAAAAGTGTATGAATTTATGCTTCAAATTGAACATCATTTTTTTTCTATGTTTTTGGCTATGGCAAGCAAGCTCTATCAGAATTAGGGGATATTTCGATGAAAGGGGGCGCTGTGATCGATATTTTTGTTCCATTTTCACTATTGTATCATCGAAAAGTGTATGAACTTATACTTCAAATTGAACCACATTTTTTCCTATGATTTTGGCTATGGCAAGCAGGTTCTATTAGAATTTGGGGATATTTCGACGAAAGGGGCGCTGTGATAGCCATTTAAAGATTTCAAATTCAAAAAGATGTGCAAATTCAAAAAAATTAGAAATCCTAAAACTTTTTTTTGTTAAATGTTCGGCCTTGATCCGGAGAATCCGGAGCAATTTTTGTTTTGCCTCTATCTTAAAAAATGGCTGAGATATAGCGGTTTGAAATTTTAGGGTGGCTGTCATTTTCAAACAAGACAGCAGAATTCATCCATAAACGGGTTTAATTTATGAGTTTTAGTTAACATGGTTTTGGCAAATTTTCTTTCATTGTTGTAACCATTAATCCTATTATATGCTTATCACTATATATTTATATTCGCCAACGTCAAATTCTCGCCAAACTTGGCGACAGTTGGCGGAATATCGCCAAATTTGGTGACCAAAATCAGTTTCCGTAAATGAAGCCAACTTTGCTGTAGAGGACTAATTTGGCGATATTCTCATTCAAATTCAATGTTGGCGAGTACTGGGATTGAATCTTCTTTATTTAGGTTCCACGCATTTTACCTTCGTGTTTTCCAGTAAAATTAGGTAAAATCGTAAAACCAAGGAATAGGGAGGCTATCTGTCCCTGTCGGTTCAGGCCAGAAGGACTTTTCGTAGTTTAGTATACATCCGTTGTTCGCATCCCTGTAACCCGATGATTTGCAAGCAGCTGACGTACAACAGAATGACGAAAAATATTGATTTTATTGGCGATGTGATAGCGAATTTTGAAGTATTAACATGACTGAGATAGAAAAAAGTTTTGGGATTGGCACATCCGACTAGTTGATGAATAAACTTGAAAAACCTATCTAGAAAACCATTTCATGCAAAACTTTCCGAAGATGGCGGAGCTTCTACACACTTTGTTGACCAGCGATTTTGTATGAAATGTTGATTTTAAAACAGTAGAAGGTCCGCCCTCTTCTGAAAGTCGTTCATTAAATGGTTTTCTAGATAGGTTTTTCAAGTTTATACATTAGTAAATATGATTCTATTTTTTTATTCTTTACATCAGGCAGACAAATATCAACCATAAAAGTGAGTGAGTTATTGTACAAGTATGCGATTTACACAAAAATTCTGTATTGTGCCTTATACAGTTAATTTTAATTGTTAACTGTGGCTTGAAATCTAATTCAACAATCATTTACAATCATCTAATTCAACAACAGATTGTGCTTCATCAGTAACAGAAATTTAAAAATTCTTAAAGAAATTTCTTTGATCCACCCGATATATTTATTTTACAACCAATACATTATATGATGATACATATGATATACAATGAACGCATGTGAATTGATTGGCCCCATTCGTATAACCCCATGGCTTCCGTTGTCAAGAATCCAATTTTTAAAAAAATTCATTAAAAAGATTCTATGATTAACAAACAGAAAAAGGTACAGAATATTCTTCTCATGAGGATGTATATGTTTATAAGAAAAAATTGCTGCGGAACCTCGATATAAAATCCGTAAAAAATTATTAATTTTTCGTGTTTTTAGCGATTTATCGCTGGTTGACGACACAATGAAATTAAAAAAAAGTTTTATGAAAAGTACTCTTTTAGAAAAATATATTCTTCTTTTCATACTGAACTAATTTAAATAAGTTTAACTGAAATAAATACGATTTTATAACTACGGTTTTGCTATATACATTTATAGTTGCGTTGTCCCGGAGGTTCGTGCCGGTTTTGAAAATCAATTCGTACCGGAAAATTTTGTCCGTTAATTATTAGACATCGGAATCAATGTCTAATAATTAAATTATAGAATTTTCCGGTACAAATTGATTTTCCCAACCGGCACGAACTTTCCGGACAACCCAATATAATAAAGAAAATTAACGATCGTGTTCTACGGTTTAGAACAAAATTTTAAATGATTTTTAAAAGTTCCTTAACTCAAAATTACGGCTTTATTCTGAGCACTGACAATTTTATTGCGATACTGTTAGTGTCAGAGACAACAACAACAAAACATTGTTGCCATGGAAACAACGGCTTATTCAATATTGAAATGTATAATGAGAGCGTTTATAATCAGGCAGTTACTTTTAAAATACACTTAAAATTTATCCAGCTGGTGGAACCGTGTAAAATTAGATAACTTCAGCAACACGCATCTTGTGTATATATTATATAAGCTTACAAAAAATAATAAACTATTTAATCGTTTAAATTTAAATTCATAAAGTATTGTGCATTTAAACACGCATTTAACCAGGAATTTTCAAATGCATTAAACTCGCTTGCATTTGACGAGGAAAAAGTGTTGTTTGCCAAATCGCGTCTTTTTACGAAAAATACACGAAAGTATTTTATTTTTTTACAGATTTTTGACTGGAATTCCACAGTTAAATCTGACAGATCTTTTATAACGTACATTAGTAGTTTCATTACCATTTTGTTTCAAAATATTCTGAGTATTCGCTTTAAGCAGACTTTCCTTGTTAGAACAGAATTCTTATAAAAATTCTATAAGCTGCGTCTATACTTACTTTTGCATAGTGCCACCAATGAGTAAATTTTACACTAATTAATTTCTCGTTCAATACCATAAAATATCCGATATAATGGCTTGGAATTTGTTATTAATTCAATCCATTCAATTTCTAAATATTTAAAAGTTTAGTAACATTTGATCAAATATGCTTCATAAAAGCACATATTCTAGCGTTACGCAATTTACAATTTATTTCTAAATATTAAAAAACGCTTTAAGTATCTTGTCTGCATCCTCATTACGATAAAAGAAAACGGCGCAAATGATATGTAAAAGAATAAACTAAATCTGGGATTTAGGGAGAACTTCCACTGAAAGAACATATGAAACACTTCTATGCAAACAATACGGGAAGTTTGATTATGTTAAATTTGCGTCAAGCGAAAGAAAAAATATTTTAATTTACTTAATATATTATTAAACACAGCAAAAAAATTTCTAATTAAACTTGGAGATGTTAAAAAAAAATATGTAAATTTTTTCTAGTATTGCTTTCATTGTCAAGAATCAAATTTTGGAAAATTTCCATTAAAAAATTCTGGAATTTACAATGTATTTATTTTTTTATATATTTTACTTTACATCAAGTGGACAAAAAAAAATTAGACAAAATAAATGAGTAAGTAGTAAGTGAGTAGTTTCAATTACTAGGATGTGGTTTTTTAAAAAATGCATCCCTTGAATTCAATTTTTTGTTTAAAAAAATTGTTTAACTGACAAATGAAGCTGCTCTACTAAAAATGTTTTAAAACTACTCTATTTCTACTATACTCTACTAAATTTAAAAATTCTATAAAAAATTTCTTCGTCTATCCGATAGACAGGTTTTAAAAGCAATACCTTATAAGTTAGTTTATCGGGAGAACAGACATCTTATAAAGAATCAATTAGTTGCATCTATGTTTACAGTAGTAAAATGTCACCTGTTTCTAAATGTTATAAATATTTTTTCTCCATTTCCAAAAATATCATAATTAAAGGATTGTATATTCGAAGAAACAGTACAATCTGCATCCTAAAACAAAAAGTCGTTTACATAATCACAAAATGAGATCACTAAATATAATTAAAATCTAGAGAAATGCTTAAGTGATACTAAAAGAAACAACAAAAGGTTTATAAAAAACCTTTTTAATGATCAACATACGTTTCACATTTGCAATGAATCCGCCTCATTTGAATTGCCTAAAATTTGGCACAAGGTACTTTTCCGTTTTAAAAAGCAATAACGAAATATTAATTTTCACGATTACAGTTGGCTACTGCAAGCACCTGCTTTTCTCTTTCTTTACATATTTGATCTCGTGATTCGTGTTTTCAAGGTTATTTTCCAAAATTTGCAAGAATACTTTGTTTATCATTATATTTCTTGAAAATGGCGCCGTAAGAGCGTTGAAACGTATGTTGATCATTAAAAAGTTTTTTTTTTTATAAACCTTTTGTTGTTTCTTTTAGTATCACTTAAGCATTTCTCTAGATTTTAATTAAAAAGCCATTTATTTTCTAAATATTTAAAAAGTTTAGTAACTCTGATGCATCCAGTGTTCTTTTATAAAATCATTTATTATTGATGCAATTTGAGATTTATTTCCACGCGCTAAAAAACAGCTTAAGCATCTTGTCTGCATTCGCAGATAAAGATAAATACCACTAGTGACATATAGAAGGATTGACTAAATCTGGGATTTAGAATGTTTTGCACTGAAGGAATATAAATCAAACAATTCTGTGCAAACATTAGAGGGATTTTCATGATGTTAAATTTGCTTCAGGCGGGAGAAACAGGATTTGAATTTCCTCGAAAATAAATTGTTAAGCATAATCGTTAAAAGTTTTATACATATTTATCAAAAAGTAAAAGAAGTAGTTTTAGAAAAATGTTCCTAGTAATATTTTATTGTTGGGAACAAGATTTTGAACTCATTCCCGTTATAAAGTTTATATGTTTTAAAACATTATTATTTATAATTTCATTTTATTTACATCGAATAGACAAAACAAAAATCTTAAAAATGAGCGAGGTATTCTACGCGTGGATACAGTTTATTTCTTTCCATTGAATTGAAAATTTTTTCTAGCTTAAAATACTTCAACAATGCTGTAACAGATGGCGCTTCACTACTAAAACAGTTTATTTTTTTAAATCGTAGAAAAAAATTTGTCCACTCAATAAATTGATTTTACAAGCAATATCTTATCAACTAGTTCAACTGGAAACAGTGGTAAAACAGTGGTGGTTTTAGTGGTAAACACCCCCAATTGAAACGCTTTCATGTATCATAATTAAACCCTCCTCCAGTATCAAAACTATATTGTAAATATTTATGTATAGGCTATATCTTGGTCAATATTGGTAAACAATATTGTCCCAATATTGGAAAGTTTACATTTTGCAAAAACTGGACCAATAATAGAAAAAAAATTAACCATTTCATTACCAATAATTCTGAAATATTAGTGTTTCATTGCAAATAGTTGCAATATAAATCCTATGTTTCTGTAATGGTAGTATTTCGTTGCAAATATATCTAATGTAATGCCACTGTTATACCAATACTGATATTTTATTGGAAATATTTCCTATGGATTCATTACTGACACAATATTATACTTCAATATTAATAATATAATCATTAATGATTTCCTACTACAGTCATTTTAAATTAGGGTTATTTTAATTAAAAGATAAAAGTGTAGATATTCCTATGGAAGTGTACTTTGCACTAAAAGTATTGGCAGGACACGGATTTATTTTAACAGCAGCAAAATCTATCAATCACAGATAAGAGGCACTAACGCGAATGCATTTTCCGGTAGTATACAAATGAGGATGATTATAAAAGAACTGAATACTCTATTAATTCTTTTCCCGATTTAATCATCAATTTGGTAGGACAAACTGTTGACTGACCTTTGGTATGAAATTTGTAAATGGAAAGGCGGCATTGAATACTTATCGGAAATTCAAATTTCAAAAACATCTAAAGAAGAAAATGATCTCCGGTACGCAGTAAAATGTTTTATTTCACAAATTCATGACTTAATTAAATAAATGATCTGCTGATTAGTTGTTGGGATTTTCTAATCATTCTCATTTTCGTATTTACGGAGGATACAATCATTCTATCATTTCATATTGGTTACTTTTTCAGCTAAAACTATTTTGAATGTTAAAAAAATAATACCGCATACTGGCATGACTTTTTAAGATTTATACGAACATTCTGCCCTCCCTATATATTATATTGTTTCTCAACTTACAATGAACATTTAGAAATGCAAATTTATAAATAGAAATAACTTAAAATTACACTGCATTTTCCATATTTGAAACTTTAAAAAAAATAATCGCTTTAAAAAAAACTAAACTTACAAATGATCTTCCAAACAATGAACAAAACATACAAATATTATTTAACAATGCGTAAATTGAGTAGTTTGGGTGAAAACCAATATCATTTTTACACTCTTTTATTTAACTCAACTTAGTTTTTGAATGTAAAGGTGGAAATTTGTAATCGATTTTTAACTCTCTTCCTTATAAGTTAAAATTATACAAAAATATGTACGCATATGTGTTTCCGATGACAACACAAAATCTTAATATTTTTAGAACTTAATTTTAAATAAATATTATAATTCTAAGGAATTTTCCCGTTAGCCCTCCAAAAGTGATAAATATCTTACTATATTCTTGGGATTACAATTGAAGGGGTCGAGGCAAGGGAGTGCTAAGCCACATTTTTGAACTTCTGAGATATTTCAATTTGAAAATTTGATCAAATACTCAAATCAAGATATATAACATAAAAGTTTTCTCGCCAATGTCTTACAAGGGGACCGCCAAACATGATGCGCACAGATTTTGATGATTTTAAAGTATGTTGTAGTGGTCATATCCCTAACTATTCAGGTCAAAGGTTTCCTTCAAATGGGCTTTAGTTTTCGAGAAATTTCGGGTTAAAGTTCAGTATGCATTTCAAATACCCATTAGTTCGCAGACTTGAACGAGAACTCTGTGGTGCTGAGCTAGCGCGCACGATTTGAGAGCGGGAGATGAGGGTTCTGTCCTCTCTAGTGACTTTTTAATAAATTTTATATATTTGTCGCGTTATAAGTTTTATACAGAATTATGAATTCTGCATCTTTGAACTTTTTGATATTTTCCTAATAAATTCCATTTACGTTTTCGAATTTTTCGTGAAAATTTATAGTTTTTGCGCAATTTTTATTTTAATATTTCTGTTGACGAAAATCCAAACTAATTTATGTCTTTTTAAAACGATTATTGTTTACAGATATATATGTATTTACTTATATATTTATCGTAGTTATGAAATAATGCATTTATTTTTATTTGCATTTTCTATTTAAAAAAAATTAATGATTAAGAAAAAAATAACAAAATAATATATCCTTTTAATATTTGAATTGTTCTAAATATATTGAAATATGTTAACTGCTGAAATACTAAAATATTTATCATCACCGACATCGACATTTTTAGTTTATTAAATATGGAACTTATTGTGTGATACATATCGCAAAAATATTCTAAACGAATTCCGTATTAAAAATCGCCTTAAAATTTATTTTTTACGTAAATTGTTTTAACAATATCGGAAGAATGTATAAATTAGCATATTATATCTTCTTTAAATACTTAAATTGTGATAAATATATTTAAAAATGCATTAAAAGTTAAAAAAGAAATTATTTCAAACGTTATAATTGTCTGCAAAGGAAGCTAAACGAAATGAATAAAAAGGAAATTTTATTTATTCTGATATTACCGTAAAAGTCATTGCAGACGATTTTTTTTTCAGTAATTTTTTATATGTATTGTGATTTACAAACGATTTTTCATTTCTAGTTGAATTTTCCTGTATGGCATCGACTTGTTAGAATAATAATTAAAAAAATAATAATAATTATAATACATTTTTTTTGTGTGTGTGCAAATCAAAAATTATGTTGAGTTTGAACTTTACAGATAAATGTATTTAAATAGCATAAAAAATATACATATAACAGGCTAGAATTTGGATGTAAGCGTTACTCTTTAATATTTTAATACTCCTTTCAAGATATGCTGTTAGAATTACCTAATCATACATACCTTTGAAATAAAAAAAATATTTTGTATAAATTATAAAAAAAATGATAAATTTTCATTTAAAATTTCATAAAGTTAAAAAAGTACTATTTTAGAACGGTTATTAAAATATAAAGGGTAAATAATAAAAAAAATTAAACAAAATCTAGACATAAATTAGTTTTGAATTTCGTCAATAGAAATATTAATTTCAAAACTTTAAAAAAAAATGTAAATTTTTACGAAAAATTCGAAAATGTAAATTGAATTTATTAGGAAAATATCAAAAAGTTCAAAGATGCAGAATTCATAATTCTCTTAAAACTTATAACGCGACATATGTAAAAAATTTATTAAAAAAAGTTAAAAAAGTCACTAGAGAGGACAGAACCCTCATCTCCCGCTCTCAAATCGCGCGCGCTAGCTCAGCACCATGGAGTTCGTGTTCAAAACTGCGAACTAATGGGTATTTGAAATGCATATTGAACTTTAACCCAAAATTTCTCGAAAACTAAAGCCCATTTGAAGGAGACCTTTGACCTGAATAGTTAGGGGTATGACCCCTACAACATACTTTAAAATCATCGAAATCTGTGCGCATCATGTTTGGCGGTCCCCTTGTTAGTAACATTTGAGATATTCTAAGTAACAATATGACATTACTTTAATGATATTAATATGACGTTTTTTTTAAATCAGCTATTTTAATTGGGGCAAAACGAAACCTGGGACATATACTGCCACCAAGTGACATTTGAAAAAAATTATATGTAGGATATTATAATTCACAGTATTAAGAAATATATTACAGTGTTAGATTTACTTCACCAAAAATGTTGCTTGGCACTTTCTTGCCCCGACCCACTGAATTGTATATGAGTTACAACAACAATGGAGTTAATGATGCGTCAAACCACTCTTACCTAAATATACCAAAAGGCTGTGAAAATGCATCAATGAATCATTTTAAACGCTGAGAAAGAGAAAATAAATATAAATAAAAATTAAAGAGTGTAATATTTAAAAAAATACGCTTTAATCAATTAATAGCTTAGTATTAATCAAATTACGATTATGCATTGGGGAACCAACTTAGAAAACCTAAAAATGTAATATAAAGATATATTTATATCTTAAAATGAGTTGATGTCTGTAATTTCATAAATAAAAATTATCTATATATATTACCGATTTTTATAAGCAAACATTATATAGATAATCAGTAAAAACATGAGTCATTAAATATAGGCCAACAGATTTCATAAAAACCATCTTTCTATCAAGAGCAAAAACAGCAGAGAATTTTCAATAATGGAATTCCGTGCTCGCACAAAATTAATATATTCTATGGGTAATTTTTTTTTGGGGGGGGGGGGCGTAAATTTCCATCATGAAACTAAGCACGATTTTCAAGATAATATTGAAAGCTTATAAAAGAGTCTTTTTTAAAAACTAGTTTTACTTTTAAGCTTAACTATTTAACAATGCGCTTGTAATTAAGTGATGCCTAAGAAATATAAATAAAATTTATGATACATGTGAAATATTCAACATTTGTACATAGCACTTCTAAAGTCATTTGATTCACAATGAATACGCGGCAAAAGGTCAAATTATGTAAAGTGCGCTCTTTCCGAACTCTTATTTCATGCATCGACCATTAAAATATTTCGTTAAATATTGTATAGAGTAAAAAAAGTATTCTAACATTTTCAAACAAAAATAAAATATGACAGAAAACGCGATTTTAGTAAATGTCTTTCTAAGTAGCAAAGCAATAATGAACCATTATCGTTCGATTAGCATTATCTTATCGATATTGGCTATATCTTGTCCTATATTGGCAATATTAATCTGAAATATTACCCGAACATTTGATTGTTTAATTTTTGAAGAATATTATATCAATATTTGCAAGAATTATTTTGCTATTTAATTAGCAATATTTTCAATGTATATCCAAAATTTCTGATATATTGATATTAAGTTAAAATGTTTCCAATGTAAATCCGATTCTTCAGATAAAATAATAATTCGTTGCAAATATTTCCAATGTAAAGCCAATATTTCCGTTACAGGGCAAATATTGCAAACATTTGCATATCATTGCAAATATTTCCAATGTTAAACCGATATTTAATCAATTTGTTTATTGTATTCATTTTTTTTCAATAAATTCCATTTGAACACTATGGTCCCAATATAACCAATACAACAAATATTAATTTGCTATTAGGGTCATTTTATTTTTTGTCCTTCCATGATTAAAACTACATTAATATACAACGAATATCTTCTTATCGTTGCTCAAGAGCTATTTACTTATTATAGACGAACTAATGACTACAACTGGCTCCACTTCTGTAGCTCAACAAGCAATCAAGCGTGCCAATGGTACAAAGGAAATAAATGTGAAAATTCACAGCCTGCATTCTGGTGATGGAAACCGAATGAGATGAACTGATGGCCAACTATGACACCACATCAGACTGCCACTAAAGCAGAGCCAACTTACGATATACATGAAAGAGTATCAATCATTGCAAGAGTCCACTATTACCAACGCAAGTGACATTATTACACGAAAGAGTCAAACCACCAAGAAACGACAATCTCCAAATGACAGTTACAAAACGCTAAAAAATATCAACCACTGATAATAACAACAAGCATAACTTTGAATGATAGGAACAACCACGATTAATAGACAACTCTAACTACAGTAAATACTCCAGTATCTCACATCCGCCCTGCATGACTTCGCTGCCCATAATAACAACAAGCATAACTTTGAATGATAGGAACAACCACGATTAATAGACAACTCTAACTACAGTAAATACTCCAGTATCTCACATCCGCCCTGCATGACTTCGCTGCCCATAATAACAACAAGCATAACTTTGAATGATAGGAACAACCACGATTAATAGACAACTCTAACTACAGTAATTACTCCAGTATCTCACATCCGCCCTGCATGACTTCGCTGCCCATAATAACAACAAGTTGGAAATTGTACGTCAAACGTTACAAACGAGGTGCGTTCGTACGCACGTTTTAGAATTAAATTCATGATATCCCGTGCGTAGAACGGGCTAAACAGCTAGTTAAGTATATATTTTATGACGCTGTTCATACAAATATCTTAACTAGTTATATAAATATTCAGATATATATGTATCAGCTAGTTATATAAATATTCAGATCTTGATGATTTTTAATTCTGTGAAATGAATTATATCGTCTGCAGATTAATTTCTGTAATAAAATAAGTATCTCGGTCGCTTGACGATTTAACATCCATCGGAAGCTCCTCTAACAAAAAAGCACCGATTTAAAAAAAAAAATCAAATTTCTTAATAAATATTTTTATTAATATCTCCTAAAGTTTTGATTCGATTTTAATAAAATTTGAAATGTCTCGACAAAATTCTGCAAAGATAATATATTTTAAATTGCAAACCATTTGGTTGGGTAGTTTTTGCGTTGTTATATGCGGACGGACAGACAGACGGACGGACAGACAGACAGACGGACGGACAGACGGACGGACCAAACGACGACTATAGGTGCTACGTATTTATATAATTACGAACGCACCTAACAAGCATAACTTTGAATGATAGGAACAACCACGATCAAGTGACAACTACAGTAAATACTCCAGCATCTCACATCCGCCCTGCATGACTTCCCTGAGCTGTACAGTGCCGAACTGACTCATCTAAACATCAATTAGAAATTCATTTTACCATTTCATTGGATATATTTTCAGTGTAAAGTCGATATTTCTGAAATACTAGTTTGTCGTTGTAAATATTTCCAATGTAAATAAATGTTTCTGTAATGATGGTATTTCATTGAAACTATTTCCAATATAAAACCAATATTTAAGCGCCATCAGTATTTTTTTCGAATATTTTCCAATGTATGCAATTTTGGCATTTTATTTCACCCCAGTATAACCAATATAAGAAATATGTTTTGGTAATAGGATAATTTCAATTTTTTTATTTCCGTAAACAAGACTGACTACATTAGAATAAATAACACTATTTCTCTTCTATTTTTCTTAGGTAAAAAATAATGAAGGAACGAAATAACAGACGTTACAAATGCTTTTACAAACGAAAAATAAAACTTACAAATATTCTGTAACAATGTGCGAGCTAAATGAGTTGGACGAAAGCCAATATCCTATTTAAACTCGCCAACGTAACTATTTAACAAATCACTTGTAATTAAGCAATGCTCTAGAAGTATAAACAAAGTTTTTGATACATGTGAAATATGCAGCATAATGTAGAACGGTTTATAAATCATTTCATTCACACTTCTACGCAAACGTTTTTTTTTTATTCATAAAAGTATATGAAGTGTGCTGCATTCAAATTCTTGTTTCATGTAACCACCATTAAAGTATTTCTCAAAATATTGTGTAATTTTCTAACTTTTTAAATCAAAATTAAAATAGACAAAAAAGGGCTTTAGTTGATGTCTTCATAGTAAAAAAGCAATATTGGGCAAATATTGTGTGTATTAGCTATATCATAACAATATTTGCCATATCTTGGCCAGTTGTGAAAATATTCCTATGCGATATTTCTCCAAGATTGGGTTGTTTGCAATTTTCGAGTATTATGCTATTATTTGTACGAAATATTTTGCCATTACAATGGAAATATTTTAAAGGCAAATCCAATATTTCAGTAACTGCAGCATTTCATTGCACACACTTGCAATATGAAACTAATATTTATCCAATATCGTATATTTGGATTTTTGTTTCTCGTGAATGTAATTTTAATGCTATATTAAACCCCAATGTAAAAAATGCATCAAATATTGGTTCGATAACATTAAATTTTTTTATTTTCACTTTTATGATTTAAAATGTATTTTTTTATTTTTCCCATGCATTCAAATGTATTACACTATCTCTTAGAAGAGAAGTGATGTTACAAATACCCATTTGAAAAGCAAGTTTACAAATAGAAATTACTAAAACTTAGAACTGCATTTTTTCTCGTCCATACGAAAAATGCATATTTGAAACTTTCAGAAAAGAATAAAGGAAATGAATAATAAAAGTTACAAATGCTCTAAAAATAAAAGACAAAACATATAAATTTTATTTAACAATGAGTGAATTAAATAATTTGGACGAAAGCCAATATCCTATTTAAGCACTTCAACGTAACTGTTTAACAAAATAGTAACTAAATGATGTCTAAGAAGTGTAAACAAACTTTATGATATTTGTGAAAGATTTAACGTTCGTACAACACGTCAGAAGCCGTTTCATGCACCGTAAAGTTCTGTAAAATAATCATTTGACTCAAAGAATTATATAAAGTGGGCTATTTTCAAATTCCTGTTTTATGTATCAGTCATAGTTTTAAGTATCATTATATCAGTAATATTTTGTCACATTTTGTTTAGAGTAAAGGAAACTTTTCTAAAATGTTATAACAAAAATTAAATTACAGAATGCTCACTAATGTCCTGTCCACCACCAATAATTTCCCAACGGCTACAAGTATTGACAAAAACTTGATGTAGAGATATAACAAAGTGGCTATGAGCTACGAAATGAGATCGCTTACAGCGGCACCTAGCGCAAACTGCAGAGTTAGCGTTCCTATCTTGAAATGGTACGAGATACGGGAAAAAGTCAATTACAAAGTTGAAAAACGCCCTCGTTTTAGAAGGAAATGATATCTTACAAATAAAAATAGATTTATTACAACCCTATGTAAATATTTTATATCCAATCACCAGCCAAAATACTCTGCTTATTGCTAGCAAAAGTGGGCATTTATAAAGAAGACGTACATTTTCTAGTGCATTAATCACATAAAGCAGGATAAAATGTATTTTAATAAGAAAATCGTGTTCAATCTGTCGGCAGCAATGTATCATGAATTATGCAAGTGTTTCTATTGTGAACATATTGAGTATATTTAACTTTTCTTATTAAAATAAACTGAACTTTGGGTACACATGTTAAACTTATTAGTAGATGTGCGTCTGCCTTATATCGCCACCATTCTGCAAGCAATTTTAGACGTGTGACATCTGAGTAAAAGATAACGACATGTTTAGTCATAAAAGTTTTAGAAGGATTAGTAGCAATATTGGATGGTTCAGACTTAACTTTAGGCTGCCTAGGCTGATTATACTGGACAAACTTGTGACTGAATTTCGAACAATTAAAGCAACGAGGTGCTATGTCTTTATTTCTACACTGTCTACTCTTGTATCCGGTATGACAGCAGTTGAAACGTGGGAGGTCAGTTTTAGAACTTCTCTTGTAATGACATAACAGGTTTAACATGTTTTCGTGTTCTCATAGTTCAATTTTGTCATAAATTCTGTGTTTTTGTTTTTGCATCCATAAAAAATGATTTTTTGAAAGACAGGATCGGGCACTGCATTAGGGCATGATCCCTAACATTACTGCGGGCACATAATTGTTTGATTATAAGAAAATATTCATCTAAAGATTCATTTTTTGTAATATTCGCTTATTTAACAGATCATGCAACTCAGCAGAATTATATGATGAACAGAATTGTCATAGGAGAAGTTGATTAATTTTATCCCATGCATATGACATTTGGTTTGTACTAACAATTGGGCTTTTCTTCTTATGAATCTTTTAGCAAATGCAAACTTATGCAAATCAGACAAATAACAGATACCAGTGGAAATATCAAAATTAGTAATCCCGTTATTATGCTCTGAAATGAACTGCAATCAAAAGGAGGTATCAATATCAGTAATTTCGGATTTACAGCAAATCTCGCCGACAAAGTAGGTATTCTAGCTGCTATCAAAATCTGCCGTAGAAGTTTCACAAATAATCAAAATACTAATATAAAGGCGGTGCTTAGAATGTGGACAGTAAATTTACTGCGTGTGTTGGTAAGAAGTACTATTTTCATCTACTTAGAATAAAGTGATATTTAGCTCACTGAGTCTCTTCACCTCTGTAGCATTAAGTAAGGATTGCGGTTTCTAGTAAATATAATTGTTTTAGGAATATTCTGAATATAAGTGTGACTTGAATTTTAACAAATTTTGAAAGAGTCTTCTTACTCTTGCTTTGAGCCACCTAGTTAAACTTGTAACTCCATTGCTTTTCCTCGTTTAAAAGTGAATTAATAAACTTTTATATTTCATGTTAAATTAGTATCATGTTCTCATTTGAAGCTAACTGCCATCAGATGTCTTTTACAAATGTCGGTAACAAATGCAGCTATTCAGACATTTTTTTTCTCTCAAAAAATCAAATATGTTTATGTGTGTTTATGTGGAATATGTATCGTGCTACTATTTATACATTTCGAATTATTGAATATTTATTTCTTCTGAGAATTTTGAATCACCCTGTATAACAACTAGGTTATTCCTTGCAACATAACATGAACATTTGCTTTTGCAGGTCTTTAGAAAGAAAATTGCATGTAAACTTTATCTTATTAATTTACAATCCGAATAAATAGACTATTCATGTAATGTGTGTATAAAATAAACATTCACTGACATAAAAAATAAATCATCCACACAGGAACGTATTAAGATAAGCACAAATAAAACTACCTCGTTATACATTATACATATCATTATCATCGGACATGAAGCGTTTTAATTCAATTAGGAATGATATTAGCCAGACAGTGAGATACGTATGCGCTTCCTGCCAGACTGATGCATTATCATAGTTCCTTTGCCTTGTTGATTAATGAAAAGCAAAGCAAAATAACGAAAGGGACGGCGAAAAAAGCATATTAAAAATGACACTTACTTGAGCGTTATACATATACAACCTTTTAAACTAGTCATAGAAACTTCATATAATTTCTAATAGATACATAAAAACACGAGATTAAATTAGTGAACATAAGATTACATTTAGTGCGTAAAAGATTACATTTAGTGAAACCTGTGAATCACAAATTAATGCAGAATGCTAAATGCATGTTTTAACTGTTAGTATGCATGTTTCGACATTATTAAATTATGTAGTACATATTTTGTTAATGTATGTTCACATATAATTTTTGAAATACCACATTGATTTCAATATTTTAAACCGACATAACGAATTACGTTATACAATTCATTTGTATATTTGTAATGTACGCACACTTAACTATTTTGAACGGATACTCAAATTTTCAAAATGCTTTTTACTTTTTCTTTTTTAACACTTTACAAAACCGTTGAAAATTGATATTATGACTTTGGTTTGTCTGTCTACCGTCAGTCTGTCTGTCGATGCTCTAACTCGCGTAAATATACTCTCGAATTGCCATGGAATTGATATATCTTTTTAAAGTTTACTATGGCATATTCCGTATTGAAAATAACAGTAGCATTTAGGAAAGTGTGTAGCATTTATAGTTCGTTTTCAGGAACACTCAAAATAATTATGTTACATTATGGTCTATAGGAAAGATCGTTTGCAATGTATTTTATTATAATGTTACACATATTGCTACTGATGTACAGCACTGAGGTACATTACAAGTACCTTACTGTTGAATAGAGTGCATAGCATTTATCGTTCATTTATAATAATACACAAAAGAATTCGGTTAAAGTGCTGTATATGAGCAAAAATTCCTACAAGTGTATTGTCAGTTGTGGTATGTGTTTTTAACACTATCCAAATTAGTTCAAGAGTGTTTATGGATTCGGGTTGTTTGTCCGTTTGACAGTCTGTCTGTCTGTCCGTGTTATAACTCGCGTAAATATACTTTGATTGCCATGTAACTAATCTATGTTATTGAAGTTTACCATGGCATGTTTGGAATTGAAAATGAAGTGTTTACTATTTATTGTTATTTTACAGAGACACTCAAAAGTATTCCGTTACATTATGGTCAATGGCGAAATTTTATATACCTCACTGACGTAGATGAGAACATTGTTTTCTATAGAGTATAGAATGAGTACTAACAATTATAGTTCATTTACACAGAAACTGAAAAGTATTCCTTACACTACGGTCAATGGGAAAAAACGTTTACAGTGCATTCTATTGATTTTACGCTGTTTTAAACATAATTAAATTGATATACATCACTGACGTGAGAGGCAACAAGCTTTCAATAGAAAATAGAATATTAGCAATTATAATTCGTTCACAGGAACGCACAAAATAATTCCATTACATTATGATCTATGGAGAAAATCGTTCGCAGTGTTTTGTAATGATGTTACTCAATTTCAATCATAATAAAATTGATACACATTACTGAGGGGCACTACAAAATGTTTTCTATAGATTGTTGAGTACGTAGAATTTATCGTTTATTTAGAGAAACACTCAAAAGAAATCGGTTAGAAAACTGACTATGAACTATAAATGCTGGATGTGCGTTTTCAGCTGTGTTATGCATTTTAAAACTTAACAAATTTTTAGTGTATTACGAGCTGTGTAAATCATAAACAGGGATGCTCGGAAGAATATGCTGAGATTAGCGCCTATGAACAGCAGTTGCCGAAATTGAATTTTTACTGCGTCATTTTTTTATGTTTATTTAAATATTTCATTTCATTGTATGGACAAAAATGAAATTCCTTAACAATATTTCCGATAGTGTTGGAAAATGTTTCATAATCTATGGCGTGATGCATTATTTTTTTGTTTTTGTTTTTGTTTATTTTTTAAAAGCTCCTATTGATGGTGATCCCGTATCAATTACATTATGATCCCAAAGTGGTTTGATTGTCCTTATGTCTGTATGTTTTGTGTTTCTTTTCATTCTTGTTTAACTTTATATGCTCTAAATTTCGTAAATATTGGTCACAAATATTCAATATGCTGTTAAGGTACCAGTAATACTTTACTTTTTTTTAAATAGTCTCCCTATCGTGTATAGATTTACACGTATATAATATAGTCACGTCAAAAGTTTTAATGTATGATCGTCTACTGCGTGTGAAAATAAGCAATATTGACAACAATGGGATTTAAAGCTAATATGGTTAACAAAAAAGGGGTTGCCAAAAAGTCACTTTTTGTGGAAAACTGCTCTCACTTAAATACGCCAACTGACATGAAATAAAAAAAAGTAAGTACACCATAAGAAACAATCCCGTGAATTATTTTGTTCTTGAAAATTACTTGGTTTATTTTTTGTTTTCTTTCTTCAGTAAATCAGTAAATTAAGATACAGTCTTCAAACAAATTGCATTTGAAAGAACATTTTCTTTCCTAATCGACAGTGTAAAAATTAAAATTATGTGAAGTTTAGAAGTTGAAAAAAAACTACAGTCAAAGCGAAATTTATTGATCAGATGTTGTCACCATCAATATATGACGTCCGTGTTACTCACGGATATGTTTTTACTTTATAACATAGATTACTGTTAATTTACGGAAAGTAAGTGAATTTTATAATCAATGAAACCTTGTAATTTTGCCAATCATGTAAAATTTATAAATTATAAATAGAACTTGTGAGAAAAATTAAGAAAGCACCATGTTTTAGAAATATCTTCTGAGCAAAAATTGCTTTGAAAACAGAAAATTGTTTGTTTTCTGCTGTAAATTGAATATTGAAAGGACACAACTGTAAAATTTCATACTAATATTTAAATAAGAAAACTTTATTGGATCTATAGAAAGAAAAAAATGCCTCTGATACAACGCATCCCTTGATATGTTTTAATTTTTCATCCCCCCCACTTACTTGTTAAATTCCCCATTCGTGAAACAAGAAAATACCGTATACTTTAGGAAAAAATATATGTTCCACCGGAAATTATGCGGAAATATATAACAATCAAGGAAACCGCTAGTGTTGCTGTTTCCGTTACAAATTTATTGATATTTTTGCTTATAACCAGCTGAGTCACTTTTTTAACTAAGCGTTACTGGGTCATTCCACAGTATTCATGTGTTACGTACGGGACATTTCACAGCAAATTTTTGAGATATTTGTACTTTTTTCAGTATGAAAATATAAATGAGAAAGTTTGCAATTATTTTAATGCATTATATATCACTTCAACTAGATTCTTATGAAATTTCTTTTTGTTGGAGCCAATACATATATATTTTTAAATTAATAATGTTGTGTTACGTACAGGACATCACAAAAAATTGTTTTAAAAGTACCTCTAGCAATTTGTATTTTGCTCTGAATTTATTTAATATTTTCACAAATAAATTTAATGAGTAGAAACAGAAATATACATTTTATTAATTAACTTTAAAAAAAATTAATTGCGCCATTAACCAATGAAAGCTAATTATTTCTGTTACGTATGGGACCTATGACCAAATTTTTCCATATGGCTGCAAAAAAATTCTCTAATTTTTATTTGATTTTAAAAGAAAAATAATATTTTGGATAAATTTTAATAGAAGAGATTTAAAGCTTTAAAATGATGGATTACACTTAACGTTTTATAAAACTTCTTTTTCAAACTTGTGAAGCCAAATACTGTGGAATGACCTTACTACTCTGCCATAATAACACTTTTTATAATGAGTGAATTAAATTCAATAACTCACCTAGATTACCACTTTCATAATTTAATGTATCCACCGTCATAATTTAATATTTGGAACGTTTAAGAATTTTGGCGGGGTTGAGTTGTGTAGTTTAATTTTTTCTTTTCAAATTTTCAAAGATATTTACTAAAGCGAACCTGTTTTTTTTTTCTTTGGAGAAATGTTTTGGAAATAGTATTAAAAAAAACAATTAAATGTAAAATATTCGATTACACTCTGTGAAAATTTTAGGCCGTGTTCTCAAACAAAATAATTCATGGAAATAAAAATAAAATTAGTTTAAAAAAACGTTTTTTATAAGCATTCAATGTTTTTCTTAAAAATCGTGCTTAATTTCACGACTGCAATTCATGTAGTTCCGAAAAATAACTTTTACAATACGTTCATTTGTAGTGGGATCCAATTATTGAAAATTCATCGCTTTGATGTACGTTTGGCAGAAATTTCAAACTAGTGAATCTATTTAAAAAATATAATTTTTTACCTGTTTCTTTTTTGTTCGATAATTTAATTATATGATTCTTTTTTAATTTAGAAGTGTAATTTTTATAACAATATCTTGTATAGTTTAATAAAAGTTTGCGTATGCATTAAAAACAAAAGCCACGGGTAAAGCTCATTTTGCAAAGAAAGTCTCGCTGGCATGTCTGACAATGGAGTGGTTAAAATAAAGTAGCATCAATTCTAATAAATGAAGCTTTGCTCATTTATTTGTCATGCATCATCATAAAGATTGATTGTTTAGTTAATGATGTTTTCCCACGACATGGAGACATCTATTTCACATAGTTTAAAAGCGTTTCTATTATGCGTGTTGTGTGATTGTCTGCATATGTTACGTAAATTAGGTTTTAGTCATGGGACACATGCAATAGATTTTTTTTAAATTATACAGTGGTTAGTGGTATTCGACGAAATCAATATAAGCGAATTTAAATCAGTTTATTTTAACGTCTCCGAAAATTGTTATAAGATTTTCGTGAAAAAACATATTAAGTGGAATTAAATATTGCAAAATTTGTCTAAGTTGTCTTACGATTGCAATCATATTAAAATGCATGTGCTTTTTAATATGATGATACATCTTAACAGTTTTTAAAATTTATTGATTGATTGCATACATGATTTCTGTTGAACTGGTACTATTACTCCTTTGCAATTACTTGTGAAAAAAGTAGTAGATTTATTACTTCCTCTCCTGCTATATTTTTATTCACTTTCCAACAAAGTTGAAAAGTGCTTATATGAATTCGATTTGTCTGTCCGTCGGTCTGTCTGTCTGTCCACACTCTAACTCGCGTAAATATACTCGGATTGGAATGTAATTGATATGTGTTTTTGAGAGTTACCATGGCGTGTTCGGTATTGAAAATGAAGTGTGTAATAAAAATATTGACTGTTTTAATTTATTTTTAAATATTATATTTGACATACAAATGTACAATTTCTGTTTCACCAAATGGTGTATGAGATACGGAGTCAAGAATCGACAACCAACCACGAACAACAACAACAAAAAAAGGGCATTTCAAAACAAGAAATGTATAATTAGATAAATTTTCTGGGTTTAGTTAAAAATATTTCTGGAATTGAATGTATTTTTTTAACTAACTAAAGCCATAAATTTGTTTAATAAAATGTTCCTTCTTTCCAAATGTCCTTTTTATCGGATTTTTCAAGACTCCGGTTTCATAGACCAATGGAAAAAGTCCTTCCGGCCTGTACCGGGAGGAAAAGGTAGCTTTACTTATATCTTAGTTTTAAAATTTTAGCTAATATTACACGAAGACAGCAAGTTAAAATGCAAAGAAAACGTTTATAAAAGATTCGTTAATACTGAATTTGAATGAGAAATTCGCCAAATTATTCAGCAATAGCCAAATTGGCTTCATTTATGAAGACTTATTTTGGTCGCCAAATTTGGCGATATTTCGCCAAATGTCGCCAAGTTTAGCGAGAATTTGGCGCTAACGGATATGAATGTATAGTTTATGCGTATGATTGGGAAAATTATTACAACAATGAAAATTTTTGTAATGTGCTGTCTTGTTTCAAAATGTCAGCCACCCTAGAAATTCAAACTGCTCTATCTCAGCCATTTTTTAAGATAGAGGTAAACCAAACAATGCTCTGGAATCCTTGTATCAAGGCCTAACACTTAATTAAAAAATAAATTTGAAATTTTAACTTTTTTTATATTTATTTTAGTTTTAAATTTTTAAATGCCGCCATCTTGAAAGAAAATGGCGGACCAAGCTGGCCAACGAACTCGGTCGAAACATCGGTGAGCTTAATACACACAATTAGTTTCATCAAAATTGATTGATAAATACGAGCGTTATCGTATGACATAGGTCAGATATATATATAGATAAATCAACATTTGAACGGAGGGTGGTTTTGGGGTCTGGGGGTCATGATCGGTGAAAATATTTCGAAATTTTCCGGAACTGCTTTCCTCCGAACGGCTGCAATAGGTAGCTTTATACTTTTAGGTAGCTTTCAATACAAAAAAGTCCTTCCGGCCTGCACCGGGAGGAAAAGGTAGCTTTCCTATATCTTCGTTTTAAAATTTTAGCTAATGTTACACGAAAACAGCAAGTTAAAATGCAAAGAAACGTTTACAAAAGATTCGTTAATACTGAATTTGAATAAGAAATTCGCCAAATTATTGAACAATATCCAAATTGGCTTCATTTATGAAGGCTTATTTTGGTCGCCAAATTTGGCGATATTTTGCCAAATTTTGCCAATGTCACCAATTTTGGCGCTAACGGATATGAATATATAGTTTTATGCGTATGATTGGGAAAATTATTACAACAATGAAAGAAAATAATTTGCGAGTAATCGCGTTAATGTGCTGTTTTGTTTCAAAATGTCAGCCACCCTAGAATTTCAAACTGCTCTATCTCAGTCATTTTTTAAGATAGAGGTAAACCAAAAAATGCTCTGGAATCTTTTTATCAAGGCCTAAAACGTAATTAAAAAAAATTTGAATTTTTAATTTTTTTGTATATTTATTTTAGTTTTAAATTTTTAAATGGCCGCCATCTTGAAACAAAATGGCGGACCAAGCTGGCCAACGAACTCGGTCGAGACATTGGTTAGCTTACTACACACAATTAGTTTCATCAAAATTGATTTATAAATACGAGCGTTATCGTATGACATAGGTCAGATATATATATATATATATATATATATATATATATCTGACCTATGTCATACGATAACGCTCGTATTTATAAATCTGTATATATTCATATATCTGTATATATTCTGTATACATCTGTATATATTCATGTTTTATATTCATATCCGTTAGCGCCAAAATTAGCGACATTTGGCGAAATATCGCCAAATTTGGCGACCAAAATAAGTCTTCATAAATGAAGCCAATTTGGCTATTGCTCAATAATTTGGCGAATTTCTTATTCAAATTCAGTATTAACGAATCTTTTGTAAACGTTTCTTTGCATTTTAACTTGCTGTTTTCGTGTAACATTAGCTAAAATTTTAAAACGAAGATATAGGAAAGCTACCTTTTCCTCCCGGTATAGGCCGGAAGGACTTTTTTTAAGATAGGATTTTTTGCAAATGGATTTTAACTTATTTTCTATATAAGTTACCACATAAAAAGTATATAAAAATTAAAAATGGTGCGGTATCCAAAAATAAAAATCAAATTTTTGAAATTCTCTGCTATATGCATTTTTAAACTTATCTACTTTTTTTAAGTATTCCATTGTGTGTATAAATTCGATAGAGCATGTACAGGGCCGCAAGAAAGAATTCATACAGCGACAGCAATTGCTGCAAATGGATTTTTACTGAGTTATGTGTTTTTTTAATTGCTTATGTTTATTATCTCATTTCATTGTATGAAAAAAAAAAATTTTCGTAAATTTATTATTTTTATTTACTAATGTTGGAAAGTATTTCATAATCTTTGCCTGATGCATAATTTTTCGTGCTTGTTACTTGATAAAATATTTTTTCTTAATAAATGTGTCAAAAGCGTATTTTAAAATACTCAAATAAATAAAATCGTGCAAATGTTACCGAGCTCCCTTAAGGGAACAAAAATAGTTGTGGAAAATCGCATATAAAATAGTTGGTTTTGATCTATCCTTTTCCCGGCAATTACTGGAGCATTTTCAATACACTTTTTTTTACAGTTTTGTAAGAAGTTTTATTAATTGATTGTTCGCCAAAAAGTAACAAGAACAAAAAATCATACGTCAAGAATAGATTATGTAACACTTTCCAACACGTCCAAAATAATTTTGCAAATCTTTACCGAAAGGTGTAAGATGATATTTAACTAAACAATTTTGAAAATGCATAACATATTTAAAAATCCAATATCAGGAATTACCAAAAATATTCGGAAAAATATTCGAGCTCTTTTGTTCAGCCCTGTATATGATCTATAGATTTGTATATATACTAAATAGAATGCTAAATTTTAGTTCAGTTAGGAAACGCGTAGCAGAGTTTAAAATTTCCCTTCGGCAATTTTTGACAATAAACGGAAATGTACTCGAGAACTTTTCTGCTGCCCTGTATACAATTTATACAATTTATACACCCCAAGTAATAGACAAAAAATGAGTTAAATTTAAAAACGCATTCAGCAACTGAAAAAGCATTCCCAGCAATTATTAATTACAAGCAGTACTTTAACCGAATTCTTTTGTGTGTCCCTGTCAATGAACGATCAAAGCTATATGTACAATATTCTATAGTAAGCATCTTGTAATCCACGTTAGTGATATATATCAATTTCAATATGTTTGAAATAGTGAAACATTACTAAAACAAACTGCAAACGATTTTTCTTCATAGACCGTGATGTAACGGAATTCTTTTGAGCATCCCTGTAAAGAACTGTAAGTGTTATGCACACCACATTCTATAATTAGTCTCTTGTAGTGCACCTCAGTGATATATATCAATTTCAATATGTTTGAAATTGTGTAACATCATTAAAATAAACCGCAAATGATTTTTCCCCATAGACTGCAATGTAACGGTATTATTTTGAGTGCCCCTGTAAAAAAATTATAAATGCTACACACTTCATTTTCAATACCGAACATGCCACAATAAGTCTCAATAACATATATCAGTTGCATGGCGATTCGATCATATTTACGCGAGTTAGAGCACGGACAGACAGACAAACCGAATTCATAAACACTTTTCAACTATGTTGGAAAGTGTTAAAAAAAAGTATTAAAGTAAAAATAGATCTTTAAAAAGACACTCTTTTATAAGCATTCAATGTTTATCTTGATAATCAAATCCAATTTCATGACTGCGATTCATGTAGTTTCAAAACAATTCCATTACAGTATGTTACATTAGCATGAGCACCGATTATGGATAATTCCTCGCATTGATTTACGCTTGGTAAAATGCATGAACTAGTGAATTTATTTATAAAATATCTTTTTTAAGATATGGCAACAGGAAATAAAAACAAACATTATTTAAAGTATATTTTCAGGATTTCTCAATGTAAACTCATAATTTAATTAATAATAATGTATCCGTTGTTTACAGAGTCTTTTTCTAATTAATCTCTATAATAAAACCATAAGTCATGTGACTGTCATCAACAGTTCCGGAATGCCCGCTTCACTTTTTCATATGCCAGGCGGCCATTTTTATTCAAAATTATTTTTTCGAATAAAACTTCATAAATGTTACATTTTTAGAAAGATCGTTCAAAATAAATTAATATTTGAGAGATGACTTACGTTCAATTATGTATCTATTCTCCAATAATTGTTAATTAATATATTGTTAATCACCAATCATATTTACCATTATTAATGACCAATCGCTTTCAAAATAGTAATTTAATATACATTTACAAAATACATAACATCATTAAGTACTTTTGTGTTATTTGGGCGCAAATCTCGCCAATAGCATATTTAAAATCGCCAATACCAGCTTTTATTATTTGCGTGTGCAAATTAGAAACGATACTTTGATTTTGAAATCAAATGTTCTGATGGAACAGCTGTCGTACACGCACCGAGGCACTATATTAACTATAGAGTTTCAATATAGAGAGAAAAAACGGGTTGCTGTAATTAGAATTATAGGCGGTAATGTTGGCGTGGCGTATTTACAAGTTACGGATCTTAATAGTCAGTAGACATTAAGCAGAAATGCCAAAGTAAGGGAATTATGCGGTTATGAAAACTCCTGAACTATATCAAAATGGGAGAGCAGAGAAAAACAGAGTCGAACAGAGATCGGCATCTAGAAGGAAGTTCGTGAATTTTAATCAGATTCTACGCCACGGGTCAAAAGTGCTGACAGCAAATATGGTTTAAAAGGAATGTGATTATCAAAACTGGCATCCAAAAGTTCAATGTTTCACCAAACCATACTCGAAAATTACGTGTTATAATATGCACCCCGATTATGTCACATTATTCAAGACGTTTTAAATGAGAATAATGATAGATTTTCTAATCTCCCATATTCAAGTCTACAGCCAAAGTTAGCGAGAAACAAACAAACAAACAAACGAAATAATATTGGCAACAATATGGTTCAGTGTAAATGTGGATATCATTAAAGACTTTCACAAAACAGAATTCATTGCACCAAATCGTATTAACTAAAATACGCCATTTGGCAATGGATGAAATTACGGAAAACTACTGAATATGCTTAAGAATCTCCTCATTAGCAAACATATTGCAATTGATAAGCAAACGGATATGAAGCATAAGCGCTTAAGTAGGTTAACCGGTTTTTGTCAAGAACGATTAAATACGTAACAACAAAAAATATGCGAAATGCTACCATGATCGCAAAAGTTTTTGATTTGTCTAATAGAATCTTCCGGTTTGGCGAAGGATTACGGAAAAAAATAAAATGAATAAAAGTAACGTGTTACAGTGCTTAACATACATTTAAGGGAGACCAAACTGGTCGCCAGTATATATATAGTAGTACTTAAAATATTTCGTTGTCACAGTTTCACAGCCTGTTCGCAAATTTTGTGTATGTGGTTTGGCGGATCATTAAATCCAGTGTTGTTGTAAACCTTATACTATTGTAATCATACAAAAAAGATTTTGCGATTCATATCATTAAAAGTATAATTATGAAATAATTATTAGCTAAAAATATTGAAATTTTATCCTTTGTTCCCGAAATTGCGTAATTATTGTATTTTGTTTCTTTGCCGAACGATCCATTTATAGTTTTGCTTCTGCCAAAACGATTTTAAAAATATATTGAAATATCTTCAGTAGTTTTCGGGGAAAAAAGGTACATTAATGTAGTTATTTTACTTATGACTTTCTTTTGTTTGAGAAATCGTGTAACAATTGTATTTTTTTATTTTTTGGTTTTGAAAAATGATTAGTTTGGCTAAACTATTGAAAAAGAGTATTGAAATTGCTTAAGTAATTCCCTAGAAACAGGTACATCAATGTTAGCTGTTGCATGTGATTTTATAGCTGCTGTCGCCCAATTATGTTGCAATGTAACTCTAGTAATCCGAATAAAAATGTTTATGTGCAATCTATAGCTATCGACATATAAATTCAGTATAATGTTTTTTCACTCTTTTATTTGACTCAACATGGTTCATGTGTGTAAAGGTGGAATTTCGAAATCGATTTTTCAACCACTTCCTGAAATACTAGAATTATAAAAATTATGTACATAGGTGTGCTTACGATCACAATATAATATTTCAATATTTTTAGACGTTAATTATAAATTAATAAATTAACATAACTAATTCAATTTTTTCATCAGAGCTGAAATTACGCTGGAAATTAATGAGTACAAAGGATGTGATAATCACTTACTACACAGAGTACAACAAACCGAGTGAAAAAATGTCCAGACCGGAGATCGTACCCGGTACCCTTGCTATCATACGCAGCTATGTTTTACCATTTCCAGGTATCCGGACGACACACAGTGAAGTATTTGCCACAAAATCCTGGCCAAAATTAATTTTCATGTGTTTTAACATTATAACCCTTACTGTTAACTTACTATTAGTAAATATGCTTAATTAATGCATAAATGTATGTATTTATTTAAATATATAAATAAATAATACAATGTTTACATAATTGTTTATTGTTTATAAGAAGAAATTAATCGTTGATAAGTTTGTTTTATTGACAAGTAATGTTTAATTAAATGTAGTTAATTTTACCACACAAATGTTTAATTTATGACTAATTTATTATTAATTTGTTATTATTATTATTATTATTATTATTATTATTATTATTACCATTAATTTATAAACCAATGAATTTAATATATATATATTACTTGCATTTAGTATTTACCAATGTTCTATCTCTATAGTATAGAGATGCTGTTTTTTGAGTGTTTTTAATAGGTTTGCAGTCCTCTCAAAAAACATTGGTATCTAAAAATGTCAACAATATGCGGAAGATTAAAAAAAAAAGTTGCCTTCAAAACTGTAACCAATACGATTATAATTCAAAAATGATCCGACCATCCCCGACACAGTTTAAAAAAGCTTTGAATATATTAGATATTTCAATGAATTTATTTCAATAAATTAGATCTAAAAAGGTTTAAAAATAACCAATTTTCAATTTAAATTATTTTTTATTATATGAAAAGTAAAATTATTGAAATGCACGTGTCAAAGTATACATTTAAACACAATAACAAAGCTGAAACATAACAAAAAAGTACGTCTTCTCACAAAGAAAGTTTCACTTCAACTGAGGCTAGGAGCCGACGGATATGACCCATACTCCTGAAATAGACATAGATCGACACACCAGTTAGTCAGCTATTATAAAATACTAGCAGACTACGCCCGCTGCGCTGGTCGGTTTCTCCAAAAGAACCTTGAATCAAACGAAATATATCGACGAATTTAACCTTGTACTGTAGAGTAATTTGTACCTTTACCTAGATATCCTATAATAACATAAAAACGGATACTTATTTCACTAAGTTATGTTTTTTTAATACGGTTTATTATTACGTTTACAATTTATTACCTACCGTTTTCCATTGATTTATATGTTTTATAGCTACATTTTTTAATAACGGGAATTAACCTATATTATTCACAACTAAATAGAAATGGCGCATCAAATACCAGTCTAGAATTTCAGCTATGCTGAAAAAAATTAATTAGTTATATATATATTCACAGATACTGGGGTTAATTCATCTCATGCATGCCACAGGTGTGTGCTCATGATTAAAATTCCACCTGGTGCTTCAAATTTGCAAGCCTTGCCATGTATAAGAGTGAGGAAATGCTACACTTGATGTCGTCTTGATAGCTTGAAATGGTCGAGCATTGGTGCGTGATACCAAGGGTACAGGGTTCGATCCCCGGTCTGGACATTTTTTCACTCTGTTTGTTGTACGCTGTGTAGTAAGTGATTATTCACATACTTTATATTTAATAAATTAATTTTAAAATATTTTTTCGTTAGACGACCGAAAGTGATAAATAGCCAAATGATTCTTAGGGTCACAACTGTTTAAGAGTTGCGCCATAACCACTCTCGCCAAAATAGGCCAACTGCCTGTGAAACTCTAACAACGAAATATTTTAAATACTATAAAATAAAAAATAATAAAATGTAATATTTTTAAATACTCTTTTATTGTTTAATATTAATTAAATTATGATTGTACGTTAAGGAAACAATTTAAAAATCTTGAAAAGAAAGTTTAAATAAAGCTTTTTTTCTTTCCTGCTGGAATTTTTGAAAAAGAAGCAGAGAAAAAATTAGAATTTTTTAAATAAATTCACAAGTTTGCGCTTTCTATTAAGCATAAATCAAAACGATGAATTTTCAAGAATCGAAACCCAAATCAACATATTGAAACGGATTTTTTTTTTTTATCTACATGAGTTGCATTCATGAAATGAGGTGTGATTTTTAAGAGAAACGTTGAAGCTTATAAAAGAGTGTTTAAAAAATAACTATTTTTACTTTTATGTTATTAGTTCATATACATTACATAATTTAGTTATCATATAGCGTGTATTTTAACGACAAAAACGAAGTATTGCAATGAGCTGCGTGATATAATTTTAGGTGATGAAATAATACGTATTTCCTTTCACGTTGCGTGTAATTCAGATTAAAAATCCATTGCTATATTTGTGTTCTGTGATTTCACTGGATATTTAGTCACGGAACAAATGCATTTTTCAGTTTCATATTCAATAATTAGTGGCTTTCACCTAAATCAGCTTTCAGCAGCAACGCTACATCCATTCTAAGAATAGAAATTGGCAGTTGCAATAAGCATTTATCGACTGTATATTCATCCTGATTATTCTTTATTAAGGTATTCGATTATTATTTAGAATATATATTGCATGACAAACTGAATAATTGCAAAGAGATGCGTGAGAGAATTCAAGGTGATAGCATTCTTATTTGTGTTCGTGTTCGTGGAATTCGGGATAAAAAGCTTTTATGAATTATTTCCTTTAAAGAGATACTATGCTTTAACCAATCGAAATTGTCAACTTTTACATTAAAATAAAACCATTTATGTTCTGAATATGTTTATATCAGTAATTTGTTTAAAATATATCGCTAAAAAATAAATGAATTTCTACATATTATCCTTTTATTCCACTCATTTTGTAGATATGTTTTGACACCTTTAGCTACCAGGACGTGGTCTTGAATGATCTGTATTGCATAGTATTTATTAATACACACACAAAGCTTTAAAAAAAAATGTCTGCATATCTTCAGAATGTTCAGAAATCCATACAAAAGTTGACAATCCTTGTTACAATGATCTACAGACGAATGCACTGAACAGACTAATGTAACGTATACTCCAGTATGGAAGTAGTTTATATTCCTCTATAAGTGTTGTTTTATGTATTACAGAAAAATAAAATATGTAAATTTCATTAATTTAAGGGAACATTTTGCACATAATATTAATAATATAATGGATAGCGAATACAAAGGCATTAAATCATCCATTTTGACACTGACTTCAGCGAAACATTTTCACATTTTCACATTTATAATATTATTAGGATTAGGATACTATTATTACTGATGCACCACGCTTGATAGAAACCTGGAGCGAACTGCGCATGGGCGAAAATGGCTCGTCCATGTCGAAAATGGGGAAGTCCGTAAGCCGTAAGTACGCTGCCTAAGATAACGAGTGGTTATTTCAGCTTCTTTTGCCGCGGCTATTCTCCCTACAGTGTGAATGGAATCGGCTTGGCATTCTGCCAACCGGGATTCTTAGAAGTGTGGTTGGACAGTACTACATGGGGATAATAGTAAACTAATTCTAAAGACAAAATAGTACTCAATGAAAATACATCTTTTTTAATAGGACTCTAAACCCCGAATGGGTTAAATAATAATCCCATGCTTCTATGAGATAGTGATCGCGTTCATAAGTAATTCAGAATATTTAAAATTTCCTACCAGAAAAGTATACTCAGTGTCCAATCTGAACCGAGTAGGTACTGTGAGTACCTACAGACAAGGGTCTGTATCCTCGCGATCATGTACAGGAAGTAAGGGGGGGGGGTGGTCATTAATTGGACATTTGAAAACGCTTTTTGTCCCCGAAATACTAATTTTTATAACGCGAGCGGTATTTCTTTACAACCATTTTAAGAAATGCTTGAAAATTTTAGGTCATAAATATCACAACTTCATATTGATTTAACTAAAGTCTTCTACATAAAGATATTACTATTAAAATTTCAAAATGAATAAGAAGAATTTTAGTATTACAGTGGCAGTCTCTTCTCGAACACAATTCGTTCCAAATAATTGTTGGACAACCGAATCAAATTTTACCATAAGGAATGATGAAAATATATATAATTGATTCCCATCTGTCAAGTTATTATGTGTATTTATTCATTTCAAGCCATACACTGTATAGTACAATAGAGTGAAATATAAAAATGCATTACAATACTGCACATTACCATGAGGCAATTGAAATTCCCTAATATTGTAGTAAATGTTTAAAAAAGAAAAACCGAACACACAGCTTTATCGGTGAGATTTTAGATGGCTCGAGATTGAAAAGAAGGAAGGGATCCCATTCTGATTTATTTAGATCACTAGGACCGCTAAATTAACTCTATGTTTTTTAATCTTAAGATGCATGAAATTCTTTAGCAACGAGGCCACTATATCACATGTATATGTGCATCGTGTACATGAAAACCCTAAAACAAGACAAGAAAATAAAAATAAAATAAAAGTAAAATAAATATGAAAATAAGTAAAAATAAAATTAGTAGATTCAGCAAGCTCATTGTACAGGAATCTGATAATGCACGGATTTTGTCAACTCTACCATCATCGCTTTTCATAAAACAATAACAACAATAAAATCATTTCGGTCAATTTCACTACTTTTTTTTTTAGGTGCGTTCGTAATTATATAAATACGTAGCACCTATAGTCGTCGCTTGGTCCGTCCGTCTGTCCGTCCGTCTGTCCGTCCGTCTGTCTGTCTGTCCGTCTGTCCGTCCGTCCGCATATAACAACGCAAAAACTACCCAACCAAATGGTTTGCAATTTAAAATATATTATCTTTGCAGAATTTTATCGAGACATTTCAAATTTTATTAAAATCGAATCAAAACTTTAGGAGATATTAATAAAAATATTTATTAAGAAATTTGAATTTTTTTTTTTTTAAATCGGTGCTTTTTTGTTATAGGAGCTTCTGAAGTTTAATCGTCAAGCGACCGAGATACTTATTTTATTACAGAAATTAATCTGCAGACGATATAATTCATTTCACAGAATTAAAAATCCGAAAAGATCTGAATATTTATATAACTAGCTATAGTACGAACGCACCTCATTTGTCACGTTTGACGTACAATTTCCAACTTGTTTTTTTTTTGCATTCGGTCGATCTGACAATGACATTCTAACTGTTCAAGAACCGAATTGTTTGGCAACTAAGGCATTCGAGAACCGAGCTTTCATTGTACAGTAACCCCTCGTTATATCACGCATTCGGCTAATTCGCTCTTTTTCAGTTTTCATAAATTTTCGGTTTGCTGATAAAAGAATATACGGAATAGTCAGCGGCATTTCTCTGCACGCAGAAATTATTTCTGCAGTTCAAGGAGATAATGTTATATGGCCCAAGAATAGAACGACGAAGAGGAAGTATCTGACGGATTTAGTAGCTCCGGTAACAGAAGCTGTTCAGTTTCTCAAAACAGCATATGAAACAATGATTGAGCTGGACAAATACACCATCAAAACATTATCGTACATAATTTTTGTGCAAGGTAATAAACCACACGTTATTACTAAATGGTGTATAAATTTTTATATAATTAAAACTTAAAAATACATCAGATTGACGTTTCGGTCAACTTCTATGACCACCTTCAGAATATGATGTTAAATTAAATACACTTCAAAACAAAGGACAACCATCTCGAAGTGTAATTTACATAATCTTTTTAACATTTTACCATCTATTTTGTGTTGAACTTGCCGCTTTTTTGAACAATTATCATTAAATCGAAACTTTATTAGGCTTCAGGGTTTAGGGTTCTTTATTTTTTCTTTATAAGTACTCTTCTCGCCACCCCCCTCGTTATATAGCTTACGTTTTTTATTACGTATATTGAGTATATTGAGTATTTTACGTATATTGCGTATATTGAGTATTTTACGTATATTGCGTTTTTTTCTTATCTCCCACGTAGCACAATATATAGAGGATTTACTGCTAGCATTTTCCTTTTTCTTTCTTTCTTTTTTCTTTTATTTTTCCTTTCTTCTTTTTTTCTTTTTTTTTTTTTTTTTTTTTTTGTCTGCAACAGTTTTCTTTTCTAAAATGCCTCCAATATTTTAGTTCATTTCAAAGATAATTATTACACTTACATGTTATCATGAAATGTTACAAAACATTCATATCCCGCCTCTATATACAGTGGTTGTGAAACTCTCTTGCGCGCACTACAATAAATTTTATCTTGACGTAAAAGGATTTAAAAGTCTTGAATAAAGGAGAAACATACAGAAATGTGTCCCACATTTTGTGTGCACACACAGACACATTTTGTGTGTTCAAATTAAAAAGAAAATCTGGAACAAAAATTTCGTATAAGTTTTTTATAACTAAAATGATTGTTCTTCATAATGCACAGAGGAAAGTATTTTTAAACTAGTTAAATTATATACAATGGTTGGAGTATCATAGTTGATATTTATTCCAACAGAGCGAAGCCTTGTCCAACAAATAAGAGTGAAATATGCCAACCAGGTTATCGTTGAGATAGCGCAGTAGGAAGAGCGTTGGCACGGCAAGTAAAAAGTACCCAGATTCGAGTCCTGGTCCCGGCATTTTTCGCTCTGTTGGAATGAATATCAAATATGATACTCCAACCACTGAATATAATTTTTCTTTTAATATAAAAATTGAACTTTCGTTTCTTTCACGAGTTAAAAATTTACTGTCCCCTTAAATTTCCTATCTCATGGTTACTACATTAGCTTTAGATGAAATAGGGAGCTTGAAATTTGAGGGATCAACTCTAAGTGGTCTGAATGCTATAATATATTCAGGTGTCCTCCAAAGGTAGAAGTGATATTTCAAGAAGTTTTCACTAAAAGCAGTAAATCTACAATAAAAGGACAAAAAAAAATGTGGTGCGTATATTTAATATACGCACTAAATAGCGTACTAAAAAATATTTCAGTTGAGAAATGAATGATATAATTGAAAATGTCCTTCAAGAAATAACCACCCAAGTACTTGAACTGTTTTATGCGACCCTGTATCAAAATTATAGCTTTAATACACTGCACAAAATATACTAAAATTTAGTTTAGTTGGAAAATGTATAACACAGATGAAAATACAAGTAGTTAACTCCCATATATGGAATGTATTGGAATTATCCCGTAATCCCGTAAATGAACAATAAATGTTGCAATCACCATTGTCTGCATAGAGCATTAACATGTAAATACTAATAACGTTAACAGTTTCATTATTTTTCAAAAAGTATAACGTCACTAAAATGCACTTCAGAGAACTTCTGACCGTAGACTACAATGTATCCTAATTCTTTGCACGTCGCTGTTAACAAAAGATAAATGCCACTCATACAATATTTAAGTAGGTCATCATTGAAACCATTCTCACGCTGTAGAAAACTTAAATAACATATATAAATCTTGTGGATTCCCCAGCATGTTTGAATAAATCTTATATGAGGGTGGACAAACAGACATTTTGACAGACGAACCTAAGCTATAAACACATTTCAGTTATTACAGAAAATATTTCTAAAAAATATAAATATATAAGGAGGCAATATTCAAAGTTTTTTCATTTGATAATTCGAAAAACTAACATATTGCTATAATTAATATACACCCTAATTCGTAGCTAAAATTTGAAAAAATGTCTAGATTTATTTTATTTTATCATTTTTAGCATATCCAAATCACCGTAGCGGGCCTATATCCCATGTGTAGATAATTGGCCGTCAATAATCAACCCAACCCAACCCAAATCACCGTAGTGCCCGTAGTGCTTACCTGCTTTGGGCAAATTCAAAATATTGCTTATTCACAATAATTTACTGATGTACAAAAAGTTTGGCATGATGTATAATAATTACTCTTAAATCATCTACTATATGACCTATTTTTCATAAAATCGATACGAACTGGAAAAACACCAACATCCCATTTAAGGGCCCCTCTTAACCTTATAAGCAAATTCGCTGTTTCCTTGTATTTACAGGAAGCGGTTTATTGACTGATAAAACTCCCACTGCGCGGAATTAGAAAAAAAAACAGCAGAAAAGCAAGCTTGGGTAAGTGAGAATTTTACGATCAAAAATAAACTTACGTCAAGACTGCGTTTTCTCAGAAGAAAAATAATAAGGTCAGATACGAGATATTGTCAGATTTTTCAGGGGAATTGTCGGAATGGGTGACTTTAGTTTTAATCCAAAATCAATCTTAGAACACCTATAAAGGTAGTATAGTAATAGTTTTCTTTTAAACAAAATGGAAAATTGACATAATACGATTCTCATATAAGAAATACAGATGTATAATAAATTTATTTAAAATATATTATTTATTGTTGAATTGCAGGTTAATCCCGATTAATTTCTGTGTAATTAATAAAAAATTCAAAATAAATAGTGAATTGGTCATACTAAAAGATTTAGGTGCTGTTATACAAGTTCCATGTAAAACATTTAGAAATTTTGTGTAAAAATCAATACATTTTTTAAACTTTAAATGAATTTATCATTAAACTAAGTAAAAATGGAAGCAGAAAATCAATGTTGGATATATTGGTTATATATTGATTCGCGGTACAATACTACGCTAATGTTACATTCGTTCGTAATACACTTCTAATAAAATATCAATATAGATTAAATATTTGCTTAATATTTAAATTTATTGGAGAAAAATGTCACAATTGCAGAAATATTAGTTTTACATGCCAAATACTGGAAGTGAACCGGCTAAATATTTCTTTAAAATGTTGATACAATATTGGAAAAATGCAAACACACCATATCTGAGGTAATATTTTAATACCAATATCATCAATATTGGCTCAGATGTAAGAAATATTAGCTAATATATACCAGATACCAACAATATTTATTACTACAGGGATAAATAATTACAATATTTAATAAATATATATTATTCATTATTAAATTAGAACTCTATTTTTATTAATTGATGTTTAATTCATGAAATATCAAAATAAATAATGAACTAGTCGTACTGCATGATTGGGTGCATTTTTAGTAGTTGCACATAATTCTTTTTTTTTTTATTTGTACCCAAAAACGAATCGCTTATTTTAGTTTTAACTGAACATTTTATTTAACTAAACAAAGAGATGCAATGTCTCAAAATAAGACCGCTTTAAATGTCATAAGTTATACTTAACTGGTCATTTTTGCGAATAAATTGTGCTTCAAACAAACAAACAAAAATAGAAAATTAGAATTTTAAAGCTGTTTTTATGTTATCATTTTTATATAATGTAGATCTTTAATTATTTCTAAAAATAAAGTCAGGTTAAAAAAAAATTACTTTAACATACATTTTTATCAAAGAAATAACTCAATTAAAATGATCAAAAAATAATTCAATAAATTTTCTTTTCGAAACTTTTTTAATTTTTTCAGGTGTATTAGATGTTCCAAACGGCGAATTATATGGTATAAGATTTTATAGCGTGATGAGTTGAGTTGAATTTTTTATGTGCATGTTAACCTAATGTCATTAAAGTGAGTATATAATATTTAATATTTTTTACGACCGGATTTTATTATATGCAAAGTTAAAAATAAATAAGATCTGTGCCTGTATAAAAACAAATTGTAAACTTCATTAAAGTTCTTAACAAAACATTTCGCTTTATGGGAGAGATAACGTTTACCATAAAATCAAAGTGGATTTTATGTAGGCCAGTAGTTCAGATATATTCATAAAATATCGCATTGTTATTCCTTTTATTGGTTTTCAAAACTTAAATGTAGTTTTAAATGATTAAAAATAAATTAATTGAAATAGGAAAAAGAAAATTAGCTTTGTATTTAAAGACTAACGAAGAATAAAATAATTAAAACCAAGATTCACTGTAAAAACTTTTCGTAAAATTTCAGTAGATGTACCGTACATTTTACAGTACCGTTTTCACTCTGTACGGTATGAATACCGTACTTCTAAGGTATATTAAGCGTAAAAAAAAACAGTATATGTGCCATTTCAATTATAAACGGTATTTATACCGTAAAATTATTGTTTTTCAGTAAAAAATCGCTATTTATACGATAAAATAATTATTTTTCAGTAAGGAAAAAGCTGGTAGCCCCGCCTCGGTGTACGGCAACCCTTGAAGTGATGCTCCTGCTCTTGTTACATAATGCGTGCAGGCCTGAGCAGAGGGGCGGGTTTTCAGCCGGTACATATACTTTAAATATTTTACGGTACATATACCGTCCAGTTAAATTACGGTATATATACTGGTCACAAAGCTGCCAGTATATGTACCGTAATTTCTGGCCAAAATTTTTTACAGTGTTTAGAGAAAAAATGTGATATTGTGTGAGAAATAAATTATTAGTTAATGACTGTTTCATATTTACATGCAACCTTCCTTCCAAACCATTGGTGTTTTAATTGATCCAAGACGATTAAAATAATTATCTGACCACGACGTAATAATATTTTGGGTGTCAAAAATTAAACCGTGTGTATACATAGCAGGGTTGAGAAATGATTGTTGAAAATTTTCTTGGTTAAAATTACCAACCGATTTAAAGTATCATATTTTGATGAATACAAACATAATGATGATTACTAATAGGGCAAGTTTAGATTTAAAGGTCAATATAAGAGATTTCCGCAAAAATATTAACCTTTAATGAAATCGTTATTGATTCAATAAAATTCTTGTAAGGATACGTTAATAAACGTAGTAGAAAAATCACCTTAAGCTCTCATCTATTAAATATTTAGATATGCATCTTTTAAAAGTGATGGCAATAAATTTTCATAAATGGTCATGCAACTTAATTTGCATGATTTTATTTTAATAAATCTGTTGTGTATATCAGTTTAGTTATTCGGAATATAAGTATAAAGAACAAAATAAAATTTTAATGATATATATTTATAGTGATTTATTTTAACGATTTTATATGTTTTTTAAATTATATTTTTAATAACATAGAATTCTTATAAAACTCTTCGAGTATCTTTAAAAATATTTGGTGCTTTAATATTAATACGTAGTTTTTTCTGCTTAAGTTTCACAAAGTAACTAACATAAGATAAATATTGTAAAACGCATTAATACGTTTCTATCTTTAGAAGAATGGATTTTATTTTTTTCATTCCTGAAATAGTAATATGTTTAAGCTCTTAATTTTCAAATACAAAAAAAAAAAAAGAGAGAATGTTGATATAATTTTTCCGTTTATACTTTATTCTATTAACGAAGTATACGTTTTACAAAAAAAAAAATAATAATAATAACATAATAATAAAAAATAAATAAATAAATAAATTAAACATTTTTCTTTCATGTATGTATTTTTCTTCTTTAAATGTTATTCTTTTTCATGAAACAACTTAATACACTGTGACAGGTAATTATTGCAAAGAACATATTTTAAAATATTATACAAACATATTTTAAAGTACAAAAAAAAAAATATTTTGACATTTAATTAAATAAAATCGTGAGATTTTTTATAAGAAAACTATTTTAAATTTGACGAATTTACATACATACTTACAGTAAAGCTGTCTTTAAAAATATTTTATACGCCGTTATCAATTGTGCGTCAATTATTTCTGGACCTACAGCTTATAGATAAAAATGTTGAAATAATTTTTTTTTTTTATTGCTTCGAATTTGCAATTATTTTTCTTTTAAACGTTAATGTGGTTTTCGAGAAAGGTTATTTCTTATTCCATTATGGAAAATTATGGATTTCGTTATTATTATTATTGTTATAACAAACGCTGATAAAGTTAAAAGCACAAAACTTTTTTTTTTGCAAATACTGAATATAACTTCAGCTGCATGATACAATGACAAACAATAAAGAGAACAGTACAGTTTTGCTGGATCTGGGCTTTAAATCACAAGCAATTTCGCTACTCAAACAGAAAATTGCAACGGTTTTGTTTATTATATGAATCGATTTATTTGCAATTATGTCTTGTGAGGAACACACAAATTTTTATGCACCTGTTCTAAAAGAGTTTCCTCGAGATGAATTAATTGCTTCTATAGAAGCAGATAATGGAAGCTGCATTATGGATACCATAGAAGAATTTACGTAAATTCCAAATTTTAATGTAGCTTATTAACGACATGAATGCTCATCGAAACTATTTTGTCTGTAAAAATACAGGGCAAAAATCATTTTGGTATTCATGTACTATACTAAAAATACTTTGTTAACTGCCTTCATTCGATGTGTTTTGCATTCTTTTATATGGTTTTACTTATTTATTTATTTATTTATTTTTCCATCGCCTCCTTTAGTGGTACATTAAAAGCGTCTTATTAGGTGCGTTCGTAATTATATAAATACGTAGCACCTATAGTCGTCGTTTGGTCCGTCCGTCTGTCCGTCCGTCTGTCTGTCTGTCCGTCTGTCTGTCTGTCCGCATATAACAACGCAAAAACTACCCAACCAAATGGTTTGCAATTTAAAATATATTATCTTTGCAGAATTTTGTCGAGACATTTCAAATTTTATTAAAATCGAATCAAAACTTTAGGAGATATTAATAAAAATATTTATTAAGAAATTTGAATTTTTTTTTTTTTAAATCAGTGCTTTTTTGTTATAGTAGCTTCCGATGGATGTTAAATCGTCAATCGACCGAGATGCTTATTTTATGACAGAAATTAATCTGCAGACGATATAATTCATTTCACAGAATTAAAAATCATCAAGATCTGAATATTTATATAACTAGCTGATACATATATATCTGAATATTTATATAACTAGTTAAGATATTTGTATGAACAGTGTCATAAAATATATACTTAACTAGCTGTTTAACCCGTTCTACGCACGGGATATCATGAATTTAATTCTAAAACGTGCGTACGAACGCACCTCGTTTGTAACGTTTGACGTACAATTTCCAACTTGTTATATATGTAGTGAGCCTCAAAAAGGACGCTCGAACTCCAAAATTGAATAATTCATGAACTATTATAATGCATTTAAAGCTGATAAAAAGTGTCTTGTTCATAAAGACGCTTATAAAGTTTACATGCAGTAATTTGAAAAGTAGATCAAATGTTAGTTAATATACACTGTTAAAAATTTACAGCAAACTATACAGACATTTGACCGTTTTTGTAGAAAACGGTTTTACAACTGTAATTTAACTATAGTCTGATCGCATTACTCGTATTGATCGTATTGCTCATTTTATAGTCAGAATAGAGTTAAAGTACGGTTATGTAACCGTTTTCTACAAAAACGGTCAAATGACTGGACAGTTTGCTGCAAATTTTTAACAGTGTAGATAGTTTTGTACTCTTTTAAGCTTTTATAAGCTAAATTATTTATGTTGATTGTATGTTGAAATGATGGAATGACACCAGAATTTAAGAACAAATTGATTTAAAATAATTTAAATACTTCTCGTCACGTAAATTATAAAATCACAATTTCATTCAAAAATTCTGGAACAAATTTGGCATTTTGGGATTAAAATTAAATGAGAAAATACTTCCCACTGCCTTAGAAAAGATTAAACTGTAAGAGCGCTAACTAAATTCAAAACGCAAAAGCTTTTTATATGTGTGTGAAGAGTAAAACAGAATGAAGAGTCGTTACTTAGTGTAATCTATATTTCTAGTATATTTTATTTAGGCTTACAATTTGAGACAGCGCAGTGAAACAAAAATTTGAACAGTTTTTTTTTTTTTTTAATTGTACACACATTCCTTGATACACATTCTTTTTACAATAAATTTAAAGATGAACATCTTTAAATTTATTCAAGTTATGGAATTAATAAATATTAAAGTTCAGTCGTCTTTTTTGGCACACATATATATGATGTAACAGAAATGTGGTCACAACTTTAAATGTTGATAATACGCACCAAGATAAATAATTGTTCTATCAAAAAGCAAGATCCCCATCTAATTCAGTCAAAAATACAGGACATACTCGATGATGAACTACGTATTTTTGGTCACAATTTTAAAAATATGGTAAGTAATTTAAAAACTCTTCAACAAACTAACTTTTTTTTCTGTGAAATGAAATTATATAAAGTAATGGCGTCTAAATAATATTAATCTAAAGTCTCCGTAATTCAAAATGTAGCTAAAATATGTATGTATCAAATTACAGTGCAGTTCTAGCACTTCCCATGATGTCATCACGTTTCACATAAAACAAAGTTACCCTTTTGAGAATTTCTCTAAAATATCTTCATTCTTATTAAAGTTATTTGAAAAAAATAATGGTTTGGCTTGGAGTGACATATCCTATATTTTTTACTCATAAAATGAATTACAACCTTTCTTTCGTTTAGAAAGAGTACTTGTCTTGATGTGTTTTATGACCACTAAACGTTTGTACAAATAATTTTCAGATAGCCTTCATAATTAAACGTTAGGTAAAAAAGTTAGTGATGCATATTCACCATAATGCTGTTACTGTACTGTACAAGTAGAGAAATATTTCTGTATTTAAAAAACTTTACGAAAACATAATATAACCTCTTTCGAGTTATCCACAATTCTAAAAAGCGTTCTTTTATCTTCAAAAACTTTAGAAACTGATAGATTTAAAGTAGCATTTCTGAAACAAAATATTCTTTTGCTATACGTTTCAAAAAATAAAATAAAATAGAATAAAATAAAATAAATAAAATAAAAAAACGTTTTCGAGTAGTTTGTATAGTGCATTAAACGTTTTTCTGAACTAGAAATATCGGTTTTTCGAATGCTATCAATTCTCAAGTAAACATTTTCAGGTTCAGTAGACAATATCTGAAATTACCAGCAGTAATATTAAAATTAACATTATTTTGTTATTCTTGCACTGCTGCCCCTGTTCAGAAACGCTTTTTTAAATTACGGAAATATGTTGGTTTCTGAAGATAAAGGAACACTTTCCGAATTCGCGAATAACTCAGAAGAGGCTATGTTATACTTTCGTAAAATTTTGCTACGTCCAGAAACTTTTCCCTTTTTTACAGTATAGTTCTACTTAACAAATTAACAAAATGTTTTTAATGTACATTGTTAGCTTTTATGTAATTACACGAAAATTACTTCCGCTAATGAAAAATGTCAATTGTGAAAAAGTTTTTTGTCAATTAATAAGTAATACAGCATTCTAAAGATGAAAGATGTTCAAAGCAACCAAAGAAAAAACCTATGAAAAGAGTTTAGTTTTCTAAATTGATCTTTGTTTTGGAAGTTTTTATTTGGGTAGCTGCAAATGTGTGACATAAATGACGATTTATTCACTTATTTCCAAGGAAAGAGAAAAACTCTATTGACAAAAGTGGTTTAAGGTTTTTTTCTCACTTGCTTAAAAAGCATTTGAGGATATTTTAATGGTTAAAAGTCTCAATAAATAACAAAATTAGAAAATCAATTTATTTTTTTTCTTTCCTTCCAGTGGAAGAAGACCATTAGTTCATAAGTTTTCTTGTGCTATCGTTTAAAGTAGTGGCATTTAATAAAAAATGTCAACTCGTCATTTTCCTATAGAAATTATATATTTGTCAATGTTGAAATGTCCCCTTCCCATTTCCTTGCATATCGATTAAATGTTGATATATCTCTTTATTATTTATTCTACATAATCATTCTTTGTAAAATTGCCAAAAGCTTATATAAATATTATGAGAGCGACTCTAATATAAACATAACCAGAAGAAGGTGCCCTCGCCAAGTGGGTACATTAAACCGCAAGTTGTTGTAACCCTGCCAATTTCTGTTTAGTTTTGCATATTTATTTTAAGGTACTATAAAAGTTACCTTATATTATTATAGAGAACATATACGTATTGTTACGTCTCGCTTTTCCAGATTTAAAAAAAATGAATGCCTGAAAATTAATTTAAAAAATCATTAGAAATCGGTAAATTAAGTTGCACTTTTCAAGTAAACTCTATTTGAAAATACATTTTTTGTTCTATTAAATAAAGTTGTAACAGCCATGTCGCTGTTATGTGTGATGATCAGTGCTAGCGAGTCGTAAAATGAGCACAAAATTGTGTAAAATTAATTAATTTTATTAAAATCTTAAAAGGGCAGGGTTTTGACAAAAGCTCTGCGATTTTCCTCAGTCCAGAAAGAAATCAGTTCCCAACAAAACTTCACTCAAAGAAACAAGTAATCTTCAAATTAACAATATCAGTAATTAGATAACTTAAAATAACTTACGAAGTTACGTCAAACGGCTGTTAAACTGACTTCCACCAAAAGTCAATTTCACGTTCAACTTCAACTTCCAGATGGCTAGAAACGGCACTCCGAGATCGCCAAATAATTTTATTCAGGTATCACCAAATCAAAGTAAAATATACTCTTACCACTGGCCAAAATTCCTTCTTTCCTACGTCTTAATTCAGGCAGCTAAAGCAGATCTTGAGGTACCAACTAGGGCAACAACCGATTCAGAGTTCCACTTTCCCAGTGCATGCCAGCGCTTAAATACTGATTGACCAGAATTGACCAGATGCAGAAATTTACGTAAATATCGATACGAAGAGAAAAATTACAAGTTCCGAGGTTTTCACACTCATTCATCTAAAGTTAGATAAAGATAACCTTGATAACTTTTACGCACAATGACTATTATTGGACAAAAAGTACGTTCGCAATCAAAACTTCGCCTACTCTTATAATAGACATATAATAAAGTAAAAAATGAAATTATTTCATATTTAGAAGCAAAGATATATGTTATAAAACAAAATCTATAATGCATGTCGCGGTACATATTTCGTTACTTCCGTGCTTAGCAATAAAGACGGACACGTTTGTGCTTTGCAATATCCATATTAGAGAGTTTCTATAAAATATGTTTTTATTTTAAAATGCATGGATGTATCGGAATCCGAAATGAAAATATCTATTTAAAAAAAATGATTGAAGAGAAAATTCAAATTAAAAAAAAAAAAAACAAGATGCCGGTGTCAATTAAGCACAGTAGCCCTTCAATTTCAAGATAAAAGATTTTCAAAATAAGAAAAAGAATTTCTTTCGTTTTTTAAACTGATCTTACATTTTTTAATGTGAAAAATGGAGGGGATAATAAATGAATGACAGATATGACGATTTATTTACTTACTTCCTTGGAAAATGAAAAATTCTACTGACAAAAGTGGTTTAACGTTTTTGACACTTTCTTAAAGAAGAAATTTGAGAGCATTTTAATGGCTAAAAGCCTCAATATGTGACATAATCAATCAATTTATTGTTTTTCCTCTTTTCTTCGGATGGAAGATGCTCATTAGCCCAAAAGTTTTCTTATGTGCTATTTAATGTTATGACATTTAATTGATAAATCTCACCTCGTCAATTTTTCTATAGAAATAGTGATTTCTCTTTTTTTTTGTTCAAATGTCACCTTATTATTTTTTTACGTATCTGTTTTAGGTGTGTGTGCGTGTGGGGGGGGGTCAACTCCTTTGGCCAATATTTCACATGATTTTTACACTTTTTTTGGTAACTAAGAAAGAGATATCATCATCTTCGAACTTTCTGCATTATATTTATTGACATTGCACTTATATATATAAATTTTACTATGTAAAACAAAATGAATAATACGCCTTCTGCGACGTGGAGCATCTGCAGATGCGGGCCGTGAACTTCCAATCGGGTGACCGTTTTTCTCCGATCACAAGCAGCTGAAACAAATTTGGTCGCCAAATTATGAAAGCGGATTAAATTCTCAGCAGTTTATACTAATATTTAGTTTAAAAGTTGATTTTTTACAAAATGGCTGCCATTTGAAGAAAAAGGATATATATATATTTTTTTTACTTGTTGCGAGCTTGAAAAAATAATTGACCAATGAAAATTATACTTTTCGGTGGTTATAAGATCCAGAATAAACGATTACCTTTCTGTTAAAAAAATTTAAGAAAATCGGTCAAATAGTTCTCGAAAAAAATATTTGCTTACTTTGTAAACATGGTTTTGAGATGGATTTTTTCGGCATGGTTTCAAGATTTTTTTTTTTTTTTTTTTTTTCATAATTTCGAGATGGTTTTGAGATTTTTTTTTCGGCATGGTTTCGTGACACGATAAGCTTCGAGCATAGAGCTGCGCGCAGAAAACCGTTTTCTAACTGCTGCGGTGCACCGGGCGTTACGTTCAAGGAGCAAAAATGTTTGTAAGGAATTGGAATATCACGAAAACGCTTACTTTCTACACACTTAAAAAATACAAAAAACGCAAAAAAAAAAATCGACAATTTTGTTTACAAGAAGTAGAACATCTCCCTTAATGTTGAAATATTTCTGTAACATTTATGTTATCCCAATAATGCTTCAGAAACATAACAAAAGCTTGGATAATTATTATAACATTTGCTCTTATTTGAATTTAAAATTAGAAAACTTCTATAAAATATCTTTCGTTTTAAATTGTATAAATGTGTTTGTTCTTTAAAATGAAATAACCGATTTTCAAAAGAATTGCAGAAAAAAATAAGTAAAAGAAACAAGGTGCAATTAGCAATTATCAATTAAAATTCTAAAAATAAAATTTTGAAACATTTTTTTTTTTACTATAGTTTTCCAAAACAGATTTTCATTTTTTCATGAAACAAAAAAGTGGATAATAAATAGGTGACATAAATGTCTATTTATTTGCTTACTTCTGTAAAAAATTAAAAACTCTACTCACAAATATGATTTAAAGATTTTTATCACGCACTTAGAGAGACCATTTGAGATCTTTTTAATGGCTAAAATTCTCAATATATATCAAAATCAATCTATTTTATTGCTTTTTCCTTTTCTTCTCTTGGAAGAAGCCCATTAGTTCAGGGTTGCGAGGTTGTTTAATTTACTGACATTTAATTAATAAAAGTCACGTCGTTTTTCTATAGAAATATATATATATATAAAATTTTGTTAGAGAAAAATGCCAACTTCATAATATTTTATGTCTATTTAGTATTGATATTTTCCTATAACTTTTATTTTACCGAAATAATGCCTGGTAAATTTTCTGAAGATTTAATAATTACTATAACAACAATTACTCTTAGCGCAAGAAATATTTTAATCCCATAAAAAGTTTTTTTTTTTTTTAAACTATATAGGTATTGTTGATTTCTTGAAATGAAATAACCATTTTTTTTTAAATGAAGGAGAAAATTAAGTAAAAAGCTTTAGTTGTAATTTTTTCTAGCAGTGTCAACGAGTTTTCATTGCCTAAATGAGAGTACGTTTTTAATGCCACGTCAACCTAAATAGATTGAATGCTATAGTAAAACGCAACACAAAATACTTTACTTAACTTCTTAAATATACACTCAATGCTACATCATATTTAATTTTGTTATGGATATAATATATTAATTATGGAGAATTTATGACATAAGTAATTAAAAAATTATAAAGTATTTATAATCCTTATTGTGCACAATAATATATAAATAAATAAATTTAAAAAAAATTATATTATTACTAGTAGACACGCACGGCATTTCCCAGGATTACTTTAAATATATATCGTTACGGTGGTCGGTTTTTCCAGACGTTTGGGGGGGGGGGGGAGGGACACTGCATTTGGCAGCGTACACGCGGTCGAGCTACTCCGGTTCTATTGCTGCTTTTTATTTGTAGACGAAAATATTTCCAAATGAATCTAGTGGCGAGGTCCTCAGTGCATTCAACAGCATATAAACAGGCGAGCTATGCCTGCTCCCGTCATTTTTTTTTTTAACAAAATTTTAAATTTAGGGATTTCATATTTTTAAACGAAAATCTTTTCAAGCAAATCTAGGAGTGGTGTTGTCATTTGTCTTCTGTGCATAAAATATTTTGATTAAAAAAATCCAAAATCGGTCAATTTGTTTTCGAGTAATTAAATTTTGACAATTACAACATGCAATTTAAACTACTTAATATTTTTAATCTTAAAAAAATCTTAAAATGAGCTTTATATAACCTACCTCCTTCTTTTCATGGCTTTATTTATTTATTTATTTATTTTTAAATGAAAAAGCTTAAAATCTGATGACTAGTTCTCAAGATATTTAATTTGGAAACACGCGGAATGCAAATCATTATCTCACTTGTATTTCGCCAGAACTACGTTGAGACTGACTCCCGCAAGTGCAATAATTTCAAATTTACCCTGCCGTAGTATTTTGCGATTGATCGTTGGATTAAAGAAAAATATGAAAATATATCTTTAAAAGCTCTTCTTATGAAATAGTAAATATACGGGGTTTTTTTTCAAATGAAAGATACAGTCATAACCACAAAAGTACTATCTATTCGCAGGTGTCCTTATTTTCATTTTCAATTCCTACTATTAGCTCACACTGTCTATATATTTATATATCTTGTTCAAATTTTCAATCGTTAATAAAATATTTTTTATTCATCCACTCAAGTTCAAATACATTTTTTTAAACTTGTAGTGGATGACACTTGATGTTAATACAGTTTTTTCAAATATTAATTTATTAATTAAATTAATTCATTAATTAAATTTAATGAATTAATTTTAATTGTATATGGGAGAAAAAATTTCTCATTGTTTTCATAAATGAAATGAAAGATTTTCCTCAAATTACTGATGCCACAAAAATAAAATACCGCAACGATGATTATAAAAAATTGTTCAATAAAGATAACGTGGGACATTAATGCTACACGGGTTTATTTTATATATTTATGATTAAAAAGCAAAATTCAAATTCAAATGCTCAAATTATTTTTCTTACAAATTTTCAATCGTTAATAAAATACTTTTTATTCATCCACTCAAGTTCAAATACATTTTTTAAAACTTGTAGTGGGTGACACTTGATGTTAATACAGTTTTTTCATATATTAATTCCTTAATTAAATTAAATAATCAAACTACTAGCATTCAAAACTCGAAGATAAATGAGCAGAAATACTCCATTAGGTTCCACTCTTCGAAAGAGCCGCTTCTACATGAAACTGTTGGCATGGTAACTGTTGACTCGTGATTATGTCTTAATGTTATTTTCTATACTGTTTCATATTATTTTTGGTACTTACGTATTATCCGGGCCATTATTATATTATTTATTAAAATGGAAAATTGCAAGGAAATTCGCTTTCTATTTTGCCACTTAATATTGTGATTCTGTCATATGTATATACATATTTATATTAATTGTAATTATTTAATAAAAAGTAATTAAAATAAAAATTTTCTTTGCTGACCTAAGCAGAAATTGACTAAATTTTATTTTATTTTTTTTTATATTACTGGTTTTATTTTTATATCCATCGAGCTCTGCGCAATCGAAATATTAAGCGGTAGAAAAGGATACAAAAGAAAATTATGAAAAACGACCTTCAGAAAATATTTTTATTTAAATAGTAAAAATTGTCATTTATTTAATAAAATATACCATCAGAATTAAACTACCGTGTATTCCTAGATTTTTTTTTTTTTTTATTGGGCCCTGTGCAATCGCAATTTTAAGCTATAGAAAAAACAAAACATTTTCTTTCCTTTCTGCTTGATGTTCCACGTTTTCCCGAGATATGCATGAAAGCAAAGATAAGGCCGGAGAGCTGAGGACAGTCGAAGCTCGTTATTTAGAGTTTGATGTGGGTTTTCGCTAATATCTCCGCTGGTTATGAAAATCTGTGTCTCGGGTGCATTGAGACCTGTCTTCATATATACGGAACCAAATTTGCAGACCAATACGTGCGATAGATATTTCCTAGTCATCTCAGACAGACAAAAACCAATCACTTTTAACTTATTATTACTTTATTACTAACTTTATTATTACCCTTGCAGTGACCCCTGTGAAAAACTGTAGATAATATCTCTGAAATTGCACGAGACGCGAGAAAAAAGTCAGTTACAAAGTTGTACAGTGTCCTAGATTCAGAATGAAATGATATCTTAAATGTAAAATGTCTGTATTTGAAGTCTTGAAATGTAAATTTTTACGTCAAATCTTCAACTTAAATACGTCACAAAATGCTCACAGGATTGAGGAATTATATGGCAAACGCACATTTACTAATAAAAGTACCCCATATAAGCAAGGCACAGCTCATTTGAATAAGAAAATCAAGTTATGTATGCTCATTATGTTCATTACTGAAAGTGCCCCGATGGTAAACACATTCAGAATGTTTAACTTGATTTTGTTATGAAAATAAACTGCACCTTGCTTACATGTTTTAGATTCATTTGTAAATGTGCATCTACTATATAATGCTATTTTTCTGCATGCAATTAGTGGCGTATTTAAACGTGTGATTGAATATAAAAGTTTTCATTTCAGGGTTTCAAATAAAACTTTTCTTTACGTTTAAGATATCATTTTATACTACACTAAGGACGTTCTACAGCTTTGTAATTGATATTTTCTTGTATCTCGTATCAAGTTTAAGATAGGAGTGCTAACATCGCAGTTTGCAGCTTGGTGACACTGTACGCGGTCTCGTCACGAGCACTTAGCCACTTTACCATACCTGGATTCTACGGTCATGACTGTACCTGTCAATTTTCTGAAGTTAAGAAGGGTGGAGAGGATTTTATTGGGTATTCTATATGTAAGGCCAAGTGAAATTACTCTTTAATTAGAACAGCATTTAAACTAAGATTAAATGTTCATAAGCATTTCTAAAATAATTATCATCTCAAAAATATAACCGGTATACGGATTTTCATAACAATAACAGTGTCATCAAAATGAGGCAGGTAACAGAATCCGTTTCTGGCTATAAATCCCACTGGCAAAAAACATCTATTAACTTTATTTCTACGTTCAGTGTTGAACTCAGGAGATGACATTCCTCTTGTAGCATCAACCTCCCGTCAGAAGATGTAGGATTTTATCCTTATTAACGGTCTAAAAGTGCCATTTATCACCGAAACTCCACAATGTACCCCCACAAAGCTGCAGAAATCTCTTCTGGGGAAAAATGTTTGAATTTAACACTGATTGTCTGTTAATAGCTTTGTCTCCACAGAGCAAATGCAAATAATTGTTAATGTAACTTGTTTGAGAAGTTCAGACAACATGTTTTTTTACAATTTTCTTTTTTTACTACGGTATCTATAATGTTCTACAGATAATACTGACTCTACGGATAGTGATCTGGAGACACGGTAGTGCCTCCGCCAAGTCAAGAAACCACAGCCGTAAGCATAATTTTCTGGAAGCAACTCAGGACACTTTTAACGCTCCCCCTCAATATCTTTTCGATGGAGTTCTCCAAAAACCCGAAACTTCGTTTGTCTAGAAAACGTTGCAAATTGGACCAAATTTTATAATTTCACGTTTCTATCTTTTCCAGCTCAGAAGATATATGAACTCAAAGTTTCTATTTTTTTGGAACACTCACTCATTCACTAATCGATCATCAAAAAGATAAGGTACATCCCTTAACCCTCGAAACTTGAAATTCGGAATAAAGGCAGTGTTTAGGATACAAAATAAGAAAAAAGAAAAAAAAAATTGAAAACTTAAAATTAATTCGATCTTGCATGTAGCCTTATAAACTTAAAATGGGGTGTAAAGGTATTCTTTAGGATTCAAAAAGGAAAAAAAAATAAAAATTTCTGAAAATTCGAAAATAAAGTTAAAAATTTGTAAAGAAAATCGAAAATTTGAAAATAATTCGATTTTGTAGCCCAAGAAACTTAAAATTTGACATAAAGGTAGAATTTGGGATACAAAGAAAGAAAAAATTAAAAAATCTGGAAATTTCGGAAAACTAATACAAAACTAAAAAAAAAAATCGAAAACAGTTCGATTTCTTGGAATTTTCCGAAAGTTTGTCTTTCTTTTTATCCAAAACAGTACTTTTATGTCAAATATCAAGTACTTAGGGCTGCAACTAATAACTCAGATCAATAGCACCTTTCATGGAGAAATTGAGAGCACTTTTGACCGCCGCCCCCTCCCCCATAACTTAGTACTTGCCTAGGAAGCTGAAACTTCATTTTATCTAGAGGCTTTGCAAATGGAGCTAAAGCTCCAAATTTTTTATATCTTCGGCTTCAAATACTGGGGATAGGATGTGGGCTTGGCGAAAACCAGTGGATGATGTCCCAAAAGAATCCAAAGTCAAGAAAAGGAGGATTACTTACAAAAAAAGGTGAAATCCCATCAAAAACAATACATGTAAAAAAATATAGTCACGTCTCGTGACTCTTTTACCGTAAAAAGTTCTGAGATCGTGTAAAGCCAAGTTTAGCTATCTTATTAACTCTGAAATTTTCATTCATTCCTAGTCTCTACATCTTTAGTTAATGATTATTTTGTGACTTTTCAATTACGCAGCAGAAGGAAGTTATTACACCTTATAGGATGGAATGGGATAACTTGATTAAAGCTAATTATATAAGTGATATTCTCGTGCTGTGTAATTGCCAAGTAACAAAATAATCATTAACTAAAGATGTAGAGACTAGGAGTGATTTGTGACTGGAAATTTCAGAGTTAATAAGATAGCTAAACTTGGCTTGGCACGATCTCAGAACTTTTTACGGTTAAAGAATCACGCGACTTGGCGATGTTTTTCACATATGGAGTTTTTGGTGGGATATAATTTACCATTATCAAATTTTCCCATAATTTTGAATCACTGACTTATATGATCATTCCGAACGCTAATATTATAGTTTATGAGGTTCGACTGGTTATTTCTTAACACTGCTATAACAATATTTTAACACTTTCGAACATAGTTGAAAAGTGTGTGTGAATTCGGCTAGTCTGTATTTTATCATTGATAGTATTTATCATTCATTTACAGAGACGCACAAAAGAAATCGGTTACAATTCTGACTATGTCGATAATTGTTGGAATTGAATTTTCCGCTGTGATGCCTTTTCAAGCATGTCCAATTTTTAATCTATTACGTGGTGTGTTTAAATTCTATAGATCATTACAGGGCTGCACGAAAGAATTCGTACATATTATCGGACATGGACAGCAATTGCTGAAAATTGATTTTTACAGATTTGTGTATTTTTTAATTGATAATTTTGATATATCATTTTATTGTATGGAAAAATTAAATTAATTAATAACATTCTACTAGTGTTGAAAAGTATTTCAGTCTGATGCGCGATTTTTCGTTCTTGTTTTAAAATGCATTTGTACTGAAAATGGTTATTGAAAACGGCAACATTTTTTCTTCACCCGGATCCTGAAAAGGAGGAGTAAATCTGACACAAACTAAATTTTTGATTCTGCAATTTTTCGAGATCCTGAAAAGAGGAGTAAATATCATACAAACTAAATTTTTGATTCTGCAATTTTTCGAGATCCTGTAAAGGAGAGTAAATCTCAAACAAACTAAATTTTTGATTCTGCAATTTTTCGAGATCCTGAAAAGAGGAGTAAATCTCATACAAACTAAATTTTTGATTCTGCAATATTTCGAGATCCTGTAAAGGAGAGTAAATCTCAAACAAACTAAATTTTTGATTCTTCAATTTTTCGAGATCCTGAAAAGAGGAGTAAATATCATACAAACGAAATTTTTGATTCTGCAATTTTTCGAGATCCTGTAAAGGAGAGTAAATCTCAAACAAACTAAATTTTTGATTCTGCAATTTTTCGAGATCCGCAAAAGAGGAGTAAATCTCACACAAACTAAATTTTTGATTCTGCAATTTTTCAAGATCCTGGAAAGGGGAATAAATATCATACAAACTAAATTTTTGATTCTGCAATTTTTCGAGATCCTGAAAAGAGGAGTAAATCTCATACAAACTAAATTTTTGATTCTGCAATTTTTCGAGATCCTGTAAAGGAGAGTAAATCTCAAACAAACTAAAATTTTGATTCTGCGATTTTTCGAGGAGATTCTTCCTTTATTCTTTTTAAAAAAATATTTTTTAAATGTAAAATATTTTAGAATTTTACCAGGATGTATAAGGTCTAAATTTGGTGTATGCATCTTTTCAGATTTTTTTAATGGATTTTACTAGATTTATAAGGCATAGTACAAATTACCCCCCCCCCTTTTTTTAGTTTAAAGGCACAAAAAAACCGCTTCAGGGTTGCGGTTAACTTCTAATATAGTTATTACATTACTTCAACACATTAATCACATATATTCTTGATACAATCTACATTTTAAAAAGCAAAAACATGTCCGTAAGTAATACTGACGTCATTCTGAAGGTGACAACACCTTACCAAAAAATTTCGTTCTTACAGCAATTTTAAAATTTTTTAAACATTGTATAATTTTAATTTTTACACGGAATAAGAAAAACAATTGAATAAGAAAAACATTTTTTTTTCTTAAAAATGCAATTTATTTAAAAACTGTGTCTCAATTTACTGAATTTTTTATGGTTTTTAAAATAATTTTTCTAGCATGATTTTTTTAACAATCTATCTCTATCGGATGCAGCACGATTACAAATGAGTAACCTGTTTGCACTTAAAATAATATAAACAGTTCAGTATTTGTTTCGGCTAGTATTCCATAACGAAATGAAAACTTCATGAATAAGTGAACAAAATAATATAAATAAAACACAAATTTAACAGACATGTAATCGAACTACGCTCTTAAACTACTGAAGTTATCAAAATCAAAAAGGATGCTGTAAGTAGCGAAATCTTTAGTGATTTCTTTGGCTATTAACTCCTGATCTATTTTTCTTTTCAAAACTTTATTCGAATACATAATTAATATTTTTCATATAAAATGCTTTATGGTGATGTTAATGGGTAAACTAAAAATTATATTAAATGTAAAAAGTCTATTAGCGTTTTCAATTAAAAGAAATGGTTTTCACCTATATTCTGTAACCCGGGAAGCCCGGTTTTAAATCCTCTAGTTGTTCTAAATACAAAACACAAAATTTGCTGTACCGATACAACTAATACAATTATTTAAGTTACAATTAAATTAATGATTTCAAAATAAAATTTATAATAACATTAAAACTGCAATTACAACATCCCGGGGATCAGACCCGCTTTACCTGTGTTTTGAACTTACAGTACAATGTACAGAACATAGATAAAAATCACTTTTAATGCAAACGTTGGAAGGAATTAGGTCAGCCGTTTTTCATTCTAGGGTGAAACCCCCATTTATTGACGTCTAACCAGTAACTGACACTTGAGCAAAAATCTTACTCAAATACATATTTTGTTGTAAAATTCTGAAAAGTAATGTCATCTAGTAGTAAATGAGACACTTATTTTTTTTTATTTTGGAGTCAATTTATTCACCATTAGAGGGCTAAGAACATATTCAATGATGATTAACTTTTGAGAATACAAAGAGTGCCATTTTGAAGCATCCCTCTTATTTCTAAAATTATGGACGTGTTTTTCTAATCTATTTGCAGTGCAATCATCTTAAACTTTTTTCTTAAAGTTATACTAGTATAAATTAGTTTAAAGATGCCTATAATATATTAAGGCCATGATTTAGGGTTTATAGTTATTTAATGTAGCTTAAAGGGGGGTGCCTCTTATTGGTTCCTAGAATTTAATTTCACCAGTCTTTGACAAAGGTGTTAGTTATTGGTGATGTTAAAGAAAGTTTAAATCTATTATTTGAACTGTTTAAAAATGCATAATAATAAATTAAATTTATCTTGTAGTAAACATCATTAAATTTAAGTTGTTTTACCAGTGTATGACACCGGATGTTAGTTACTGGTTCATGAATGTCAGTTATAGAATATCTGCATTACTAATAATGCAGTACAAAATATTACTGCTATATACTCTTACTATATACTATGCATTACTAATAATGCAGTACAGCTTACTAATTCCTACTTTTTATAATAAAGAATAAAGTTTTTTTTTTTTTTTTAAGCATTTTAATTTCTTAAAATAAAGTGTCAGTTACTGGTTCACATTGTGCTAGTTACTGGTGTTTCCAAATAGGGATGGTGACAGTTACTGGAGTTTTAATGATATTTATGAATAAAATTAATTTTTAATAATAAAATGTATAACTTTTCAAAAATTTGCCAACAATATTTTTTTAATACATCTCTACTATCCTTTCAAAAACAAAGGTAAGTATAAAATAGATTTCAATTTTTGTAATAGTGATTTGGACAAGAAAGAAAGTGTCAAACTGTACAAGAAGTCAACCAGTTACTTGAAAATTAAAGTGTCAGTTACTGGGGGGTTTCACCCTACGAAAGAATTTTTTTATGAGTAAGGTTGAAGAAGTAGTTCTCGCCAGGCTTGGGTAATCCATTGCCAATTATGATAACGCTGCCACTTTCTTGTTTGGTTTTGCATATTTTATTCTATTTCTGGAAATGTTACTTTACATTACTGTAACAAACAAACGTTCATTGTTGAAATAAATTTAAACAAATAAACAAGCTTAAAAAATATTTATAACTTATATATAAAAAAAAAAAAAAAAATTGAGTTACCGTTTTTATCCAATTTTATTTGAAAGCACTTTTTTTTTCTACTCGATTGTGTAAAATTTGAAATTATGCGATATTTAAAACAAAATTTATCGCGATAAAAGGGAAAGTGATAGTGCAGATTGCTGCCACCATCATTATGACAGCAGTGTTACTGACACGCATTAATTTGCTTTACATTATAGACATAAACGATGAAAAAACTGCATATATCCTGTAACAGCGAAAATGAAAGAAAAGATTTGAATTCTTTATAAATGATACAATAAATTTTCTAACCAAGTCACAAGTCAACCATAATAGATTTATGTTATTTTTCTTTTTCAAACATTTAATAAAAAAAGAAAGTATGTAAAATTGGGTATAATGGCTGCTAATTGAAATCTTGCGAGCAAGGTCAGAAGGAGAAAAAAGGATTAATCTAGCCCTGCTTCTAAGCAAATATGTATTCATGGTCAAGTGAACTTTATTTTTATTTGTCCTTGGAAGAAATCACACGAGTGACTGAGCTGTTTTGAATAGAATTGCCGAATGAGGAATTCCATGATAAAAGAAACATTAAAAATACATTATTTTTTTCGGAATGCAATGAAAAATTTCATTAATTTAAAGCCAATATTATTTATCTAATTAAACACTTGTTGGTTTCTTAATAATTCCTATCTATATTATAAAGGACAAACGTGTCCGTGCGTAACGCTGACGTCATTTTGCGAATGGCAACACTTGACGATGAAATTTCGATTTTGCGATTTTTGCTACTGCAAATTTTTTAACTTCTAAACATCGCATATTTTTAAATTTTACACCGTTATATAGGGGAAAAAAATCTACTTTCAAGTGCAATTTGTTTGAAAACTGTATCGCATTTTACTCATTTATTGTAGAATTTTAATTATTTTTCAAGCATGATTTTTTTTAAATCATATTTCTACCGCTTGCAGACGATTACAAAATATTAATCCGTTTGCACTTTAAACAATATAAAAAGTTCAGCATTTGTTTCCAGCTAATGTTTAAGAACGAAATCAAAACTTCATTAAGCAATGAATAAAGTTCATTCATTAAGCAATAAATAAAGTAGTTTAAATAAAACACAAATTTAACAAACATGTAATTAAAATAAGCACTTAAAACCGCTGAAATTATTAGAATATTATCAGAATAATAATAATAAAAAATCTACAGATAACGAAATGTTTAGTGATTTCTTCGGCTATTAACTTCTGGCACGAGGCCAATACGAAATTACTGCTTTTAATAAATTTCAAAATTTTATTTGAATATATAATTGACATATTTCATACAAAAATGCTTTTTGGTGTTGTTGGGGAGCGATCTAAGAGAAATTATTAAATGTAAAAAATCTATTAGAGTTTTCAATTTAAAAAAATATAAATGATTTTCACATATTCTCTATCCCAGGAAACCCGAGTTGGATACCTTAGTATTATTAAAATTACTACTTTAATTTAACAGACTACCAATTCTCCTTATTCTTAGAAAAATAATTTATTCAACACATTTCTTTGTATAATATAAAATAAAATTTATAAATTTTCTTAATGGAATGGATAACGTTAAACAAAAGGGTAAATACTGTATGCAATTTTCAATCCCATTGTGAACACAAACGTTTTAACCCCTTGAAGGGCACCGGTATATTATATATACCACTTAATTTTAATCCCAAAATGCCACAATGACACCAGAATTTTATTATCAAATTTTGAATTTATAACGTACATGAGGCAAAGCTTTTACTTACTTTTAAAATAAATTCGTTCGTGAATCCTGGTGTCAATCAATCATTTCAATATTTTAACTACAAGAGTACTTTTCCCCTGAAGGGGTTAATGTATGCAATACAATTGGATCATTTGTCATTAAACTGAAAATACGGAATAAAAAATTTTCATTATATGTATATTTACTTTTTAATTTGCAACTTCCCAGTTTTAAACTGTCCAGTTTCAAGGCAAACATAAGACGGCCGCAAAGTGGGAAGAGAGCAGTTTTTAGCATCTATATATTTAAAACGAAAAGCGCATTCTGTCAAATCCACATGAAAATCGTCTCTTTGCGCATGCGTCAACGTTTTTTTTTTTTCAAGGCTTCTACACCCTCAGACACGGTAAACCTTATTGATTAACCCAACCCTCACCTGTTTAGCCTAGGACAGGGCTGTCCAACGCGGCGCCCGCGGGTGCCATGGCGCTCTTTGAAGGTTTTCTTGGCGCCCCTTTGAATACATCATGTTGTAGCTTTTGTCTAAAAATAAAAATCCCTGTTAAAATATGTTTTGCTCTAAAATCATTAATGTTTGCATGCTCTTTTATTGTATGACTCATTAAGGTTTTTAGCCCTATTCCTTAGAAAATTTTGAGATCCTCCCTCATTCGCCTAAAAAATGTAATGCTAAATTTTCTCTCATTTACCTTTTGCTGCATTTTTTATATACATGGGACCATGGGGGCCCGCCGAACAAAATCAAGGAAGAGGCAAGGTTTTGAAACAGATAGGGCCTGTACTTAAAAAATATATATATACAGAATGTAAGCATGAAATAAATTGAACTGAGAAATTTCTCATCAAAACTTCATGTGTAAACGTATCAGCAAAACAAACAATACAGAAAAGTAACAAATATAACGCATTAAAAATCCAAAAACAAGATTCTGCCGGCTTTTTCCAAAATGAATAATTGATGCAATTTATAAGATGAATGTAAAATACCATTGAGCATAAAAAGAAAAACAGAGCATAATATTGTCTTTCAGGAGGTAACGTTAGTTCATTTTTCTCTTAGTGTAATTATTTAAAATCATTTGAGAAGAATAAATATTATTATTCCTTTAATTACGAGAGAAAATAAAATTTAGTTGAGTAAATTTGAAAATCTAGGAAAGGGCAATTGCCTTCCCTATGCCCTGCTCCCTCCCGGACATCCACGCATTAGACCCTTGCATCGTAAAGTCCTTATGGCTATACTCTGAAAGATATACTGTTGCAGAAATATGTGTACTCGTTCCCCCCCCCCCCCCACACAAACCATCACCATAGTGAATTTATATTGTTGCATGTTTGTAATATTTTGAACAATGGCGCCCTTCGTTGTTTGCCAGTAGCTGAGGTGCCACCTGCTTATTGAAAGGTTGGACAGGCCTGGCCTAGGGGATTGAAAAGGGTTGATTGAAAACGGATGCATTGAAAGCATTGACCTTCTAATTTATTTTTGCTCTGAGGTTGAAAGCTAAAGCTTTTTTTTAAAAAAAGAACTCACGTTTTCACTACTAAATATGCATATTTTTTCGCAAAATTTTCAAGGAAGCTTGGATACAGTTATATTTATAAACGATTGAAATGTCACAGAGTTCGGAAGATGAGAGATATTTTTTATTGCTATGTTAAAGAAGCCGACGCTCAAAAAAAAAAAAAAAAAAAAAAAAAAACAATTAAAAAAGCGAGAAGAAAACATTTCGTATACAACTAGATAACAATATTTTTTCACGAAATTTTTACACGGGCTGTAAAACCGTTTTATTTATCACCAATAAAGATTTCAAAGAGTTCGGACAAAAAGAAACTTTTTATTTTAAAACTATAAAACGACCCTGGGTAAAAAAAAAAAAAAAAAGAAAAGAAAATGAGCGCTTTTATCACTTTTCTTCACTAAATATCAATACTTTTTCGCGAATTTTTCATTTAAAAATATAATTTCATACAAAATTGGGTTAAAGATATAAAATAATAAAAACTTGGTTTTTTTTTTATTATTACGGGTCCGGGCAACGCCGGGCGGGGGGTCACCTAGTATATAATAAAAATACTGCTTCTTGTTTCCGTCAAGATACCCCCACTCACACCACCAGCTCAAACTTGTTTTTTCCTGATATTATTATTATTAAAAATAAGAATGCAGTCTGTCTTTTTACTTTTCACTGCCCTGTCTTCTTCATACGCATTAGCAGCAAGTGATATTTTATTGACTGTAGAGTAACTTTAAGCACTTAGATAGATTATTTTGGCTTCAAGAACCTAGTTACTGATACAAGGTGCGTACACTCTTTAAAATTTCCAAAAAGTATGGCGTCACAATTTCCTTTTTGTGTCTTGACCACCATTTGTGTGTAATGGTGTCATGCTACCAAAAATTCTTAGTTCATTATATGCTTAAATTTCCTCAAAAAATAATGACACGAATGTGTGAAAAATGAATGAGCATGTGCTCATAATGCATGAATATTCTATTTTAAGTAAAGTTGCTCTACATTAGGTAGATTTATGCAATAAAAGTAGAAAATGTTACACAATAAAAAAAATATAAAATATATATGAAAAATATCTGAGCCGAGATAAACATATTGCGAACCCATCGTTTAATTGCAAGATTAGGTCAAATAAACATGTTCTGAACCATAAATTTTATTTAATACAATTATTGAAATAAATGCTGACAAAAATCAGTTACATATTATTAATAAAAAATTCCAGTTGGAATTATATTTATATGAGATGATCCAGTGCTCATTAGCCATGGAAGTGAGGGGTGTTTTTCGTATACACGAATGAAGTACAGTCGATTGTTCTCTCAGTAGGGTGTGTACAGTTCTATCAAAATTTTTAATAAACTTTTTTGTCTTATACTATTGCAGAAATATATTACAAATATGACGATTAAATGAAGTGACTACAAATTATGCAATTGAAATATTAAATAGAAAGTTTCTAATTTGAAATAGTGATGTCATACTTCTTGGAAATTCCAAGAAGTGTACGAACTTTGTATCAGTAACTAGGCTTTTTAGACTAAAATAATCCATCTAAATGCTTAATATTACCCCAAAAATATCACTAGATACATACCAAGCAAATGTCAGTAAAATATCACTTGCTGATAATGTGTAAGGTTACAGAGGAGTGAAAACTAAAAAAACAGACTACATTCTTATTTTTACCAATGGCAACAAGAGAAAGCAAGGTCAAAGTCAAACCATGTGGGGCGGCCTACCTTTCTGCTTAAGCTCAACTAGCCCATCCAAACTAGAGAAAGCATGTAGGAACTAGTGTTGTGAGCATGATGTCGTGCCTGAAACAAATAGTACTTTTATTATGCTAAAAACTGCACTTTTCCTTCTTGGCAGCCGCCTTTTGTTTCAATCAGGTATTGAGGAGACAAATGCAAAACATACTTATTGCAGCATTTATCTTAGAGTAGAAGATATATCTACAATTAAACTATGCTAGTACGTGATATTACAATACGTGTGAAACAGTTTGTCGATGAAGATGTGTCATAAGATAGTATCATATGCCAAATTACTTTATTCAGGCTTTGGCACAACTCTGGTGTTGATGTTTCGCCTTGGTCAAATATGTTTGTTGTATGTAGCGAAAAATCAGTTCTATAAGAAAATAAGGACTTCCTAGTATTTTGAATGAACGTAGACATCTTTCTAATAGGAATGCGGTTTATTATAATGCAGTTGAGACAAGGTTCTGTTACATAAGTCGCCGGCCTGCAAATATTGCAGTATGAGGAGGAAGCTTAAAATTCAAGCACACTGAAGAAACGCAGGTGGCGAGAGAGAGTGAAAAAAATTACACTTTTTCCTTAGTGATTACAGGGAAGGCATGGCAATAATTACACAACGCCAATCAGCAAAATAACGTACTGTTTTGGCGAGAACAATGTGACAAGAGACAGGTGGTGATTGTATGTTAATGATAAGCCTATGGGAGACAGATAAAGGAAAATTATGAATTTAAGCGCCACAGTAGAGATATGGAATTTTCGTAAACCAGCGAAACCGCATAGTACATTTCTCATGGGGTTACCTTAAAGAATTGAGAGCTGGCGTTAAAAATAGAAATGGTACGTTACAGATATTATATGAAAAGGCATCTAGACAACTGAAAAAAAGAATGTAATAAGTTAAAAGAAATGAAACTTTAACGAACAAAAGTGTAGGCGTAAAGAATCTGAGTAAAGTTTGAATGCCTGTCGAAAAAAGTGAGTTACAATGGGAATATATTTTTTTAACGGAGCGATTTATGCGGTGAGGAAAAGATTCCAAATGAATTAAAGAAAGCTTAGTTAAAATGAAATACAGAGAGTAGCTAGATTTTATAACACGAAAAATAAAATAATTTTAAAGAAAGAAAATTTAGAAAAAGTAAGGGGTTGGGGGAATGAATGTTATGAAAGTAGAATATGTGAAATTAAATCCTCTTCACATATATCTCCCCAACAACCGAAGAAAAAAATGGTGTAGGTCCATAGGAAACGGAAAACCACCTGTGTCTCTTCACTAAAAAAAAAATCAGATAAAATTATGAACAAAGTAATTGCAATAGAACCCTGGTAACTACATAAAAATATTTTAAATAACAATACACAAAAAGTCTTGATATACAAACAAATAGATGGAAGTGAGAATTCTTCAGTGCATGTTTCGCGCTGAATTTAAGTTGATTCTCTTATTAGGTTGATTTCTTTAGAGCTCGACTTATTGCAATTCTTTCGTTTATATGTATATATATATTTAGTCGGGACTAAAAGAATTTGGCGAAAATTCTTTTCATACAAAAATTAAAATTTTTAGGTAAATAATGCATTACCACTTGGCTTTTATTATTGAAACACATATAAAAAAACCTAATGACAGATTACAGTTTGATTTCGTGAAAATGGGATATTTGTTATAAAGATATAAATACACTTAAAATGTCATATCACTTGAAATGTCATAAAAACTCCTATTTCTAGGCAAATTCGCTATTAGGCTTTATCGGAGAGCAGAAACAAGAGGCTAGTTTTAGAATAGGGATACTCCTTAGAACATGTAATCAAGTGATAAAACTTTTGGAGAGCATGAAGTTTTTTATTTAAAAGCTAGGTCATGACGGGAGAACACTTTTAATGCTAATAACCGGGAATGTCTGGTGCAATTTTCAACTTTTCATACAAAATACTGTCTGAAAATTATTGTAAAAGTTTCAAATGAAAGTTTAATGATTCTATGGACTACTGGTATAATTTCGAAAGATGCTGGTTATTAAAAATGGACCCTAATAAAAAAGTACAAAACAGTAAAACTTTTTGAGAATCGTGCAATTCAAAAATTTAATAGTCCCTAAACTTTGTAGATTTCAGGCGTATTAAAATGTAGTCAGTTATCCGTAAATTTAACTCTTTCTAAAGAGGAGTCAAACAGGAAAAATGGAATGGTAACTCATTGTTGTGTATTTATGTCATAATATTTAATCATTACCTTTGGAGTATTTTTTTCATCTATGTAAAAATAAGATTTCCCGAGTATATTATTGTGTATATAAGATTAAAATATAAACGACTATTTATTTTGTAAATTAGAATTTCTTGAATAAAATAATACAATATATGTTACAATAAATATTTTCTCAAGATAGTTATGTGTATATTTATATCTTGCCAATTTTTCTGATCACTACTATATATATAATGCAAAATTTGTCATCACGATAACTTTCGATATAATGAACTAATTGGAAACCAATTAAGGCATTCTATTGATTTTGCATGTATCTTGGATGAGCTCGTTAATGAAGCATGTATCTATTATAGTTAGTTTACAGTGACACACAAAAGAATTCCGTTACATTTTTGTCTGTGAAAAAAGATCGTTTACGGTGCATGATGATGTTACATTATACAAGTCCTGAAGAAAAGTAGGTTGTTTTCTTTTCTTTATTTTTTTAACATAAAATATCATGGATGATCTCGTAAATCAAGATGATTCGGTAATTCGTTCGAAAATAAAAGCCCTTTGAAAATCCAAGTAGCATTACAATCAATGGGGCTCTATTTTCAGCTCATTAATAATCCATGCTAAAATTCTTCGATATCAATAAAAGTTTTAGAAGGTTCTAATTTTAGGGTTGCCTAACGTATTAGAAAAACACTTTGGCATTCATTGTATGGCTTGAAATCAAACTTCGTTTGACAGTCGGAAATGTATAATAACTTACGGACGATTTTTAAACGACGATTACAACAAGTTTTAACATTTTTGATATAATTACCTCCTACCCATTGCCATCAATTACATTTTGTAAGCCACATTTAAGAGTTACTTGCAAATTACCTTTCTCGCCAAAATAACGAGTATAGATATTAAAAGTAATGCGTATAATTTGTATTATATCGGATACATATACATTTAAAATAAAAGAGCAATGAATTCAACCTACTCTTCCGACTAAGTTTGAAGGACTTGTAAGTTTTGTTTAGAAAGCAGTAAAGCCTAAAATGTCGTTTCATTTTGCAAAACATCACTGAGAAAAATGACACTTTTAAATCTGAGTAGATCGATGTTTTCATTTTGTTAGGAAACTTTTTGTTTCAAATATGACGACCCAATGCTTTCAATTCTGAAATACTCAGAATATTGAAACATGGACAAACTCAAAACTGAGCACATAGAAGTCAGTACATACTCATATTTGAAACATAGACATACTCAAAAATGATTAGAATCAGTTTAAATTCGTTTTTGAAGCAGTAAAGCCTAAACTGTCGTTTCATTTGCAAAACATGACTGAGAAAAATGACTTTCATATCTGAGTAGATCGATGTTTTCATTTTGTAAGGAAACTTTTTGTTTCAAATATGACGACCCAATGCTTTCAATTCTGAAATACTCAGAATATTGAAACATGGACAAACTCAAAACTGAGCACATAGAAGTCAGTACATACTCATATTTGAAACATAGACAGACTCAAAAATGATTAGAATAAGTTTAAACTCGTTTTTGAAACATGGAAATACTCAAAAATGAGCCCATAGAAGTCAGTTTATACTCATTTTTGAAACATGGACATACTTAAATATGAGCACATGATGTTTTATTCTTGAGTGTGTGCATGTTTTCAAAAAATGAGTATATACATGTTTCAAACTTCAGTAATTTTGATTCGGAGCCCTTCTGACTATATGACATACTCAGATTTGAGTATCTTTTGCTCAGTTTTGAAAATGTCGTTTTTAGAGTGATGTCACACAAATTCGCCTTTTCAGAATTGCTTCAAGACATAATTTTGAATATTATTAAAGAATGACCTGAACTGAAATTTTTAAAGGAAAAAAGAAATAATAGAGAGAAGGTGTTTCCAGGTATGTGTTTTTAAACTTTGATCCATCACGCTTATACATTAAAAATGACAAAAATTGAATACTCAACATGTTTTATAGTCAATTTGGTCATTTAAACATTACATTTTTGTTATTTGTTTGTTTTATTTATTTATTTATTCATTTTCCACTTCCTCCACTCAAAATTTATTAATAATAAATCTTGAGAAATTATTAAAAATTGTTCAACTTTAAAAATAAATTATTTTAAAAAATGGAGAAAAAAAGCTAGTCATAATTCAATTAATTTTAAAAATACAAATATTCAGTTTTCTGTAATTAAACTGTTGTAGAAAAGGGAATTTTTTTTAAACTGACCAATTTGTCTAAGCAGCGGGGGTAATAAAAATTTAAAAGTTTAACTTTTAGAAAATTAATGGGAGTTCAGTTTTATATATATATATATATATATATATATATATATATATATCATTACATTACCTTCTTTTAAAAACTTCAGGCATTTGCATTATCTATTTATCCACGACAGTTTAAAACCTTTTTGCATTTTGGGAAACACTGTATACCGAATTTAACATAAAATTAGGTTATGTCAATGTTTTCTTCCCTTTTGTGTATGTGTGTGTATTTACAATTCTGCAGTAGGCGTGTTTTTATTTTTGGTTAATTTTAAACATTTTTTTTTTCTTTTTTTAAATAAATAAAAAACTTAAGTACTATACCTAAAACTTTGTCGGTTTTGAAATCACGTAGTAATATGAACAAAATTTTTAAAAAATATACCCCTTAAAACAAATTCTGCCACTATGTTGCATTTTTGAAGAATTTGACTACGATGCAAGACAATCTTTTTAAGATTGGATTCAAACTAATCTTCGTAACATTGGATCTACTTATATGTTTTTTTTTCTGCTAATATGTTTATTTTATTTTCTGTGTAATTGAACTGAAAAAAAAATCTATTTTAATTGGAAATGAGACACTACAGTTGAAAGAGGAATATAACTACAGCAAAAATTTCATTTACCAAAAAGAACAAAATAAATGTAATAAAATAACAAATTAATGTAATAAATAACAAATCCATGTAATAAAATAACATACTTTTTCGTTAGTATTAATAAAATATGCATAATTATATACACTTAGATGACACGCAGTTGATTAATTTCATTTATTTATGTTGATACAACTCAATAAAACATATGACAGTTGCAAGAGAAAACTACATTTCTCCGGAATGGGCATAAATATGTATGAAGCATATCCGATATCGATATTTAATATGGAATTCTGCAACTTCATTGTTACATAACTCAATAATATCTAGGAAATGGATGAATTATTTATGGCTCGTAAATTTATGATATACCAAATTAAATTTATTATTTTTATTATTGTTAAAAAAATAATATCGGCGAAAAAGTAATAATTAGTGGTCCATTAAAAGTCGCACCACATTCTCTTATAACGGAAATGCTTTTGAAATTTAGAAAACGGTGAAGTATATATCAAGATAATTCGAGAGGACCTCACCCGGTTAAAAGATTTTTTCGGTAGGGAGATATGATGGAAGGATGGGGGGTTAGGCTAACCTTTCAAATGGAGAGAGGGTTGTTATGCAATCTCAAGACAATATGTGAATAAAAGTTTTACTTTTTTTTGTTGTTATTGTTGGTTTGTTTACGCTAAAACACGAAAATTTGCGCATAGTGTTGCCCATTTTCCTCAAAAATACAGACGTTCTCCAATCTAATGTAAAACAATCCCTGACGGCTCGGCCTACAGGCACAGGTAGATTTCCAAGACGCAAACCGTGGGGCGCCTATTTATTGGGAATTGCAGAAGAAATGACCTAGTTGCAATGATGCGGCAGTTGGGACCGCTCACTTCGAAATTTAACTTGTCTGCAGCGGAGCCGGCAGGGATTTTTTTCCTTATTTTTTGGCTGTAAGGGTTGGTTCTATAAAAAACTGGTCAGTATAAAAGCTGTAGATAATATTAAGAGGATTTATAATAAATTTAAGCGGATTTAATATCTTATAAATTGACGAAGTTGTGAATTTTTTTCTTCTGAAACTCTTATTTTTTCCCCCTTGGGGGCATTTTTAATGAAATCAAAAATCTGTCATACATAAATTTTCGGCCGTTTTGTTAGAAGTAATAATAACTTTAAACCATATTCGATACGTATCATAATTAAGAAGTTATTGGTTTTTTATGTTTTCACCCACCCCCCTCCTTGGTTCGATTTTGCCCATTAACAAACTTGGCCAATATTTTACACCCCTTGATTTTATATATCAGTTTGGAAGAGATTTGTGCAGAATTATTGAAGTTATCGTGTCCATAAAAAAGTGACGTAGATAACGTTTTGAACTGGGGGTGGTTTTGGGTTCTGGGAGTCATGATCTGCGTAGATCTGCAAAAATTTTCAAGAAATTCCAACTTAGGGGAGAATGTAATAGGAAGTATTTCTTACGAAATCTACCTAAATTACCTGAAATCTGCCAAGTTAAAGCTACATTTTCAATAAATCAGATGAGTGTTCCAGCAATTGTGCAGCCTATTACTTTTTCATATTACAAACAAAATTTCTCTGTATGTCCTCCTTCACTGAAAACACGAAAGGTTCGCGAACAGAAGCTCGAAATTGCCTGAAATTTTCCTATCAAAAGACGGATATTTCTTCAAGTAACAGCAAAATCTTTTTTAATCACAGGGGTATTCCGGCAACTTGCTGCCTGTACTCTTTACGTATTTTGAAGAAATTTTTGGAGAGTGTCGCATATGGCGGGAAAAGTCTCTTCAAGACAAGCAGTTTGAAAAAAAATGTTGCGCTATGACGTTTTTTAAGAAAGATATGATTAATTAAGGTTTTAACACTAATTTATAATAAAAAGTGATTTCTTTTAAACTAATCCAACTTATCTCAAAAGATGTTCGAATTAACTGCCTTCCACTTCTTGTCAATAATGCAACCGCTGCAGATATTGATTCCCAACTGTTTTAAATGTGGGGTTAAGGATTTTTTTACAGCCCTCCGTCATTCGCTGCTTCGATAGAATCGGAGGCCGTTTTTTGGACTAATGATTTCAAGTGTCCCACAAAATAAGTCATTAGACACCAGGTCTGGTGAATCCTTTTTAAAAAACTACGTATGCTACATACGGAGAGTACTGCGTCACAGTTGTTTTCACTTACTCATTCGTGCAAAAGTATCAACATATCTCAATCTTCTTCAAACAGGTAAAAGTCTCTTACAAGTAAAGGTATCCGAGTCCTTGGCGGCGAATTTAGATTTTTATAGATCATTCGATTCGTCTCATTGTGCTTAGTAATTTGATACCTTGCGTATCTGCTAATGAGTTATAATGATGACAGAAAGCTTAGGTCAAAGTTCAAAATTTCGTTTATTGAAAAACAATTGTCGTCAAAGAATAAGCATGATATAAGGTTAATTAAGGTATTAAATCCATCAATCTGTATGAGTAGGTAATGCAATAAATCTTGTAAGAAAGTCTCGAAGTCGAATAAAAATAATTTCTTATGCACAAGAAAATATAATTTGAAGAAATAAAAAGAAGAGTGAATATTAAGTCATTCAATCTATATGAACAAAACTTAGGCAAAAGTTCTGAAGTCGAATACAACTAATATCCTTTATAGTAGAAAAAATAGTTTGAGGAAGAGAAAAAGCTCGAATATATTCAAGCAATCTATCTATATGTGTAGATAATGCATTAAAGCTTGTACAAATGTCTCGAAGTCGAATAAAAATAATATCGTATATACGAGAAAATATAATTTAAATAATCCAAAAGAAGTATGAATATTAAATCATTCAATCTCTATGAAGCACATTTACAAAAGATTAAGCAAAAATTCTGAAGGCTAACACAAGTAACATCCTTTGTACTAGGACATTGCCTGTATTAACCTAAGAAGTAAACATATAGAAAATAAAGTTTGAAGAAGAGAAAAAACGCGAAAATTTAATCCATCAATCTATATGAGTATATAATGCAATAAAGCTTGTACGAAAGTCTCGAAATCGAATAAGAATAATAACACAATATACGAGAAAATATAATTTGAAGAAGACATATAAATCATGAATATTAAGTAACTCAATCTATATGTGCACGCATACGCTAAAACTTGAGCAAAATTTCTGAAGTCGAATACAAGTAATACCCCTTGTACTAGAAAAAATAGTTTGAATAAGAGAAGAAGCGTGATTATTAAATCCATAAATCCATATGAGTGGATAATGCATTAAAGCTTGTGCGAAAGTCTCGTACTCAAATAAAAATAATATCCTATAAACGAGAAAAAAAAGTTAGCAAACAATTTGGCAAAAAGAAGTAACGCGAATACTAAATCCATCGATCTACATTGGTAGATAATGCAATAAAACTTGTACCAAAGATTTAAAGTCAAATATGAATAATATTCAATATACGAAAAAATATATCAAGTATTTTGGAGAACAGAAAAATTGTAAATATTAAATGCATCAATCTAAATGAGCAGATAATGCATTAAAGCTTGTACGAACGACATATAAAAATAATATCGTATATCGTATAAAAATAATATATCCCATATACGAGAAAATATAATTTAAAGTATGTGATAAAAAAGATTGAATATTAAGTCACTCAATCTATATGTACAAAACTTAAACAAAAGTTCTGAAGACAAATACAAGAAATACCCTTTGTACTCGAAGTGGTTTGAAGAAGAGAAGAAGCGCGAATATTAAATCCATCAATCCATATGTGTAGATAATGCATTAAAGCTTGTACGAAAGTCTCGAAGACGAATAAAACTAATATTCTATATACGACAAAATATAATTTGAAGAAGGGAAAATAAGCATGACTGTTAATTCTTTCAATCTCTATGAAGCACATCTGCAAAAACTTAGCCAAAAATTCTGAAGTTGAAAACAAGTAATAACATTTGTACTAAAAAAAATATTCTGAAGAAGAGAAGTTCGAATGTTATATCCATCAATCTATATGAGTAGATAATGCATTAAAGCATGTCTTGAAGTCGAATGAAAAAATATCCCATAAACAAGAATAAAATTAGCCAATAATTTGGTAAAAACAAGTAGCGCGAATATAAAATCCATCAATCTACAAGGGTATATAATGCAATAAACTTGTACATAAGGTTTGAAGTCGAACATGAATAATATTCAATATACGGGAAAAAAAACTATCAAATATTTCGAAAAACAGAAGCAACGCAAATATTAAATTCATCAATCACAATAAGCAAATCATGCAATAAAACTAGTATGAAAGACTTGAAGCCGTATAAAAATAATATCCTCTGTATACGAGAAAATGTAATTTGAAGAAGAGAAAAGAAGTTGCAATAATAAATTATTCAATTTATAAGAGGACACATATGCAAAAACTTAGCAAAAATTCTGAAGTCGAATACAAGGCCTATTCTTTGTATACCAGACAAAATAGTTTGAAGAAGAGAAGAAGCGGGAATATATTAAATCCATCAATCTATATGAATAGATAATTCAATTTTAGTTTATACGATAGAAATGGTCGAATATGGGTAATATAGTATACATGAGAAAAATAATTAGCAAACAATTTGAAGAAAAGAAGTAGCGCGAATATTAAATCCATCAATCTATATGTGTAGATGATGCAATAAAACTTGTACAAAAGATCTGAAGTTAAATACAAATAATATCCTATATATGAGAAAAAAATTATATAATAATTATATATATATATATAATATATAATTAGATAATCAAATATTTTGGAGAACAGAAAAAGGGCGAATATTAAATCCCTCGATATAAAAATAATATCCTATATACGAGAAAATATAATTTAAAGAAGAGCAAAGAAGCGTGAATATTAAGTCATTCAATCTTTATAAACAGACATATGCAAAAACTTAAGCAAAAGTTTTGAAGTCGAACACAAGCAATATCTTTTGTACTAGAAAAAGTTTGATTGAAAGAAGCGCAAATATTAAATCCATCAATTTATGTGAACAGGTAATGCAATAAAGTTTTTATGAAAGACATGAAGTCGAATACAAATAATGCCGCATATACGAGAAAAATAATTGCCAAACATTTTGGAGAATAGATAAGCATTGATATTAAATCCATCAATCTACAGGGTTTTTTTTTTTTTTAATTCCATTTCACCACAAAGAACCGTTGAAATAAGTTAGCCACATACATGAAAGTGTGTTTAGACATGGTAAAACGGGTTTGGGATGCATGGTGAGTAGGGCTGAATTCTTTAACAATATATCGGTCAAATATTGATATTTTTTAATTATCGGAATAACGATACCTAAGCTCTGTTTCGGACAATATATCCTAATAACAATAGCTAATCTCTGACTCTACCGATATATCCCAATAACATTCACCCCCCCCCCCCTCCCGCAGCACGACTTCGAAATCCTAGAAATAGCGCTGAAAATTCCGTACTAATATCGGAGTAATCCCTTCTTCCCACGCATTTATTCGCTGCCCGCTTCGTACAAAGTCGGATATCCCTTCTAATGATTGTATTTTTTTTGTTGTTGTTAGCTCAATATATCCCGATACATTCTCTAATTTAATTTGATTTCTACCAACCGCATTTTCCAATGCCCGTTCTTTACTGAACAATACTGTTATCGGCTGTGTTTCAATACCTTCGCTGCTATTGGTCTAGACATATTGCAATAGTTCACACATATTGATAAGTCATGACTAATCAAGAAGCGCTCAAATATGTACGAGTTATTTATTGTGGAGTCGATAATATTATCAGAGCTTAACAGCTGGGAAGCTTGGTTCGTGAGCAACCAATCATTGTAGGCTAAAATTTCGCATTTCGCCACGTTGGTGAAGCAAAGCCTCGCCACTGTTTCGCTATGAATGGTTGCCTTTGAGTGGAGCTTCCTAGCTATTAACGTCTACTAGTACTGCGTATACTGAAAATCGGCCAAGGTTCATTCCTGTTTTCCTCTGTGTTGTTTTATCGGTAGAGAGAGCATGAATCCCAGGGAATTTAATATATGCTGTCTTGATATTTCAGCTTAAAATGAAGTAAAAAAAAATAATTACTATAAGTCTATTTCTAAATGTTATTTGAATATTTATATTTCAAAAAAGATTTCAATGTTATACTTATGTATAGTAAAATAGATAGAAAGGTGAATTTTTCATTTTTTTTTTAATTAAGAATTCATTGATACCTTAGATAAATATTGAAAAACAACATTTCTGCTGCATCCGCCATCCATTTAAAGCTTGTTATTCACAAGTACATTAGCATTGCATGTTTCATTAAACCAATTTCAGTTTTTGCTGTTGCTTTTTACTTATTTTAATCATATTAAAATCAGCAACGCCCTAAATGTAAGAATATTTTATTTTAGTTTCTTTTTTAGGGTTTCGTTCATCTCACGAAACCCTATTACTCCCGCTCCGTTGTCTGTTCGTCACAGAGCCATTCTCAAAAACTGTATAACTTACAGAGTTGAAACTTTGTGTATACAGATGAATACCAGCTGTGAAGAGCTCAAAATATTAAAATTTGAAAAATTCGTATTATTTTAATAAATAGAGATAAAAAACCAAAATTCTAACAGCCTTTTCCGATTAAATTTAAACATTTTTCGTTATAGCAGATACCAAAAATTAAAAACCCTCGATGAAATTCTTTCCACAATAATTAATTTTCTATCAGACGATTTCCACGTGAAAAATGAAAATGAAATAAAAAGTTTCACTAATTGAAAAAATGATTAATATGAAATAAAATTGATTGACGTCATAGTGGTAATAAAACGGAAAATGTCTAAGATTTTTCAATAATACAAGAAGTATGAGTATGTGTATGTACACAAAGCAGATTAATATCACGTCATTAGAGAATTAAAAAGAATATCTGACGTATATTGGAAGTTAACGAATTTTTCAAATGTTTGAGAATAATACAAAGCGAGTATCAATATGAGTAATAGAGAATAGTAAATCTACAAAAACAACTTTTCAAAAGTAAAAAAAAAGCCAAGCGTAAAAAAAAAAAGTTGTGCCTAAAAAATGGTGTGATATCAAATTTCCAAGCTATTATATTACTTTTTTAACTTTTTTCCATTAAATAAGTTATTATATATATAAGTCGAGTGCCTACGTATATGTTAATAGAAATCGTTTTCTCCTGTACTAAATACATCCTAACGAGTTTCTGAAAATTCAATTTTTTTCAAATTATGCATGATGGGCTTGGCGGCCATCTTTGCATATTATTCACAAAATTCTAAGCATCCAAATCCGTAGTTAAAATCCGAAGTTCAAAATTGTTATTTAAGCAAATATTTTAAGTGTTTCATTTATAGATTTGTATGATCTGAAAATTGTGTCTTAAGATAATGATGACTTATCTTAAAGATTCATCTTATGATTTATTTTTTACAGTAATTAATAATTTCAAACTAGTAAAAATCAATTTCTCAAAATATCAGTCTTATCTAATTTATCTGTCCGTAGTTAAAATCTGAAGTTCGAAATTGTTATAAACATATTACATTGCAAACATATTACGCTTTTACTTTAGAAATTTGGGTGCTTAGAAATATGAAAAGATGGCCGCCAAGCCCATCATGCATAATTTGAAAAAAATTGAATTTTCAGAAACTCGTTAGGATGTATTTAGTACAGGAGAAAACGATTTCTATTAACATATACGTAGGCACTCGACTTATATATATGATAACTTATTTAATGGAAAAAAGTTAAAAAAGTAATATAATAGCTTGGAAATTTGATATCACACCATTTTTTAGGCACAACTTTTTTTTTTTACGCTTGGCTTTTTTTTTACTTTTGAAAAGTTGTTTTTGTAGATATCATTTCTTTTTTTTAAAACAGAATAAACATAATTTAAATAATCTAAACATGAGAAATAATTTAAAATTACATTTTACTTTCAGTCATTGTTTAAAAGGTTAACTAGAAATACCAGTAGATTTTTAAATTAAACTAATAACAACATACTAAATGTGGCTTGTTATAATACTTGTTATCCCCCGTTAAAAAATATCACTGACTTATCGATGAAATGAATAAAAATGCAATACGTACATAGCGTGTCAGCGCTGCATTTGAAATCAAACGTGATATCACGCTCTTTTATTATTAGCACTAGCTGGCTTCGCCCGCTAGCGGACCCCTAATTTATATCGGGGCCTCGAATCTTGTAAAACCTCGAATAATATAAACCTCGAACCGAACGAACCTCCGACCTGGTTCTCCGCTGTCTTCGGCACCGGATAATCCCTTAATTTGCACATCGAATAGTATAAACCTCTAACAAACTAACTTCCGACACGGGTCCCCGCTGCCTTCGGCACCGTATAGCAGTCGTGCTGTGCACGCTCAAGTTCCATCTTCCACCACCAGGTAGCGCAATCTGTTCTGTATGAACTTCGGGCACTGAAATCGTTAAGGCTATAGATGTCGAGTCGAATGAACTGTACCCCGTCGTGATCTAGCCCATAGAACCAGAGATAAAAAAAGTACCCCCTGGTGGTGAAAAAACGAACTAAAATCGGAAAGCTCTATTGATGTCGAGTCGAATGAGCCATACTCCGTCGTGATCCGACTCGTAGGAACAGATATAGGAGAGCATCCCCTGGTGGTGTAAGCTAATCGCGCTTGGGGGGCAAAAGAAGGGATGAACACCGGAGACGCATAATAGGATTAAGCGGTCACAGACCTTTCCAACGATGTATCACATGAGGGGTATGTGCAAAATTTAGAAAATACCCCCCCCCCCACTGCATATTATGATTAAGCGTTCACAGACTTTTCCAACGATATATCACATGAGAGGTGTCGGCAAAATTTAGAAAAGTGCCCCCTTTGGGTGGGAGGGCTGAAAGTGGGAGGATGGACCCCGAAGATACATAATATGAATAGCGGAACAATTTTTAGAATTTCTGAAAGCTGATTTTTATTTATTTATTTATTTATTTATTTATCTATTTTTTATTTTTTGTTTATTATTATTTTATTTTTTTTTGCGTTGCCCTGTGCATGTTTGGAATTTCTTAGCAATTTCTTAGATTTACCTTATTTTATTCAATTAAACATTGTACTGTTACAATAAATTTAAATGGAAACCTCACTTCTAAAACAAAAATAATTTAACAACTGGATTTCATTAATTTATAGGAAAACTAGCAAGCTACGCCCGCTGCGCCCACTGCGCTGGTCGGCTTCTACAAATGAACCCTGAATCAAACGAAATATATCGTTTAATTTGACCTTGTATTTGAAAGCAATCTGTATATTTACGTGGAATATCCTTCCACATTACTGAAAAATGACGCGATTGCGCTATTATATTTTCTAATGTGCAGTCAAAATTTTAGCTGTTAAGGACAAACTCTTTTATTTGGTCATTTACAGTTAGGGTTTGCTAAACAATGATAAAACTATATGCAATATACTAAAACCATCACTAAAAATTATCGAAATAACAATGCAAACAAATTAACTAACAAAATCCATTCAGAAGAAGTTTTTATAAAGGCTAATCTTTGATAATCTGATTATTGAACTTTTCCACATAATTCTAAAACAACAAAATGATATAAAATATACTAAAACAATCCTTACAAATTATCTACTTAACAATGCAAGTCGCAAAAAATACGCCCAGTAAAAACTATCAAAAAGGCTAATATTTCGGAATCGGGTTCACTTGACTATATAACCTTCACACATAACTGTTGGACTAAGCAACGTAGGACAATATATAGTACATTAACACCATTTCTGAAATAGCATCTAACTAACAATACAATTCTCATCAAAATCCGTTCAGTAGAACTTTTTTAGAAGGCTAATCTTTCATAATCGGAATCAAATATTGAAAAGGGTAATATTTGATAAAAAAATGGTCACCCGATTTTCGAATTTCCCCCTATAATTCTAGAACTAAGCAACGTTATATAATAAAACGTTCCCTAGAAAATTATTTAACAGTATAGGTTCCATCGAAATACATTCGGCAAAATCTTTTAAAAAGGCTAATCTTTCATAATCGGATTGATCTGATTATAGAACTTCCCAGAATAATTATATAACTAAGCTACGTAGAACGATATGTTATACATTAAAACCTTCCCTTAAAAATTATCTTAGTTTAAGTTCTACGAAAATGCATTCAGCAGAACTCGAGTTATAAGCAGCCGGAACGAAATTTCATATATGTAGAAGTAAATAGAAGTATATTGCCATTAATATAGTTTGCATTTGAATAAAAAAAGGTACTTTTCGGTTAGCCGGGCACCAGTGATATATGAACACACACACACACATACACACACACACACACACATATATATATATATATATATATATATATGTGTGTGTATACATGTATTTGTGTAGATATATGTGTATATATATGTGTGTATATATATATATATCACTGGCGCCCGGCTAACCAAAAAGTACCAAAAAAAAAAAAAATACTGCGAAAATGCAGTCGTACACTTGAAAAAAAACACCTTTTGGCCTAAAATCTCTCATCAAAACTGTTTTTCCTTTTTTTCTTTTCTTTCTTTTTAAAAAAAATAAAATTAGTAACAGTTTTTTCTTTTATTTTTCCAGATGTATAGCCATTTCAATTCTTTCTGCAACAAAAAAAGACACTTTTTGGCTTAAAATCAAATTGTTTGGGGTCAAAAGTAAAATCAAAATCGCCAAAAACAAAAGATAAATCGCCAAATTTGTTTCAATAGAAATCTTGCTACTTGAATAATGTTTTAAGCATTATGAACATTTCTAATCATGTTTAAATTAAATATTTTCGTTTTATAATATTCTCTCATCAAAACTCTTTTTTTTTCTTTCTTTCTTTCTTTCTTTTTTTTTAAATAAAATTAGTAACAGTTTTTCTTTTATTTTTCGAGATGTATAGCCTTTTCATTTCTTTCTACAACAGTAATGATCGCAAAAAATTAGCAATGGTAACCTTTTCGGCCAAAATAACAGAACTTTCTATCATAATTCGATAGCTATTATACGTAGAACGTTGTGTTACATACTAAAACCTTCCCTGAAAAATTATCTCTCGAACAGTGCAAGTTCCATCAAATTCCATTCAGCAGATCTCGAGTTATAAAGGAACGGAACGAAATTTCCGTTTGTGTTTTATATATATAGCGAGGCTAACGAAAAAGACAGGCTACCGCGGTGCGTTCCACTTATCTTTTTTTTACAGACCGCTAGAGTGACGTGATGCTCTTTTCGTACACCTGCATTGGTGGATTCGAGCCTCACGTGAATCCCGCGGTCTGTAAAAAAAGATACGCGTAAAGCACCGCGGTAGCCTTTCTTTTTCGCTAGCCTCGTATATATAGTAGATGACGTGAAAGGTATTCCTGCGAACGAAATGCCTGTCCTTTACCGTGTTTTTTTATTTTTAGAAATAAATGAATCACATTTAATTCATTTCAAAATTTTTGTTTACGTTTGGAAAGAAATTTTAAATGGCGATAACTCTTAATGTATACATTTTAGAAGGTACATCTTCCCTCAAAAAATAATTTATTTTTAAAGATCTTTCTAAAAACGTAAATTATATATTTAAAATATTTTTAAAGCATAAACACTACGTCTGATTACTTTATTTTACAATATTTAAAAGAACACGCATTTTATCAAACAATTAAATACACTAAACAAACATGAGTGAAAAATTGACCTGGCCTGGACTCGAACCTGGGACCTTATGCGTACCATGCCGACGCTCTGCGACTGAGCTACCCAGATCCATATTCGTAACCGGCAATTTCTCATACTTATTCATGTTAAAAACAATCATCTGCCACAGTTTGCAGTCATATTTAATTGTTTGATAAAATATGTGTTCTTATAATTGTGAAGTTTTATTTAAAAAAAAAAATATCTTCAGAAGAAAATGGCTGACTTGCAGATGAAATTTGATGTGGTTATATTATAACCTGTAACTGATTTGTGCTATTTTAATACAGATGGTACATGGTCGTTGGCGGGTTTTATCTCTGTTTTGGCATAATTTTTTAATCGCCAAGTTAATTAACAGTTTTTTGCTAATTAAGGATAGAAAATAATATTTTTTTACACTGAATTTTATAAAAGCACATAGATTACGTAATTACTTGTCCAAAAATGCAATCCTTTTTTTATTCTGCCGAATATTAAGGTCTGTAGGTTGTTTGAAAAAAAAAGTTTGACGAAGAAAAAAGTGATCATTTTAAGTAACTCGACGTTTTTTAAAAAAATCTATATCTCTGTTTATAAATCACTTATGAAGATGAGTTTGGTCTTAAATTGAAGAAATTCTTCATTAGATTCTTCTAGTTTTCGTTTTTTATTTCGGCGACGCTTGGTTTATTATATATCTGATATTTTAATCTGGCATGTTTTGTCGGTTTAACATTGCGAAGTTGATTCCTGTAAATAAGCAGTAGCGGTCTAGTTCAGTTCTTGGCGTTGTTTGTGTGGCGTTTTTTTTTTTTTTTAAGCTTGGCTTGGCAGAGCGACCGCCCTGCTTGATGTATGAGTTTGAGAATCATATTGAATCGTGATAAAAATCCGATTATGGAAATATTTGCATATTTTAACATTTTGAAAGTGTACAATTTGTTTAATTTTGAAATATATTTTTTAAATATTGCATTAAGTCCGTATGACGGATATTATTATGACAGAATATAATAGCGGGCTTCGCCCACTATCCGGCTGGTTTAGATATTCGAAAAAACGAAAAAATAGACCGGTAAATTTTTACTTTATAAAAAACATGACCTTTTTCTTTGTTGTTGTTGCTAAATGAAATTTATTTGGATTTATTAAAGAAAGGATAAAGTGTTTTGAAAGGAATATTAAACGAAACCCTTTGAGCGATCTTCGATCACACTTACCCACTTGTTATAATATTCTCAGTTATACATGAGGAAATAGTTAAAATAGTGCATAAAATAGGAAGAATAGGAAACATACTATTTTAAAAGAAAAACACTATCCAAGCAATGGTATAAGTCCAAATAGATATCGAACAATGTGTCCTTTTCCTAAAAAATACTGTTTTGTATAAATATGAAACTATAATATTTAAAGGATGCTGTGTGAGCAAATAGGTATAGAGAATTGATTCGTTGCTTTCTACACCTGTTTGTACTTAAATTGCTGCTATCATACTATTTATCTTTGGAAATTAACAATTTTTCTATTCCCATGCACTTTAAGGTAGTTATCCCGGTATATCATCAATATCAATATTAATTCGTAGATATATTGCGATATTAAATTTCTGATATCGTCCAGCCCTAATGGTGAGATACCAGGCAGTTCTCCCTAGCGACAAACTGGTGAGTTAGCCATTTCAATCTCAAAAACGGCACTAGAAATGAGAAAACTGTCAATTATAAAGTTATAAAGCATCCTTGATTTGGTATGAAATGACACCTTACATATAAACATAATTTTATTGGAAGCCTTGAAATGCATTTTTGTTTATATTTAATCATCATCTTGAATACGACACTAATGGCATAAAAACTTGTCTCATTATAGGACAAATATACATTTACTAATAATACTAAGTAAGATACAATTTACTTAAATAAGACGTTCGAGTTAATTATGCTCAACGGTCTAACCATAGATATTGCACATACTTAATTGATATTATTAGTTATTATGGAAGCATTTTTCGATTTATAAAGCACTGCTTGTTTCAATTACAACATTTTTTGGCTTGAGCTTATAATCACCATTTCATAAAGTAGTTATTTATTTGTTAATTTCAAAATATCATGTAACATACCACTTTAAAATTTAATTGTTATGTAAAATAATTCTTATTAAAATAAACTATATCTTGATTATATGCCTTATTGGTATTAGGAAATGTTCATCTGCCTTAGAATGAGACACTTTTTATGCAGTTATCGGCGTATTTAAATTTATGATTGAATATAAAAAATTACATATCAGGTATTCTAATAAAGTTATTTTTATATGTAAGACGTCATTTCATACTAAAACGGGACGCTCTACAACTTCGTAATTGATTTTCTCCCCTTATCTCCTACTGTTTTCGAGATAGGAATGCTATCTTCGCAGTTGGATGATATGGGCACTGCAAGGTATCTCATCGTGTCGCGTATACCTATTTTATTATACCTAGAGCTCCTCTAGACACTATGTTCATGGCTGTAGCTAACTGTTCAACAGTTACTTGTGACGAATCGAAATTAAGGAAACACTCCGTATTATATGAGTACATATATAAATGTATATATATATATATATATATATATATATATATATATATATATATATATATATATACTGTATACTATACAACAGTTAAAACAATTAATTAATTAATACGGTTAAAAATTAATCAGTAGGCTCATGTAATAATCGATTTCTGTCTAAAATTTTCACCTTTAATGGGGACATCTATTCTATTAACTTTAACTAGAATCACAAATTTTCTTGATTTTATAGTACGTAATAATTTTATAGTATGCAATTGTTATTTAACAACGTATATTTAAGATTTTAATATCATAGATTATTTTCTTTAAGAATACTGCAGCTATCTAATGCATTTATTTATTAGGGTCAAAAACAAAACGAATAGTAAGATAATATATTCCAAAATTAATTACACACATAGATACTCATAAGCGTACTAATGTATAAAATCAAAATTTAAATTTAAAAAAATATTTAAAATGAACCCACCGTTTCGGTCTTCGTCTGCAAAGCGATCTTCATAGGGCTTTTTGACCTTCTTCTCGGAGTTCAGTGTAGATACACCAAGAAGTCAGTTGTTTGAATGAATAAAAAAAAATATATTTTGACTTCTTGGTGTATCTACACTGATCTCTGAGAAAAACCTTCTTCTCAGAGTTCAGTGTAGATACACCAAGAAGTCAGTTGTTTGAATGAATAATAATAATAAAAAAATATTTTGACTTCTTGGTGTATCTACACTGATCTCTGAGCAAACCATCTTCTCAGAGTTCAGTGTAGATACACCAAGAAGTCAATTGTTTGAATGAATAAAAAAAAATAATTTTGACTTCTTGGTGTATCTACACTGATCTCTGAGAAGAATGTCAAAAAACCCCTTGAAGTTGGCTTTGCAGACAAAGACCAAAACGCTGGGTACATTTTAAATATGTTTTTTAATTAAAAATTTTATTTTATACATTTGTACGCTGATGAGTATCTGTGTGTGTTTAAAATATTAAATTTTACAGCTTAAGTCCAAGTTATTACATGTTGTTCAAGTTATAAATTATTGTAATATATTTCATTTGTTTTTAAAAAAAGTGTATGTGTGTATATGGGGTGCGGGATGATCTTAGTTTAACTTTTATAACTGATGTTGTGGAGCCGTTTAGTCTCCACTTATTTTACTAATCGTGTAATTTATTCATCAACCAGTAAGATTAAGATAAAACTAATAAAGTACCGTACATTCCGGCGTATAACGAGGACTTATGAAACAAGGAAATTGGCCATATTTTACAGGTGTGCGTTATACACTGAGTATAAAAATTAAAGCAAAATTGACAGTTCTATATTAATGAACAAGAGAAAAAGTAATTATTCGAATGACTGAAAGTACGATTCCAAACTCTTTTGTGGGGATTCAAGCTTTATAGGTTTAGCAGTAGCGTATGTCTTCTGGCATTACATTTGCTTATTTTCTTTATGTTTGTTCTAGTTATTGTAACTTTTAATGCTCTTTAATGTATTTTAATGCTACATATCTCATGAAAGATTTCTTTGCAAAATAAAGGGGTGCGCGTATTATGACAAATATACCTAAAAATAGAAAAAAAAAATAGCGCGTTGTATGCCGGAATATATAGTATATAAGTGGTATACTATTACTCAACGGACAAATATAGTCATAAAAAAACTATTGTTTTTATAATAATTCATTTTATTTGTTATATATAGCTAGTGACAAAATGATACAATGACGCTTGCAAAAATTATAGGAAGCCCGTTAAGTGTTAACTGTTGTATGAAGGGCTTTACAAATTTTATAAAATCTGTTAGCCAGCAAAATACTCTAGTCGCCAGTAAAAAATATTTACCCCCCCCCCCTCTCATTGATTCTCAAAAATCACAATATTTATGAATTAAATGAGAAAAATAATAGCAAGTATAGATTAGAATTATTAGTTACACACAGTTTAGAAAGATAATATAAACTAAGTTTGCTAATGAAAGTTATCAAAATTATATATACCTTAGGAAGAAAAAAAAAACTGTAAAGGCTGAATTAATTGGCAAGTTCGGAAAATGTTGATTGTCGAATGCTTCAAATGTCCGGATAGTTAAGTACAGCAAAATTTATATTTTATGAGGGGGACGTCGTTGAAATAGTGAGGCAAGAAAATAATTTTTTGCCTGTTTTTCCTGTCGAAGTCAGTCAAATAATTCCGATTTATAATTTTAAATTTTGCATTTGATAAACTCATTTTTGCCAAATTAAAAATAAAAATTAACTTTTTTGTTGAAGTCGTTTAAATTTAATTTCTAAGTTTATTTTTTAATATTTTGGAACTTTGCAACATCTATAATAAGACATCTTATGAGAATTTTAATGTAACATTGTGACTAAGATTTTGTGACTAATAAATGCTGCTCTTGAAAAAAATTGTAGATAAATAACATGTTGATTGTAAAAAAAATAAGGTTTTTTATATACATACATAATATATTTATATAGCCGGGTCGAATAATAAAAATCTTTACGTACTTATAAAATAAATCCCAAAATGAGAAATATCAAAACTAATTACATTTACAAAGTAATTGAAGAGTTATATAATACTAGCAGACTACGCCCGCTGCGGTGGTCGGTTTCTCCAAAAGAACCTTGAATCAAACGAAATATATCGGTGAATTTAACCTTGTATTTTAAAGTAATCTGTACCTTTACCTGGAATATCCTAAAATAACATAAAAACGGATACTTATTTCATTAAGTTGTGTTTTTTAAATACGGTTTATTATTACGTTTACAATTTATTACTTACTGTTTTCCATTGATTTATATGTTTTATAGCTACATTTTTTAATAACGTGAATTAACCTATATTATTCACAACTAAAAAGAAATGGCGCATCTAGTATTTGTCAAAAAATTAAATAAAAATCATGCACTCGTGACATCATAATTCACTTTTATATTTTAACAGAATAATACGGCTACTACAATTTGTGACTCGTGCTGACACATTGCTGTTGTTATTATTTTTTTACGCGTGAAGTTTTCGCTATATGGTACTCCATTGTGAAATTTGGTAATTTTTGAAATTCAATATTTGAAAAAGTGCATAATCAGTGCATTTGAAATTTATATCACGAAAAATACATTTTTTACCTTTCTAACGCAGTTTGTCTAACAATTTTCTGACAAATACTTTTCAAGCAATTAATTTTTTCAGTAACTTCAAACGTTTCATTTTTCGAGATTAATCTGTGGCAACGATTATCGAAAATCCCAGTCGTCAGCAACACGTACCTTTTTATTAAAGAGGATAATGTTTTTTTTTTCCTACTATTAGTTCACATTCTCTATATATTTATATATCTTGTTCAAATTTTCAATCGTTAATAAAATACTTTTTATTCATACGTACCCTCAAGTTCAAATACATTTTCTTAAACTTGTAGTGGATGACACTTGATGTTAATACAGTTTTTTTCGAATATTAATTCATTAATTAAATTTAATTAATTAATTTTCGTTTTATATTTATTTAAAAATCGGTGCTTTCTTGTTGTAGGAGCTTCCGAGGTTTAACCGTCAAGAGACCGAGATACTTATTTTATTACAGAAATTAATCTGCAAACGATATAATTCATTTCACGGAATTAAAAATCATCAAGATCTGAATATTTATATAACTAGCTATAGTACGAACGCACCTCATTTGTCACGTTTGACGTACAATTCCCAACTTACGTTTTTAATTAAATTTAATTCATTAATTATATTTAATTATTATATTTTAGTTTTATATTTTCAAATTTTCAATCGTTAATAAAATACTTTTTATTCATCCACTCAAGTTCAAATACATTTTTTTAAAACATGTAGTGGATGACACTTGATGTTAATACAGTTTTTTTTTTTTCAAATATCAATGCATTAATTAAATTTAATTTCTATTTTGCCACTTAATATTGTGATTCTGTCATATGTATATACATATTTATATTAATTGTAATTATTTAATAAAAAGTGACTAAAATAAATTTTTTCTTTGTTGACCTAAGTAGGAATTGACTTTATTTTTATTTTTATTTTATTTTTGTACTTGTTGTTTATTTGTTTGATTGGAAAGATAGTTTCAAACTGATCTCGTACAGTATATGCATCCGTTATTTGGACATTTTACAAAAAGTAAGAAAACATGTAACATCAGAAAAAAAAAGAGTTAATTAATAATTTCCGGAAATCATTTGCAAGCTGACAAAAAAATAATGAAATATTGCAGTAATTAAAAGTATAAGACTCATGTACTTTTTTCCCTAACAGGTGCGTCTGTTATTTGAACTGTAATCATTAATCTTCTCAGCTTTTATAGACCATATTAATTAATGAATTATTTAAGTCATTATCTAATATCATAGATTTATTCGTTAAGAATAGATTGCAGCTGCTCCAGTTAAAAAAAAAAATAAGTAGCAAAACAAAATATGTTTCATTTTGTAAAAATTAATAAATAAATAAAATCAGCATGAAAAAGTGTTAATTACTTTTCAGTAATTGCTATTTTATTCTGGAATACCAATAAATGTTTTTTTTTTCCATTTGAGTAAATTATACTGTACGAAAACAGTTATAAATATTGTAGCTATGTTTAAACAATTAAAATGTAAAAAAAAAAAAAAATTACTTATTGGCATAATATTTGCCAAAAGTATTTTTTTTATATATCATTATTTACTTTTTACTATTAATTGAATGTTTTCAATTGTTTTAACAGCATCTATATGCAAATAAATTAAAACTGTAAAAATATCCCTTTAAAAATGTGTATGAAAATTAAGTTCAAGAGAAATATAACTATACCAACTATAACTATTACCAAATATAACTGTTTATTTCAACTATAGAGAAAATCTTGATACACCGTACCAAATTAAAAAATTCTGCTTCTCCCAGGCAAAGTTTAAATGACGTTTCTGCTGAAGACAGGATAATTACAATGTAATATATATATCTTTAAATAAAAATTAAAAATTAAAAATGAACATCACTCGAAAATAATAAATCTATACTTATAGATATGAAAAAGTGGAATAAAATAATCTGGATTATAAATTAATTATAAAAGACATAACAATAAGAATTTTTTTTTAAATGACAAGTTTTCTTTTTTTTTTTTTATTATCAGACAATTATTAATAATATTCAAATTGACTCACCTTTATGATGTAAATATCCACAACACTATACCTTAAACATTATATTCCTGTGCAACATAAAATATCCTGAAATATCCCCTCTTGGTTTATGATAGCACCACATTAAATTCATAAAGCAAACTAATGATAGACAACGGCCATGAGTAAGTATTTCCTGATTCGAAGTACAGATGGCAGCACTACTTTATTTAAAAGCAGGAAGTTTCATCATTGAATAACTAATAATGAAGACACATTCTACAAATGATGACCTTGATTAGATAAAGGGAGGGAAAGCAATTTAGAGTGGTTAGACTAAAACCTCAGTGTGGGAGTGAGAGTTAAGAGAGGAAGTATATTTTCCATGTTTGAATTCGGGATGAGGCAAAGGAAGCATTTTATTTTTTTATTTTTTTCGTTTTTGAAACACGAAATTGGAACAATCTCGTGTGAATCACATCTCTTTCAAATAAACTGCTATAATGTTTTAGCGAAAACATCAAGCCTATCTTTATATCAAGGATACAGAAGGAACGGAAAAATGTAATATAACCGAGCGTAATTAACAGGAAAATGTTTTATACAATGTTTTATTAAAACAAGAAAATGTTTTATATTTGTCACCAAAACATTAGTTAATAGGCAAATTCCAATGTTCTCTTTTTTTTTAATTACACCTATTATAATACATTTATTATATGAGTTACTACAATAGTGCGGTTAAGGATTGGTTGGTTGATTTTATGACGGCTGATTACCTACACGCGTAATATAGGTCTTTCTAAGGGATCCTAACCCGTATTTACGGCCAGGTTCAAAGAAAACCACGGAAAACTCCGAATGGTTAGGTCGACGAGCGCGACAGGGGTTTGGACCCAGTAACTCCCGTCTTCCAGCTTTGAGAGCAGAACCTCTCAGCCACGGGGGGGGGGGGCGATATAACGGGGGGACTACTTAAAAATAAAGTTTAATTGTTTATAGTACGTAATTATTTTGTAGGACATAAACAAATAGACCTTAATATGCATGCATGCATATACATTACATTCTTTCATTTGAATTAGGCCAGTTCCAAACATAGATTAAATCAAAAATCCGTTTACTCTCCTTCGAAACCGTATTGAACACATTAAAATATTGTATGTAAATCGAATTTTCGACTTGTTTCGTAATTTGAACATCTTAAATTCCTTTTCTCACGCATTTATTGTATGTAATCCCAAACAGTTGTGCTGCAAAGGTAGTAAGTAAAAGATTAGAGTTTCACGTAATTAATTAATTAGGTAAAATATTTATTTATATATTTTTGTTATTAGCTACTCCGGCGTGTAAAGGAAATCCTCCAAGGTTGTTTTATTATAATAATTGAATTAAATCATTGGAACATAGTAAAATTTATCAGAGTACCACATTTACAAAAATTTTTAATTATTTGAAATATAATAATTTCAAGACAAATAGCGATTTGATTTAAGAACTTTTTTTAACAATCTCTATTCTCCGATTCTGCTATATTGGTATTTTATTCTTTCATAATCACGAGTAATTTCGTTTAAGAATTAAAAATGGTTTTTCAAGCAACCAGATGCTTTAATTACAAATTAATTCTAGATTATATATACACTCGGTTTATGGCGTCAGGTGTCGCCATACGAAAAATCTGCAGGAGACCACTCCATTTCTTCCGGTAAAGGGTCCATTCCTCCTCCAGACCCCTATCATTCATGGCTTTTTTTTATACCATCCCTCCAGGTCTTTCGTGGTCTTCCTCGTTTCCTCTTTTGGTTTGTTCTATAGTTAGATGCGATTTTGGGTAGTCTCTCGTCACTCATTATTTTAACATGACCATACCAGATTAATTGCTTCTTTTGGAGATCGTCTAATATGGTTCCCTTTATTTTCATCAATTCTTTGATTCGTTCATTTCTTATTCTTTCTATTCTTGATATCCTACAAAAAATAATAATAATATCTGACACAGATTAAAGATTTTTTGGTTTGTTAAAAATATATTATATATTTATCTATAATAATAAAGATAGATATTTGTATGTGTCTGTCTCTCTGCCCATCGTTTTCTGAAGAGACTGCTGCATTCATAACTACAAGATATCCAGGAAAGCACCTGTATGCCTTACGTTATGCATGTCAAAGAGAGTTTTTTAGATTTTATGCAACTTTATTATTTTCAACTTTTTTCGTGTTTTGCGACGATTTTTTCCACATTTTCCAATAAAATCCGGTTTCAATCTTTTAGCCCAAATATAGTAAATTTTGTCCTTTTACAATTAAAGTTCATTCAGAATTCGTACAGCTAGTTTTGAATTTTTCGTGATTTTTTTTATGGGATATTTATTGTTTTTTCGTATTCCGAGAAGACTTTTGACATTCGTAAAAGGAACTCGCTCTCAATCTGTTAGCCCAATATAATAAATTTTGTCCTCCATGATTTTTAATTTTTTGCCAATTTTTCATGTGATTGTTAATGTTTTTTCGTGTTTTGCGGGAATTTCTTTGACAATTTTTCTTTCTGAAAGAACTCGCCGGCAAATTTTACTACTGCAGTGATTAAATTCAAGTTAGAAGAAATCCCAAAGCGGTTCCTATAGCAACGTGAGCGACACTGCTGAAAATTTGAATTTAATCTAGGTCAAGATAAAAAAAAAAAAAAAAAAAAAAAAAAAAAAAAAGCAATAATTAAAGGTTTGTTTGAATCATGAATGTCGCGGGCTGAGAGCGAGCGTAGTCAGTCCTCAGATTTACTGAGATTTCGAGTATAGCAATAAATATCAAAGTAAATATAAAATAAAGTAGCGTGAGTGATATGAGGGGGAAAGTGAAAAACGGGAATGATGGTTTTTCAAATCATAGCAATATAGATCGTGCATCTCTATAGAATATTCTCATTTGTCTTGAAATTGGCTTCGGTGAAGCCGAAACATGTAGACAGTTTGTATGTAAAACTTTTTTTACTGTTTTATTTAACTTTTAGCAATCAATTTTAGAAATTTAACCATTAATGAAGTATATCGGTATGTTCAAAATGCTAAAACTTCAATATATATTTCTCAATTGACTTCATTTGTTATAGACGTTCCTAACAACGCGTTTTATAATATTAATACATTGTTGACCGGTTGCGAATATACTCGTATTCGCTTAGCTGTAAAATTTTACGCTTTTTTGTTACCACTAATTTTGAATATATATCTGGTATGGTCATATTAAAAGATTGAGTGACGAGAGACTACCCTAAATCGCATCTAATTATAGAACAAACAAAAAGAGGAAAAGAGGAAGACCACGAAAGACCTAGATGGATGGTGTTAAAAAAGCTATGTGTGATAGGGGTCTGGAGGAGGAATGGACCCTTGACCGGAAGAAATGGAGTGGTCTCTTGTAGATGGATTTTCGGATGGCGGAACCTGACGCCATAAACCGAGTTTATATATATCTTAATATTTAACCTACCAGTGGGCAAATTCGTTGCAAATTTTGCGACAAACGTGAATTTTGAGAAACTTTATTCACACAAATGACCATGAAATTAAAATTCAATTCTTACTACTGATATATAATTGCTCATCTAACATTTTTCTTATATAAAATCCTTATAGAACAAATCGTTTATTAAGATAAAAATAAATATATATAAGGTAAAGCCAGGAGAGATGGCACGGTCGGAGAAATTGCGCACATAGAGGTTTGGGGGGAAGGAGTGGAGTGAGAGCGGAGCGACTCCATATAGTTACAGCAGCAGTAGGGGAGTGTCTACTTGAAAGTGCACGTGGACTGTTTTGAGCGACTAAGATAAAGCATTGCTATTTTGTTTTGTTTTCAAAAAGTAAGTGCTTGAATTTTCATAGCTATTCATCAGAATTTCTATACAATGTCAGTAGTACAAAATATTTTTAACTTAAACGATTTATCATAAGCTACTAATCTAGACTAACAATGTGAACATCAACGGTTTGTTTTAGTAGCGGCCATGTTCAAATAAAAGGCCGCGCAATCTCTCCTACCGAAATTGGAGAGTTTGCGCATCTGCTACTTAGGAGAGATGGCACATTGTTCCCATTAGTTTTCATGCTAGGAGAGATTACGCAGCTTATTGGTAAATTTGCATAAAAAACAAAAAATGAAAATGGGCTAATTTTAAATTAAACTTGTTATCAAGTAATTTAATGTTATTTTGTAATCTTACCTGGACTTGCAATTTCTGATTCTTTAATTTTTTTCCCTTTAATTAAAATTTTTTAATTGTTTTTAAAATTATTTCCTTTTTCTGATTCTTTAATCATTAGGTTGAAATGTTCACTACTAATACAATAATATTTGTTCACAAAAACCTTACAACAATGTCATTTAAGTGTAATTATTATTGTTAACAATTTAATTGTAGTTATTATTAGTAACAATCTCCCCTACCCATGTGCGCAATCACACCAACCCTGTAAGGACAGATTGCGCAAAATAACTTTCTTGGTTTTATTACAACTCTTCTATTAAATTGCAGCATACCAACAAAATAGCAATGGGAATGCATAAAAAACAAATGAAGTAAACATTATTCATGGATAGTTTAGCAAAAATTTAATAGTTAGATTTTTAATTGTTATTCTTTTGAATTGTGCGCAGACTCTCCTAGCTTTACCTTATGCCACTGATATGGAAAATCATCCACAATGCAAAAAACCATTGTTGATTTTACAGTGCGCGGCAGAGTATTACAGCTTATTTTACTGTTTATTACTGTTAATTTTATGGTATAATACTAGCAGCTGGGGTGCCAGTATTATACTGTAAAATCAGCATTTTTTTTTTTTTTGCAGTGCAGTTTTAATAACATATTTACTCTCCACAAAAAGTACATCACGCTCCTGCTCGTGCAAAATATTCAAGCGCGCCCAATCAAAAGTTAATTGCAGAAATCTGCGGTTAAATGAGACGAAGATTATTATTTAAAAAGCAACAAAAAGCAACAAAAAGCTTAATAAAAAAGCGATTTTATATTAAATTACCGGTCGAAAAGTGTTAAAGATCGGATTTGATATCTGTAGGTGGTTGGTATGGTAGATGGTAGAATGGTTATGAATTATTCAATTTGATTTTTTAAAAATAATTATTTTATCAAACTGAACCATCAAAATTGTGTCTTATCTTGATAAAATCAGTATCCTTTGAAAAATTATTGAATAATATGTTGAAAGGATATTACTTAAATACTTATTTAAAAGAAAAGAAAGTAAAAAAAACCAAAGGGTAGTGAGCCTCCCTTGACACATACTGAATCAGCAAGGAAAAAGAATCTAATGTTTTAGCGGAAAAAGGGGGGTAAAAAATAAATTGACAAGACGAAATACCGTTTGTTTGTATTCCCTCGGCATTTAAGGTATTCGGAGGTAATTTTTTCTCCTTAAGCAAGGAGATTATCTCATTTATTTTACTTAAGTCAAAAAACATGTCTTATTGCTTTTTCTCTCTCTATAATCCCAAGTCATTCATTGATTTCCAGCTTTCATTTTATTCATTAAACACATAAAAAATTATATTATAAATATTTTGTGTAATTAATTATATAGTTGAGACTGTTTAAGGAAATATTCATTTTGCCAAAATATTTTTTCCTATTATACTAAACATTTATTAGCCCTTTTGTTCAGATAATCTTTTTCTTTAGATTCTTTACCGTTTAATCCTTCTTGGGGAAAAATAGTAATTCTGTTGATAAAATGTTGAAATGAATGCATGTCACTAGAACTAACGGACAAATTGATACGGAAATGAATAAATTATTTTCTTCAAGTACCAGTATAAAAGCAAAATTGTATTAAAAATTTCTGGGTATCGTTTGGCAGTTTGAAATTAAAATTAAGTGGTATAAATAATGTACCACCGCCTTTCAAAAAGTCAAACAGATAACTCTTTCCTACAGACAACCATTATAAAAGATAAATTTTATTGAAAAAGTCTTCTGCGTGCCGTTTGGCAGCTTAAAATTAAAATTAAGTGATATAAATAATGTGCTACCGCCCTTCAAAAAGTCAAACAGATAACTCTTTCCCACAAACAACCGTTATAAAAGCAAAATTTTATTAAAAAATTCTGCGTGCCGTTTGGAAGTTTAAAATTAAAATTAAGTGGCATAAATACTGTACCACCTCTCTTCCAAAAGTCAAAAAGTTAAACAGACAACTCTTTCCTTTTTAATCTATTTAATGCCGAAGGACATATTAGGCATGTATTGTTGAATTACTGGTTGTGTTTTGCCTGTAAGGAAAACTTGTCAGTGGAAAACAGCATGGTCAAATGAAGTGATAAGTTCACGAGATGGGACAACATCAAATCTAGTTAACTAGACTTTATGCGAAAAGCTAAAACTAACTGAAGTATTGAATAGCTACAAAGAATTGGCAAAATGAATTGCTGTTGCTTTTACATTCTCTATACCTGGCATTGGGAAAATTTTGAATGATTTTAGCTTTTGACAATCACTATTTTCTAACAGTAATTTTCTTCTTAAATAATCGCAAATTTCTGCCAGGAAAGAAGATAAAAAATACTTTTCAAAAATAGTGGACTTATGAAATATGAAAATATATGTTGGTAGGAAATCATGCCAATAGGATTGACTGTATTAATCGAGATCGCAATTTTAGCAATTCCACGATCGTGAAAAACAGCGGAGCAGAATATTGGCCTGCAAAAATCTCAAAACAAAACTGGATTATTGATTTAATTAATTATGGATTGTTAAATTGTGGGAAATCAAAAATGGGCCTTTTAAAGAATATTAGAGGAGAAGGCTTAAATACTGGCTACCACTTTTATTTTTAATCTTTGTCCCACAATTTTGAAAATTAGTGGAAGAAAAGGTGTCCAATATGTGACACGTATAAAAAAAATATATTTGAAACATATGGTAGTGTACCTTGATATGTTTCACATTCGTTTAGAAAAAAAATCAGTTAAAATTTTTTTTAAAGAGTTTTCTGTTTATAAAACGAAAAATTCCGAAATTCTGCAAATTTAGAGTTTAGAAACTAGGGTCTAAGTACCGGCAACCTCTGTTTTTTTCGAAAAGAAGCATACAAATAGGGCTAATTTTACTACCCCCTGACCGCCGAGCAAAAGGGCAAATTTGTAATGTAATGATCAGTACAAAAACCCTTAACGGGTTAAAAGTGTTGACGCAGCACTTTCTTTTGGCTCTATGAATTTGAAATATGGGTCTTAAAAGCAATGATATCAAATTTAAGTGACGCTATGTTAATAATTTTTTTTAAATCATAATTTTCTTTTTAGTTTTATTTATGTTCACAGGTGCAATTATTATCTTAATATGAAAAAATATATAAAATTTATTCGCTGATGCTTTTTCATTCACATGTCTCATGAATTCAAAATATGGGTTTTAAAAGAAATGATATCAAAATTTGAGTGACACCTTGACGTTAATTTAATAGGACTCTTTTAAAATTCAATTTAAATTATTTTTGGTTTGTCTTCTAAAGTATATTTACACATACAAACAATACTTTTAATTTTTCAATACACTTTTAAAAATATTACTTTCACTGAGCCTATATTATGTATTGAAATGTATTTATTTCAATAAATTGATTTATCTTCTGTGCCACGCTATCCAAAATCATAAGTAAAATTTATGTAAATGATTATTTTGCGTCATAGTATCCAAACAAAGGGAAATGTATGCAAGTTACTTTGAGATATAGACAATCTCTGACAAACAGATTTTTCCATTTTAATTTTGTTTTTTGACAGTTAAAATGTTTTGGCCAATAATTGAAAAATCTTTTATAGCATTTGGGGGCCCCTGAAAATTGGGGGCCCTGGGCCCGTGCCCCGAATGCCCTGCCGTAAATCAGGCACTGACCTCATCATAATCGGGCCCATAGAACACGAGATAGGATAGTGTCCCCTAATGGTGAAACTTGGAACTAAAATCGATATATCCTGTCGATGTCGAGTCAAATGAATCAAACTGCATTGTGATGGGACCCATAGAACTCAAGTTAGCTGCAAAATCTGTTAGTTCCATGTTCCACCACCAGGGGGCGCACTCTGTTCTGTACAAACAGCTGAAATTGTTGAGACTGTCGATTTCGAGTTGAGTGAGCCATACCTTGTCATGATCGGGGCCATAGAACCTGAGATAGGAATGCACCCCCTGGTGGTCAAACTTGAAACTAAAATTGATATATCCTGTCAATGTCAAATTGAATGAATCAAACCATGTTGTGATGGGACCCATAGAACTCGAGTTAGTTCCAAAATCCATTAATTTCCCCTTCCACTGCCAGGGGCGCACTCTGTTCTATATGAACATAACTGCCCCTGGTGGTGAAACTAAAATCAGTAAGTTCTATTGAGGTCGAGTCGAATGAGCTAAACTGCATCACGATTAGGAATGCACAACCTGTGGCCCGTGATGGGTAACTGGTGGCCCGCAGAGACCATACATGCCAACCTATCCAAAAATTTCGAATTTCCTTAATAATTCGTGAGAAAAATGCGCAAATTTTGTCCATAGATCGTAGGAAAATATGAATTTCATCGATCAGGTGCATAAAATTATGAATTGCATCGACTGGATGCAAATTTTGTCGAATGGGCATGGAAAAATCACAAATTTCGCCATTTTGTCGCTAGAAAAAGAAACGCAAATTTCAATAATCGGTCAACAGAAACCAGAGATGCCAAAATCGGAAATTCTGGAGTTGTAAATTTCGTCAATCACTCAAAATCTTGAATTTTGTAAATCAGTTGAAAAAACCTGCAAATTTTGTCGATAAGGCACTTAAAATCGCAAATTTCATGGATCGAGCAATGAATTTCATCGAATGGCATGGAAAGATCGCGAATTTCAACGAACAGTCGCGGAAAAAATTTGCAAATTGTCCATAGATTGTGGGAAAACATTATGAATATTGTCTATCGGTTCTGCAAAATTATGAATTTTGTCGATAGGCATGGAAAATCGCAAATTTCGTATATTGGGCGTGGAAAAATCAAGAATTCCATCGAATATTTGTGAAAAAATTGTAAATTTCAACAAACGGTAAAAAAAAAAAAAAAAAAAAAAATGAAAATTTTGCCATTGTCTAGAGAAGAAAAATTATGAATTTCATTAAATGGCCGACGGAAAGCATATCAGTTGAAAATCACGAATTTTGTCAATCAGGCACAGTAAAAACATGAATTTTGTGGATCGGGAGAAGGAAAATCATAAATTTTGTTGAACGCATGCATAAAAATCATGAATTTTATTTATCAGGCATATAAAAATCATTAATTTCGTCAAACGGATCCATAAAAATCAAGAAAGTCATCAATCGGGTGCGTAAAAATCTTGAATTTCATCGATCAGGCGTGTAAAAATATAGGACAAAATTGCCATTCGCCAATCGGCGAGTAATACTGAAAATTTGGCGACTGACTTTACTGCCACCACTGGTCAAACTTAATAGTCCCAATTGCAATGATTGAATGGAAAAAGATTTTTCCCCGCTGTCGCTCGACAAATTTCGAAACCGTTTGGCGAATTTCACGATTTTTTCTCCGAAATTATTTGACGGATTGTGACTTTTTTTCTTCTCGAAGCCATTCGACGATATTCGAAAAAATTTTCCCCTGAAACCAGTTGATGAATTTTGTGATTTTTCCACTATCAATGAATTTTGTGATTTTTCTGCTATCGATTGATGAATTTCGTGATTTATCGACTATCGATTAATGAATTTCACGACTTTTTCCATGAACGAACAAATTGTGCACTTTTTTTCCACTGCTATTCGACGAATTTTGCAATTCTGTTCCGCGATTGTTAGACAAATTTCACTATTTTTCTCCCGAGATCATTTGATGAATTTTGTGATTTTTTTCCCCCGAACGTATTTGACGAATTTCTCTAATTTTTTCACGACAGTTAGACATAATTAATTTTTTTCCTGCAATGCCTGATTTCTTTCCCGAGACCATTTGACGAATGTCGCGATTTCTTTCCCAACACTATTTGACAAATTTCGCCGTTTATTCCACAATCGTTTGACAAATTTCTTAAATTTTTTATCAAGTATTTGTAAATTTGTTATTGGTCATTGCTGAAAAACAGGAGTAAAAAAATCCATGTACTGGCCAGTGGTCACTGAGTAAAAAAGTTGAAACCTATACATAAAAGTTGAACCTATACATAAAAATCATGAATTTTTTAGAACGGGCACATAAAAATCACAATTTTGTCAAGTAGCCGCATAAAAATCACAAATCCATCTAGTGGGTGCATTCTTCCAAATTTGCAACCGAACAGTGCTGTATGTATGGATAATGCTAATTATCCCCACCCCCCCTACCCAACATCTCCTCGAAACAAAATTCTCTCTGTGCTACTGATGGTGGTCCTCGACAACCTAACAATTTTTTAAGTGGCCCTTCGCCTAAAAAGATTGGGCACCTCTACTATCAATTAACAATAAATTAACCTATCGCTTGTGTCATGTATTCATGAGCGGTGATTGCAATGCAAATTCTTGTTTACAAGAATAAGACTCATATTAGGTATTTTATTATTTATTTATTGTTTGTTTACTTATTTTGATTTGATTTTCTTGTCCTTTTAGAAATTGACTTTAGATTGTTACTTAAATGGTGAGATGATTATCAATTACCTGTTTTATCGATAAAAATTATACAAGGTAAGGAAATTGCATCGTGTCGAGTGAATATTTAGGAAGTATTTTAATACCCGCAGACTAAAGAAGATTTGTGTTTTACTTGTTAGCTATATTTTGCAACTCTCCAAATTACTGCAATGTAAATATAGTATGAAGTTAACTTTCCTCTGTTGTATAGCTAATTTTATTGGAAAAAAACCCTGAAAATGCATTGTTGTAGCAATCAATTATTTTTGCAGTTGTGTAAATTCTGTCATAACAATTTTCAACTAAGGGAAATCTTACATTGGACATTTAATCACAGTATTTTAAATAAGAAAACTTAAAATATTTGCAAATTAAAGAAATGAAAAGAGATTTTGTTTAAAATTACATCTAAATATTTTTTTTTTTTTTTTTTTTTTTTTTTTTTTTTTACAAAAAATGCAAAATTTGCCAGTCATTCGGGAAATTATCACAAAATTCTAGTAATAAAATGGGACTGTAAACAAACCGGTTCAAAATGTGTCCTTTTTAAAAATTAAATTCCATCCCAGCAGCCCTGTTGTTATGTTAGTCGAGCACTAGCTGATCGACAAAATTTTTTAATCTCGCCAACCTTTTTTTTCTGACCAATCTTTAACATAAGCTAATAAAGTATAGCCAACATTTTAACATTGTTATATAGTATCTTAAAAAACTTACTTAAAAATAGCTGAAATATAATCTTGATAAAATACGTAAACACAAACATATCAATACAAATAACAAAATCTCTTTTTCAGTTAAATTTTTTTTTCTCTTTAACAGACTGACCAATCTGTATGAAAATATTTTTGAATATTCCTTATACCTTCTTACATCCATCATAATTTTCTCACAACATAGTTTTCAATACATTAAATATATATATATATATATACACTGGTCCACCCACCAGGGTACAGTGGACCACTATTAGGTATTATCTAAAATATAATATAAATCTATTTTTCATTAATCTAATTCTTTTTTGTTGCCTCTTCATTCGCAAAATAACATAGTAATGTAAATTTTGAAACAAAAACAAAAAATTAATTATATTTTGAAAATAATAACAGATTAATACAGGAACAATTGCAATTTAGTTGAAGTTATTACTTAAGTACAAAAAAAAATCAGCTCACAATAAAATTTGCAAATGAAATTCCAAAATACTTATCAGTAAGATTGAGCCTGGAATTTTCAAGAAATAATTTTGGGTCTGCGAGCAACATTATGAAATCATTGACATCAACAGCAGATTCATCTACAGTTTCGGGAGAAATAAACTGATTTCCATTCAATTTGCATCTCATGAATCTTACTTGAATAGAATCATCAACAATTAGACTACAGTTATATTTATCAAAGGCAGTAAATACAAAACAAAATATTTCTTACTATGTTAAAAAAAATTGTTATTTTTATTTGTTTACTTTATTTTACAGTTAATTCTACTTTAAAACAATCTTTCTTTATAGAAAACAATTATTACATATTTTGAACATTCTGCATTAGAGGAGCAGAGTGGATTGTGAACCACTGTGCCCCAGGAGTGGGTGGTCCACTGTACCCCATGTTGAAGTTCAATAAATAATCATATTAATATTGTTTATAGCTTTCTTTTAAACATAATAACTTTAAAGTAAAATAAAAACAAGTATCTTAGCTTTTCAAAAAAGCTGTTTTATTTTATTTATCTACAACCTTTAATTAATAAAAAAATAAAAATATGATGATGAAAAATTTTAGTTTTAGAAGCGCAAAACAACAAAGCAGGATAAAATAGTTCAATCTGAGCTAAACATACTTTCTGAAGGCTATAAATAATCATTGCAGTGCTGTTGTCTATTAGGATAGAAGAGAAGCTTAAAAAAAAAAATTAAATAAATAAAATATTAGGGGGTGGTCCACTGTGTCCATAGGTTCACTGTGTACCGGTCTCCCCTATATTAATGATAGGCTTAGTCAATAAAAAAAATGTTAAAGTAAGCCATAACATAAATTAGAAACATTGTATTTCATAATGAAAACATCGTATCTAATTTTATATACATAAAAGTGAAAACTTACGTTATATAAATTCCCTATACAATATACCAAAGTTTCATCACAATTAAACGTATTTCAATCACACTGAAATAAAAAGTTTTAGTTATTAAATTTGTGTGAGGTGAATGATGGGAAAGTTTGATTTGAAGAGTTGGAAAATATAGCTAACAAGTAAAAAACCAATCTTCTATCGTCATCTGATTTTTAAAAAACTTCTTTAAAAGATTCACTGGCCATAATGCAATTTCCTTATATTATTTTTAACGATAAAACAGGTAATACTATTGACAATTATCTCACCATTTACGCCACAAATTGCATCAAAAGACAATTTCTAAAAGGACAATCTAATCAAAATAAGTAAACAAACAATAAATAAATAGTAAAATACCTCATATGAGTGTTATTCCTAAACAACATTCGCGACTCAAAACAAGCAGGTGATTGATTCGTTGATTAGAGTCTGTTTCAAATTAACTGATAAAAAAAAAATCTGAATATTTTTTTCCTTTAAAAAATGGCAAATTAAATATATAAATAATAATTAAATTGTATATATATAATTATAAAATATTTCAATATTTTAATCAAGGAATCTAAATATTTTTCGACTTAATGAAGATTTTGAAATAAGAAATTCTTTATTATAACAAAAAAGAAAAATATACAAACAATAATTTAATTTAATACATATATATTACATATTAAAAATTGCATTAAAAACTGTTTTCGTATTAAAAAAAAAGAATCTAAATAGTTTTTCAGCGATATGGATATGCTTTAACGTTTAACTGTAACCGTAATAGGCAAGAGCTTCCTTATTGCGCAGTAATAAAAAGCAGTGAAAAGGCTGAAGATCTGTAATGTTAGTCTACCAGAAAAAGCATAAGAAAATAGTCCGATTTTAAAAGTGGATTATATTGAAAACAAGAGTTTTCCTACGTTAGCGAAATATCTTAAACGCTTCATCTAAAACTGATTAATATAATATATTAATTTTAAAAAAATCGTTCGATCCATTTTCGAGATAACAACTCTGTGCCCAATACACCATTACATTTTCCATTTTCGCTTAAAAATTGGTTTCCAGATCTCAAAATCTACTGCATGTAGAAATCTATAAATTTCAGGATAGAGTTAGGCCATAGATATAAGACTAATGTGAAAAAATCGAAACGGTATGCCTCATATTTACTGAGATATTAAATGTCGGCGTTTCGATTTTCCTTTGATGTCCTGCTAGCTGTATATATGAGAGTGACGGAATCTTCGGTTTTGGGCTTAGGGTTTTCGGTTTTTCGCTGCGTCACTCAAGAGACTACCGTCTCTTATGATTAATTAAAAAACCAAAAGTGAATAAAGATGCTATGGAGATAAATTTAATATTAAACATATGATACAATAGGTTAGGGAATAACATAAATTTAAATTAATACATATAATTTTAGCATTTAATAAAGTATTACAATATATTAGAATATGATATTGCCCACCGTGGACAAATTAAAATACTAAATTATGTGAATTAAGATACTATGGATTTAAAAATAATATTAATTAAATATTGAAATTAATAGTAACAAATTATGTTTTTGTATACAAAGTTAAGATTTAAATTCACATGATATAAGCTGTTAGGGAAGAAAATTAATTTGAATTAATATATATTATATTAGTGATTAATAAAGTATTACATTATATTAGAATATGATATTGTCCCCCATGGGCATAAAAGTAAATACAATAAATCAATAAACATTCTTAATAGTAGTGAATAATACATTTAAATTAATTAATGAAGATTTAAATATAACTACGGTAATTCACATATAAAAGTACTACATCAAAGTCCATTACAAAAATTGCATTAGTAAGCTTATGTGTAAATCAAAATGCCCTCTCTTTTTTTTTTTTTTTTTTTTTTTTTTTTTGTGTGTGTGTAAAATAAAATAACCATGCGTTTTTTCTATACAACTCCGCCACACACCTCCTCAATCCAACATCTACCCACCCAGCCGTCCTATTATAATTAATTAATTAATTAATTAATTTTTTTTATAAATATTATATGTTTGTATATATATATATATACTGGATTGGGAAAACAAAGGGATTAGAATAAATGGGGAATATTTAAGCCATCTCCGGTTTGCTGATGACATTTTAATTTTCAGTAATAGCCCTGAAGAATTGCAAAATATGCTAAAAGATTTGGCAGAAGCTAGCATTAATGTGGGATTAAAAATAAATTTGGAAAAGACTAAGGTGATGTTCAATTCATTTGCATCAAAAAAGAAAATCGTCTACAACAACACTGAGATTAAAGATGTTGAAAGTTATGTGTACCTTGGACAAGAAATATCTTCAGACAACAGTATCATGAATGAAATCAATAGAAGAATAAGAAATGGATGGAGTGCTTTTGGGAAGAACAATATTATTCTGAAAAGTAACATGCCTCTTTGTTTGAAAAGAAAGGTGTTTAACCAATGTGTTTTGCCTGCACTAACTTATGGAGCAGAAACTTGGACACTAACAAAACGGATGGTACAAAGATTACAAACAACACAGCGAAGTATGGAAAGATGTATGCTAGGCATAACCAGAAGAGACCGAAAGAGAATAACGTGGATAAGAAGTCAGACGAAAGTTTTTGACATTATCGAGAGAATTAAATGGCTAAAATGGAAATGGGCTGGGCACATTGCAAGAAGACAAGACAATAGATGGAGCACAAACACCCTACAGTGGTATCCCAGAGATGTAAAACGACCAAGAAGACGACCTCAAGTAAGATGGAGTGACGAAATCAGAAAAGTGGCCGGTGTTAATTGGATGACTAAAGCACTAGACAGGCAACAATGGAAAGGGGGAGACCTACATCCAGCAGTGGATTGAAAACGGTTGATGATGATGATGATATATATATATATATATATATATATATATATATATATATGTGTGTGTGTGTGTGTGTGTGTGTGTGTGTGTGTATAATTATTTAGGCAATGAAAGCTATTCTTCATAGGAGTCCTAAAAGAATTCCTTCCAGACGGTGAGACGTCTAGCTCCTCTGCAATTAACCTAAAAATTAAAAAATATATATATTTTAAACTGTATTAAATTGTCAAAGCAGTAAACCTAAGGAAGTAAAAAAAAATCAGTTTTTTTTTGTTTTAGTTTTTCTTTTTTTAATTCTAGATAATTAAAAAATAGCACATTTCCATAAACTTATGATATAAAAGGTTCACCGTCTGCCAAAAAATGCAATCTGCAATTTAAAAAATGCAAATTAAAATCGATTGATTAGTTTTTAAGATATTTACCCTACCAAATTTTAAAAAATGCTTCTAGAAAATCGCATTTAAAGTTTATATGTAAAAAGTAAAGAAAAAAACCCCTCTTTTCTGTGATTCAGGGTTCGTGCATAAATCATTCTGTATCTAAATGAAATCTTTCATAACCTCTCAGCTTTCTTTCTCTCTTTTTCTTTTCTTTTATTATTTTTTGCTGACAGTAAGGTCAGGTACAAAACACACGTGGCAGCTGCTGTTTAAATGTTTGTACCTTACAGGCGACATTTTTCAAATAGCCACACATATTATAACACACTTTTAATGCATTGAAGAAGTGAAAATGAAAAAAGTTCGATATTTTTAAATACTAGACTGGAACCTGCCAGCTCTTACGTATTATTTCTTGATAAAAAATTGTATAAATGTTTCCTGATATAGCAGAAATGATCAATGTAACACCTCAACTACCGACGATTCTCGAAACATTCTCCTTATCTTTAGAAACCTTTAAGAGACGAGAAAGTTAGACGACTCAGAATCCAACAGTTTTCAGATATTAACAGACATGCTTTACTGAAATAAATGGGACACAAACTAATCCACGCTTCCAAAATTTCTTTATAACACTGTAGTTACCCACGATTCTGCAAACCGTTCACTTATCTTCAAAAGCCTTACGAAGAAGAGCCAACACGAAACCTCAAAATTCAGCTGGTTTAAGAAATTAACACAAACAGAAATATACAGACAGATAGCGGAGTCTTTTTTTAAGTGTAGACGGTTAATGTTTGTGAAGAACTGCAGAAAAATATTTCAACCTGGAAGAAAAAAATATTCATTTATTTTCAACATATATTAACAATATATATATATATATATATATATATATATATATAATAAAACTTAATGTAATAAATATAACTATTAAATCGTAAGATAATGGACAAAAAATAAATTAACCAATAATAAAAATTTGCCCAATATTGCTAAATGCCCTGATTTAAAATTTTAAAAAATGAACGAATAAAATAGAAAACAAACCAACAGGTAGAAGGCATTAATATTACAATAAGGAAAATGAAATCTTATATATATATTCAATAATATAAGTAAGTCGCAATTGATTTTTGTTTGAACAAAGGAAGCCATTACGCCTAAAGCACTATGTTGAAATTGTCAAATGAGTTGCGACGCCATATTTAAACAAATAGTAAAATAAAGAATAGATTCAATCTAAGAAACATACAGAAACATACCAAATCAATAATCATAATGGAAAAGAGAAAGTCATAAAAAATAAATCTTCATTAACAAAACACAAAATATACAATTATCAACAAAATTGTGGACATAAGAACGGGTAAAAAAAATGTGAAGCACATGGAAGGATTATATGTTAACAGTTAATAGGTTATTTTTATTTGAACAAAATTATGAAATAATTAAAATATTAAATAATAATATTGCAGATAAAAAAATTAAATAAAAAAAAATATTAATAAATTGTATAATTATTAGAAAAATTGTCTAATTTAACAACACGTTACCATAAAAAATTAAAGAAACTTATGTAAGTATTTAGTTGCATATATAATATATATATATATATATGCTCCGTGATTAATTTTTTAAAATTGATATATATAACATTACTGCTGCCATCTGTGAACAGAAATGCAAAAACTCTAAAAATTCTAATGGAAAATTATTAGCAAATATACAACAAATTGCTGCCATCTATAGACTTGAATTAAACTAATTCTAAAAATAGTAAGAAAACAGAAAAAAATAAGTAATAGTTGATCATTTAGACAATCATCAATAAAACAAATTAAAAGAAAAATATGAAAGAAATTGACAAAGCATATTGGTGTAAAGAGATGATACAATCAAAAACGATTGTGAAAAATAATTTAAAAAAGAATATACATATTTTTTTTTTCTGTATACGTTATAAGAATAACATATATACTTTAGTAATAAAAATTTAACTAATATAGATAATATTTAAACTACCCACTGTTAATTGAAATTGTAAATATTTTAATGAATAATTATTAGGTAAAAGAAAACAAACTAGCTTTTGGGCTTAAACAACCTTTGGACACAAATTCTCTGTATTAAACAGAGCCAACATGCACATGTTCTCTCTTTGAATGCAGAGTCAGGACTGAACTTTTTAACAAAAATCAAGATAAATTTACAATATGTTTGATTATAATCAATTTCAATTGCAATAAAACACATTAAATTCGATCTAAATTATTATAAAAAGCTATAAATCTTCATTTCAATGACATCAAGTAATTATAAAACTAATAAATCTATTTAAATGATCCCAAAATGAATATAACTCTCATCAATTTATATCAAGAAATCCCAAAATCATTAAATTACTAATAAATCATAATTAAGATTTCAAATGTATTATAAGCTAATAAATCTACATTAAATGACCTTCACATCATTATATTTCTACTATAAACATTAAATTATATCAAAACATTATCTATACTAATAAAATAAAGTTTCGCTCTGTGTGTGTGTGTGTGTGTGCGTGTCTGTTGGCGATGGCTAGGAAAATTTAGCGCACCTAGAAGTCTGTAAATTTAGATTTAGATAGTCCAAACCCTCTCTTGGTGCACCTGACCCTCAGAATTTAATATTTTGATAATTAGCCTAGATATTAATTAGATTCTCATTAGCCATCGCTTCTAAAATGACATCTTTTAAATCAAAATGGCGAAAGAAACTAACCAGCGCATTGGATTTGGAAGCGGAAATGAACGAATTCGAAATTATTTTACTAATTAGCGAATTTTAAGAAAACTAATTAAGATATCAATTTGAAAATTTCTCAGCATATGTAAAAAAAAATTCTGCATCCGTTTATGTAATTTTTGAAAAATTCGGCCGGTAATTTTTCTTAATTTATGCAAAAAACTGCTAAAAATCTGCTGACGCCAGTGAAAAAAAAATCCGAGAAAGTTTCAGATAGGGATCTTCTTTCATTAAAAACTGAACTAAAGAGATCTGTTTCTCTGGCCGATCCCTCCATTTAGTTTGCGAAAATGAAAGAAAATAATTGCCAATTTTTACTAATGAAAAAAATTTAGATAACTAATTATGATATAGATCTGAAATTGAGGATGGGAAGTGTTGTCATCTGCCGGTATTTTAGCGTAACGTCTTCGTTATGTTCTATTTATCAGAAAAAATGTAATTATTTTTTTAATGATCGCGTTAATGTAGGTGAATGTGGTTTTCTTGAACAAATTATTCGTTATATTTGCGGGTATGGGGAGGGAGGGGGTTAACGCCTTGCACTGAGATTGTTATTATCTGGGGCCCGGGCAACGCCGGGCGGATAGCTAGTAAACTATAAATTAGATGAAAATCATAAGATAATAAATTATATGAAAGTCATTATAAGGTAATAAATTATGTGAAAATCATTATAGAATAATAAGTTACCTCTATTGTTCAGAATGTAATTACATGAGGGTTTTTCCCATCATAATCAAATTACAAAGAAATAAATTATATGCATAAAAAACTGATATTAGATCCAAACACAAGTCATTAAAAAATATTATTATTCATATGTTTAAAACCGTTTATTATGCAATTTTTGTTATCATTTTGTAGAGTAATTTCCTATTTCATACAACATAGTAATTATAGTCAATAATAAATTACTTGCTTCGTTACTATAAGTACAGTGCGAAATTAAATTGGATTCTTCCAATGAAACCTCCGTAATATATAATTTTTATTGTCTTTTATACTATTTATTTTTTTGAATATGTAAGTAATAATAAAAGTAAATGTGTAATATTGTTTTAATGCGATGAGTATAAATTCAAATAACCATGTTTTAGACGTAGCTTATTATTTTTATACAGTTAAAAATTACGTAGGTCATAATTCATAATTTTTAATATAAATTTATTAATAATTTTCCTAATTAAAAATATGTTTTTCAATAAAGAAAATATGCCTAGATTATGTTTCAGTCTGTTGAATGTATCTCAATTAAAAAAAAGCATTTCAATCGGATTATTTTTTGATGGAAATATCATTTAAAGTTTCTCACATGGATTTAACATTAGCGCCCTCAAATTTTGACCTCCTACAACTCTTTGACAATATAAGAAAGATGCATATTTTTTGGACTGGTTTGATGAAAGGAATTCAAATGAAGTGTCAAATTGTGTGTTATTATTTTACCAATAGAAGTTGGTATAATTTTTAATTTGTAGACGACCCCTTATGCAAAAAAATATATTCATATGCAAAAAGAAGGTATTATTGCGAGTCTAATGTCATCTTTTTCTGATTTTATTCTAAACGATGTGATTTTTTTTAAAGAAAAAGGATTCATCTTGAAGTTTTCTTATTTATTTGTACATTCACAAAACGAAAATCTTGACAAATCACAACAAATAACAAATTACAGTTTGTACTTCGGGTTTCAAATCAAATAATTCACTAATTCAAAAATAAATTTCTAATTAATAAACTTCTTTCAAAATACTTTCATCTTACATGAAAGCCTTAAACTAAATTATAGAATAAATTCTCTGCCAACATAGGACGGAAAAAAAATAAAACATAATTAAACAGGAGCATCCTTATGCCCTGCAATCAATTCTAAAATCCCAACTAAAACTAACTGACTCTATCAGAATTCAGAATTAAAACAGTCTAAAAATGCATAGTGACACCATGTGTTATCTAACAGAGCAACTGAATAATGAATTGAACTTAATTTCTCAAATATTAAAGTCAAATTAGTTCTGAACAGGATGTGAGAATAAAAAGATGAATATGTTATTTTTTTATAACCAGATTGTACTTTAATACTAATAGAAGAAGAGAGTTTGTCTGTGTGTGTGTCTGTCTGTCTCTTGAGGATGTCTAGGAAAATCTACTGCATGCAGAAGTCTGAAAATTTGGATGAGGATAGTACAAGACAGGTCCCAATGCACCTGAGGCTCAGATGCTTCATTTTATTAAAATTAGACTCGTCAAAAATACGATTTTGTTTCTCAAAATGGCGCACGGAGGCAATTCCGGAGCTGGCTAGCATTGAATAATCGAAAACAGGCTCTCTTTTTGTGGGCCTTTCGAAGTCCACTTCGGCTGAACCGTTTGAAATACTCAAAAATAAAAAATACCCACCAAATTATCGTACTTTTATCTTTATAACAGCGTAATCTGTTTAAACAAGTACAAATGTTAACACTTATGAAAAAATTCTTTTCAAAATGTTGTTTTTCGTGTTTTTGTTTTCTCCCATTTTTCGCAATCCACGTCGTCTAGACTAGACCGTTCAAAAGCCGTTATAGACCGTTCTAGACTCCTCTCTTATTCAAATTAATTCTTATTCCTCTTATTGGATTTATTTTCATAAAATGGGTTAGCTATAATAAACATAAATTCAAAACAGCATATTAACGTCTTGGAACATCCACTTCAGGAATGGGAATTCATGTATATTAATGCGCCAAAAGCATATGTTTTTAATGATCTTCACAAACTAAAATAACTTTGAAGTTAAAAGGGCATAAAACTATTCTCTTTTAAATACAGAAACACAAAACCAATTTTAAAGGAATATTACATTCCGGCGAAGATGCCTGGATAGCCTTTGCCAATCTGTTTTTCAGCAAGAATAGCTTTTAATCAAGTATAAAATGTAGTTTGTAATGTATGAGAAACTCTTAGTACTTGATACGAAAATTCGGGCTTCAAAATTGAGTACTTGAAGATTTAGCTTCCCTTACTTTTGCACGAATCTAGAACAACTATAACCAATAATTAAATTAAGAAAGTATTATTTTCAATTTCAACTTTATATTTCATACATATATATTTTGCACAAGAGAGTTCATAATACATCTAGAAAATATTTTATGGTTTTGTTTTTACATTTTTTTTACTTATTTTAGCATTTACATTTCTTTCTTTAGTTTTAGTTTCTGAAATTAGTTTTAGTGTACATGAAATCACATTTCTCATATTAAAAAAAAATTACAGTAAAACCTGCTAAAATGTAATCGAAAAGGGGCGGAATTTTTTTATATTTTTGACAGTTTTCCGTCTTAGCAGGTTTAGTGTTTGTTATAATTTATGTTGTATTATTTTCGATGCGACCATAAAAAAATTCCCGTTTAAGGCAGGATTTCGTTATAAATAAGTTCAGTTTTCACAAGTTTTACTACAGCAAGAACAGCTTTTAATCAAGTACAAAATATAGTTTGTAATGTATGAGAAATTCTTAGTACTTGATATGAAAATTCGGGTTTCAAAATTGAGTATTTGGCGATTTAGCTTCCATTACTTTTGCACGAATCTAGAACAACTATCTTCACTAATTAAATTTAAAAAGTATTGTTTTCAATTTCAACTTTATATTTCATACATATTTTTTTTTGTACAAGAGAGTTCATAATACTTCTAGAAAAGATTTTATGGTTTTGTTTTTACATTTTTTTTACTTATTTTAGCATTTACATTTCTTTCTTTAGTTTTAGTTTCTGAAATTAGTTTTAGTTTACATGAAATCACATTTCTCATATTCAAAAAAATTACAGTAAAACCTGCTAAAATGTAAACGAAAAGGGGCGGATTTTTTTTTATATTTTCGACAGTTTTTCGTCTTAGCAGGTTTACCGTCTGTAATAATTTATGTTGCATTATTTTCGCTGCGACCATAATTTTTTCCCGTTTAAGACAGGATTTCGTTATAAATAAGTTAATTTGTCACAGGTTTTACTACTTTTCTACAAATCAATTTATTGTAATAAGTGTTAACTGTGTTAAAACTCTATTTCAGTACATTATATCAACGTCTTGAAGTCAGCTTCGGTTACATGAATCCATCTGTAAGGTCCTTTAACCCTCTTTCGGGTTTCTCTTCGTTCGCACCTTTTTAAATTTAAAGCCGATATTTTGCCGAGCCCATTTTATTCTTATACTTCTGTTATCACACAAGAATGCAGCTATTTTCACAAATAAACAAGTTTATTTCCAGACAGAACGTCATAACATATAATCATATATATATATATATATATATATATATATAGATTAAGATGAACAGGAGCAGTAGCGGGTAACAATATTAATCTTTCCACTAACACAATTATATTTATTTCTCATATGTCAGTGCCCACACACACACATCCTATCCCTTTGGCCTCCAGCCAAACACTCGCTCTCGCTCAGGAGTAGAAAAAAAAAGGTAGCCGTAAACTCTGACGTCACCAGGCATGACACCATCTAAATTATTGCACGCAAAAGCAGTTCTGAATTATCTTCATAAGCTAGAATAGCTATGAGCTTAAGAGCCTAACCTCAAGCGAAGACTCACGCGAGTTTATATTAAACCAATGGCAGTGTTATTTTCAAATTTCTCGTTTACATTTTAATATTTTTAAACAATTTTTTGCATAGGATTTTTGAAGTTGATGTCTAACCGGGTATATTTTAACTTTTTTATTTCGGTTACAGTAACTTTTCTCTTTTTTCTTTTAAAACGCTTTTAATTCCGAAACTGGCTCCGAAATTGAAGAGTGTCCTCAGGAAACCGCAAGAAAAAAATGAAAAGTAAAAAAAAATACCCCGTTAAACATCTACCTCAGAATAATCTGGGCCGTTTTTTCGACAAAATTAGCTTGACCCTGACCCCATGGTGACCCAAAATTACCCACAAACAAATTTTCTGGAACATGTGACCAAGCCCAATTGTCTCTCGTGCCCGAAACCTGCAGGATATAAAATTTAGTCAAAATAATCTGAGCCGTTTTTTAGATAAAATTAGCTTGATCCTGACCCTGATCCATGGTGACCCAAAATGACCCACTAATCGAATTTTCTCGAACATGTGACCTAGCCCAATGGTTTTCTGGTGCCTCAAAACGGTAGGATACAAAATTTCGTCAAAATCGTTAGAGCCGTTTTTAAGATAAATGTTTCACACACACACACACACACACACATATATATATATAACCACACACAAGATTTCCTCGTATTAGAATATATGATGAACGTCATTTTATCTGGGGATATACAATTTGATTGGTTGAGGCGATACTAGACAAGGACGAATTGCCAGGGCTCTTGGCGAACTTGCCATTATTGCTAAGCTAATGTTTTTTAACTATCTCACTTGTGCAATCGAACTCGTCCAGGCGAGTATCGCCAATTTCTTGAATGTAAGTTTACCATAGTTTGGACAACTTCTGTCTGATCATACACTGAGCATGCGCCCTGTGCATGTGTCGCCTCTCTGATATAGAGGCACCCTAGATGAATCTGGTGAATGATTTTGGTCTCAGCAGCTTTTATACACCAATTCCTGCTGTCGGTGCTATTGATGAGGACTTCCAAATTGCTGGAATTGGCGACTTCAAGCAATACAAGATATTGCCTGACTGCTTTCATTAGATAGAATTTGGAGAATGTGGAAACAGTTTCATGTATTTAAGAAAAAGCCTGTTATGAAGTTCGTCGCATCAATATAAGAGAAAATTGGTTTTGCAGTTAAGGGGCTACTTCACTCAGACGAAAACACCCGCTGGCTAATGCTAATCCTATGGAGGAAATTTTTAAAGATATCTCGTTCGCATTTCAATATTTTTAAATGATTTTTTTTGCATTGGATAGCTGAGGTCAATCTCTATGCACGCTCTTTTCTACTTTTTCGATTTTTGTTGCAGTTTTTTTATTGAGGATACTTTCACTTTCAAAACCGGTTTCGAAAGTGAAAGTATCTTAATAAAAAAAACTTGTAATCAAAATCGAAAAAGTAGAAAGGAGCGTGCATAGAGATTGACCTCAGCTATCGAATGCAAAAAAAATCATTTAAAAATATGGAAATGCGAACGAGATATCTTCAAAAATTTCCTGAATAGGATTAACATTAGCGAGCGGGTGTTTTCGTCTGAGTGAAGTAGCCCCTTAAGTTTCTTATGCATAACAAAGAAGCTAGTGTTCAAGCGAAAAAGCTTGATCTCAGTAAATTCTTTTTACGTTCATTTTAGTTTTAACGTTGTTAAAATAAAATATGTTAAATTTAAATCCTCTTTTTACATCATCACTATTTTTAGAAACATATACGAGTAAATTATTTTCAAATACAGAGAATTATATTGGGCAAAGCTTATGTCATATAGCACAATCCCATACCACCCCATCCCTACATACGTGATGATCTGGTTAAGAGCGTCATTTAAAAAAATATTTAAAATGTTTTTTAATGGTGATATTGCAGCTTGTACAATGTTGCTCTACACAATAAAGTACTTCCAAGAAATCCTATGTAATAAATCATTGCAGGCTTACAAATCTGGGGTAGTATAAACATGCAACTTGTGTTTAGTGAGTATAGTCTCCTTATTTTTACCATCGGCGCGGCGTAAAGAAATCGTCCCAGACAGAGCAATTTTTGTGAGGATAAATTTCATGCTTGAACTTTGGTATTTAGATTTATTACAATACATTTATTTAATTGCCAAGTCTGAAACTCTTATGTAAAAATAAATGCTTCACTAAATTTTGCACAATTTATAAGCTAGGCTGAAATAACGGAAGTTTCAGGTATCGCATTTCGTAACCCCCTCTCCCCCATTTGGATATCCGGATTAGAGATATGGTTCTGCAAATGAATAGGAATTTATGACAGCAGGCCTTAGCAGAACACACAAAAATGACAAAATCATACAATCGATAATTTCACGATACCATTGATAGTACAATAGACTTGCTTAGCATTCGATTCTATTCATCGTCCAATTGATAATCGGTAATCTGTATTATCAACTTTTAAAAATGACTTTTTAAATTTGCATTACGACATATCTCTGTCTCTGAACTCAGATCGTTTAAGGGGATCTGATTCTATTTTCACAACTTCACAAAGTGCTTATTTTTTGTTCACAGTTACAAAATCTTTTTGAATCTTACAAATGTAAAATTTTCAATGACTTTCATTCAAATTCATCAGAAGAATCAAACAACATTTTGAAAATATCTCCCATATTGGCGATAAATCTTTAATTATTTTAAATTGATGCTGTATGAGAATCTTTTCGGAAATATGAAATCCACAAAAATTGGCTTTAAGCACTAATTCTTAAACAATTTTTGAAGGACCCTTTAATTTAATAGAAATATGAAAACGAAATGAATAGATAATTTTAATCCATTTGAACTTCAAATTGATTTGCAACTTTAAATACAAATCGTTGCTTATAAATTTTATTGCATAAAAGATTAATTGAACAGGCGAATTTTTAAAGTTTCGAATTCTGTTTAAAAAAAAAAAGATAATATAATTTTACTTGTCAATTTAATAACTGAAGAAATGCATTGCATTTAAAAATGAAAAAAACTCAATTTTCCCTTAAAACGCATTATAGTTTAAAATAAATGTTAAAACATGCAAAACCGATGACAAACAAGCAAAACTAACGTAAAAATCATTCTTTTGGGATGAATATAACTTAAAAAAAAAGCTTTCAGAATATTAGCAAGATATTTGAATCTCATTAATTTTTCTTTTTAAAATATTATTAATAGATGTTTTTATTTTACTTCATAATTATATAATTTTTCTTCTCCACCGCATAATTCGTGTGTAGTCAGCCGTTAACAATTTATTAACAAAAGGATGAAGAAAAAAAACAATCCAAGTTTTTTCTGACATTCTAAATTGCAAACTTGTAGCACAACAAAAGGAAATAGCGAATCGATTAATGAGAGATAATTAAAATTTGACCTTTAATTATTTTTTCCCCGACTAATCTTTTGCAACTGCATCTGACATTAATTAGGGAATAATGTACACATGGATTTGATAAATTCCAACAAAAGTTCGAGAATGTTTTATAAATTATTGTTAATTAAATACTAACCAGAAAAAGATACGGTAAACATAAATAAAATTTAATTTGTTTCTTTTTTTTTATGGAAAAAGAAATGATAATACTAAACTGTAAAAAAATATATAAAAGACTATATGTTCCTTACGCCTCGGATACATAACTGATAAAAGTTACATTTCAAAATACAAACGTTTCAATATTGCGTATTACAACACTGTGTTGAAGTAATTCTGTGTGTCATTGCTGTTATTATTCGTTTAATAATTTTTTTACTTCATTTTGCACTGAAGAAGGGACTCATTTAAAAAAGGTTGGAACAGCTCTATGTTTATTAGTTGGATTTTACACTGTACTATTTAAGAGAAAACACTTTTTACTCATTTATAAAAAGTTAACAAATTAAATAAAAGTTCGAGAGTGGTTTACAAATTATTGTTAATTAAATACTAAACAGAAAAACAAACGGAAATTATACAAACAATTTAATGTGCATGCAAAAACTTTGTACTCCCATAAATACGTGACGGGTAAATACCAACACAAAAAGAACGGCTTAAATTAGTGGGCTAAAAGTACACCACTGTTTAAAGTACAACGCCTCTAAATAAAATCTCGTGTGTAAATGCTGCTACTGTCTGTTATTAATTCCTTCATTACATTTTCGGTGAAGTTGGGATCTAAATCTACAATTCCGATTTTTATCTTTTAGTCGTTGTGAGTAAAAATAGTATAAATTAACAGTTTACAAAAGTTAAAAAATTAAATAAAAGTTTGAGAATGGTCTGCAAATTACCGTTAATTGAATACTAAACCGAAAAACAAACAAAAATTATGCAAATAATTTAATGTGCTTCGTTAAATTCTGATAATAAAATTTGAATAATTATGAAAAAAATCTTATATAAATGCCAAAACTTTGTACTCCAATAAATACGTAACGGGTAAATACCAACGTAAAGAACGGCTTAAATTAGTGGACTAAAAGTACACCACTGTTTCAAGTTTTCAATCTAGAAGGCCTCTGAATAAAGCTCGTGTGTTAATCCTGCTACTATCTTATTCGGTGAAGTTGGGACCTAAATCTACAATTCCCCCTTTTATCTTTTAGTCGTTGTGAATAAAAATAGTATAAATTTCTAAAAATTCAAAATAATCTATATTTTTAAATTGTTTTATATGGTTTTAACATCTGAATGTAACTTTTCCGATGAAGGCCCTTTAAAATGAGATGGTTGCTTTATTTTAATGTCCCACTTTGCGAGTAGATTTCGGAACAGATTTCCTAGAATCACTAGGTTTCTAGCAGGATTTCCACAGGTGTTGATGACCGTGGTCCTACCAAAAGTTGCTTTTAAACATTTTTAACAGCTCCATATGCCTCAAACTTAACTATAATCACAGTACTAGATTAATTTTAACACAATTATTCTAGTTGGTAACTAAATCATATGAGTTGTAATTTTCCAACTGGGCGAAAAATGTCCGGGCAAGGATTCGAACCAGGGATCTCTTGGATAAATCTGACAACTGAGCTATCCCGAACGAATCTGGAGGGCCTAATTGACCCTCTACCCTCATTGATCATAGCATTTGGGTGAATTAGGTCTTCCAGATTCGTCCAGAATAGCTCAGTTGGTAGAGTATTGGCAGCTTCATCCAAGAGATCCCTGGTTCGAACCCTGGCCAGGATATTTTTCGCCCAGTTGGGTTGGGTTGGGTTGATTATTGACGGCCAATTATCTACACTAGGGATATAGGCCCGGGGAGGAGTGCCCTTCGTGGGGGTCTTTCTAAGGGAACCTAATCCGTATTTACGCATGGATAAATCCACGGCTCGAAGAAAACCACGAAAACTCCGAACGATTAGGCCGACGGGCGCGATTGGGATCGAACCCAGCACCTCCCGTCTACCAGCTTCGAGAGCACAACCTCTCAGCCATTTTCGCCCAGTTGGAAAATTACAACTCATATAATTACAGTAACCGTAGGAAGATTTTAAACTCTCTCCTAAACTGTTTCTGCACTTCAGTTGCATTTTCAAGCTTCCAGTACCATCTTAGGATAAATTGCCTTTGCTCAAAACTTATCTGGTTTCAGCTTATTATTTCAAGTTAGTTAAACGTGAAAGGAAAATAACATGGTGGTTAAGAGTGAATAAATTGTATATACATATTTTTGAAACACCCTATATATAGTATTTTTTATCTGAAAGACTATTTGGATTTAAGAAGTAAATAAGTTTGTAATGATAAAATTTTCTTTTCAGTCCCTGATGTTTAGATTTGTATATTGAAAGAAGTGTGAATTTTTAACACAAATATATCCAGTACAGTTGGTTTCAGTTTAATTTTTGATTTAATAGAGGGCGCCACAGTATTTATTTTAAAACAATTTTATGAGACTGCCGTTGACTGTCGAATCCATTCAGTAAAATAATAACATCTGTAATGTAACGTTTGAGTTTGTTGCCGTATATCTCTGTGAAAATTAAACCCTGAAGATAATTCTACAGATAAATCGAAACGTTGGGTGCTTTTATAAATTTAAGATTTTAAGCTTTTACATCTCTTTTTAAAAGCTTGTAATAAAATGTGTATGCTGGTTAGCAATTAACAGTTTTTGTTTTTCTATATTCGGATTTTTTTTTTTAAATCAGATATAATGAACCAACTCACAAAAACCAAAATAAGAATCGAAACATATCTGACAAGGAAGGTCTCCTTAAAGCACATACTCAGAATATTTTGAAAAAAATGCTAATGAATCTACACATGTACGTAATAAAGAATCAGTCAAATTTAGCTGCGGAATCCTAGTAAAAAATGTGTAAAAAAATAAAATACTTGGGAGTATTTGGCGCAAAAATACTCGATTTGGCGAGTAAAACTTTTTCTTCGTCAAATGCAAGCTACTTTAATAGATTTGAAAATGCCTGGGTTATATGAGTGTTTAAATGACTCATCAGTGGGCCTGTAGGCTCGGAGATAACAACTCTGTTTTCCAGGCAGAGCTATTTGCAATCTTCTCCGCCCTAGAGTGGCTAGAGGGTCAATCTGGAGCAAAGGTTTCCATTTTCAGTGATAGCCTGTCTTCACTGCAGGCCATTCACGCACCTAGAACATCTAACCCACTCGTACTAAATATTAAATTAAAACTCAAAAGTCTCTTGTACAGAACACATCTCGGCCACGTCTCAGCTCACAAAGGCACTTTTGGCAACGAGTACGCGGACAAACTCGCAAAACAAGCCACCAAGTATACATCCATTGATCACCACCTCCCAGTGCCCCAGTCGTTCATCAAGAGGGTCCTGAAATCCAGGATCATCTTGGAATGGCAGGAGTACTGAGAACTCACTGATAAAGGCAGGCACACGTTTGACCTAACCCCCAAAGTCTCACTTAACATATATCACCTCACACCATACACCGCAAGCTTCCTAACGGGCCACGGGCCCTTTAAATCATACCTCCACAAATTTGGTTGTGCAGGATCTAATAGGTGTGAGTGTGGCGAGGTGGGATCTCCTACCCACGCCTACCACGAATGCACACTTACTGCACGCTGGCACATTAAACGTCCAGCCACTCCCCCTAAGGGATGGCTTCAAAATATTCTTTCTAGATCCACACTTCTGAACAAACTCAAACACATCCACCAATACTTAGCACACATCTCCAACATCACAAGCTAGTCTGTACTCAGAGCAACTCCCATTCCCTCGTATGGCATCGCCCCTTGTCGCGAGTGGAGTTATAGTGTTACTCTGGCGATGCCACAGCGCCCTTTGTCGCGAGAGAGCATGTTTCTGGCGCGCAACCCGATAGCTTATCTGATGTCTGATAAACAGGTGCTGTGCGGCACATCATTCTCAAACCATTTCAAGAACCTCGGCACCTCGCTGCGTCGTGTCGCGAGGGAGATCTGTTCTCCGGCAGCGAGGGATTTGTTCTGTGAATTTCGGGCAATAATGGCCCATTGTAATTCACCCGCCCCCTGTCGCGTTTTCCGGCGGGCTCAGCTCTAGCTGAAATTGTATTTTTTTAACCTTAATAAAGGTACCGGGAGGGACACCTATGCTCTACAGACTTGGCCTCCTCGTCTGAGCAGTCCCTCTTAGGCTGTGGAGTGTTTACATGCATAGTACTTTGTGAATTTAAATTTCAACGATTAAATAGTTTATAATTTTTTCTGTAAGCTTATATAATATAAATACAAATTAAGTATTGCTGAAGTTATTTAATTTTACACGATGTCGCTGGATGGATAAGTTTTAAGTGTATTTTAACAGTAAATCTCGGATTAAGAACCCTCTCATTATACATCTCGATAGTGAATAATTCATTGTTTCCATGGCAACAAGACTTTTTTCTTGTTGTCTCTGGCACTAACAATATCAAAGTCAAATTGAAAGTGCTCAGAATCGGACAATTAATTTTTAGTTTGAAGCATTTATAATCAATTTAAATTTTGCTCTAAACCGTAGAATATGATCGTTAATTTTCTTTAAATGTACATATAAATGTACATGGCAAAACTATAGTTATAAAAGTGTATTTATTTAAGTTAAACTTACTCAAACTAGTTCAGTATAAAGAATAGAAAACGTTTTCCCTTAAAGCGTATTTATCGTAAATGCGCATTTTAAAAATTTCATTGTGTCGCCAACCCAGCGATAAATCGCCAAAACACGAAATTTTCAAAAATTTTTTACGGATGTTATATCGAGGTTCCGCAGCAAATTTTTTTATAAACGTATATATCCTCCTGCGAAGAATATTCTGTATTTTTTTTCAAACTTTTTTGAGTATGCGCTTATGGAGACCTTCCTTGTGAGAAAAAAAATATTTGCATCAAGTTTGATTAAAATAGGGTTACCCGGCTTGATGCAAGGCTTCATTTGAGATTATACTGTAATTACTAGCTCACTTTCATCATCACACATGTTCCTTCCCTCACCATAGATTATGAGAAAAAAAATCACTATTTTCCATCTTTTTCAACTAGTTAAGGAAGTTCTATTGTTCATTTTAATGTATTTAAAACACATTAAGTGCATTTTTAAGCTATTTCAAGTTTGATGTTGTTTTGTGTTAAAGTAATTATTGTGACACGCTTAGATGCGCATGGATAATCAGAGAAAGAAATTGGGAAATGCTAAATACGCCTTCGTGTAAAATGGATCATTTTGTTTAAAAGAAAGCTCTGTTTAATTTCAAAATCTCACAGATTTCCTTAATAAATATAGACTATAATGGACATGGAAATTTCGTTGTGTATTTCGTAACATTGCAAAATCCTTCTATTTCGTAAGAAAGGGAAAAACCAAAACACCTGAATATTTGATTTAAAGAAAAGTTTATATAAACTAGACTCCCAATTTTCCGACGCTAGATTATACAACACACTCAATAAACCTTTCATTTTTCATTATAAACATGTTTGAGACTGTATTCCAAAATTCCAGACGAACATTTGTTATGTTTTGTTATAATCAATTATACGATACAAAACTTTACACGTGGTCAAATGCTAATAAATGTTTAAAATACTGCTAATTGCTTTACAACTTTTTAAATTTTATTAAATAATGCAGCATTTTGTCACAATAATCATTTAAAATATACCGAAATTTTCAGAAATACCAGAGAATTTTAATCAACCATCAATACTGTATTCTAATTGTCCTTAGCTGCAAATGTGTTTTGAAAATGAAGAAAAAGCAGATGTAGTGAGATTTCTTTATAAGAAAATTTCTATTTTCTAATTGTATAATAGATTTTTTTATAATAGAATCGAAATCCATTTACCAGCAAATCATAATGAAAGAGAAAAAATTATATAAATTTTGTTTTTTGAAATTATTTATGACAAAATAACTATTATTATTACTTATGACAAAAAATAAAATATTCGCATTACAGAATTTTCTTCTTAAATTTCCCTTATTTTTATTTAGAATATTTCTTTTATGATAAATGTTATATATATTTTTTACTTTATTATAGTTTAAAGTTTGTACAAATAGAAAAAGGATCTGCTAATATGTGCTCTTGGTTATCCGACCGTTTGTTTTGCGACATACCCCTGACTCCATGGGAGTCTGGAGTCTACTTACCTCACAGTGATTCAAAAATAATAGAACAAAGTTTAAAGAGTGGTATAATCATTTTCATCACATCACTTTACTCCAAATTATTTTTATATAGGAAACAAAGTAAAAAAATCAGAAATATCTAAATTTATGCCAAACTCCAATTTTTGTTCATAACTTTAATATTAATGAAGATACTGTAACAATCTTTTCAACAGATCTACTATATACTTTATTTGAAATTTTATGACATCAAGCAAAGTTCTGTTAATGGTCACTATTCGCGTCCAAACATCTGTGAGGTAGGCACTCTATAATTCAAAGACGAACCTGACAACTCGTACTGTATCAAAGACGGAATTACATCGCTCACTTTCCATTTTGTTGTCATTACGGTACATTTTTGCATTTTTTTATATTGCAGTAATCCCTTAACATCCGCAGTTTTAACATTCGCGAGTTTTAATTATTCGCGAACATGAAAATGCCAAAAAACTTAACATTCGCGAGAATCTGATTTGATTATTCTCGATATTTTTTATTATATCTTTCTTTTTCAGAATTTATACTGGTTAAAGATTATTTCCCCTGTGTTTTCTCAGTATGTATTTACGAATCAACTTTCAGTTGTCAATTGAAAAAGGAGCGAGTATTGTAGAAAAGTAAAATAATAACAACAGCAGAGCAGAATATTCATTGCAATGGTGATATTAGAAGTGGTAAGGTAACGTGATCTTTAATCTATTAATTTAACATGTTTAGATTCTGGTAGAGATGGAGCTGAAACTTCTCCTAGATGGAAAATAAATGAGCGGATTTCTGAAGCATTAAATATCGTGTTTTAATATTGTATTGCATACTGAGTCACTAACCTATTATCATGTCTTTGCGAATAGAGAAAGTCGAAAAAACATGCTTTTTTAGCTGTAATAATTTCTCTAGTCAGTTAATTTGAATTGTCTTTCATAAATAAATTTCATCTTTGTGAATATGTGCGTACATTTCACTTCTACATATATGTTAGGCATAACATATGATTAATAAATATATTCTTTTATTTTTTAAAAATGCTGTGCCACTCAAATTAAATTTTCATAGAACGTAACTCCTTTTTAGTGCAGGAAGATAGACTCAACATTCGCGATGTTTTCCTCGAACGTAACCCTCGCGAATCGTAAGGGGTTACTGTATGTTGAATTTTTTTTTAAATATCTCCATTTAATTTAAAGTTATCTACGTAAATGTCAGTGTTTCTCGTTCCACGAGTTACGTAAATTACGTAAATCTGAGTTTCGCTTGGAATGATCAGAAATTTAATTTTATGATAAATTAACAAAATCACAAACATTTTATTCATAATTATAAACTATGATAAACGTGGAAATTCCATTATGTAGGCAGCATTACAAAATCTTCTTATTTCAAGAAGAATGGGAATCCAAAATAATTGAAACTGGAAGATAATGTGTTCGGATCTTTCTACGAATTCCTGTATAATGACTATAAATACCATTTTATGCTGAAAACAAGTTGCAGTAAACATCAGCATCATCCATCAATACATATTGACAGGGTTTTACAAATTTGATCAAATCTGGTAGCCACCAAAAAATATCCCCCCCCCCCTCACACACACACACACACACTTTTCTTGTCATTGATTTTCAAAAAGTACAAAAGTTTATTACGAATAAATTGAGAAAAAAATGCAAGCATCGTTTAGAATTTTTAGTTACATAATTTAGAATAATACATATATTAGAAATATAATATAAAATAAGTTTTCTAGTGAAATTGAAGAGCTTGAATTTTAATAAAGTTTTACAGATTTACTTCAAATGAATTACTTATAATCCCTTATACCGGGTGTCCGAAAACTTTGGAAACGGTCGGATAACTCCAGAAATATACATCGGATTGAAAAATGGAAAACATATGTTCCATATTTTTGAAAAAATGTATTTAGTTATACCAAAGTTCCTCCCCAACTCTGCCCCCTGGGGGGAAAGGGGGCAACTTTGAAATCTTAAGTGATAACCCCTAACCTCGTTTTCATTACAGATGTAGATTCTAAGGGAAAAAATACGTATCGTAGATGACGCTCTAATCAAGTAAAATGCAGTGAGAATAGCTTCCATTGAAAAGTCTGGAAACGGTCGAATAACACCGAATACACTTCGGAAACCGAAATACACTTCGGATTGAAAAACGGAAAAATGTGTGTTCAATATTTTAGAAAAGTCTATTTAATATCAAAGTTGACATTTTTCTAAAATAATGAACACGTGTTTTTCCGTTTTTGTATCCCACACCTTTTTTGCACCCTGTATGTTATTATTCTTTAAATGTGATAGATTAATCAGTTTTAATTCTGAACACGAAAATCTGATTTGAAACTTTCAGAAAACTTGAACATTTTTTTCCATAGTACCCAATTTTAGATGACACATAGGCTGTATGACACTATTTCTTACTTTTATTGAAACCTCCCCTCCCCTCGCATTCTAATCACGTGACATGCTAGCTAGCTAGAACGGAGATGAATGACGTTTTCTGTGCATGAGATGTAAATAGACTTTTAAAATTTGTTCTTTCATTAAAAGTACGAGAGATGAAAAAGATTACTGCTTGCCGCGCACAAGTAGGGGTAGGGGTGAGAAAAATGCAATTTGTGCTCATTTCTTAGGTACCAATGAAAAAAAATCCCACAAGATTAAATAACTTGGTCTGCAGATAAAAAAAATTGGTCGCCAGTGACGACCTGACGACTGCATTTGTCAAGCCCTCTACATAGAAATTGTATAAAGTTGTTACAATTAATTTACAATTATAGAAAATGATCTATAAGTGTCTAATTTTATTATTATTTTTTTATTTTTGTATGCTATTTTAAAATAAATACGAATGCTGCACACATTATTTCCAATAGCATGATGCTATAGTGAACCTTTATAATATGTTTAACTTTTGTGGAAATCCAGGCATAGTTACGAAACTTATTATGCGAGTTAAAGTTAAGTTACGAGCCCGGACAGACGTACAGATACACAGAAGAACCAAATTCATAAACACTTTTCGTTTATATCGGAAAATGTTAATAAGTAGAATTATTAAATAACGCTGATGAAAAATGATTTTTTTTATTACTCGAAATATAATCCATTCGCAATACTGTTTCTAAGGCTAAAAGCCAAAGAATTGCTTAAAATGTTCTCTTTTCTGTGTAAAGTAAATACATTTTTCCTTTCCAATATTGTTCCCAAAGTTCATTAAAGAGAAAATATCGAATCTGTATTAACACAAAAGGAATAGCAAAAAAAAAAATCCCATAAAATATATTGATGTCAAATGTGTCCCCAACCGTTGAAAATATAAGAAACACGTAGTATAATGCTTTTGACATAGCCATTTCTTGAACGGCTTATCAATGGAATTACGTTTTCTGAAAATAAGGAAAATAATAGAACTTTAGAATTTCAGCCGAAAAGAAAATAGACATTTTACGTCCATACACCAATGTAGTATTTTGAACATAACTTCTTTTCTATTCATTTCTTTTCTTTTTCTTTCCTTTTTACATTATAACTGTGATATAGTGATTAGTGATGAGACGGGCTTACCCCGAGCACGCAAAGAGATCGGGCTCGATTTTTATACAACCCTTTGAAATTGGGCGGGCTCGGGTCAAAGTAAAAATTTTATTTATTCACAAATGTAAAAAAAGTTTTTAAAAAACAAAAAACTTTCTATTTGAAAAACAACAAAGTAGTCTATATTCTAAAAGTATTTTACAGTCCTTTAAAAATCAGTTTGAAAGGGAATTTCTGTTGATTGGTCATAAAAGAAAAAATATTCTATCTCAATCTGAAACCTTTGCACGGACAATGTCAGTAAAAAAAAAAAAAAAAGCCGTGGGATATAGCTTGCCTATCCTCTTTTTCTTTTTTGACGTTCTTTCGTCAGAATTATTGGAAGACAGAACTCATGTCTTTCTGCCATTGTTGCACAATGATATTTTAAAAGAATAAGAATTCGGAATTTTACAGATTTCTGCCAGTGATAAATAACAAATTTTCTATTTTAAACAGAAAAATCTCGATACGTTTCAATGGAGGAGTATTTACGATTAATACTTATTTCTATGTAAGTAGAGTATTTACATTCGAAAATTAATCTTGAAATAATTAAAAAATGTTATTAACAATGTTCTGCTGCGTTTTCTTTTTTTGGAATTTGGCTCGGGCGGGCTTGAGCTCTGATGATACAAATTGTTTCGCACTCGACCGCGCTCGGGGTCTGCTGATACAATTTTTTTTTTTTGGCTCGGTCGCGCTCTGATTTCAATTCGTCGGGCTTGGGCTACGAAAGAATAGCCCGAACTCTTATCTTATAGTGATCTCGGTTGAAATCAATTTCATGCATTTCGTGATTCAAAAACAGCGGGTGTTCCTAACGATCTAAAATATAAGAATACACACCCCCTCCTTCTCTTCAGTCTCAAATCATCCCAAATTTCGCAAATATGGACATGGGTATGGTTTTTGTCCAACTTTTATAAAAGTTTTACAAAATTGTCATTGTCTCATGTACAGTAATCTCACCGTTAGTATTGTAATGTCGGTTTATATTTTCTATACATAGCATTGACTGAAACATGTAAATACAGCAAGTCGACTGGGGGGGGGGACAAATTAATCGATTTTTTTTCTATTTCTTGTGCAAAATTAATTTACAAATTTTTATATAATGGAAGAATCACCCATAATGACTTCCTTTTATTTAAGAAAATAAATGTACAAAATATAAAATATGCTGATAAAAAATAGAAATTTTTAATTTTTAAGGTGTATGAGGAGAGTTCGAAAAATAACCCGCAGTTGTAGAGTGGCGCTGGTAGTTGTGTACGGAGCGCCGCCGTTGCTGCACCGGCGTGATCTCTGATTCAGAAAGCATTCAGCTGTGACAGTGTGAGCCTCGTTTTATCGCCAATTCGCTTCTTATAATCTAAATAGCATGAGTGCTGCAATAGAAAATCCCGCCAAGTGTGTGGTGCGTACTGTATAATAATATTTCTTTGGCCACAAAACGTTTCAGCATCAAACATTAATCGTCAGTTCAACTCATCGTTGTCATGATGATGACAACGATGAGCTTCCTCACAGTGCTCGGAAAACTCACGAACTTTTGAATCAATTTAAATGGAATGTTTTTGATCATCCACCTTACAGTCCGGACTTGGCACCGAATGACGCCCCGTTCACTCACACGAAGAAGTGACTTGCGTCGCAGCACTTCGATGATGATGATGAATTTAAAATGCTGTGAAAGGCTCGCTACGTACCCAGGTGGTCAAATTTTAGGATGTATATAATAAAACATTTTTTTTCTATGCGGGTTTTTTATTTACAGCCAAACGCAGGTTACTTCCAAACCGCCCTCGTATTTTTGAATTCTAATACATGAAATACGCTTATAGAAGCGTTACAAATATTCTAATTGTAATATTATTCTACAAAAATAATTTTTATACTGAAAATTAAAACAAGCTTCAAGGGATTGCTTCGTGTTTTTGTGGCAACCCGGTATTGTTATCAAATTAATGACCTGCACGAGTCGAGTTATACTCGACCTGAATCCGAAAGTTTTATTTCAAGTGAACCTGACAACAGATCCGAAACTGACGCAGTTCAACCGTAAACCCGAAATGAAAGAAATTAATCTACATTTTAATGCAGTTATGAAAAAAATACTCTGTAAACATAAGCTCTGTTAATATCAAATTTATCTTTTATGTAGAAAAAATATAGAAGTAAAATATGGTTAAAATAAAACACTTCTTTCTAAGCATTCAATATTTATCTAAAAAATCACACCTAATTTCATGACTTCAGTTCATGTTGTTACAAAAATTTAACTGTACAATATGTTACTTCAGGGTAGTCTCCGATTAAGGAAAATCTATTCCTTTGATTTACCCTTAGTGGAAAGCGCAAACTAATTATTTTATTTTAAATATATATAATTTTTGCTTTATTTCCTTTTTTAAGATATGACAACATGAAAGAAAAAACGCATTATAATTGTTTTATCATAATTTAATTAATATTAAACAATTGATACAAGAGTATCTAAAAATATATATCACACTTTATTATTTATATGTTTATTTTATTTTTTACTTTTTAGTGTTGAAAATGTTTCATTGTTGCAGTTTCACAGCCACTGATCTTGTATTAGCAAGCGTAGTTTGGCGCATAATTAACTCCATAGCTGTTGTAACTGGTATACAGCTTTAGCCATAAAGAATATTTGTCGATTTATCACCTATACCCGGTTACAGGAAAAATGCTTTAAATTTAATTTGTAAAAATATTAAAATATTGTAATGACATCAGAAACACACCTGTGTACATATATATATATTTTTAATAATTCTAGCATTATAAGGAAATAGATGAAAAATCAATTAAAAAATTTTATTTTTCCATGTATGAACAAAGTGAAATGAAATAAAAGAGTGTAAAAATGAACATACATATGTTCATTTATATTCAAATATATAGTTTTTCTTTTAATTTTAAATAATATTGTGAAGTTTCTTTTGTAGAAACGGATTTCGAAACCCGTCCCGCAAAAATGAAAAACGAACCCGAAATAAATAGAGTCTAACAGACTCCGCATTGATAAACATCAATACCAACCTAACTCGAGCTGAATCGCGGATCGTGTAGCGATAAAATCGGGTTATCCAATTTTTTGCAGGACCCCAATCCAAAATCCATTTAAATATCATTTTTGCCAATATTGTTTAGTTTCATGTGAAGTAGACGATGATATATGAAAATTTCTAGGTGACCCTGTACAAAACTAGACGGTATCGTACGGTGACTATTTTTAAGACGTAATATACAATGTACTTTAACACCACCTCCAAAGCGCAAGAAGATTGGTCAATTTTTACTAAAGTTAAAGCTCATAAAGTCAAAATTAGACATGAAAACAGACAGACAAACATATCATCTTTAGATTTTAATGATATTGAAACGGGACCATCTGAGGACCGAGATCTTTCCAAAAAAGTATAAAAATCGGACCACCCGTCCAAGAGTTATGCGTGGACATACAAAACAAATTATACAAATGAATTGTATAATTTCTTTCGATGGAAGTCTTTTAAAAAGCTTGCTAGAGTTCTATAAAGACGAAAATGGGCATAGAAAAGTTGAAAAATTAAAGTTTTTTTTCCTTCTAATATTGCATCCATAGTTTCTTAATAAATTAAATATTGAACAGTATTAATACAAACAGCAATAACATAAATATTTGTGGGGTGGGGTGAAAGAGTGGTGTTGTATATTAAATAACAGTTAACGAGCGAAAAAGTAAAAAAAAATATATTGAAAAAATATTCGGCTTAAAATAAAAATATTTCTCAAACTGTTGAAAACTTTAGAAAGAAGTGTAATGCTTTTGACATAATCTGCTCTTCAACTGCTTATCAAGGAAATTAAATTTTCTAAAAATAATAGAATTTGAAAGCTTTAGCTAAAAAGAAAATTGACATTTTCTGTCCACACACGAAGAAAAAAAACTGACAATTTCAGTCTCCTCTCTCCAGGGAAAGAAATCAATATGAACGAAGAGTAAAAGATACTTTTAAGTAAAATTAAATTTTAGTGTGTTAATAATGAAATAATGAAAACGCTTGAGTTTTATTTTCGAATAGCTGCATAGCAACCCGATGTTTTGTATTTGCATTGTATGATATCGTTCGATGTTTTGGGAGAGAAAAATATATATAATTTTCTTCTACATTAAAGAAAAAATATTTATAATATTAGTTTTATTATTATTTTTTTAGTTATAAGTAAGAAATTATATTTAAAATGCAGTTTAACTGAAAATTAACGTGATTTTGATGCAATTATAACAGAGTATCTTTATAAAAGTATGGCGACAAAGGGGTAAACAGAAAATGAAAAATTAATTAGTCGTGAGGATTTTAGATAAAAACTCAGAGAGCTGGCCTTTATAGTTGACCCCTATTTATCCTAGTGCCTAAATCGTCTCTAAAAACATGGTCAAACAGGTTATTTAACATCGCAGAAGTTCAAAGACTATTTCTGAAACATTTCTGTTGATATAAAAATAGCAAATCAAACCTTTGTGCTAGTGCTGTTGATCGCGATTACTCCTCCAATATTATAGATTCTATTTATAAGAAATCGACGAAACCCGTCTATTCTGGTAAGAATTTTAACATTCTTTATCTATACCTGATTACTTTAGTATTAGTTATGCAGCCTTTCATTTAAGCCTATTCTAGACAAAAAGACGGGCAGACAAATAAAATAATAATGTTATTTCCGACATTATGTTGTTTAAACAGTCGAATGCTCTTATAAATAGATTTTTTCCTGAAAACCACAAACAGACGTTCTAATTTTCCATATAAGTGTAGATTAAAGGTTCAGTATCTTGAAAATAAGTTTTTAACAAATATATTTCAGTATATGACAGGGTCCGTAGAGGTGCTTATTTTTAGGTGCCAATATTTCTGAATACTAACCTCTACTTTATTAAATCAATGAATTCTGAGATTAAATAAGGAAAAAAATTCATAAATAGTGGCTATTCATAAATAGTGCTCAAAAATAAGCACCTCTACGCACCGTGTCAAGTAAGCATACATTAAAATTAATACAGCCGAATAAAATTTTAGTTTTTACTTCAAGCTTAAATGCCAATCTTTAAATACGAATATGAAATATCAATTTAATATATTTCAGTATATGACAATAAATATGAAAATTCAATAAATATGAAATATCAATATAAATTGATATTAAAATGATCAAAATTGATATTAAAATGATCAAAATTGATATTATGTGTCTAGTCATTTTTTCTGCCTTTTAGCATGAAAATTATATTTTCTAAAAATAATAAAACTTTAAATATTTATCGAAAAAGAATGTTGGCATTTTCTACCCGTACACAAAGAGAAAAGTGATAATTTTTTCCTAGATATGTTCAGTGAAACAAATTAATAAGTATGAAATGTAAATTGACCTTTTTATATAAAACTAGGTCCATATCTATATTATAAAGGACAAACTTGTCCGTGCGTAACGCTGACGTCATTTTGATGTTGGCAGCACCAGACGGTTAAATTTCGTTTCTACTGCAATTTTTTAAACTTCTAAACATCACAGATTTTCAATTTTTACACAGGGAAAAAAAGTACTTTCAAACGCAATTTGTTTAAAAAAAGTATCACAATTTGTTTGAAAGCTGTATCACAATTTGTTTAAAAACTGTATCGCAATTTGTTTGAAAACTGTATCGAAATTTACTCATTTTTTATAGTTTTTAAAATAATTTTCAAGCATGTTTTTTTTTTTTTTTTTAACTATCTCTATTTCAAGCAGACGATTACGAAAGATAAATCCGTTTGTACTTAAAATAATATAAATTGTTCAGCATTTGTTTCCAGCCTATATATCGCGAAAGTATAGCTTTTAATAAATTTCAAAATTTTATTTGAATTTATAATCGCTATTTTTCATGTAAAAATGATTTTTGTTGTTGTTAGTGGGCAATATAAAAAAGATACATTAAATGTAAAAGATCTATAAGTGTTTTCAATAATAATAATAATAATAATAAAAGGTTTTCACCTGTATTCTGTAGCCCGGTTTGGATCGTCTAGTTTCTTTAAAATACAAGGTCAGATTCATCATTTCGTTTGGAAAAATGAACAAGCGCAGCGGGCGTAGCCTGCTCGCTATTAACTATATAAGTCATTATTATTTCAAGCAAAATAAATTTATTTACTTAAAACAAACGTAAATGTCTCAAACAAAAACCCCAAAGAATTTGAAACTTGATATAAATAAAAATTCTGAACATATACCAATATTTTTTTCATAATATAGTGAAAGCTTCTTCTTCTTCTTCTTCTTCTTTTTTTTTTTAAACATTTGTGAAATATTTTCTAATTAATTCATTTGAATATCCAATCACAGTTTTAGTTGCAACTGTAACTTGTAAAAATGCATTTCATTGGATGATATAAACATTTTCTAACAACCAAAATACCAAAATTAATAATAGGCGTGTTATTTTTTTTTACCTTCTTTTTATTTATTTATTTATTTATTTATTTATTTGTAGCTTTAAGTATTCTATATACACAAAATCATATTTTAATAGTTAGAAATATATATTGAAAAGTGAAAGGGCAAATTTGGAGCTATAGGAAGTAGAGTCTTACCAAGTAAACAGTAAAACAAGTGGGTAAGTGTGATCGAAGATCGCACAAAGGGTTTCGTTAAATATTCCTTTCAAAACACTTTATCCTTTCTTTAATAAATCCAAATAAATTTCATTTAGCAACAAAAAAAGTCATGTTTTTTATAAAGTAAAAATTCATTGGTCTATTTTTTCATTTTTCCGAATATCTAAACCGGCCCGATAGCGGGAGAAGCCCGCTATTATACTCTGTCATAATAATATCTGTCATGTGGACTAAATGCGATATTAAAAAAAATAGAAATTTCAAAGTTATACATGTTGTACACTTTCAAAATGTTAAAATATGCGAATATTTCCATAATCGGGTTTTTATCATGATTCAATACGTTCCTCAAACTCATATATTTACTATTCTCTATTACTCATATTGATACTCGCTTTGTATTATTCTCGAACATTTGAAAAATCCGTTAAACTTCCAATATGACGTCAGATTAATTTTCTTTTGAATTCTCTAATGACGTGATATTAATCTGCTTACTGTACACACACATACTCATACTCCTTGTGTTATTGAGAAATCTTTGAAAATTTCCGTTTTATTACCAATATGACGTCATATTAATCTTTTTTTTTCAATTGGTGAAACTTTTTATTTCATTTTCATTTTTCACGTAATAATCTTTCAATAGAAAATTAATTATTGTAGAAAGAATCTTATTGTGGATTTTTAATTGTTGGCAACTGCTATAACGAAAAATGTTTAAATTTAATAGGAAAAGGCTGTTAGAATTTTGGTTTTATATCTCTATCTATTAAAATAATACGATTTATTCAAATTTTAATATTTTGAGCTTCATAGTAGGTATTTAGCTATAAGTACACAAATTTTCATGCCTGTAAGTTATATAGTTTCTGAGAACGGCTCTGTGACGGACGGACAGACAACGGTGCGGGAGTAATAGGGTTTCGTGAGATGTACGAAACCCTAAAATATAATAATAATAAGAATTTTTTTTTTTTTTTCAAAATAAGTTGACATCAATTTTCCCCATCTTTTTGAAAATTAAATTAATCGTCACATATTTTTCTTGGGAAATACGAAGGATTTTTTGAAGGATTGGTAAACTGGCTATTTTTTTTTCCATTGAAGTTGGCAATATATTTTTCAAATTAATTTTATAAAATGATTTCGAAGCATTATTTTGCTAAGGATAATTACTTTTTAAGAGTTTCAAAAATCTATAGAGTCCCTTTTGATCGTACAACACAACCTTCGGTACTTGATGGACAATCATCAGTTTAATTTTCACTGTCGTCTGCCTCCTCTTCATTGAGTTCAGACGAAAGTTTTCATCCAAATTCTAGTTTTTCAATAGAGATTTTTTTTTCCTTGCCAACTCAACATTCGTAAAACTGAAATGACTATTCTTTATAAGCCTTCCAAAAACTCGTTAATTTGAAAAATTCGTTAATATGAACTTCGTTAAAGTGAATATATTTATAATGTGAAAGCATAGCATGTATTTTAACAATCTAAAAAATAGTCGTTAAACTGAAAAAATCGTTAAAGGGATAGTCGTTGCAATGAGATTCTACTATATTTTTAAACACTTCACATTTCTTTAAAAGAAAATCCCGAAAATGCCTTAACTTTCAGGGCATCAAAGTTGTGTTTACCTTTTAAAGTTTCACAATTTGGAACGTAACTGGTATTGAAAAAATATATTTCAGCATGTAATAAACAAGTAATGTAAATAATGAAGCAAAAATACAAATTTAGATTTTATTTCAAGCTTAGTTGCATAAATATAAATTATCATAATTAGCTATTCCATGATGAAAATTTATATTAAATGTTTTCACACATATATTTCTTCAACTTTTGATCAAGGGAATTAAATTTTATAAAAATAATAGAACTTCAAAAATTATCCAAAAATAAAATTGGCATTTTATATCAATAAACACAGAAAATATTGACAGTTTTTCCTTAAGACATCTGCAGTGAAATAAATCAACAAGATTAAATTGTAAAAATATGTTATAAGTAAAATTAAATTTTATTGTTGATGCTGAAAGAAGAAATAGTTTCCTTGAATTTGATTTTCGTTTAAACATTCATTATTTTAAATATAAATGGTATTGGAAAAAAAATATTCAATGTATAGAAAACAAACAAAATTAATTGCCATACTTGTTATTTACGAAATTTACAGTCAGAAAAAAGACTATCAGGCTTTGGTACAGAAAGACAGGCTAATCGAAGTCTTAACTAATTTTCATTTACGTTGTAATAAGTAAAATCCTTGACTAATACAGTAGCCATTCGTTATATCGTGCCTCGTTACATCGTTCATTTGGATATAACGTGATTTTTAAGTGTCGCCGAAAAATAGTAAGCTGTATACTTTTTACATATAATTCGAATAAAAATGTGTAATTTTAGTAAGATTTTACTAAGATATTTCTAATATGCGTATAAACTAATATTTTGGAGACTGTGATGGTGTAATTAATAATTAATTGAAATGTGATTCATAAAAAAAATCTTTAATATTCCTCCCTTCTCAATTGAGTTCTGTTTAAGAGTGCCGCTAAATTTTCAACATGGATTACATCAAGTAACCATTACATCTACTTGAATAGACACTATAGTATCGTACACTCCGGGCAAACAGACTATCAGACTTTGGTGTAGAAAGACAGGCTAATCGAAGTCTTAACTACTTTTCATTTACGTTGTAATAAGTAGAATCCTTGACTAATACAGTAACCATTCGTTATATCGTGCCTCGCTACATCGTTCATTTGGATATAACGTGATTTTTAAGTGTCGTCGAAAAATAGTAAGCTCTATACTTTTTACATATAATTCGAATAAAAAAGTGTAATTTTACTAAGATTTTACTAAGATATTTATAATATGCGTAAAAACTAATATTTTGGAGACTGTGATGGCGTAATTAATAATTAATTGAAATGGGATTCATTAAAAAAATTTTCTAATATTCCTCCCTTCTCAATTCTGTTCTGTTTAAGAGTGCCACTAAATTTTCAACATGGATTACATCAAGTAACCATTACATCTACTTGAATAGACACTATAGTATCGTACACTCTAATAAAACCTCTTGATCTGAAATTTTAAAGACATTTATGTTTTCATAAAATCTTAAACACTTAAAAGACTCTGCAGAGCACATCAAACACAAGGAGTATAAATGGAGACAACGAGAGGCCACTAGTATAGTAGACAAAATGTCTGACTGATTCAATGGAGAAAATTTCTCCATATGAAGTGAGAGGTCTCAAGCCGAGATCCGTGTAGCCGAGATCAGTGTCAAGCCGAGATCAGTGTCCAAACCCGAATCCCTCTTGACTATTTACGTCTCGACATGACTCAACGAAATCTGGAACTGTACTAATTCTGAAACTATCCGTATAAATGCGTAAATGTCCGTTTAAGCTGTAAATAAACGTGCTTGTAGGAAACTATCCATTCTTGTGTATCTACTACGCCACAAGTTAAATATAAAACGATTTCTCAAGTTTTAAATGCCCTCGGTTATATCGCGCATTAGGTATATCGTGTTTGTTTTCTTGTTTCCCGGTGTGCACGATATAACGAGCGATTACTGCACTAATATGACATAATTCGTATTCGTATTGCATTAATATTCTTTAAAATAGTGTTAAACTACTATAAACCAAACTGTATTAAAATAAGTGTTTTCCGTTGTAAAACCATAATTTTAAAAAATCTCCTTCTGATATTGTTTTCTTGAGTTAGGGTTAACAGACTCCTGTCTTAAAGAAAAGGAACAATTTTTATTGACACTAGTTTTTTTTTTTTTTTTTAAATATCAAACTACTTTTATTTTCCAGATCTTACTGCACTATGTTGAATGCGTCATTAATGTATTTTTTAAAGATAAAAAAAAACATTAATTAATTGTTATAATTGTTATTTCCCTACTGTATTTATATTACATTATTTTAATAACACTGTTTATTTAATTTTGCAGTCACATTTTTGTAGCAAAAAGTGCATCAGAGTTTTTTTAAGAAAGTTTAAAAGATAAACTGTAAAAAATTCTTGAAACTATAAAAGTAAGATATGTTTTCTAAAAAAAAAACATAAGAAATCCCCGTGCAGGAAAGGTTTAAGCGTACGCTGTACAATAAGTCCGAAAACGTACAACATACGGGGAAAACGTACAACATACGGGGAAAACGTACAATATGACAACTCTACCTCGGATCCTTAATGAAAAAATATTGGTAGTTACGTATTATCCATGCAAGGTCAAATACACAATACGTAAGCACCAAAATATTTAATGTATATTAACGCAAAAGCAATAACACAATTACTCACCACAATTTATATAACAAGAGTTTGTTGTTATTTTTGTATAATTTAAAAAGCAAAAAAAAAAAAAAAAAAAAGAAAAGAAAAGAAAAAATCCCATAAAAGAAAACGATCTTAAATAAAAACACTTTGCGAAACACCGAAAGTTTAGAAACTAGTATAATGTTTTTGACAGAACAATTTCTCGAACTGCTTATCAAGATAATTAAATTTTCTTAAAATAACAGAAATTGAAAGCTTTATTCATAAAAAATTACATTGTGTGTCCGTAACGAAAAGAAAGAGACAATTTATGGCCAGTTATAGAAATAAGTAAGAATGAAGTGTAATAACAATTATCTTATGTAAAATTAATGTTGACATGGAAATATAATAGTTATTCGAATTATATTTACTCTATATTTTCAGTATTTTGAATGTAATTTTCTAGTGGTAAAACAAAACTGAGCAATTTTTTATTGCTAATATTTTGGAGAATATTCTCAGTACTGTCATCAAATATTCTCCCAACATGGTTCTCATAGTTTGCAAATATTGCACCAGTATTGGTAAGAAATATCTCATCATATCATTGGCAATATTTTCAAAGTAAAGCCGATAGCTTTGTAATATTGGTGTTTCACTGTAATTATTATTTCAAATGCATAAGCTTATATTTCTGTAATAGTAGCATTTCATTGCACATATTTCCAATATAAAACCAATATTTAAACAATATTGGAATTTTAACTGGAAGTGTTTATGATGAATGCAATACTGAAGCAATATTGGGCTCCAATATAACCAATATTGTTTTGCTTTTACATCATTTAGTGAGTGAAATATTTTTCATAAAACATAGCGATTTTAAATAAAAGTTGTTTACAAACGTTGAAAGTACTAGGTACAGGCATAATGCTTTTGACTGAGGCATTTCTTTAGCTGTTTATTAAAAGAATTAAGTTTACTGAAAATAATAAAAATAATAGAACTTCAAAGCTTTAGCCATATAGAAAATCGACATTTTATGTCTATACACTTAAAGAAAATCAATATTTTATATCTCTACGCATCCTGAAAAAGAAGTCATCCAGTTAAAAAGAATAAAAATATTTCTCTTAAAACATTTTAGACCGGCAGTGTTAGCTCAATTTGATTTAAAATATTTACCAGATATTTTTAACAGAAACATTTATTTTATTAAATGACACAACACACGCACTCTACGTTTCCAAAGATGGTGGGGGACCATTCGTTTGGAAATATTTTCGTTTAAAATCATACAAATTTGAGGTTCACTCAAAAAAAGTAACTGGAGCGGGCGTAAAACGCCCGGTGTACGCTGCTGACAGCAGTGCCACTCCCCCCAATTCTAGGTTCATTTTGATAGTTTTGATTTAAAAATATAAAACCATACAAATTCGAGTATGTACGCTGCTGAAGTCAGTGATGCTCCCAGCATTAGGTTCGTATGGATAGATGTTCGTTTAAAAACATAAAATCATTCACCATTGATTTTAGGTATATTTAAGGTTATTATCAAGGGCCCCGGGCAACGCTGGGCGGGTCAGCCAGTTCATAATAAAAAGAAATTAATTTAGGGGGCCGTAAAGAGTTTTCGATAATGAAACAGCAATAAATTTTAAAATTTTCAATGCTAAATTCAAATTTTTAAATATGACAAATCATAACACCTTGTAATTATACATTTCTTTTTAATTGCTAAAAGGTGCAAAATAAAAATATTATAAACAGTAAAATAGGTTTTATTAGACTGTTGATATATGTTTCATCTCAATCTGAGCCATTATCAAAACAAACAAAAACTAGTCGTTGCGGGCCACCGTAATATTTACCCATCATGGATAAGCATAATATAAAATATGAAAATAAAACATGTGTAAACTATCTATAAAATTCATTGCAATTCGAATAAAATCGTGGCTTGATGACGTCATAAACTTTAAATGCTCTATTACTGAATTGCGTAAAAGAAACATCCTTATAACTCCGAAATTGATAATCATATTAACTAACGGTTTACTCCGTCGGATTAAGCGTCTCATTTCCCATAAAATATATCTTTGAATTGAAATTTGAATGAAATACAGGATCAGCAAAAATCGAAGAGTGTGGCAAATGGGATTACAAATATCTCGGCAACAAACTATCCGATCGACTTCATTCATTATGCAAAATTTGTTTTTTTTTATTGTATTTTATATTTACTCCTTAACAATTTCGAAAGTTTTTATGTACCTTTTATCAGAACGAATATTTCGAGAGTCCGAAAAAAATAGTTCCGGATAATCGAGGTTATTGAAATTCAATAAGCTTCTTTCCATTATTACATACTAAGCACATACCAAATTTCAGGTCTCTATCTCAATTTGCTCGGGAGATAGAGCGTTTACAGGCACACACACAGACACACAGACAGACGGACGGCAATTTTTTTTTTCTAAAAATATGTTTTCGGAATCTCCAGTGTCTGAAACGTGTAAATCCATCAAAAATTTTCTTTCGATTTTCAAAACGACTACAAGACTTACCCTAAACTACGTATGATGGGTAAGTAATATTCTATAAATGCACGGTCTATGAAATTATTTGAAACGCAATCATTTATTTTTCACGTACTTATTAAAAATTATGCACGTTATTTTTGTTTTTTACTTGGTTGTTTATTTCCATATTTATAACCATGGAGCAAATAAACCTGAAAACAAATTTGATTCTCAAAAGTATAAACTTTGTACTCATCAGTATTATCCAAGCTTTTTTGAAAAACTAAAATACAGCCTTAAACGTTTCAATATCTGTTTAATAGCCAAACTTCCTCAGAAATTAAGGAATACCATTTGCAGTAAAATTGACCCAATTAATTTGGAGAATTATTCAGGGGTATATGAAATACTATTTATTAAAAAAGACGGATCAAAGAATTACTATATTGGCATGACAAGCAGGAAATTTAGTTACAGAAAAAGGAGCATATAGCTGATATTAAGTATAATAAAAAAAACCACAGCTTTGACAAGATTATATCAAGAAGAAACCATCCAAATAAATTTCAATGAAAGTAAAATAATTTTCCCCTGCAATCTTTACTATAAATCTACTATAAGAAAAACCATAGAGATTGTAACACTGAAAAATACAATATGTAACGATGCATCATCATTTAATTTACCAAAATTGTGGCCCGAGTTACTCCAGGGTTACAAATATGGAAATAAACATCCAAGTAAAAAAATTAAATAACGTGCATAATTTTTAATATGTACTCAAAAGATTAAATGATTGCGTTTCAAATAACTTCATAGACCTTGCATTTAGAGCATGTTTTTGTTTGTTTTGATAATGGCTTAGATTGATCTGAAACATATGTTAACAGTCTAATAAAACCTGTTTTACTGTTTATAATATTTTTATTTTACACCTTTTAAAAATGAAAAAGAACTAAAGTTTTATTTTATGTTTCAATTCTAGAGAAATTTTTTTTATTTTGGAGCCATTGAAAAATTTAGGAATTACGAAGATATAAGTTTAAATCTCCTATTGTTAAATTAATTTCGCGAAATTCCGTGTTAACCTATAGGGTAATTTAAACAGGTCATTACTCTTTATTTAATATAATTGTCGAAATACAGTTTTCACCACCAGAAAGAAGACGTTCGATGCTGATGTATACTGCGTCTTCAAAAATTATTTTCCTGTTAATTATTTAATTATTATTTTTTAATTATATGTGAAACATGAAATTACTATCAAATTAATTTATTAATTATAACCTATGAATTTTTTTTAAATAAATTAATTTCCAGAAGATTCTAATATGCGAATATAAAACTTCAGCTCGATCCGATAAGTAGTTTTTGAGTTATGCTTAAAAGAAAATTGTTAGCACAAGAGTTTGGGGGATTATATAGCCATTTATAAAGAAATCTTGTTTTTTTTTTTTTTTTTTAATAAATGAGTCCCCACTTCCAAAACACGTTATTCCTAATAGTTTTTTTTTTTTTTTTTTTTTTTTTTTTTTGTAAAATATTAAAATTTTAGCCATATACACACATTTCAGAAGTCAAACAGTTCAAAATATTGTTATTTTTCACTTAAAATCAAGTTAAGAACTAGGTACAGTTCCGGAACTCGTCACGTCCATAGCACCAACAGTTCCAATACTTCGGTATGTCCACCACCTCATTACTGGACCAAAAGTCGTTATGCCCTAGTGCCGTTCACTGTTTACTTAGTCAATCAATTTCATTTTCCAGACAGCAACCCAAAGAATGTTATGCAGCTGGTGTTGGGGCACTGATAAAACGGTGATATAAGTGCATAAATATTGGTGGAGAATATGTTGAGAAATAAAAATAGTTTTGAAGTGAATATAGTTGTAAGTTATTTAATTAGTAAGTTATTATTTATAGTTGTAAGTTATTATTTAATTATCTTTTGTGACTTACTTAATGACTTTCCCTCGTATTAGCAACAAATATAGTGCTTTTGACATAACCATTTCTTGAACTGCTTTTCAAGGAAATTAACTTTTCTAAAAATAATAGAAATTATGGAACTTTAAACCTTTAATTGAAAAGAAAATTGTCATTTTATGTCCATACTCAAGGAGAAAACTGACAATTTCTGTTTACACTCTCCAGTGTAAGGAATCAATCAGAAGGATTAGTAAACTGATCTCTTTAAGTAAAACTACATTTTATTGTTGACGCTGAAATAAAATAGCTTACAGGAATTTTATTTTCGTTTAAATTTTCCCTATTTTGAACATAATTGGTGTTGAAAAGAAATAATCTCCTATATAAAGAGGAGGAAAGCACATTTTAGTTTTTTCACTTTTAAAAGTTGAATACCAAGTTTTAGACATATTTACCTTTTGTGATTATAGTTTTTTTTTAAATATTTCAAATTTTTATTCATTTGTTGCAATTATTATTTCATTATTACCAGCAACATCTAAAACTTGACGTGGTTATTAATATCAGAAACATACTATTTATTTTATCATGCAAAAAGTCATGCAGTAAAAAAATGAGTAGTAGAATATATGAATACAGTAATACGATAACTATGCTACTGGAATTGCATACACATAAATAATCATAAATTATTATTCCATGTTGAAAATTTGTATTACATGGATACAATAGAAGTTATAGAAATCCATACGATGAGGGTGTGAAGAAATGCTCATTTTTGAATACCACTATTTCCGAATAGGAGTCTTCGCCTTCTGCGATTAAGGAGAAGATTGCTATTCAGAAATAGTGAGACTCAAAAATAGGTACTTTTAAGTACTTGTGGCTATATCAGAAAAATGGTACTTGCCTGTATTAAAACGGCTATATCAGAAAATAATTCAAACACATCGAAAAATAAAAGAAAAATTATATTACTAATTTTATTTAAAGTCAAATTTCCCCCCCCCCAAAAAAAGAAAGAAAGAAAAGAAAAAGAAACACTGTTTTAATGAGAGATAATATTATAAAGCGAAAATGTTTAATTTAAACATTAAACGAACGTTTGTAGCGCTTAAAAATTTTTTCAATGTAATATATTGAATTTAAATGAATATTTAGCAATTTATCTTTTGCATCACATTTGCATAAAATCTAGCGACTATAAACAATTTAAATAAACAAAACTTGCCTGTGTAATGGTACTTGCCTGTAAGTAAAAGATTTTCAATGAACAAAATTTAAGTTTTAAGATTGATATTGAAATAATACAATATCATAAATTTTATTCTCGTTTAAAATTTCAGTGTATAATAATCAGGGAAAGTAATCAACAAAGAAGAGGTAATTGTATGGTAAGTGGAAATTTTCACAAGTTGTAAGGGATTTTTGTCTCTATGTGTGTATTTTACGATACTTTAAAAAACTTTTGAGCTACGAATTGTTTTGGAAATAAATCTCGTAAATTTCGAAGTGTAACTATTGTGCCGTTTTAAAAGGTTTTGTTTATTTAAATTGTTTATAGTCGCTAGATTTTATGCAAATGTGATGCAAAAGATAAATTGCCAAATATTCATTTAAATTCAATTTTCTTTTCTTTTCTTTTTTTTTTTTTTTTTTTTTTTTTTTTGGGGGGGGGGGGGGGGGGGAGGGATTTTAAATAAAATTTGTAATAGAATTTTTTCTTTTATTTTTCGATGTGTTTGAATTATTTTCTGATATAACCGTGTTTTAATTCTTTCTCCAACGATAATGGTCGCCAAAAATATGACCAATGGTAACCTTTTCGTCCAGGATAAGAGAACTTTCCATCATAATGCTATAATTAATCTACGTAGAACGATATGTTATATACTAAAACCTTCCCTTAAAAAGCATCTATCGAACAGTGCTAACAGTCTAAAAATTTATATATCTAACAGTTCCATCAAAATTCATTCATCAGAATACGAGTTATAAGCAGTCGGAACGAAATTTACATTTGTATTTAATCATATAGTAGATGTAGATTATAAAGAAAAAGAAATGTTTCATCTCTACATCTGTTTACTAATTTGTTACGATATATATTTTTTCCATTGAAGAAAAAAAAAGTTTTCGGTACTAGAACGCATGAAATTCTGAAAATCACAAATTAATTTTAATACAAAATTATGACAATATAAACTAGTCGTTGGGGGCCACCGTAATACTTACCCATCATGGATATGCATAATGTAAAATATTAAAATAAAAATGTGTAAATTACTTATAAAATGCATTGCAATTCAAATAAAATCGTGGCTTGATGATGTCATAAACTTTAAAGGCTTGATTACTGAATTGCTTGAAAGAGGTTTTTCCTTATAACTCCAAAAATAATAATCCTATTAACTAGCGGTTTATTGCATCTGATTAAGCATCAAATTTCCAATTAAAATACATCTTTAAAGTGAAATTTGGATGAAATACAGGGTCATGAAAAATCAAAGAGTGAGGAAAATAGGATTCCAAATATCTTGGCAACTCATTATCCGATCGATTTCATGCTTTATGCAAAATTTATGTTTTTGTATTGTCTTTTATATTCATTTCTTAAAATAAACAATTTCGAAAATTTTTATATACCTTTTATCAGAACGAATATTTCGAGAGTCCGAAAAAAATAGTTCCGGTTAATCGAGGTTATTGAAATGAAATAGGCTTCTTCCCATTATTACATACTAAGTACATACCAAATTGCAAGTCTCTATCTCAATTTTTTCGGGATATAGAGCGTTTAGACACACAGACAGACACACAGACGGACGGCAAATTCTTTTTTCTAAAAATATGTTTTTCGGAATCTCCAGTGTCTGAAACGTGTAAATCCGTCAAATTTTTTTTTTTCGATTTTCAAAACGATTACAAGACTTACCCTATACTACGTATGATGGGTAAGTAAAAGCGTAATTTTTTTCTCTTATTTTTACATTATATATAAAGGCTATTAGACCTATCGTTTTCGTTAAGAAAATACTATTTATCTCTCAATACAACTTTGAATTTATTTAAAACATTTTATTAAACCTTGAGCCAAAGAAAACTAATCCAATTTCTTATCAGATAAAAAAGAGCAAAGAAGTTTACCAAGATAAGAGAAAAAACAAAACAAAACAAAACATGTTTTTGTGTTCCCTAGGCATTTATCCTATTTGGAATAGTCTTTAGTGGCCATTTTTTCTTTTTAGGGAAGCAGATTATCTCATATATTTTGCTAAAACCATGGAATCTTTGCATTGCTTTTCCTAAATTGTTAAGCAATATTTTTTTATTACATGCCAAGATTTTATGCGTTAAGGAAATTAAAATTTAGAAATATTGTTGTATAAATTTTATTCAACTATATATAAAGAAGGAAAATGTTCTTTAGAAGAAAATGGAGAAAATATTTTGTAGAGATTTAAACTTATATTATAGATCTAGTTCGATTTTTAATTTTTAACTTAATGATATTAGTTAGCTGCTAAATAATGTATGGGCTAATTACATATACATACTGGTAAACGTTCTCTTATAATACAATTATCCTTCAAAATTATTATCCAATCACAATTTTGGTGACGATTTATATTGCCATATGAATACTTCATACGGTTAGTGAGATAGGCAGTTATCGTGGAATAGTACGAGAAAAAATCTCGTATAATTAAAACTCGTTTAATTAAAACCTTTATAATATTCTTAAAGCCAAATCTACACTTTTCTTTTAAAAACTAGATTTACAGATTATCAAGCCTGTGATGCAGAATATGATTATTCTTTTAAGTGTATATACAACTTTTTTTTATTTATTTTTTTTAAATTTACTAAATCTTTAGTCAGTTCATTTATCCAATTTCTTATTCAGAGAAAAAAGAAGGAAAAGAAGTTTACCAAGATAATATGAAACATAAGCATTCATCCTACTTTCTTTAGTGGCCATTTTTTCTCTTTGGGGAAGAAGATTATCTCATGTATTGTACTAAGATCCGGAGAATCTGACTTATTCGTGTTGCTTTCCAAAATGTTAAGCAACATTTTTTGGTCGTGGACCAAGAGAAGGAAACTAAAATATAAAAGATTGTTGTTATCGATTTTAATCAACCATACATAAAGAAGGAATATTTTCTTTCGTTGGATAAAATGAAGAAATAATATTATAGAGATTTAATAATTACAGTATGGAATTAGTTACAAATTTAATCATCATATTAATGATACTAGTTATACTAATAAATGAACTAGTTTTGAGTGGTTATTCTTTTTTCTCTTTGGGGAAGAATATTGTCCCATATATTTTGCTAAAACTGTGGAATCTAACTAGCTTGTATTGTTTTCTGCTAAACTGCCATATTAAGTCTAAGTGGTAGCCACAATGTTCTTTCAGTTTTTGCAATAGTTATTTACATTGATCTAAATTTTAAAAAAAATTGATGTACCTCTAAAATTTCAGGAATAAATCTTGGGGACGGTAAGACTACTAAAAAAGCCACAATGCTTGAAATTGAGATATAAATGCTGATTTAAATTCTGCAGAAAATTTCCCGTCAAAGAACTACAGCCATTTCTTCTCTGACATAGTTCTGTATGAGACAAAAGCTGAAAAAGACTCTGTGGCTGCATCTGGAGGGATTTTTTGCATAATTTTAGCAAGAGAGGCGGTAAGAAATCTAAAATCTCGAGAAAGATTACAGAATATAATAATAATCTTCAAAATGTGTGCAGCCTAATTTTTGTTACATATTTACATAAACCAATTGTTCCAGTTTCGTTAAAAAATTAAACGCAACTACTTTTCTTGAAACCATTTTATACCGATAGCTCCAAACTTAAAATTCTGCAGCAGGGACAAGAGACGAAAGGAAATTAATTCTACATTTTGGACCCCGCAATCGTTTAACAGTTATTTTTCTCCTTAATATTGTTTTACAATCATGCAATGACATGTGGTTTTCCAATAATTAAAAAAATATATGTATTAAAATAAAAATTATTATAAAGGGACTTAAAAATCAAAATTATGGGAGAATCACTCATATACATTCTTTGCGTTAAGGAAGCTAATATTTAGCAAAATTGCTGATATTTGGTTTTATTCAACTGCATATAAAATAGGAACATTTTAGATTATTATAAAAAGAAAAAAAAACGAAGAAAAAGTTACCATAGTGACATAAAATTATATTATAGATTTAGTTTTAAAATATCTACTTTGACTAAAGACTTTCGATTCTGTCAAGCATGTGGCACTATTTGCTACCTTATGTATATGAGTTACTGATGCATATACCATTTTGGATATTGCTTGTTAAATGTATTTGTGCTTCTTGATTTTTTCATAGAATTTATGAGGTTACATTTCTCTACAATTTCGTCTTGCTTAAAAATAATTAATATATTAGGTGATGCAAGAAACCCATATCTATTATATGTTTTGCAACATATTTAGAAAATTAATAAAAATTAAAAAAACATTTGTAAAGACTTTTTATGGTAATATAAATGTTTTTGGCATTGTCTTAGAACATACCCAACATCTTTTTCAAAAGTCATTTTATGAATTTACAGTGCCTTATCCGTGTTCTGTTTAATAAACTTTTCAATGTAGTGCAAAATAGCCCCAGATTACTGCAGTGACTAACTGTGTACTACTGAACTTTTCTCAAAAATAGACTTTGAGATTATTATCAAACCGTTGTTGACGATTTGTAATGTTAAACAAAGGTTTTATATCGTAATAATTTTTATGTAATGAGATAAGTAATTCTCAGACAATAAAGTCAATTTTCTTTAAAAGTTGCATCTATCCTTATTTTTTTTATAAATTTTAATTTACTGGCTACCACGCATGTCATGCTAAATATAACTAAATTTTAACTGCATATACAAGGTGCAATCGATAAATTGACAATAATTTTGCATCTTTTTGAATTTTGAAAAATTGTGTTTCTAAGGATATTATTTAACATAATCTTTTTCAGATATAATAAGTGTCAAAAGCTGATAGTAATCATCATTTCCAAGGAATAAGATGTTAGAGCAAAAGTAATTTCTGGAATCACTGCAGGGAGTGTAAGACGCCACTACAGTAGCAAGGAAAAAGTAAAAGGTGCTCATTATTACCACTAGTATTGCGAGGTGTACCGGTTTAGGCGAGTCGTCCCGATTTTCAGGGGTTTGAAGACCTGTCCCACAGACCCACTGGGTACGACAATAGTCTCGATTTTTAATGATGTATAAATTATTTTTAATTTCTTTTAGTACCATGCTATTCATTAGTCTGCATCGAATGGAGTATATACAGTAAAACTTGTGAAAACGAAACCTGTCTAAAACGGAATTTTTTTTATGATTCAATCAAAAGTAATACCGTACCTACGCACTGAAACAAAAACGGGCCTAAGACGGAACATTTTTCGGTCTCTACACTCTAAAAACGACATTTTCAAAACTGAGCAAAAAATACTCAAATCTGAGTATGTCACATAGTCAAAATGGCTCCAAATCAAAATTACCCACGTTTGAAACATGTATATCCTCATTTCTGAAAACCTGCACACACTCAAGAATAAAACATCATGTGATCATACTTGAGTATGTCCATGTTTCAAAAATGAGTATGAACTGCCTTCTATGAGATCCTTTTTGAGTATTTCCATGTTTCAAAAATGAGTTTGAACTGATTCTAATCCTTTTTGAGTATGGCCACTTTTCAAAAATGAGAATGAACTGATTCTAATCATTTTTGAGTATGTCCATGTTTCAGTATTCTGAGTATTTCTGGTATTTCAGAATTAAAAACATTGGGTCGTTATATTTGAAACAAAAAGTTTCATAACAAAATGAAAACATCGATTTAAAAGTGATTTGAAAGTGTCATTTCTCCCAGTGTATAGATTTTGTTTTTACAGGTTTTATTGTACTTTGTTTAGTAAAATGGGTAAAACTGGAACTTGTTCATAACGCGATCCTGTCTTAAACGTAAAAATATCATAGTCCTTACCTAAGGAATACCATACAAACAAGAATTTGTTTCGATCCCTACTGATTCCGCTTTCACAGATTGTATTGTATAATATTATTATATATTTATAATTAAGCAATAATTATTAAATAGCTATAATTGTATAGCATTCTTTCCATATGTGACCATGTTTTTTTTTTGTTTTTTTTTAAAGAGAAAATTCCGTTATAGATAGTTTCCGTTTTCGTAGTATTTACTGTATTTTTATGTCCCGATTTAGACAATGATGTCCTGCTCATTTTGACTCATTGTCCCGTTGTTTTGTGAAAATGGACCTAGCAACAATAGTTACCACGTCCAGATATCGAGCAATCTTTGTGCGATCCTTGCGTACCTTATACTAAATAACCCCCCCCTTTTTTTTTCTTTGCTAATTAGGCGACATCAAGATCAACGTCCTACACTTCCTAAAATGTATGGAAAGGAATTATATTAACCGTATATAGAAAAAGTTCTTATTAACTACTGTCTGGTTACTAACTATCTGCTACTATTCAATTGACGAAGCGAGTCAATTGAATCAATCAGTTGATTGAGCAATTGAGTCAATCAATTGCTCTCGAAACTATACTTGTGAAAGCTACTCATTATCTGAAGAAAAACAAGAACGAAAAATCATGCGTCAAGCATAGATTATGTAGCACTTTCCAACGCTTCTAAAATAATTTTACAAATCATTACCGTTTAATAAGCTGAAAGATGACATCTAAGTAAACAATTTGGAAAACGCATAACATATTTAAAAACGTAATTTCAGGAATTTTCAATATATACAATATTCGGAAAAATATCCGAATACTTTTATGTAGCCCTGTATATGATCTATAGATTTGTATATATACATAGGATGCTAAATTTTAGTTTAGTTAGGAAACGCGTAGCACCGTTTAAATTCTCCTTCTGCAGTTTCTGTCAATAAACGGAAATGTGTTCGCGAACTTTTGTGCTGCCCTGTATAGGATCTACAGAATTTATACACACCACGTAATAGACAAAAAGCTAGTTAAGATTAAAATCGCGTTTAGTAACTTAAAACGCACTTCCAGGAATTATTGTTAATAGACAGTAGAGAATTCTTTTGTGTGTCCCTGTAAATGAACGATGACAGCTATACACACACTATTCTGTAGTAAGCCTCTTGTAATGCACCTTAGTAATATATATAAACTTCAATGCGTTTAAAATAGGGGAACATTATTTAAATAAGCCGCAGACGATTTTTCTCCATAGACGTAATGTAACGGAATTATTTTGACTGTCCCTGTAAAGTAACTCTAAGTGCTATACACCTACTATTCCATATTAAGCTTCTTCTAATGCATCTTAGTGATCTATATAAATTTCAATGCGTTTACAATAGTGAAACATTTTTAAAATAAACCGCAAATGATTTTTCCCCATAGACCGCAATGTAACGGAATTCTTTTGAGTGTCCCTGTAAGAAAACTATAAGTGCTACACACTTCAGTTGAAATAGGGAACGTGCCATAGATAACGACAATAACATATAAAAATTGCAGAGCAATCCGAGCATATTTACGGGAGTTAGAGCACGGACAGACGGACAGACGGCCAGACGGCCATACGGCCAGACAAACCGAAGTCATAAGCACTTTTCAACTAGGTTGGAAAGTGCTAAAAAACAACTTATCTATATAGAATGTTTAAAAATTTTTGAAAGACGTTTTAGTTTTTTTTTTTTTTTTTACTTGTTGGAAATACGTAGGGAGTAATGTTGCCATGTCCCATTTTTACAAATAGCGGGGCAAGAAAGCAAAAAGAGCGGTAATCATCGTTTAAATCTGGACTTAAAAATATAGTAAATGTACGAAAGCGAAACCTATATATAACGGAATCCTGTATTTAATGTAAAAACCATGATCCTTTCCGAAGGAATACCATACAACATACAATTATACCTGATAAGACGGAATATATCTCTGACCATTTAATGTTTCGCCTTAGTAGGCTTTACTGTACTAAATAAACACAATAATCTTATACAGTACAATCTGTGAAAGCGGAATCGTTGGGGATCAAAACAAATTTTGCTTGTATGGTATTCCTTATGTAGGAACTATGACATTTTTACGTTTAAGACATGATCACGTTATAAACAAGTTACGTCTTTACAGGTTTTACTAAGCAAAAAACAATACAACATGTAAAACAAAATCATTAGGAGCCGGACAAATATTCTTCTCAGACAAGTTTTCGTTTTAATACGTAGATTTCTACGGTGTTTCTTTCGGTGGAATCATGAAAAAATTTCGTTATAGGCAGGTTTTGTTTTTACAGGTTTTACTGTATTAGAAACCACAGTATGCAGATTATACGAATAGCATGGTTCTAAAAGAAATTTAAAAAAACTTGTGCATCGTGAAAAATCGGGAATTTCGACGTTCCCAGACGTGGTTTTGCGGGACGGGTCTTGGAACCTCTGAAAACCGGGACACCTGGCAACACTAGTAGTTAATGTATATTACAAAACGATTAATAAGGCAGGAATTAAGTATATGCTGATAAAGGAGTCCTGCTATTAACTTTAAAAAGTTACAATTATTTAAAACTTCATACGGTCCCTGGGGACTATAAGTTATTTAAATTTCCTTGTAAGACTTAAACTTCCTCCATGTTCTGTCAAATACAACACTAAAAATTGCATTCTTCTACGACCAAAACTCATCGAGTTATAATATTTTGAATTTTATTAAATTTCGGGCTGTCCGGCACTGAAAACGAACAGGCAATTTTTTTATGTATCTAAGACACTCTGTATATGTATGTAAAGGAGACATTATTGAAGTCTGCAATTTCCTTAGCAGTTAGCCCTGTATGGAATTTAGAATATGCGGTTGCTGTTCGGTGGCTCTTTCGAAATGACTTCTATCAGCATTTGACGCTTATATCTGAAAATATTAATGTTAAAACTAGCCGTACGAACCTTAGAAAATAATAGATATATATTTTTATGAATAAGAAACCCGTGACATAAGGAGATGCAAATTCATTGCAAATTTATCGTGTAAACCCTGTGCAGCTTTGGATTTTTTAATATATTTCTCTAAACTGTGACTCAAGGAAAAGCTAATTCAATATCTTTGACACAATAAAAGAAAAGGCAAAAAAGAAACCACTTTACCAAGACGAAATATCACTTCTTTGTGCGCCTGAGACATTTATCCTATTTAGATTTCTGTTTAGAGGTCACTTTTTCTCTTTAAGTAGTGGATTACCTTATATATTTAACAAACGCAGGAAAATGTAGTTTATTCATGTTGTTTTCCTTCAAAATGTTAAAAAATATATTTTTATTACAATAAAGATTTTAATCTTTAAAAATGCTAAAATATTACATGATTTCTGGAACTAGTTTTCATTCAATTCTGTGTTAAATGAAAAAAAAAATTTCATAATATATAACAAACTATCACACAAATTTACATTTACATGGTAGGATTAGTTAGCTACTTATTATCACTTCCTGAAAATAAATTAGGTATTTGTTAATATCGCTCTCACGCAAGAAAAGTGACCCAACAAAAATTTCATTTTGCGTATTATTGCACTAATATGGCTGACTTACGTGCATGTTGCTACAAGAAGAGATTCATAAGTGTTGTTATACGGGAAACCGCTAAATTACGCTATGCGTCCTTTTGCCATCACAGAAGGGGGGCAAATTGTAAGGGGAGGATACATTTACTCAATATTTCCAACCTCTTCTACGTTTTCATTCATAAGGATTTTACGTTTATATGCATGCTTTTACAGCTGCATGCAGAGCTAAGTGCTATAATTTTATGTTACAGTAAAAGCACGCAAATATTATTTGCCTCTGCTGTGAAAAGTAATATTTTTGAGTTGTGTTACTTTTCAAGCGGGTGAGCGATATAATGACTGACTTCGAAATAAAATGTTGTTATTTACTTTCAAAATAACTATTGGATTTTTACTTTCTGAACACATAGCGTAAGGAAAGTATTGTAACCATGATGTATGTGTGCGTTTGAGAGAGTGAACACAATAACGCCCAAAACTGTACATCGTAATATTGAGCTTCCGTTTGGAGAATATGTCTAATACACCTTAGCGAAAATGATGCGAAAAATAGTTTATCAAACAAGAGAGACAGAAATTATGGTACTACTTTGTTATAGCGGCCCCCACAAATACGATTATGCCAAGGTTGCAGTTACGATTCGCCAAGCTCATCGCCAAGCTTACATATGCATCATATATACGTATATGGATACTCCAAACGTTCATATTTGAGCAATATATGCTACTATACGTATACTTAATATTTACGTCTTATATGTTAAACATACGTCATATACGTCTTATACACATGTCATATATATACATCATATATGCGTCATATATGATTATAAAATATGCATAAATATCATGAATTGTCATGTACATCATATATGACTATAATGTCATATAATGTCTTATAATCTGGCAATTCATGTTCGAAGGCCACTATAAAAAAGAGGTACCGAAATTACTTATAAAAAGAAAGGCAAATTCATACCCACATATTTTCAGATTACTAGCCATTCACAAATATGTTTAGGAAAAAATTAGGGGGCTAATTAAGTTACTTGAAAAAAAAAGTTTTCTTTTTTTTATATCATGTGGGGTATTGTGTGAAAGATCTCGTAATATCGAACTCAAAAGTATAATTGTTTTAATTTTAGGTTATTTTCAGAGTTATCGTCAAAAATGAACTGCAAAAATATGCCTCCCATATGCCTCCCTCTATTTCGGAATGTACTGAAACTAAAATTATGAAAAAAATAGGGGTCTTAGGAGTTTATTTAATTCTTGCAGGAAAAGTATAGCGATTTTCCTAAGTAACATAGTTTTTGAGAAAAACGTATTTTTCTGTTACACACAAACTTTACTTTCCAGGCAGTCAGCGGGGGAGTTGCGCTCTAGGTATCTATCGATGCAGAATCATCCAAGGATATTTGATAGTGATTTTAGAAGAAAAAAATATGGGTAATTAGCAGAGATATTAAGTAAGTTACTTGAAAAAAAAAAACTTTCTTTTTATATATCGTTCGAAAGATCTCGTAACATCGAAATCAAAAAGTATATTTGTTTTAATTATTAGGTATCATATTTTTAGAGATATTAAAAAATATATCCTCCTCCCTCCTATTTCCAAATCTAGTGAAATTAAAGTTATGAAAATATTAGAGGTAGTAGGAGTTTATTAATTAATAAATAGTAATCAATAAATTTAATGTACGAAACCCTTTGAATGCGAGTTATACTCGTGCTTGACCGATTTATTTGAGAGTTTATTTCAAACTTTTTATTAAAAATTTCATTAGCTGAATACAGATTTAATTCATAGTTTGAAATAGCCATTTTTATCTACTGTTGCCGGATTAAATAATAATAATAATAATAATATTCCGAAACACTTTTCAATTGGAAAAATATATTTACACGTAAATATTAAAAAAGAAAGAAAACTTTAAAATAATTAGATTATTGTGCCCAAAAAGAATGTGATGATGAAAATTACTCTATGTTTATTTAAAACAAATTTTTTAAAACGTTATACTTAAAACGATTTTTTTGTAATGCCTGAAAGAAAATCTTTCTTCTAAACTTTATAAAAGTCTGAAAGTAAGTGACATTTATTAACTAACCATTTTATAAAATCTGATTTTCAAATGTGTAATTGATTTTTCTTAAAATCAATTATGAAAACAACTGTCAACTGTCGCGACAGCGATGATGTTGCTTTTGGAACCGAAAAATCTTTTCAATTAAAGGGAAATTGATGGCAACTCGATTACAAAAATTCGCCACAGGTTGTAATAATATCATTCAATCTTCCGTAATTCCGTGATTTTAGAGCTTGCGGTGTCTGGACGGGATTGGGAAGCGCAGACTCGTAAAAGACAGGGCCTCCAGTGATTAGCAAAATTAGACCGGGCAAAATCATCTTAATTACTAAAAAAATAGAAAATCCTGTAAAAAAATACATTATTTATAACTTTAAATCTCTGTATACATGAAAGAAAATACTCAAAAATGTCAACTGTCACCTGAAGAAGCTGGACAAGCTGCAAAGATACAAAATTTTTATATAGGTAACAGCTGGGTGGTGATAAAAACTTGAAATGATCCTAAACATTTCGAGTCTGATATTAAAGGTAAATTATATAGTTAAGAGAAATCCATGAAATATGTTACTACATACATTATTAGCAAAGAAACCGAGGAAGCTCTTGTCATGGGGCATCTTCTGAGATTGGACATTCGCCTTATATTTTCTATAAAGTTTCTTTATAAATTACTATTAATTGAATCGACTAATCTGTTGGTCCACTTAGTTTCACTTAATCAAAAACATTAACTGAATGGGTCTCTAACTGAAGGGCCTATGTTACAAATTTACAATTTTACAGAAATGAGGAAAAAACTATTAATGTCATTGATTAGCGATGACCTGAGAATGTAGTGCAACATAGGCTCTTTTCTTCCGATCTTAATTACCCTCCACTTTTGTCGTCATGCTGAGCATTGAAGAGTAATAAAAAACTATTTAGGCGGGTAAGAAAAATAAATAATATTATTTTGTTTATTGTTTATTTTTTTTTATTTAAAGTAAACACACACGAGCAGGGAAGACCAAGCTATGCTCGGTCAGAATTTTCTTTGAGTGCAGCTCGATATATTATGACTTAGCCCAATGACCTTCTAGTGTCCGAAAACCGTAAGATACAAAATTAAATTAAATAGTTAGAGCCGTTTTTGATTAAATAAATTTGACCCGCAGTGACCCCAAAAAGACTCACTAATCGAAAGTTCTCGAACATGTAATCCAGCCCAATAGTCTTTTCGTGCCCGAAAATGGTAGGATACAAAATTTAGACAAAATCCTTTGAACCGTTTTTTAGATACAATTAGCTTGACCATGACCCAAAATGACCCACTAATCGAATTTTCTCGAACATGTGACCTAGCCCAATGGTCTTCTGGTGCCCCAAAACGGTAATGTACAAAATTTTGTCAAAATCGTTAGAGCCGTTTTTAAGATAAAATTTGCATATATATATATATATATTATACACACACACAAGATTTGCTCGTATTAGAATATATTATGTGTATTATGAAATTGTAATTTTTAACACTGGGTAAAAATCAATCATTCCCACATAGACCCTTTTCCGACAAAAAACCCAACTTTCCAAAATTTATAGTATAGGCCCTTCTCCCAGACACCAATTCAACTGTTAATTTAAATCCTAATGGCAACCATGTGAAGCTAGACCGAGTCGCTAGTAAATCTTTAAATGTAAACAAATGTTGGAATGCCATACCGTAAACAAATTTATGAATATAAAAGAAAAACTGGGCATAGTTTTATTACTTTTTAAAATCTTATACGGAAAAACAAATTAAATGAGAAACTTAAAATAGAGAAATTGCTTGTTATAAATCTGGGAGTGGTTTTGGCTGTGAACTTTATCTCTTCTAGGAATGCAATAAGGTGAGTACAAATCTTGTGTGACACATGTACATAAAAAACTGTTGAAATTGACAGAAAATTCAGATTAGATTTTTTTTATAAGATGTATATTTGTCGTTTCCCGTTAGCTTTTCATTCTACCCTTTATGTTATGACGGTGTTTTTAAGTACCATTTAAAAATAATAATATAAAATTTATTTAATCCGTCTATTAATTAAACAAGATTTTCATTCAAAATTTTTATACTTTGCTTGATCACATTTATAAAGCACAGAGGAACAGTGTCAGTTAAAGATTTTATAAAGTGGTTATTTTTTACAACTATTTACATAGATGTAGCTTTGCTCTTATTAAAAAAATTATAGGAAAAATTTACATTTACAAAAGCCTTTTTATTTACAGATAAAATCCCAATACATTTAAGTTTTTTTTTTATTAGAATTGTCCGATTTCTATAACAGTATCATTTGTTAATTAATCTAATTATTTTTGTAAATATTTTACAAAACAGAGCTATATAACAACAGATTTATTAAATCAATTTTGATGGGAAAACCTATCCAAATTTCATATCATTGTTATTAAATATTTTTAAATATATCTTCAGACATTAAGGTAGATAACTATTGAGATTGCACAATTTCTTGATTCATAATTTCCGCCATGAGTGTTAAATCCTTATACTTCCTGGTTGCCGTCGTTGGCATACTTCCTTCAAGATGGACATTTCTTCTTTCCCCATCCAAGGTCATAAACCATTTAAAGTGAATACGTCCTTAATTCATATATATTAAGGATTTTTTAAAAAGATATGAAACCAATTTTAAGAGTTGATAGAGCAAAGACTTTTTGTTTAAGAAACCGATGTCACAAACAATTGAGGGGGTCAAGGCAAGAGAGTGCCAAAACACGTTTTTGAACTTCTGAGATATTTCAATTTGAAAATTTGATCAAATACTCAAATCAAGATATTTAACATAAAGTTTTTTCGCCATTTTCTTAACATAAAGTTGTTGTCTTAGTAACATTTGCGATACTCTGAGTTTTTTGTAAATTAACTATCTTCATTGGGGCATTAACATCTGGGGCAAAAACGAAACCTGTCACATATGCTGCCAACAAGTGACATTAGAAATAAAATATATGTTGGATATTACAATTTACAATATTGAGCAACAGATTACAGTTATAGATTTATTTCACCAAAAATGTGGCTTGGCACTTTCTTGCCCCGACCCCGTCAATTTATTCAACCAAAAATGCGTCTTGCTTCAATCTAAACGTGGTTTCGTATTCGTAACTTTTAAAATAATGAAGATATTTTAAAAACATTTTCCAGAACCTTTGATTTGTGGAATAAGTGATGACATAACAAAAAAATGTTGGAAATGCATAGTAATTCGGTCAGTGATGTCGTGTTTAATGTGAATTGCATTTAGCTTCCAGTGCAGAGCTTTTTCAAGGGGTAAGTAATTCTTCTAGATAAATTATACACGTTTACGCACTAATCACTTTGAAAGTGTGATAAATCTGTTTTAGAATTCAAGCTTTTTACTCTAAAATTTTACACCAACCACATTTTGTACAAATGTGTGTATACATAAGTTGTTGTGATATATTTACCAGAATACATAATAACCATAATAATGCATAATAATACATAATAAAAATGAGCTATTTTATTAAGAACACTATGCGAGATAATCAGTCAGAAAATCAGTTCAATCCATTCCGGAATAGACTGATAAGCAGACTCATAAATTTAAAATACACTGCACACATTAATTATATTTTCTATTTAAATACCTTAGTTTTCAAATACTTACTCGCATTAATAAACAATGAAAAACATCCGTTTTCAATGCATCATTATTGTTTCCTTTTAATTGTCACACCATCCAAGAAAATATATCTGTATCTCTGTGTATACAAAAGCTGCTGCCAGATATGTATTTTTTTCTTTTATCCAAAATACATAATAAAAATAATAGTTACATTAAGAAAATGTGCATGCGAATTAGTTATTAAAAAAAATAAGTTCGATCAATTTCTGAAAAAAAAAAAAAGTATACTCACGCATTAGCTATATTTTCTTTTAATACCACATGATTTTCAAACATTTATTCACATTAATAAGCAACTGAACACATTTAATTGAATTAATTAACAGTTTAATTGAAATATAGTTGATACCATTCATTTGATTTAAATATTGCTTGACCAATCTATTGCTCTGTGTGTGAACATGAACATACATGTACATAAATTAGGCCTGTTCTTCAAGGGTTTAGAGCCAAAAAACTAAGTCATAACCGAAAAATATAAAAACTACCTTTTTTTAGTATTAAAATAATGTTTCAGAAAAACAATATTCCGTATTAAGATAAATAAAAGTTTCTTAAATAAAAACATGTATAATTTACATATTTGTACTTTAAACCCTTTAAATACAAAGATAATTGCGGTGTATAAATGAGGGGGTTAGAATGACAGTGGAGTAAGTCACAATTTAGTGATTTGATAAATGAAGGGTTTTAGACAAAGTGGCCGTATCCCGTTGCATTAAGTGGTCCATCTAGTTCTGCCATTTAGCGACTGCATAAGCGAACTATGACTTATTTCACTGTCACACTGAACAGAAATTAATATACTTTCAGTGAAAATATGGTTATATAGATTTTTCAAATTTTTGACTTACTCCACTGTCATTCTAACCCCCTCAAATGTCACACACAACAATGGATTTAAAAGTTTAATATCGATTTAGAAAAACCATCAATGTTTACAAATAATACCACTATCAATTTTAATAAATATATATTTTTTTAATTTTTAAATTTCTTATTAAAATATTTAATATAATACAACTTATTTTTAATACGGATCTCATTTCTCCTTAGAAATTCATCTATATAAAGTATTCTAAGAACACGTTTACACACTATAATCAATCTCAAAGTGGGATAAATCTATTTCAGAATTTAAACTTTTTCCTCTAAAATTTTAGATCAGCCAAATTTTACAAAATGTGTACATAAGTTGTTGTGATGTATTTTCATCTAGTATATTTTTTTAATTTTCATAGTTTCTTCTTAAAATATTTAATATAGTAAAACTTATTTTTAATACGGATCTCATTTCTTCTTTATTTTCTTCTTCTATATAAAGTATTCTAAGAACACGTTTATACATTATAATCAATCTCAAAGTGGGATAAATCTATTTCAGAATTTAAACTTTTTCCTCTAAAATTTTAGATCAACCAAATTTTACAAAATGTGTACATAAGTTGTTGAGATGGATTTTCATCCAGAATACATAATAAAAATTAATTACTTTATTAAGAACACTATGAGAGATAATGTCAGAAAATCAATTCAATCTATTTTAGAATAGACTTATAAATTTAAAATATCCTGCACACATCAATTATATTTTCTTTTTAAATACCTCGGTTTTCAAATACTTACTCGCATTAATAAGCAATGAAAACGTCCATTTTCAATGCAATATTATTTTTTCTTTTCATTTTCACACCATCCAAGAAAATATATCTATATCTGTATGTATGCATAAGACGCAACCAGATATGTATATATATTATTTTATCCAGAATGCATAATAAAAAAATTACATTAAGAAAATGTGATTGAGAATTATTCATTCAGAAAAAAAGCACAATTAATTAAAAAAAAAAACCATAAAGTATACTCACGCATTAGCTATATTTTCTTTTAATACCATAATTTTCAAACACTTATTCACATTAATAAACAACTAAACACATTTGTTTTTCAATACATTATTATTGTTTTCTCTTATAATTTACGCCATCCAAGGAAATGTTCACGCAAGATCCTACAAGATACTTTCATTCAGAATGCAAATTAACAATTTACTGGCGAGTATTCTCAACTGGGAACCTCGAATTAAAAATTAAATTAAAAAATATATTTCATTCATATTTACTTTTTAAAAAGCATTTTTAATGGATAGATAGATGGAATTTTTGACGATGTTACAGTCAAAAAACTGAAAATTTGTAGCTGATCAGAAAAACAGTCCTTTTTGTCATATTTCAAATATCACAAATTAAATATTCTCATGAAAAAAAAAATTATTATATGCTTCTCAATATCAGTAGGCATACTTAAAATAATTTGCATAATTAAAATAACACAAGACATAATAATATTAAGAAGCAATGCATCTGCTGTAATAGGTTAAACTTTTGTGTTCTCAGATGGAAAATGAATCATATTAATGAAAATTATAAAAATTCATACATAAGGTTTATTCCTCTTTCTAATAAATGACATTATTAAATTAAACCATTTACAGGGACGGATATGAGATAAATAATTAAAAATATACTTAAATCTAATTTCGGCTTCTAAAAGGTTAAAAAAAATAATTATATGTGAAAATCTTTACATGCAGTCTTGAATAAAATGCCTATACTCAAAATATACAGTGTTTCACCAATCATATTTACAATTTTAACAGAGAAATTATTTTATCCATCAATGAAATTCACATTTTTGGCTGCAATTTGTTACTATATATAGCACTACTGATTCTGTAAGAGAATAGATGGTATTTTTAATTGTATCTGAAACACGTGAAGTCACTGTTAAAACGTCTTTCATTCGATAATTTGAATATGTGTAAGTCTGTCCACGTAATTCCAATTACAATTTTGGCTTGTAATTTCTGGCTTTATATAATGCACCCGATTCAATGAGAGAATAGGCAGTGTCTTTAACCGTTTCGCTAGCACTTATAGGATTTATTTTTAAAACATCTTTCATTCGACGATTTGAATAGGTGTAAGTCTGCCCATGCCGAGGATATACAAGTCTAGCCGTTTTATCAATAAAACTGACGAGATAAACAGCAATATAAGGCGCAGTCCAAGTTGAAATGTAATATCCATATTTACCGAATTCTGATTTCAGTACCTCTGCAACTTCTTTCATCCACAAATGGTGGGATACGATTAGATGTCGCTTGTTTGCAGCTTCTGGTACGATCATCGCTTGCAAGTGGGCCAGAGCTACATCTCTCACATCACAAATGGATATATAAATATGTGGCACCATTGGAGATGTACAGTCCATGAGACGTTTTATGACTTCAAGACTGGTGCTCACCTCACCACTAATAGATGGACCGAGAACAAATCCTGGATTCAGTGTGACCAATTCGATTTTTCTTCCTGGGGGTAAAGATTGAATAAAATCCCAAGCTGCTTTTTCTGCCATCGTCTTACTTCTGGCGTAGGTATCCATGTCTCGAGAAGATAAATCAGTCCAGTCTTCTTCCGTATAAACTCGACCTGGTTCATTGGTAAATTCACCATGTACTGCACTAATAGAACTTGTCAGAACAATTCTCTTGATAGTTCCAGAACTAGCACAAGCTTGTAAAACTCGATTAGTACCTTCTAATGCAGGAACAATGACGTCTGCGTCCCTTTTAGGAGGGGCATTAGGGAAAGGGGATGCTACATGAATGCAGTACCTGCAACCCCTGACAGCTGCATCCCAACCTTCATCACGAGTTAAGTCGGTTTCGACGAGCTCTAGTGGGTATCTTGCATCAGGGCACAGATCTTTCAAAGGTTTTAGTTTGTTTTCATTTTTTAAACTTCGTACTGTTCCTCTAACACGATATCCTTCGCGCTGTAAAAGCTGAATAATGTGAAGAGCGATAAAGCCCGTAGCACCCGTTACTAAAATAATACCTTCCTTTTCTTTAGACATTCTCACTTGAGCACCAAAGCAGGTTTGAAGGAAGACAGTGAAAGTCTTACGCAGAATTTCATCAATACGCAAATGAATGCAGCGCCATGACCTTCGAAGACCTATTTTTGAATTATGAAACTACCTTGATAGCCTCGCTATGTTTTCCTTCCTCGTTTGTAAAAAACCAGTCATGCGTAAATTGTTCGAGACGAAAACGTTTATTTTCTTCTGACATAACTCGGATAATCTTATTAGAGAATATATTTCTGTGTTGAGTGAAATGTCAAGATCAGTAAATTCACAGACGAATAGTTTCTTGAGTAAAATTTTCATGCAGTATATATCATCAGTACGGTTTACTTTTAATGACAGTCATTATATTCGTTATTTTGCAATAATGTGTAAGTATTCAGATGTTTTGCAAAGACCAACGCATGAAGAATAAGGGTATATTAAAAAATAATTGAAAGATTTATTTTCCATTAAATGTTGTCCGCTTTCTGAGAAAAGCTGTCGCCTTCAATAAATAATCAATATTCATTAAAAAATATTATTTTATTACGCACCAAATGCAAAATATTTTTACCTTTTTTTTTTTCTTTTTCTTGAAGTTCTAATATTCTAAGTCTAAAAATCAATAATAGTTATAACGGAAATATATTTAAAAAAACTATATGTAACTGTAAATGTGTAACTCTGAACAATCCTTAAATATATTATAACAGGTAAAACTAATGAAGTTTTCTAGATTTTCAAGGAATAAATCTTTTTTATTACAGTCTTTAAAACTTCTTAACAATGTAGTATAATAAAAGATTTATCTAGTGTTGCTAATTCAGTGGATTGTTATTGTTTTATTCAAAATACCTATCAAAATTTTCTAATAGGAATCTTTAGTGTATATAAACACGAAATATTGGTCATTAAATACAGAAAATATTACTATTAAAAAAAAACCGATATACAATTTGAATGATGACATTCATTTTATAGAAAACTGTCGCTATAATTTGGCGAGAAGTACTAGATTTAGTGTGTTTTCATTGTTATTTATTTATTTATTTGTAAAATAACAGAGAAACTACTAGTAGTTATTTATATTAAGTCTTCTGTCAAGTTATAGAGCGCTGAAAATCGAGATTCTGTTAAAAACAGAGGAGTTAAAATAACTTTACCGCAGACTCTGAAAATTTAAATCTATAGCATTATCTAAATCTCTGTAAATTTACTTTCAAGAATTATATTGTAATTTTAAAGAAAAAAATCAATGTTTGGTGTTTCATTGTTGAGACTGTGAGAAAGTTATAATACATCGCAAGAGGCTGTTGTGTTTGGTATACATTTCGCGCATTATAGCAGAAGCAAATATTTTTTGAAAAATATGCGAGGAATGGAAAACTAGTATAATATATCTATAAAATAAAATCAGCTAAATTACATCTCCTATTTTCTACTATTCAAAAATTTCCGCTGCATGCACTGATTTCACCCGCCAATCTGTACTAAACGTGTGAAAGAATTATCGAGAATCTTTATCGAATGCTTTTGTCTGAAAACTAGTATAAATGTACAGATAATACCTGCTTTTTTTTCTTTGTGTATACAGAAAATTTTAACTGTGTAAAGCTCTTCCTCGATTAATGAGGATAAATGATTCAATATTACCGCACTAGACGAAACAGTCATTTAATGAGAAAACTACAATGGATCCAAAAACAATTTTTTTAAAAAAACACTGAACTGAATATGAAATATAATAATGTCCAGTACAGTCGTGGACAACATGGGCTGTCTTCCTTTTACTACATCTGACGCAAATCATCGTATAAAAATGTCACTGGTACCAACCGATTAATAATAACGTCTAATAATTAATGCCAGACTTCAACAGTTCCCAAACTATCGATCGCGAACCACTAGTAGTTCGTGGACGATGCTTTGATGGGTAGCGGGATAGTGGGTCAAATCTTCAAAAATGTATAATTTTATCTGCTGTAATAATATAGTAAACACTATATAAGTAGGCAGCCAGGTTTTCATACTTATAATAACTATCTTATATACTTACGTATTAGGAGGGTAGCGAAAAAATTTAAACTTTAAATTTGAGTCGCATAAGAATAAAGTTTTAAAACGATACTTATATAAACCTTTAAGTGTCGTCTATGCATTGAAATTATTACAAACTTTAAAATTCTTGATACTGATACATAATTTTGGCATCATTTCTGGATTCTTTGGTAAATTTTACCTTCGGATACCAAGTGGGAAGTCATTCGGACTATTAATTTACGAATTGTGCCTTTTTAAAATCTGGAACTCCTGATCTTAAATTCCTTTTTAATCGATGCAAAACAGATTGCGGTGTAGGTAGTTTTTAAAGCATAACTCAAAAACTACTGGACGGAATGAGCTGTATTTTTCAATTCGCACATTTGTAGCCTCTAGAAATCGATTTCTGTTTTTCTTTTTAATCATAGGTTACATTCTATTGTATCTTTTGTATCTATATGTATCTGTATTCTGTCTAGCTATTCATTTTTAGGTGCGTTCGTAATTTTATAAATACGTAGCACCTATAGTCGTCATCTAGTTCGTCCGTCTGTCCGCATATAACTGCGCAAAAACTACCCAACCGAATGGTTTGCAATTTAATATGTATTATTCTTGTAGAATTTTGTCGAGTCATTTCAAATTTTATGAAAATCGAATCAAAACTTTAAAAGATATTAATAAAAGTTTTCTTTATTCTATTAAATCCTATCGTACGTAATTTATATAATAAAAGCGCAAGTCATGTGACTGAGGAAAACAAATACGGGCAAACCACTTCTTTTTTCATATGCCTGGCGGCCATTTTTATTCAAAATTATTTTTTCGAACAAAATTGCATAAAAGTTACATTTTTAGAAAGATCGTTCAAAAAAATTGTTTGTTTGACAGATGAGTTACATTAAAAAAATGTATAGATTCTGAAATAACGTCAGTGTAAATTACGTTAGCAGCCGAATATCTCAATCCATTAGAGTAAATAAACACAGGAGATTCGTTCATTATGAGTCACAAAAATATTAAACCATGGACGTAATCATTCGCAAAGCAAGATCTCCATGGTAAATTTTACAGTGCAGTCTGGTGTGGAAAAAAATTCGCATTTGTAAACGTGGCATACGTAATAAGAAACAATAAATTGAGGAATGCTCATTTTGCTCATAGCAGACGATATAATTCCTTTCACTGAAATAATAAGAGTGTTGTTTTTTTTTTTTTACCTTGTGAAACTAGTTACAAAACGAACGCACCTCCTATGTAACATATTACGTACAATTTTCAACTTGTTTAAAATTAATTTCGACAATATATTCTTTTGGAAATAAATTTTTGAAAGTAATATGAATTGTAACTTACAAAATTTTTAACAGAAATCGATTTCTGTATGTTCTAATTATGCGAATCAAAATTACAGATTATTCTGTTAAGTATTTTTTGAGTAAATTGGAGCTGAAAAACGGATAGGCTCTTCTGAATTTTGCGCACCAACGGAAATGTTTCCCCCATTAATTCAGGCAGCGTCTGAAATTTTTTTACCGCATTAACCAAATATCGCATTTTTTGAAAGTGGATGGAGCAAAGGAAACCTGTATACACAGTTGCAACTTCAAATGACTCCTGTATACACTGTTACACGTAATGGGAAAATGACAGTAAGGGCTCAACTGCGCACGTCCCTCCTACCTGACATCTTCTAAGACGTTTTTAAAGAAAGAAGGTGATTTTCACCTTATAAGATGTTGTTAAATTTATTGACCAACCTCTTTAGAAGATCATTACTCTTCTTAGAAGACCAACACCATTTTACTATATTTAGTATAATCATACTATAGTAATATTCTATATTTAGTTTATCACCTATATTTAGTATACTAAGAGATTGCTTGTAGAATATAAATAAAATCATATATAGGGCCACGTAAAGAACTAGATACATGGCCACCAATGTATGATAAGTTTTGGAAATTTGATTTCAGTAGTTATTTTTGCCTGAATAAAATTTTAGCTCAATATGTTGCGTGTATAAAATTCTTAAGGTAATATACAGGACTCTATAAAAAATTCAAATATGTTTCTGTCTATTGGTAAAAATTGCTGAAGGTGAAATGTGTTTTCTTACTAAACTTAATTGTAGCATACCATATAGAGTATATATAAATCTATAGATAATAATACAGGGCTGCACAAAAGATTTGGACTACTTTTCTGGCTATGTACGTTAATTCTGAAAACTGGTTTTCAAATGTTTCATGCGCTTTCTAAAAAGTTTATTTAGTACATTATTTACCTTATTAAACAGCGAAGGTTTTGTTAATGTATTATGGAAGGGTTAGAAAGTATTTCATAATCAAAGATTAATGCATGATTTTTCTTTCTTGTTTGTAAATGAAATATTTAAACTCATTTTTCTCAGTTCGTATTTTTTCATATTCTCTATGAAATCAAAATGTTAAGGCCATTACAATAACTGAGTAAATTGTCTGAATTTTTTTTAATGTATCTTTAGATTCTATGACAGATAACTAAATATATATTTTTTTTTATATCGTTGAAATATTTAAAAATCTGAACTTAAATATATGAGATTTCATAGGTTTATTCCATGTACATCCAATTATCAATTTTTTCCGATCTAATCTTTATATCAAAAATTCGATAATTAAGTTTGTAGAACAATGTACACTGAGTATAAGATAAAACAATCTAGTTAATTTAAAATACCAAAGAAGAAAGAATTTAAAATTGATAGTTTAAAAAATATATATTATTTTTTAAAAAATATATTAAATTATTAACAATATAAGGATTTTTATTATCTATATTGATTTTGCGTTATTGAAACATGTTTAAAAAAAACTTTTGTATAGCTGTTATTTACAGAATATATGAGGGGTGTTCAAATGAAAGTGATTCGAGGTGTTTATCTATCAGATGCGTGGGGACAGAAATGAGACAGATACATAGATAGAAACAACAATATTTAATGAGTGAAATGCATACAAAGTTTGTTAAAAAAAACACCCATGGCGTTTAGGCAGCCGGCCCATTGCTTAGGAAGGTTACGAATTCCATCCAAGAAGAACGATGTCGGTTGATCATGGAACCAGTTCAGAACTGCAGACTTTACGTCCTAGTCGGAGTGAAATCGTTGACCCTTTAGGCTTTTCTTCAGCGGCCCAAAGATATGATAGTCGCAAGGCGATCTGGACTGTAAAATGGATGTTCCAGGACTCCCCACTTTTTACGGGCCAGTGCCTCAGTACACACCTTGACGACACAACCAGAATTCTGGGATGAATATCCACCGGCTTACACCCTTCCAGTGTTAAAAACTTATATACAGCTCGCTGATCCGTTTTGGACGCAGCTTCATCCACACCAGCTATTTTTAACTGAATGCCCCGTCCTTTACGAATGAAGTTATCACAAATCACTATGAAGTTATCACTTGAGCATGCGCACGCGTGGAACATACACCTTCACTATCGCGTTTGTTTCACGAAAATACATCGAAAACTGTTTGCATGCGACGCTTCGAATCACTTTCATTTGAACACGCCTTATATATATTGCACCGAGGCCCATTAAAGAAGAAAAATAAATAATAAATAAATAAAACTATAATCAATGGATTTTTAAAAATCCTTAATCAAATAAAAACATATTTCTAAAGTTTTTAACATATTGGCGTTTATAAATAAACGTTGCTAAAATATATAATTTTACATTGACATTCTTTAATATTATAATAAAATATGTAATATTGCAATAAAATATAGTATGCGATATTATAATAACGTATTTCCAATATTGCTGATGTAAAGTCATTATTTCTGAAATATTGGAAATATAATATTTCTAATGTAAGAAAAGAATTTAACACGTATTGGTATTTCATCGGAAGTATTTCCGATTAATATAATATCCGAGCAATATTCAACCACAATGTAAACAGTATGATCAATATTAATTTACTACAAGGTTACTAAAGCATTAATAGAAGAATATTTTTGATGTTATGCCTTTAATTAAAATACTACTTGATTAATCTATTGTTCTGTGTCTAGCATGCATGTCCTTAAATTATGTTTGTGCTTAAAAGGTTTTAAGGCAAAACTAAGTCACATCCGAAAAATAAATAAATGCTATTTTTTTAATTTTCGGAAAATCGATATTCTGTATTAAGATCAATAAAGGTTATCTAATTTAAAGGTATATCTAATTTAAAAGCTTCTCTTTCTTTACAAAGAAAATTGCGGTGTATGAATGTCACGTCACATCCACAACAATGAATTGAGCATACTTTTGCATATTAAAAGTTAAATATCGATTTAGCAAAGCCACCAATGTTTACAAATATTATTAACATTCATTTTAACTGATATATTTTTTAAATCTCCTATTGTATTTACTAAAATATGTGATATACTACAACTAGTTTTTAATCCGGATCTCATTTCTCCTCAGAAATTCTAAATGATAAAGTCTATTAAGATTACGTTTACGCACTATAATTAGTCTGGAAATGAGATCACTTTATATCAGAATTCAACATTTTCCCTCTAAACGTATACACTAACCAAATTTTACACCAATATGTGTATAAATAGGTTTTGTGATACATTCCAATCCAAAATTAGTAATAAAAATGAACTACTATATTAAGAACACAAGCATACAAGATAATCAATAAGAAAATAGGTTCAATATATTTCAGGAATAAAAACAAATAGACTTATAAGTTTAAAATATACTGCACACATTAATTACACTTCCTTTTAAATACCTTAATTTTCAAACAGTTACTCCGATAAAAAAGCAATTAAAACCATCTGTTTTCAGTGCATTATTATTGTTTCCATTTAATTTTCACACCATCTAAGAAAATATACCTGTATCTGTGTGTATACATAATCTGCTGTCAGATATATTTTCTTTTTGTCAAGAATGCATAAAAAAACAAAACAAAATAAAGAACTAAGAAAACGTGCATGTAAATTAGTCATTCAGAAAATAAGTTCAATCAGTTTCAGAACGATGATTTGCAAATACTTATTCACATTAATAAGAAACTAAACACATTTGTTTTTCAATACATTATTATTGTTTCTTATAATTTACGTCAACCAAGGAAATATATCTGTGTGTTCACGCAGGCTCCAACCAGATACTTTCATTCAGAATGCAAGTTAATATTTTACAGGCAAGTATTCTCAACTAGGAACCTAGAATTAAAAATTAAATTAAAAATTAAATTTCATTCAGATTTACCTTTTAAAAAGCATTTAAAATGAAAATATAGCTTGAATTTTTGACATGCAAATAATGTTACAGTCAAAAAACGGAAAATTTATAGCTGATAAAAAAAACAGTCTTTTTTGTCATATTTCAAATACCACAAATTAAATATTCACATGAAAAGAAAAACCATTCTATGCTTTCCGAAATCAGTTGGCGTACTTAAAATGATTTGCATAATTAAAAGAACACAAGGCATAATAGTACTAATAAGCAATGCATTTACTGTAATTCGTTGAAATTTCGTATTCTCAATTCGGAAAATGAATCATATTAATGAAAATTATAAAAATTCATCCATAATGTTTCTCCTCTTTTTAATAAATGACATTATTAAACTAAATCATTTAGAAAGGAGATTTTAGATAAAATGATTAAAAACATACCTAGATCTGAATTCGGCTTCTAAAAGTCTAAAATATATATATTATCTGTGAAAAACTTTAAGTGCAGACTTGAATAAAATGACTATACTGAAAATGTACACTGTTTCAACGATCATAATTACAATTTTAATGGAGAAACTTATTTTTTTCTATTAAAGAAATTCACAGTTTTGGCTGTAATTTTTTACTTTATATCGCACTAATATTTTGATAAGAGAATAGATGATATTTATAATCTATACTAATAAAAGAAAGTTTCGCTCTGTGTGTGTGTGTGCCTGTTGGCGATGGCTAGGAAAATATAGCCCACCTAGAAGGCTGGAAATTTAGATTTAGGTAGTCCAAACCCTCTCCTGGTGCAACATTGCGTCAGAATTTTAATATTTTAATTACTTTCTGAAATATTAATTAAAATGCCCAAAGAACTCTCATTAAAAATACGCTTTTTTTCTTCGGTTGGTGGGTTGTGTAGAATATCTTCTCAGAACAAATTAAATACATCAGAGTAACGATGCATAGATAAGGACTTATTACAAAATAGTGCCAACATTGATTGCAGTTACCTGCATATAGCCAAGCTAATATAGCGCCATCTACTCATGGCAAATTACATAAACGCCACCTGTTTAAGACATTTACAGGCACGTTTTTCTTCATTATAATTATGGGTTTAAGGTTTTTTTAAAACAGGACATATATTATTATGATAGAGACTACTATTAGAGAAAACTTTATTTAACAGATTATTTGTTATATATTTGCGGGAATGGCGAGGGGTAGGGGTCTAATTACATTTAACAATTTTAACCCATAGCGTTTAATTGTTGTTTTATATACAGAATACCGCTATTTTAAATCTCAGTTTCTCAGTAATATCTCAGTAATAATGTTCCGAACTTCTCCATTTAGTTCCATTTTTACTAAATTATCGTAATACTCAGCATTCATTGCTTCAAGGTGTATTTCTAAAAAGCAATTACCAGTATTTCCGAATAATAGCCTAAGCCAAATTTCAAATTAAGTTCCTAGCTTAACCAAATGAATCATTTTTTAAAGATGTATAGTGATCCTCCTAATTAGTTATTTGCTGAAGGTCACTTGAACATTCGCCACCCCTTCCCCCCTTCCGGGGCCCTCCTTCAAAGTTTTCTCTAACTATTTCCCGTTTCCATATCTCAGCAACTATCTTTCCGATTTCAACGCAAGTGATTCCAAACATTATAATTAACTTAATAGTTACCCTTTAGAACATTAAACTAAATTTATGAGTAGCGGTTACCAAGTTCCTAGCTTAACCAAAAGAACGAATTTTTCAAGATACATAGTGGTTGTCCTAACTGGTCATTTGCTGAACGTAACTTGAACATCCCTCCTTCAAGGTTTTTTACCTAACTGTGCCCCGTTTCCATATCTCAGCAACTATCTTTCCGATTTGAACGCAAGTGATTCCAAACATTATAATTAACTTAATAGACACCCTTTATAACATTAAACTTAATTTATGAGTAGAGGCTACCACTATTTCCGAATAATAGTTTAAGCCAAATTTGTAATTAAGTTTCTAGCTTAACCAAACGAACGAGTTTTTAAAGATGCATAGTGATCCTCGTAATTAGTCATTTATTAAAGGGAACTTGAACATCCCCTCCGCACCTCCCCCCGGTCACTCCTGAAAAGTTTTTCCTCTAACAATACCCTGTTTCCGTATCTCCGCAACTATATTTCCGATTTCTACGCAACTGATTCCAAACATTATAATTAACTCAATAGTAACCTTCTATAACATTAAAGTAAAGTTATGAGTAGCGGTTACCACTATTTCTGTATAATAGTTTAAGCCAAATTTCTAATTAAGTTCCTAGCTTAACCAAACGAACGAATTTTTAAAGATGCATAGTGGTTGTCCTAATTAGTCATTTGCTGAACGGCACTTGAACCACCCCTCCCCCCCACCACTACTGATTCAAGGTTTTTTACCTAATTATGCCACCTTTTCCATATCTCAGCAACTATCTTTCCGATTTGAACGCAAGTGATTCCAAACATTATAAGTAACTTAATAGACACCGTTTATAACATTAAACTAAATTTATGAGTAGAGGCTACCACTATTTCCGAATAATAGTTTAAGCCAAATTTGTAATTATGTTTCTAGCTTGACCGAACGAACGAATTTTTAAAGATGCATCGTAGTCCTCCTAATTAGTCATTTTCTGAAGGACACTTGAACATCCCCTTCACCCGGCACCTCACTCATGATTATTTTCTCTAACTGTGGCTTATTTCAATAACTCGGCTTATAATGTTCCCATTTTCTCGAAACCAGCTCGATTTTGTCGCACGCCTACTATACAGTAACGTAGGCAACGTTAACCTGTCTCAGAGGTTCTTTCCGAAAGAGGTTGCTCCCTTGGCGGTGGAGGGGGGAAATAAAAGATTTTCCGGAGCGTGCCCGGTATACGGTGTCGAAGCCATCGGAAACCTTGGCCAGAGTTTCGTTTTTTAAAAGATTTGAGTTTATTACACGGGCTCGGGCAACGCCAGGCGGGTCAGCTAGTTGTATCTAAAACACGTGAATTGACTGTTAAAGCGTCTTTCATACGACAATTTGAATATTTATACGTCTGTCTATGTAATTCCGATTACATTTTCGGCCGGTAATTTCTGGCTTTATATAATACACCTGATTCGATGAGAGAATAGGCAGCATATACAATAGTTTCGATAGCAGTTCTAGGATTCCTTTTGAAAACTTTTTTCATTCGACGATTCAAATAGGTGTAAGTCTGTCCATTTCCATGATATACAAGTCTAGCAGTTTCATCAATAAAACTGACGAGATAAAGAGCAATATAAGGCGCAGTCCAAGTTGAAATGTGTTACCCGTATTTACCGAATTTTGATTTCAGTACCTCTGCAACTTCTTTCATCCACAAATGGTGGGATACGATTAGATGTCGATTTTTTGCAGCTTCTGGTATGATCACCGCTTGCAAGTGATGCCAGAGCTACATTTCTCAGATCACAAATGGATATTTAGGTATGTGGCACCATTGGAGATGTACAGTCCATGAGACGTTTTATGACTTCAAGACTGGTGCTCACCTCATCACTAATGGATGGACCGAGGACAAATCCTGGATTCAGTGTGACCAATTCGATTTTTCTTCCTGGGGTTTACAGATTGAATAGGTATCCATGTCACGAGAAGATAAATCAGTCCAGTCTTCTTCTGTATAAACTAGACCTGGTTCATTGGTGAATTAACCATGTACTGCACTAATAGAACTTCTCAGAACACTTCTCTTGATTGTTCATGCACATTCGACTGGGATGGCTCAGTTGGTAGAGCACTGGCAGCTTCAGCCAAGAGATCCCAGGTTCGAATCCTGGCCCGGACATTTTTCGTACAGTTGGAAAATTACAACTCATTTGATTTCTTTACCAATTTGAATAATTGTGTTAAAATTAATCTAGTGAATCTTCAGACATGTCTTCTTCATTGTGCCTATCCTGTCCCCTTCTCGACAAAAGCTTACAAGTTAAAGCGGGCTGTTGTCAAAAGAATCAATTTGATGCAAGATCTAACAAATGCAAATATATATATAGATATAGATATATATATATATATATATTACACTCCTTTATAGGCATTCAAAGTTTACATTAAAAATCATGCCGAATTTTAGGTCTGCCGTTCATGTAGTTAAAAAAATAAAATCGTTTCAATACATTGATTTGACATGAGTCCTGATTGCTGAAAATTCACCGCTTTTTTACGCATGGTAGAAAGCGCGAGCTAGTGAATTTATTATATAATTTTTGCTGTGTTACTGTTTAAAGATATAGCAACAAGTTAGAAAATAAAAGCAGTATTTGAACTATATTTTTAGGATTTCTAAATAGATTTCTCATCGTATAATCATAGTTTGATTAATATGAAAATATTAATTGATTAAAGCGTATTTTTTTAAAAATTATACACTCTTTTACATCTGCATTATAAAGTTTAAAGCATTTCGTTGTTTCAGGTTCACAACAAGTTATTCTTCTTTGACCAGCGTGGTTTGGGCGCATAATTAATTCCATGTTGTTGTAACTCGTATACAATTGTATAAATATTGTTTGGCGATTTTTTTAATACCGCTAACCATGCCCCTACCTGCCTGGCATGAATGCCTAGCTTGACGGGTTAGTACCTGGGTGCGGGGCGGAAATCGCCTGATCACAGCATGGCTGTGATCCACCTGACTATAGATTTGTTGACATCGCTGCTGTGCTTGCTCTCTTGTGGTTTGCCGATTTATCAGCTAACAGAAAAATGCCTTAAAATAAAATAATTATTTTATATTTAAGTTCTGAAAATACTAAAATGTTGTATTGACATCGAAAACACACCTGGGTACATATTTTTTTATAATTCTAGCGCCTCAGGAAGTGAATGAAAAATCGATTACAAAATTCCCTCTTTACATACAAAAAAAAGGCAAGTTAAATTAAAGAATGTGATAAAATACAGCATCAAGGAAAAAGAATCAAAACATGATTTTTCTGCTACCTTGAAATTACAGAGTAGGAAGTTTTATAGTTGCTAATAGTCCTTCTCGTGATAGTTTATAATATGTATCTACTCACCCGCTTCCTTGTTTGAAATGGGAGTTGGGATTTGTCAAAATACTTTTAAGTGTATCGTAATTTTCCTCATTGTTTTGTGAATAATATAACAAGCAGCTCAGGACTTTCCTCTATCATTTTATTAAGAAAGCTGATTCTCCCGAAGCCACCCGAGCACGTGATAATAGCCTTAAATATACCTAAAATAAGTGTTGTAAGAAAGATTTTATAATTTTAAATGAAACTCTAAGTAAAAAGAGCTTGCAAGAAGCGTTTTTCTCTTTTTTTTTTCCCTTTTCATCGACTCCAATCGAATACATTTAAACTTTAAAATATACTAAAATTTAATATACAGGGTGATCAGAAAATGAGTATACATTTGAAAAATTAATAATTCACGGAATAATGTAGATAGAGAGGTAAAAATTGAAACACATGCTTGAAATGACATGGGGTTTTATTGTAACCAGACAAAAAAAAAGTTGAAAAAATGGCCGACAGATGGCGCTGTACAGCAAAATGTCAGTGACGCTGCCTGAGAATCGTGTATAAAAGGAGCTGTAATGAGAGAAATAATCAGATGCACCAGCAGACGTTACCAGAAAAGGCAATGTTAGTGAAGCTCTACTATCAAAATGGGGAATTTGCTACTGCGGCTTTACGATCATATCGTCATAGGAAGGATATTCGAACTGGTAAAGGTCCTATGACAATTGCAGCTGTGAAGAGAATTATTTCGAAGTTCGAAGCCACGGGTAGATTAGACGATGGACCCCGTAGTGGCCGACCAAACACTAATGTTGCTCAGACTGTTCAGAAGAAATGGAGATTGTAACGGTTCGTCTACGCATGGGGAAGTGAGTGCTCGTGAAGTCGCACGTCTCACTGGCGTTCCATACACTACTGTTTGGTTAGCACTAAGGTGTACCCTCTGATGCTATCGGTATAAAATACAGGAAATGGCAGCGACGTCTAACGTTGTTGATTGTCTAACGTGTTGTAGACCGACGAAACCCATTTCACACTCCGAGGGTCTGTCAACACCCACAACTGCAGAATTTGGGCTACCGAAAATCCTAGAACTTTCATGCAAACCATTGCACAACGAGAAAGTCACAGTGTGGTGTGGATTTATCACTTCTACCGTTATCATGACTTTTTTTCCCCAGGAAATGCATGATACTGGTTTTGTAACTGTTAGTATGACGGTTGAGAGGTACTCCGATATGTTACAGAATCACATCATCCCTAGCCTGGCTGATAAACACCTGTTTTTATACACGATTCTCAGGCAGCGTTACTGATGTTTTGCTGTACAGCGCCATCTGTCGGCCATTTTTTTTCAACTTTTTTTTGTCTGGTTACAATAAAACCCCATGTCATTCCAAGTATGTGTGTCAATTTTTACCTCTGTACCTACATTATTCCATGAATTATTAATTTTTCAAATGTATACTCATTTTCTGATCACCCTGTATATTGTTCTTCCCATGTGTATTCATTTTTAAATATATATATATAGCGATAAAATATAGCAAATGATATAGCAAATAATACAATTAAAACATATATATGGACTATTATTAAGCTGGTTGAACAATGTTTACACTTTATATAGTCATGGTGAATGTGCGTTTAGCCGATCACCTTTATATTAAGTGATACTAATGATCAGTTATAAAAAGTCTATAAAATGTCTTGTGATGTTCACAGAATTTTGGATAATTATTGTGAGTAAAATATTTTATCTATTCTTTACAAGTTTTTTATTTCCAATTTTGCTATTTCCAATTGTTTTCTGTTAATAATACAGTATACCTGGATGAATATACTGATCTAAGCATAAATGCCAGTATATTTATGAAATACTGTATTATTTTTAAAACACGTGTGGATACATCCAGGCTATGATTATATCTACACGTGTTTTTTCATATCCAATTCTAATTTAAATCTCTTGTTATCCAATTTTCCATTATATTTAGTTAATATTTCATTTCAAAATCCATTTGTATTCACTTGATATCAACTTCAAATTATTAACATTTTATGGTTTATTATATAATTTTTTTCCTCCCTCTTTATAAATATTCTTCATATTTTCAGTATTTTTGGCCAATTACCATTGAAGCAAATGCTATGGTAAAATTATGATTGCACTTGTTAATTTATTAACTATGTGGTATTATTCTGTCTACACTTTATTACTATCTCTTAGGAGATTTAATTAGAATGTTACAAGAACTTGATATGTTTTTTGAAATCCAAAGATATTATAATTATATATATGTAAGGAATTATCCGGGGACGACTTGGGAGACTAATAATTTGAGAGAAACAGAGAAATAAGTTGGACTCGGGACCTCTAGACACATCGAACTCGTTTATTGAAGCATTTCTTCGTACAGACATCTTCGCGCGTTCAGTCGGAGGTCCCGCGAGCCATTTACGTTACATTTTGAGATCTACATGGCCGAGGGTTTGGCTGACCGCTCAAATGTGCCAAATATCTGTCTTCTTCGACCTTGCATGGGGTTTTAAATCAGAATTTAGGATATTTTCCAGCAGAGGGAGAAAGAGTCAAATTGGGAGGATCATTTATTTTAATTGGTCAATTAGCTTTTGATTGATGTCTGGGGTCTTATGCCGACACCAAGGCGTGGCCGTGCCTGGGAGCCGCACCCCACAGATTGCTGCAAGAAATGCAAACTCATCACTTTTAAAACTTAAAGAGATGTCGAAATTGATAGATGAAAGTAATATTTGTGAGGCTGAGAAACAAAGATCACAGGGGCAGATTAGATTTAAGCATTAGATTTATAAGTTAGAAAAAATGTTTTGAGATTTTAAATTTAAATTTTGCATTTTAAAAAGGGTTTATTTTTATCCTTTCATATATATATATATATATATATATATATATATATATATATATATATATATATATTGTCCAAACTCTTTCAAATTTTTATGAGTTATAAATATAATGTTTCCGAAGCCTGTGTATACGTTTCATTCTAAAATATCGATAGTTAGTTGTAAAAAGCAGTGTTTCCCCCCCCCCTTTTTTTTGCATCGAAATTCTATGGGAAAAAAAGAAATTTACCAAAAGTGACTTATGGAAACATTTTTTTTTCAAAAGGTTAGTATTCCTATTATTTTAATCGAATCGCACCGTTGGAAAAAAATATGAACGTACATGTGGTTCTGTATTTTTTTTTCTTTGTATTTTGATTTCCCGAGCCAATTCGTAATTTTAAAGTATGCCGACAAAAAGGGAAGGAGGGGGGTCGTCCGGTATATTAAATTAAAAAGAAAATAGTTGTTATCGTCCAAACTCTTTGAAATTTTTATGAGATAAAGTTTTACTATTTCTGTAGCATGTGTAAAACATTCGTGAAAAAATATTGATATTTAGTGGAAAAAACACTTGTAGAAATACCACTTTTTTTCACATCGGGTTATTTAATAGTTAAAAAAAATAGTTCTTATTATCTAAACTTCTTGAAATTTTTATTGGTTACAAATATAATGGTTTTGAACCCTATGTAAAAATCGTGAAATACTGATATTTAGTTGTACAAGAACTGGGCTTTCTTCTCGCTTTCATTTTCGCATCGGGTTCTTTAACATAAAAAAAAAAATAGTTCTTATCGTCCAAACGCTTTGAAATTTGTATTAGTAATACAAATAACTGTTTTGAAGACTGTATAAAACTTTCATGTAAAAATTTAAATATTTAGTCGTGAAAACATGAGTCGAAGCCTCGTGCGTGTTCACATAATGAGCAAAGCTTTTGGAGATATTATATATTTTTTAAATGCTTCTAGTCGTCCGACTGTTCCGAAGTTTTTATAGGAGATGCAAATCGAGTCTTCTGAGAACGTGTAGAAAGATTGTGAGGACCGACGTTTAGTTACTTTTAGCACAAAAAAAAAAAGAGTCTCCGGATGGCGCAAAGTGACCTCTAGTTGCGAATTTTTTAAAGGATTAACAGTCATATTTTTGAAAAGGAATGGCATCGTCGTAAAAAAAGGATGTGTCCGCTTTTAGTAGATTTTATTTTTATTCGTATCTCCGAAATTGAGCCGAATGCGAGCTTCAATAAAGTGAGAAAAAAAAAAACACGAAATCAAACTTTTTGTTTTTTTTTAAGGTTAATAATAATATTTTTGTAAACAAATTACGGAGTTTTAAACAAATAAGTGTAATCTTTAATTTGGTGGGATCGGTTTTACGATATTATGAATGGTTCGGAAGCTGCGCGTTTAGAAAAACGTGAAAAAAAAAAAGCGCAATTCCATTCTTGGTTCTTCTTGTCAGTATTGAATTCAGGAAATGACACGGGGGGGGGGGGGGGGTTAAAAACCCTCTGAGCATTGAAATGTTCCCTAGAAGATTTGAGATTTACGATTTTAATGGTCGAAAACTGCAACTCTCCCCCCCTCCCTCCGGAACCACAGAAATCCCTCCCGGAGAAAAGCATCCAAATTCAACGCTTCTCCACTGTAAAAAAAATCACAGTACTTTTACAGAAAAAAATGCAGGCAATATGGGTGCCAGCGCATGTTGCTGTAAATTTACAGCAGTTTTGTTTTTCATGGATAAACAGCACTTTTGTAAATTTACAGCATTTTCTACAGTTAATTTTACAGCAGTTCAGTTTTTTATTTTATAGCAGATTTGTTAGTTTTACAGCAATTTTAACAGCGTAACTGTAAAACTTTTAGCATTTGTTGTTGATATTTTTACCCCTCCCCCCTCCCCTCTCCGTGTATTGTTTCTTTTTTTTTCTTATTTTAACTTGAGACATATTTTAAAGACTTTGGGTACTAAGTGTTATCTTTTTGTTTACTCATATCATTGTTTTAATATCATTATTACGCAATCGATCCTAATATACATATGTAAGATACAAATTTCGATTTTTCGTCAAGTATATCACCGACAAAAGTTTGAGTCTTTTGCCTATATATAAAAAAAATTTTCAATAAATCATAACAAAGGAAGATTTTACTTTATCTAGCTTTTAATTAATTATTCAGTATTTCCTTACAGGACTTTGTTTATCCGTTTGTTTGTATTTGAAAATACCTACTAATTTAAATCGTATATATATTTTTTCTTTTCTCCAACAAATTTAGGTTTTTAAAAAAAAATCTATTTAAATATTTTTGTTTATTCAATGTAGCCATTATTTCCTCCAAACCTCCACACGGATATACAAAACTTTCTGATATTTAAACTATTATACATAAATAATTAATAACAAAGACCTTATTGCACGCAACTGATATGGGAATTTTATATTGATGGGCATTGCTGATATGGGAATTTTATATTGATAAAAAACTTGTTTATGCTAAGATTTTTTTTAAGTCTACATCAGTGGCGCAGCCAAGGGGGGGGGGGGGGTTTGGGGGTTAACCCCCCCCCCCCCCCAGAGCTAAAAAAATTACTATAATTGCCGCTTATATGAATCAAAACTATTAAAGTTAAAATTAAGTTTTTTGACCTTTCCGCCTTGGCAGAATCCACCGCTTTCTTAAATCAAATTCTATTCAACAATGTGATTCAATTAAACGGCGAAAATTCTACTTAAAACTGTGAAAGCGCATATTACACGCATAGGTTATGTCAAAACTTGATTTTTGGACTGCGTCACTTTGTCGAGACGGCTTATAGTAAAAGATGGTTCATATACTCTCACATAGACGCTTTGAGTTATATAGTATATAGTGGTCTGTTTCTTAATTCCATTTCTGTCTTTGTTCCACGTTCGAAACAATAACAGATCATCGAATTCCAGAGAAAAAAAAAACATACACTTTGTAAGTATCTCTCAGTTTCAAGCGGCTTTTTTTGCGTTTTTGGCTCTCAGTTATATCTAAGACCAAGCTATGTGCGTACCCAGGAAAAAAATATTTGCAAAAGGAAGAATTTTAAAAAAGTACTTTAAAGTTATAAAAAGCTATTTTTTTTATTGTGATTGAACAGATTTTCGCAATCAGCGTTTCTCTCGAATCATTTGTTTCGTAAGGGGTGTGTACACAAATTTAAAGACTATATTTCATTTGTTGGTAATGTAGCAACGACGTCTTGCTTATGATGGAGATTCATATATTTATCGTTAAAATTTTATAAATTAGTTGTGGTTCCTCTTTTAGCTATTTTTAATTCTGTCGAGCTTCTGTGAAAAGAAAATCTCTTTCCTTTCTATTTAAAATTCAATAATTCTTAAACTCTTTTATCGCAGCTTGAAGTTGTCCTTTTTCAAATAATGTACATGTCTAAATTCTTTCTTTGTATGTGCTTGCGGTTTTCATATGAGAAATGAACTCATTTTCAGTTTGGCATCTGCGTGCCTTCTAATGCATACATTTCGGATCAAAGAATAAATAAAGAAAGATAAAATGTAACGTCTATTTCTCGATACATCTGCATGCTAAAATTCCTGCAGATGTTAAGTTCGGACAGTTAGTTTTCGGTTGTTATAAAAATGCTGATATGGTAATATGGTTTGGCGGTTTGCGTTAAAAAAAATTAGAATGTGTTTCTTCCTAACAAAATTTCTTCTGTACCCTATGGGTCGACGCGAATAAATTTGTGGCATCTCAAAAAAAGGCATTCGATTTTGAGTTTTCATGATGTGAAGATATAGACGTTCTGAGTGCTGGGGGACCGCCTCATTTTTTCAATTATCTTTCTTCAAATAAAATATTTTTTTTTCATGGAATCCTCAAGTCTCCGATATGTTTCTTCACAGGATGAGAGCCTTCGGGTTCTTGCTTATAGCGTATATGTATGAGCTCGGTACTCTTTTTTCCTAGAATTTAAGCCCTGCCTGTGAGTATGGATTTTGAAAAAAAAAGGCGTTAAATGTGCGTTAAATGCATTTTTTTAGAAAAATACTATCTATAATTACACACAATTTTACGCTAACCATGCATTAATTTAAATTGATCAGCAATATATTAATTATGCATTGATTTACACTTATTACATTTTAACGAATGCTATCTGCATGTCATTAAAATTATACTAGCTGACCCGTCCGGCGGTGCCTGGGCTCATGATAATTACCTCAAACTTGTATGATTATATATCTTATATCAATTTTATATTTTTAAATGAAATTTTCACTAAAAAATATTGATTACTAGACAGAAAAGCATTTTTAAAAGACACCTCCTTGTTTGGTTGTTTTTTTTTTTTTGTTGTTGTTTGTTTGTTTTCCTCGTAAGGGTCTCTCGTTTCATAGTTTAAAAAAAAATAACCCCATTTGTCTGAATTCTATAAATTTTTCATCAGTTATAAACAGGTCTTGACAAATGCAGTCGCCAGGTCGCCATTGGCGACCTAGTTTTTCTATCTAGCCACCAAGTTATTTAACCAGATTTTTTTTATTATTATTATAATTTTTTGTACAAAAATTGACCTAAGAAATGACCATAAATGTCATTTTTTCTCATTTTCGGCATTTTTAATTAGGTAAAAATAAGTTTAACAAATGCAAATTTTAAATTATTAAAAAATAATTATTTGACTAACTTCGACACGAAAATAGGCAGAAATTGTTTTCCTGCTTCACTGTTTCATCCGTGCCCCCCTCATCAGATATAGATTTTGCAGCACTCACTTGTCCAGACATTTGAAACCTTCGGCAATCAGCATTTCCTGAACATACCGGTTAATGCAGCCTTTAATTTTTTTTTTCATAGATGAATAATTTTGATAAATTTCATTAGAAAACTTTGTTTATACCATCTTTTAAAATGATGTAACTGTTCTAAACTATGTAACTAATAATCCTAAAATAGGCTTATTATTTTTCTCAATTAATTGATAAAAAACTTTTTTGTTTTTGAAAATTAGTGGCTTCGGAGGGGAGCAGGTTATATTGTTTTACTGGTAACTAGAATTTTTTACTGGCTACCAGATTTTATCAAATTTGTAAAGCCAGGGTTATAAATATAATGGTTTTACAGACCGTGGAAAAAATATTGATATCTAGCTGTAAAAGAAATGCTTTCTTCTCGCGTCTCTCTCTCTCTCTCTCTCTCTCTTTTTTTTTTTTTTTTTTTGCGACGTGTCCTTTAAAATAACAACACAAAAAAGTTACTGTCCGAACTGTCTGAAATTTTATTCGATTGTAAATATAACTCTATCCAACCCCTCTTTAAAATTCCGTGAAAAAAGTCTAAGTTTTTGACTAAAGTCGAAGAGAACAGAGTCACAGAGTCACGTCAAAAAAGACTAAGTCCCATTTAATACTGAAAACATGAGCCGACGCCGAGCAAACCCACGCCAAAATACCCAACTTTCTTTTTGCATTGTCATCGAAAAATTCTCAGATTTTTTAAAATTAGCTTTATTCATCAGAGAGTTTCCAAATTTTTGTAGGCGCTGTAATTTTGATCTTCCAAGATTCTTTTAATGGATTGTGTCGAAATACAGACGTTTAGTTACTTTTAGCATAGAAAAAAGATAGTCTTCGAAAGACCCGATATGACGAGAGGTTCTAAATAAATCGTAATTTAGAATGCTTTCAGCTGTTTCACACCTTTAAATTTCCCATTTATAATAAATTCTTTATGCCAAGCATTTCTATCTTAAAAGTAATCTCTATACTGAATTTCAAGTTTCTAACACTGAAACTGTTAGAGTTTCAACTAAATCATAATTTAGAACACCTTTAGAAAGTTTTCAGCTCATTTCGTCGTTTTAAATTTTTAAATGTTTTTAAAAATGTTATAAGGAAGCATTTACTACATAAAAGTAATCATCATGCCAAATTCCAAGTTTTCATACCGATTGTGTCACATAAATCGCAGTTTTAGAATGCTTCTTACTCTTGCATTCTTTTAAATTTCGAATTGAAAAAAAAAAATTTGGGGAGCATTTACGTCTTTTAAGTAACATCCATATAAAATTTCAAGACTCTAGCCCTAAAAGTTCTAAATGACTTGTTACATTTGGCAAAAAGCAAGGTAAGTCTATTGAACATTTTGTTAAAATTGTTTCATTATTATTAAAGTTAGGAATAAGAATTCGTGATTCTCTTGTAATGAAACCTTGTGTATTTTTGATTGAACAAATGGATTCCAACTCTGTTATTTTGTATGTAAAAAATATTTGCTGTACGGTGCTCTTCCATCTTTAAGTTTTCCCCTCATCATTTTTAAACACTTTATAAATCTAACCTAGTTTTATGTTATTTCATTGGTGCATTTTATAGTTTGTAACTCTAATATTGTAAACGTTGTTTAAATGAATCATAACCAACGTAATTGCGGAGAAAAGCATTATGATTTCATTCATTTAAAAGACTGATTCCATTAACCAATGATTCATATTACCGGCGACCATCTTTATTATAAACTCAAACCCCCCCCCCCCCCCTAGAACCGAATTCTGGCTGCGCCACTGGTCTACATTTAATTCTATAAATATCAGGTCCGATTAAAAAATAACACAAGGAGAAAAAAAAAACACTTATGAGTTCAAGCAACTTAAAATAAAATAATAATGGTAAAATCTGTTCTTATAAAAACTTTAAAATTAACCGTAAAAATAAATAGATAATGGACAAAAGCATTAAACGAGTTGCTGCAGATTAATGCTGAGACAGTAAACAAACTCAAAGAATATTTTAGGAATTGATAAAATACTGCATCCAGATTAATCATAATAAATTATTTGAAAATTGAAAATAAATCACTGGCCTAAATATCGGCTCAGTGGTAATAAGACTTGAAAATTTAGTAAACTATAATAATATATTAAATAAATAAAAATATTTAAATTACCGTCAAAAGTGAACCGAAAAATGTTAAGAGTAAAATATTTATAGGATTTAGAAAGTATATTCAAATGCAAACGCATGAACTGGAGTTTTGAAAAATAGATAATAGCGTAAAGCATAGCTAAAAACAGGGATCTTCTTAAAGGGAAAAAAACTGCTTGCATAAAGTTTGCCTGTGATACTTAGACAGAAATTATACGTAACAATAACAAAGTTTTGGGATAAAATACTGAGGTAAAGTAAAAAACTGTATAACCAAGCAAAATCATGTATTTTTATGATTTAAAACAAAATATTTATTCTAGATAAATGACTTGAAAGCTACTGTCATGATATACACGTGGTTTAAAATAAAAATTCGTATCTTATAAAAATTATATGATATTATTAAAACAATAATATAAGAAAACAAAGATAAAACTTACTTTTATTCTTTAAAATATGTTTGAAATAATCCAATAACTGGTGTAATTATTACAACACTACGCTCGCATGTAATGGCGGTCATTTCACATACACAGCGTCCAAGCGTCACTACTACTGCACCTGGACACCAGGACCTGCCACTGTCCTGCCTGTGTTTTCCCCCCTCATTTGAGATATATTGTCAACAACGCCAACAGATGTCGCTTTCTATACAGCTGTTATCGCAGTAAATTAACGAAAGTGCTGTGTTTGAATGCTAGGAGAAATATTAACAGTATTTTTTGCAGTTTTTTCTTCCGATTTTTTTACAGTGTCGTTGTGCGTCAAACTCGTTAACCGCCGAGATCCAAATTAAATAAAAGTAAATTTATATTAGTATCATCGCAAAGAACAACATGTTTACATACAAGATATAACTACGTTAAAAATATATTCCTGCGAAGTTCGAAAGGTATCATTAAGGTAAAGCCATGATAGATGGCGCGGTCGGAGAGATTGCGCACATAGAACTTCGGGGGGAAGGACTAGAGTGAGCCCGCAGCGACTCCAGGTAGTTGTACAACAGCAGTAGTGGAGCGTTAACTTGAAAGTACTCGTTGATTGTTTTGAGCGTATAAGATAAAGCATTGCTATTTTGTTTTGTTTTCCCAAAGTAAGTGCTTGAATTTTCATAACTATTCATTAGAATTTCTATACAATGTCAGTAATACAAAATATTTTAAACTTAAACGATTTCTCATAAGCTACTAATCTAAACTAACAATGTGAACATCAACGGTTCGTTTTAGTAGCGACCATGTTTAAATAAAAGGCCGCGCAATCTCTCCTACCGAAATTGCAGAGTTTGCGCATGTGCTACTTAGGAGAGATGGCGCATTGTTCCCATTAGTTTCCATGCTAGGAGAGATTACGCAGCTTATTGGTAAATTTGCATAAAAACGAAAAATGAAAATGGACTAATTTTAAGTTAAACGAGTTTTCAAGTAACTTAATGTTATTTTGTAATCTTATCTGGACTTGCTTTTTCTGATTCTTTAATTTTTTCCCTATCAATTAAAATTTTTTAATCATTTTTAAAATTATTTCCTTTTTCTGATTCTTTAATGATTAGGTTGAAATATTCAATCCTAATAAAATATTATATTTGTTCACAAAAACCTCACAACAAAGTCATTTAAGTGTAATTATTATTGTTAACAATTTAATTGTAGTTATTATTAGTAACAATCTCTCCTACCCATGTGCGCAATCACACCAACCCTGTAAGGACAGATTGCGCAAAATAACTTTCTTGGTTTTATTACAACTGTTCTATTAAGTTACAACATCTATATAATAAAACCGTATGTCATGTGACTGTCCTCAACAGTTCCGGGATGCCGCTTCACTTTTTCATATGCCAGGCAGCCATTTTTATTCAAAATTATTTTTTCTAATAAAACTGCATAAAAGTTACATTTTTAGAAAGATCGTTCAAAATAAATTAATATTTGAGAGATGACTTACGTTCAATTATGTATACATTCTGCAATAACTTCAGTTTCAATTAGGTTCGCTGTTCAAATTCTCTATCCATGAAAGTAAACAACAACAAAAAAAAAAGATTCATTCGTTGGGAACGTTTAAAATATTAAGCCATGAATTTTTGGACCGCTGCCTGGTGTAAAAAAAAAATAATCAGCATCAGTGAGACAGTCAAAGTTTACCATAATTCTGTTCCATACAACTCAACTTCCTTCGGATCTTTTCTTGATGTAAGTTGAACTCCGTGGTTGAACTCATGTAATAATATTTAATGGATCAAATTTCGAAACAAATTGTCAGCTTTTATTTTTCGTGTGTATTAATTAGAAACGATATTTTAATTTTGAAATCAAATGTTTTGATTTATGATAATATTTCTTATTTATCTATTTTCTATTTTAAAGAAAAATTTGAACGTCATGTATTTTAAATTGGAACAGCTGTCACGGACGCACCAGGGTTGGCGGAATTTTTGCTTTGCGCCATTTTGGCGAGAAAATCCCATTTTCAGGTACCTATTAGAGATTACTAAAACAGCATATACTTTTATTTTATTATGAAATAGTTTATTTTATATTAAAAACACACACACAATGATTAATTTATTATAAAGTGGGTTAAGCGGTTTTTGTCAAGAAAGATGAAATACATAACAACAAAAAATATGCGAAATGCTACCACGATCGCAAAAGTTCTTGATTTGTCTATTAGATTTTTCCGGTTTGGCGAAGGATTAAGGAAAAAAATAAATTATGAATAAAAATAATTTGTTACAATGCTTAACATACATTTAAGGGCGACCAAACTGGTCGCCAGTGGCGGCTAGTAACAACAAAATAGCAATAAAAATGCATAAAAAACAAATGAAGTAAAAATCATTCATGGATAGTTTAGCAAAAAAATAATATTTAGATTTTTTATTGTTATTTTTTTAATTGTGCGCAGACTCTCCTTTACCTTATTTTTTGAAAAAAAAATTTCGCGAAACTTTTCATCAATCAAAATCTACTGGTATAGTCTAGTTTGTTTCGCCCGCTGTTGGAGCATGAACAGCGCCCTTTTGAAGTAAATAACTGTTTCGTTTTACAAAATGCTACAATTGATATGATGTACTACGAGAATGGAAACAAAAGTTTCTTCATCTCCTGTACTGGTTCCCGTAGGAAAAACTTTTTTGTGATTGGTGAAGAAAGACTTTTGAAATGTGTTACATTAGCTTCTTATTAACATGTATTTAGGAAGTGTCTTCTTCGGTATTATGAGTCAAAACTTTAGGTGTCTTTATTTCTTTTATATTCAAAAAGTATTTACAAAAAAAACTCTCGATTAAAACGAACTTTAAAATAGCTTCAGCGTTAAAGGTTTACAAGAAGGCAAATAAGGAATTTCAAGGAATCAGTTTTTTTTTTTTTTTTTTTTTTTTTTAAATCTCGAATTCTGCTGAGAATTGCATGTAAGCGGTTACTCCATTTGATGGTCCTCAATATATCAATCACATTTGTAAAAAAAAAAAAAAAAAAAAAAAAAAAAAATGCTTAATTGACTGGCATCTTAAAATGTCATAACATAGTAAAAGTGTAAGGTGGCCAGGGCCACTCAATCGGACAGCATGCAAGAATTTTCTTTAATTAAAGTGAAATTTGTTATCATATTTGAAGCAATATAACCTATGATTTCAAGAACTTTTTCAAGATTATGATTTTTTTACACTGAAATATGAAAATACGCAAATTTTGGGTACTTACCCCCAGCTTGGGTAATTACCTGGGTATATACCCAAAATATAAATACCTACGCACCAGGTATTTACTCATCCCGCCGGGTCGTTAAAACGAGACACGCACCCAGAAAATGTTTTGTTGAATCAGCAAAAATTTGGTTGACCCAACAGAACTTTTTGTTTAAATATGGGTCAATGGAAATTTTGTTTGAATCAACAAAAAAAATATTGTTGATTTTTTTTGCAACTAAAAAAAAAAAAATTATCGTCAGCAAAAAAATGTTTTGTTAATTCAAGTAAAATGGTTCAATTTTACTTGAATTAACAAAATTCTTTTTGTTACATAGATATATGCTATGTGTTATTTTAACAATCTATTTTCTTTTTTCAACAAAATATATTTTGTTTGTTTAAATAATAAGATATGTTATATTACGAACTTGTTTTGTCTACACTACAAACACTTTTGTTAAATGAACCAATCTAAATATGCAATTTTAACTATTTTTTAATTCATTTTCAGCAGTCAATTACGCCTGTAAACCTTGAATAACAAGTGAATTTTATTCTGCTTTTTTTCAAGAGCAAACCGAGAGAGTGAAAATTCCCCAAGCCGGGAGTCGATCCCGGGTCCTCAGAACAGCCATCTGAGGCTCTACCACTGAGCTACAAGGAACCATATCTGGGTTCGGCATTTCTCACTCTTATATATGTCGGAACGGCTGCAACCGCATTACAAAATGGAAATGTCATCAGGAGCACGCAAATTTCTGCGGCAAACATGAGACGACAATACAAAGCCCAGCATGCGGCAACACATAGTTAATTTTTAATTCATTTTCAGCAGTGAATTACGCCTGCAAAAAGCAGGATAAAAATTCACTGGTTATTATTCAAAGATTACAGGCGTAATTCACTGCTGAAAATGAGATAGAGCTATTGCAGAAATTGTGAAAAATGCAACATAGCAGCACCACCTGTTGCGCGATTTACACCAAAAACTAATCAGCAACAATTTATATAAGGAAGTAACTCAATATAAAGTTTTATTAAATTCCGTGCATTAGTTCTTGAGATAGAGCGCCCAAAATTTTTTTGTCACATACAGACAGATAGAGTCACTGACAGTCATTTTCTGAAAACAGTCAAATCGTGTTCAGGACCTTCTAAAATTCGTCGGAAACCGAAAGTCGAAAATTTTCATGATTCTAATACTTTCTTCTTGTAAAGATAGAACAAAGTAATAAATGGGACAGGGGGATTTTTAAAACTACCTTGGTCCGTCCCAATGAAAAAAAAGTTTTAATTATCCAAAAATTATGTTAATCCTTTAATTATATAGCTATATAAGTCAAATAAATCGAGTTTCGTGAGAAAGTTATGGCTACTATACAACAATTTAAATTTTGCAAAAACAACAAAATTTTGCTGGAATTACCAAATTATTGTAAAATTAAAAAAACAGATTTTTTTAATTCAAGTAAAATTGATGAAATTTTGCTAAAATTTTGGAAGAGTGTTAACAATATTTTTTTGTCCAAACAACAAAATCAATTTTTTTACTTCAACTAAAAATTTTGCTAAAACAACCAAAATGTACTCAACAAAACATGTTTTGTTGTTTTAATCAATTCCTTTTTCTGGGTGTGAAAAACATTGTGAGTATTGGGAAACCATCGGGACCTGATCCAATGGTCGTTAAATCGTGAGGGGTCGCTAAATCAAGGGTCGTAAAATCGCGAGTCTACTGTATTTCAAAAAAATGTAATATTTTGATTATGCATTTTAGAATTCAAAAATACAGCATAGCACCTGGTAAATGATTTATACGAAAACCTAATCAGCACCGACTTATGTCACGGTCTAACAGAATATGAAGTTTGATGAAATTCCGTACATTAATTCTTGAGATATGACCACTGCTAAAATACTATTAATCCTGAAAAATGCAGAGCGCCACCTGTTGGACTATTTACGCCAAAACCTAATGAGCAACAACTTATGTCAACGTCTAACTGAATGTGAAGTTTGATGAAAATTCGTGCATTATTCCTTGAGTTAGAGATATTCCGGAAATCGTGAAAAATGCACCATAGCAACGCCACCAGTAGAGTGGTTTACACCAAAAACGAATTAGCACCAATTATATCAAGGCCTAGCTGAATCTAAAGCTTTATTAAATTCCATTCATTGGTTCTTGAGATAGAGCGCCCACAAACTTTTTGTCACATACAGACACAGAAAGGGTTGGGTTGGATTGATTATTGACGGCCAATTATCTACACTAGGGATATAGGCCCGGGGGGAGTGCCCTTCGTGGGGGTCTTTCTAAGGAAACCTAATCCGTATTTACGCATGGATAAATCCACGGCTCGAAGAAAACTACCAAAACTCCGAACGATTAGGCCGACGGGCGCGATTGGGATCGAACCCAGCACTTCCCGTCTACCAGCTTCGAGAGCACAACCTCTCAGCCACTGGTGGGGCCAGACACAGAAAGATACAGAGACAGACAGACACTTTCTAAAACCAGTCAGACCGTGTTCAGGACCTTCTAAAATGTATAAATCCTTTGAAAACCCATCGTCGAAATTTTTCATGAATCCAATACTTTGTTAAGAAGAAAATAATAAAAGCAAGAAAGATCACGGAAGGTTCATTAACAATGACAGTTTTACTAACCTAATTAATTAAAATAAGTTATTAGCTCAAATCCAAAATTCACGTGTTCTACTAGATAAGGCGCAAGTAAAGGGCTTAGGGAACACGCTCCAGAGATTGCATGGGCGAAAAACGAAAATTTGTGTCCTTTTAAAGCTTTTCATTTAAAAGTTTTGATTTAATTTTTTTAAATTGAGTATGTATTTTTAAATTTTTAATTCATTAATTAGTGTTTTCTTTTCATTTACTTTTAATTGATTTTCTTAATATTTAATAAAAACTGCACATTATTTTTTAATGTGATGTAATATTAAAGAAAATAACACAATTTAAATCTTAGTTTCAGGATAAAACACATTACTTTTTTTTAAAAGTAATACAAAAATTTTATAAGCCATAAAATTTTCATACTTACGTTTTGTTGCATTCAGTATGGTTATGTTTGCATCCACAATTTCCTGGAGCTGAAATTTAAAAAGAATTAGTAGATCTTATTCAATGGTTGGAGTATCATAATTGAGATTCATTCCAACAGAGCGAAAAATGCTTCCGTAGGGAATAACGTTGGCACGGCAAGCCTAAGTACACAGGTTCGAGTCCTGGTTCCGGTGTTTTTCGCTCTGTTGGAATGAATCTCAATTATGATACTCCAACCATTGAATATGATTTACCTACTTGAAAAAACTTTCCTCTCTTCATTATGAATTAGATCTGTCTATTATACATATACTAGGCTTCCTGATGTTTGACATATCTGAGACATGGTAAGAGATGTGTAAAGTGTATTTTTTGCATGCGTGTTCGATCAACATAATAAAGAACAGGTGAGATGCCAAAAGTTAGGTTGGCAGCTTTTTTTTGAAAAGCTCACACTTTGAGCACTTTTGTCGCGGTACTGAATCCAATGCTACGTACAGAATATGACATTAGAGAAATGCATTATGTTATTGCTAATAATATTACAAAAATGATTCTCTCCTGAGCGGTGATCCAACTCACGATCTTTTCTGAGTACCACAACTTAACAGCAGCACCTTAGACCACTCTTTCAACTTCACTCTAAATCTGTACACGTTCTGGACTTAATTTCACGCATGCATAGATCTGTCCAAAAGTTTACTATTATATTTTAATATATATGATATTTATCATAATACATGGCAGCAAACAGCAACTCTATCCCTCTATCTGCAAAAGAAAGTGTGTCTTTCAGAAATGTTATCAAATGGGGATCCTGCAATTAAATCAGTCACAGTTAAAATAATTGAAATTAAATTAATTGGGATTTGAAGCGCGCAATTAAATCAATTACGATTACATTTTAATGGTGTTATACCTTATTATCATTATCTGTGTTTTTATACAATAAAATCACCTCATCTTCCCCGGCAAACACAATTGAAAATCTTTAAAATTCTTATGTTTCATTTTTTTAAATTTTTGACCCATTTTTTTATGTTATTTTGTCTTAGTTGCTTTATTTGTTACCTTGAAATACTAATATTAATACATAATTAATCAAACATCTAAATTCTCCCCTCCCTTGAAATGTAGGATAACTTCCCCTTTCTTTCTTCCTCCAGCACACAGTTTATCTTAACTCTCATTAAAAAGAAAAAAAAAATCTGCGCCATTATTACCTTGAAATTACAATAAGTGAATGATCGATCATTTGACCCACCCCCTCCCTCCGATTTATTTCTCCTTTATGCCTCCCCCCCCCCTCCTCCAGCGCACGAATTTTGAAATACTTAGAATTCTTTTATTTTTGAAACTTTTTTTTTACCCTTTTTTGTAGAGAAATGATGAGAGATTGATCTATTATTTAAATCTCCTCTGAAATCTTCACTACCTCTTCTTTGATCCCTAACAATGCGCAAATTAAAAAAACAATTGGGACAGCAATTTTTCTTAGGAATTAAAAGAATTCTTAAGAAAATGGCTTTCTTAATGATCTATTGTTTTGCTCCATATGTTTAATTTTTTGCTTTAAAGTAATAATAAGTAAATAAAATAAATCTACTATCTAAATTTTCTTATTTTTTCAAAAGAAAAAAAAAATCTGATATCATTTATAAATTTTAGTTAGACTTTCAATCACCGGAATTTTCTTTAGAATTAATTAATAAGTTCACGAGAGTTTGTGCATTGAAAGATTAGCTGATTGATTGATTCATCCGGTTTTTCCCTGTTTTCTCACAAAACACTTTATTTATCGGAAGGCGACAAACTTCAGATTGTAGCCAAAATTATCAATTAGAAATCTTAATTAGGCCTTTCAATCGCTGCAGGATACCTTAGAATTGATTAATTAGTTCCTGAGTTTTTGTGTATTAAAAAATTGTTTGATTGATTTTCCCAGTTTTTCTCTGTTGTCACAAAAACTACTTAAGTACTACTCTGTAGTCACAAAAACTACATAATTACACCTACACAATATAGTGTAGGTGTAATTATGACGACCGGTTATCTGCATGAGGAATATAGGTCCGAGGGAGATTGCCCTCCGTGGGGATCTTTCTAAGGGCGCCTAGGCCCCACCAGTGGCTGAGAGGTTCTGCTCTCAAAAGTTGGTAGACGGGAGGTGCTGGGTTGAAACCCCTGTCGCGCTCGTCGACCTAACCGTTCTGAGTTTTCCGTGCTGTTCTTCGAACCTTGCCGTAAAAACGGATTAGGATCCCTTTGAAAGACCCCCCACGGAGGGCACTCCCCGCTAGTTCCTACATCCCTCGAGTAGATAATCGGCCGTCATAAATCAACCAACCAACCAACTAAGGGAACCTAATCCGTATTTAAGCAAGGATATACAAGGTTCGAAGAGAACCACGAAAACTCCGAACGATTAGGGCCCCACCAGTGGCTGAGAGGTTCTGCTCCTAGGTCCGAGGGAGATTGCCCTCCGTGGGGATCTTTCTAAGGGAACTTAGGCCCCACCAGTGGCTGAGAAGTTCTGCTCTCAAAAGCTGGTAGACGGGAGGTACTGGATTCAAACCCCTGTCGCGCTTGTCGGCCTAACCGTTCGGAGTTTTCCGCGGTTTTCTTCGAACCTTGCCGTAAATACGGGTTAGGATACCTTAGAAAGACCCCACGGAGGGCACTCCTCCCTAGGGCCTATATCCCAAGAGTAGATAATCGGCCGTCATAAATCAACCAACCAACCAACCAACCGAACGATTAGGCCGACGGGCGCGATTGGGTACGAATCCCGCACCTCCCGTCTACTAGCTTTGCGAGCAGAACCTATTGGCCACTAAGTAGGGTATTTCATATTGTGTCAAACTGCAAATTGTAGCCTGAAACATCCTCTATATGCCCCCAGATATGTTTAATGTTTGTTATTGCACGGATCTGAGCCTATTTTGGACAAACAAACTGGCAGAACCTTTTTTTAATGTTATTTTTTATTATACGTCATCTAAATACTCCATTAAACTTAGAAATAAGTTTTAAAAAAAAACAGACACTCCAGTTTAATATTAGTATAGATAGAGCCACCAAGAGCATGGAATATATGTGCTTATTAAATTGAATAATATTTTATTTTTGTTGTATTTATCTAGAGTTTTCGAAAACTGAAAAATGTTTTTCATGAGTTTTGAATTTCCATATAATAAATCTAACATGGTTATTAAATTTTGATATCTTTTTACTGAAATGATGTAAGATTAAACGATTAATATCCTGATAGTTAGTATATTATATTCCCATAATATTAAAAAAAAAGAATTAAAAAAGAATTTTTAAAGGTGGAATTATTTTTAATAACATATGGGGGATGACATTATCTCATTAGGCTCATGAGAGCATTTTATTAGAAACTAAATATAAGCAATTATTTTGTATATTGAATATAATATATGAATGGGTTGGGTTGAGTTGGGTTGATTTTTGACGGCCGATTATCGACACATGGGATATAGGCCCGGGGGTAGTGCCCTTCGTGGGGGTCTTTCTAAGGGAACCTAATCCGTATTTACGCATGGATAAATCCACGGCTCGAAGAAAACCACGAAAACTCCGAACGATTAGGCCGACGGGCGCGATTGGGATCGAACCCAGCACCTCCCGTCTACCAGCTTCGAGGGCATAACCTCTCCGCCACTGGTGGGGCAATATATGAATGGTGCTGTTGCAAAAGTCACATTATCCCCTTTTTAAGGTATTGAGTTATTCATATCACCGTGTCCGTCATTTTAAGGCAAATCGGATTGTAATAGTGATTTGGACCATAAAAAAATTATATTAAGGTTGAAAAAAAAAAAAAAATGCTGAAAATCTAGTTTTGATGCATAACTCACATTATCCAACAACTGTTTTGCAGCAAAACTCAACACTCTCCAATTCAACCAATCAGGGAGGTACAGAAATAAGAAGTAGTGTAAAATGTTGCGCTAGTTTAATGGCAGTGAAGTTGGTTGATTATTGATGGCCAATTATCTACACTAGGGATATAGGCCCGGGGGGAGTGCCCTTCGTGGGGGTCTTTCTAAGGGAACCTAATCCGTATTTACGCATAGATAAATCCACGGCTCGAAGAAAACTACGAAAACTCCGAACGATTAGGCCGACGGGCGCGATTGGGATCGAACCCAGCACCTCCCGTCTACCAGCTTCGAGAGCACAACCTCTCAGCCACTGGTGGGGGCAACAGTGAAGAAGTTGAGCCATGTCTAATAGTAAAATTCTTGCACAAATTATTTTTAATAAATGTTTTTCGATTTTTGTCTTGTTGTTTTAAATTCATAACTATTTTGGTTTATAACTAACAATTACCCATAAAAGCTTGCTGCAAAACTCACATCTTCCATATTTAATTTAAATGTAAATGTTAGCTTTACCGCAATTATTACAAGTTTAGGACTATGTGCAACTTGTTATTATGGCCACAAATATATCACACACAAAAAAATTGTGCCAATATATGATGTTTATTAATAATAATCAGTTTTTTGCATTTTTCTATAAACTAGGTTATGTGGAGAGCGTGAATTTTGCATCGACACCCTTCATATGTTCTAAAAATAAATATCAAAATAAAATATATTATTAATGATATATTATTTGTAGCATATTATTTTATTTATTTTATATTATTTATAATACATTATTTTATCTTATTTATACTATTTATATGTTATTATTAATATATTATCTATTTTGAATATAAAACTCAAAAGTTATTGTTCTACTTTTTGACACTAGATAACGCCACCACAAGTGAAAAATATGATTAAAGCTTATTTACTATTAGAAACTACAATACATTTCGGAGCGGAATCCAATGTAATGAAAATCCTAAGGGCTGCTCTGCTCATACATTTTCTAGTATGAACGATAGTTGTTAAGCAAAATTTTTTTCTAATATTGATGATTATCACAGCTGGAATTGTTTTCAATAATTTACGATGAATGATGTTATCTCCTCATGACTCGGGTTAGGGGTTCAACTGTAAAAATAATACATAAAAAATAGTCTTAAATATTTTTTTTCAAATTTTCGTGCCATATAGCCATTTTTATAAAAGTATGAGGGTGGATGAACAGTGTGATTCTCTCTAATGATTACATTTCATACTGTATTTTATACATCGGCGTCTCTGTCATTGATTTGAACTACTGGACAGAATTTGGCGAAGGTTCTTGAGCTTTGTTTGAAACATCAATAGAAAATTTCAATGCAACACATAAATGCAAGAAATAACACCAGAAGAAATACATAGTAATATAAGCTAATTTTCACGCAAGTACTAATGTAATTATTAGTTAATAAAAATTCTTTAATTGCTTTGAGATTTTTTAATTATTATTTTAGCTCTGAAAATTATTCAGATTACATAAAGTTTTTGCTAAACAGTTCTTAATAGTGTTTTTCAAAATACCAATTGAATGGGAAATTTTCAAAAGTTAACAATTTCTGCAATAGAAATATGTATAGTGTATTTTTATTCCTGTATGAATTTAAAAGCATTAATGATGAACGAAAAATTTAAATTACAGAAAATAATAATTTTAAGAAGAGTGTAATTATCTTCGTATATCTATATTATAAAGCAACAACCCGTGAGTGAGTAACGCCGACGTTATATAGATGTTAGCAAAACCTAACCAATAAAATTCGCTTTTATTGAATTTTTTGTTAACTTCTAAACATTTCGCAATTTTTATACCTTTGATTAATAATAAGAAAAAAAAAACGGTTTCTTCAAATACAATTTGTTTGAAAACTGTATCTCAATTTACTGCTCTTTTATGGTGTTTAAAATACTTTTCAATCATAGTTTTTTTAAAATAAATTTTTATAAATAAATAATATTTTACACACAATCGCGTGCAACCCGATTACGAAAAATTAACCCGTTTGTAATTAAAGCAACATAAATAGTTCAGCATTTGTTTCCAGCTGACATTCTATAACGAAATTAAAACTTCACCAATAACTAAATAAAATAATATAAATAAAACAATTTTAATAAACATGTAATCGAACCACTGAAATTATCAAAATTAAAAAGGTTGCTGTAAGTGGCGATATTTGGTGATTTCTTCGGTTATTAACTTATGGCTTTTGGCTAATATGAAAGCATCGCTTTTATAATTTGTAAGACTCTATTTGAATACACTATTAATATTTTTCATATAAAAATGCTTTTTGGTGGTGTTAATGGACAGTCTAAAAAATGTATTAAATGTAAAAAAAAATCTATTAGAGTTTTTAATTTTAAAAAAATGACATTCACATATTCTGTAACTTGGGAAGATCGTGCGCAACAGTCTAATGTAAAGTTAATTAGAGATCTATTAACTTTAATCAAAGCATATGATGATATGTGTTTCTCTCAGAGTTGGGAAAATTTGTAATTACAATTATCTGCAATATAATTACAATTTAATTGTATATAATTACTTATAGTTACTATTACGTGCCATAAAACATTCTTGCAGCATTGATACCGGAACCGCCCTCTGTCCCATTATTTGACGAAACTTTTGTGCTTGGATGTTGTTGTCGGCACCACATGTTGTGAATAATAATTCTATTATAATGAGGGGAAACATGGAGTTAAATGTTCAAGAAGAATAGAGATGGAATAATAATGGTGTGAAGAAATCGATATTAAAGATTAAATCGATTATCTTCATAACAGATGTGTGTAACTATAATCAGTTACATACGATTAAAATGTAATTACACTGCAGATAACTGCAATTGCAAATTTGTCCAACTCTGGTTTCTCTGTACTCTCAGCAGTTGTTTGTTTCACTTTATCGACAATAGATAGCGCCACCAAGAGCGGGATGCATAAGCAGACATGCTTTAAATGCAATAAAATGTAACTGATTTTAGACTTTAATACAATTTTCTACGAATAGAAAAAGCTGAAATGTTTTGAAATAGTTCTACATTATTTCATAGTAGTACTTTAAAATGGAAAAGGCAATCGAAGGGGCCCATTGGATTTTTATTTTCTATTTTCTGTAATCTGTAACATGTATTCCCATCTAATTTAAATATTTAATAAAAAATGTTTTTTCTCGTGTTAAAAATGAAAATATGTAAACCTTATTATCTTTAAATAATTTCTTGCTTATTGATCTCTTATAATAAAAAAATGGTGCTATCTTATTATATTCATATATTGTTTTATTTTATCGACAGCAGATGACGCCACCAAATATGGAAGATCAGAATAAAATATGGATATTTTAATCATACAAGAAAATAAGTAAAGTTTTTCTGAAACAGGGTAAGATTACGATAAATTCTAAAAGTCTACAGTATCTTAATAGTTTAAAAAATGTTTTTCGAAGCATTGTTTGTTTAAAAAAAATATGTGTTCAATAAATTATATATATATATTTTTTTTTTTAATAAATGATATTTGCACCCGATGTAAAAATGTTCGTATTTAGTATAATTTTACTATAAAATTAAAATTGAGAGCTTAAACATTTTATTATTATGATTATTGTTTTCAGTGTTTTTTGTTTTTGATAGTTTACCATGGATACTCGTCTCTTGATTAATGCCAGTAATATTTCGTTTCATTTTATGAACTCTAGATGGCGTCATCAAATGTAGAACGTGTACATCAATGCTGAAATGTAGACCTAGACCACAGATAATATATTCCACCAGATAGGACAGTGGAGCGAAAACCCGAACCGGCGCGATACAAGCGCCACTACTGAGCACAGTCAAGAACTAACGCACAGGCGCGCGATCTATAAACTGTCAGATTGTCGCGGTCAGATGTACCGATGTACCTGTTGGCAGTTTTGTTTATTTAATATCGACACGACAGCTATTTTAGTATTTCATTTTCATAAAAGTTCTTTTCAGAGCTATTTTTCTTGAATATAATTAATTTATATTGCCAAGTGCTTGGTTCAGGGCTGTTTTTCTTGCAATTAATTACTGCAAAACGCCAAAAAATAAGGTGTTTTATAAAACACAATCATGTCATTCTTCTGTTTTCCTACAGGAAATTAAAGAAGGTAAGCGATTTCTGTATTTATAAATTATAAATGCACGAATGTTAAAAATCTAGTTTTATTTTACTTTAATGTAGATTTCTTTTTAAACAATTTTTCCTTTTCCTTAACCTTTTATTAATTTCCATTTTTTATACTTGTTTTAATTCGCGTTTCCATTTTCATTTTCTTTCCGAAAATTTAATTACACAGAGTTCGTACGGTCATAAAAGTCCTTAAAAATTTGAAAAGTATTTTTTTATCCTTAAAGGTCCTTATTTTTAAGAAAAATCTGCAAAAAGTCCCTTCCTTTTTCTCCATCTTTTCAAAATTAGGGGCAAAAAACTTCTCTGCTGTATTCTTTATTTTATTGTAAAAATAAATAATAGAGCATAATTAATTTAGTTAAAATTTCCTAATTCAATAGTTTATCAATTTGTATGTCCTTAAATTTTTATTGTTTTGGTCCTCGAATTTTATTTAAAGAAATGAGTACGAACCCTGTTACAAGGGTGAAAATCTACCACATTTGCAAAGATTTTCTCTGCTTCCCCCCCCCCCTCCCAATCTTAAGGGTTTTTTTTCTACTCTGAAATTTTTTCTGCATATTTCTGCCAAAGATTAAAATATTTAAAACTTAAATTTTCTTTTTCTATCTTATTTGTTTACTTGTAACAATATATAAACAACCAGCTTCTTATTTCTTCATTGTAACATTAAATAATCAAGCATCTAAATTATTCTTGCTCCTGAAATTTCTGCTTTTTGTCTTCCCCATATCCCAATTGTATAAAATCTAAAATCATTAAACGTTAAAAAAAAAATGGAACAGATGTACAATTCACCAACAGTCCGCCATCTTATATTTTAAATCAAAACACATTTGCTTTGTTTCGCATTTCCAAAATAATTTTCATCCATATTTACTTATTATAAACATGTTATTTAATTTAATTGACTAATTTATTTATATTTAATAATAAAAGTTTAATAAAAAAAAAAAAACAAGATGGCAGACTGCAGGCGAATAGTACATCTAAGCCAAAAAAATATCTCCTTTGTTATTTTGCAGTAACAGAAAATAAATAATAAAATGAACAATCAGATTTCAGCACTTTCCATGAAAAATTTACCCTTTTTTAACCCCCCCCCCTAATACACACCCTTTCTCCATAATTTTCACTTTGCATTTGCACCCTCAATGCACAAAATCCTTAAGCCTATTGAATAATAATAAAAAACTATTTATAACTTTATTAACCCCATTCTTTATTGTTACAATAAAGAATGGGGTTAATAAAGTTATAAATAGTTTTTTATTATTATTATTAAATAATAGAGCATAATTAATTTAGTTAAAATTTCATAATTCAATAGTTTATCAATTTGTATGTCCTTAAATTTTTATTGTTTTGGTCCTCGAATTTTATTTAAAGAAATGGGTACGAACCCTGTTACAAGGGTGAAAATCTACCACATTTGCTAAGATTTTCTCTGCTTCCCCCCCCTCCCCCCAATCTTAAGGGGTTTTTTTCTACTCTGAAATTTTTTCTGCATATTTCTGCCAAAGATTAAAATATTTAAAACTTAAATTTTCTTTTTCTATCTTATTTGTTTACTTGTAACAATATATAAACAACTTCGGTTAGACGGGCGCCAGTGAAATATATATATATATATATATATATATATTACACACACATATATATATATATATATATATATATATATATATATATATATATAAACTTATTGCAAAAATTAACCATTGAAACAGAAATAACTGACCAAATGCAATGAAATTATTATCCCAAATATATATATATATACATATATATATATTACACTGGTGCCCGGCTAACCGAAAAGTACCCTAATATTTTTATATCTTTTGTGTTATACATCCATATACTTATCTACTAAATTTCTCGATAGCTATTTCTGTGCCAGCCATCCAGCTAACACAGAAATAGCTGGATTTCCACTATTTCTGTGGCCTTTTTTAATCGCAGAATTCTGCAGTTAAATAATGTGCAGAATACTATTCAGAAATAATGATAACTCATGGTTTGCAGTTCAGCCCCTTGAAATATATGTTTGATTATTTTGACTAATGTCTGTGTAGAAGGGATAGAGATATTTTTACATATGGTTTCATTATACACTTTAGCTTTCAGAGTATAACACTTTATGCTTTGATTTAAATTTGCTGCAGTATAATGCATTTTGTTGTATGTATTTCGATAAATATAAAACAATTATTTTACTTAATTATAACTTTAATCTTTAGAACTTAATGGAATAGTAAAGTAGAGTATGTTAAAAATTTCTATATTCTTAAAAAGAATTGTAAAAACTTGCTTTTTATAACAATGTATTCTTTATCTTTTAGATGTTCTTTAAATGATGTTGAAGATTCACCCATGGATAAAAATGTTTCCTTGGTTAGTTGCTCCGCTTTTGTTAGCACCAGTTCAGTTGCATGCACCAAAATCTTCGGTCCAGCTACTTAAACACTGAAATCTGCAGTACAGATACCTACACCAAAATCTGTAGTACAGTTTAAAACACTCAAGAATAGACATCCAGTTTTTCTTTCAAACTAACACCAAAAGATGAAACAGGAACAGCTATAAATCTTTAATTTACTGGTTTAAAAAACGACTGTATTTCAAAATGCTCCAAACATATTGTAAGAACAAAAAGAGGTAATGAGGAAAATCTGAATTGCTCACAATTAAAAAGTTGCGAACAAGCAGTGACGTTAAACAAAATTTTCAGCATGTCTAAGGCTACGAACGGTGAAGTAGATTTTGATGAAATTCTGATATCATTAAAACATAGAAGTGCTTCCAAATATTTAAATTTAACTTCCATATTCAGTGATCATGTCAAATTAAATGTAAATGTTGCTCTTCATGAAATTTCATGCTTGCCATCTGACAGTAAAGACAAAATTTCATTTATTATAGGGCTGGATATGTTGCAAGAAAAAGTTTCAAAATTAAATTGTGAATTATTGTCAAAATACTTTGTTTAACACTACAAATACAGTAAATCACAATTCTTTGCTAACTCAGTAAAAAAACTGTTCGGGTAATAGTCTAAAAAAGCCTAGTGATGTATTATTTCATATTGTGCAAAAAATGTATAGTGTTGATACAGCTCATATGTTTTCGTCTGCAAATGTTCTACAAAATATGGTTAAATTTTTCTCTGAGATAATAGATTTCAACAGTGTAAATGTTCTTGAAATTCATAAAGATTGTTAGTATAATGATTTCAAAAATTGAAATTCTACAAACACATTAAAAAAATAAATGAAGATTTAAAAACAGAGTTTTATTCAAAGTGTACAAAAAAGAAGTAGGTTTTTATTTTCTATTATTCAGTGGGTGAGTAGAAAAGGATAACATTCTAAAAATAAAAAAAATAAACTGAGATAGTTTAAGTAACAAATATTAATCAGTATTTTTCTTTGAAATTTATAAGATGAACCCTCATCGACTAGTCCTGCAATCTAATAACAGTGAACATTTCTCTAAAAAATTTTTTTTTTTTTACATAAATGTGTATTGTTCTTCCTCAACATTTACATCAACTGGAATGTTATCCTTTTCCCACTCCCCCATTCAATTATGTTACTGTCTTCAAAGTTTATACAATGTTGTCTGTATGGACTTTACAACTTAACATGTATATCTTATGTTAATTCCTTATATTTCTAAATCAGTGATAAAATAAAAAGCTATACCTCTTACAACACTACTCTGATATTTACAGTTATTTGATAAATGTGGATATTTAAAAAATCACGTTACAAGATACTTAACCAGGAAATGCATAAACAAAGTGGTCACAAATACTTTAAATGTAAATTCTTTGATGATTTCATGTTAATGTTAAAATTTTACTTATAATAAGCATTTTGTTAGAAAAAAAAAAAAAAAAAAGTGGTATTCAGAAGGTAAACAGAATCAAACAGGAGTAATGTACAAATTATTTCAACTTAGAAGCTTTATAGCAAAATTATATATTTTTTAAGCAACAGCTACCCAAATATAATGTATTTTAATTTTATTTATTTTTATCAATTAGATTATTACATTTTTAATAAGGTGCTTGCTTATTCAACAGAATTTTGATTTAAAACTTTGAAAGGTAAAATGAACTTTTTTCTAATTTTTTTATTATTCAATCTCTTGTGCAAGTTTAATTATAGGAGCCCCCCTCTACCAATAAAGATAAACCCACACCAATAAATGATTTTCTTTTTTTTGACTGACTATAGTATTTTTTTGCAGTGAAAACTATTTCACTATTTAATATTTTTATCTTACCTAATTATTTCTTCACATTTATAAACAAATCCAACTTCAAAATATTAACTCCAAATGGTTAACTTTTTAATATAAATATCAGTATCTAAGGTAGTTGAAATTTTTTTTTATATTCAAATACTCCTTGTGATTTTGTTTTTTAAGTGATAAATCCAAGTCAACATATTTTGGCCATTAGATGCAGCAAGTAACAGAAAAAAAATTTATTGTTATTATTGAAATGCTACAGCTAACACCCATTTTTTTAAATGTTCATTCCACTTCATATCTGAAGTTTCTCTTTTTTTTAAATCTCTCCAATCGAGAAAATTTTCTTTTACAGCTTCACCAAAATGTTAAAGATCATCATGTTATGTTATTATTTGCTGTAAAACATCTGCATTTTTTTAAGAATGAAAATATCTAATACTAAATATTGAAAAATTTTAATCTGTTAAATCTTCACATGTTTTAGTAAGTCTAAAAATATTTATAATCATCAATAACTTTACTATTTTGATAATATCAGATAGAGCTTATTTTAGGCATATTCAGCACAGCGACCTGATTCAAAACAGGAATCTACCTGGAAACCGACAAAAAAATTTTCTATGATCAAAAATCTACTAACAGAGAATTATATATTAATGTAATGGAAAACTAGTCTATAATCCGTGCTTTTCAGTTAGCCAGTGCCAGTGAAATATATATATATATATGTATCCTATGAATTTCAAAATACATTAAACAAGTTCTTGCATCAATATACATGTATATTTATGCATACATTACATATATATATATATATATATATATATATTTCACTGGTGGCCAGCTAACCAAAAGTACCCTATAATCATATATCTAATATCAATTTTATGTTCAAAATTAATGTGTAAAAAGTTTTGGTACTTCTCCATTATCCCGTCGACCACTTTTCAGAAAAAAAAAAAAAAAAAAAAAAAAAAAACTATCGCCAAACTATAGGATTTAACGGCAAAAATGCAGTCCTATTCACTTGACATCAGAAGCATTAAATTATAGGTGCAGATTCCCAACATTTGGAAGGAGTCACTGGCTCCAAAACCCAAAAAATCCAGTGGCCACAATTGTAAAACAAACACATAAAAACAATAGTGTTTATATAGGGTAAAAAACTAAAAAAAAAAATAATGAATTCAAAGTGTAATTTATTTAATATAAACACGTGTACAACAAAATTTGAATATTAATTAAATCTTAAATCATGTACAGTCAGAAGATAAAGTTATGCCAGATACGGTTTAAAAAAAATATGTATAAGCTAAGCAATCATGCTAGCGGGGAATATCAGAAAAGCAATATTTCTTATTTTGATTTTGCCAGACAAAAGTACATATGATAGAAAATCTGAATTTGTGAGAATATTTTGCACTGTAAAAATCAAAACACACTTCAAACATTTGTTTATATATATATATTTAAATCACAGTCTATGTAAAATAAAATTATCAGATTCAAACTGTTACGAATAACATTGCTATTCGAATATATTTAATAGTTTGCTGTGTTAAACAAATCATTCTGAAATGTTATTAAAATATAACAATAATGTTTGTTATGTTTTTTTGTCTTAATCTTAAAAAAAAATATCAACATTTCACGATGGGGACTGGGAATACCAGAAATTGATTACTTCTAAATCACATGACGACTTAAACACCGAAAGTTAGTGGCTACAGCAAAAGATTTAGTCGCCACGTGGCGACTGTGAATCTGCACCTATACATTAAATATGTGTTTGTTATGTCATGAAGCGGTTTTTAATTCGATATTTACCTGTATTTTTCATTATGTTTTACCAATTTATTAGTTATTTCGTTAATTAAAATAACAATTGCGTCCTTAAACGGCTGTGCCATGATATTAAAAGAGAAAATGCATTGAAAAAATGTTGCTTTGCATAATTAAGTGCAATAGATCAATTTCAACTGATGTCACAAACATTTATTCACCAGACGAGAAGAATAATTAAGAAAAAATAATGTAAATAAATAAGTATCGGAAGATTTTTTTTCTATTTTCATTAATATATTGTAATTTTTTTGTGTTTAAACTTACTGATAGTTGACACTTTGGTGAGTGGGGCTTTATCGAATTTATTTATTTTGATATTGCAATGGCAACATTCTTCCATTTGTTTATTTGGCATTAATTTTTTTTAATTTTTTTTATGAAAAGTGGTTGACGAGATAATGGAGAAGTGCCAAAGTTTTTCTTATTCAAGTACATTTTTTTTCAGCTGAAATAATATTCTGATCTTTCCTTTGAAAAGCAAGATTAAACCAAATCCATCAAATAAAAATAGTTATAAGTAGAGTCGTGCATTGTCTCGAGTAATCAAATTTTACTGAAGATACTTTTTTGAAGGGGATATGGATTACAGCTGGGTGCAGATGATAAATCAACAAATATTGTTACCATCATTATGATTTGTAATGCATTTATTTCATTAAAATATAAACCTTTCATCCATTTAAAATGCAGAACCTTAAAAGTCATGCCTTACACTCATTTCATCAGAAAAAAAAAAAAGAATTCCATAAACCGAAACATTTTATTTCAACATCAAAATATGTTGGTCTATAAAAAATTTGTCAATATAAAAGTTTTAGATAATATTAAGAGGATTTATGATAAATTTAAACGGATTTCATATCTTGTGACTTGATGAAGTTATGAATTTTTTTCTTCTAACCCTCCCCCCCCCCCCTCCTTTCCCGCTCCCTTTGGGGCTATTTTTAATAATATCAAAAATCTGTCATACATAAATTTTCTCCTTTTCCTAGAAGTAATAATAACTTTAAATAGATTCGATACGTATCATAATTAAGAAATTATGGGGGGGTTTCAGTTTTCACAAAAAGCCCCCCCATGGTTCGATTTTGCTCATTAACAAACTTGACCGAGATTTTATGCCCCTTGATTTTTCGTATCAGTTTGGAAGAAATTTGTGCAGAATTATTAGAGTTATTGTGTCCATAAAAAGTGACACAGTAGATAGATATATATATAAAGTTTTGAACTGGGAGTGGTTTTGGGTTCTAGGAGTCATAATTGGCGTAGATCTGCAAAATTTTTTCAAAAATTCCAATTTAGGGGAGAATGTAATAGGTAGTGAGTGTTTTTATTTATTTTTCTTGCTATAAAGGTTGGTCCTATAAAAAATTTGTCAATACAAAAGTTTTAGATAACATTAAGAGGATTTATGATAAATTTAAACGGATTTCATATCTTGTGAATTGATGAAGTTGTGAATTTTTTTCTTCTAACCCCCCCCCCTCCCTTTCCCGCTCCCTTTGGGGCCATTTTTAATGATATCAAAAATCTGTCATACATAAATTTTCTCCTTTTCCTACAAGTAATAATAACTTTAAATAGATTCGATACGTAGCATAGTTAAGAAATTATGCGGGATTTTCTATTTTCACAAAAAGCCCCTCCATGGTTAGATTTTGCCCATTAACAAACTTGACCGAGATTTTATGCCCCTTGATTTTATGTATCAGTTTGGAAGAGATTTATGCAGAATTATTAGAGTTATTGTGTCCATAAAAAAGTGACATAGATATATATATAAAGTTTTGAACTGGGAGTGGTTTTGGGTTCTAGGAGTCATAATCGGCGTAGGTCTGCAAAAATTTTTCAAAAATTCCAACTTAGGGGAGAATGTAATAGGTAGTATTTCTTACGAAATCTACCTAAAAACAGTAAATTGAGTTACAACACATTATTTAAAAGTATAAAATTCATGTTATCAAATATTTATGATATTAAAATTTTGTATATAAAATATGTTCCAACTGAATTTTTTAGTAAGTAAGTAGTTAGAAAATGTGCATTCCATGTAATATTACTTTTTAATGCATGGAATTTTGTATTTATGTTAAAACATTCATAAATTTATCCTACTATACAGTTGTATTTTTTACAAAATGTGCAATAAATTTTTATTTTTGAAATTTGTCTCTTTAATGTTTTATCATGCTTAAGAGCCTACACTAGTCACGCGAAGAAACGCTCACGCTAATGTTAAGTCTATGGGAAGGTTATCCCGCGATTTCTCGCTCGCATTTTAATATTTTTAAATGATTTTTTTGCGTAGGATTTCTGAGGTCGATCTTCAACGTTGTTAGTTTTTACTTTTTTGAATTTGGTTAAACCTTTTTTATAAGCGGACATTTTAAATTTTGGAACCGGTTGGAACCGGTTCTGAAAATGAAAGTACCCTTATATAAAAAACTGGAGCCAAAATCAAAAAAGTAAAAACTAACAACGATAGATATCGACGTCAGCTATCCTATGCAAAAAAAAAATCATTTAAAAATATTAAAATACGAGCGAGAAATCGCAGGATAACCTTCCCATAGACTTAACATTAGCGTGAGCGTTTCTTCGCGTGACTAGTGTAGGCTCTTAAGTAAAGCTTTTTATATGAAAAAAAAAATAATAATAAAAATAAATAATAATAATAAATAGCAGTGTGTTTTACTGCAGACATTAAAATTGTGAAAATCGTATTAAGTGACATTGTTTAAAATGTGGCACTAAATGGTATTTTTAAATATGTTATATTTATTACTTTTTAAATTAAAAAAAAATATATTTAGAATCGTATTAAATAACGTTGTTTAAAACGCTTCACTAAATGGAATATTTAAATAAAAAATATTTAAAATCGTATTAAAATAACATTTAAAATTTAGCACTAAATAGTATTTTTAAATATGCTATATTTATTTATTTTTTAAATAACCACATATACATCGTTAAGAAATATAAAAGTGGTTTTAAATACTTTTCATAAGTATTACGATAACATAAACAAACAAATTTTACAAGTATCAAATCGTTTAAATATTTGAAAGTTTCTCAGTTTAAATTATTAAAAAAAAGTGTGTAAATCTGTAAGAAACTCGTGTAAATATATAATTCAGAACTTATTTGCTTAGTTTCTAGTATTTGTATGATAAAATAAAATGCGTTTGATGTTTTAAATAATAACAAACATCCCGAAACTGCAGGGGAAAAAAAAGATAGATACTAAACAAATAAGATAAGTAATACCTACCTGTGGCGACACGTCCGAACCGTTTGCGACTGTTGTCACTAGGGGCTCTGAAGTTGCGATTCGGTTACCATTGAGCTTATGGAAGTGTCCTATCTGGTGGAATATATTATCTGTGACCTAGACCTGCCCAACCTAAGACTGTTCTAGTCCAACCTTTTAGAAGCTTCTGGTAAACAAATGAAGGGTGACTCAAAACATGCAATAGTATTATCTTATTGTAGTAGTGACAATAGTAAAATACACATACGTCTAAATACGTTCAGTGCCTTCCTGAGCAAGTCGTCCTGAGATCGCCATTAATCAAATCTCTTCCAATTCTTTTCGAACCATTTTGTGGTCATCGACAAAATAAAGGGGAGTTTCAACAAAATAAATGGGTGTTTTACCTCTGACTTTTGGATATGCTAAGAAAGTCATAAACGATCAAAGAGTCCGACATCATCATAGATAGCGACACATAAGAACGCTGTTTGTTTGATCCTTTAAACTATACATATGCATCTTAGAGTGGTAGCCATAAGGCCTCAACGATCTAGGAACACCACGTAAAAATAGTTTCAAAAAACATCATAAATCATAGTACACCGTATTTACTCGCGTAATTTGCTGATTTTACGCATTCCGAAAAAAATTTTAGGTTGAAAAAAAAAAAAAAAAAAAAAAAAGATTTGGGTAATTTTTGCATCAAGATTATGAAAAGGTTTGAAATAATAAAACCTCGTGTATCGTTACAGTTTTCATTTTTCTATATTTCAGTTTGGTTGTTTAGAATAATATATATATGTGTGTGTGTGTGTGTAGTTAAAATGAAATCACATGTGTTAAAAACTAAGAAAAGGACAGTATATATATATATATATATATATATATGTTACGGTCAATATGATTAATCCGGCCAGTATTAATAATAACCGGTTATTATTAATAATGACCGGATTAATCATATTTGACCGCGACATATATATTTTCCCGCGACTTCTTTCTTTCAGCTGCAGCACAATTGTGTACAGATGGTATTCTAACTGATAAAGTGAATTCATCAATACTGTGTTATATAAGTGCTCATTTGTTTACACAGAAAATATATAATACAGAATGCATTTAAAGGGTTAAATAAAGTATATGCAAAAAAAAAAAAAAAATAATAAATAGATAAATAAATAAAAATAAAGAAATAAAAAGATCTGAGGTTTTTGAACAATAGATAGAAAATTTTCAAGACTTTGTTAAAAAATGATAACTAACATAAATTTTTTTTTATCTATTTTAAGAAAATTTCGGCTTACGATTCAAGCAATGATATATTATTCGACTATTAACTTCTGGCATGCGGCCTTTATGAAAATATATCGCTTTTAATAATTTTCAAAACTTTACTGGAATGCATTATTGCTGATATTTTGGATGTAAAAAGGCTTTTTGGTATTGTTAAGGCTGTTCTCAAATCCAAAGGGGCTATTTTCAGACACATTTAGGTAGCTTTCAATACAAAAAAAGTATAAAGCTACCTATTGCAGCCGTTCGGAGGAAAGCAGTTCCGGAAAATTTCGATATATTTTCACGGATCATGACCCCCAGACCCCAAAACCACCCTCCGTTCAAATGTTGATTTATATATCATATATATATATATATATATATATCCATATATATATATATATATATATATATATATATATATATCTGAGCTATGTCATACGATAACGCTCGCATTTATAAATCAATTTTGATGAAACTAATTGTGTGTATTAAGCTCACCAATGTCTCGACCGAGTTCGTTGGCCAGCTTGGTCCTCCATTTTGTTTCAAGATGGCGGCCACTTAAAAATTTAAAACTAAAATAAATATACAAAAAAGTTAAAAATTCAAATTATTTTTTTTATTTTGTGTTAGACCTTGATACGAGGATTCCAGAGCATTTTTTGGTTTATCTCTATCTTAAAAAATGGCTGAGTTAGAGCAGTTTGAAATTCTAGGGTGGCTGGCATTTTGAAACAAGACAGAACATTACAAAAATTTTCATTGTTGTAATAATTTTCCCAATCATACGCATAAAACTATATATTCATCTCAGTTAGCGCCAAATTATCGCCAAACTTGGCGACATTTGGCGAAATATCGCCAAATTTGGCGACCAAAATAAGTTTTCCTAAATGAAGCCAATTTGGCTATTGCTCAATAATTTGGCGAATTTCTTATTTAAATTCAGTATTAACGAATCTTTTGTAAACGTTTTCTTTGCATTTTAACTTGCTGTTTTCGTGTAACATTAGCTAAAATTTTAAAACGGAGATATAGGAAAGCTACCTTTTCCTCCCGGTACAGGCCGGAAGGACTTTTTTAATTCATGTTTGTTCAGAAACGCATGAAATGTGCAGGTGTTGTTATTCAGAAACTTTGTAATCGAAACACGTTTTCCATTTTTTGGTAAAGGCAAAAGATCTTTCAGAAAGCACTCTCAAAGTCGGCATTTTCAATCGAATTACATATGTTTCAGCGACAGAAAGGAGAAAAACGTATTGTCACGTGACACGAATCGCTTATAACTTGATAAGTATACTTATCTATAGTTTATTTATTAAAAAATGGAAAACTCATTTCGATTCCAAATCTCTTCAATAGTTAAGCCTTCCAATTTTATGCCTTTGCGTTTAAAAATGAGTTAAAATTTGTTTCAGAAAGTTTCGTGTTGTTCAGCAGATCATTTGAGAACCACTTTAATGGACAATCTAAAAAATATATTAAATGTAAAATGTCTATAAGAGTTAGCACAAAATAGTTTTCACCTAGATTCTGTAACCTGGGAAGTCCGAGTTAGATCCTGAATTTCTCCATGCGTAAATACGGGTTAGGTTCCCTTATAAAGACCCCCACGAAGGTCACTCTCCCCGGGCCTATATCCCAAGTGTAGATAATTGGCCGTCAATAATCAACCCAACTCAACCCAACCCGAGTTAGATTCATTAGTTTAAATAAAAGTGAAGAAATATTAATATTAACATTCGATGTAAACATGATTTCATATATTATTTGTTTGCTTTTCTTGTTAAAAGGGAATTCAAAGTCACTTCATTAGATTTTAATTTATTGATGTGTTTAATAATTTACTATCACTTTATTAATGCCAATAATATTTTGTTTCATATTATTGACACTAGATAGCAGCACCACCAAATGTGATAAAGAAAATTTAAATAAAATATTCCAAAATCCGCAGAAACAAGATCTGAGGCTTTTAAACAATTAAAAATCAGTTATTTTTAAGACTGTTGCAAATTTAAAAAGCTGCCGTTAAGTTTTCATTGTCTATTTTGAGTAAAATTTTGACTTATTATTTGAAAAAGAAAGAAAGAAAAAAGAAAAATTAAATCTTTTTTTAAACATCAGTAATATAGAATGACTATTTTGAACCGGTCAACATTTGACGGCTTGGAAAATAAATATACAACTGAGCTCCTTTCATGCTACACAGGTTGAGAATCCGTGTCTTAATTTAATACATACAACTGAGCTCTTTTCACGGTACACAGGTTGGGAATCCTTGTCTTAATTTAATACATACAACTGAGCTCCTTTCATGTTACGCAGGTTGAGAATCCCTGTCTTAATTTAATACATACAACTGAGCTCCTTTCATAGTACACAGGTTGAGAATCCCTGCCTTAATTTAATACATACAACTGAGCCCCTTTCATGGTACACAGGTTGAGAATCCTTGTCTTAATTTAATACATACACTATGAGGAATGGTGGGGGTGCAAAGTTGAAATAATTAATTCAACTTGGGAAAAAAAAAAATCATAACATTGATAACACTAGCAGAGACCTATTAAAATGCTAGTATCGGACCGATAAAAAGAAAAATGACAATTTATCATACTTAAAGTCTGACGAATATTAAAAAAAAACTTCATGAAGTTTCACACCGCAGATTTGGAATGCACCGAATATTCGGTATACAATAATACATCAGTTCTCGAACAGTGTTCTTTCTAATGAATTTTTCGAGGGCGGATTAAAATTTTACCATAAGAAATAACGACAACACGATTAATTGGGTCTTATCTCCCAAGTTACACCCTGTATTTGCCTGTGTCCAGCAATACACTGTATAACACAATACAGTAAAATATTAAAATAAGTAACAGTATTGTACCGTACATGATAAAAAGACAAGTTTACAGCGTTTTAATAAAAGTTTAACAAAAGGTGTACCTCATATCTTTGCTGGTAAAAGTTGAGATTGTGGAGAAAAAGGAAGAAAGGGGGATTCCATTCTTATTTTATTTATTTTTATTTTTATTTTTATTTTTTTATCATTAAATAAACTATTAAATTAAACGCCTGTTTTTTAATCTAAAAACACATGAAATACATTATCACCGGAATCATTACAGCCCGTGAAAATGTGATTCGAACCAATGGGAAAAACAAAAATGTACGTCCCCGCATAGCATTTGAACGTATTTTGATAAATCTCTTTTGTAGGAAAGGCTCGTTTTAGTGTTTGTATGTAAAAGGGTATGTTTATCTGCCTGTTTGTTTCCTTTTATTTTTTCCACTTGTTCTGCTTTGACTATCGTAAAATGTGACCAATGGGTACGAAATTTGAATATTTTGTAATACAGTAAGTTTTAAAAATAGTCATCGTATAATATAGAGTCTTTTGTTGTTGCTTCTTTAAAGGGACATTTTAAAAAAAATGTATGAAAACACGTTAAACAAGAGCGATGCTGTAAATAATGTGGTTTAAAGTAAATGTGGATAACATTAATAGTCCAAGAGGTAGTGTTATATTTTGGCAACCGATTTTTGTCGATGATTTTGGCATATAAGCTAGATTAGATGGTAGAAATAACGAAACTGCCAGTCAGGCAGTCGCACCTGCGGGGAGTTCGCCATAATAACATCCCATAACCAGTGAAAAGAATGGCAATCCGATTACTGATGATATATCCAAGTCGGAGTAACATCAGTAATCAGGTTGTCATTCATTTCACACTGTAGCAAGCTGTGCGCTGTTGCTGTGAACCAGCCCCCCGCTGATGGCCCCACCAGTGGCTGAGAGGTTCTGCTCTCAAAGCTGGTAGGCGGGAGGTGCTGGGTTCAAAACCCTGTCACGCTCGTCGACCTAACCGTTCGGGTTTTCCGTGGTTTACTTCGAACCTTGCCGTAAATACGGGTTAGGATCTCTTAGAAAGACCCCCACGGAGGGCATTCTTCCCTAGGGCCTACATCCCTAGGGCCTACATCATAGGGGCTACACACAGAGTAGGTAATCGGCCGTCATAAATCAACCAACCAACCGACCCCCCGCTGGTGCGCTTGTTGACTGGCAGATTGTTATCTGTACCATCTAATTTACCATATATAGCAAAATTATGGAATAAATTGACAGCTAATTTCTCAAAAATATTCTTTGACTAGGTAAGAAAATTGTACAGTCGGCTAAAAAAAAAAGAACACGCCATACATTTTAATCACCGAACGATCCCCGAAAAAATGGAGATAGTCATTCGACTGGAAATTATATCTTCTTTCAATATATGCTTAAAAATAAGCTTAGGGTGTCATCTTCATATTGAAATAGTACCAAACTCTGAAATTTTCATTACGAACACCTAATTTTGACGTCATATTTGGCAATTTCGGTAAATGTCACTTTAGTATACCAAACGGGAAGTCATTCGATCAAGTAGTATTAAGAATTATGTAGGTTTAAAATTTGGAACACCGATTGTTAAATTCATTAGTACTCATTGGAAAATAGATTGCAATGCAGTTAGTTTTAAAACATAACTCAAAAACTGTTTGAAGGAATAATAATCTGCAATTTTGGATTCGCATATTTAAAGCTTCTGGAAATCTATTTTTGTTTAAAAACATTATAGGTTACAATACTGCTTAATTCTTTAGAAAATTTATTTCGAAAAAATATATTTTTTGAAATTATTTTCGAAAAAAAAATAGGAATTATAATCTATGAATTTTTTAACATAAATTGATTTTTAGAAACTTCAACTATGCGAATCCAAAATAACAGCTCATTCCTCCAACTTATTTTTGAGTTATGCTTAAAGAAGTACTCGCATTGCAATCTGTTTTGCTACGATCACAAATTATTTTATTCCAAATATTCCAATTTTAAAACTTGCTTAATTTCTAAAATACTTATCCGAATGACTTTTCGTTGGGAATCTGAAGGTAAATTTTACCGAAAGGTCCAAATGTGATATAAAAATTAGGATTTAGCATTGAAAATTTTAGGAGTTACACACTTTAAACCTTCATCATTTACTACTACTTGACTTACTTGACTACGAACTACTTGCCTTAGTGGTTTCCCGTTTGGTATCTTAAGATAAAATTCACCGAAAATGTTAAATGTGTTCGTATTGAACATTTCAAAGTTTGGTACAATATCTATATGAAGGTGCCCCTTAAGCCTTTTTTAACATAAATTTAAAAAAAGACAATTTTTAGTCGAATGAATATTTTTGTTTTTTCCTGTGACAATTTCGAAATTAAAATGCTTTTTTTTTTGGCCGATTTACTTCAAACAAAAATTGTTTGTCCGCTGACGATTCATGATCTACTTTAAATAATGGAGTAAGTGAGATCTACATGGGCAGTAATTTTCAGCGTCAGGCCGGTAACGTGGAACAGCTAAATGTTTGTATAAAACTGTGGTTGGCCCTGTCCGTTATAAAAATTAAAAGCCCGTGTGTTTCAGTATATAAAAGCAAACAGACTGCACCGGCTCGGTCCTTGACTGTCCCATGCAAAAATCAATGGTACCTGGACCGATTCGGCAAAGTTCAATTTCTGCACAAAAATTGCAAATATTCTTAAATCTTCATTATTCTACATTTAAAATTCTTAAAAGATTTCGCACACATTTCTATGGAAAATTTTAAACTGTGGCATTTTTCAGATTTATATATCTCCAAATCATGGAATAAGGATTATCAATATTAATGATACACACAATTATATACAAAAGGGTTTTCAATAAAAAAAATCAATGTATTTAAAAAAATATATAAACAATACTTTAAAAATATCATAACCTTAAAACTACGGAATCTTATGCATTTCTGAGGATTCCCGCTTATTAAAATACTTTACATACATCACACACCACCCCGAAAATTTTTTACCGCTTCCCTCAGCAAACAAAGTGTAAGATCTTTCTAACTCTTTATTTCTTTTTAATTTTATCTGCTTTGTTTGTTATTTTATTGAAAAAGTAATTAATCTATCATCTAACCGTCCTTCCACTCTCTCCTCAAAATTAACTTTTCCGCCACTCATACCGGGTGCCCAAAGGTTAAAGTCTTTAAAATTGTTCCATTTTTAAATTAGTAAAACTTCATCTTCAACAACAGAAAAAAAAACACTAACTGTGACGTCTTACGGATAGCAGTTATATAAAAATCTTTTTTCTTTATGTTGACAACTGCCTCATGAAAAGAATTGGCCAAAAAAATTTCAAAGAAAAACGGATTTAAAATAATTTCCAAGAACAGCATTTTTTTAAAATTCAACATTTCTTTTTAAAACAATCTACAAGTTGTCATCAGAATTGCTCTAGTGATTCCATTAACTCCCCCTTTAAAAAAAAAATAAATAAGACAAATTAATTACCAATCTACCCAACCTCCATGAATTCACTTGTGGGAAAACCCTGAAAGGCAATTCTAAATATTAAGTTTTCTTCAGTTGAGAAAACAAAATCTATTGAATTTGGCAACTAGTTCATATGTAAGAAACATCCAATATATCCTGCTGAGCTCTCAGGATTTTCCCCAAAAATTTAACATTTAAAAATTTCAATATTTCTAATTTAAACTAATTCTTGTCATTTCTGCATCAGAATGCAACCATTTTTAAAGTTAGTGAATATTGTGTCCCGAATGTATAACAAATATTTAAAGTAGTCTGTTCAGATTCAAGTTGGCTTCGATTCTCAGAGTAAAAAAGTACTACTCTTAAACTGCACAAAAATTGTTACATTGTGTAACCCGTGCCACCCCTCACACATTTATCAGGGTATTCAGATATAAGTAAAACTCATTTAAGTCACCAAATTCTGTGTCTCTGTACATGTTTCCTCAACAAATCGCAAAGGACATGGCGACTTTGATCTGCATGCCAATAGCTGTTAACCAAGGATGCCGCTTTTCGGCGGATTTTCGCTCTTCTTGTGTTTTCTAAAATTTTAAATTGTTAAAAAAAAAAAAAAAAAAAAAAGAAAAAGAAAAAGAAAACGCGTTGATCCCAGCCGCGAAATAAACCCGAGAATTTCGTCGATCACTCGAGGAAAAATCGCGAATTTCATCAATGGGTCACGAACAAACATAATACATTTCATCAATCGGGCCTGAAAAAAAAATCGAGAATTTAATTTCATCAAACAATTGCAAAAAAAATATTGAATTTCATTAATCGCTCGCGGAAAAAAATCGCGAATTTCTTCAAAAAGTGGCGAAAAAATGCAAATTTGATCAGACGGTCGCATAGAAAATCATAAATTCCGTCAATTGATCGTAAAAAATCGAGAATTTTGTCAAACAAGTGCAGAAAATAATCGTGAATTTCAACAAACGGTCAAGGAATAAAATTGTAAATTTCGTCGAATTATTGCTAAAAAAATCGCGACTCTCGAGTTACATAAAAAAAAAATTGTACTTTTCATAGTCGGTCGCAGAAAAAATCGTCAATTCTGTCTATCAGCTGAGAAAAAAAAAAAAAAAATCAAGAATTTCGAAGAACAGTTACAGAAAAAAATCAAGAATTTTGACGAACAGTTGCAGAAAAAAATCGCGGATTTCATGAAACGATCATGGAATAAAATTGCAAATTTCGTTAATCGCTTGAGGGAAAAAACTGCGATTTTCGTGAAACGGTCTCGGGGACAAAATTGCGAATATCGTCAAGAAGTCGCATAAAAAAATTGTGAAATTCGGCAATGATTCTTAAATTTTCTGTGGGATATAAATGTGTTAGAAATAATATATCCCTTTCAATGTATTTTAATGCATAGTAAATGAATTTATTTATATATAAATTTATTATATATTTAAAATTATTTATTATAATTTTAAATAAAAATATTAATAAATTAGTTCAATGCAGTAAAATATAAAACGCCATATAAAGTTAAATTTAAGATTGATTTAAGTAAAGCAACCAAGTTATTCTAGCCGTGATGAAGAAAGTATAGAATGTAATCTGAAATAAAGTTCTTTTGAAGGGGGCGACAACATTTATAAAATCACTTGTAACAACCTGACATTGATGCAGCTCTCTCTCGAGAACGACTGAAATGATTTCAATATTGTTTTAATGGTTTCAGCAGTAGATAAACTGTAAATTGATCATTCGTTATAAAAAATATAAAAAATATAAAAAATGCAAAATCTATGCTAAATAAATAAATAAATAAATAAATAAATAAATAAATAAAAACCCATTTTTGTTTTCAAAAGTGTGCAACTATTCTATTTTTTATAGTATTTTTTTAACAAATGATGACTTTATAATTTAGCTACTGCTAAAGCTACTAAAACAATACTAAAATCGTTTCAGTAGTTTTTGAGGAAAAAACTACTCCAATGTCAGCAGATTTACATTATGTGATTTTGAAACTATTTTCTCTCCTTTAATTTACTAATTAACTCATACAGTCTTTAAATAAATAAAAATATATAAATATACTATATATCTGCACAAGGGAGTGGAGTATGTTAAACACGCATTCCCCGAATCTTATGCTAAGCTTAACAATTATTTCTGACTTTTACTAAAATGTGTCGGTAAATTCTAGCATTTACCAAAGCGATTCGGTAAAAGCCTGAAACAGATGTGTTTAAAAGCATATTTCGGGCTTTTATCAACTCACTTTGGTAAATGCTTTTACTAGTAAAACCTATGATTTACCAGACTTCGGGCTTTTACAGTAACATATTAGGGATTAGCTTAAATGATTCATCGGGATCCAAAACACTGTGTATTGACAGGTATACAACCTACAAAGACGGTTGATACATGACAAGATACATACACTCAGCAAGTTTAAATGTATTCCACATCAAATTCAGAGAACTGCCACATCGTTGGATAGAGTGCCTTGGTCCGGATGATGTTCCTCTGTTGCCGTGGCATCCCAGGTCGCCAGATCTCACGTCATGTGATTTCTTCCTGTGGGGTAATGTGAAGGACAATGTTTATGTACCCCCAATGCCAACAACGTTGCAAGCATTGCAGGAACATTGACAGAAACATGCTATCGAACGTATGGACGGAACTGGATTACCGTTGGGATGTATGCCGGGTGACTAAGGGCGCTCACATTGAACATTTGTAGTATGTACCAAAAACTTGGTGAGTGTATGTATCTTTTCATGTATCACCAGTCTTTGTACATAGTATACTTGTAAATAAACAGTCTTTTGAAAACCCGATGAATCATTTGAGGGGTTTAGAATGACAGTAGAGTAAGTCAATATTTAGTAATTTGAGAAATGAAGGGTTTTGTGAAACTTGTCATATAGTCGTTGCATTAAGTGGTCCAACTTGTTTTGCCCACTAGCGACGCCCTATGTGAACTACTAGTAATTTGACTGTCGCACTGAAAAGAAATTAATATACGTTCAGTGAAATTGTGGTTATCTAGATTTTCAAATTTTTTGACTTACTCCACTGTGTTACAAACAGTGTTTTGTTGTAGATTCAGAGCTGACACAAAATCGGATTCATAAGTTATATTACATATAGCCGTTGCATTAAGTGGTCCAACTTGTTTTGCCCACTAGCGACTCTCTATGTGAACTATGAGTTATTTGACTGTCGCACTGAATAGAAATTAATATACGTTCAGTGAAATTGTGGTTATCTAGATTTTCAAATTTTTTGACTTACTCCACTGTGTTACAAACAGTGTTTGGTTGTAGATTCAGAGCTGACACAAAATCGGATTCATAAGTTATATTACATATAGCCGTTGCATTAAGTGGTCCAACTTGTTTTGCCCACTAGCGACTCTCTATGTGAACTATGAGTTATTTGACTGTCGCACTGAATAGAAATTAATATACGTTCAGTGAAATTGTGGTTATCTAGATTTTCAAATTTTTTGACTTACTCCACTGTGTTACAAACAGTGTTTGGTTGTAGATTCAGAGCTGACACAAAATCGGATTCATAAGTTATATTACATATAGCCGTTGCATTAAGTGGTCCAACTTGTTTTGCCCACTAGCGACTCTCTGTGAACTATGAGTTATTTGACTGTCGCACTGAATAGAAATTAATATACGTTCAGTGAAATTGTGGTTATCTAGATTTTTATAATTGTTGACTCACTCCACTGTCATTCTAACCCCCTCATTTAGGCTAACCCTGTATAACAGTGTTTGGTTGTAGATTCAGAGCTGACACAAAATCTAATTCATAAGTTATATTTATTTTTGATATGTTGAAACGATTAATATGTAGAAGCTAAGCACCACTGACATTTCATTCTTATGTGCTTATTTGAATACTGAATTTGAATATTGTCTGTAAAACAATAAAAAAAATATCTTACGTGTTTGATCAAAGTTACGGTTTTATGTACATATAAAAAATTTTAGTTAATTTATTTAATATTCACATTTTGCTTCTGATTAGAATACACAAAAACCAGTCTACATTTGGATAAAATAATGTTAATGTAATATAAAACTGTGCAAGGTGACAGGTAGTCATTTTCTTTAACTATACTATGAAAATGCATCATATTCATTACAGAAAATACTATAAAATGAATAAAAAATTTGTCAGTGTATTTATTTTATATTCAGTGCAACATAGTTTACAAAATTCATTCACAAATGTTGTGGAAAATGCTATAAATTTTATTTTCAAGCGTAATTTTCTTTTTGTATTGTTATTTTCTGAGCGGCATCCCTGATTAATGTACGTGAAAAAATCTTAGTCATTCTCTCATTTGCTTTTGTGCTATTATAGTTGCATGTCTTGTATAATGCCTTGGATTTACTTCCTCCCAACCCTTTCAATATCACTTTTCAATTATTTTGTCTTAATAAATTTAGTACAAAAAGCATTATAAGTCTACGTCAAAGAACTAAAACGTGTACTACAGTTTTTTTTTTCAATTTTTAAACTAAGTTATGGTCACTTTACGATTCACGTCATACTCGAAAGTAGCATTATAAATTTTATGTATTCAGTGTCAGATATCTTAATGAGATTAATGTATAAATTATAAATATTGTATATACTTCTATGACAGTGTATTCCAACAACTCAAATTGCAGTATAAAGTATATATTTTCATGTTTACATTTTCTTTTCTTATTACAGAGTGTGCAGAAGATGGAATGCTTTGACTAGGAGCCGGCTGTATGAAAAAAGTGGATGCGAAATTTTTGCCATCTTATATTATTTTGGGTCCCAAAATACTGTATTCTATAGAATACAGTATTTGCAAATATATACAAAATATATACAAAATGTTACTTTTGAAGGATGCTATGGTATCAGACCGTCTTTCCTCAGTTATAGATTTATGCACTCATTTTTTACAGGATGTAAAGATTTTGATATTTCTTCGGTCTAGAGTTCTTCGCTTTCCTGAAAGAGAATTTGGCGTTGATTTTATTTTCGAATTATTTTCGAATTATTACGAATTCTTTTATGTAGCCCTGTATATGACCTAAAGCATGTGTACACACCAAGTTACCAAAACTCAAAACGTACTTCAGAAATTATCGCTAATAGACAGTATATCTTCGGATACAGTAGAGTATCCGAAATATTTTATGTGGGCCTGTAAATAAACTATAAATGCTATGCACATCCTATTCTACAACAAATATCTTGCAGTAAACCTAAGTAATGTATATCAATTTCATTATAGTATTTGAAAAACTGTAGCATAATTAAAATATGCTTCAAACAGCTTTTTTCCCTTAGACCATTATGCAATGGAATTCTTTTGTTTGGCACTGCAAATTAAAATTAGTGCTTTGCATCCTATATTGTACAGAATGCATGTTTTACTGCACTTCATAAATGCATACCATTTCATTATATTTGAAATGGTGTAACATCATTAAAATGCACTTGAAACTATTTTCTCCCATTGACCGTATTGTAACAAAATGGTTTGTCCCTGTAAACGAACTATAAATGCTAAGCACTTCATTTTCAAAGACGGTTACAGTATAGGAAAGGTTTTAAATTATAAAATTACAGGGTAATCCGAGTACATTTTCGATAGTTTGAGTTCGGGCAGACGGTCAAACGGAAAGACGGTCAGAGAAACGAAAGTCAAACACTTTTCAACTATGTTGGAAAGTGTTAAAAAGAAAGCTGTATAGATGACCAATGTAGCAATTTCAGGAAAGCACGATGCTTAAATCGTTTCAAACACAGATTTCGTATTAAATATCCGGTCAAAAAAGTGTTGAGTTACGCAATTAGAGTAAAAATGAAATTTTTCTTAAACTAAAAAAAAATTAAAATTATTAACTTTTTCATCGCTTATGCCAGTTACAAATGTTTAATACTGAATGCTTCATGTAATGCTTCCATGTATCCACATAATGACACCATGCCTCCACTACTAATTTTCCACGTTTCGATTTATTTATCCTGAGACTTAAAAGTTTTACATTAACCTCAAACTTAGTCCTAAGAATCTTGTATCATTATATTTACGCGATTTTCACTAATACAAAAGATTTAAATCGATTTCTAATATCAATTATCGAAAGATAAGAGCGAATAGCGGAAAATACAGTATTTGTTCGTTCTTAGTTTCAATGTTTTATGAATACTAAATTTTAGCTGAAGAGATTTATTTTAAGCTTCTGAGAATAAATAATGGATTCTCTTAGTGAGTTATATTTAGAATGCTTTTCTGTTTTAAGAAGAAAGTATTCAAGAGATAAGCTGATTACATGTTTATCTTCACTTCAAATGAAAGACCGAGAAAGAGAAATAAATAAGTATTTGATGTAAAAAAATCTGATAGAAATGTTACGAAGAGATTGTCAAAATAACTATAGAATAAAAGAGAAAACTAAGTTTGAAAGCTCACAAAAATTAGCTGTAAAAGGGATATTCCAGTTATCCGAAAAAAATTACGAAATGTTCATGTTAGTATGAAATTTTATTACAGAATTAACCCATTATTTAAGCTATTTTCATAACTAGGATTTTTATCATTGGAATCTTCACATTTGATATCGGCATACGAAGTAAATGTATTTGTTTGCCATTGTAAGAGCAAAAATTTTTAAATGCGTTATTGTTTAAAAGATACGAAAGTATGTCTCTGTAATTGAGTTATATATGTTACGCACTCTATAAACCTATAGAAAATATGCTGCAGTGCATCTCTGTGCGCTTTTCTAATTTCATTATGTTTGAAGTATCGTGACATCATTAAAATGCAACACAAACCTGATTTCCCACTATAGATCATAAAGGAATGGAATTCTTTTGTACATCCCTGTAAGAAAAAAAACGAAAAATGCTACTTATTATATACCATTGTTAAAGCATGTTGTAGTCCACTTTAGTGATGAATATCAATCTCATTATTTTTGAAGTATCGCAATATAAATAAAATCGCACCTCAACCGATTTTTCCCCATAGATCATAAAGGAATGGAATTCTTTTGTGCATCCTGTAAACAAACTAAAAATCCTACTTATTCTATACTATTAAGAAAGCATGTTGCAGTTTACTTCATTGATGGATATCAATCTCATTATTTTTGAAATATCGCATTATAAATAAAATGCACCGTAAACGATTTTTCCCCATAGGCCCTTGTAACGTGATTTAATGCGAGTCCCTGCAAACGAACTATAAATGCTACACACTTAATTTTCTATACTAAACCTCAATAACTTATAAAAATTACATGGAATTCCGAGTACATTTACGAGAGTTGCGAGTACGACCAGACAAACAGACAGACAAACTGAATTCATAAACAATTTTCAACTTTTTGGAAAGTGTTAAAAGGTAGGACATGCTTAAGCCCTAACATACCTAAATAATTCAATCATTTCAAACTTTTTTCCTATGCATATCCACCAAAATTTCTTACGGGATTTTTTATGCCTTCATTGTAAGAAAAAACGGCGAAAATTATAAAAAACTTTGTTGGAAGTTTATGTAGCTGAATTGCCAACATAATTAACAGCAAAAGTGAATAAATTAACAACAGTAGTAAATTATCAGCAAAGAGGCATACAATTACAGCAAACGTTTTTGCAATATTGTCATTTTTTCATATAGTGTAGGAAAGACATTCAAAACACTAAATATGGATAAAGATCAGAATATACCACTTAGCTAACTCTCCTTGTTAGTATGGGTTAAGCCTTGCTATGCCAAAGTATAAATAAATATTGTATTTGATATGTGGTTTTATTTTTTTTAAGGAATTTGTTTACCCGTACCTTCAAAAGTTTAAATATAGAATGAGGTCTCATTGCATGCATTAGTTAAGGCGTTCCGAATCAAAGTGGATCAAGTCCATTTTTACATTCAACCGAGTTTGGGATACATTCATTATCCATAGACAATAGTTTATTCGTTACCATAACAAATTAAATCCCAGTTTAAAAATGTGAGAAACAAATAGCAATAGTCTCCAAATTATAATTATATATGTTATTAATAATGGCGCTAGTCTTATTCTTATGAGCTCCTATGAGAAACCATCAACTTTAACTCCAAATATCTCTGGATTATGTTTTGTGTACTTGATCCACTTTGATTTTGAATGCCTCAGTTTGAGCTCCAAATGGTTCCAGATAGAAGTTATTTTATACCCACACTGAATGTCATTAAAAAAAAGGAATGATGTAGATTGAAAAATTTCAAAAGGAATATCATTCATGAACAGAATGAATGACAAATCAAGGCCCACTTTCAGCCTCCTTATAGAAAGTTGAACGATTACTATCACTGCTCTATGCATGTGGCGGACATGCTGTATTTCTAATTTATATAAAATAATGTTCACTAACATCACAGTATCACATCAGAAAATCAATAGATATTGAATATAAACAATGTTCTATGTTCTAAAAAGACAAGATTTTATTGAAAATATTATTCAGCGTATCATAATACTAAAGTTAAATCGGAATACTTTCCAGGAAACAGCTTAATATGTCGGTTTCACGATTGTACCTGATTCTGATCAAAATTACTATCTAACTAGAAAATTGTATTATTGTACATACATCAAGAAATTGTCGTAATACCTGTCCCATAACTAAATTTCTGAACATCGAACAAGTTACTATTATACACAAATGTTTGAATGACACATAATTGTAATCAGACAAGAAGACTTAATGTTAAGAAATGTTTTTTTACCAGCAAGGTAATCCATAAACCGACTAGGTTGGCAGTCTCGTCTGAATTAAACTGAAATTATTCTTTAAATAGTAATGTGTTGAAGAGATTCAGCTCATTTTAAATTTTCATTCAAACGCCACTTCTCAATGTGTATAGATAGCTGAAATATAGATTTCTACAGAGCAAGTCAAATATTAAATTCATAAAGATAGAACTAAATGTAAATATAGTGGTTGAAGGTGCGTAAAAACATACATAATTTTACATACATTTTAAACTTTTTATTGAAGTCAAATATTATCCACACTTTCACCATAATTCACTTCAAACGTACAGCCTTCTGTCCTTGTATGATATAATGCTATATTGATTTGGAAATGGTAAAAATGTTTGATCTTAATTACACAATTTTTTCTATTACCAAAGAACATGGATACTCTTCTTCAAGGGTTCACAAAGGACTAAAAAAGGGCACTGATCCAGTTTATTTAGCTCTTCTCTGGACTTTGAACAAGAGTATAAAAATATATTTAGATGGACGGTTCATACTTTGAAATTCAGCTGACAGAGCGTATGGTGTCACTGACCAAATTATTATGCACCTCAGCCCATTTTGTAATGTTATTATATTACACATAAAAGAAAGTAAATCTGTTGAAAGTATTGTTATATTACCATTATTACTCTTAAAATTATGAATGAAATCCACGGGGAGAGGATGGAATGAGATACCTTATATTTTTTAATAAATAAGTGGGTTATGACACTGGTTTTGAGTTTAAAAAAATATTATCTTGATTTATATTATCAGTTGAGTTTTTTGCCGCATAACTGAACACTCTCTATATATTATATATATATCTAATCTATTAATGTGCGATTGCCCAAATCATGTATTATTTTAGCTTATTATAGCTTGTACATGGATGAAATCCTACACTTTTTGTGGAATCTGTAGTAATTTGGGCCTGACGATTCTGCTACGGTTCCACAAATATTTCATTAATTCACTTTTTTCCAATTTGAACTATCTTTCCTTGTCATATATTATATTTTTTCTTCTTTTTTTTTCTGGATATTTTTCAAACAGGTATGTGTTTGTTCATAGTTAAATATTTGATTTTTATCCCCCCATTTGTGTATGGCGTTTCTGTGTTGTCTTATTGCTTGTTATATACGTTACACACACACACACACATATATATATATATATATATATATATACAGCGTTTCCACGTATAACCTGACCGACCTTTATTTTCGCAACCGTTTCTCCTACATGCATACTTCCAATTACAAAAATGGTTTAAATAAAGTATAGAATTATGTTTAAAGCGATTTTGGTCAAGAAAAACATTTATTAAAAAATTACGAAACTTAAATTTTTATACGGCCCCCCGGTCCTATAAGTAATATTTAGTAAAAATTTACTGTGACACTAACAAGTAAAACAAAAAAAGTCCCATTCATCTAACATTAAAACTCACCGAGTAATAGCTGTTTAAAGTTGGAGTATATTTTTTGCTGCGAAATAGGGGTCATTCACAAATGTAGTAGAAATAGAAATAATTTTCAGATATATCAAAAAAAAAGTTGAGAGCAAAATTAACATTGCAATCTAATATGAAAGTGAAATCTATAATCATTCTGACATATTAATGCAAAATATACAATTTCTACTGAACATATAAGAGGATAAAAATAACTGAATTTTTGTTAAATAAAAGTATTTAAAACAACAGCCTCAATTGTTTACAAAATGATACAGATTATAAAATGCTGTTAGATTGCACTGTCTTTCAAATTTTGGGTTGTGGCTTGTTTTTTAGCTTTTGAAAATTGATTCTTATGTATTTTTTAGCGCTGAATCCGAAAATGACCTTCATTTTAAACCATCACGTCAGGATTTTTCTCAAATCGCAAATTTCAAAGTTAAAATTGACCCTCCTCCCCTTCCAACCTCATCGGACCTCTGAGCTGTTTAGCTGTAAGAAACCTAGTATAAGTCGAAAAATTGAATAAATTATTGAATTAAATAAAATTAAACTGAATAAAAAAGTCTTACATCTATTTTATAGTAACAGATTTTTCGCTATTTAACCTTGAAATTTACGATTTCCGAAAAATCCTGACATGATGGTTAAAAGTGAAGGCAATTTTTTTATTCAGCGTTAAAAAATACATAAAACGTAATTATAAAAGTTAAAAAACACAACCATCGTAGGTTTATATTATCTAATCTAAAACTCTTTCTTAAACTTGTTGACGATAATCTATCCGAATTTTTTTTTGTGTTATCCTCTAATATAAGTATGTATAAGATAGTAAGCGTCGAAAATCATAATAATATTACATTGTCATCGGATTTAAGTCAGTATGTAAAATTTAACTTTGATCGGACATTTGAAAGTGAGTTAAACTTCGAGTACAAATTTTAAACTGGAAAGACGACCGTTGCAAGTTAAATAAAACCTTATGAAAATAACATAATTTTTGTTAAAAGAAATCATAGCCTCAAATCCTTTCAAAATAAAACATATGTTAAAATACAATTATTTTAATTAATCTGAAACTTAACTAATAAAAATTAACTCAATCGTAATAGTTTCTTTCGGAACGATTTCTTTCAAAGCGCAGATACCTTGAAATAAGTTTAAGTACTTTATATACGACCCCTGAAAGCATGGCCGAAATCATCTCTTTTTAGATGCAAAAAAGTGGTATAAGTCATGCATTTCAAAGTTTCATAACTCGGTCAATTTTAATGTTAGATGAATGGGACTTTCTTTGTCGTACTTGTTAGTGTCACAGTAAATTTTTACTAAATATCACTTATAGGACAGGGGGACCGTATAAAAATTAACTTTCGTATTTTTTTAATAAATGTTTTTCTTGATCCAAATCGCATTAAAAGCATTAAAAGTAATTCTTTACCTTATTTAAACCATTTTTGTAATTGGAAGTATGCATCTAGGACCAACGGTTGCGAAAATAAAGGTCGGTCAGGTTATACGTGGACACGCTGTATATATATTAAATATTGAGTTACAATGTTCGAGTACTTCTTATTTTGTAGTTTTACACGAGATATCGCTAAATTATTATTACAAACGTTTATGGATGATAATACCCGTCAAGACAAGCAATGTTTATGTAGGAAATCAGGTCCAAAAACCACTTCTTCTGCTAAAAATGCAGGTTGCTACATCTCCAGAACAAACTCGGATTTTCATTCAAAATCTTAACAATAATGAAGATACTTCAGTGAAATTTACAGTTGAATTTCAGCAACAACTTCAGAACAACAGAAAATCATGAAGATTACTTACTGTACAGATTTTTTTAACTAGATTTGCTTTGCTTTTTGTAAAATATGATTATTTCAGTCAAAACATTGGAAATGTACATCATTTAATTATGTCTAACCAACATGGAACTCTACGCTCTATAACTCAAAATGCCCGTAAATACAGTCATACTAAACATATTACGATATCTTTCTAGCACTGTTCATGATTTACTACCATTTGACACAAAACAAAGTCAGTCTGTGGAAATTTTAGCAAAAATATTTTCCTTATTGTTCAAGTTAGATTTCGGCTTGGAGATAGGTTGAACCAATTTTCGGTGCTGCAGTAACTGCAACCATAAAATGGTAAAACACTTTTCCAACATTTGGTGCTAAGATTGAACGAGAAATTGGTGAAATGTCGAACCATAAATTGATGAAATTTTGAAATTTCAACACGTCACCAATTTATGGTTCAACCTTTCACCATTTTGTGGTTCAACCAGTCACCAATTTATGGTTCAACTTTACCGCCAAATGTTAGAACAACGTTTCAACATCTTATGGTTGAAGCTACTGCAACACCAATAGATGGTTCAAATTTGCACCAAAAGATGCAGGTGGATAACCATACATTTTCCGCAAAAAGGTAAAAAAAAAATTCTGAGATTTTTTGATTTCTTGAATATAATTTAGGGTGTAATATTTATGGCTTCTCTCGTTAATTTTTGTTTGAAGATTGTGTACAAGATCGGAAACCTAAATTTATTTATAATATATTTCAATTACAACAATTTGATTTTTTTATTCAATATGAAATGCTCATAGTACCATCGTAGCTTTTACATGTTTCACACTTTAATTCACATATTAACATATATAAAATCTATTAAAATTTTAAATCAACGTTTCATATAGGATAAAACAACAATATTAAATTGATATAATTGAAATACATTATAATTCGCTAAATAAACCTAGGTTTCTCACTTTTACAGCGCATTTAAACAATCTTCAAACAAAAATCAATGAAAAGTAGTAAATATACATCCTAAATTACATTAAAGTAATGAAAACATCTTAAAAAGAAAAAGAAAGGAAAAGAAAAAAAAATACCCATTTTAAGGGGGAGCTGTCAAAACACGGCAGCTTTTGTTAAACTGCAGGAAAATATGATTAATCATTAAGTGATATCTTTACAAAAATTTGATTTTCAGCATCAATAAGATTATGCCCAATATCGAGGTAATGTGTTTTCAAAAATTGTTCCCTCGATTTTTATATTTTGTTTAAGACAATAAACTTTGAAAACTCTATTAAGTAAAATTTTGAAAATTGGCTTTAAAAATAATAAGTATTAAAGGAATTTTTTAATGCAGTATGTCTGTATCTGACATAAACATTATGTTGGTGATAACAAAATTGTGAAAAATGTATTAAATAATGAGTCATCTATTTTAATTTTCTCATATATTAACAATAGCCGACCTGTTAATGGGATTTATTTTACCATTTCCCCATTAAACCAGCGGTTCCCAACCTGGGGTACATGAAAATTACATTGGTAATGGCGGATAACACAAAAAATAACACTTAAAATTAAAACAGAAGAACTTTTCGTTTACAAAGAGAGACTTGCGCAATATTAAAATAGGCTATTCGCATAAGATAAAGGAAAATGCCTAAATTTAGTAATTGGTTGATCATATGTCGCCATTATCTCTGCCTACGCCTAACAATATCTTGCGATTTCGCACGTTATCAATTTCATCATATTTTAAATGACGTAGAATCATTAAAATGCACTTGAAACGATTATTTCCCATTGACTGTAATGGAAAGGATTACTTTTGACTGTCCCTGTAAAAAAACTATAAGTGCACTTCAGTTGAAATAGGGAACATGCTGTAGTAAACGACAATAACATACAAAAATTTCAGGGCAATCCGAGTATATTTACGTGAGTTAGAGCACGACCAGACGGCAGACAAACCGAAGTCATAAACACTCTTCAACTAGGTTGGAAAATGTTAAAAAGAAAATTCTCCCTTAAAAATTATTGAAAACTGCATGGAAATATTGGCCAATGCTTTTGTTTTTAAAAAATTTAAACATAAGTAGTTTTATAACTTAGTCCATCGAAAAAAGTTTGAACTGCTTTCAAACGTACGATTTTCGCCGGAAAGTTCTTTAATATTAACAAACATTTCTTGATTACGCTTCCAATCTCAGACAAATGTATATTATTTTCGCCTTTTTATTTCACAATGCTGTATTGCTTCTGCGCTACAAGGTTCTGTTTTTATTCGCCTTCATTCCAGGAGTTGAGGACATCGTAATATAAAAATAGCTCTTTCACTTCTGAATGACGATAAAATTGAAGCGTTTAAAATCGATAAGAGTATAAGTTAAACTTTTAAACTTTCGCTTTTCATCTTTTCTGTTTCTGCTGCAGACGTTCAGTGGGAAATTTTATATTAAAGATTAAGACGAAAAAGACGTTAGTAGTAAGAATTCTTGAATCTAATAAAAATTTCTAAACTAATATAATAAGATGATTGCTCTGATTATTCTTTAATTTCTTTTTTTATGTTTTCAATGGATATAAAATATTATATATATTAAATATGAAGTAGTTTTATTAAATCTCTTATATTTTTAATTTTTGCCATTTATTTTTCAATTATTAAGTTAGATACGAGTTAAAAATTATCGTTTTTATTTCTTTGACATGTCGATAAAAATGTTTCATAATTAAACTTGAATTTGTTAAATTCCCAAATCATTTTTCATTTACAAATAGAAATTAAGTTTAGTACTTTATGAAAATATCAATAAACTTATAATTTGAATTTTATAAATAAACCGATATTTAAGGGAATTACAAAGATCTCGACACATGAACTCTATATAACACCATGGAACACAAAGAAAAGTCCCGGGGCTATTTTCTTAATATTGTTTTTACAAAGTATATAAAATCATTATGACACATCGGAAATGTTTCGTTCTTTCTGGTCTTCTCGTTAATTAAAAGCATTGCAGAAATAGAAATAAAGTTTTATTCGAACAAATTATTGGATTTGAAGAGATATCTGAGGAAAAGGGAATCAGAATAATAAGTGTTATGTAAAAAAAAAGAAATATAATGCAATAATACAAAGTTCATCCAGAAAGTAAGCACCGTTTGGATATTAAAAAATATTAGCATTTGTTTCCATTTGTATTTTAATACAGAAAAATCTACACACCTTAAATAACTTTTCGACATATTCACCATTTGGATTAAGGCATGTGTCATATTTTGGAACTAACTGCAACATACCCGCTTTGTACAATTCGGCCACCTGCGTCCTGAACTAGTTCTGGACGTCTACCTTGATCTCATCATAACTTGCAAAGTGCTGGCCGGAAAGAAATTTCTTGAGATGAGAAAACAAATGAACTTGTTCGTCGAAGCAGCGCACCAATTCTTCAGTGATCAACGACGGGCGTCCACTGCGCTCTTCTTCGTGGTCATTTTCCCTTCCTTCGTTAAACATCCTAACCTACTTTGGCACCATACCTTCACTCATTGCGTTCTCTCCGAAAATTTCACTTATCTGACTATAAATTTCACAATGTCGAACATTTCTCATATTCAAAAACTTGATAACGGCTCTTTGACAGCTGGCGGGCCAATCAATTGTTTAAACATGATTACCACAAACAATGACTTCAAACGTTCACGTAATCAAGCAGTTGCGAAGCAAATTCGTTCTCGAGTTGAAGGATGTAACTACGCATGAGCGCAAAGAGCGACCTTCGTGCTGTCAGATGCGCAGGAGATATGCGCAAACGGTACTTACTTTCGGGATGACCTTTGTAACTGCAATAATAACTGCAAAAATAGCTGCATACAGAATTCATAACTTTTCAAAAAAAGTTTTAGACTTATTTCATAATATAAAAAATGTTTGTTGGAATTATTTTTTTTCTGTCCAACTAAAATTAAATGTTCAGTTTGAAAATACATTGTTTTCATATATCCTTTACATATCTCAGTACAGTTTTTGCTCTAGGCTACAATGTTCTCTTTTTATTCTTGTTCAAGCTACGAGTTGGGAGCAGAATATTATAAAACTAACACTCTCGCAGTGCAATAATGAGAAAATTGGCGCGTTTAAAGTTTCGAAATAGTAAAAGTGCTCAGGAAAATGTATTTTAACTTTTTGCCTTTAGTTTTTTTAATTTTCAAGCCGATCAAGAAGAAAAATATCTTCTTGACTATAAGAAAAATCTTGAAATGAATATGAGAAGATAATTGCGCTGCTCTTCCATAAGATCCTACTTTAGCATTTCAATATTTTTAAGTGATCTTTTTTTTACAGGATATATTACGTGATATCATTTGTGCTTTTACGATTTTGGTTGCAGTTTATTACTGAGGACACTTTCAGTTTTAGTACCAAACGACTTATTTTTTCAGAAATTGAAAGTGCTCTCATAATGAAAATGCAACAAAAATCAAAACACGACAAAGATACAACGTTAGACATCAACCTCAGATATCCTATGACAAATCATTTAAAAATATTGAAATGCAAATGAGAAATTTGTACTCCTGTATTGATTTAACATTAGCTTGTGAACTTTTTGCGCAGAATAGTGTAGACTGTTAAAGTTTTAAAAAAAAATAATCAAACAAAATACCATATAAATATTAAAGAAGATGCATTTCTATTAAAATTGTGACATTTTTACTTTTTGTTATTTCATCATCAGTTAAAAATCTTAGATATGAAATTAAAGTTTTAGAGTTATCTTTTTCATTTTTTGAAATTTCGATTAAACGCTATTTAAGAAAAATATTATGTTTGTGAACATTTTTAAATAATTTTGCAGGTATGATGATTTTGCAGGCACAAATAATGTTTTTTTTTACATGGAAATGCAAATCTTGACAAATACACCTAATCTGTAATCATAGAATAGAAAAAAATCCTCAAGCCTATTATGTTAATGCGACAAGATAACTTTTCAACATTGTCGTATTATTTTAAAATATAACAAAAAAATTGTTATTGCATTGCATTTTAATATTCAATTACAAAAAATACTTTGAAAAACAATTTCTTATTAAACTTCAAATTTATTAAAAAATTCAGAAATTTTCAATTTTTTTTAAATCTCTACTACTTAAAAAAAAAAAAAAAAAAAAAAAAAAAAAATTAACCGTTTTGCTCCATTTTTCTCTTATATTTACTGATACATTACACAGGACTGTGCATGGATTTTTAGCTACATTTAATCTACTTTTAAATTTAATATAAATTTTTACTGTCATATATAGGGAAAAATGATGCAATCTAACGCTTGTTCATTATAACTTTATTAATAAAAAACTAAATTATATAATGCTAAATCCATGCACTGTTTTATCATATACATGATAAAGAACATGCACAAAATATTATAAAGTACTATCTCAAACACACAAAATAAACAAGAACGAAAAATCATGCATCAAGCATAGATTATCAAACACTTTCCAACACTAAGAGAATATACTTGCAAAATTTCTTTTTTTCATACAATGAAATCGATCATAGTCCGTCCTGTAATCGAATTCTTTCGTGAGTCTCTTTAAATGAAGATAAATGCTACGCACTCCTGAATATATAGAAAACATGTTGTAGTGTACCTTAGTGATTCTTTTTAATTTGTTTATGTTTGAAGTTTCACAACATTATTAAAATGCATCGCAAGCGATTTTTCCCCATAGATCATAACGTATAATGGAATTATTTCGTACTTTCCTGCAAATGAACTATAAATGCTACTTATTCTATACTCATGAGAAATCATGTTTTAGTCCAGCTCAGTTTAGCACCTCAGTGATGCATATCAATTTCATTATGTTTGAAAAGTATCATAACATCACTAAAATGCATATCGCGAAGGACTTTTCCCCCATAGATCATAATGCGATGGCTTTCTTTTGTGATTCCCTGCAAATGAACTATAAATGTTACATATTCTATACTCGTGTGAAAGCATGTTTTAATTCACCTCAGTGATGCATATCAATTTCATTGTGTTTGAAGTAATGTAATATCATTAAATCGCACCGGAAATAATTTTTCCATATAGACCATAATGTAATGGAATTCTTTTGTGTATCCCTGTGAACGAGCTATAAATACTACACACTTCATTTGCAGTACCGAACATTCTATTATAAACATCAATAACATATACAAACTTCATGGCAATCCGAGTATATTTACGAGAGTTAGAGTACGGACAGGCAGACGGCAGACAGGCAAACTGAATTCATAAACACTTTTCAACTATGTTGGAAAGTGTTACAAAACCGTAGCATTTTTAAAACATGAAGGCGGAAAAAATTTATAAAAAGCCATTTAAAGTTTTCATTTGAGTAAAAAAAGCCCTTTAACTGCAACCCTGCACATGTTACATATATGATAATATTAAAGGTACAATTTAAACGTTTTATCTAGATATCCGATCTATGATTTGAGGTAAATGAAAAAAAAAAAAATGAGCTACTTTTCTTCTTGTAAAGATAGATGAAAAAAAATAAAGCCTTTTTTACAAACAAATTATGGCTACTACAGAGATTTCGAGGCTGAAAATAATCCACATGTTATGTTAGCAAATCAAAATTATTTTAATAAAAGTATTGCAAACCGCATGAAGATATGTACTTTCTATTTTGTAAAATTATACATGAACCTAGTTATTAATTAATAGATTACGAATTTTCTTAACTTCGTTCGGATGTGCAACATTCACCAAAAGTTTGTTCTATTAAACAAAATTTCTTAATTAAACCTCTAGTCTAAAACCACATTGTTTTCTTTTTTCTATGTCTCAGTACAGTCTCTACTCTAACTAAGCTGCTAAATTCTGTTTTTATTCGTCTCCTTTCTAAAAGCTGGAAACAAGCCAGAAAAAATGCATTTTCGCTTTAGTGAAAAAAAAAAAGAGAAAATTGATGCATTTTAAATTTCTAAGGAGTATAAGTGCACAGGAAATTTTCTTTTAAACATTTTTGCCTTTAGTTTTTTAGGTTTTTGCTGTAGCATTTCAGTAGGATATTTTATATCAAAGAACTAAGGGGAAATACTTTTTTGACATTGATAAAAATTTTGAATGTAATCTATACTAATAAAATAAAGTTTCGCTCTGTGTGTCTGTCGGCGATGGATAGCAAAATCTAGCCCACCTAGAAGGCTGGAAATTTAGATTTAGGTAGTCCAAACTCTCTCCTGGTGTACCTGAACGTCAGAATTTTAATATTTTAATTACTTTCTGAAATATTAATTAAAATGAACAAAGAACTCTCATTAAAAAATACGCTTTTTTTTCAATGGTTGGTTGGTTGTATAGAATAGATTCTCAGAAGACATTAAATAAATCAAAGTAACGATGCATAGATAAAGACTTATAACGAAATAGCGCCAACATGGATTGGAGTTACCTGCGTACAGCCATCTACTCACGGCAAATTACACAAACGCCACCTGTTTAAGACATTTCCAGGCACGGTTTTCTTCATTATAATTATCTGGGTTTAAGGGTTTTTTTTAAAACAGAACATATATTATTATGATAGAGACTATTAATACAGAAAACTTTATTTAACAGATTATTTGCTATATATTTGCGGGAATGGCGAGGGGTAAGGGTCTAATTACATTTAACATTTTTAACATTTTTAGCTTCACCCGTAGCATTTAATTGTTGTTTTATATACAGAATACCGCTATTTTAAATCTCAGTTTCTCAGTAATATCGAAGTAATAATGTTCCGAACTTCTCCATTTAGTTTCATTTTTACTAAATTATCGTAAAAATCAGCATTCATTGCTTCAAGGTGTATTTCTAAAAAGCAATTACCAGTAATTTCAAATAATAGCCTAAGCCAAATTTCAAATTAAGTTCCTAGCTTAACCAAATGAATCAATCTTTAAAGATGCATAGTGATCCTCCTAATTAGTTATTTGCTGAAGGTCACTTGAACATTCGCCCCACCGAACCTCTGGGCCCCTCCTTCAAGGTTTTTTACCTAACTATGCCCCGTTTCCATATCTCAGCAACTATCTTCCCGATTTGAACGCAAGTGATTCCAAACATTATAATTAACTTAATAGTCACCCATTATAACATTAAACTAAATTTATGAGTAGCGGTTACCACTATTTCCGAATAATAGTTTAAGCCAAATTTCTAATTACGTTCCTAGCTTAACCAAACGAACGAATTTTTAAAGATGCATACTGGTTGAACTAATTAGTCATTTGCTGAAGGTCACTTGAACATCCGCACCCCCCCCCCCACCTCCGGGCTCCTCCTTCAAGATTTTTTACCTAACTATGCCCCTGTTTCCATATCTCAGCAACTATCTTTCTGATTTGAACGCAAGTGATTCCAAACATTATAATTAACTTATAATAGTTTAAGCCAAATGTGTAATTAAGTTCAAAGCTTAAGCAAACGAACGAATTTCAAAAGATGCAGAGTGCTCCTCTTAATTAGTCATTTGCTGAAGGGTACTTGAACAACCCACCCCCCCCCCCCGGCCCCTTCTTTAAGGTTTTTCTCTAACTATGCCCCTACGCCCCGTTTCTATATATCAGCAACTATCTTTCCGATTTCAACGCAAGTGATTCCAAACATTATATTTAACTGAATAGTCACCTTTTATAACATTAAATTAAATTTATGAGTAGGGATTTCCACTATTTCCGAATAATAGTTTAAGCCAAATTTCTAATTACGTTCCTAGCTTAACCAAACGAACGAATTTTTAAAGATGTATAGTGATCCTTCTAATTAGTCATTTGCTAAAGGTCACTGGAACATTCGTCCCCCCCTCCCCTACGTCCGGACCCCTCCGTCAACGTTTTTCTCTAACTATGCCCCGTTTCCATATCTCAGCAACTATCTTTCCAATTTGAACGAAAGTGATTCCAAACATTATAATTAACATAATAGTCACCTTCTATAACATTAAATTAAGTTTTTGAGTAGAGGCTACCACTATTTCCGAATAATAGTTTAAGGCAAATTTTTAATTAAGTTCCTAGCTTAACCAAACGAACGAATTTTTAAAGATGTATAGTGATCCTCCTAATTAGTCATTTGCTGAAGGTCACTTGAACATCCGCCCCCCCCCCCACCTCCGGGGCACCTCCTTCAATGTTTTTTCTCTAACTATGCCCCGTTTCGTATCTCAGCAACTATCTTTCCGATTTGAACGCAAGTGATTCCAAACATTATAATTAACTTAATAGTCACCTTCTATAACATTAAAGTAAACTTATGAGTAGCGGCTACCACTATTTCCGAATAATAGTTTAAGCCGAATTTCTAAATACGTTCCTAGCTTCACCAAACGGATGAATTTTTAAAGATGCATACTATACTGGTTGTCCCTAATTAGTCATTTGCTGAAGGGCGCTTGAACATCCCCTCCGCCCCCCACCCCTTCTTCAAGGTTTTTTACCTAACTATTCCCCGTTTCCATATCTCAGCATCTATATTTTCGATTTGAACGCAAGTGATTCCAAACATTATACTTAATAGACACCCTTTACAACATTAAATTAAATTTATGAGTAGAGGCTATCACTATTTCCGAATAATAGTTTAAGCCAAATTTGTAATTAAGTTCCTAGCTTAACCAAACGAACGAATTTTTAAAGATGCATAAAATGCATTTAAAGATCCTCCTAATTAGTCATTTGCTGAAGGGCACTTGAACATGCCCTCTCCCCCGACCCCTCCTTCGAGGTTTTTTCTCTAACTATGTCCCGTTTCCGTATCTCCGCAACTATCCTTCCGATTTCAACGCAAACGTGTTTCCAAACATTATAATTAACTTAATAGTCACCTTCTATAACATTAAAGTAAATTTATGAGTAGCGGCTACCACTATTTCCGAATAATAATTTAAGCCGAATTTCTAATTACGTCTAATTACGACTAATTTCTAATTAAATTAATTATTTCTAATAGTTTAAGGCAAATTTGTAATTAAGTTCCTCGCTTAACCAAACGAACGCATTTTTAAAGATGCTCCTAATTAGTTGTTTGCTGAAGATCACTTGAACATCCTCTCCCCCCCTGGCCCCTCCTTCAACGTTTTTTCTCTAACTATGCCCCGTTTCCGTATCTCCGCAACTATCTTTCCGATTTGAACGCAACTGATTTCAAACATTATAATTAACTTAATCGACACCCTTTATAACATTAAAGTAAATATATGAGTAGAGGCTACCACTATTTCCGAATAATAGTTTAAGCCAAATTTGTAATTAAGTTCCTAGCTTAACCAAACGAACGAATTTTTAAAGATGCATCGTGGTCCTCCTAATTAGTCATTTTCTGAAGGACACTTGAACATCCCCTTCACCCGGCACCTCACTCATCGTTATTTTTCTATCTGTGTCTTATTTCAAACTCGGCTTATAATGTTCCCATCTTCTCGAAACCAGTTCAATTTTGGCGGCCACCTACTATAGAGTACCGTAGGCAACGTTGACCTGTCTCAGAGGTTCTTTCCGAATGAGGTTGCTCCCTTGGCGGTGGAAGTAGGAAATAAAAGATTTTCCGGAGCGTGTGAGCGAGCCCGGTGTACGGTGTCGAAGCCATCGGAGACCTTGGCCAGAGTTTCGTTTTTTTAAATGATTTGAGTTTATTACACGGGCTCGAGAAACGCCAAGCGGGTCAACTAGTCTATAATAATAAGAAGCTTGTGTGTGTCTGTCCGCTGTGTTCTGAAAGGACCAGTGCACGCAAAGATACAAGGTTTGGTAGGAAGGTACCTGTATATCTCAAGTTATGCATCTCGAAAACAGTTTTTTTTTTTTTTTTAATGTGATTTCGCAATATGATTTCGTAATTTTTAGCGTTTTAACGTCGCATTAACGTTTTTTCGGATTTTGCGGGGATTTTGCCACATTAGTAAAAAGCGTCCTGTTTCACTCTTTTAGCCCAATATAGCATTTTTTGTTCTCTTTTCAATAAAGTTTATTAAGAACTCGTACAGTAAGTTTTCAATTTTCCGTGAATTTTTTATGCGATTTTTAGCGTTTTTTCACGTCACCCGTTGATTTTTTGATATTCGTAAAAAGAATCTTGTTTCAAACCTTTAGCATTATATAGTAAATTTATCCTCTGCGATTTTTGATTTTTTAGCTATTGATAATTCCAGTTTTTTTTTTTTTTTTTTTTTTTTTTGCGAAATTTTTGACATTAGTGAAAAACGCGTGGTTACAATGTTTTAGCTCACTACCATAAATTTTGTCCTCTGCGTTTTTGTATGCGATTTTAAGCGGGGTTTTCCTTGCGTTTTGCGACGATTTTTTTACATTGGTAAAAGGAATCCTGTTTTAATCTTTCAGTCCAATGTACCAATTGCTGTTCTCATTTCAGTATTGTTTATTCGGAATTCGTACTGCGATTTTTGAATTTTTCGCAATTTCTTTCATTTTAATTTTAGAAATTTTTTTTTCACGTTTTGCGGCGATATGTTTGAATTCGTAAAAGAAATTCAGATTAAAACTTGTAGCCTAATATAGTAAATTTTGTCCTTCATGACTTTTGAAAATTTAAGGCGATTTTCAATGGTATGTTTTGCGTTTTTTCACGTTCCACAACAATTGTTTGACTTTCGTGAGAGAATTCCGTTTACTATATTTTAGCCTACTATAGAAAATTTTGTCCTCTGTGATTTTTGAATTTTTAGTAGTTCTTAGCGTTTTTTGCGTTTCACGGCGATTTTTGCACTGTAGTAAAAGGAATTCGGTTTCAATCGTCTAGCCTAATATAGAAAATTTTATCCTCTTTTGAATAAAGTTTATTCGGAATTCGAGCAGCGGTTTATTAATGCGACTTTCAGAAGTTTTTTCGCGTTTCGCGTATTTTTTTCACGGGGCCTGGCAACGCCGGGTGGGTAAGTTAGTCTAAGAATATAATTTATATTTAAAATTTTAATAAGTTTTATATTAAAACAAAATAGCACCTGAAATAAGTAAGAAGTATTTTTATTAAAGCAATTACATTTTTAATTTTTTTTCATTTTATTTTCCGTTTATAATGTTTGACAAAAAAATTAAAAAATAAAAATATGTTAGCAACAAAGTGCTATTTCATTCACTGCGGATTTTTATATCAGAAATATGTAGTCTAATTTTGGACATTTGTCAAAAACCGGTTTTTATTTTATTTTCTTATGATTCGCTCATACATTGCTTTTAAATTTCGTATTGATGGAATACTACAGACCTGCTTCTCAAATTTGAAATAAATGTAGCCTTTTGACCTAGGATTCGACACTTAATTAAAATTTCTTAAAATTACTTAAAATTTAAGTTAAGATTGTTAATTATTTCCGAGATGTATAATGAATTATAAGCGCCAATAACTCTGGGGATAAGATGTTATAATTTAGAAATTCTAACTAAATTAATTATTCGATTACCTATAAAGAATAGAATAAAATAATTACGTTGTGTAATTTTCTTCGTGGATTTTCTTCGTGGAAATTTTCTTCGCCCTTTTAAGTAAAACTACAACCACCTACGTAAAGTTACCCCGTAGAAATTTTAAATTATATAATTAGCATAAGAAAAGATAAAGGTAAAGATAAACTTTAAAATCTAGATTGTAAAATTTCCTCCTAAAATAAAGAAATCACACTTAAACTAATGAAAGAAAAAAATAACAAAATAAATTAAAATAATAAAGAAATTTTATTTACATAATTTGCAAGATTCAAATATGCGATAAAAAGGTATAAATTTAAATGTTTAGATCTTACTGATGCTGCACAGAACATCTTAATTACATCTATCTGCAAACACAGACAATTCTGCATTAAACAATACATTACTAGGATAATATTATTTATAATATTGCAGGTTTTTTTATATATAAATCAAGAAAATCTTCACATACACTCAGTAAACTCGAAATCTAGGTGTATAAAATAATCAAAAGAACAATGGAATAATAATAAGGTATTTCTTTTACCTTGTATATCAGCGGCTTAGACATCTTTCAATTAGGAGATTGCCTAATCTTGCACAATTTTAAAATTGTTCATTTTGGTGTTAGTTGTTGTAGAAAATTACTTGCTATCTATGATAATGGCTTCATAAACCACTAAGCATAACAATGCTAAATCTACAGCGCTGTCTATAAAGGTAATTATTATACTAAACTTTAAAAAATTTGTTACAGCATATTTATTTGACGATATATTCCTCTCGACGATTGCCGAGAGGAAATAAAAAAGTGAAATTTCTCGTGTAAAAACCTTACTAGAACTCTCAGAGAAAACATTTTCTCTTCATGGGGGGAAAGAAAAATAATTTAATTATCCCTTTTTACACATAACATTATGGTATATCTGTGTGTGGAAGGGCAAAAGTTCGATTAATGCCCCAAGAGGAAAATAGAGTGCATCAATGATCAACCAGCAATTCCAGCAATTATGTGTTACCTACAATGGTCTAAATAAAGGTCGCTTCGAGCTAACTACCCCATAGTACATGTGACCCACGCTGGGCGGTGTAGGATCTATCAGAGGCTTCCTCAAATTCGTCAATAGAGCTCGAAGCAAGCAAAACACATTTGACATGGAGTATTACAGGGCTACGTTAGTATCAATGTAGTACGGGGAGTGCCAAGAATTCTTAGGTACACTAGAGAAGACTTAAACAAAAAGCAACATAGGAATGAACAACTGAGCCGAGTTTGCCGCTAAAACACAAATACAAAGCCCTAGAGGCGAAACAGACAATAATAAACAAACTCAAAACCAACAAACTACACACACAATCAAAAACACGCAACGCAAAGATGAAATAAAATTAATAAAAATCAACCTACATAACAGCGCAAACGCAACATCTTTACTAGGAGGCTACATGGTAGAAAAAGAAATAAATATAGCATTAATACAAGATTACCATAAAAATAAAAGCACGGGTAAAATAACGGAATTTAACCCACAACAATGGTCAATAAACAAAACCAATAAGTCTGCCATAATCTCAAAAACGGGGTTAATCCCAATAACAAAATATGCGACAAGCAATACTCAACTGCCATAACAATCGAATACTTAAAGGGAAAAATAACACTAATACGCCGCTCCCCCCTCAGCGGATTTCCTAGAAGTGCTTCAAGAAGTCGAGGATACCTTGGAAATGGCTAAAGGAGAAATCCTGCAGGTGGGGGACTTCAATGCCCACTTCTAAGCCTGTGCTTACAACGACTTGGATAACAAGGGGGGAAAACTCACTGAATTCCTCCTACAAAACAACCTCTTTGTACAAAATCCAAGAGCCAACCACCAGGAGCACCAGCAATATTTAGCTCAATGAAATATAACAAACTAATAGAAGGCTGTCCAGATTTAACAATAGGAACAATAAATTTAAGGGACAAAATTAAAGCATGGGAGGTTAGTGATGCTGAAACAAATAGCGATCATAAATTTATAAAATTCAAAATAAACTTTGAAAATGAGTGTTATCAAAGACACAGGTTAGAAACAAAACACGGAAAACACGCAACATTTGAGAAAAAATAAGACAAATAAGAAACAAATATATCAAAGAACTTAAAAGAACCAATAATAGAAATAACCTAGACAACATAACACAAATTTCAAAATGAGATCACAACCATTGCATTCACATGCTATAAAAATAGACAAATCCCAGATATTACAGAACCACTATGGTGGACACCAGAGATAAAAGCAACGAGAAGCAGGGTCAGGGCATTCAGGAAAAAATTTCAAAAATAACAGGACGAGGAGCAAAAATACAAACTACATATAGAATATAAAAAAGAAAGAGCAAAACTTAAAAAACTATTGAGCAAAACAAAGAACAAAACATGGATAGAATATTATGAAAACCTAATAAACACATACGGCCATAATACAAACTAGCATCTGGCAAAAATTCAAAACAATCAAGACTAGTAAACATACTACCAAATGACAGTCCAGTCACGATAAAAGAAACCCTTGACCACTTTTTAAACAGTTTATACCTAACAGACCCAGCAATAGAGCATAAATTAAAGCCAGCACCTCCAAGATTTCATGGCACAAACCTACCATCAATAAGAAAACAAGAACTAAACAGAATTATAAAAAAAAATACAGCGAAACAAAGCACCGGGATTCGATTACATTGACTATAATCTAATCAAACGTATACACAAAGCAGCACCACAGTTACTCCTAATACTATACAACACACGTCTACGCCAAAATAACTTCCCCAAATCATTTAAGATCGGTACAGTACTTCTATTCCAGAAAGCAGAAAAGGATCCAACAGAACCAAAACACCATAGTCCCATATGCTTACTACCAACATTTAGTAAGATATTAGAAAGAATTATACACGGTAGAATATCCCACCACTTCACAAAAATAAACTACTGGAGAGAAAAACAATATGGTTTTAAGCAAAGAGTTTCAAAAGAACACGCACTACACAACCTAATAAAAACAATTAAACAAGACTAAGATGATAAAAACCAAGCACTATTCATCGCCATGGACATCTCAGGCGCATTTGATAACATTCGATAGCCAATAATAGAAAAAATTCTAAAACAATCCCTCTGCCCAACATATTTAATAAATTCGATTATAAGTTTCCCAGAAGACAGGTACGTTTTACTTGAAGAAAACGAAATCAAACAAAAAAAAAACAGACATTTGGAGGCTGCCTGCAGAGAAGCTAAAAGCCATCGCTGTGGCTGCTGATAGCGGGCAAAGCATTTAAGAAAAACTGGGGCAAAAATGTTTGAATTCAAGCATTTGCAGACGATTTCATCCTAATCCTAAAAGCAAAAACTAAGAAAAAATTAATAAATCTAGCAAATAAAATAATAAGAGAATTTAACGAAGGGATAGAAAGCAATAGTCTAAAGATAAATTGGGACAAAACAGAACTACTGTACCTAAACAGTCCACACACAAGAAATCCACCAACAGAAGACACATACAAAATAGAAGGACAACAAAGAGAACAACGAAAGGCAACAAAAAGAGAAGGGCAACAAAAAAAATCCAGGAAAATCCCCCAAATTAGTGTGACACGTGGATGTGTGGTGCTAGACATAGACAAAATTAAGACCCGTCAAGCAGCTGCACAAGAAGGTAAACAAACAAAGTAACAATTAAATCCTGTATACAAGATAGCTTGGATGCCTGTCAAATGGAGAGACCGGTACAGGTAAAATTCATCGTGGGTGCAAATTCCTCCAAGTTCCCTGTGAATTATACCTCTGGACAAGCTTCTAGCCTAGTCAGTTGAAGTTCTCATCACTTAATCAAGGTTCTAAATTACGAGACCGAAACGCGTAGCTATAGCATGACATATGGGTGTGCGATTTATCAAACAGATCTTCACAATGCGGAGATCAGGCGAATCCTCGCCCCGTTGCTAGGCATCGACCCGTTAAGCTGGGCAAAAGGGGCAAGATAGGAGCTTGGTCATCGGTCTAAAAAAACATTATGGTATATGAAATAGACTCTGAACAAAATTTGCATACCCAAACACCATCTTAAGTTTCAAAGGAATCATCGTTGGCCGGTTAAAGCCTTGCCCCCAAAGCAGACCATAGGTCGCTGGATACACCTAGCAGATATCCGGGAGTAAAAAAACAACCTTGGTTCCTGTGAGGTCCCAAACAATATTTATCATGATAAATAAGTCTATCACAGGGCACTTAGTTGATTGTTCAGCTGTGCCTATTTCTGACAGGTTTATGGGACAGCATAAAATATTAGACATTAAGTAACAACTGAGAAGAATATTGTATGATCACAATAAATATTCTTTAAGTGTAAAATGTAAGTTCAGCATATTATTCAGTTACCTATTGATGAATTATTATCATAGACAATTGATTCACATTGTTCGTTGAATGCAGATTAAAATAATATCAAACATGCTGTGTTTACGTGGAAGACAAAATATTTCTTAAATTTTTATCACTCTGTATCTGTAGAATACAGATGATAGAGCTAAATCTTGCCATCACGCATAATTTCAAATTTTACATCGCTGAATAGGGACTAAGCTTCTAATGTGGTTTGTCTGAGAATTGTAGTTCAATTTGGCGATTTTTCTAGGATTAAAAAAAATAAAGAATGATGTTTTTTTTATCTTTCTCAACAATAAATTATTTGCTTCAATAATTCTGTAACTAGAGCAGAGTTACTACAGTTGGCAATTGCTTACAAAGAGATTGATTGCAAAGATTAAAACAAAAACAATAAAAAGCAGATCACACGTAAGGTCAGATTAACCATAAGAGGCTGCAGTTTGATGCGAAACTAAAATCTGCCACGCCCCTTCTCGAAAAGACAGATTTCCATGTTATGTTGAACATAAAACTTTTTTTAAAATTAAGTAGTAAGTTTTCTTATCTTTTCTATTTTTTTTTTATTTCGATTAAAATGTTTCTAGAAATCAGTTACTTATGATATTTTAATTTCCCAGCATTTGTAAATATTTTTTTACAATTATAAATTTGGTTTGAAAACTATTAATAAATTAAATTATAAATTTAACAATTTCATTTTTAAATTTTAAAATGAGTAGTTTTATAAATTAATCTGTCGAAAACCGTTTGAACTTCTTTCAAATGTATAATGCTCGACGAAAAATTCTTTAATTCTAACAAAAATTTCTTGATTAAACCTTCAGTCTGAAAGTATATTGTTTTTTCTCTTTCGCGTTTAAGTATAATCTTTGCTCTAAGCTTCAAAGTCCCGTTTCTGTTCATTTCAATTGCGTGAATTTGTGACGGAAAAATAAGACAAAACATTTTTGCCCCAGAATGAGAGCAAATTGACGAGTTTTAAGTTTCACAAGAGTAAAAGGGATCGGAAAATTTTCTTTTAAATTTTCTCCTTCAGTTTTTTCGGGGTTTTCTGCAGCTTTTAAAATGTACTTTCTTTATGCAATATCAAAAGGGAAAGACGCTCTTTGGCTGTTATAAATATTTTTAAACGAATATAAGAATATAATTGCTTTGCTTATGCTTACGTTTTAAAAGGTTTTTGAATAAAAAATAAATAGGTCAATTACGAGTATAACTCGCGCTCAAAGAGTTCCGTAGATTACATTTATTAATTACTATTTATTAATTAATAATGTCCTACTACCCCTAATTTTTTCATAATTTTTCGGAAATAGGAGGAGTGTGGGGGGGGACATATTTTTCCAGTATACTTTCGACGATATCTTTGAAAATATAATACCTAAAATTGTAACAAATATATTTTTGAATTCGATGTTACGAGATCTTTGATATATAAAAAGAATTTTTTTTTCAAATAACTCAATATCTCGGCTAATTATCGACAATTGCTCTCGAAAATCATTATCAAATACCTTTGGATGATTTTGCGTCGATAGATACCTTGAGCGTTCGTCAAACTCCCCTGCTGACCGCCCGAAAAGTAAAATTTGTGTGTAACAAAAATGCGTTTTTCTTAAAAATGTTACCTAGGAAAATCGCTATAGTTTTTCCTGCAAGGTTTAAATAAACTCCTACTACCCCTAATTTTTTTCATAATTTTTGTTTCAATAGATTCGAAGAGGGTGGGGACATATTTTTGCAGTCCATTTTCGACGATATTTCTAAAAATACAATATCTAAAATTAAGACAAATATATTTTTGAGTTCGATTTTACGAGATCTTTCACACGATATACAAGAAAAAAACTTTCTTTTTCCAGTAACTTAATTAGCCCCTTATTTTTTTCCTAAACATATTTGTGAATGGCAAATAATCTGAAAATATGTGAGTAAAAAAGCTTTATAACTTTCCCAGGTTTGAACTTTCCATAGTTTACGGGAAAAGGACTGACAGACACATGAGCGATTTTATAACGGTTCCATTTTTACTTTTTAAGTACGGAATCCTAAAAATTCCATACAATAGAAATTTTATTTAAATTATTAAATTAACTACATTTGGCCATTTCGTAAACAGCTAGAAAAGTTACACATGACCTTAAAGAAAAAGTATATTTTTAACACTTTCCAGCATAGTTGAAAAGTGTTAATAAATTCGGTTTGTCTGTCCGTCTGTCTGCCCGTGCTCTAACTCACGTAAATATGCTCGGATCGTCATGCAATTGATATGTGTTATTGAGGTTTACTGTGGCATGTTCGGTATTCAAAATGAAGTCTGCAGCACTTATAGTTTTCTTACAGGAACACTCAAAAGAATTCCGTTACATTGCGGTTTATTTTAATGATGTTACACAATTTCAATCCTATTGAAATTGATATATATCACCGTGGTGCACTACAAGAGACTAATTATGGAATGTGGTGTGTATAGCACTTATAGATCTTTTACAGGGATACTCAAAAGAATTCCGTTACATTACGGTCTATGAAGAAAAATCGTTTACAGTTTATTTTAATAATGTTTCACTATTTCAAACACATTGAAATTGATATATATCACTAGCGTGAATTAAAAGAGGCTTACTATAGAATATTTTGTGTATAGCTTTCAACGATCATTTACAGGGACACACAAAATAATTCAGTTAAAGCACTGCTTATTAATAATAATTGCTGGGAATGCTTTTTCAGTTGCTGAACGCGTTTTTGAATTTAACTCATTTTTTGTCCATTACTGGGTGTGTTTAAATTGTATAGATTTTATACAGGGCGGCACAAAAGTTATCGAGTACATTTCCGTTTATTATCGGAAATCGCAGAAGGGGAATTTTAAACTGTGCTACGCGTTTCCTAACTCAACTAAAATTTAGCATTCTATTTAATATATATACAAATCTATAGATCATATACAGGGCTGCACAAAAGAGCTCGCATATTTTCCTTATATTGTTGGCAATTCCTGAAATTCGATTTTTAAAACATGTTATGCGTTTTCAAAATTATTTAGTTAGGTATCATCTTATACCTTATGGTAAAGATTTGCAAAATTATTTTGGAAGTGTTGGAAAGTGTTACATAATCTATGCTTGACGCATGATTTTTCGTTCTTGTTTATGTTTTAAAGTTGCGATTTAAATAATTTTTAAATGAAGTTTAATTTTATACTAGATGGAACCCGTCAAAATTTGACGGCAAACAACTTGATAATACCATAAAAGTAAAATTTATAGTTGCTTTAACTTGACAAATTTCATAGTGGGGAGCATAATATGATTAAGTGGTCACAGACTTTTCCATCGATAAATCACATGAGGGGTGTATGCAAAATTTAGAAAAGTACACCCTTGGGGGTCAAAGTGGGGGGATGGACATGGGAGATGCATAATATGATTAAGTGGTGACAGACCTTTCCAATGATATATAACATGAGGTTGTGTGCAAAATTTAGAAAGTACCCCTTGGGGGGGGCAAAGTGAGGAGATGGACACCGGAGATGCATAATATGATTAAGTGGTCACAGACCTTTCCAATGATATATAACATGAGGGTTGTGTGCAAAATTTAGAAAGTACGGGGGGGGGGCAAAGTGGGGAGATGGACATCGGAGATGCATAATATGATTAAGTGGTCAAAGACCTTTCTAATGATATATAACATGAGGGTAATGTGCAAAATTTAGAAAGTACCCTTTGGTGGGGGCAAAGTGGGGAGATGGACATCGGAGATGCATAATATGATAAAGCAGTTACAGACCTTTCCAATGATATATAACATGAGGGTAATGTGCAAAATTTAGAAAGTACCCTTTTGGGGGGGGCAAAGTGGGGAGATGTACATCGGAGATGCATAATATGATTAAGCAGTTACAGACCTTTCCAACAATATATGACATGAGGGGTGTCAACAAAATTTAGAAAAGTATCTCTTGGGGGGGGGGGCAAAGTGGGGAGATGGACATTGGAGATGCATAAAATGATTAAGTGGTCACAGACCTTTCCAATGATATATAACCTGAGGGTAATGTGCAAAATTTAGAAAGTACCCCTTTGGGGGGGGGGGGGAAGTGGGGAGATGGGCATCGGAGATGCATAATATGATTAAGTGGTCACAGACCTTTCCAATGATATATGACATGAGGGGTGTCAACAAAATTTAGAAAAGTATCCCTTAGGGGGGTGGGGGGGCAAAGTGGGAAGATGGACATTGGAGATGCATAATATGATTAAGTGGTCACAGACCTTTCCAATGATATATAACATGAGGGTTGTGTGCAAAATTTAGAAGTACCCTTTGGGGGGGGAAGGGGGGCAAAGTGGGGAGATGGACATCGGAGATGCATAATATGATTAAGTGGTCACAGACCTTTCCAATGATATATAACATGAGGGTAATGTGCAAAATTTAGAAAGTACCCCTTCGGGGGGGGGGATGTGGGGAGATGGGCATCGGAGATGCATAATATGATTAAGTGGTCACAGACCTTTCAATGATATATGACATGAGGGGTATCAACAAAATTTAGAAAAGTATCCCTTAGGGGGGTGGGGGGGCAAAGTGGGGAGATGGACATTGGAGATGCATAATATGATTAAGTGGTCACAGACCTTTCCAATGATATATAACATGAGGGTTGTGTGCAAAATTTAGAAAGTACCCTTTGGGGGAGGGAGGGGGGCAAAGTGGGGAGATGGACATCGGAGATGCATAATATGATTAAGTGGTCACAGACCTTTCCAATGATATATAACATGAGGGTAATGGGCAAAATTTAGAAAGTACCCTTTGGGGGGGGGGGGCAAAGTGGGGAGATGGACATCGGAGATGCATAATATGATTAAGCAGTTACAGACCTTTCCAACAATATATGACATGAGGGGTGTCAACAAAATTTAGAAAAGTATCCCTTGGGGGGGGGGGGAAAGTGGGGAGATGGGCATCGGAGATGCATAATATGATTAAGTGGTCACAGACCTTTCCAATGATATATGACATGAGGGGTGTCAACAAAATTTAGAAAAGTATCCCTTAGGGGGGTGGGGGGGCAAAGTGGGGAGATGGACATTGGAGATGCATAAAATGATTAAGTGGTCACAGACCTTTCCAATGATATATAACATGAGGGTAATGTGCAAAATTTAGAAAGTACCCTTTGGGGGGGGGGGGCAAAGTGAGGAGATGGACACCGGAGATGCATAATATGATTAAGCAGTCACAGACCTTTCCAACAATGTATGACATGAGGGGTGTCAACAAAATTTTGAAAAGTGCCCCCCTTAGGGGGGGGGGCGGGATGGACCCCGGAGATGCATAACATGAATAAGTGGTCAAAGACTTTTCCACCGATATATCACATGAGGGGTATGTGCAAAATTTAGAAAAGTGTCCCACTTGGGGGGGGGGGGGATGGACACCGGAGATGCATAACATGAAAAAGAAAGCCGTTTCAACTTGCAACCTTTTTCTCGAAGGCATTTGACAATATTAAATTTTTTTTTACCGAAGACAATTTAACGATATTCTTATTTTTTTTGCGTAATTCGTCAAACGTTCATGGAAAAAATCAGGAAATTCGCTAATCAATAGTTGATAAATTATAAAATTCAACAATCGATAGCAGTAAAATTGGTCAATCGATAACGGAAAAATCACGAAATTCATCAAATGGTCTCCCGTAAAAAAAATTGTCCTGCACACTGATGTGATGATCAAAAGGGTTTTGAAGTATAGGACAAAATTAGCACTTGCCAAACAGCGAGTAATACTGAAAATTTGGCAATGGACTTTATTGCCACCACTGGTCAAACATAATAGTCACACTCACCAATTGCGATGATTGAATGGAAAAAGATTTTTTTTCTCTGCTGTCGCGCGACAAATTTTGAAACCATTTGGTAAATTTCATCCCCGAAATTGGCAGATTGTGAATTTTTTTCTCGAAGAAATTCGACGATATTCGAAAAAATTTTCTCCCGAAACCAGTTGATGAATTTTGCGATTTTTCCACTGTGTAGATTAATGAATTTTGCACTTCTTCCGCTATCGATTGACGAATTTCGAATTTTATCGACTATCGGTTAACGAATTTCACGATTTTTTCCATGAACGAACAAATTGCGCACTTTCTGCTAATTGACACATTTCGCCCTTTACAATTCAGTCAATGAGTTGAACGTTGTTTCTTTCGAGAAATGTCAGGAATGAAACAATGATTCTTTAGGTTGAATTTACTTCGTTCGATGCCCCATGGAAGAATGTGTGCGATGCAGCAACGGGCGTCACAGACTTTTTAGGGCACCTGCAGACTAAAAACATCTAACCAATCTTCGCGGGGGGAAAATAACAGATTTTGTCAAATGATTGAGGAAAAAACACTACTTTATCAAAGGATAATGGGAAAACATGACTTTTGTTAAAAGACCACAGAAAAAACGTAATTATGCAAAAGGATCGCGAAAGATAAGCAAATTTTGTCAAAGAATCGCAAAAAAGGAAATTTCACCAAAAGATCACGCTTTTTTACTAAATTTCGTCTAAAAATTGCGGAATAAAATGTATTTTATCAAAGAATTGCTGGAAAATGCGAATTTCGTTAAGGATCGTGAGAAAAATGCGAAATTCTTCAAAGGATCGCTGAAAAAACACTAATTTCATCAAAGAATTGCTGAAAAAACATGAATCTCGCCCAATAACAGAAAAATCATGGTTCATAATCATTATATCTAGTAGTATATGTAAATACAGTTTGTGATATAAGACAAAATTAACATTCACCAATCGGCGAGTAATACTGGAAATTGGTGATTGATGTTATTGCCACCACTCGCTAAACTTAGTCACACTCGCCAATTGCGATGATTGAATGTAAAATGAAATTTTTTTTCCCGCTGTCACTCAAAGAATTTTGAAACCATTTGGTGAAGTTTTTTCCGAAACCATTTTGTGAATTTCCCGATTTTTTCTTCAAAATCATTTGACAAAGAGACTTTTTTCTCGATGGCATTTGACAATATTCAAAATTTTTTTACCCAAGACAATTTGACGATATTCTTAATTTTTTTTGTGCAATTCGACAAATGTTCATGGAAAAAATCATGAAATTCGTTAATCAATAGTCGATAAATTGTGAAATTCAGCAATCGTTAGCGGTAAAATCGTAAAATTTGTCAATCGATAACGGAAAAATAATGAAATTCATCAAACGGTTTCCGGTAAAAAAATTGTCTTGCACGCTGATGTGATGATCAAAAGGGTTTTGAAGGCATTTATTTTATTTGTTGTATTGTGTATAAATACCTAGGTGGAAACAGTTTGCTTATTTTGTCAAATGTTTCAACAATATTCGACCCAATACGCATGCATAAAAAAAATCTTCCGGTAGGACCGGCCAATGAGGTGAAGGTCTATTACGGTCTCTAGAAACGTGTTTGGGATCATCTCCTGTTGTTTTTTTCTTGCACTTTGCGTTAAACCTAGGAAGGTATTTATATAGAACTCACTGTGGAGTGTTTAGAAGGTATTTATTTATTTCATTTATTATAATTTGTATGAATACTTAGGTGTCCATTTCGGATTTACTGTTTAAAAATGAATTTAGGCTCTTTTAACGTTCGCTAAATCAATCCCGATGGAAATTGTCTTTTTAGATCTCTATCATTTTGTTTATATAGTACAGAAAATGATTATTTAAATGTATGTAAAAATATCGTAGAACACGTAATACAAAATTGGACCACTTATAGTCCGTTTATTATCGGGGATGAATCTTATGGTGTTCCCATTGCTAATGAAGACAATTATGTAAATATATGGTTCTTCATAGAGGTATATGGTTCTTCACACTTCAATAGAAGCATTGTTTAAATTAATATAATTCTACAAATATGATGCAGTTTTAAAATATCGAGTAATGATTAATACTGTCAAAGAATATACTCATATACGTAATTAAGTTTTGGTACTTCTCTATTATCTCATCGACCACTTTTCATAAAAAAAAAACTATCGCCAAATAAATGGGAGAACGTTGTCATTGGAATATCAAAATAAATAAATAAAATATAAGAATTTAAGGATACAATTGTTATTTTAATTAATGAAATAACTAATAAATCAAATAAACATAATGAAAAATACACGCAAATGTTGAATTAAAAACCACTTGATGACATAAAAAACACGTATAATGTTTTCGACATCAAGTAAATGGGACTGCAATTTTGGCATTTAATCATACAGTTTGGCAATAGTATTTTGTTATGAAAAGTGGTCGATGGGATAATAGAGAAGTACTCAAGTTTTTTATACCAAGTTTGAAAATTTATCTTTTTTTGACATTTAAAAAAAATAACATAAAAAAACATTACAAATTTGCCCATTTAAAACAATCAAGATTTGTATATATACAAACAATACAATGTAAATATTCATATTGTTACATGATACATTATATACATTGTTTGCATATATACTTCTTTGTATACATATATTGTTTGTATACATACAAACAAATATAATGTAAACATTATTCAAATATTAAGAGTTTGCAAATCAAAACATTCTAAAGATTTGTATACATACAAACAATATAATGCATACATACTCTTAACAAATAAAATAGCCCACTTATATAATGACAAAACTTTTAAATCGAATTGAGATAATATATTTCTGTTTTGTTATGAAAAGTGGTCAATGGGATAATAGAGAAAAGTACCTAAGTTATTTATACCAAGTTTGAAAATTTATCTTTTTTTGACATTTAAAAAAAATAACAGAAAAAACATTACAGATTTGCCCATTTAAAACATTCAAGATTTGTATACATACAAACAATACAATGTAAATATTAATATTGTTACATGATACATTATACATTGTTTGTATATATACTTCTTTGTATACATATATTGTTTGTATACATACAAACAAATATAATGTAAACATTATTCAAATATTAAGAGTTTGCAAATCAAAACATTATAAAGATTTGTATACATACAAACAATATAATGCATACATACTCTTTACAAATAAAATAGCCCACTTATGTAATGACAAAACTTTTAAATCGAATAGAGATAATATATTTCTGTTTATTTTATAACTTATATTCAGATGCTCAGATTCTGCTTTTTTCGAACACATAATAATAAAAATATTACTACCGTGCGTACTGTCTTTTGACATTATATTTACATAATCGAATTCATTATCAATCGGAACACCATAAGATTCATTCCCGATAATAAACAGACCATAAGTGGTCCAATTTTGTATTACGTGTTCTACACGTTTGAATAATTATTTTCTGTACTATATAAACAAAATGATAGAGATCTAAAAAGAAAATTTCCATCGGGATTTCGCCAACTTATGAGCCTAAATTCATTTTTAAACAGTAAATCCGAAATGGACATCTAAGTATTCATACAAATTACAATAAATAAAATAAATAAATAAAATAAATACCTTCTAAACACTCCACAGTGAGTTCTAGATAAATATCTTCCTAGGTTTAACGCAACGTGACAACAGAAAAAAACAACAGATGATACGATCCCAAACACGTTTGTAGAGACAGTCATAGACCCTCACCTCATTGGCCGGTGATTTTTTGACGCATGCGTATTCGATCGAATTTCGATGGAATAGATTTGACAGAATTACCAAACAGCTTTAAATATATGGATTTTTGAATATTCATAATTTATTTTTCAGATACAATTATAAAGTTTAATTCTTTTCATTATAAAAATGTCAATAGAATTACAATTTTGGCTTTTATACATAAAGAGATACAAACAGAAATTATGAAGATGTTGACTAATGCGCCGCATCTCCAATCATGGAATACAAAGGAAAAGCCTCTAGACCATTCTTTCGTTTCTAGAAATTATATAGAAACATCACGGTACTTCGAGAATGTGTCGGTATTTGCCGTTTTCTCATTAAAGGAAATAAAGTCTGTATAATTAAAAAAATAAAAATAACTGATACGAAAACGAGGGGGAAATATCATGCATAAACGTTATGTTAGCAAATTAAAATTCTTGTTTCAAAAAGTATTGCAAACTGCAATATGTACCAATATGTACCAATACTTTCTGTTTTGGAACAGTAAACATGATTATTTTTATAAGTTATTTTGTAAAATAATTTTATAATTACTGAACAAAGTATAAAATAAAATTATAAAATTAAGGTATCTGCAGGTAATATGGCCACCCTAAAGTTAGATATTTTTAAACAGTACTAATAACTGATTTAAAAAAAAATATAATAATTGACTAAGAAAGACCCGTTTTAGCACTGGAAAAATATTTTAAAATTTAAGTTAGTGAAAACTTACACCTGTTGCAGTTTGTTAAAAAAAATGCTACTTGATGAAGGTAATATGCCATTAGGTGTCATAAAATGGAAAAGTCTGTATTTAACGCAGAATAAAAAACACCAATTAGTAAAAAAAATCATATTTTGAAAATTTATAAAAATAATAGAAAAATTAATATAAAGTAAATTTAGGCAAAAATGTTATAAAATTAAAATAAATTTACGGAAAAAAGTATTTTTAATTTGTTTTTTAACGCGTAGCGTAGAGCAAATGGAAACTTTTGTATCTTAACTGCTAAGGACGACACATGTATCACGCACTTAATTACGACAAACAACACATAATCTCATATCTATAGCTTTTTCACCCATTTGACCATATTGCCAACAAAAACCAACTGTATAAAAGTGTTCGTAATTCTGTGTGCACACTCCGATTTTGAAATTTGTTTATACAGTTAAAAAGAGCATTAAACCAGCTAAAATATTATGTATAACAGCAAATATAAATACTTTGTTTAAATAAGAAGAGTAACAAACTTACCAGAGACAAATTTATAATATACCAACGCAACTAACAACGAACCAACAATGACTGCCCTCCCGTGCACCTGATCAAGGATTGCAGGCAACCCGTTACTAAACTAGGTTCTTCTGACTTCCAGCGACTAGATTCAAGCGCTATCCTTTGGATTCCACTGAAAATAATAACATTATTAAGGGTTGACTATATTACCAGCATTGGTCATGTTATCATCAGATACCTTATAACTTATAAAATAATAAAATTATTTTATAAGATCTAGAACATTTTATACGTTAATGTATACAGGGAAAAAAAACTTCTTTCAGATGTGCAATGTTCACCGGGAAATTCTTTATATTGACCAAAATTTATTGTGTTCTCCTTTTCATGTTTTATTACATTTTCAACTCCAAGCTAGTTAATTATACTTTTGTATTATGCGACTGGGGCAAAATAAAATGAAAATAGGCTTTTCAATTCGAAAAAACATAAGAAAATTGATGTGTTTAAAGTTTCACAAAACTAAAACTGCTCAGGCTGTTTTCTTTCCCTCAGTATTTTTGGTTTTTTAAGTAGCAGTTCAAGAAGACATTTTACACTGCAGATAAAAGAAAACCCTTTTTTTTTTTTTTTTACTATGATATTAATTTTGAAAAGGATAGAACAATATAATTCTACTGCTTTTGCTTAAAGTTTTAAAAAGTTTTTATTCAAACAAAATATGATACATGTTAAATTACAGATATTTTTACTAAAACGATCACATTTTTACTTTTGGTTAGTTTGTTTTTAGTTAGAAAAGTTCAACTGCAGTTTTTAAAATTTAAAATGTTTAATTTTTTTCCTGCCAAATTTTTCATTGTACAATTCATTTTACGTTTGTAAGCTAGAAAAAATTATTTTTCCAGCACATTTACAAATTTAGTTTTCTTTATTTTTAAAAATATCAATCGACTTATAATTTGGAATTTTATTAAATAAGCCGATAAAAAAGATTTTACAAATTGCTAAGAATCACATTTCGTTTACAATCATGAAACATATTTTTTTTTTACCTTTTTTGCTAACTATATATCAGTATATAACAGAGCATTACAACTCGATATGGTTTTAATTTCCCCTTTTTTCCTTAATTAGAAACAATGTAGAAAATATAATAAGGCATTAATTGTAATAAATAATTTTGTAGCAAAGAGATTCCGAAAAAGAAAGAAAAAGCGTAAGCAGAGTTGTTATGTCACATATGACAAAACTAATTTCCCAGATTAGGTACTTATGTGACGTAATTATTGAGTGATTTAAAAATTAAATTTTATGTGACAGCGATGTCAAATAATAATAAATAGTATTTATTTCCTTTCTTCGTTTGGAGATAGGATATTCAATTTGAGTATCTAACACTTCCTTTGATTAAAATCCAAATCATAACAATCAACAGTGTAAATAGAACTTAATATATCATCTGACTACCACCATTCATTGTGAACACTTTAAATCATAAACTCTGATGAACTTTCCTGTCCATGACAATCAAAAGTGTAAATAGGACTTATACAATAATGTAACCAACACCATCCAATGAGAACTCTAAATCATAAACTCTTATGAACTTACAAAAACTCAGCCAAATGTGAACCTATTGTAATGTAATTATGGTAATTATGCAACAGCTTAATGGCCTCATTTGTAATTTGTATTTTTTTTTTAAATAAACTTGCCGAGCAGGGCTTGTAGAGCTTAAGCCATATGGTAGGCCTCCCTGCTTGGTTGAATTGAATTGAATTGAATTGAATTGATTAAAATTCAATCTGCAAATTCTGAACAATTCCTGCGTCAGCAAATTACTATTAACTTTGTTTTTATGTATTCATTCTAAGGTGGGGGGGGGGGGGTATTTTTATTATATTTTCTATTATTCTAAATTCTTGAAATAATTTCATTGAAAAAAAAATGTCTCCAGTACGAAATATAATTTCTTTTTCAAAACTAAAGACACATGGAAGCTCTAATTTATGTATGGCTTTTCTGGTGATTCATTATGATGTTCAAAAATTAATTAAGATTAATTTACATGATGTTTTCTTTTTGTATTCAAAGATATGTAACGACCATTGTTGTAGTAAAAAAAGTTATCTAATCAAATAATTCTGTTAGTAAAGATATTTAAAAAGACTTCGTAAGTTATTAAAATTTTTATTGAATCTGACAATGGGTTGTTGTTATTGCCGTGTCAGAGAAAGTGTCATGGCACTTCTCTGAAAGAAGGGATGCCAGAGCCTCAAGAGAGGTTGGACTTTTAGAGCAGGTCTCCTAATTTTGAACCAATTCCAGATAAGAGACCTGCACATGGATTGGCACCCCGAGGGGTATTGTTTTTCAAACTTGGAGGACATTGGAGTCACGAACAGATTTTACGTGCACCAGCTCCCCTTAACGTACAAGGTCCCACAGCAGCCACTGTCGAGAGAGGGTATCACCAGCCCAAGCACGGACCATGGTCGATGCTGCTTTACTCTCGGTGATCTTGAAGTGAACCGAGCTTAATAGTCTGCGCCACTGCGGGACATATAGGTTATATATACTATTTTACAATGTTTCTCCTCCTTTAATTCCAGTTCGGTGGCCTGTATGTGCTCCTCTGGAGAGTGTGGTTAGCCTTTTTAGAGGGTAAACAGCGAAATTGTACATTGAGAACCGGTTTAAGGCTGTTCTCAAATCCAAAAGAGCTATTTACTGAAACATTTCTGAATTCATTTTTGTTCGGAAAAGCGTGAAATTGGCAGATGTTCTTATTCAGAAACTATATAATCGATAGATGTTTCTCAGTTTTTGGTAAGTGCAGAAGATCTTTCCGAATAGCACGAGAAAGAGAGGGGTGGAACTTGTCACGTGAAAAGAGTTGTTTATAAACTCGATAAGTAATTTATTTCCCGAAAAATGGAAAACGATATTCGATTCCAAATTACTTCAATAGTCAGGCCTGCCAATTTTGCGCATTTACGTGAAAAAATTTGTCAAAAAAATGAGTCGAACAAATGTGTCAGAAAACTTCGCGTTGTGGAACAGGGAATTTGAAAACCACTTTAAGGATTTTCGTTGTTAAGAACGAATGAGTGCGTTTTTCGTTTTACCTCACATGCTCTCCTCTTTTTCAATGAATAGAATGTTCGTCAACCCAACCCCTCAAATGGTTTCAAGGACCATATCTCCAGAATAGGACATAGTACTTACTTAAAAACAAGTACATTTATACAGACAATTAAATTATAAAGTTAAAAAGCACAAATATTTATTAAAAACAACATTATACATTTCGGACTTTTCCAAAAGCCCCTCAACAGTAATTAAAAACACAAAATAAAGAGAGATGATTATACAACTTACTGAAGAGTGCATGTGTCAAAAACAATTCAAAAATTGGGGGAAAGAGTGGCGGACGTCTTAATCAAGATAAATTAGCGTATTCAGCTGGAATCGAGCTGGCTTCATTAAGTGGAGATTTCGCTGAATTCGTGAACCAAGCCTCCAAGAAAGTACGACTCCTATAAATGTTGTAATTGGACTTTATGACTCTAGCTCTCTCAAAATCTGGGAAATGATCTGTTTGTCGGGAAATCTCCACTTAATGAAGCCAGCTCGGTTCCAGCTGAATACGCTAATTTATTTTGATTCAGACGTCCGTCACTCCTTCCCCCAATTTTTGAATTGTTTTTGACACATGCACTCTTCAGTAAGTTGTATAATCATCTCTCTTTATTTTGTGTTTTTAATTACTGTTGAGGGGCTTCTGTAAAAGTCCGAAACGTATAATGTTATTTTTAATAAATATGTGTGTTTTTTACTTTATAATTTAATTGTCTGTGTAAATGTACTTGTTTTTAATTAATAATGAATAAATGTAATATCTTTGTAAACTTTAAATAGTATTTACTCTTTGCGTCTTAAAATATAGTTTACTTTAAAAAAAAATAAAATAAGGACTTAACCAAAACAAATTTAGATGAGGTTTCGTTTTGCTTGTTTTGGAGTAGACGTTGTTTCTCTCGCCATCCATAAAATTTACTAAATATTTGTTCAGTGATGCTTGAAAATTAAAATGTTGGATTGCAAAAAATAATGTCGAAGACGGAAAATTAAAAAAATTTTATATGGAGATTCGGGAGAAAATTTATCGTATGAATTATGTTATAATAGTCTTTGTTGCAAATCACATTTTAATATTGGTGTAATATTTCCGTTAATGTTATTGAACATAGATTACGAAGATGCTATTTTATAAAAATAATTATAAATTGTTTTCTTTTAAACGAAAAAATGAAGGGCCTGTTTTCATTCATTATACAATGCAGCTTAGAATACTTATAACGCTTAATTTGTTTGCGTGTTTTAAAAATACCACGGGATCCACACCAAGCTTTCCGAGGAACAGAAAATACTGCTCGGTATAGAGAACGTAGATAAAGACCATTTTTAATTGAAAACTCAAATAGAATTTTACATTTAATATATTTGTTAATTGTCCGCTAACAACATCAAAAAGTATTTTTATATAAAAAAAGATGAATTATGTATTAAAATTAAGTTTTGAAATTTATTAAAAAATTGACTTTATTAGCCGCATGCCAGTGGTTAATAGCCAAAGATTTCTCTATTTTCGATTATAATTATTTTAGTGTTTAAGCGAGAAGTTGGATTACATATCTGTTAAACTTATTTTACTTATTTATTAGTTGGTAAAAATGCTGAAATATTTATACTGTTTTCAAGGAACATGTGTTAGACTCACTCAACGATGTTTGGCGAAGTTTTGATTGGCGCGTTTTTTAAATCATCCTCGCCAAACCAATAAATGAATGTAAGCGAAGCATAATAGCCAGGTTACCTTTAAAGGATAAAATACCCGAAGTTTGGCGACTTTTTTCCTTTTCATAACCGATTAAAAAAGAAAAAAATTGGTGCGTAAGTGTAAGACATCATAGCCGTTTTCAGTGCAAACGAGTTAATCATCTGTAATCGGGCTGCACGCGATAGAGATAGATTTTCTAAAATGTATTCTTGAAAATTATTTTATAAACCCTAAATTGAGATACAGTTTTCAAAGAAATTTCATTTAACAGAACATTGTCTTCCTATTCAATGGTGTAAAGTTTTAAATTATGCAACATTTAAAATTAATTAAATTTGCGTCAAAAGAAAACTGATTTTTTAGATCGTTGTTAACATCCATATGACATCGGCGTTACTCATGGACATGTTTTTCTTTATAATAACGATCTGGTCATACAAATAACAAAATGCCTTTATCAATACGAATATTAAAAAAAAAAAAAAAAAAAAAAACTTCATTTCCTTGTTTATAAGAGTAAACTCTGGAACTACTGAACCGATTTAAAAAATAATGGTGTCAGTCTTAAAAATAACAATATTCCTTTAAAATATTCCTTTGTATTAGTTAATTTCAATTAATTCTGTATTTGAAATATTTTATTTCGGAATCTGGCCGATTTTTAAATGAAAGTGAATATAGTTGTTTTTTACTTCGAAAAAGAAAATATAGTATGTTGACGGCATTATTAAGAATCACATGTATCTGTCATTCCGTATTACTCTGAATTATATCTTAAAGCTGTTAAATTTAATAGACATATCAATCGTATTGTTTCCAAAAAGGTGAGGAAAAACCCTCATATCAAGTGTAGCAATAAGTTTCAAACTGGTTACATTTGAAGTGCACTTATTTTTTGAGATGGACGTATTGGAGAGGATGAACTAGAGAGAAGATTCATTAGATGTATGCTGTAGAAAGTGTCAACAAACAAAGTCAGATTTTATTTTCCCTTAAGAAAATAATAAAACCACTTTTTTTTAATATTATATATATATATATATATATATATATATATATATATATATATATATATATATATATAACTGTAATACCTTTGAATTTCAAAATACATTAAACAAGTTCTTGCATCAAATCTATATATATATTATATTATATATATACAGCGTGTCCACGTATAACCTGACCGACCTTTATTTTCGCAACCGTTGGTCCTAGATGCATACTTCCAATTACAAAAATGGTTTAAATAAGGTAAAGAATCACTTTTAATGCGATTTGGGTCAAGAAAAACATTTATTAAAAAAATACGATTTAAATTAAATTTTTATACGGTCCCCCGGTCCTATAAGTGATATTTAGTAAAAATTTACTGTGACACTAACAAGTACGACAAAGAAAGTCCCATTCATCTAACATTAAAATTGACCGAGTTATGAAACTTTGAAATGCATGACTTATACCACTTTTTTGCATCTAAAAAGAGATGATTTCGGCCATGCTTTCAGGGGTCGTATATAAAGTACTTAAACTTATTTCAAGGTATCTGCGCTTTGAAAGAAATCGTTCCGAAAGAAACTATTACGATTGAGTTAATTTTTATTAGTTAAGTTTCAGATTAATTAAAATAATTGTATTTTAACATATGTTTTATTTTGAAAGGATTTGAGGCTATGATTTCTTTTAACAAAAATTATGTTATTTTCATAAGGTTTTATTTAACTTGCAACGGTCGTCTTTCCAGTTTAAAATTTGTACTCGAAGTTTAACTCGCTTTCAAATGTCCGATCAAAGTTAAATTTTACATACTGACTTAAATCCGATGACAATGTAATATTATTATGATTTTCGACGCTTACTATCTTATACATACTTATATTAGAGGATAACATAAAAAAAAAATTCGGATAGATTATCGTCAACAAGTTTAAGAAAGAGTTTTAGATTAGATAATATAAACCTACGAGGGTTGTGTTTTTTAACTTTTATAATTACGTTTTATGCATTTTTTAACGCCGAATAAAAAAATTGCCTTCACTTTTAACCATCATGTCAGGATTTTTCGCAAATCGTAAATTTCAAGGTTAAATAGCGAAAAATCTGTTACTATAAAATAGATGTAAGACTTTTTTATTCAGTTTAATTTTATTTAATTCAATAATTTATTCAATTTTTCGACTTATACTAGGTTTCTTACAGCTAAACAGCTCAGAGGTCCGATGAGGTTGGAAGGGGAGGAGGGTCAATTTTAACTTTGAAATTTGCGATTTGAGAAAAATCCTGACGTGATGGTTTAAAATGAAGGTCATTTTCGGATTCAGCGCTAAAAAATACATAAGAATCAATTTTCAAAAGCTAAAAAACAAGCCACAACCCAAAATTTGAAAGACAGTGCAATCTAACAGCATTTTATAATCTGTATCAGTTTGTAAACAATTGAGGCTGTTGTTTTAAATACTTTTATTTAACAAAAATTCAGTTATTTTTATCCTCTTATATGTTCAGTAGAAATTGTATATTTTGCATTAATATGTCAGAATGATTACAGATTTCACTTTCATATTAGATTGCAATGTTAATTTTGCTCTCAACTATTTTTTTTTTTGATATATCTGAAAATTATTTCTATTTCTACTACATTTGTGAATGACCCCTATTTCGCAGCAAAAAATATACTCCAACTTTAAACAGCTATTACTCGGTGAGTTTTAATGTTAGATGAATGGGACTTTTTTTGTTTTACTTGTTAGTGTCACAGTAAATTTTTACTAAATATCACTTATAGGACCGGGGGGCCGTATAAAAATTTAAGTTTCGTAATTTTTTAATAAATGTTTTTCTTGACCAAAATCGCTTTAAACATAATTCTATACTTTATTTAAACCATTTTTGTAATTGGAAGTATGCATCTAGGACAAACGGTTGCGAAAATAAAGGTCGGTCAGGTTATACGTGGACACGCTGTATATATATATATATATATATCTGTATAAAATCCTTGTTTTTTTAAAGAAGTGACGTACGACTTAATAAAATGTAGAAGCTGCCTCAATAAATTATCAGAAAATGGAAATTTCAATTATCCATGGAACAAAATATCGCTTGTCTATTGACGTGAACATTTCGATAAAATTTCGGCTCTTTATTGCTGCATCACAAAAGAAGTGAAGTTTATTTCCAGTGAACTGAGAATATTTGAAGATTTCTTGATTTTTTCCCCTCTTTTTTAACGTGCAACAATATTGATAAATGGTAAATACTGTACTTAAAAAATCTGCAGAAAATTAACATAGAAATTTAGTTTGATAAATTGTAAGTTACAAAATCTTACACGAATCTTTAAAAAATATATATATATAATAATATATGCGGGGAGTTTGAATGGGTATGCATCGTTGCATTCCAGCGGATTTCGATAACGAACATCCAGGCGGGCATCGGGAAATGTCACGTGGGGGATTTTGTAATATAGCGTCATAATTAAGTGATCCTATTGTCGGAAATGACGTTATAGTCGGAAATGACGTAAGGGTACATTAGGGTTCATACAACGAGGCACAGCCGTAGAATCAAATCGGTTCGTGCACATGACGTGTAAGCCCGGCTTACACGTCTTTTAGTCGGATTTTTGACTATCTACTCCTCATTACATTGACCACAACACGCCCGTCGTTACATTATTTCCCTTCATGTCGTCATTGTTCTGTCATACTACATCCCAAGACACTTCCAATTGACATATTTCAGTTTTAAATCATCTCAGTTTAAAAGAATTCATTTTACATTAAATCTTAATCATTGAAGTAATTATAATACTAAATATGTCGCAATTTTACAATTTTATGGGTCCTGAATGTTGTTTTACTTATTTGCAAATTTAACATTAACTCTATAGAACCTTAACAAAATTTTTGTTGTCATCACATGACACAAAAAATGAGTCGAATCTTCGTCTCTTTGATGTCAGTATGGTCATTTTGCGACGAATCAAATGCGTAAAAATTCATTACAGCAATGTTTTTAACAATTTATTAACTCTAAAATGCCAAACCTATGTGATACTTTATTCGGTAAAATCTATGCCCATGAGATGTCATTTGATAACTCGTAACGTTGAAAAATCATCCAATGATGGCAAATTCTTTTATCTTAGTCATATACACAAATAAAGACGTTATGTTTTGTTAATATTGTAACTAAATCATTTGGGACCCCTTTTGACTTCACAGTAATTTAACATTGACTGAAATGCTATTAAGAAATATGCTCCACCAATTAAAGAAATGTCCTAATATTTCATTCAAACTGAATAAATTTCCATTATATGTTATATATTAAGCGTTCAGAATCAATGTGTATCACTTCAGAAAACATTATCCAGGGATATTTGGAGGTAAAGTTAATGGGTTCTCATTACCTTTTATTGAGAATCATTTGAGACTAGCGCCATTTCTTGTTGACATTTTTAATTTATGGCTTGTTATGTTACGGCACCGAACGAAATATTTTCTACTGAAGAAATAATTCAAATCAGTTCATTAATCAAGAATTGAACAAATAATTCAGCTCAAACTCCTTTAATTTGATTCACATTGGTTCTAAATGTCCCATATAATTTTATGTTTATAATTCACACCTCTGTCCTCAGAACTGGAGTGTAAGTAGGTTTCATCTTGTCCTCCCCTTAAATGGTGATTTTATACAGTATATATTAAGGACTTTCAATTATTTCAAGGTTAAAGAAATGTCCTTTTAAACTAACATAACTAATATACTGACAACTCATCATATAACTTCTAAAAATATTCTCATACCCACACTATTCTTTTCATTTATTCTGAAATGTAACATTAATTTACTACATCAGTTAGAAGAAGCATTCTAAATTCTTTAATGAAACAGCAGAATTTTAATTAAATTTAACTAAATTTTTCTGTTTTACGTCAGTTTTGTAAATGGAAAATGTCAGCAATGACATTCTTAATTAATCATTAATTTGCAAAATTAAACAATTGAAAAGTTTCCGATTTCAAGTACGAAGGCTGAATGCTTTCATCTTTTGGGGGAAGCAGAAATATTTGCTTATGTGAAAGCGTGCATATGAATGGTTTAAGGCATTTGCATTAATATGCATTGATATATTAGAATCATTTGAAGGAGAATTTGTAATTACAAATTAGCAACATTATTCATGCTTCCTGCCTCATATTAGACAGTAATTATATTAAGATTCATATTTCATTAAATTAAATAAGTACATCTTTTTATTCCTACTTAATCGAAAATGAAAATTCAGCGATACAAATGACCTGTGTCGTATATTTTATATATAACTAGCAGGCTTTGCCCGCTGCGCTGGTCAATTTTCGAAAAGAACCTTGAATAAAACGAAATGGTGAGTTCGACCATGTATTTTCAAATAATTTGTTCCTTCACCTGGCAAATCTTTCAACATTGTTCAATACAATGCGAATGCCATTTCGCTGTTATTTAATATTAGGTGTTAGACATAATTCAGGCTATTCAGAAGCATCTCTTTTCTACATCATTTATAGTAGTGTTTGGTAGACAAATGTGGCCGTTATGATCAATAGAAATTAAAATGTCCTCTAGTCACCCTACTGCTAAAAAAGAAAGCAATCATTGCATAGATTGATCATTGAATTTAAATAATGTTCGGGTTATTCCTTTCCGTTTTTTAGTTCTTGAACTATATGCCTCTCAGCTTGGCGCTATGCATGGTTCTGGTAGTTAAACTAAAATCTCACTCTATGTTACGTTATATTTCGTAATATACGTCATCTTCTGACAGATCTACTGCAGTTTTCTATCTTTGGATTCCAGCAGTGTAAATATAGTGAAAAAAGCAATAAATTACTTGCACATAAAGAACAGTGTTTAACTTTCATATTTAAAAGAAATGTGAATCTTAAAAAAGTGGGTTTTTAAAAATGAATTGTTTGAATAATATTAAAATTACGTTACTTTTACTACCTTTTCCTTTTATATACATGTTGCAATCATGTAACAATTAACCTGGAAAAAACCTCGAAGTCTGATTATGATAAAAAAATAACTCTCTAGTTTGCATCAAATAAAATCTTCTTAGTCTTCCGTAATCGGGTCTACAGCTAAGTTGGAAGTCAAAGCTTAGAAGTTTTTGCAGCGATATGGTTACAAATGTACCAAAGTTAGCTACAAAGCGAAGTTAATTACAAGCCAAACTACGTTCAAAATGTAATGTCATACGTATAAATGTATGCAATGTAGCAATGTATAACGTAATGTCAAATTGCTGTTGACTGAATTATAGATCTTGCACCAATAAAACTATTTGAAAATTATAAATGAAGTTAGTTACGCAAAATTTTTTGTAATAATTAATTTGGTAAATACTTAGACCAAAGCTTTTTTTTTTTTTTTTTTTTTTAATGAGCATAAAAACACAGAGAAATAAATATTCTTGCAATTTCTTTTATTTTGAAGATTAGATTATTCTGCTTTCTATTGTCTAAATAAACCCTAAAATGAACATAATCTATAATTTGTCACTAAGTTTAATTGCTTCATAATGAAAATACACAAATATACTAATTGCTGAGCACAAATTGTGTGTAATCTTTTCCAATAGGATTTACCGTCCAAAGTCTCCTTCAAATATAAAAGAAATTTCGGTACAAATGTTGCAGACTGAGGTGTCAGTTTGGCGCCAAAATGGTGATTTTATGCCTGGGCAATCTGGCGATTTTGGCGAGATTTTGCTTCGTATAGCAATCCAGTAGAGCAGATTCTATTGGTTTTATATTAAATTAAATAATGTGAGTTTTATAATAAATTAATCATCGTGTGTGTTTTAAAATAAAATAATTTGTACGTGTTTATAATAAATAAGTCCTTCCGGCCTGTACCGGGAGGAAAAGTTAGCTTTCCTATATCTTCGTTTTAAAATTTTAGCTAATGTTACTCGAAAACAGCAAGCTAAAACGCAAAGAAACCATTTACAAAAGATTCGTTAATACTGAATTTGAATAAGAAATTTGTCAAATTATTGAGCTATAGTCAAGTTGGCTTCATTTATAAAGACTTATTTTGGTCGCCAAATTTCGCGATATTTCGCCAAATGTCACCAAGTTTGGCGAGAATTTGGCGCTAACGAATATGAATATATAGTTTTATGCGTATGATTGGGTAAATGATTACAACAATGAAATAAAATAATTTGCGGGAAATCGCGTTCACTAAAACTCATAAATTAATCGTTGTTTTTTTGCAATGTGCTGTCTTGTAATGTGTTCAAAATGTCAGCCACCCTAGAATTTCAAACTGCTCTATCTCAGCCATTTTTTAAGATAGAGGTAAAACAAAAAATACTCCGGAATCCTTGTATGAAGGCCTAATACTTAAGCAAATGAATTTTTAATTTTTTTGTAAATTTATTTTAGTTTTAAATCTTTAAGTGGCCGCCAACAAGATGGCGGACCAAGCTGGCCAACGAACTCGGTCGAGACATTGGTGAGCTTAATACACACAATTAGTTTCATCCAAATTGATTTATAAATACGAGTGCTATCGTATGACATAGTTCAGATATATATATATATATATATATATATATATATACAGTCCCTGGCCAAATTATTAGACGCAGTTGTTTTTATTATAATTTGTTAAATATCTGGAAAGATACATCAGGAATTATCATGAAATTTCAGGAGTGTAAACAACATGATACATGTCATATATTTCCGCGAAGAGTTTTTCCCGAAACCCCATAAGGGGCCGTCAACAAATTGAAGAAAAATGAATATATTTTGGATAACCCTGTAAAAACTAATATTGCAAAAGCATTCAAACTGTAGATTATGATTAAGTGGCTTATTGTAATAATTTGGGTTCATTTTTATGAAGATAGCATGTATACTCGAAGAAAAATTCAGGTTTTTATAAAAACAGTCCCAAATTTTACCAATTTTTTTGTTTATAATTTACAGAGTTTTTAATATAAAAACAAGTTATTTTCAGAAAATATGACAAACAAAATTGTACACAACATCCTGCAATCAGAATTAAAAAATAATAAAAATTGTATGAAAAATGAGCAGGTTCACTAAATATTGTTTCACTACGCATGCGCGAATTCAATCAAAATGTACTATGCATAATATATTAGCTAAATATATAGACCAACTTTTATGAAAGTCTCAAAAACATAGCTTGAAAATTCTGATAGTAATCGTCGATAGAATAAGCTCGAATTTCGCTGTTCCCAAAAGGAAGCAAAAATATGAGGGGTTGTATCAAATATAGAATGAGAAACACTTCATTTTTATTATTTCAACTTTCATAAGCTAGTATATTTGGATTAAAATATAAATTAAAATTATTAAAATATATGACTTGCCTATATGTCTTTGTTTTATTAGTGAATGTGCATTGGTTTTATAATGCCAAACTCTTGCATGCAATTAGTGGCGTATTTAAGCTGGTTATTATATATGAAAAAATAATTTTTTTGGCTTCTAATGGGATTAATTTTACATGAAAGACATAATTTCATACTATAGCGAGGTCGCTCTACAATTTCGTTATTGGCTTTTTACTCGTATCTTGTACCCATTTTCGAAATAAAAATGCTAACTCCGCAGTTTGTAGCTAGGAGGTTCTTCATCGTGTAGCAGGTAACCATTTTACTTACCTAGTCACCACGTGCATGGCAATAGTTAACTCGGTTCACCAGTTATTTGAGGTGAAACAGAATTAAGGAATTATCTGGTATAGCGTATATGCAAGCAAGTAGTAGGTACGAAAGTATGCATTGCATTAGATTTGTGTATTTTTCTGCTTTTCCTGTTTCAACATCAATACGTCATTATGCAAATACATAACTTAATGACATCAGCGTTACTTACAGGAGGACCTGGTCTAAAAGTAATCATATAAAATACAGTGAATTATTTGTATTTTCTTCTATTTTTTTTCATTTGTTTTTCAAAACCACAGTAGTTTGTTTAAAAGCTCTTACTTAAATAAATAAGACATTCCTTGAAATTCCAAAGAAAAAATATACTTTACCTTTTCAATAAATGTTTAAAAAATAAAATCAAAACCTATTAAAATAACATATATATCATATTTTTTAATTTACTTGCTGTATTTGAGCTAAAAATGCCTACAATTCAAATGAATAGCAGCCGCCAGACATACCCCTTAAAAATATATAAAATTAAACCATTTAAAAAATGTTTGCTTACTTTCCTCTTTTATTTGGGATGTAATTTATTTACTTTTATTCTGATGATCAATATTTTAAACATATATCATTGTGAAATCTTGAACACTATATTAAAAATATAACAAACTAATTATTAATTTTGCAAATTTTCCTATTTTTACTTAGAAACTATCTTTAAGCTAAAAATAAGGTTTTACGTGAAAATCAATTTAACAATTTTTTTAATAATATTATAAAGTTTATTTTATTTATTTATTTATTTATTTATTTATTTATTGAGAGAGAGAAACAGAAGAAAATCCAATTAGATTAAATCGGAAAAATAGTTGAAAGAAGCAAGTAAATTGAAAGGAATTTACGATTAACAGTATCGTTAAAAAATATTTGACGTTTTCCCTAGTGTATTTGGCTTTATAGTCGAAAATAGTTTCAAATTCTTGTAGATTAAAAAAAAGAAAAAAAAACACATTATATATAAGTAAAGCAGTTCACAAACTCTTTTGATTCGATTTCGCCAAAAGTTGTTTTTTAGTCCTGATCTTAGATAATCGTTGTGGGAATGAAAGTGATTTTCTAAATATACAAAGAATGAGAAAGATTAAGCTACATATTTTTTTCTTCTGTCTTATACAAAAAAATATTTCTTAATTTTTTAGAAATGTCATTGACTATTGTTGAGCACAGTGAGCGTACAGTTTTATTCTTTATATTACAAAGAATAAATTATCACACTCATTGTAATGACATTTTAATCATATACCTGACCCAAATCATATACATTGGTCGAACATCACAAGTTCTTTTGATTCGATTTCGCCAAAAGTTGTTTTTTAGTCCTGATCTCAGATAATAGTTATGGGAATGAAAGTGATTTTCTAAAGATACAAAGAATGAGGAAGGTTAAGCTATATACATTCATATATATATATTTCTTTTTTCTTCTATGAAAAGTGTTTCCTAATTTTTTAGAAATGTATAGCAATTCCTAATTTTTTTGAGTATACAATTGTATTCTTTATATTATAAAAAATAAATTATTACTTTCATTGTAATGACATTTTAACAGGAATGCGTGTACCAAAATCACATACATTGTAGAACATAAGTAAAACGATAATACAATATTTATACGAACTTTTAAGAAGTATTTCTGACCATCAAAAAGAAATTTTTATCAAAAACTTTGTAGGTTTGGGGAAACAGCATGCTAAATTTAAAGTTTATAGGCTTTGTGATAACAAATTTGTAATATCGTCGATTTTTGTGCTCACGCATTACGGGATTATCAAAGCATGTCATCAAAATTTACATTAGATAGGCACAAAATTGAAATTTTGAGCAAAAGTTGTGCCAATGTAATGAAATGATCTTTTCTGTAGAAGAACTTCGCGAATTATCGAATAGTCGAGTAATATAGAATACTAATGTTTCTCTTTGGTAACGTGTTTCCACCAAGCGGAAATGTCATAAACAACTTAAAAACATTCCCAGTGTGCCTATCAGCGCGTGTCGTTCGTCGGTTGGCGTCAGGGGGCGTTGTGTGAATAAACATTTGTGTTTCGTGTTTGGAAAATTACAGGAGCTAAGTTTTCAATACTTTTTATTCATCATTAGAAATAATATTTTTACATTGAAGCTAATCATGATGTACACCCATACAGTAAAAGTTTATCATGTAAGGCTCGTTTTTGACTTCATCATTCATGGCAATAATTATAGGGTATTTTTTCCCAAACTGGCGGGATCAGGTTGTATGGAATACAAGTAATGAATACCCTGTACTGGCGCAGAAACCTATCCTTGTATTGCGATTTGTGCATGAAACTAAACTATATTAACTGATTACATTTTAATCATGCTTCCTTGGTACTATTAAATCTGTATTTTTCCAAATTTTGTTCGTTTTCATTTTTAACCAATTCCATATTCCCGACTATCTCATTATATTCAAATAAATGAACAACGTAAAATAGCACAAATAAAAATATATAAAATAGCAAACAGATGTTTCCGAACCCCCAAAGCTCCATCATCTGTGCCAAATTTAAAAGATTAAAAACTGATTCAAAAGCTTAGGTCCTCGCACGCGCCCAAGATAGAATGGTGATGAGATTTTTAAAAACAACAGCGGCGTCAGGAAACACATCTGACGTAGGAGACCAATAGAAGCCAGACCAGACTGGCTCGACCAGCTCGATCAGACTGGACGAGTTTAAGTACGGAAGAGAAAAAGGTGGGGACTGAATTAAATGAAAGGTAGCCAGACATTTGAAAAATTTGGTGTACTGGAAATATCATTAACTAAGTTGCCTGAATTCTTCCATATATGATAAGATTCCCAAAAATGAAGATCGTAAATCGATGAGCATTTCTGAATTATTGAACCTTCTGAAAAAATGAAACTGTGATTGCTAGACCAACAATGGTTAGCAATCGCAAAGAGTTTAGTGTCACAATTTTTAACATAGTTTTTATGTTCCCCCAAGCGGACCTTAAGGGGTCGCTTAGTTTGACCTATGTACATTCTACCACACTCGCAAGATATCTTATAAATTCCCCAATGTGAAAATCTGTCAATTGGATGTTTGAGATCTGTAAATTTGATTTTGTTAAATGGTGCATAAGTAACTTTAAAATCGAATCTTTTCAAAATTCTGGATGTTTGATGGCTTATTCTCAGAAAATATGGAAGTATAAATAAATTTTCATTGCGAACCTTGTTAACGTTGGAATGTGTACGTTTAATTAGTTTATTATGAATTTAATCAACGATTTCAACAGGATAACACCGGTCAATGGCAATTGATTTAATATGTCTAACTCTGCTTTGAGTAAACTCCAAGATGAAAAACTTTTTAAGGCGCGATGAACATAGGTATTAAAAGCAGCCAATTTTTGATTGGGTGGGGGTGAGATGCAAGACGAATGGTTTGCGATAAACACTGGTTTGGAATGAGTCATTTTCGCGGTAAACGATGGAAATTGGTTGTTTTTAATACCTATGTTCATCGCGCCTTAAAAATTTGTTCATATGGGAGTTTACTCAAGGCAGAGTTAGACCATATGGAGCTTTAGGGGCTCCGAAACAGCTCTTTGCCATTTTATATATTTTTATTTGTGCTATTTTACGTTGATCATTTATTTTAATATAACGGCACAAAGTTCAATCGACCTATTTTTAATATCTCATAATATCCTCCAAAAATGCTTTTCATTATTATTATTTGTTTGCAGGTGAAGAAATTTCGTAAAATGATTTTTGTCTACAAATAAGTAACCACAGGTAGTTGAAGTTTGTGACTGTATTCGGTTTTTGAGTTTTAAACAATATCGAGCTGCGATATTGCCTCAAACGTAAATGGTAGCCCATACCCGAAGTTCCTCTACTTGTTCAAAATTTTATACATTTATCTATTTTAAGTTTCAAAAAATAGAATTTTAAGCATGATTTATTGCTATAATCTGTAACTGATCACAAAACAACTATTAAATATTCAATTTTTCGAGTTTGAATCGGGATATTTTTTAAATTTATTTTTAAACTTATTATTTCATCTGTGCTTGGAAATTAAGGGGAAACATTTCTACTATCTCCATTGGAAGCTTTATTTCTTAAGACGTTTCTCAAAAAAATTATTTTTCCTTGCTTGACAGCGTGAAACTTTCTGACACAGTTTTAAGCTCAATTTTAAACATAAAATCATGATACTTACAGGTATGATATTTGAAGTGATTTGTAATCGAACATCGATTTGTAATCGTTTGCATTTTCCGATACATGAACTACAAATTAATTTATAAGCGATAGTTATCTCAGGACGGAAGTCGCGTCCTGAAATTCACGTTCCGGAATTCTGAAAGTGGAATTCTGAAAGCATTTTCTGAAAAATATTTTCTTTTACCTTTTCTTTTCCCGGGCTGTCGAGTCCGGAAATTCAAAACTCTAATTTTGACAGCATTTTCTGAAAAATTATCCGTCTGTACCGAAAAACAACAACAACAACAACAACAAACAGTTCAATTACATAGTTCCTTAATAAGATTACCTGTCAAGTTATTACATTTGAGAACAAAAATGATTTAAAAATGTGTCAGAAAATAGACAGTTTAGATTTGAGAAGAGACTTAAACATACAGGCATGACATGTAATTGTTTTTTTCCCTCTTGAACTCTTTTCTAAAACGAAACTTTTCCGGGACCACATTCTGTGGGATACCCTGTATAATCTTATTTTTAGGAAAAACAGCTTTTGCAACAAAAATTTGAGTAATTTGTTATAACACAGTTTTTATGCCTAAGTGCCTAATGCTCCTTGAATACAGGATTTAAACGGAAATTTTAAATATTTGTTGTAAAAGTACTTTTTACAAAACAGCGGTGTTTTTCATACGACTTTTTCTTTTTATCTGGCAAATAATTTACTTAATTAATTTATTTAGCTGCATTTGATTTTGAAGAATTTATATGTGTTAGGAAAACATCTGATACACTATAAAACAAAAGATAAATGTTTTTTAATTTAGCTCTTATATTTCTTAAGGTTTACAAAAATATAATGTAACCTCTTGCGAGTTACCTGCGATTCCGAAAAGCGTTCTTTATCTAAGATATCTCGCAAGATACCTTGTAAATGCGAGTATGATAAAATGTGTATAGGTCAAACCAAGCGACCTTTTAAGGTCCGCTTGGGGGAGCAAAAAACCAATGTTAAAAATGGTTACATTAAACACTCCGCTATTGCTAACAATCACAATTTTAATTTTTCCGAAGGTTTAGTAATTCAGAAATGCTTATCAATTTAAGATATTGATTTTTGGGAAGCTTATTATACATGGAAGAATTCAAACAGCTTGGTTAATGATATGTCCAGTACACCAAATTAAAAAAAAGTCCGACTCCTATTTCTTTAATTTACTCTCTTCACCCCCACCCCTTTTTGTATTTCCTGCTTAACCTCATCCAGACTGGCTAAGCGCTTCTCATTGGTGTCCCCGGCCAAGCGGGAACTCCTGACTCCGCTATTTGTTTTTCAACACTCACGGCCATTTCGCTTTGGCCGCGAACAGCGACTCTTGCACACTTCCATGTTTTAAACCCTTACATCTAATATTTTTAACCTTTGCATTGATGATGGTGCTTTAGAAGTTCCGAAACAGCTGTCTGCCATTTTCTACACACATATTCACATTTGTGTTAGTTTCACGTTGTTCGTTTGTTTCTTAAGATAACTGCACAAAGTTCATTCCTCCCATTTTACAGATTTAGGCGAGTTAAGGAAGCATTTTATGATAGAAATTTTCTTTTGCTGCCGAAATTTTCGGAAACATTTTCGAGTAGTTTTTAGAGTATATTATACAGTTTTCGGATGCTATCGATTCTCAAGAAAACATTGCCATGTTCAACAAACGTGATAAATTAACAGCATTAACAGAAGCTTTACGATTAATTGCATTAGCATTCATATTACCATAACTTTGTTATTTTGCATGTATAAATTATGTTATGCCGCTGAAAATGCTTACGTAGGAATTGATAGCATCTAAAAAACCAATATTCTGGGTAGAGAAAATTTATTAGTACACTGTTATAGCTACTCAAGAACGTTTCCGGAAATTAGGAGCAGCAAGATAAACTTTTGTTTCAGAAATGAATCCTTAAATCTATGAAATCTATTGGCTTCAGAAGCTTCTAAATTGAAAGAAACTGTTTTCAGAATCGCGGATAACTCGGGAAAGGTTATGATATATTTTCGTAAAACTAAATAAATGTAAGAGCTAGATTAATAAAAAAAATTATTTTTTTCATAGAGTAATAAAAACAGTGAAAATAAATACTCTTGGGGAATTGATTTATCTCAGTAAATAAAACATTCATGTACGATATTAGGAGAAAGAGGAAAAATAATGCCACTTTACTTTGTTGTACAGGCTTATAACAAGAACAGAGTAGTTCCAACTTTGATGTTACATAGTCTTATTTCATCTTCTTTCAAGATTTAGCTCAAACAACTGCTTAGAGAAATAGATAACGTCATTTATACCTCTGAAAGCTGACACTTATAAACGTCAATGCTAGAAATAATAAGAAAAGTAAATGGTTTTATCGTTTATTAATTTCGAAACAGATAACTTCATAGAAAAAAAAAAGCAGATGATGAAAAATGAAATAAAATAATCTCACCAGACTTCATAAAATTAATAGATCAGAAGAAAATTTATTTCTTACAAGATCATGTGATTTTAATAAACTTAATGGAACGTAATTACATGTGGTAACAGTAACCTATGACAAGCTAGTAGTGAATTAGAACGACAAAAATGTTTTAAAGATATACTACAAAATTTCGTATTTTGGATCAACAAAAAATACGAGATACGACAGCATGTTAAATTTTAGAAGAGCGTATAATAACAAATTATATAGAATTGCATTCCAAAAGAAATTGCTGATAATACCATCTCATTGTATGTACTATCAGATATAGCACAAATAAATTATTTATAGCAATCATTCTTAACATGGTTGTAATGAGTTATCGTTATCAATTATATTTATTTTCTAAATTTAGGAGTCTTTATAAGGTTAATGAAAATATCAGACAATAAAAACAATAAAACTAAATACTGGATTTATCTCAGTAAATCAAGCATTGATTTATAGAATTAGTACAAAAAAAATTACAAATAACAACACTTTGCTTTTTCTTACTGGCTTATAGACAAAATTGGAGCTGATACTTTGACGTTACTTAATGTTGCTTCATCTTCTTTCAAGATTTAGCTCAAAGCTGCTTAAATAACTAGATAATGTCATTTATACAAATTGACATAAATAACACATTAGTGATAAAAATACCATGAAAAATATAAAGATTAATCTGAAAATACATAATAGTTAGTAAATATGATATAAACAAATGTAAACAATAAAAAGTAAAATAAAATCCATCATTATTATTAAAAAGAATCGAATTTAATAAAATGAATTTTTACATAATTATATTTTTTATTAAAAGTTTGGAACTGAATTGCAGAAGAATAATTACTAACTAAATCATAAAAAGTTTTAGGAAAAAAAAAGAAACAGCATGAGACAAAAACATCCGTCTTTAAACATTCGTCTACAATATGCATGTCAAACATGTGGGCTACGGCCCACATACGACTCATCTGTGTCCCACCAAGCCTTTGGCTTTATAGCTGAGTTTAATTTTGTTTTTCAAAACCGATGCGGAAAATTTACTTTATAAGAACACGCTTGCACTAACCGTGGTCTTAGACTGGGCAAACACCGGAATGTTTACTATTTGTATACAGACACATCTCACCTAATTTTAAATTTCTGCTCAAAAAGAGATTGTGGATACAAATATAACCAACAGGAACGTAGAAAAAAATAGATTCTTAATTTAAAAATTTTAATATTTATGAAATGTGGTAGCATTTTTATGAGAAGTTTTTATGTGTTTTATATCAAAACTAATCCTATATTTTACTGCTCTCTCTAATTTTACGCCACATTAAAAAATGTATGCAGTGTGTATTAAATACTAAGTACAATCATAAAAGATGCATTTAAAATTAATATAATACGGGGTTAGTTAACGAAAAATAAAATAGAAAACTAGAAAATTAAAAATAAACTTAAATAGCTTTTAAATAGCTTTGAAAGTGAATTTTCAAAATTACTCATAATACTTAGGATTTTAAATTGGGTCTTACTTAGTAGAACATATGTATTTTGCATTTGACTTTTTTAATTTTCTTCATTTTAGGTTAGTAAATGTGCCATTATTATTGAACACTCAGTGATCGTTCTTCCGTTTACGTTTCATTTTATATTCATTTATTTCCTTTTATTTCATATATTCATACTGGTATACATCTTCATCTTAGGATTTATAATTTTTTTAAACTCTCTACCAGTATGAACAAATATGATTAATTAACGACGAACATTGGAGATTATTTTTTTTCCTTTTCTTAAGCCATTTACAATAGTCATGTATTCAAATGAAAACTGAAATGTTATGTTAGCTATGTAGACACTTCACTGGAGCTCGCAAAGAATCTAACATTTAAAAAGGTTTACAGCACAAAGTATAAATAAAAAAACTCAGAAATATCGACACAAACTTCAAAAAGATAAACTGTCATATTTGAAATTGATACCTCATAAAAAAAGTGTATTAATTCACCAAACTTACTGAAGATAATGTAGCTGCTTTAAAACTAATTATTTGCCTTATTACATTCAATTATTCGCGAAGTAGAAATTAATCACTTCGAAACGGAAGAAATGTGTCCAGACCAGTTTGAGAAATTTATAAGCTTAGGTACCATTGCTGGAAAAAAATATATTTAAAGAGGGAAATTTCAGAGAGAAATAAACAAAAATCCATATTTTCAATGTTAATTTTTTTTTCATTATTATTCATGAAAATACAGATGCACGGAAATGCACTCAGCTGGTTGTTTTTGTTTAAAGATAGGTTCTGAACTTAAAATAAATGACGGGCTTCAGAAAATTATTGTTTTGTACCTTACTTTGTAATTCTGTGTAACCACCGGTTGTTTAAACTCACATACGAAAGTTTTGCCTAAATACATTGCTCCAAAATGGTCCGTTTTTTGAATACCGGTATTTTTTTAAAAAAATTTTTATTTTTAGATTTTCCTTGCAAATTTTGCTATGAATGTGAATTTTTAGAAGACAACCAATGGACAAAATATTTGGAATTTTCGGATGATATTACGAATTTTTTTAGTACACTTAAACTTCAATTTTATAAATTTCATAAAAAGCAGGTAAACTTCATAATGTTACCGTGTTATTTGATAGTACTAATATTTAAAAATAAAATTTGTTACTTTTATTTGGGCAAAATAATTTTCAAAAAGAAATTTTATTTCATTTTAAATGTTGTCAAGCATTATTACAAAAGTGGTTGTTTTTGAAATTTTTAAAATATACTCATATATTAAATAAATTAAAAAATAATTCAAAAAGAAGATTTTTGAATTTTAAGAAATGCGAAAATAAATTTACACTAATTACTAATAATACCTCTATATAACCTCTAATAATTGATGTTGAAAATGTTATTTAGAATTTATTATTTCAGTTATTCGAAATATTGCATAATTCTATCTTTAGAGCAAAATCTATAGATGTAGGGTTTCCAAATTTCTGTAATTATTTATCAGTCGATAAATTCTCCAAAGTAATTGTGCAATTAAGCATATTTTAGCGATGTTTGTAGCACATTTTTGTAAGACACCTTTAATATTTTCAGCATTACAGAAAACAAAACTGTTGAAATATAACAGACCATCATGTACAATTAATTTTTAAATAAATATAACTTAGGAAAGGTAACGAAAGTTTAGTTTGCATATTTGGTTTACAAAATGTACTATCGAGTATTTTCTTTTGGAAGAATAAGGTAAAATGAACTATTAAACTTTATATAACTTTGGAAAATCTGTATGAATATTTCTTTAATATAATTGTACTTTGAATATACAAATTTATGACCGTGCAAAAAATTAATCTACTTTATTTTTTTTTTTATTTTTTTTTTATTTTTTTTTATTTTTTTTTGTAGTGTAGTCTGCGATACAATATATGCTTTTATTTTCTGTAGTATGAAATCATTGCGAGAGGGATCAGTGACTTTTTGTAGATTTTCACGTCCCTCGAGCTTTGGTAAAGGAAGTGCGGGTCGGAAAAACCTGACTTAAGGCCTAGGATCCGGCTCACTCGTATGCGTACTGCTCCGAAATTGTTGGGGACTGCGGCTAACCCCAAATGTAATCTCCCAAGAGGCAGTCTCCCAAGAGGGTGGGAACCACCGCAAATCGCAGCGACCTATGTCGTCATTCACTTGAGAAAATGGAGGTGGTCAGAAGGTCGCGGCGCCCCCACTGCTCGTAGAGCATACAGGAACTCCCCTGGTCGTGCTCGTTAAAAGTTCTCCAGAACTTGGATACAGCGGTTGACGTGCTTGACAAGCGCTCTCAAGCCCCTGGCGGCACAGCTTAGTTTTTATATTTGAATAGTTGAAACATTCTATTATAGCTTAGAACAAAAATCAAACATGAAGAACGTTGTAAGTCTAACTTGGAGGTTACTAAATGTTATTTCATTTTTTTTAAGATTCAGTTCAAAACAGCGTAAACCTCTAGTTCTGATTTCTCCCTCCGGGAAGCGGTTATATTTTGCATAGTAACTCTTGGCAAAATTGCCACGGGCAAATTCATGCCATCTGTTGTGTCCTTGGATAATGAACAAAGGTGTTGATATCTAAACAACATCTGTTGTAATAACTAGGTGCGTTTTATAGGTATCCAAACTTCCTCCTGTCCTTTTGACTTGCAGAAATTCGAAAGTTTTGTGGTTACCATAACTTGTACTTACTCCAATTTCTTGTGCACAGTGGAATGTACCGCGCTATAACAGCGAAATAAAAACAAAAATCTCTATTAAAATAGAATGCTGTTCTGTTATTTAGAGATTAACAAACTTAAAACATTAAAAAAAAAAGAATGAAGACTCATGCATCAGTCATAGATTAAGCAAAACTTTCTAACAGTAAAAGAATATTATTAGGTAATTTCATTTTTGTCATATAATGATATGAGATATCTAAATAAGCAACTTAAAAAAAGAAAAACCGCATAATTGAATAAAGATCTATTTTCAACAAGTGCTGTCCATATCCGGTAATGTGTGTGAATTTATTCGTGCAGCCTTATACATAACCTATAATATTTATATACACTAAATTATACACAATTATAATACACTAAAAATTAGATAAAATGCATTCTACAGCAGAAATCACACTTTCAGCAATTATCGTCAGCACAGTCAGTCCTATAACTGAATTCTTTTGTGGATCTCTGTAAATGAAAGATAAATTCTACAAACTCCTTATTAATATAGAAAACATGTTGTAGTGCACCCCAGTACTCCTTTTTAATTTCATTGTGTTTGAAGTATTATAATATCACTAAAATGAACAGCAACTGATTTTTCCGAAAATATCATAATGTAATAAAATTCTTTAATACGTTCTGTGAAAAAAAAAAACTATAAATGCTACTTATTCTATACTCCTTAGAAAGCTTGCTGTAGTCCACCTGAGGGTTGCATATCAATCCCATTATGTTTGAAAAATCGCAACATCAATAAAATGCAGCGTTAATGAATTTTCCCTATAGGCCATAATGTAACGGAACGTTTTCGTGTGTTCCTGTAAACGAACTATATATGCTACACATTTCCTTTTCAATACAGAACATTATATACTAAACCTCAATAACATATAAAAAATACATTGAAATCCGGGTATATTTACGAAAGTTAGAGTACGGCCAAACGTCCAGACAAACCGAATTCATAAACACTGTTCAACTTTGTTGGAAAGTGCTTTAAAATGAAAAGTGCGTCGGTGGATGCTATGTGGAAACTGAAGGCTTAAGAAGTAGATAACCCCTTCTTTATATCCTTCAAGGCTGGCGTGTAAAACATAAGAAACATAAAGGCAATAGTAAAGAAATATATCTGCATTATTAATTTAAAATGTCATAAGTTGTTATGATGAGCTTAATTTAATCAGAAGAATTAAATCAAATAGTAATAAAAATAAAATTCCTGAATATGAAACATTCAGACTCAAAAAATCATTTGAAAAAAAAAAAGTTTTACCAGAATGCACGATTTTAATTAATTGCATGCGGAACTGGATTCCATACAAATTATCGACTACAATAATTCATAATTTGTCTTAGAACTGTAAGAAAGAAGAGGAGTTGAAAATAAATGTTAATTCAATGTTCATCTGTCAGAAACGACAGTTTTAATTATTTACCAAAAGTATCCAATTATGTTATTGATTTTTAAATAAAGCAATTTGTAAAATGTCAGGTAAAGGTGTCAAGTAAAGATACCATTATTTTATTTTTTAAAAATTCTTATCACAATATGAATGATATATTTTTAAAAGAACATATGATTCAAAGAAAGTGTTTAAAAAGATTTAAATAGATTAAAAGATGTTAGAAACTTATAGGTTAAAAAAAACTGTAAACGATTCAAGGAGAAAAAATCAAAACTGAATTATTGGTGGATTTATTATTTGCTGTGATGTCATGTTTATAAAATGAATGGTGTTAATGCGTTATACGTTGTAAATCAAATGTTAAGATACGATCAGTTATTTTCCTAGTAACAAAACAATGACTGATTATATCTCGAACAATATAAAAAATATGGACATATTGACCCAAGTTTACGATGTTTACATTTTGTCAATATCACATCAATAACAGCAAGAAATATTTCCTCATTTCCGATATGTCCAATGTAAATCCAATATTTCTTTTATTTTGATGTTTTATTGGAGTATTTTCGATGTAAAATCTACATTTCTGTAACAAGACCCTTTAATTGCAAATGTATCCAAGGCAAACCAATATTTCTTAAATAATATTGTTTTATTGAAAATATGTATTCTGTAATAGTGGCAAATATTTCTAATGTAATGCCACTATTTGGCGAATATTATTATTTCAGCAGAAGCATTTTTTATGAATGTAATATTGGAACAATATTGGAATCCAATTTAACGAATAAAGAAAATAATGGTTTGTTCTAGCTATGCATCTGTCTAATAAATCCATTGCAATAAAAATATGTAATTTGAACAAATACCACAAATGAGGCAAAACCGATATTTATATTATTTAGCTTTCATTTGAGTGATATCAAAATGATATTCAGTGTTGATATATACGTTTTCGAGAAATTCAATGGAAACAATACATTCAAATATTTAAAACTTATGAAAGAAATTTGCAAATATTGCAAGTAAATACTCAACAAATGTGCTCTATGTCTTAGACATGAGTTTTGATTGATGAGAAAAATTAAGAAAAATATTATTTTTATTTGTAGAAAGTCCTTTACAACTGGATGTGGTTCAGTATTAACACCATTATTTTATTACACATTTCATTTTAGCGTATAAAAAATCACTACCAGTATTTCCAAAGAATAATCTTTGTGTAAGATTTCTATTGATAAATGTAGTAGAATTTTACCAGGAAGATTATTGTTTCTCACTAGTAGCAGCCAAAGATGTCCATGCCGGCCCTGGAAATACAAATTTTCTTAAAGTTTGCAGATTAGTTGATGTTATATAAATGATTGAAAATAAACTATTAAAGTTAAAGGTGGAAAGATCGATTATTTAGACGTAAGTCGAGCAATTGTTTAAATTAAATATATTTCACATTGTAAAAAGTTTGAAGCAAACTGTCCAGTGATTAGAGTGCTTTTATAAATAACGGTTACTTCTCCGTAACTTTAATCGATCCTTACCAACGAGAACGCTTCATAATATACTTAAATAAACGTTATTTACAAAAACAGACTGGACAGTAGGGTGGTCCTCATATGATCGATTTTAACTTTTTTTAACTTTTCTTCTGTCTCACCCTCAAAATTTGTTCCAATACAGTAAAAAACAAAGTAGGAAAAGTTTGAAAGAAAAAGAAATACATTTAGAGATAGCTCAAGATTACCGAAGTTTGGTGATTACACTTAAAAAGATTGTTTTATTGACAAAAGAAAACTAAGCCAAAATGATAATTTTTTTTACGACAGTAAATTATTTAATATTTTATGTAACAAAAAAGCACAATATTAAGCATATAAAAAGTTTAAAGTACGAAAGTATTAGTAAATAGATTAATTTGTTAAGTCCATTTTTCTGCAGTAAGGATAAGCTTTAAAGTGTTCCTCCAGGACATTCACCGATAGCTAAACTGAGGTTCATTTCGTGCAAGGATTCTAATGTATTCTTTGATCAAAGCAATACCTCTCTCATCATGATCATATACCACTTTAACAGATTGTATAATTTCTAATGAAATTCTATAATCAGAATTAGTGTTCCAATGTTCAGTGTCTACTTGAAAGAATCCTTGGGGTAAATTCATTTCTTTGAACAGCTTGAAAGATTCTTTGGTAACAAAATCTTCAAACTTCTTTTCATGAAAATGTTTAAGGGAAACAGTTATCTTCTTCTCGGGATTCTAATACAAGTACATGGCTATAGAAAAAGGACAGTCGAGAAAGAGCTAACAAATAGTACATATGCTTTAAAAATTTCTCAGATGCAGCTTTTGCAATTTCTTCATATATTCTTGAATACTCTAATAAACTATTCATTAACTGAAAGTCATTGTTTGGCGAGGTTTCTGTTATTGAAGCAGTAATCCAAACTTTAGAATACACTCATTATAAAAACACAAACATCACGAAGACCTCTTTCTTCCTTTTTGGTAAAAATGAATTAGGACTTAAAGATGAACCTATTCAAGGAATATATGACATCCAAGGAGCACGATGCATTGCCCCGGGAAGCATAAAACGAATTCCACTGACAGGTATTCCGCCAAGGAAAATAATAAGTTCTGCAAATTCTTGATAATCATCTCTTGGTACAGGTGCTGATGGTGTTGATCATGATTCTTTTCTAGTGGCAAACTCCAAAATTTCCTATTTTACATTTTGTACAAGAACTCTAATATTATCTTTCAAACCTGTTTCAAATTTATTTCCATCTAGAAATCCCCAGTACCCTTGGAAACGTTTGAATAAAGGTACTTCTGGAATTGATGACACAGTTCACAAGTAATTATGAAACACTTTTCCAATAATTTCCATAATATGATGACGGCAGGCAAAAAAAGAGTTTCTGCCCAAGCTTTTCTTCTAAAAAGACACAAGCACCTTTATCATTTCCGGTATTTGCTTATGTGGTATCAATGCTCATTTCAATCACTTGGTCTGCAATATCCCATTCATTCAGAACTTTATAAATTGCAAGTCTTGTGCTTTGCCTGTTGCAGAAAGAAGTTTAGCAACTGAGAACATCAGAGAAACTTCTTTTCTGGAAATTATAATGGGTAGTTTATCTATTTTCTCTTTACCAATTAATTCTGGTAAAATTTTCCCATTTCTATGGACAATGAGAGGAACATTTCTTTGTAGCCGTTCTTTTAATTTTTGTGATTGTTTAATTCAATGAACAAATCTTTTTCAACCAGACTGACTTCTTTAATACATATCCTAAACTCTGCAATTTCGGCAACTACAAATATTGTCTGATACTTTTGTCCTGTCTAGAGCTGTTGCTAAATCTGGAGTTATAATATCCATACGCCCTCGCCCCTCTTAGCTTTGGATGGACCAAGATCTGATGCTGCCTCCTCTAACAGTTTTATTTCCTGATCGTGTTGTTCATTTTCATTCATTTCTATCTTCTTCATTTGAACTATCTGTAGAAGATTCAAGTACTGTTATTTTTGTTTCTTTCTCCTGTGAACATTTCATTTTTTCTAATCTTTTCTTCAGAAGATTCTTCTTTTTATAAGCAATCGATTCCTTCCGCAAGAGATTTATTTATGTCAATACCAATCATTGATGCTCGGCTGCCATCTTCTCACTGTGCTAGTAAGAAATTTCTATCTTCAGCTATTTTCATTATATTTAATGCATTGGCATGTGCAATATGAAATACGTTATCTAATTTTGAAGAAAATGCATGCTTTTTATTTTCCTTTGTTCTTCTTTAACAGTTTTCATTCTTCAAATAATTCCAGACATTTATTATCTTTATATCAATGAATTATTTTTAGATAATTAACTTAATAATTACATTTACAAATGCTTTAATGGGGTTGATAGTGTATATAAGTGACTTTTTAATACATTGAAATAATTTTATTATTACTGGGATTAGATATATTTTTTCAAGTAAAAGGAAAAGAGATGATCCCAGTGATGAATGGGAATGATCCCAAATTATGAAACTTATGCTTCCTTGAGCTATAAATATTAGTTTTTAGTGATTAAATTTTACAAGAATTATTTTTAGATATAATGGAACAAATTTAGAGGGTGGGAGCAATGAATTTTAAAAGTTCAAAAATGAGGACCACCCTATTGGACAGTCTATAAAATGTTTATATAGTGTACATTTTGTTTTATGTGATACTTGGTAAAACGTAAAATACAAAGTGCATCCATATTCTGGCTTAAACGGCTTTTTAAATATTAAACGTTAATAAGTGGAAATAAAGTGACGTAAAATAAGATTCTCATGAACAAAAAATAACGCTTTTATTTTTGTTTTTGTTTTCGTACACTGTTAAAATTTTGCAGCAACCTACCAGTCATTCGACAGTTTTTATACACAACAGTTACATAACCATAATTTAACTGTATTTTGACAATATTATTGCCCATATTACGGTCAGAATAGAATAAAATTACGATGATATAACCGTTTTGTATAAAAACGGTTGAATGACTGCACAGTTTGCTGCAAATTTTTGACAATGTATCTTTATTCAAATAAAGATTGCTTCACATTTTTCCTTTTCTTTTCCCCCCTCCCCCTCTTTTTTTACTACATCGAAACAAAACATTTCTGGATTTCAAAACTGAATGGTATTTTTTTTTATTGTATATTTTAACTGATTGCGAGTGAATGTGACTTAAAGATTTAAACCTGTAGCAAACACTTTTATGCATTGTTATAAAATGCAAGGTATACCTGTATATTACTGATCTTTTTAAGATTTAAAATACATGTAAGACATTTTACTACATGTAAAAATTCGGTACATGAATAAGTGAAATGAGATTGTTATGAAAGTGTTTAAAAAAACATAGCATAGGAAAAAATAATATATATATATATATATTTGGAGAAATATAGAAAATTATTCTCTTTATGTAAAAGCCTTCACACCACGCTTTTTACTTAATGTGTTGAATCTCATTTCTCTATGTATTGATTAGTTAGCTGAGGAAATTTTCTTTTAAGCAAAATGAAATATTTTTAGGATAATGAAATTCCCTGAGAAAAAAAATTCTTTTCCATCAGTTGCAAAAATTTAATCAGACATGTCTTCGGTCCAAAAGTTAACTTATTTTACTAAATGGAAGTGAAGTTAAATGTGAAAAACCGGAACTAGAGGGATTTATAAGAGAAAAATCCCAATTTAGAGATTAATTCAATACATAGAAAAAGTGGTAAAAGTAATAAGAAGACCTTTTACATTTCAATAAAGACAGATTTTTTTTAAATTATCGAAAGCTTATATCATTGAACTCTTTAGAATTAATACTTCGAAAAAAAATCCCTCTTCATGCATCCGCATGATGCATTTCCAAATATATTAGAATAAAATATATTAGAAATAAGAATATTATAAGCATAAATCAGTTTCGATAATTTTAAACTAGAACATTGAGATGAATTTTAAACAACTATCGCAATATATATCTGAATTTGTATACATCTGAATTTGTCTCCGAAACTTTTAAATGAATATTGCACATGCAATAAGATAGCAATAAGCTGTTTTAATTCTCAATAACATATTTTCGCACAGTAGAACCATATTTATGGAATCTACAGCAGAATAAGTACTAATTCTCTTTGTAAACAACACAATCAAAACTTTCTATCCATTGTTTATTTAAAATCAATATTTAGAAAGGAAGATTTATGTGATCGTTACTGACATTTTAACAAATTAACTTCTGCAAAAGTTTAAAATTCTGTGATAACCATGGCTGATATGAAGTAGATTATCGAACTCGTCCAAATATGTACAAACAGTCTCTTAATGAAATGAACAGTAAAACCTTTAGTATAACCTCTAATATAAAATGTCAAATATAGCTTTAAAACTGTGCTTACCTATAATTTAAAACAAAAACATATTCGTGTGTAACGCTGACGTCATATTGACGATGGCAAAAACTTTCATATTTATTAGCTTCTAAACATTGCACAATCTCAATTTTTACACAGTCTAATAGAGGAAGAAATTTTCTTTCAAATGCAATTTGTTTGAAAGGTGTATCTCAATTTACTAATATTTTTTTGGTTATAAAATAATAACAAGTTTCAAGCATTATTTAAAAAGAAAATCTATCTCTATCTTCATGTGCCGCCCACTTACAGAAGATTGTCACATTTGCACTTACACCAATATAATTAGTTCAATATTTGTTTCCGGATAATATTTCCTAACGCAATTAAAATTTCATACATAAATAAATAACAATACCATAAATAAAACATAAATTTAAAAGATGTGTAATTTAACTACGCGCTTAAGCCACTGAAACAATCAGAATCAAAAAAGTATCTTTAAATAAGGAAAAATTGACGATTTCTTTGGCTATTAAACGCTGGCAAGCAGTTCATATGAAACTAAAGTTTTTAATAAGTTTAAAAACTTTATTTGAATGCATAATTGATATTTTTTATATACAGTTTTTTTTCTGGCGTTGTTAGTGTGCAATCTAAAAATATATATTAAATATTAAAAATCTATTTCAGATGTTAATTAAAAAAACTTCTACTACGTTATGTACACCAAGGAGAATGTTTTGTAACTCGGAAAGCCCGGGTTGAATTTCCTGGTTTAATTAAACATTTCCATGATTTAAAGAATGTTAGATGCATGCAAACTTAATTTCCATATTCACCAAAGACACATTATTCATTTTACATAAAGGATAACCGGGTGTCTAAAATAATGGTCCATTTGAAAAGGTTAAGGGATTGATAATCGATGGAAAATATTATAAATTTTACCTACTAGTGTCTTAATATTTTAGATCTGTTCCCAAGGGAATGGCTAGAGGAGAAATGTTAGCCATAACTTTTCTCCCATTTATTTCAAGTCGTCATAATGTGCGAGGCATAAAACTTTAAATTGATTTCCTACTCAAATTTTATTATCCTTGAATCAAACTATCAGCTTAAATAAATTGATAGAGTTAAAAAGGGTTCTAAATTTATTACGAGCATTAAAATTTACTTAACGATTTCTGTGAGAAAATGTGGCACATTTGCTTTTGAAGTTTGATTTACTAGAAATTTGCATACATTAGATTTTACATTTTCATGAATAATGTCGTATGAATTATAATCAGTATGTTGTATTTGTCAAATATTACCTTAATAAAGCGCATACTTTGAACTAAACTAAGTTGCCTATTTACGGACCTCCTTTTACACAAGAAAATGATAAAGATTTCGCAAAGGTGTTCTCAGAATGTTGGAATGTATTTAATAACCTATACGTGTCATACGAGTTTTCTTTCTTGTTTAAAATATAATACGGATCATAATTTGATGAATGTGAGATTTTTTTCTATGGAGACGAGAAAAAAGAATTTATTGTGGTAGAAAAACTTTAATAACATAATTTGACAGGTTAAAAACAAAATTAATGTTCCAAAAGTGATATTTTATGAGTGTTTTTAAAAATAAATTATAATTCTTTAAATAAAGTTTAGTGTCTAAAAATTATTCTATAATATTTTGCTTTAAAAAACGAGACTCTCTCAATTAAAAAGACTTTTAAAATTTCGTTACTATGTTTGAAATATTCCTGAAAAACTATACTTTCTTTAAAAAATGTTCCGATAACGAATAAGAAGAAATGTTATTTCCTGAAGAAGAAAGCTTTTTTTTATGATTATTTGTGTTTAAATAAGAAATTCTTTCAAGCTTAAATAAAAAGTATTATGTAAGTAGGGTGGTTATTTTCCAAATTCTATGTTACTATTTATATCAGAGCTTAATATTTAGTTTCTTTCAAAAGTTCTGTTTGATTTTAAAACTTTTTATATACTATTTATTTAAAATAGCTTTCGGATACTTAATCTGACACACAGTATTTCTTAAAACATTTTTCATTTGATTTGAATTAAATATGAATTTTTTAAATAGCCATAGATAAATAGAAAAAATCTTTTAAAAAATTCGAAAAAAATATTAAAATATTTTTTTTCTTAGCGCAAGTCAATTGCAAAATAAAAAATAAATAAAAATCAATTTAAAATCAAAATTAAATTAAATTAAATTAAATGAAATTAAATTAAATTAAATTAAATTGAATTAAATTAAATTAAAATTTAAATTGTGTAATACTGGCCAGAACACTACTACACCTGGACAACTGAGTAGCGTCAATTTTACTCTCCGTTTTAAATTATTTCCGAATAAATATTGGAACTGAAAATTCTTTTCGATTTAATAATCTGGAAAAAACTGTATGTCGTACGCTGTTAAAAATATCGTGCTAGTTTGAACTAAATTTTGTGCTGTACTAGCTGCAACCATAAAATCATGAAAGAATTTACGACGATTTGGTGTTTCTAATGAATCATGAAATGACATAATATTAACTGGTAATATGGTAAAAAATAAACAGTTAAAATCTGAATCCTAAAGTGGTTACGGTTATTTTTTGCAAGAAAGAGCTAGAGAGACCGAGAACTCTGTTTCTCAGACACAGAAGGAACATTCGTTTGGACCGAGAACTCTGGACACTTCTTCATTTGTAACCAGAATTCTAATCACTGAACAGGACGGGGTGGATCTCCCCTCCTATCTTTATATTTATCTAAGTTGCATAAATTATATATATTAAATTATATATAGATAATATATAGCCGAAGGTCCAACCCCTATCTTAGTGTAAATCATGTATCGTAATGTATCGTAAATCATGCATGTAATGTCCCCCCTGTAGAAATAAGCAACTCTGTAGAATCTTTAGTTTTAATTAAAATAATCATAGGGTAGAAGTATAGGTAAATTGAGACAAACAACGAAGCAAATAAATAATACACAATGTCATGTCTATAAGTAGCATCTAGTTTCTAGTATTAAAAGTGTTATAAAATGTCTAACCACATTCCTTTTCAGGTGCGGCGATCATGTACGCTAATTGCACCCGGTGCATGTAAAATCCGTCCTGGGTGCAAATTCCTCCAAGTTCCCTGTGAATTATACCTCTGGAGGTGCGTAGTCAGGTGGAGGTCTCGTCATCTGTTCAAGGTTCTAAATTACGAGACCAACTCGAGTAGCGATGGCATGACGTATGGGTGTGCGATGCAGCGAGGATTTAGTAAATACTCCAGCAGCTCACATCCGTCCGGCATGGCTTCGCTACACTGTGCAGTGCTGAACCGTCTCATCCAAACATAATTCAATTAGCAACTGGCCAAGTAAGGAAAAACAACTTAGGCAACAAGATGCACCGAAACCACGTCGCCCTATAAATTTATCAAACAGATCTTCGCTATGTGGAGATCAGGCGAATTACTTGCCACGTTGTCAGGCATCAACCCGTTAAGCTGTGCAAAAGCCCGGCAGGAAAAGACCTAGTCACAAGTCTAAAGAAAAAAAAATCCCGGGGTTAGATATTCTTTTTCTCCAAAGAATCATATGGAGTACGTACAACTATTTGTTCTGGTTGGCTGTTGAATATCACCATTTTTTGATGAAAGTTGAATTCATTTTCGAGATTAATTGATGATTTTCTGAAAGTTAAGAAGAATGATCTTGTTCTTCATCTAATTAGTTTACAGCACTGAATGTTTAACTTTGAGTTACAATTTTTAAGAGAGTAATGCGAAAGCAAATTTCGTTTTTTTAATGCTATTTCCAATGAACAAAATAGGGTACAGAAATTACGTAGAGAATTTATATTAGAACATAAACAGTTTTAAAACTATCGAAGCCAATATAGTTTTCGATGATTTATTGAAATATCGTTTCAGTAACCTTATATTTTTTCAATACAGTTTTCGAAGTGTTATTGAAGTATCATTTTAGTTAGGTTATATTTTATCAAAACTGTTTTTGAACTTTTATTGAAGTATCGTTTCAGTGCTCTTATATTTTATCAAAATATTTTATCAAAATATTTTTCAAAGTTTTAATGGAGTATCGTTTTAATGACCTTATATTTTATCAATATAGTTTAAGAAGTTTTATTGAAGTATCGTTTCAGTGGCCTTATTTTTTATCGATACCTGTGAAATATCAGTTTGCTACTCCAAAAAATATTCAAGTTTCATATTTTCGTTCATTTTAATCACCGCCCTGAAATTATTGGAAAACTGCGAAACCTAAGTAAAATAAAGTATTTTTAACTAGCTCTTTTAGCACCCTAGTAGTAAACCAATATTGGTTGTATTAGGGCCCTATATTTCACCAATAGTGCATTCATCAGGAGTATTTATAATCAAATACCATTATTAATTAAATATTGGCTTTGGATTGGAAATATTTGGAATGAAATGCCATTAATACTGGCTTTATATTGAAAATATTGAAAATAAAATGGCGAAATAATTCTTGCCAATATTGATGCAAACTTCACACACACACAAAATAACATTGTTGCTTCACTATTTTTTTCTAATAAGTCAGATATTTATAAAAATAAGCCAAAAACGAATAACTTTATAGAGTTGAAATGCTGGAAATTATGTCACTGCATTCAGCAGAACTATTGACATACAAATACCAATATTGATTAAATATGGGCTTTGCATTGGAAGTATTTGCAATGAAATGTCCTTAATAGTGACTTTATATTGGAAATATTGGAAATAAAATTGTGAAATATTTCTTGGTAATATTGATTAAAAGTTGAGAAAAAATGTGTTGACTCAATATTGTTTTTAGTAATAAAGTGAGATATTTACAAAAGAAGCCATAAACGAATAACTTTATACAGTTGAAATACTGGAAATTATGCTACTGCATTCATCAGAAATATTTACAATCAAATGAAAATATTGATTTAATATTGGCTTAGCATTGAACGTATTTGCAATTAAATGTCATTAATACTGGCTTTATATTGGATATATTGAAAATAAAATAGTGAAATATTTCTTGTTAATATTGATGCAATGTCTACAAAACAGTAAATGTTGGCTCAATTTTGCTTTTTTAATAAAGTCAGATATTTTTAAAGGGAAGCCAAAAACGAATAACATTATAGAGCTGACTGAGATGCTGGAAATTATGCCATAATCTATGAATGACTCATAATTTATTAATCATATTTGGAGTTATAATAAAAATAATAAACTAATCACTGCGATATATTTTTTGAGTTTATAAAAGAATTTCTTTGCTCGATATTAGATAAAAACATACATTTAATTTGACATTTAAGAAAAATAATTCTAAAGTATATATTTAATAAAATCTTTTAAAAAAGTAATTTATATTTCTTTTAATAAAACTTGCTGGGAGTTTCAAAATTATTCCAAATAGTTTTGTTCTATAAACCAGACATTCTAAATTAAAGACAGAGATTTACGATTCCACTGGGACTTTTTGAAATATTTCAGATACATTACAAAACATTTTATTAAAAATGGTCTAGTAAGAAATGGAAAATAACATTGTTTCTGAAGGTAGAAAAAAGTATTTTTATAATTATTTCAAGTTTAAATAAGAAATTCTTTCATGCGTAAATAAAGAAGATTTACGTACGCTGGGTGACTGTTTTATAAGTATGCGGTTTTATTATTTAAGAGTTTTATACATATATTTTTTAATTTGCATTTGATTTTCAACATTTTTTTTGTAATGTCAACTTAAAATAAATGTTTTTTCCTGTTACTTTAAATAACATGCAGTGCTTATTTTTATACAAAAGGTGCTTATTTTTATACAAAAGTATACTGTGTTGTTTTCTATATAAAACATAAAATGTTTCATAAAAATGTTTCATTAAAATTTATTACTAATATAGGTTTTGATGAAATATATACACAAGGTTATAAAATTTTTAAAAAACCTAGATGTTAAAAATGTAAAAAGCTTTCCGGCTGCTTTCGGCTAAAGCTAAGTCATTATCAAGGAGGAAATAAATGGAGAAAAAATCGATGTCGCCATGCTGACTGACACTAGACGACAGGAAACTCCTTCAAAAATAAGGAGCTAAATAAGGAATGAGGTAAAGAAAGCTCAACCCCCGATCGGGGGAGGGGGTGAGGGCATCTTTCTTTACCTATTCCCCTCATTATTAATGGTTCCGACCAGTTACAGAAAATTTTGAAGGAGTTTCCTGTCGTCTGATGTCAGTCAGCATCCATTTTTCTCCACTAATATTTTCTCCTTGATAATGGCTTAGGTTTAGCCGAAAGCGATCGGAGAACTTTAATACTTTTAACTTCTAGGAATTTTAAATATTTTAAAACCTTTTTTATCTATTTCATCAACACTTATTTTAGTAATACATATTAATGTGTAATTTTTATGAATGTTTTCATGTTTTATATAGTAAAAGAAAAATGAATTTATCGTTTCGAGTAGACTATTTATACTTTATAAAGTCAGTTTATTAGTGTGTTGTTTTCATTATAGGTATCAGCGGGGACGACCGAACAATGTTCGTACAACATTAGCTTTGTGTTCAACCCTGCAGTTGAATCATGTATCTCGGCTCCTATTGGGAATTTCTAGAAAATTCATTCAGATTCTGAAAGCCAACTTTTTCGCCAAATGTCGCCAAGTTTAGAGACATTCTTTCATTTAGCGCCAAGCATGCGTTGAGAAAGTCTATGTACCCTCATTGGTTCAATTCTTTTATCGAGAACGCTCCATGAACTCTGATTGGTTGAATTATGTATCTCGGCTCCTATTGGGAATTTGTAGAACCTTCAGATTCTGAAAGGCAATTTTTTCACCAATTGTCACTAAAATGTCGCCAAATTTCGCAATATTTTTTCATTTGGTGTCAAGCAAGTGTTTTGGCATTGGTAATCTTAAAAGTCAATTTTCCTTATCATATGTACCCTGATTGGTTGAATTATCGTTTCGAAAACGTTCTATGGACTCTGATTGGTTGAATCACGTATCTCCGCTCCTATTAGGAATTTCTAAAAAAATCCTTCAGATTCTAAAAGCCAATTTTTTCGCAAAATGTCGCCAAATGCCGCCAAAGTTGGCGATATTTTTTCATTTGGTGCCAAGCAAGTGTTTTGGCATTGGTAATCTTAAAAGTCAATTTTCTTACCAAATCCTGCCAATACACAGTGGGGCAAGAAGCCTTCAAATCTGGCAAAAAATCGAAAAAATGAAATTCTATTTTGAACGACCGACATACGTCACTTTAATAGAGCAGATGTCAGTAAACATCTGCCTAGTATTCAAAGCTGTGCAAAGTTATATTGGTCGTCATTAAAGAAAGAAGTTAAACTGCATATCGCACGATGAGAATAAATGAAAAAAAATTGATAAATTTGTTTCAACTTTCTTTTGTTAATTACGCTGTAATAATTTTAAAATAAAAGTTTTTGACTATGGAACCTTCAACTTCAGGTATGTAACAAAAATACATTTACTTTTAATTTGTTTTTAATATGATTTTTATAGATAAAGTGACGCTTAAAATATGTAGTAGTGAAATTTATTAAAAATTTTAACAGTGTTTACAAACATTGAAGGTTTTAGTTATGAATTAAAGCAAATTAAGTGTCAACTATAATTTTTTTTACTAGGTTCAAGTTTTAGGATGGTAAATATTTCAGAAAATTTTGCTCCTTTTTGCTCCTTTTTTAATTGTATGGTCATTTTTATAGTTAATCATCCTCAATTTTTAGTTAATGTACGTACATAAACATTTTGACAACATGATTACATTTTTTTTTTTTTAGGGACGAATTTAAATATATTATATATTACCAGAAGAGAACTTCTGAATATCATGAAACGCTCGAAAGACAAAAATTTTGAAAAGCAATATGATTTTTTGGTAAAAGAGCTCCAGAATCGGACAAACTGCGAACGTAGTAGTTCTATAGACATAAAAAATAAGATAAATTGTTTTAAATTTCAATATAAATTCCGATGGTCGAAACCCTGTCGAGACAAGGAAAAGTTTTTTAGAATTAATAAGGAGTGGCTTGACAAATCGCTTTCATTTCCTCGATTTGAAAAACAAACAGAAGTGGCATCGAAAAGCAAACGTCGCCGGCCTCATATTCCGTTTGAAAGGTGTTCTGAACGATCAAAAAGATTAAGAGCAAAACGATTACGTGATTGTAGTTCTACATCTTCGTTAGTGTACGCGACATGTATGAGTTTAAGATCTGAAGGACAGATTCAGGCCTCAGAAGTTTTTAAAAATATAACTACAAGTCCAAAGCAAGCTATCAAATATCAAAATGCTTATACAAAATCTGTAAAATCACAACAACAGCTTTTGTCAGGAGAAGATGCTCTGGCTGTATTAATAGACGCAAAATTAACTCGCGAACAGTATAATGTCATAAGAAGAAGTGCCCCAGAAAAATTTCCCTCTTACAAAACTGTGCAAGAGGCAAAAAAAGAATGTTATCCTGAAAACATCACAGTAACAGAAATTAGTGTATCAGTTACATTACAGGCTCTTCTAGATCATACTTCAGAACGCTTGTTACAAATACTTGAACCTATTATCGAATCACTTGAAAATGAAGAATTAAAGCAGTTATGCTTTATATCAAAGTGGGGTTTTGATGGGTCTTCGGGACATAGCTCATACAAACAAGCTTTCTGTGACTCGGAAGCCAGTGATTCAGCTGTGTTTATTACGTCTCTAGTTCCACTTCGAATTATATCTGAAAAAAGAGTTATATGGGAAAACCCGCGACCTGCGTCAACTAGATATTGCAGGCCTATTAAAATAGAATTCGTGAAGGAATCTAACAAATTGTGCGTTGCGGATGAACAAATAAAAAATATTAAAGGTAATGATGTAGCAATTAAATCAAGAAAAGTAAAAATAAATCACAAGTTAATTTTTTCGATGGTAGACGGTAAAGTTTGTAATGCTCTAACAGAAACAAGTTCAACTATGACATGCTTCATATGTTGCGCAACGTCAAAACAATTTAATGAAATTCATAAAATGATATCCAGAGATATAAAAACTGAAAATTTAGAATTCGGCCTATCAGTGCTCCATGGATGGATACGTATATTCGAATGTCTTTTGCACATGTCTTATAAGCTACCTGTTAAAAAAGTGGCAAGTTCGTGAAAAAAGAGAAAAAGAAATCGTAGCTCAAAATAAAATTCGAATTCAAAAAGAATTTAGAAGCCAATGTGGTTTAATTGTGGACAAACCTAAGCCAGGGTTCGGTAACTCAAACGATGGCAACACTGCCAGGCGATTTTTTCAGAATCCAGAACTTTCTGCTCAGATCACACGAAATGATGTAGATTTGATAAAAAAACTACATATTATCTTGATAGTAGTATCCAGTACATATGAGATACATGTAGAAAACTATCGTATATTTGCGCATGATACAGCCAGATATTTTGTATTGAAGTATTCATGGTACAACATGCCCCCGACATTACACAAGTATTTGATTCACGGACCAGAAATTATAAGTTAAGCTCTGTTGCCCATAGGACAGATGACTGAGGAAGCACAAGAAGCCAGAAATAAAGACTTTAAAAGATACAGAGAGTACTATTCGAGAAAGTGCAGCCGAGAAAAAACTAACAGAGATATTTTCAAATTTTTACTCCTAAGTTTGGATCCAGTGATCTCTAGCAAACAAATGAAAAGAAAGAAAAAGTTAGAACATTTGCCACGAGAAGCCCTAAATTTGTTAAAAACTCCATCTCTCAACGTATCTGGTGATCAAGATAGTGACAGTGATGATGACTCAGATGATAGTATAGATTAAATATTCTAAAATTTTTAAAACACACTATAAAATTAATACTAACGACGTATTTCAAAGGAATGAACGCTTCTTCCTCAGACTAAGACAGCAGAAAGAGTTTTGCTTTTGCTGTCTTGATAGTAGTACATACATTTTGCCTGAGAAAGAGGGATTCACTCCTTCAAAACGAGTCGCTGATATTCACTTTAAGGTGTGCTTCAGAATCATTAAAATTATTAATTGTGTTTGCAACACCATTTTTTTTTTTTTTTTTGCATTTTTAATTTGATATTATGGTTTTGTTTATAAATATTTATTTTGTTTAAAACTATCTCAATTTCTTGTTTTTATCTTATTTTTGTACATAAAATATTTGAAAAATCTTTGTAAATTAATTAATAAATTACTCTATAGCTTATGTAAAAGTTTCAAGTTTTACTATGTAAAGTCTATAAAATAATGCGTGATGTGCTTTTTTTGTTCAAAGTAAATTCTATTTATTGCCAACTTTGGAGGCTTACTGCCCCACTGTGCAATGTCGCCAACATTTTTTAAGATAAAAATAGCTTGACCCATAATGACCCATCACCAAAATGACTCACTAATAAAATTTTCTCGAGCATGTGTGCTCAATAGTCTTCTCGTTCACGAAAACTGTAGAACACTAAATTTAGTTCAAATCCTCTGAGCTGTTTTTAAGATAAAAATACTTGACCCATAATGACCCATGGACAAAATGACCAACTAATCGAATTTTCTCAAACGTGTGACCTAGTCAAACAGTCTTCTCATGTCCGAAAACAGTAGGATGAAAAATTTAGTTCAAATAGTCTGAGCGGTTTTTTAGATAAAATTAGCTTGACCCACAGTGACCCAAAAATGACCCACTAATCAAATTTTCTCGAACATGTGATCTAGCCCAATGATTTTCTCGTGTCCGAAACTCGTAGGATACAAAATTTAATCAAAATCGTTAGAGCCGTTTTTTCTATAAAATTAACTTGACCCGCGTTGACTCAAAAATAACCCACTAATCGAAAGTTCTCAAACATGTGACCCAGCCCAATACTCTTCTCGTACCCGAAAATGGTAGGATGCAAAATTTAGTCAAAATCATTTTAACCGTTTTTAGATACAATTAGCTTGACCCTGACCCATGATGACCCAAAATAACCCACTAATCGAATTTTCTCGAACATGTGACCTAACCAATCATTTTCTGGTGATAGCCAATCGTTTCTTACCAGAAACGGTAAGATACAAATTTTCGTCAAAATTGTTAGAGCTGTTTTTAAGATAAAATTTGCATATATAACAACACACACAAGATTTGTTCGTATTAGAATATACACTATATTTCCAATGATGACCGGTCACTTGCGATTTTAGATGTTTTATTAAATATGTGGAAAGATTCATGAGGAATTATCCTGAAACTTCAGGAGTGTAAACAACATGATAAACGTCATATATTTCCGCGAAGATTTTTTCCCGAAACCCCATAAGGGGCCGTGAGCAAATTGAAGAAATACGAATATATTTTGGATAACCCTGTAAAAACTAATATTGCAAAAGCATTCAAATTGTAGATTATGATTAAGTGGCTTATTGTAATAATTTGGGTTCATTTTTATGAAGATAGCATTTATACTCGAAGAGAAATTCAGGTTTTTATAAAGACAGTCCGAAATTTTACCAAGTTTTTTGCTTATAATTTGCAGAGTTTTTAATATAAAAACAAGTTATTTTCAGAAAATATGAAAAACAAAATTATACACAATACCCTGCAATCAGAATTAAAGAATAATAAAAATTGCATGAAAAATGAGCAGGTTTACTAAATATTGTTTCACTGTGCATGCGCGAATTCAATCAAAATATACTGTGCATAATATATTAGCTAAATGTATAAACCAACTTTTCTGAAAGTCTCAAAAACATAGCTTGAAAATTCTGATAGTAATCGTCGATAGAATAAACTCGAATTTCGCTGTTCCCAAAAGGAAGCTAAAATGATGAGGGGTTGTATCCAAATATACTAGCTTATGAAAGTTGGCATAATAAGAATGAAGTGTCTCTCATTCTATATTTGATACTAGCTGACCCGCCCGGCATTGCCCGAGCCCGTGTAATAAACTCAAATCTTTTAAAAAACGAAACTCTGGCCAAGGTTTCCGATAGCTTCGACACCGTATACCGGACACGCACGCACGCTCCGGAAAATCTTTTATTTCCACCTTCCACCGCCAGGGGAGCAACTTATTTCGGAAAGAATCTCTGAGACAGGTTAACGTTGCCTATGGTACTGTATAGTACGCGTGCGACAAAATCAGTGTTTTGCACGCTCACAAAAAACACGAACTAGTTCAACTCAAGTTCAATTTCTCAAAAATGAGTCAAGTTCACGTTCAAATTCAAAATTTTTCAAACGAACTCGCTCAACTCAAACTCAATTATGAAAATGAACGAAGTTCGTCCAAATTTACAAAATTTTTTGAACTAAACTTTTGATTATTCGATGCAAGGGTCTTCATGGGCCCGGCCCAATTTTCTTTCCCGACACTCGGTCCGAGTTTGGTTTGGGGATTACTTTTCTAGAGGTTCGGACCCAGGTGGGCCTAGACTAGATTTATTTTCCGGCCCACGTCGGGGCTGGGCTGCATTCTTCTTGAGGTCTGAACAGGCAGACATTTTCAGCCCCAGCTCATATAAAAATCATTTGACCGGCATGGCTCAGGCCTGTCCAGTAAAAATATCAGTAAAATTTGGCCCGACCCAATTTTTTTTTTAAATGCACTTATTTTTTAAGTCGCTGTTATTCCTGAATAAATATATATATACAGATGGCAGCTCTAATCAATTTATTTCCTACTATAATTTTTTTAAAGCAATGTTTGTATAGATATAGCAGCCATTTTGAGTTAATGATGACGGGCTGCTCGTCAAGTACTTATAATCTTGTTCAATCTACAGTAGCATTAGTCTTTTTTAGTGAGTCTTGCACATTATTTCACGATCTAATTTCTTTTTAGGTTGTATAATTGTTTATCTATCTTATTTCTATTTAAGTTGCATATTTATTTATTTATTTATTTTGTTATTTGAACTCGTGTAGGTTATTAATTGTCTTGTTTCATATATATATATATATATGTATATATATATATATATATATATATATATGTTGTTAGGGCTTAATATTGTTGATTTTAGGCATAAGGCTGACAATATTTGATGAAATAACATATATTTACTATGAATATTCTTATAAAGCCCTTCTGTAGATTCTATAAGATAGTCATAGTTTTCCATTGTTTATCCTATCAAGTATAATTCCTGCAGTGACCATTCCATTCCTTTTTATAATGTCTTATTCTTTGTTTTTCACATGTGTTTTCATTTTTAAATGTATATATATATATATATATATATATATATATATATATATATATATATATATATATATATATATATATTTATTTTTTAAGATGGGTAGATGCATTTCTAGGCAATAAAATTAAAATACGGTAAAACCTGAGAAAAAAGAACCTGCCTATGACGGAATCCCGTGTTTAAAAAAAACAAAATGTTGATCTATGTATAAAATAAGGATATCAGTACTTGTGAAGAGAATGTAATGCATTTACAACAGGCGATGAACTTGCTCATAGGGGAACCAGCCCATGACGGATTTTTCTTCTTTCCTACGCAATTCCACCTCAGAAGATTTTAATTGTATAGAATGTTTAAATCTCCAAGTCATACAATGTGGATGAACAATATTAATGGTAACTGTGATATTTACATATAATCAGATGCATTTGAAAAATAAATACCACATCTCAGAACACTTTTTATTTTAAAATGAGTATAAACATGATATAAAAATGTAAAATAAGTATTTTTAATTAGGACTTCTCGTACAAGACACTTTTGTTTTAACCTTATAGTTACTATATTAATAGGCGTAAAAATCCTTATAGGTGTAAAAATCTATGTTCAGCCAGGTCGGGCCTAGCCGAGCTAATTGATGTTTTGCTGAGCCGAAGTTTTAATTTTTATACCTGACTTGGTCAATAACTGTTTTCAACTGTCCGAGTTGTGCTCGAAGCACTTCTGGCCAAACTTTCAGCTTTTTTATTGGGCCAAAAGAAAAATTGTCTACGGATAGTCTTGGTCGTACTCGGCCTGAAAATTTCTTCCCTTACATACCTCTAAATCAATGTATTTTTTTTATGCATCATATCTGCATAAGATGACGTGTTTTTATTTTAAAATTTAACTTTTTATGAAATAATTGTATTTAAAGCGAAATAAAAATAAAGTTCAAATCTAACGAACATGGAAGACATATTTTCAATCGTGCAATGGTACTAAAAATTTATTTTTATTATTTTGTTTTTTATACTTTTTTATTTATACAAAAAGGTGATTGTGAATTAGAATTATATCATTAGTTTTCATTGATTATTTTACATATACAAATAAATATAGACATCGTCTCGGAAGGAATATATCTGCCAGTTGTATCTTGAAATTAAATTAAATTTTATTCGTCTCTAATTTGTTAAACAAATGGTAAACTTTATTCATCCTAAGTAACTTAAAATAATTAAACACACAGAGAAAGAATAACAAAAAAAATTTCTAAGGATATCTCTGTTTCTCTTACCCTTAATCCCCGGAAAAGACAATTTTTGTTTTATTGTATTTATTTATTTTTACATTCATGCATTTCAAATTTATGATATGCGGTAAGACGAATTAAAAAAATGAGGTGTTTCATTTTCCGATTTGGAAATATAGCAGTAGAAACTTATTTTTCAATATTCAATATTTCTTAAATGTTAAAATCTTTTAACTGCTCTAGTGTGTTTATATGTTTAAAACAAAACTGTCTTGTACGAGGAGTTCTAAAATCATTCCTAGTTTAGTTTATTTCATGTTCTCCGTTTTAAAAATTAGCCTGCACTGCGGATTACTGCAGCAAATACATTTATTCCAAAAGTCCTGTTCCCTCTCCACTGAATTTTGTTTGTACGAGCGCTGATAAAAATTAAATGTCTGACATAAAAAAAAGCCCTTTTCTTTTTGCGTATGAATCGATAAAATTTGCACGTGTAACCTCTTAACAATCAAATAGAGATTTTCATTTGCCTGTAAAGTTGACGTATCTTTAATTCTTACAAGATATTGCCACTGACGACGGCCCTTTACAGGCTGCCGAGTCTCAAAAACAAAACTTTAAACACTTAATTTGACATCATTTTCTCAAAGATACTTTGCATTTATAGAAAAATGAAAGACTTTTCAGTTTACAGCTGTTTGAATGATGATTGTACAATTTTTTTGAATGTATAAATGAAAATGAATTAAAACTATATTGAAAATTTATTTATTACTTTAGGTAAAATTCTTTTTAAAATCAATAATCTACTTATAAATTATAAATTTTTTTATTTCTCATTGAAGAAAAAATTGTCAAAACTGACAGTTTGTGAAAGCCCAATGGCTAAGCTGCATGCTGCATCTCCTCTTGCCCTCACATAAATCCGGATCTGTGCATAATTTCCTTAAATCCAGACTTTTTTATTTTATTTATTTATTTATTTTTTTTTCCGGAAAAAAAAATATATTTGTGAATATATGAATGCGTATTTAATAGAACACACACCGTGCCATTTTATGCCTTAACGGTGCTTTTAACACACTTCAACATAATTGAAAACGTTTATGACTTGTTTGTCCGTCTGTTCGTGCTCCAACTATGCTAAATATGCTCGTATTGTCCTGTAATTTTTATAAATTATAGACGTTTAATGCGTGATTGCTATTGAAAATGAAGTGAGTAGCATTTATAGCTCTTTTAAAGGGACAGACAAAAGCATTTTATGGCTGCATAATGCATTTAATAGTTTCCAACGTAGTGAAAAGAGTTTCTTACTTAGATTGTTTATCCGTCTATTCGTGCTCTAACTATGCTAAATGTACTTGTATTGTCCTGCAATTTTTATAAAGTATTGACGTTCAATGCAGGATTGGTATTGAAAAGGAAGTACGTAGCATTTATAGCTCTTTTACAGGGAGAGACAAAAGTATTACGTTACATTGCGCACATGGAAAAAAAATCAAGAATCGTCTAATGATGTTACACCATTTCAAACGTAATGAAATTTTTATGCAATTCTGATTGAACGAAATCGCTCTTTCTACAGAATTTGGAGTACAAAACATATTTTATTCATTTACAAGGTCACACAAAAGAATTCCGTTACATAACAGTTTCGGCCGTAAACGAAACTGCCTAAAAACAAATTTAAAGTAATTAATACACACATGCTCATAAATATATATAATTATTAATGATAGGTGTAAAAAAATACATTACTAATAAGTAGATATACATACATATGTGTGTATCTGTGGGTCTGTAAGATATAAAAACTATCCATAAATAGATAAATAGTTAGTAATACAACTTTTTTGTTTCATTACTTTACATTACAATATAAATATATATATTCTCACATATATATTCTCACATATATATATATATATATATATATATATATATATATATATATATATATATATATATATATATATACATATATATATATATTTTATAGTCTCACACGAACTATTCAATATTCGAAATTGTAAAATTTTTTTTTGCGCAATTTAAATCCTAAAATTGTGTCATTGTGTGCGGCGCGCAGTTAAAAACTCCTTTCAAAACTATTTATTTTGTACCAATTCATAAAATAACTTCAATGTTACTAATTCGCTTTATCTATGTCACTGTTATCTATATTTAAAAACGTTCTAAATCTGTAAGACTCTTTTTCTAGAAACTGTGTTTTACAAATCGATACCAAGTAGAAATCGAGATTGGATCCATCAGTTTGGTTGGAATTTTCATGCTTTTCTAGTGTATACTATTTTATAGTCTCACACGAACTATTCAATATTCGAAATTGTAATTTTTTTTTTTTTTTTTTTTTTTTTTTGCGCAATTTAAATCCTAAAATTTTTGTCTAAAATCCGCAACTTAAAATTTGAACGGCCGCCATTTTTTTTTCAGGATAAAAAAATTGATAAACCCATCCGGTGACTATAAAATATCGTAATTTTTAATTTTTTTTTTCCTTGGCAGATAAGCAAAAGAAAATTCCGAGATTCATCTTGTACCGCGCGCGGAACGCTTCACTTTTTTGAACATCCCGGTACCAAAGACCTCCAGAGGTCCATTTTTCAACTAATTTCCAAATGAAATATTGTTTTTATAACTTGAAGATATACTCTTTCATTTGCAAAAAAAAAAAAAAAAAAAAAAAAAAATCCATAATTGCGTTAAAAAAAAGAAAGTTGAAAATTTTTAGGCAATTTTATAAAAATTGTTATAACATGCCTTAAGAAGTCCACCACCTCTATTAAGAAGGGAAATGCGATAGGATTTTTTTCCTTTTGAAAAAAATTTCATCACTATCATGAAAGCATATAGTACTGATGGTATAAGCTATAAAGGAGAGCCTAAAAATAGCATAAGAAAAATTCTGTATATATTTTAATATGAAGATTCTTTGTAATATAATAATAGTAATAATAATAGATTAAAAAAATGATAAAAACATGTCTAAAACCTAAAACTGTGATACGTATGTATGCAAGATTTCTTTTGATAAAAAATTGTTTCCGTTTATCAGAAATAATAACAACTGGAAAATTAGATGTGTTGACTTTGGACTGCATAAAATATTTTAACTTTGAAAAAAAAAAAAAAAAAAAGGTGTGTGTGTGTGGAGGGGGGGGGGGGGGGGAGAAAGAAAAGGAATGAAAAACAGAAAAGAATCGCCAAAATTCATTTCTACGTTTAGAAAATATATACAATATTAATTTTAAGTACAAAAACATATCCCATTTAATGTAAGTTTGAAAAGAAAATACAAAATTTGCATATTGATCTTTTTTCATTGTGATACCTTTATAATCATACTTTGCAGTTTTCACAATAAAAATTCAAATTTTTACTGATGTCATTTTCAAGGATGCAAATGCAAACATTTGTCTTTTGGAAATTTAATCCTTATTTTTTGGAGCAGGTCTTTAAAAAATATGTGTTCAAATGTATAAAATAGTATTTTAATTTTATAAATTAAAATTTACGCTTTGTTTTTAAAAATATAAAAATTTTATCGAGAAGTTATGTATTTTAAGGCGAATACTCAACACATCATATATTCATATTAAAAATTCGTCTCTTTTTAATTTCATAGAGAAAATGAAATGGATCAAAGAAACAATAGTCCTTATTACCCCCCCCCCCTTCTTAAAAATAGAATAAAACTGTCACCACCATTTTAATTTATTAAACAATGTCATTGATAAAGATTCGGAACTCACTAGTATTGTTGGAAATAATAATAATAATAATAATAATAATAATTATTATTATTATTATTTATAAGAAATATATAATAGTTTTAATTGATGTTTGTTTAGAATCGCAATTCATCCTAGTCCCTCTTATACTCAGAGAAGATTTCCATGCTTAATAAATTTCAGCTGCTTTGAAAAATAAAAAAATAAAAAATTTTAAATCTTTTAAATTTATTGTGAAATACTGGAGATTGTACTCATTAAATGAAGTATGTGCATCATATCTCATATCGTATACGAAATGCATGTTTTTTTTTTTTTTTTTTTTTTTTTTTTTTAATCAAGTTTAAAGATCAATCAAAGAAAATAAAATTAAAAATTCATTTAATAATATTTTATGTTTTATCAATATATGCATTCACGTCAAATATACAACTGCACCATAGAGTATATTTTAAGTATGTGTTTCTCTGAGACGCTTCATGTTATTTCTATTTCAATATACTGGTTTCAGATTTTGTTAATTTATATTAGCTAAAATTTATCTAATAATAAATTTAATTTTAGAAATCGTAGCTGTTTTTATTTGAATGAATGATGTATTCCAATAAAATAAACTATTACTTTTTATGAGTTTCTTTAGAGTAGCTATTTTTATTTTAATGAATGGTATTCTAATATAAAAAATATTTTTTACGAGATTTTTTTTATGTTTTGTGTGTAATATTTTAAAATGTCATTTTTGTTTCCTCCTAGATTATCAAAAATATTAATTTTTTTAAATAAATTTCAGTAAAATATATTAAAAATAACTTGTAAATTTTAGCTTCTTCAATGCATTTTTATGAAGACACTGACATTCATCACGTAGCACCTCACGCATATCAATTTTAACTACCAACATACACTTTCATATATATATATATATATATATATATATATATATATATAATTTTTTTAAAGACATTTCTGATAGATTTGGGATTTTTATCCGTTCGATTACGACATGTTGGCACAATACAAATATTCAAATGTTTGATATATATATTTGATTTTCACAGAAATTAATAGAGAAATCCGGAAAACTCTTTGTTAATGAATAATGCAAGAGTATTTGAAAAAAGCTATTAAAAATCACTAGCAACCAGTTCCTGAAATACGCGCTGCGTGGGGCCAAATGGGCTGACTCAAAAGCAACCTTGAAAATGGATGAAAGGGAAAACAAACAGTCGCTCCGAGTCATAAACGTTTTCTTATCAGAGTATGGGAAAAAACATCACACACCTAAGGATTTTGTTTGAATCATGATATGTGAAAAGCTTTTAAAATGGATATAATAAGAAATTCACCAATTACTTAAAGCCTGTGCAACAAAGCACAAAACAAACCTCTGGCGCCTCGCCTTGTAATAGTACCGTACGTAACGATTCGACATGGTGTTGCTTATATAATTTAACGGAACATGTACATGACTTTTTGTCCTGCACAGTGTGGAGTTTTCCTTTATATGCTTTCTTTTCTCTATTCTTTTCTTATACTAGTCTGTCTGGGACCTGCGACGAAGATATTATCTGTTCCACAAATTCTCCTGTTTCTTCAAAAGAGACCTTTTTATTCCCATGGGGATGTTTATGTGGGCTAGCAGAATCTTCAATCCTAATTATAAGTGTTTGCGGTTATTCGGCTTTTATATTTTCATTATATTAAAACTTAAGTAGCCTCTGTAAAATAAAAATAAGAAAAAAGAGGAGGGGGGGCGGGGGGTTGATGTACCCGGAAAAATTATGTCATGTTGTTCATTCACACAAAATTTCAGCGTGCTGTGACAATTTGATCGCAAATTATCAAAGTTTAAAATTAGCGTATTTTCATACGAAAGATAATATGATTGCAATGAAGAAGTTAAAAAATATGTACATTTTTGAGATTTCCAAAAATTATATCTTTTTTTATAATTTAATTTATACAAAATAAAAAAAAATTGTATACTTTGCCGCATGCTTTCTACACATTTTTCTTTAAGGAAAAAAAAAAAAAAGATTATATTTTTTATTAAGTACGTTTGATTTAAGTACGTTTTGATTTAATTTTTTAAACATGAAAGATAATAATTAAGATTTAATTTAATTGTTTTACGGAATTGTTGTCGGAAATATAGTTGCGGAGATACGGAAACTGGGCATAGTTAGAGGAAAAACTTTGAAGGAGGAACCGGGGGGGGGGAGGGGATATTCAAGTTCCCTTCAGCAAATGACTAATTAGGAGGATCACTATGCATCTTAAAAAATTTGTTCGTTTGGTTAAGCTAGAAACTTAATTACAAATTTGGCTTAAACTACTATTCGGAAATAGTGGTAGCCTCTACTCATACATTAAGTTTAATGTTATAAAGGGTGTCTATTAAGTTAATTATAATGTTTGGAATCACTTGCGTTCAAATTGGAAAGATAGTTGCTGAGATATGGAAACGGGGCATAGTTGGGTAAAAAACCTTGAAGGAGGGGTCGGGAGGGGGATGTTCAAGTGCCGTTCAGCAAATGACTAATTAGGACAACCACTATGCATATTTAATAATTCGTTCGTTTGGTTAAGCTAGGAACTTAATTAGAAATTTGGCTTAAACTATTATTCAGAAATAGTGGTAACCGCTACTCATAAATTTACTTTAATGTTATAGAAGGTTACTATTGAGTTAATTATAATGTTTGGAATCAGTTGCGTAGAAATCGGAAATATAGTTGCGGAGATACGGAAACAGGGCTTAGTTAAAGGGATAACTTTGTAGGAGGGGAGGGGGAAGGGGGAGAGGATGTTCAAGTTCCCTTCAGCAAATGACTAATTAGGAGGGTCACTATGCATCTTTAAAAATTCCTTCGTTTGGTTAAGCTAGAAACTTAATTACAAATTTGGCTTAAACTACTATTCGGAAATAGTGGTAGCCTCTACTCATACATTAAGTTTAATGTTATAAAGGGTGTCTATTAAGTTAATTATAATGTTTGGAATCACTTGCGTTCAAATTGGAAAGATAGTTGCTGAGATATGGAAACGGGGCATAGTTGGGTAAAAAAACCTTGAAGGAGGGGTCGGGAGGGGGATGTTCAAGTGCCGTTCAGCAAATGACTAATTAGGACAACCACTATGCATATTTAATAATTCGTTCGTTTGGTTAAGCTAGGAACTTAATTAGAAATTTGGCTTAAACTATTATTCAGAAATAGTGGTAACCGCTACTCATAAATTTACTTTAATGTTATAGAAGGTTACTATTGAGTTAATTATAATGTTTGGAATCAGTTGCGTAGAAATCGGAAATATAGTTGCGGAGATACGGAAACAGGGCATAGTTAAAGGGAAAACTTTGTAGGAGGGGAGGGGGAAGGGGGAGAGGATGTTCAAGTTCCCTTCAGCAAATGACTAATTAGGAGGGTCACTATGCATCTTTAAAAATTACTTCGTTTGGTTAAGCTAGAAACTTAATTACAAATTTGGCTTAAACTATTATTCAGAAATAGTGGTAACCGCTACTCATAAATTTAGTTTAATGTTATAAAGGGTAACTATTAAGTTAATTATAATGTTTGGAATCACTTGCATTGAAATCGGAAAGATAGTTCCTGAGATATGGAAACGGGAAATAGTTAGAGAAAACTTTGAAGGAGGGCCACGGAGGGGGGGGGGGGGATGTTCAAGTGACCTTCAGCAAATAACTAATTAGGAGGATCACTATACATCTTTAAAGATTGATTCATTTGGTTAAGCTAGGAACTTAATTTGAAATTTGTCTTAGGCTATTATTCGGAAATACTGGTAATTGCTTTTTTAGAAATACACCTTGAAGCAATGAATGCTGATTTTTACGATAATTTAGTAAAATGGAACTAAATGGAGAAGTTCGGAAAATTATTACTGAGATATTACTGAGAAACAGATTTAAAATAGCGGTATTCTGTATATAAAACAACAATTAAACGCTACGGGTTAAAATTGTTAAAATGTAATTATACCCCTACCCCTCGCCATTCTCGCAAATATATAACAAATAATCTGTTAAATAAAGGTTTCTGTAATAGTAGTCTCTATCATAATAATATATGTCCTGTTTTAAAAAAACCTTAAACCCCAGATAATTATAATGAAGAAAAACGTGCCTGTAAATGTCTTAAACAGGTGGCGTTTATGTAATTTGCCGTGAGTAGATGGCGCTGCATTAGCTTTCCTATATGCAGGTAACTGCAATCAATATTCGCACTATTTCGTTATAAGTCCTTATCTATGCATCGTTACTCTGATTTATTTAATGTGTTTTGAGAAGATATTCTACACAACCAACCAACCGATGAAAAAAAGCGTATTTTTAATGAGAGTTCTTTGTGCATTTTAATTAATATTTCAGAAAGTAATTAAAATATTAAAATTCTGATGTAATGTTGCACCAGGAGAGGGTTTGGACTAACTAAATCTAAATTTCCAGCCTTCTAGGTGGGCTAGATTTTCCTATCCATCACCAACAGACACAGACACAGACACACACACAGATACACACACAGACACACACACAGAGCGAAACTTTCTTTTATTAGTATAGACAACCCCTCATCTTTTTTCTTCCTTTTGGGAACAACGAATTTCGAGCTTTTTCTATCGACGATTCCTATCAGAATTTTCAAGCTATGTTTTTAAGACTTTCATAAAAGTTGTTCTATATATTTAGGTAATATATTATGCACAGTATATTTTGATTGAATTCGCGCATGCGCAGTGAAACAATATTTAGTGAACCTGCTCATTTTTCATACAATTTTTATTATTTTTTAATTCTGATTGCAGGGTGTTGTGTACAATTTTGTTTGTCATATTTTCTAAAAATAACTTGTTTTTATATTAAAAACCCTGCATTATAAGCAAAAAACTTGATAAAATTTGGGATGTTTTTATAAAAACCTGAATTTCTCTTCGAGTATACATGCTATCTTCATAAAAATGAACCCAAATTATTACAATAATCCACTTAATCATAATCTACAGTTTGAATGCTTTTACAATATTAGGTTTTACAGGGTTATCCAAAATATATTCGTTTTTCTTCAATTTGTTGACGGCCCCTTATGGGGTTTCGGGAAAAAATCTTCACGGAAATATATGACGTCTATCATGTTGTTTACACTCCTGAAGTTTCAGGATAATTCCTCATGTATCTTTCCAGGTATTTAACAAAATGTCTAAAATCGCAAGTGACCGGTCATCATTGGAAATATAGTGTACTCCGAATAAACATTGGCGAATGAAGAAAATCAGTAAAATTTAACTAAAGTGACAAAAAGCTATAAAAATCTATACTAATAAAATAAAGTTTCGCTCTGTGTGTGTGTCTGTCTGTTGGCGAAGGCTAGCAAAATCTAGCCCACCTAGAAGTCTGGAAATTTAGGTGTGGATAGTCCAAGGTCTGACCATGTGCACCTGAGTCTCAGAATTTTAATATTTATACATTATAATATTATATACTCTAGATTATAATATTATATACTCTAGATATTAATTAGAATATCATTAAACATCGCTTCGAAAATGTCATCTTTTGAATCAAAATGGCTAAAGAAAAGAACTGTTGTTGTGGATTTGCAAGCGGAAATGAACGAATTTGAAATTATTTTACTAATTAGCGAATTTTAAGAAAAGTAATTAAGATATCAATTTGAAAATTTCTGAGCATATGTAAAAATAAATTCTACATTCGTCTATGCAATTTTTGAAAAATTCAGCCGGTAATTTGTCTTAATTTATGCAAAAAACTGCTAAAAATCTGCTGACGCCAGTGAAAAAAAATCCGAGAAAGTTTCAGACAGGGATTTGCTTTCATTAAAAATTGAACTACAAAGAGATCTGTTTCTCTGGCCGATCCCCCCATTTGGTTTGCGAAAATGAAAGAAAATGATTGCCAATTTTTACTAATGAACAAAAATTTAGATAACTAATTAAGATATAGATCTGAAATTGAGGATGTGAAGTGTGCCGGCTATTTTAGCGTAGTGTCTTCGTTATGTTCTAATTATCAGAAAAATGTAATTCTTTTTTTAATGATCGCGTTAATGTAGGTGAAGGTGGTTTTCTTGAACAAATTTTTCGTTATATTTGCGGGTATGGGGAGGGATGGGGTTAACGCCTTGCACTGAGATTGTTATTATCTCGGCCCCGGGCAACGCCGGGCGGATAGGTAGTATTTAAATATTTTTTAAGTTGAGTCAGGTACCTATAAAACATCAAAGTTAGAAAAACTTTTAAAGCTTGTTACTTCAAATGTGTTGTGTACAACACTTTAAATGAATAATGAACAAAGGAAAGTATTTTCAGCTAGATAAATTATACTCAATGGTTGGGGTATCATAGTTGAGATTTATTCCAAAAGAGCGAGAAATGCCGGGACCAGGACTCGAACCTGGGGTTCGAGGGGTGTACACAGGTTCGAGTCCCGTCCCGGCATTTTGCGCTCTGTTGGAATAAAACTCAACTATGATACTCCAACCATTGAATCTAAAGGAATGTTTAAACAGCCCTATTTTTTTTTATTTTGCTTTTAAAGAAAATAAATGTAATATTTTGTAATTTTTAAGTCATAAATATAAGAGGTTTTTTTCCAAGAATTGTACACTGCATGCAGAATATCTTAGTAGTACTAACTCTATTTTTAATGCATAAAATGTGCATAAAAGTAAACATAGCTTTAAAAAACACTTTGCATCTACGTAATTAACTTATTTCTCGTAGCACTAACAAGATAGGAACAGTAATACCACATTTTGACACTTGTTGCGCTGTAAGTGGTTTTATCACGTAGTGCATAGTCTTTTTTACTATATCTAGATACCACGTTCACGACTATATACTATATATCACCGTTCTGACGTTAATGAAGTCTGTCTGTACTTTAGTGGGCATCCTATATATATATATTTTTTTTACTATGAAACTTTATGAGAGATTCAAAATTATTCCGAAAGATTTTGCTACACAAGGCATTTAATTCTAATTTAAGACAGAATCTTTGAAATGCTACTGGGATTTTAAAAGTATTTCAACAAAGTTGCAAAACATTTTACTTTAAATGCATTTAGTAAGAAACGGAAAATAATATTATTTCCCAAGGCAGATATTTTTTAATGACTGTAGTATGTTTAAATTAGATATTCTTTCATTCTTGAATATAAGACTTATGTGAATGGGATTATTTTTTAAAATGTTTTTCTTTTACTATTTACGAGTTTGATATTAATTATTATTTGAAAACTTATATTTGATTTGGAATTCTTTTAATTTCTTACTTCAATTCTACTACTACTGCTAATTCACTTACTTTTTCTGATGCATTATGTCAGCAAACAAAATTTATTGTCACCAGATTGACCTTGTCGACCAGAAAATTGATGTTGGTGACTGGAAGACAGCATACATGCGTAGGCGATTTTTTTTTTCATACCTCGGATCACCATTTTACTTACTGTGCTCAAAAGTTTTATAAACCATTATTCCCCAATGTTTCTCATTTTGCAACTTCTGCACAGAAAAAAAACTCATTTTTTTCACTCTTTGATTTTGTGACTGACCTATGATTACTCAAACATGTGAGACAATGTATGTGATTACCCAAACAGGTGGGTCAATTTCTAAATATGTTATAACAAAGATGTTTTTATTTTAAAAATTGATATTGGTTGAAATTCAGTACTATATTATACTGGCTTTTCGTAATAGAGTTTTCTTATACACTTGCTACTTTTTTTTAACCCTTTCACCGTTTGAAGATTTTCCAATAGTTTTATAAATATGCATGTAAATCCCAGAATATATATATTTTTGAATTGCTGTTTGATGTTATAATATATTTTATAACTCCTCATTCTATATACGGTTCATAAAAGTATTATGTTAAAAATATTTTTGTCTACAGCCATTTTAACAATGTTGTAATGTTGCCATATGTCAGCATGTTGGTTATGGTTTGATTAAAAGTTTAACAAATTTAATCAATTTATAGATATAGTTTACATATTTTTTTTAATTGATAATGTTTTTTTTAATATTTTATGTAAAACCAATTGGCGTAACTGACAAGTTTACAGCAACCAATACATAATATACTAATAAAAAGATTCTTATTACATATTCAGATGATAAATAAAGAATTTTCAACTGGTATAAAATTGCAACAAGTGTTTTCAGTCTGGCGACCGCCTTTAGGTTTTAAATTTCGTACCTCGTAAAATTTTTAATTAAAAGTATATTGCGTTATTTTGGAATTGAATATTCTAAACGTAGGGGAACTGGGGGATCAATGGGACAAGGGATGGATGGGACATTCTCAATATTTCATGCAATAAACATTTTTCTTTAGTTGCTTCTTATCCTCATAGATGACACTATCATAGTGTGCTTCAGAACCAAAAGCAAGACCACATGGCTGTTTTCAATTTCCTTCAAAGTTGCATTTCCTGAAAACTTTGCTTAAAAGTAATCTTTTTTTATATTTGAAGTTGCTTACATATTTTATGCATTATAAACAATTAAGATATGTTGTGGTTATTTATTTCAAGGTTCAATATTGGTAATTAAAATGAATGAATATTAACCATTGTGACAAAATAATTTCTGAGACAAAATGGCTGACAATTGAATATATGCATCATGGGGATGAATGGGACTGCTTCATTCATCCCTAGAGGATACTGAAAAATGTTTCTATAAACTAAATAATATTATATAAGTTGATAAATTAATAATTTATGTTAATTATTCTTTAACATTTCCTCCTCATTGTAGCTACCGTCGTCTTCAGCTATTGGATGTTTCTGTTTATGGGCCTTTAAAGGCAAAGCTGAGATCAGTCCAAGATGATTGGCTGACAAATAATCTTGGAGAGCATATTACAATTTATAACCTCTCAGCTTTGGAAAGGAGACATTTTTGTCAGCGTTTAGTACTAGCAACATAAAGATAACCAGTGTTTTTTAGGAAACATCCATTTTCCTTTTTAACAGCAATACATTCACTGAAACTGATTTTATACCAGCTTATGCGACTGACAGACCACATTTATTGTGTTACTGATATTTCTTTTGTGCAACTTTTACTTTGTAATTCATTAAAATTTCAGTTAAAATATATAATATAAATTACTGTTTTTTAATGCATAATTAACTGTGTTTTCATTTCTTAGGCTACTAACACTGATATATAACAACCGTATAAGATCATATATTACAAATATAATTGCATATAAGTTTATAATTATAAATTTTAATTTGGTATCATTGAATACAGAGAGGAAAATATTTGTGTCCCATCCATCCCTGCTGTGGGGATGATTGGGACAGAGAGGAACTTTATTTTAATTTCATAATATATTTCCGTATAATAATAATCTTGAATAAATATTGTGCACAAGATGTAGACAAACACCTAACGTATGAAATGTGATATATAATATATTAATAATAACTTAAATAAAATATTTAAAATAAATATTTTTGTGAAAATGTCCCATTCATCCCCTATCTCCCCTACTTGGATAGATGAAAAAAAATACGGTGGAACTAAATAAAGTATAAAAAATAAAACCTACTAAAACATCTAAAATATTTTATTCTTCCACTTATACTAATCCCAAGATAAAACAATTAATCATAATTGTGTAATTATTGGCTTACTATTATTCACAAATACAACTGAATGGCGAAAAACTTTGTATCCTTTTGTAATGTTTTAGTGCAAAATACAGTACTCAAATTCTCTTCGACGAAACGATCACAAAAAAGCTGCAAAATCGAAGCTTCGTTTTCGAACGTTATGTCAAGTGTATTATTACTGGTAATGGAAAAGCGAAATAGAAGGATTTTGCACATTTCTCCCAAAAAAGGCCACACTGGATGCTTCATTACACGACTGTTCAGAAAGAATCTGCTGCTTTACAGAATGGTGTGTTGTAGGCTAAACTTGCTGTATTTGTAAAAAAAAGTACCACTATTATAGAAATATTGGCCTTATACGGGTAACGTTCGTAATGAAACGCCATTATTTCAGAAATATTATCTTTACATTGTAAAGACTGGCAAATAAATAACGAAATATTTCTTGCCAATTTGGTGCAATATTGCCAAAATGTAACCAATCCTATATTTTAGTATTATTTTGCCATTTAACACGAATATTGGGGCAATATTGCATGCCAGTATTTTGCAAGATATAGTCAATTTAAACAATTTTGATCCAAGATTGTTTTCCGACTAATATAATGATTAAAATGCTGTCCTTCTCCATAAGATATATTATGGAGAAAAGTTTTTGTGCATTTCATTCATAAGAAAGAAGTGTATGTGTCAGGAAGAAAACCTATCCTAAACTATTTCTTACGGTTCCTTAAGACTCCGTCTTGCTATATTTTGTTGTATTTCTATAACGCCAATGATTTTCGCAGAGAGGGTAAAATATTTTAGTAGTTATATTAATATAATTACTAAATGAACAAATAACAACAACAATATAAACAGCCAAAAAATAACAAAAACCGTATTAGAGTCATTCTAAAAAAAAAAAAAAAAAAAAAATGATTATGTTTTGAAATTCTTTTTTGGTTTCATATAATTTTTTATTTTAATTACCTACATTAGTATCTCGTGTTATGAAAACTGAAAGTTTATCCACACTTTACTTTTTATTTACAGAAAAAAACGGTCAATTTTTGTCAAACACATGTCCAAACTATGCAAAAAATGTCCACTATATTACTACTTTAATGCATTTCTTGTCCTAAAAATTATTTTTAATTCTTCAAATTTATTATATATTTTTTTGAAGTGGTGACAAATATTATAAAAAACAAATATTTGTTCAAATATATTACCAATTTAGATAGAAAACAAATATATGTCCACTATGTTACTATGGCTTAAAAAAATAGACATATAAATTCCTCTAAAATATTCTTTACAATAACATGAATTATTACCTTAATGTTTAATTCCTGTAGGTAAGCTCTTTTATGAATATACCATAATGTAATTTCCAAATAATATATGAGTTGTAATTTAATGAAAAACTACTCTAGTAACAGAGTGGACAGGTCACAGACTGGACAAATACAAGATTTCCATTTTTTTTAAAAATATTCAAGACATTATTTAGTCCTAAGTATACTTGTATGTTACACATTACGTACATAAGTTTATTAATAATTATATTTAACATTCTTAACAGTTATTTATATTATTTATAGCAAGGTAACATAGTGGACAGACGTATGTACAGAAAAATGAACATATCTAATTTTTTGTTTCAAAAATCTGTAAAAAATATTTTCCCACCGTATGATCGAAATTTAATGTGGAGTAAATCTTCATATATATACACAGTCTTGATACATGTGCTGTTTAGAGATGAGACGGGCTAAGCCCGGGCCCGACACGGGCTCGGGCTCGATTTCTATACCAATCTTCGGGCTCGGGCTCATTCTTTCTTAAACTGAGAATGTTATTTATTCTTGTTTATAAAAAAATAAAAAAAACTTTTTTTTTTCATAAAAATTACTCGCCATTCATTCGTTCAAGTCATTTTAATGCTATTTTGATCAGAATGAAGAAAAACAGAAATTTTGTTTTTCTTTTCAAGTATTAGAATGCTATTTCAAGAGAAAAAAAAAATCATACATATTAGCAGATTTATGTCTGGCAAAGATGGCGCCATTTGTTGTTTGATTTTAGATTGTAACAGCAGGAAATGCAATGTTTTAATTGGAACGTTTATTTATTTTATTTTTTATAGAGATCTAATGCGAAGTAAATTTCTACTTTTGTTTTTAGTCAACCAGCTTTAGCTTAAGGTTTGCAAATTTTTAGTCTTCTATAGTGTGCGAGTAATAATCGCTCTTCATAGGAAAATAACTTTAGTGATTCTTACATTTTCATCATGAAGGCTGCTCACACTCAGGCCCGGACTGGCTCCTTTGGGGGCCCTCGGCTAGAGACTGAAAAGGGGTCCCCTACGCTTTCCGTTGAATTTCGACGAAGTAGAGTATTAGAATATTTAATTTTTGATTTATTTAGACTTACATGCCTAAAAACCTCATTTAGCTATTTTGTCACTTGGAAAATAATTGAGTAAAAAAGTAAGCCTTTTCTGATGCAGTTTATTTACTTTCACAATAAATATCTTATTTTTATATACCGTAACTAAACTAGTTCCATGCTAGAAAAAATAGGTACACTAATTAATTACGAGTAAATTATTACTTAAAAATGAGAGTGAGAAAAATATTTTTAGTTTTAGGCAACCAAATCACAGTGTTGAAGCCATAGTAATCTAAATCCTACTGTAATTAGTGAGTTTTCTAACTATCATTATTCTTAGACCCGTGTGCAATTTTATGATTAAGTATTGTGAGTGGTCTCATTTTTTCCCTTATGTATTGTAGATTAAGAAAAGTGATGTTGGACATCCGGGACCCGTGACAGGGGGGGGGGGGGAGGGCTGAAGGGAGGAAGAGAAAAAAATATTTTTTCCGTTTCAATAAAATGTATGTACATATATTAATGCTTAAAACTGTTTTATAGAATGAGAAAAGCGATGGTGGGCATCCGGGATCGCCGATTAGGGAGGAGAGGGGAAAAGGTTGAAGGGGGGGGGGGAGAAAAAAATATTTTTTTCTGTTTCAATTAAACATATGTACATATATTAATGTTTAAAACTGTTTTTTAGAATGAGAAAAGCGATGCTGAACATCCGGGACACGTGACTGGGGAGGTAAAAGTGTTGAAAGTGGGGGAAGATAAAATTATTTTTTTTCTGTTTCAATTATAAACATATGTACATATATTAATGTTTAAAACTGTTTTATAGAATGAGAAAGCGATGGTGGACATCCGGGACCCGCGACTGGGGAGGGGGAGGGGGGGAGGAAAGGGTTGAAGGGAGGAGAAAAAATTATGTTTCAATAAAATATATGTATATATATTAATGTTTAAAACTGTTTTATGGAATACGAAAAGCGATGGTGGACATCCGGGACCCGCGACTGTCAAAGTATGAAAACCACACATCAAAATATGACAAACAGCTTTGCTTTTTTCTCTGTTGGATCAGAAACCAGAAAACATCCACTTCATCATGTCTCATATGATACAGGAGGTTCTAATTTGAGAGAAGCAGTCGAACTAAGTGGAAATAATACTTGGCATGCGAGGCTTAGCGAGTGTAGAATCTGCTGGACTATAAATGTTACACATGTGATTCGTAGAAATAAATTCTATGAACAACACAATGAAAGTTTAGCAGCTACTGTAACGTCAGAAACTGAATTTCTCTGTGTGTTGGAAGATTTTCTTACTCAAGGAAATGTTACAAGTATGGCCGATTTGCAAGTTCCCGGTGTTGAGTTTTCTGTGCCAAGACGAAAAAATGAATCTGAACGTGTATTTTAAAAAGAAACTAAAAATATTGCTATTGGTAAACTAGAAGATGATACCCCAGATGAACAATTTAAGGTACTTCTTTTTGCAGTCAAAATATTAAGAAAAGCAGCTTTGAACGCAAAGCGCCGGACATTTGAAGGAAATTTAAATACTGATACTGAGCAAAAATCCGAATTATTGACTATTTTCATTAAATGGTGTCTGGTTGGAAAAGGTGGTATCACGTCAGAGAAAAAACGTGTGAATGAAGTTGATGATCGGCTAATTGTTTGTCTCAAACACTAATATTTGACTGGTTATCTGATTGCCAGGCTTCAAGATCCAAATCAAAAGTAAGCAAGCATACACGTGAACTTCCAGTGCAAGTTTTCACTGGTTTATCAGTTTATCAGTTGACTCGTAGCTCTAAACTTGTGAATTGTATTCATTCACTAGGCCTCTCTGTACACTACTCTCGTATCTGGAAAATATTAAATAGAATCGATAAGTTTGTAGCGGTTAAAATGCATGCTAATGAAGGACTTTACTTGCCACCGGGCATAATGTAAGGTACGTCCACTTATTTTGCTATTGATAACATGGATTTTCAAGAAGACACTCCTCATAGTCGGAATACTCTTCACGGAACAGTAGACGTTATTTACCAAACTATTGAAGAAGGCGATGTAACTGAAGATCTCAGACTGATCATACTCAAACTGACTCTCAAACTGATGAAGAAAATGTTGACATTCCAGACAAAATTTACCCAGCCCTAGAATATTCGCTTCTCAAGGGCACCGCAAAGTCCAAAAATGAGTATTGATATTCCATCATCACATAAGACACTATACCTTACAAATTCAATTGTGCAAGATCTTGTATGGATGATATATTCCACTTAGTTCGACTGCTTCTCTCAAATTAGAGCCTCCTGTATCATATGAGACATGATGAAGTGGATGTTTTATCATACTTAGATGTGTACAGAGCTCGAGTAAATGGTTTTGAGGTACAAGCTTCTTCAGAAATCATTAAATCTGCTTTATTTTGCATCTTCAAATTGCATATTTCTACAGTTTGCCATTTTTTCTTATGAGTCAGTGATTTGTAACAAGTTAGATGCCAGTTCACTCGAAGCTGTTGTATATTTTCTTCTGAAGCATCACTACTTAAATTGTCCAGTATCTGTACAATTGCATCGATGATATATTCCACTTAAATTCTATATCACATTGCTCATCTTCCATTTTTAAAATTTAATTATTGTCTTTGATAGATTTTTAAAAGTTTCTTCTCAAGCACTTTTTTAAAAAAATTCAGTACTTTCTCTTTTACAAAGTATACAAAATCATTACATCTTTTTCTCTTGGATGGTTCTCCTCTTTCTACTGACTCCATTTTGTTAAAAATTCTTCTTTGTATTCAGTACTTACTTGCTACAAAAAGATTTTAGTGTCAAAATGACATCATTTTAGACTTCAGTTTTACACAGGTATGCCATTAAGTATCTGTAAATTTTGGAAATACTATAATATAATGATAAGCATTATGATTCTTATAACATAAAAAATTATACCAACACTTAAAAAAATTGACTCTCCCCACTCAAAATCCCTTTGAACCCTCTTTTTGTGGGTCCAGGTACCATCAATTAAATTTAAAAATATTTTGAACATTAACTATACATTCAACTAAAACAACTACAAAAAAATATTTGGTTTTAGCTTCTTCCCTTCAAACACTCTGATTCCAAACCCGGTAGAGTGTCCGGCATGTTCACCATTTCTTTTCTCATTCTATAAAACAGTTTTAAACATTAATATACATACAAATATTTTATTGAAAATAAATTCTACATCCCTTAAACCTTTCTTCCTTACCCTCCCTCTCCCCAGTCGCAGGCCCCGGATGTCCACCATCGCTTTTCTCATTCTATAAAACAGTTTTAAACATTTATATATATATATGCATATATTTTATTGAAACAGAAAAAAAGAAGTTTTTTCTTCCTCACTTCAACACTTTTCCCTTCCCTCCCCCTTCCCTTCCCCAGTCGCGAGTCCCGGATATCCATCATCTCTTTTTCTCATTCCATAAAACAATTTTAAACATTAATATATATACATATATTTTATCAATATATTTTTTTTCTTTTCCTATCTTCAACTCTTCCCCCCCCCTCACCCTTCCCCTCCGTAGTCGCGGGTCCTGGATGTCCACCATTTCTTTTCTCATTCCATTAAACAGTTTTAAACATTAATATACATACATATATTTTATTGAAACAGAAAAAAGAATTTTTTTTCTTCCTCCCTTTAACCTTTTCCCCTCCCCTCCCCCAGCCCCTCCCCAGTCGTGGGTCCTGGATGTCCACCATCGCTTTTCTCATTCTATAAAACAGTTTTAAACATTAAAAGTCCTTCCGGCCTGTACCGGGAGGAAAAGGTAGCTTTCCTATACCTTCGTTTTAAAATTTTAGCTAATGTTACACGAAAACAGCAAGTTAAAATGCAAAGAAACGTTTACAAAAGATTCATTAATACTGAATTTGAATAAGAAATTCGACAAATTATTGAGCAATAGCCAAATTGGCTTCATTTATGAAGACTTATTTTGGTCGCTAAATTTGGCGATATTTCGCCAAAATGTCGCCAATTTTGGCGAGAATTTGGCGCTAACGGATATGAATATATAGTTTTATTCGTATGATTGGGAAAATTATTACAACAATGAAAGAAAATAATTTGCGAGTAATCGCGTTAATGTGCTGTTTTGTTTCAAAATGTCAGCCACCCTAGAATTTCAAACTGCTCTATCTCAGCCATTTTTTAAGATAGAGGTAAACCAAAAAATGCTCTGGAATCCTTGTATCAAGGCTTAACACGTAATTAAAAAATAAATTTGAATTTTTAACTTTTTTGTATATTTATTTTAGTTTTAAATTTTTAAATGGCCGCCATCTTGAAATAAAATGGCGGACCAAGCTGGCCAACGAACTCGGTCGAGACATTAGTGACCTTAATACACACAATTAGTTTCATCAAAATCGTTTTATAAATACGGGCGTTATCGTATGACATAGGTCAGATATATATATATATATATATATATGGAGATATATATATATATATATATATATATAAATCAACATTTGAACGGAGGGTGGTTTTGGGGTCTGGGGGTCATGATCGGTGAAAATATATCGAAATTTTCCGGAATTGCTTTCCTCCGAACGACTGCAATAGGTAGCTTTATACTTTTTTGTATTGAAAGCTACCTAATATATGTACATATGCTTAATTGAAACAGAAAAAAATATTTTTTTCTCCCCCCCCCTTCAAACCTTTCCCCTCCCCTCCCCCTCCCGAATCGCGGGTCCCGAATGTCCACCATCGCTTTTCTCATTCTATAAATTAGTTTTAAACATTAATATATATACATATATTTTACTGAAACAGAAAAACTAATTTTTTTTCTCTTCTTCCCTTTAGCCCTTTCCCCTCCCCCCCCACACCTTCCCCAGTCACGGGTCCCGGATGTCCACCATCACTTTTCTTAATCTACAATACTTAAAGAAAAAAATGAGACCACTCACAATACTTAATCGTCAAATTGCACACGGGATGTAATTACGAAACCCACTAAATACCCGAAACCTAAGTAAATATTAACAAAATACATAACGGTAATAATAAACGAAGTATATTGAAAAAAAACAATGTCCTCTTTAATTTAGGTTTAATTGTTATAAATTGTAAAATAGATTTTATAACAAAAAGAAAAAAAGCTCTACAACATCTTGGTTCAAATACAGCGAACTAAGAAAGGTTATGCAATTGTGAACGGCTGCTTACTAACCTAACAACTTTTTGTCCAGTTCTACCCTAGTTCTGGCTACTTCATCTAAAATAACATTGTCAGGTCCCTGGCACATATAGGCTTAAAAACTATTGTTAGGGAACTATTGTGATTATTATCTTATTATTATCTTATTGTGTGTGTATCTTTTGTGTACTGTGAGGCTTTTCAGTACTGGAATCTTAATCCGGAGGGTAGCGAGTTGAATACAATGGGAGAAGTATGTCCTTTGTGATGTGGTCTTTAATAGATAAAAAAGAGATTGCACCCATTATTTAGGAAGACAGACCCTTGGAAACAGACCAGGAGCCCCGTAGACAGAAAGGTGCTCTGGAGAATGACCAGAGAGGAAGTTAGTTCGAACGCAGGACTGGAGCGTGTAGGTTGGTTGTTCAGAGAGCAGCTCTGGGCACGTGTGTGGAACGAGATCTGTCGAAAGGAAGAGATATAGCTAGCGTGTGTGAGATTAGGGGCCGTCCATAAATGATGTCACGCTTGGAGGGGGGAGAGGGGGTTCATGAAATTGTGACAGTTTGTGACAAGGGGGTGAGAGGGGGTAAGAAGAAGTGTGACATCACACATTTTGATTTAAATAAAATTTAAAATCAGCAGATTAAATTTTGAAGTTATTTTGAAATTACCAGAATTTGAGGGTATTTTTTAATCGGGGCTAAAACAAATTTCATGTGATTTGTTTTTACTTATATTCCTTTCTTTAAAAAAATTGCTCCTTTATATTAATATTTTATTACTATTGTATATTAATTATATTTTTTGTTGTAAACCTTAATCTTATTTCATACAAAATAAGTGCACGAATAATTTTTATTGTTATGCTCACAAATGTCATTAAAACAGATAAAGTTTTAAAATAAAATTTGAAATATGATCTATAACGTAGTGCTTTGTTTCTGAACTGCAAGTATATGTTTATGTAATATAGTGTGACATGTGACAAGAGGGGGGGGGGGGTATGGTGAAGTGTGACACTTTGTGACAAAGGGGGGGAGGGAGGTCAAAAATATTGAAAAAAAGTGTGACATTTATGGACAGCCCCTTAATAGAAATCTCGATTCTGAGTGAATGAACGTAGCCTAACGGTACACAGAGGATAGTTTTCTGTAATTATTTTGATTTAATATTAAACCGGATAATTTACATCCGAGTTTAAGTGTAAATATTGTTAATAAAGGGTTAGTTTAAGTATAATTGAAAGAGTTAGGTTTTTCTTGAATATACATCACGTATCGTGTCCGATATCACGTATTCATATCGGTGGTGGCAGCATATCAAAAGACCGGATTATATTTCGAAGTCGTGTGGACGGAGAAGTGGAATCCGACAAACATCTTTATCCAAGTTATAAAATAAGTCTCTTTCTACATTCCTGAAAAGAAGATTAGACATAAGGTCTTGGCTTAAAATAGATCTAGGTTGATTCTAACTATTTTAAGTTTCGAAAACACCCTTTCATAGGTGACTTGTGTACAAGGTATAGTTAGTACAAACTTGAAAGCGACATACAGGTTAGTAAACATTGCAGATTGTGAGAGTTCAAAAACAACAGAAAAGGTGCATAATAAACACCGAAAACATTGTTTGTTGTCACAGTAGTAATCCTAAAAATTTTCGTCTTCTTCAAATTCGGATTCTACATCGTCATATTCGCAGATTTCTTTTGCTCGATTCAGATTTTCTTGTTTTCTTTCAATTTTAGTTTCCTCAGCCATTGTAAAACTTTCATACTGATCTGCAAACTGTTTCAGCTCTATCAATAACTGACTTCTTTCAATCTTACAAAGTTTAGAAATGCTACAAAGGACTTCCGTAGGAAAATTATCAAGCATTACGATTTCATTAAATTTCTTTGTGTCTGACCATGAACAATCTTTTAAAATTTCTTTGTTCAGACTAAATATTTCTTCGATACTTGTCCTGGCACAATTTAAAACACTGAAAAAGACCAATTTATAGTGTGAGTTTTTGAGATTCCTGGAGTTTCGTCCATTAATTTTTCCCCAGGCATTGTATTTTTCTTTGAAGTTCTTTTTTCCTTGAAATCTAATTCTACTTCTACATCAATACTATTATCTTCTAATTAGCTATTAACTGTACTTGCATAATATTTTGTTTTTGAATTCAGAGCCTAAAAGTGTTTATCACTCCTTTTATAACTTACTTGTTGAAGCAGCTTCTCTATCAAGTTCCAGGCTAATGGTTTTTTAGTCAATGGTTTTACTTTGTAAATATTTGTAAATAGGAGATGTAACAAGAAGTAAATCTAGTAAAACAATAGACATAAATAGATTTTCAAATTTGGACCATTGACCGATAAAATTTCTTGCCATGAATTTAGATTTGCAGTCAAATTTTCCATTTGATTTTTCTTTTAAAGCGGTAATAAAATAGAAAAGTTCCCTGTGTTTACACTTTCCTTACTTCTTAAAAATCCCTCATCGATAATCGAAGAAAGAGCTTTATGTTTCCTGCATCATCTTGTGGCTCTTATTTTTTGCATCTGTACAGTTGCAATATGTTTTTCTTTTTGTTTCGCTCTCCCATATGATCATTTTTTTGTAAATCGAGCTTAGAAAAACAGCCGATTCTTCCACAAATACTACCAAGTTTTCTGCTTGGAGCAACGTTACTGTTAAATCAGCTACTACTAAGTTTAGTACGTGTTCCATATAGTGAGTGTAAATAAGATCTTCGTTTTCTTTTTTGAACAGAGCTTGTAGACCGTAACAGCCTTTCATATTGTTAGCTCCGTCAAACGAACAAGTAATAATATTTGATGTTACACTGTCACACTTGTCTAATTTTGATATTATAGACTCTCACAAAGCCAATCCACGTAAATCATCGACTACTGTTATTTTTAAAAGTCTTTCATATACATTTTCTTGAAGGACAAAGTGGACGGAAATTGCCAACTGGTCCATAGCTAGATCTTGAGCACTAGTTACCATCACGCTGATATATGCTACCATGAAGGTCTTTCAAAATAATATTACGGCACATCGAACCAATTACTTTAAGTAGCTTGTTAACAAAAATGTCAGTCTTTTAGTTAACTTTCCTGTGGCTTTTCTTTTGTTCCTTATTTTCAGTCTGTGCTTTTGCTGTCGTTAACACACTTTCTGACATGAATTTGTAAAATCACATCCAAATTTACAACCAACACGGACAGTTAAAAAAAATAACTATGATTATCTGCAAAGTCAAGCGTATAAGCTCTTCTACTGTATCCCTTCTGTACACAATGCCTTGTTTTCCAATAAAGAAAACTATATCAATCTAACGTTGAACAACCAATCTTCTGGTATACATGAGACTCCGTTTTATCAGGTTTTACTGTATATATTAAGTTAGCAAAATGTATTTTTTTAAACTCATACAATATTTCAAATGGCACATCAATATGTACACAATTTTACTAGCTTGAAAGATCAATTTTTCATCCCCCTTTCACTTCATTTTTCAAGTTCAGTACAATAAGCAATAAAGTTTTGAAAGAATTTTTTAGTACTGTTATTTAAATTAACTAGCTGGTTTGCGCTCGCTTACGGGCCTCTAATTACACCGGGGCCTAGAATTCACACGAACCTCGTAAAAAACTGCCCTAATACTTCGCTAACATCAGGCAGCGCTGCAAAGCAAATTTTTAAGCGACATTTAAAAAACCCCACAAAATACGTATTTTACAACATAGTAAATTTCGAGTACTTTGGACAATCTAGGTCATTTCGATCTTTTTAACTGCCCTGCTATATCAGAGTAAACATTTCATTATTCAAATTCCGATTTCACAATTGTATAAAACTGTAATAAATTTCGATAATTACAAAACCATCTTTTATTTTATTTCATAACTAAATTGCAACTATTAATTGCATTAATATGACTGATCTTTTTTTTTTTAATTACAAAGTTACTATGTAAGAATTCAAAATTTAATCTGCATCGATATAACTATTACATGCTGTACCACAGTATTGCATAATATTCCTTAGATTTTATTTATATTTGAAATGAAATATTCATTTTATTTAGAATGCAAGCAAAATTTATAAAATGCAGAACAAAGTGCAATTTCAACAGAAAGTTTGTTTATGTGAACTGTCGATAGCTGGCGCCAAAATAATAATTATATAACTTAAATTTTCAGATGTGTATCTCAAATTACATCCTGATTTTTTTTAAACTTGCCTAAAGAAACCTGTAATAAATTTTGATAATTAAAAATAATCTTTTATTACATAAGTAAATTGCAACTATTAATTGCATTAATATGACTGTTGTTTTTTTAATTCTCGTATTAAATTACAAATTTATTTTCACTACAGAGTTTCTGGTATGTTAAAATACAAATTTTATTTGCATTGATATAATTTATTTATGTACTGCACAGCGTTGTATATTCCTTACATTCTGATCACATTTTATAAGAAATATTAATTTTATTTTCAATGTCTTCAGAATTCATAACATGCATAACAAAGTACCACTTTCAAAAGAAAATTTCTTTGTTTATATTAATTACCGACAGATGACTACAAAGTAATATTTAGAAACGCGTAATTGATGTATGGAAGCTCCAAAATCCGTTGTCTTGATTGATCTAGTCCTGAGATAAGGGACAGTCAACCAAATTTCTCCTGAAGTTATCTCACTCAAGTATACATTTTTTAACGATATCTCTAAAGGTCAATTTTATGAGTTTTATTCGAAAATTTAATTTTGTATAAAAATGGCCGCCAGGCATATGAAAGCGAAGAGTTAGTGACAATCACGTAAGTTGGACTTTTATTATAATGATTTTACGAGCAAAAACAAAACATAGCAAGATATAGAAACACGGGCTTCGCGACTCAAAACACTGAGTATTTGGAAAGTACTTATGTGTTAATAAACAAATTCGACTTACCTTACCTATATTTCATCTATCATTATTGTCCCTCAAAGGCTGACTTTGAGACTGAGAAGTAGATCTAGTTAACCAAGTATTGAAACATTTTTTCAACGCCTAAAGCTTTTCTCTTCTTTTATTCCTGTTCGTAGTACTATTTTGGTACACTTTGGTACACACAACTGTGACACTGCGCTACAACAATACTACATTTTTGGGACCCCTTCGGGGCCCCCTTGGGCCGGGGGCCCTCGGCAATCGCCGACCAGCCGACCTGACCAGTCCGGGCCTGCTCACACTGCGTCTCTGCTCTGCACATTATCGAAGTCACTTTCATTCGTAAGTACATATAATTAATTAGCATGTATTGTTATTCCGATAGAAAGCAATCGAACAGTTTTCCCGCTTTTTTGTATAAGAGCATCGTATCATACAGATAACGGTGTGCTTTACGGTGTTTTTATTTAACCTGATATTTAGGGGCAGGAGAATCAGGAAAGATTGTTTTGAGGAAGGAATCTATTATAATTTAAGGTGTAGACCTTTTGTGGGAAATAAAAAAAGTTGTTCGATTCTTTGATACATAAATTGTAATGTCTGCAAATATCATGCATTTATTAATAAAACTCACTTCGTTAATGTGTCCATCAGATTTGTTTGTTGGGAGAGAAAACTATAACAATCTTTTAAGGAAGTATATTTTTATTTTATACCAAACTTCTCTTTTAAGACGATTGAATGTAAATTTCCAAAAAAATAATTATGTTCTTGGGATACAGTTATTTTTATGTAATAAGAGGTTTAAAAATCTTTAAAACAATTTGGAAATATAATGCATTTTTTTCTCTATTGCCCACTTTCAGTATCGGGCTCGGGATCTGATGACACAAAATGTTTCGGGCTCGGGCGGGCTCGGATTTTAAAATCGTCGGGCTCGGGCGGGCCCGGGCTCTGAAAAGTGAGCCCGAACTCATCTCTACACTATATTTCCGAAGGTGACAGGTCACTTGCGATTTTAGACGTTTTGTTAACTATCTAGAAAAATACATGAGGAATTAGCCTGGAACTGCAGGTGTGTAAACAGTATAGTATAGGTTATATATTTCAGCGAAGATTTTTTCCCGAAACCTCATAGAGGACCTGTCAACAAATTGAAAAAGAACGAATATATTTTGGATTACCCTGTAAAAACTAATGTAGCAAAAGCGTTCAAACTCGAGATTATTAATAAGTGGCTTATTGTAATATACTGTGTTCATTTGTATGAGGATAGCATGTATACTCGAAGAGAAATTAAGGTTTTTATAAAAACAGTCCCAAATTTCGCCAAGTTTTTTGCTCATAATTTTCAGAGTTATTAATATAAAAAAAAGTTATTTTGAAAAAATAAGTCAAACAACATTGTACCCAATACTTTGCAATCGGAATTAAAAAATAATAAAAATTGGATGAAAAATGAGCAGGTTTACTAAAAAATGTTTCACTGCGCTTGCGCAAATGCAATCAAGATATAATGTGCATAATGTATTAGCTAAGAATATAGAGCAACTTTTGTGAAAGTCTCAAAATCATAGCTTGAAAATTCTGAAAATTATCGTCGATATAATAAGCTCGAAATCCGTTGTTCCCAAAAGGAAGCAAAAATATGAGGGGTTGTATCCAAGTATAGTAGTACGTGCAATATTGTGTACGCTATCTTGGCACTAATCAACAGATATTTGATACAACCCCTCATCTTTTTGCTTCTTTTTGGGAACAACGGATTTCGAGCTTATTCCAAGATATAATTGATAATTTATAATGGTTTAAAAGTATTCAGTGTTGGCCTGAACTAAGAGATAGTGTTTGCAAAGCTTTTATTTAAATAGGTCGTTTTCGGTTTGGAATAAATAAATAAATAATTAAACACTTCATTAGAATGCATTTTAATACACTTCAATCGTATGTTATCAGCAATTAAACACTTTTGATAATTCAATTGGTATTTTTATCTAAAGTAACAGATAAAACTATTATAATATATATTTAAGAATTTTTATGTAATCACAGATGTGATTGCATTAACATTCAATGTAATCACAAAATTTGGAAATATTTTATGTGATTTTCAAGTGTTTTTACTTTATAAAAATATCCGTAGTTGCCTCTTACACAAAGGTACCTCTAAGTATATATATATCTATCGAAGGATTCGTCCAAAAATATATATTTACACACCCTTACACAAAGTAGTCGAACTGTATAACATGCTTTCTTTGAATTCAATAAAAAGAATGTATAGTAAAAAATTATTTAATGAAAAGGTTTTTTTAAATGTTAAGATAAGCTGCATAATCAAATATATTTCTTCTATAATTAATTCAAGCATTTTCAATACAAATCTATCGAAAATCTGAAAGTTTTATGACCTAAATTGTTAAGATATTAACATTACGCAAATAAAATTAATTAATTTAAAAAAAATCAAATATTTACATTATTTTTATAACCTAAATAAAAAAATAAATACCATTACTGCTCAAGATTATGCATTTTTTTTTTAAATATACTTTTATTTGATTGTTGGTGAAACATATGAGAAAAAGTTCACTATGAGAAAAAAAAAAACGTTTGCTTTTGAAGCTCTTTTGTGCATTTTTAATATGGCTGTTGTTTTATTAGTTTTTTTTCTAATACTATATCCTTTAGTAGTGTAAGCCCTTAAGGTTTCTCCTGGTTTGGTTTATTTTAGAATAAGAGGCAACATTGTAACTTCGTGCAAACTTTTTTTAAATATTTTTTTTTAAGACTTGCACTCCCTAACATTATTTGTATAACGAAAAAGAAAAAAAAACAGCCTAAGGAAGCAGAAAAAATCAATAATGATGTTTCCTTAACATTTAATCGTCATTTTTTTTTCAAGATGATAAAACGGAAGAGAAAATATCCGATAATAAATGAAATATAAAACATAAGAATATTAATTTTAAATTCGCGCAATATTTGTTTATAATTGATTAAAAAAAATTACAAAGTTTTCTGAAATGATAGAAACAAGACTAAGCTATGCAATAAATAAAAAACAAAAACAAATGTATCTTAATGTAGAAAAATATAATCACAAACGAAAATATACAATAACTATTTCAGAGTTACTCACGATTCCGAAACCCATTCTTTTGGAACCCCAGAAAGTAATATATTTTCGAGATTTAAAGAAGCATTGGACTTTTTTTTGCTGCCACTGACTTTTGGAACTATTCCCGAGTAGTTTTTATAGTGAATTAAACCCGCAATATACTTTTTTAGGATGTTATCATATCTCAAGTAAACAATTTCATGTTCAACAAACATGTTCTACAGACAAACCTGATACACCCAGAGAAAGGAATTGATTAAAACAACAAAACATGTTTTGTTGAGTACATTTTGGTTTTTCAAGCAAAATTTTTAGTTGAAGTAAAAAGTTGGTTTTGTTGCATTGACAAAAAAATATTGTTAACACTCTTACAAAATTTTAACAAAATTTCATCAATTTTACTTGAAATAACAAAATCTGTTTTTTAAATTTTACTATAATTTTGTAATTTGTAATTCCAGCAAAATTTTTTGCTTTTACAAAATTTAAATTGTTGTATAGTAGCCATAACTCTCTCACGTAACTTTGTTTATTTGACTTATATAGCTGTATAATTAAGGATTAACATAATTTTTGGATAATTAAAACTTTTTTAATTGGGACGGACCAACGTAGTTTTAAAAATCCCCCTTTCCCATTTATTACTTTCTTCTATCTTTACAAGAAGAAAGTATTGGAGTCGTGAAAATTTCAACTTCTGGTTTTCGACGGATTTTAGAAGGTCCTGAACACGATTTGACTGTTTTTATAAAATGACTGTCTATGACTCTGTCTGTCTGTATGTGACAAAAATTTTGAGGGCGCTCTATTTCAAGAACTAATGCACGAAATTTAATAAAATTTTATATTCAGTTACTTCCTGATATAAATTGGTGCTGATCCGCTTTTGACGTAAATCGCACAACAGGTAGCGCTGTTATGTTGCAATTTTCGCGAGTTCTGCAATAGATTTGCGATTTCTCAAGAACTAATGCATTGATTTACATCAAAATACAGATTGCGTTAGACCATGACATCAATAGAAGCTGATTATGTTTTGGTGTAAATAGCCAAACAACTTCAACCAAAATAGCCATAAATAGCCAAACAACTGCTGTGTTATTTTTTTCATGATTTTCACTATAACTAAATCTCAAGAACCAATGCACGGATTAATTTTTAAATCATTTTCAGCAGTGATTTACGCCTGTAATTCTTAAATAATAACCAGTGAATTTTTATTCTGCTTTTTTTTTTCAAGCGTAAACCGACAGAGTGAAAAATGTCCCAAGCCGGGAATCGTACCAGGGTGCTCGGAATAGCGCTCTGAGGCCCCAGCATACGGCAACACAGTTAATTTTTCATTAATTTTCTGCTGTGAATTACGCCTGTAATCCTTGAATAATAACCAGTGAATTTTTATCCTGCTTTTTACAGGAGTAATTCACGGCTGAAAAGAATTAAAAATTAACTATAGGTTGCCGTATGCTGGTCTTTGTATTTTCGTGTCATGTTTGCCGCAGAAATTTGCATGCTCATGCAGGGCCTGTTCACCGAATAGTCCCGAGAAGCCCGTGCTTACCCAAAGAAATACAAATGTGCCCCCAAATTTACTTTTCAGAACAACTTTTTACAAAAAAAAAAAAAAAAAAAAAAAAAAATCCATCAGGTAAAAAATGCATTTTATCCTTACGAAAATTTTATCTAAGAAGCTCGCTCTTTCGAAATTGTTGTTTACTCGAAATTTTGATGGTAAAATTTCAAATTGTTGCAGTATACCGAAAATGGATTTAGTAAATAACAAAGCAATTGGTAGAGGGGGGGGGGGGGGGCTCCAGAGTAACGTCGGGCTTCCCTACTGGGACTTACTTCGAGGGGAAGAAATATTGCGGAATCCCATGTTATTCTATGGGAAAAACTTCTGCGTTTTGTTCATTCAAATTTAAAAATTTCGACTTTTTTTTTTTTTTTTTTTTTTTTTTTTTTTTTTTTTAGCATATAAATCCGAAAGCTCGCTACAGAACCATAAGTTTAAAATATTTTTAAAACAGTTCTGAGTATTTTAAAATTTATGTTAAAGTTAAAAAAAATTCCGAAAAGTATAAAGAGTTGACTTTACTCGTTTGTAACTCAGGATTAAAAAAAGATATAAAAATTTTGAGCTTATACTGAAAAATGTTTTTTTGTTTTCTTTCATGTAATTAGGCAAATTTTTAAATTTACTCTAATCAAAACGCTGTAATTTGACAATTAAAAATTAACTATCACCACAAAACTCTCTAGATCTGTCAAGTCTAATTGATTGCTTAGCTCTCCCTAAAAGAGGGGTCATGTTGGAGGGTCAGGGTTTGCCATAATTGGGGAGACCCGCGATTTTTGTATAAAAGAAAACTTTGAGCTTTAGTGAAAGAATATAAATATCTTTGCTCCAGTCTTGGGTCTTAGCAAAGTAGTTTGAATTTGAAAAGACGATAGACGAAGTGACCATGCATGACTGTTTTTAAATCCAAACTGGTTACTTTATGAAATATTTTTTTATTCCGTTTTGTTCGGAAATGCCTGAAATTGGCAGGTGTTCTTATTTAGAAATTTTGTAATAGAAAGATGTTTTAAATTTTTTGATAAATGTAGAAGATACTTCAGGAAATGTCAAATTTTGCGTTTTGAACCGAATTTCCGACACAACAGCACGAGAAAAGACAAAACGCGTCGTCACGTGAGATGAATCGCTTATAACTTGATAAATAATTTATTTATAAAAGAAAAATGGAAAACTCACTTCGATTTCAAATCGCTTCAACTGTCAGGCATGCCAATTTTATGTTTCTGAGTCTAAAAATGAGTCAAAAAATATGCCAGAAAGTTTCGTTTTTTTAAGCAGGTCATTTGAGAATCACCTAATTAAAATTTTTATTCATCTGACCCTTTGATGGGGGGATATCTAGGATTCTATCAGATTGTTTAAAAAGTAAATTTGATGGTATGGTAAATTTTTGTGAATTTTGTAGAATAAAAAAATTCTTAGTTAAACTTTTGATCCCCGAGTCACAATAAGGGTAGAAGGGTATTAGGGGGGGGGGGGGGGGCTACCATATCTCAAGGTCTATCAGAACTTTTAAAAAGGAATTTTCGAGTTGATAAATTTTTGAGAATAGGCGCGGATAAAATGATTTTTAATTAAAATTTTGATTTTGGAAGGGGGAGGGGGACTATATTTCGAGATTTGTCTGGTTTTTTTAAAATTAAATTTGGCGAAATAATAAAATTTTAAGCATAGGCGCGGATAAAAGGATTCTTAATTAAAATTTTGATCTTTATGGAGAATGGGGGGGGGGAGAGGAAGCCCACATCTCAAGATATGTTAGACCATTTGAAATTAAGTTTTCGTGATGGTAAATGTTTAAGCATAGGCGTTGATAAAACGATTCTTAATTATTAAAATTTTGATTTCTGTCTCCTCCCAGGGATGTGATAAATAGCTGGAGGTGGGGGGCAAAAACTGTATCTCGAGATCTGCAAAAACGTATCTCACGTCCTATCGGATGCTTTAAAATTACATTTTGTGGAATAGTACATTTTTGAGCATAGGTGCAGACAGAATGATTATTACTTAAAAATTATCCCTGTGTCTTCCCAGCGGGGAAGGGAGTACCAAAAATGACAAATTTCAAAATATTTCCTTATTGGTTATCTTTAAGCAATTTTAAAGACATGTAGGGATGTAAAATTTCTAGAAATTTTGAAATGGTTGAAAAAAGTCAGTTTTTCTCTTTTTTCAAAAAAAAAAAAAAGTATTTTCCAATGTTTTAAAACTTTTTACTTCAGGGCTAAAATTTCGGAAGGATTATTGTGTGGCCGAATTATTTAACCGCCGCAGAATTCTTGGAGTATTGTATAATAATAGCACAGAGTTTTTGTATAATAGCAAAAAATTAGATTTTTGAAAATGTTTCTATATAATTTATTTAAGTATATTTCCAAAGATACCAATAACAGAGGTTCCCTTTCGCTATTACTATTTTTAAAAAACAAATTGATTGCTCGACACGTTCGGGCAGGGCTGAAACCAGCTGGAAGCAAGAGGGGCATGTGCCCCGGGCGCCAGTGTAGATCGGGGCGCCAAAACAAGATTAAATTCGCCTTTCGGTACAAAAAATAAATAATGAGATTTGACCAAAAATAAATAAATAAATAAAAATAAATAAATAAATAAATAAAGTCATGCAATCGGACAACCAAAGTAAAAATGTATTCGTTGATTTTATTTGCTCTAATGGGCCGGATTTCAGGAAAATTAAAATTATTAAAAATAGTGTTACTGTTAAAAAGAAAAAAGCTTGAAATTTTTTTTTGTTAGAATAAATAATGTAAGGTTAAATTTTATAGGAATTATTTTTGTAGATGTATTATAGGTTCATTTAGCAGTTCCTTATTAGCGGCAAAGTCCTGTTTCTTTCACTGTGGATATCTCTGTCGATGTAAAAAAAAAAAAAAAAAATGACAGTCTACTTTTGTACGCCAGCCAAAACCCAGTGACAATTTTTAGAAATCTATAGCGATTGTGACCACAAACGGCGCTTTTCTCGCACTTTCGTCCCTTCTAAATACAGTACAATTTCAATTCTTGCATCATCAATTAGAAAAATGTTAACTTTCGAATGATTAATTACTTGAAAACTTCCGCTTAATTTAATGACTTTTTAAATAATTTTCAGGCATTAATTATTTTTCAAATCTATCTCAACAATGGCCATCCATTTGCTTCAATAATGTTAAATAGCCCCTGGGAAATTTGCAACAGTTGGAAATTGATTTCCCTAACCAACATAAAAAGTGAATAAAAATAATTTAAAGAAAACACTGATAAATCATAAGATCAGATTATCCATAAGATAACTAAACTAAAATCTGCGCTAAACTCAAATCTGTCAAAAAAAAAAAAAAAAAAAAAAAAAAAAAAAGAAGAAGAAAGAAAAAACGATTTTCCGTTTATGATGAATATAAAATTAATATTATGTTGAATTCTTTGATGTATGTGTTGCCTCAGAATATGCTAGGAATTCTATTATGTATATTTTTTTAAAGATCCAATGGGCATTTCACTGTATAAGAGGGAAAAAATCCCCGATTGTGGAAAAGGGGTAATCATCCTGATTATGAAAAGGAATCGAAGAAACCACACAAATAAATTACACTTGAAAACATTAAAAATCTGCCTCATCTGCAGATTGTATATTATTATTCTAAAAAAGTCTCCATCTTTACGTAAAAATTGATTAGCTTAAAACAATGATTGCGTTTTAGAAGATATGGATTTGAAATGAACAATGATTAAAGAGGAATTTTAAAACTTTTTATTTAAACATTTCAAAACTTTTTTTTGCATCGAATTTCGACGGTGCCTTTGGGCAGATGCAATGCACATGCGCATATGAGCTCACTCGGTTGCATACTCACAGGCGAAGAGATGTGTGATTTATTTACTATGTTCTTTTATTTACTGAATATGATATGGACTTAGAAATGTACTATTTGTATGACACTTCATGGCTCCATGAAAATTTCTTTCTTGCAGTGGTGAATATGGTGGTAATGTCGAACTGATTTGCATTACATAGTTATTTAGATATTGTTTGTTTGGAGTTTGCATTGAAAATAGTACTGTATTATTTCACTGGGGAAAAAAAACTTTTTAAAATAAAAATTTTGAAATACTGTTTCATATTCTCCCCCTCTTAAATAATAAAAAAGCTTGTTTAACTGATATTGTAATGTAATTTTTTCCGTCACGTTTTGACGGGTTTCATCTAGTATGTCATAAAGTAGCCAGTTTGAATTTCAGAACAGCCTTAATTATCATTTATTATTTGTAATGACTTACACATTACAAAATATTAGCAAGCAATTCATAATTTTGTAGAACTAATCATAGTGTTTTAATATAACCCCCAAAAGATGATCCACCAAGCTACTTTTTTATATTATAATAAAAAATCAACACGTCATAACCATTTTCAACTTTTCTAAATAAATACTCAATGAAAGACTGAAAAAATTATTTCTTGTAGTGCATGTCTTTTTTAGTGACCGTTTATGACTGGATAGTTTTCGCAGGACGCAGTAAGAAAAGAGTCGGGTTACACCCCCCCCCCCCCCCATTCACACGACAATCTTATATAGTAATTACAAACTGTCATAGGATGCTTCTATCCTACCATGGAAATTCTTTGTATTCGGCATGGGGTGTAAAGGGGAAAGTGGACACGGAAATTTTTGCATATATTTTGCTTCATAGTTTTCATAGTTTTGCTTCATAGAAATTTTGCTTCATAGTTTTCATACTTTTGCTTCATAGAAATTTTGCTTCATAGTTTTCATAGTTTTGCTTCATAGAAATTTTGCTCCATAGTTTTTCTTTAAAGAAAGAAGAAATATTTGCATAGGATCTAGTTCTAGCAGCTGAAAATAAAGGCATATAGATAGATATATAGAAAGGTAGTATATAGATAATTACGAATGAAGTCCATTTCTTACAAAGTGTCAAAGTACCAAATAATGGAATGGCTAATCTAAAAAATTCCCGTATAAGTTTTTCTTTTTATTTATTTCTTTTTATTTATTTATTTATATATTTACTAGCTGACCCTCCCGGCGTTGCCCGAGCCCTTGTAATAAACTTAAATCTCTTAAAAAACGGAACTCTGGACACGGTCTACGATGGCTTCGGAACCGTATACCCGGCATGCTCATACGCTCTAGAAAATCTTTTATTTCCCCCTACCACCGCCAGGGTAGCATTCTGTTCTAAACAAACCTCTTTCCGAACGAACTTCTGAGACAGGTCCCCGCTGCCTACGTTACTGTATAGTAGGCGCACTACAAAATTGAGCTGGTTTCGAGAAGATTGGAACATTATTAGCCCAGTTATTGCAATAAGGCACAGTTAGAGAAAATAACCTTGAGTGAGATATCCGAGGGGAGGGGATGTTCGAGTGTCCTTCAGAAAATGACTAATTAGGAGGCTCACTATGCATGCATAAAAATTCGTTCGTTTTGTTAAGCTAGGAACTTAATTACAAAATTGGCTTAAACTCTTATTTGTAAATAGTGGTAACCGCTACTCATAAATCTACCCTATATATATAAAATCCTAATGAAACGAATTTGTGAAACGATTTTATGAAACGAATTTATGAAACGATTTTATGAAACGACTGATTAAACGACTGATTATGTCTACCCTACATATATAAAATCCTAATGAAACGAATTTGTGAAACGATTTTATGAAACGAATTTATGAAACGATTTTATGAAACGACTGATTAAACGACTGATTATGTTTCAAGGCTATTTTTAATAAAATATTAAACGCTTGATAGTGAAATTAATACCAATTGTTCATAAAAATCCGCGGATGTCAAAACTGGTAATAGAATTTTGAAATTGGAATTAGTTTTCGAGATATTAATTTTTTTCTAATTTTAATGACATTTCTGTAATGATGGCAACTAATTACTCAGTTTTTTTGTGACAAAAAAGGGAAAAAATTGAAAAGGATCCCGATAGGGATTATTGATTTCTTTTTATTCGTCATTTTCAAATTGAAATTGAATTTATCTTTGATTTCAATCGATGATGAAGACAAGATTGTGATTAAATTATGTTTTTCAGGAAAATTTGAAAAAAAAAAATCACATTTCTATCGTCAGGATTCAATCGTCTGTCAGCATTTAATTTAATTTATAAACTGAAAATATTTTGAATAAATTCGTCCAAATGACGTTATTTAGGTAAACGCAAAAGAAAGGGAGGAAAAGGAATTAATAGTAATTATTATTTATTGATGATATCATTTTGTTATTTTTTTGTAAAATTTAACTAAACGAATTTATAAAATCATTAATTCGGATATTTGAAACTAATATATAAAATAATATTTGCCCAACTGAACGGAAGAATAAAATATCCTGCTGGGTTTTCTATCCTGCTTGGTTTTTTCCGCCTAGCTTTTTAAAAAAGCGTCAAGACCCCTATAATAGAAAAGCACCAAAAGTTCACTGGGGTTATTTTCATAACTTTTGGCAACAAATCTATGTATATTAACGAATCTATCCCTTTTTGAAGCTCGAATTACGCCAAACCTAAAAGCAAAGGATCCTATAATGGAAAAGTACCCGATTTTCTTATGGACAATATTCAAGTGACAGAACATGGTGTAAAATTACCGCTGATAGCAAATTTGTTTAAATATCTCATCAATTGATGCCGAATAAATGCAGGCACATGCATGCACAAAATATTTAATTAATTTTGTATGATAAATAATTATTAGAAAATTCGTATATACATATTAATTAAAAAAAATAATTTACATATTTAAAATAACATGAAAATATGCATGATGGTGCACTAAAATAGAGAGAAAATTAAAACCTGTTACTGAAAATGTCTATAACATAGTACTTTTCAATACCGTGGTTCTTAATGTTATTCACAAGCAGATGGAATTTTTCTCATCCTTAAACGCAAAGGAAGAATAGAATAGAGATTGTTGTTATAAAAGTCCGAGAGGTAGTCACAATTTAAACCTAACCATTTTATACAAGCTGGTTTTCAAGTAGTAATTGATTTTACTTATCAATCCCGAAAACAGTCGCCAGTTGTCGCAACAGCTGTGTATGAGGCCATGATAATCGAAAAGTGTCCCATTAAAATGTTAAAAGCATGGCAACCCAATTATATTTTTACCAATATTTTTAAAATAAAGCACGCTGTCATGTTTTTAGAGGCCTCGAAGTCTGAGCGGGGGTTGGCGAGCGTAGCTCGCAGGGGGTAGGCCCCCTAGTTTAATTTAATGTTATAAAGGGTGACTATTAAGTTAAATATAATGTTTGGAATCACTTGCGTTGAAATCGGAAATATAGTTGCTGATATATAGAAACGGGGCATAGTTAGAGAAAAACCTTGAAGGAGGGGCCGGGGGGGGGAGGGTTGTTCAAGTACCCTTCAGCAAATGACTGATTAAGAGTAGCACTATGCATCTTTCGAAATTCGTTCATTTGCTTAAGCTAGGAGCTTAATTACAAATTTGGCTTACCAATTATACGGAAATAGTGGTAACCGCTACTCATAAATTTAGTTTAATGTTATAAAGAGTGACTATTAAGTTAATTATAATGTTTGGAATCACTTGCGTTGAAATCGGAAAGATAGTTGCTGAGATATGGGAACGGAGCATAGTTAGAGAAAAATCCTTGCAAGAGGGGCCGTAGGAGGGGGGGGGTGTTCAAGTGTCCTTCAGCAAATGACTAATTAGGAGGACCACTATGCATCTTTCAAAATTCGTTCGTTTGCTTAAGCTTTGAACTTAATTACAAATTTGGCTTAAACTATTATACGTAAATAGTGGTAACCGCTACTCATAATTTTAGTTTAATGTTATAAAGAGTGACAATTAAGTTAATTATAATGTTTGGAACCACTTGCGTTGAAATCGGAAAAATAGTTGCTGAAATATGGAAACGGAGCATAGTTAGAAAAAAATCCTTGCAAGAGGGGCCGTAGGGGAGATGGGGGGGGGGGGTGTTCAAGTGTCCTTCAGCAAATGACTAATTAGGAGGACCACTATCAAAATTCGTTCGTTTCTTTAAGCTTTGAATTTAATTACAAATTTGGCTTAAACTGTTATTCGTAAATAGTGGTAACCGCTAGTCATAAATTTAGTTTAATGTTATAAAGAGTGACTATTAAATTAATCATAATGTTTGAAATCACTTGCGTTGAAATCGGAAAGATAGTTGCTGAGATATGGAAACAGAGCAGAGTTAGAGAAAAAACCTTGAAGGACGGGCCGGGAGGGGGGGGGGGAGGTTGTTCAAGTGGCTTTCAGCAAATAACTAATTAGGAGGATCACAATACATCTTTAAAGATTGATTCATTTGGTTAAGCTAGGAACTTAATTTGAAATTTGGATTACACTATTATTCGGAAATTCTGGTAACAGCTTTCTAGAAATACACCTTGAAGCTTAAATGTAATTAGACCCTTGCCCCTCTTCATTCCCGCAAATATAAAAAAGAATCTGTTAAATAAAGTTTTCTGTATTAACAATCTCCATCATAATAATAAATGTCATGTTAAAAAAAACAAAAAAAAAAAACAGCAACCTAAAATCGACTAATTGTCATGAAGAAAAATGTCCCTGGAAAATATTTCAATCAGTGGGACGTATGTGTAATTTGTCATGTACAGGTGGCGCGACATTCGCATAGCTCCTCTACGCTGATAACTTCATTCCATATTGACACTATTTAGTTACAAATCCTGATTTATGCATCGCTACTCTGGTTTATTTAATTACTTCTGTGAAGAATCGATGCAACCAACCAGTGAACCAACCAACCCAAGAGAATAAAAGCGTATTTTTGATGAGAGTTCTTTGGGCATTTTAATTAATATTTCAAAAAGTAATTAAAATATTAAAATTCTGAAGTAATGTTGCACCAGGAGAGAGTTTGGACTACCTAAATCTAAATTTCCAGCCTTCTAGGTGGGCTAAATTTTCCTAGCCATCGCCAACAGACACATAGACACACAGACACACACACAGAGCGAAACTTTCTTTTATTAGTATAGATTTATTTATTGGTTCTCAAATGATTTGCTCAACAGCACGAAACTTTCTGACACATTTTTAAACGCAAAGGCATACAATTGGCAGGAATGTTTATTGAGGCGATTTGGAATCGAAATGAGTTTTCCGTTTTTTCGATAAATAAATTACTTATCGAGTTATAAGCGATTCGTGTCACGTAGCGACACGCCGGGCGTCGATAATTCGGTTCAAAACGCCGACTTTGACAGTATTTCCTGAAAGATCTTCTGTTTTTACCAAAAAGTGGAAAACGAGTTTCGATTACAAAATTTCTGAATACGAACACCTGCCATTTTCATGCGTTTCCGAGCAAAAATGAATTAAAAAATACGTCATAAATTAGCCAGTTTGGATTTGAGAACAACAGTTGGAGAAAAAATGCGGTTTTTTTTTTGTTGGTTTTTTTCCCCGTTTTATACAAAATATATAAAGTAATGCACAATTATTGCTGTCTTTTTTTTTTCGAAATTTTGCCTCCAAATGTATTTAAATGTGTGGAAGTATTCGAGATTCTGGTTAGTTTAAATAAAAGTCACAAAATATCCCTCTCCCATTCCGTGTAAGGTTATCTAGCCCATTTTATACCCATTAGACAAATTGTATGGCATTCCTCTCATCTCTTTTTTCAATGGTAGAACTATGTACAGTTGAGTTACAATTGTAAGAATTTATTCTCTCTCATCTGGTTCGAAATTTGTTATGTTCAAGTGAGAACTTCTGAATAGAGGTCTGCATGGGTCGATTTTCCTTCAGGAGGCTCGGGCCGGGCCTAGTCTTCATTCTTTCCGGGCCGGGCCCGGACTTTATTTTGAAAACTCGGGTCGGAGCTGGTCTGCACTATTTCCGCGCCGGACCGACTTGAGCCTATTTTTATTTTGCACGTTCGGACCCGGTCGGGCTTTGTGTTTACTCTTTCAGGTCTTTACTTTTTTCGGTTTGATTGGGCTAGATTTCGTACCGAACCTAAACTTCATTCTTCTTGAGGTCTGCAAAGGCCGAAATTTCCACTTACGATATTAGTCGTATGGAGATCATTATTGGCCAGACTCGATCCATGCAAAAATCAGTAAAATGTGTCCCGACGCAACAATCAAGGGCGGATCCAGCCCTCCATTTAGACGAGGAGGCATGACTCCTTTTTTTTTGGTTGGGGGGGGGGGTCACATCTCTTAATAAGCAACTTTTATATTAAAGGCTGTTGCCATATCCAAAATGGCTACATTTCCGAAACTTTTAGAAAGTCGTTTTCATTCGTAAACATAAAAATATTGTATTAAGGGGTCTTAGTACTCTTAAAATTTGAAAAAAATGAAAAAAAAAATGAATTTTCGTTCACAACTTTAACATTTAACAACAATGAAAATATTTTAGCGAGATTTGCATCGTATTAATTTTGCTAGTAGCAAATATGATGATATTATTGGAAGTTGCTGAATTTTGACCAGTGACACAGTATAAGTAGTATACTGTCAGCTTCTCTCTGAATAAAGGAATATCTAGCTCAATGTTGTTTAGAAATGAATGGTGGCAATTTCCAGTACTTCTCGTGATTCACAGAAATCAAAGTAACTATGTTGAAAATATAGTTGACAGACAAATTGTCTATCTTTATGTCTATTATCACCAGAGAAAGTGTTTTTCCATTTTGTTTAGAAACATGACCTTTGTGTAAAAACAAGAAACAGATTATTTACTAGACAGTATTCAGGAACTTGCATTTATTTGTACATCATTAATTCCTATGAAGGTCATCATTAATGGTTAATTTTCTTAATTGACACTTTTCAAATAGAGAATAAATACTGTAAAAACATTCTCTTTCATTGAAATACGATTCTATTTCTAATTATTTTGAATGAATATCTTTACTAATGAACAGTTAAAAGTAGAAATTGTGGGTATTTAAAAAAAATTTAAAGTTTTTTTAATTATTCGGCTTGGCCAAATATTTCGATATTCGGCCAAACCGAATATCCGGTAGGCCGAATAGTTTTATATTCGGCAAACCGAATAGTTTGATATTTGGCCTAACCGAATAGATACCGAATATTCGGTGCATTCCTAATAATTATACTAGTAAAATAATAAGTGAGGATGTCAATAAGTAAATAAAAAGCTGACAGTTCACCTGTTTCAAAAGAGTTGCAACGTTTAATTTTTTTCTGAATGGTCCTTAAGTAATCTAAAGTTATGTTTTTATATGATAAAAAGCATTAGAAAAATCAAGCATGTATTTTGCATTTTAAAATTATTTTTGTGTCTAGTCAAATGCTAAAACCACTTGTATTTGAATTGACTATTAGCTTTTTTCATTAGTATCATTTATAAATGTCTATCAAACTCATTAGGATTAGAATAACTTTGTTTTATGTTATGGAAAATACTGCAAAATGAAAAAAATCAGTATATAACTAATAGAAAAGTCAGTGTTTGCATCAGCAAAATGTTGCTAATTCTGAGTATGTGCAGATAGAATGTGCGCATATTGAAGCACTTATTTGCAGTTTTTAAACAAATACTACAGTTTAGTATTTATGCAAAGCTGTAAAAAGTCCCCAAAACTAAGTTCAATTTTTGAATAGAGTTTCGTTTGGATTTTTGAAACAGAATTTTATTTGGTGGCCTTGGCAACTTTCTCAGGGGGAGGGGGGGCTCAAAATTTTTCAGGGGGTGCTGAGCCCCCACTGGCATCTCTCTAGCTACGGCCCTGGGGCCGTGCCAATAATTTTTTTATACGGATCGGTCCTAGAAATTCCAGCCCGTGAAGATCTCTGCTTCTGAAATAGGGCAAAATTTAAGCGATAACGTGTCAAAAATGTCACGCGTCAGTTACTCTCTTTCATGTAGCCGACCTAGGGTGGGGGAATTCTACAGAGTCGTAAATTAAAATTATCGTCACCCATAGTGTTTCGCTGTTTGAAAGGAAGAGGTCGCTCGTTGCATATCTGAGTTCGGATTTTTTGAATGAGTCCCCTTAAGCAGACCCTGTGCTCACGATGATATTTCCATCTTGTGCTGCGGTTGCAGCCGGTCCGACATATACAAGAGTGAGAAATTTCGAGTTTGGATATGGTTCCTTCTGGCTCAGTAGTTAGAGTCTCAAATCGTTATTCTGAGGACCCGGTTTCGATTCCCAGCTTGGGACATTGTTCAATCTGTAGGTTCACGCTTAAAAAAAAAACAGGATAAGAATTCGCTTGTTATTTATTGTTCAAGGATTACAGACGTAATTCACTGCTGGAAATGAATTACAAATTATTTAAAAAAATAGTTAAGTTTAGATTGGTTCTAATACAAAAAAATAATTTTAAAGTAAATATTATAATTGTTTATGTAACAAAAACCTTTTGTTGTTAAAACAAAGAAAATTCTTAAAATTACACAAACCAATTGTTCTTTAAACAAAAGTTTTTGTTGCCGAAACTGAAAAGAATTTTTAAAGTAACAGATAATTATATTTATTTTGAGAAAACTTTCAACAAAAGAATTTTGTTAATTCAAGTATAATTGAACATTTTTACTTGAATAAACAGAACATTCCGTTAGTCGGAGGTTTTATTGTATAACAATATTAAACACTAAAACATATTATGTTACATCAAGAATAGTAATTTTTCTTTTAAAGTTTTACCATATGGTAGATTACTTAATAAAACTTTTATCCCTTAGATAATTTTTGAGAAAAAGTGACATAACATCTTTTAATCGTGTATTCAAATAAACATAACAATCTATAAATATAACAATCTATAAGTGTATATTTATTTTATGTATCTAAAATGTATATTTAAAAGCACATTACAACTGACTATTTAAATCTTTTAAAATTACATTTACTGAGCAGAAAAAAAATATATATTCGACAAAGTTCGGTAAAATAAAGACATTTAAATTTTTGTTGACATGAATAAAAATATGATGTATTGGAATAAGCGATATATCAGGGGGCTACTGTGTTGTCAGAATAGTGTCATATTACGTATAAATAAAACCTATATTGCCCGATACTTTTCCTGTTGTATTCATGTCATCTAAATTCTGTTTAATTACTATTTCATAACGAAATTGATAATTTATGAATAATCCATTATATTTGCCTTTGACAAGTAGATTTTTTCGTTATTTTTGAAAGAAATCTTTAATTCAAAATTTTGAATATGACTAAAATTAATTTTGACTGATTAGAATATAGACCTGTAATTTCTTCCTTATATCAATGTTTGACATTTGATATATTTTAAATTTTGTAATTTGAGTTCAATCAATCACGGAAGCAGTTTCCTTAGTAGCTTTTCTGGCTTAATTATAAGCAATTCATCAATCATAAAACTTTCCCCGCAGAATAGATGCCGGAACAATAAAAAGTTTTCACCCCACAAATATATTTCTATACTTTTTCCGTAAAATTCCCAAGGAATCAATTCATCTCACTTGGAGAGAGATTATATTAGTTGAAGTGCATTTTATTACTGATATCCCACAGTTGTTCGAACTTCTTCAAACTTTTTTTTTTTCACATGACGTTTCTGATGGAATTTGAGATGTCCACGTGGACTTGATTATTTGTTTGAAAATATCATTTTATTGTGTTTAAGGAAATTGCGCCAAAAAAATGTTTTTTCATTATATTCATTAAAGTACACATAGTATTTTTTTCCCGTATTATGAAAAAAATAGTAGCCGTATTGTATAAATTGTGACATAATAATGCGCCAATATATATTGTATTCATCGAAAATTGTTTCTAATTAAATACCAATATTGATTTAATATTTCCTTTACATTGGAAATATTTTCAATGAAATAGCGATATATTTCTAGAAAGTATGCCGTAATATTTCCGGATTGAAAATACGTTATGTTAAGGTGATATTTCATGCCAAAAGTGCCAAGATTTCCCAAGATATTGTCAATGCAAACAAAATGGACTCTATCTTGCTTTGCTATACTGTGAAAATTTATCAGCTAATATCTATTCAAATTCTAATTCTTAAGAAAATTGATGATTCTTGAATAAATTCACGACCTTTGACATTCTCAATTTACTTAACATCTATTTCCTCAAAATTATTTATCCTCTTTTTTTTTCCTTGTATGATTGGTTATAATTATAACAGTGAAAGCAAAGAAAAAATGTTTTTAAGATTATAAATTCATTTGTTATTTCAACATTTCACTATTGAAAAATTATAATGCTTATCATTTATGTGGATTCAGACACGGAATGAGTTTCCAGGAGCTTTTTTGGCATTCTAATAAATAACTCATCAGTCGTAAAATTTTCTGCGCGACAAAAATTTTTCTAACAATAAAAAGTTGTTCTTACCATATTCCCTATATTTTTCGTAAAATTCCCAGGGAATAAGTTCATTTGTATCGGACAGAAATTATTGTATTTGGAACTGCATTTTATTATACAGGGTGATTTTTTTTAAAGTTGTGAAAGTAAAACCCTATAACGAAAGAACCACTGATCCAAATGACCGGAAATTTCACCAGTATGCTTCAAAAGCAATGGGAAATCTTTACGTATGGTTAAAAAAAACTTAAAATCTCACCGACAGATGGCGCTGTATATGCAGTAAAGTCGGGAGAGGAGCTTTTGCAAAACACAGGCACAGTGGATACTCTTCACTCTGTTGTGGAACATGCGGTTTCACGTTTCCAACTCGTAGCTGAAAACATTGGACAGCTCACTGAAAATCGTATGCGTTAGTTGCGCATTCTGTACGAATGTTTTACTCCATATTTTTATTTCGTTCTGTTTTTGCAGGTGTTTGCAGTTCCTTTTCCCAATTACTGCATTCTGTATGTTTTTGATATACAGAATGCAGTCAAAATATTTTATTTCCAGAGCATGTAAAAATTGGGACACTTTAGTCCCACTCTTGCTTCATGGGTGGAAGGGATGATGCATATATGTAAAATAGAGAACAAGTATGAGTGATTTACATTTTAACAAATAATATATGTTTACAGATCAAAGTTAAATGAAAAGCATGATTTAGTTTTATTTATTACTGTATTTGCTACACAATTTACAGTTGCAAGGTTAAAAGCATTGGTAGCTGAAAAATGTCCTCTTTATAGCTCAAAAGTAAGTAGAGAATGATAATTTTTTAAACTGATTTAGATTTTTATTACAAAAGAAATATTACAAAATTGTTTAATATTACAAAAAAGGCAAAATTGAGAGATTAAATATTTGTATCTGTTTAGAGATACAGAAGAAAGAAACATAAAATATCCCATACCTGCTTCTTTCTCAGTATCCCACGCTTCTTTTCAAGTAGTATGTTCTTTTCCACCCTATGGATTAACACATTAACCATGCTGCTCTTTGGCTTAACTTAATTAGTGATTTCTAAACACAGGAAATATGGAATTATGGTAACATTTAATCATTTTTGTTATACAAATTCTACGAGTTTCAAAATCACTTTGAAAAACGAAATTACTATTTAATTTTTATCTGTAAACATAAGACTTTTCAAATACAAGTATTTTTAATATTGCGACTATAAAGATTGTAGCATATATAAATAAGTATATATAAGTAAACCATCTTGAATAGAAACCATATCAAAATACTGTTCAGTTTAAGCACAATTAGTGTTGTCCCATTCCGACCCCCTCTAACTTATTCTTTATTCAAAGGTTATAGTAAATTATTATTTACAGTGAATATGAATCAGAGCATACGCGAGCAGTGTAAAATTATTTTCACGTGTGCAAATATTTGCGTGTAAGATTAGATCTGATGAAATTAAATTGATTTAGTAATGTATCAGGCAGTTAAACGCAACTAAAATGAAAAAGTTGCAAGGCTGATTTCTAATTACATTCCTCTCAAAGTGTCAATTACTTCGGGAAAAGTATTTCATTAAGTTTTCATCCGAAGGTAGTGCTCTTTTAGAAGTAGAAGTTTTAAGAAATAAATAAATATATTACTGTGTAAATTGTGTTTAAGTAATCTGCCTATAAATAGTAGTAGTTTAAGGCAGTTACTGTTTTATTGTAAAACTAACATATATATAGTATATGATATAATCATTTCGTGATGAGTTCAATTTTAATCTTCTAGAACCAGTATTTCCAAACAGACATTTTTACCTAAATTTATCTCAGCAATTATGTGATTAAATAAGACAAACATTGCTGTTCGAAATTACTGGCAGAAAAAATTAAGGATTATACGCAACCTATAAGTCACGTATAGGTGACGCTTGTCGCAAAAGTCTGTTCCGAAATCAAAACTAACTATTTTCTGGCAGGTTCACGAAATCATTTTTGTCCTTAACAGAAAGTAATATGTTAGTTTTCTTATTTAAGAACTAATAAATCCAATACTGTTTTCATTTTTTTGATTGAGACACAGCATAATTCAGAAAATGCTGTAAAAGTTGGTGTTTTAAGCTAATTTTTGTAACTCAGTAGCCCGGAAAGGGTCTTCGTGAAACAGCAATCGATTATAACTAAAGATTAAAAAATTGTGAAAAACAAAAAATGAAAAGCACCATTTTATTCCAAATCACTTCAATAGTCTCCTTGCAATTATATTATGCTTGTTTGTTTAAATATGAGTCCAAAAAAGTGTCAGAAAATTTTTGATCAGAAAAAAACGTTTTTTGAGAACAACCTTAACTGAATATGTTTAGTAAACAAACCGTTGTGAGCAAAGATTCACAAGTAGGTTTACATGTGTTATATTTAATTTAAAAAAAAAATAGTCAAATCTCTTAAAATTCTCTGCAGATTTTTCATTTAATGATGCAATTTACAAAATATAATTTCCTGCATATGACAGAGTGCTACGATAGTTAGGAAATAAAAATAAATTCCCCTATTCTCTTTGAAAAACATGACATAGACTTTAATTACTGTTTTAAATTAAAAACCTTAGTGAAATTTGAACTCCTCCCTCAAGAACTTCAAACACTTACTTTCCAGAACCTTATGGCATGATTTCGAAAACCAAACTAAATAAAAAACTATATAGATATTATTTTACACTTACACAATTGTTGTAAATGAGAGCATTTATAAATTTTTTTTGTCACTGTGAAAAATGCATGATAAGATGGCCATGAAGGGATTGCTTCTTACCTTATTGCACTTCAGTTTGTGTTTGTTAGTGAGTGAGATTTGGTACACTAGGGTGTTTTGCCGGTAACCGTTTGTTGTTATCCTCTTTCACAATAAGTCATATTGATGACAATATAGTTCATTTTGACGAGCATTAGACGTTCATATATAAAAAATTTGTCATGTCTTCTTGTAAAAATCCATATACGATATGACTAGTGTTTTAAATCACATAAAGTAGTAATGTGCACTTTAACAACATATTCAAATTTTGTGACGAGAGGCGGTTTTGTACGATAAAGCTCTCGATGAACGAATTTTCTTTTTGAATTTGTCACAAGACTTTTAGAAAATTAATAATAAGTACTTTAAAGGACTAAAAAATCTATAACAATAATTTATTCAGGTAGCCTTTAAAAGTTCAAGATCCTATGGTAATTGCTTTATACTAAGCTCATTTAAATATAAATTGGAATTTCATTCGACCACGTGCGTGGAGTGTGATAGCGGGATAAAAAGTTTAGATGTAGTTAATGCGAAAATAAACTGACTAACCCATCATTGGTCGAACCATTAAAAATGATTCTCTGTCAGTATAGGGATAAATGAGAAGGAAGTACACACTTCTGATATCCAAATGTTAACTATCAAAATACTTGCAATAAAAGACTTAAAACCCACCAAAATTTAGCGCATTCTTGAAAATTATCCCCAAACATCCGTCTTAACAAAACTAAGGTTTATGATTTGTATAAAAAGTCCATGGTAGTATGAGAAGTTTTTGAAAATTAAACACAGGCTCGGTTTTCTGGAGATGTTTGGCTAATGAAAACAATCGTATCATTTAAAATCTCATATTGTGGGATTGAAATACTAAATAACATCTATGCATCAATATCCACAACAATACAAACTCAAGGATTTAATTAATAGCTACGTGATATCGCTAGATTTTTTTATGAGGCTCGTGAAAGGGTGAAGTTAAAAACAGAAAGCGAGAGAAATGATTATTCCATAGTTTTGTACCACAATATGAAGGTTAGAAATCCAGTTTGTCAAATAAAGGATTTCAATAATACACTGCAAATCTTTATACACTTTTCAGAACCCTTTTTAGAACACTTATTTTGTCACCTTTTTTAGTACATTTTGAAGCGCACTGTTTGGAACAGTTTTTAGAATACTTCTGAGAACACTTCTTTTGTTCAGCACAGTTTCTGGCGCACTTTTTGAAAGCGATGATTTCACAAGTGTGCCCAAATGTGTTCCCAATCTGTTCCCAAATTTAGATTTAACAAACATCCTGAGCAGAACACTTTCGGTACACTTTTGGAACCCTTTCTTTATAGCGGAGCATATTCGGAACACATTTCAGTACACATTAATGTAACTGGAACACTTTTTTTGAATGAAAGTGTTCTAAATGTGTTCCCAATGTGTCGAGAATTTGCAGTGTAATTCTAGGTGAATTATTAGTTATGTTTATGAAGATGTTATGCTATTAATAAGTGTGAAGTATTGTAATCTCCTCATCATAATTCTTTGTGTGAGTATGTAATAACAATTGTTTAAAATCAAATCGAAACGATATAGTCATTTATTGTCATAAGTCAAGTAAATATTTATGCTATTGTAACATTTCAAAATAAAATCCCACAATATTAATGTCAAGCCACTAGTAAGATACCACTACCTTCAAAAGACGAAGTAAAATTGCTTATCAACGAAAAAAGATGGGAATTTCAGATTATAAATCAGATTGTAATTTCAGATATAATATCTTCCTCCATGAAAATATCCCATTTCAGGCGATAATTTTAAATCAAGAAAAACTAAAAAAAAATGTTCTGAAGAACTTTCAACACTTTTTCTACAGACCAGACTTCTCGTTCTGCAATATCAGATATTTGGACTACCAATAAAATACTCTTTAAAGGATATTAATTTGAGAACGTTGCAGCCGCCGTCGAGACATTTGTGCACACTTGGTTTCACGGTCAGCCTTCTTCATTCTTTGATAATCAAACAAAAAATTACCTACCCACTTGAAAAAAAATTATTTGTATTTTATTTATATAAATTAGAAAAAATAAGTTACGGTTTATATTTAATTGACACTCGCGTACAATACGCATTCAACACTAATTTCTTTAGACAGCAAAAGAAAGTGCTTTAAACTTCTCTATATGATTATAAAAGAATCGAAATCTTTTAAAAATTAAAGGAATTTATATAATAATCTAAATATTATAAAAAAAGAAAATCACTATTACTTTTTTCAATGAAATTACGAACATCTTATAGGGCTTAATAAATTTCAATAGCTATTTAATTACTCATTTATTTGTTTCTTTAGCAAACGAATGAATAGGCATTAATAGTAAACAATTTAAATCGCATGAATTCTTTAATGCTACTATAGTTCTCAACACTTATTTAAACTAAACCGACCGAGAAATTTAATGATATAAGGAATGAAATGATTTTGTTTTTTCAGATCTTTTCTGCTTCCTAATTTTCTTTCGTTCAATAAAAAAAAAAAAGGTAGGAGCTTACTTGAAATCCAATCATACTTTTCAAGAGAGGATAAAGTGATAATCTTGCCCGAATCACCTTTATTCTTTACCGGATTTAAGAATTCTGAATTGTAAAGGTACTTTTATTTCATTCAAGAAGAATCAATAGCTCTTTTCGATGGTATCATCTCCTTTGACAAAATATCTAATTTGCTATTTGAAAAATATCTATTTTGAGATTAAAGTTATGTTATAAAGGGTGATTCAAAAACGATTACACAAATTTCAATTTTGGTGGTGCATACGGCAAAGAATGTTTATATTGGAAACTATGGTCACTATTTACTTATTCGTTCAAAAATACAGGGAATCCGAATTTATCGAATCCGAATTCGGACTTTTGTTCATAACTTGAACAATAATGAAGGTATTTTAACAGAATTTGAAATAGACTGACCTTTCTTTATGTGAAATGTGAGGATATCGCATTGTGAAAAAAGACAAATGTTTCTTAATCTACAAAAATATAATATAATCACGAAACAAAATATACAATGACCTCTTCCGAGTTACCCATGATTCCGAAAAGCGTTCTTTATCAATACAAACTGGAGAAACAAATATACTTTCGAGATTAAAAAAATTATTTAGAAAAATAAAAAGTTTATTTTGCTGCCACTTACTTTCAGAAACGTTTATGAGTCGTTTTTATAGTGTATTAATCATTTTTCTCAAACCGGAATATCTGTTTTTAGGATGTTATTAATTTTCAACTAAACATTTTCACCTGCGTTTTTTAATTTAATAGACGCAATACCAACAAAGTAATATTAACTTTAATATTTTTTTAATGCTGTTAATTTATCATGTTTGTCTGTAAAATAAGTTTGTTGAACATGAAAATGTTTACTTGAGAATTGATAGCATCTGATAAACTGATATTCTGGTTTGAGAAAAAACTGATTGATACATTATAAAAAATAGTTGGAATCATTTCTAAAAATCTGTGTCAGCAATTTAAAAAAAAAAAAAAAAAAAAAAAAAAAACTTATTTTAATAAATCCGTTGTTAAATCTCGAAAATATATTTGTTTCTCATGTTTCTAAAGATAAAGAGCGCTTTTCAGAATTGTTAGTAATTTGGAAGAGGTTCTTGTGTATTTTCGTTCGTGGTTATATCATATTTTCCAAGCGTAGGAAACATTTTTTTTTTTTAAAACATTGCGAGAGAAATGAAAAAGTGGATACCACCTTTATCCAAATTAGCGCGGAAATAGACTCTTCATAGTTTCGAATGTAATTGTCTGTTCTTAAGGTTTCGCTTAACGAAATGCAGTACATTTTCATCACTTTTCAAGATATCATTGCGTTTCACACTAAGCAAGGTTAGTCTGTTAAAAATTGCTTTCAAATATCTGTTTAGTTAAATTTATGCACGATGAAACTGGACGATCATGCAACATCTGCTTAGAAGAGCATAAAAGCGTTTCCAAATCCGGCGATTTACAACTTAAACTTGTTATTCATTCAATAGATACCGACCGCATTCCAGATTTTGAAAATATTAAAATTATTAAATCCAACTGCAATGATTATAAAAGTAGATTTTTTTTTAGAAGGTTGGTTTACATGGCTACAGAAGTCACCACTAAACGAAGCATGTACAATTCCAGCAGAATATGTGGTGCTACTGTGATTATACAGGGTCATTATAAAAAACAATCCCGATATATGAGCTCCTATAGCTATCATACCGTTCACAGAAACTGAATGAAATTTTGGTTTAAAATATTTTGAAGTATGAGCTCAAAAATCATATGAAAAACAACAATTACGGTTACAGTGACAAAATTTCGAAAATTTCAAATAGCAACATCTACTTTTTTATTGGAATGCGATCTTCATAGTGAAAAACCACACAAAGCGTTGGAACGGTTACCTGTAATACGGAAATCGCTGGAGCTAGACAGACTAAGAAGAAAAGTGAAAACAACCAATAAGGACAGAGAAATGTAAGAAAACAAAACATTTTATTGTGTTTCACAAATTTTCTCCGTGACCTCCTTCACACGCGATGACACTTTCCATGCGGCAGACGGTGGATAGCAAAAATGTTTTGCTTTCTGTTGCTTTTCTGTACTTATTGGTTGTTTTCACTTTTCTTCTTACTCTGCCTATTGACGGCGATTTTTTTGCTACAGGTGCCGTTACAACGCTTTTTATGGTTTTTCACTGCAAAGATTACATTCCAAAAAAAAATTGGTGTTGACATTTGAAAATTTGAAAATTTTGTCAAAGTAACCGTAATTGTTAGAGTTTAACTGTTGTTTTTCATATGATTGTTGAGCGCATAACTCAAAATACTTTCAATCAAATTTTCATTCAGTTTCTGTGAACGTTATGCTAGCTAGGAGCTCATATATCGGGTTAGTTTTTTTTTATAATCACCCTGTATATACTCCCAGGTGTTTTAATATATCTAAATAGCATGTTCTTGAACGTGAACATGTGTAAAGATCAGCTTTGATTTTCGAATGAAAGTTTCACTGATGAAGTGCTTGAATAAAGCTTGAAACGTCTCCTTTAATTGTTTTTATTGTGATATTATTTTTGTTTTTAGTTTTATTAAATGTCTAATTTTAAAATGTCTTTTCAATTTTATGAACGATAGATGTGTTTGGATTGGAGTGAGACACCCTGTATTTGTTATCAAAATTATTTAATTTGTTTATCAAAATGTCAGTAGAATGAGAGAAATTGTTTCATTAATATCCGTTAGAAATCAATATCAATATCCAAAACCGCTTCTGGAAAACGCTTCTGAATTACTCGTATTCAAGTGGAGAATTCCATTTCAGAGTATTAAAGAATGAAATCTAGTCTTTCTATCTTTTTAGGAACATTGTAGTAAGAAATCAATTCAAATTACACTGTAATAAAAAAACAGTGCAATCAATTAAACAGTGCGCTTCAATTAAAAGTGAAACTTGCAGTTGTGAAATAATATTTGATGTGAATTAGGATACATTTTTAAAATTATATTTTCAGAAAGCGAAAAATATTTTGTGTTTCAGCGTATAAATAATGTATTTCAAATTGTAGTTAATAAAAGTTGCTGAAAATTATCACTTATGATTATCATGACAAAAAATAATAAAAATTAAAAAGAAAATGTAAATTCCTGTATTTATTGCAAAAAGCTATTTACAAGACTTCTTAGATAACCCATTTTCAAATTTAGCGTTTGACATTTAACTATATCCTAAATAGTTATCTGAAATGTAATGCAATTTTAGAAATTGCGGCAAAAATGTCTCCAAATTTTAAATTAACTTTTTTCTCAAAATGTCCATGACGCAAAAAAAAATATCTCCTTAACATCCGTTTGCAATCAGTAGCAATATCCAAAGAGGTTTCTTAATTAGTCATGACGGAGTATTCAATTTCAGACTACTAAAGAAAGAAACTTATTCTTTCTATTGTTGGAATCATTGTACTATGACATTAATTCAAATTATGTTGGATGGCTAGTTGTGTATATTTAGTTTATTGAGTTTCTGTTACTCAATTATATATAAAACCTCTCAAGTGTGGGAAATAATTGGATTTAATTAGAATGAGCAGTCTTTTGTACAACGTATCGTTAATGTGTTTCAAATTTTAAGTGGTAAAGTTTTGCTGCGATAGAAATTTCGCTGCGATTAAAGTGTAATTCGCACGATTTAAAAATGACCTGATCATTACAAACTTACCAGCGGCCCATCCCGGCTTCAAGCGGGTGGACACTGTGTTGAATACAATGTAGGGCAAGGATGGATAGATGTGTAGAAAAAAAATGTTCTAAATCTGATAAAAGCGGGAGCGAGACAAAATTGCACTACTTACAAATTTTAAACATTAAATAAAAGTCTCTAAAAATGCGATAAAAATATTTTTTTTTCTGTTTATGTACACATTGAAACTAATAAATTAATTTTATTGCAGCAGAACCACCCGGTTTTGCCCGAGTTAACCTTGGCCTGCCTGGTAACATAAGTAAAAATGTAATATCCTAAAAATACACCGATCAGAATAACGCATTTGCGTTCATAAACCGTCAAAATGACAATCAGAGAAAACTTATGTTATTTTGATGCAATCATACTAAATCCCTCAGCTTTATAAATGATTAAAACCTTTTTTTTCCTTTTAAAAATGTCTTACGTAAAATATCCAATCAAAAATCAGAAATAGTTGTCTTATTCGTCTAATCTCTCATAATCGGGTTCATATTCGATGTTTAACCCCCTTAGTGGGTAAATTTGTAAAAATATTCAAATTATTTCTTTTAGTAGATTTGTTATCACGAATTTCATGCTCCTACCTAAAACTACTGCTGAGATATAGCGAAATGAACTAAACCGATAGACTCCTTATTTAACCCCCTTAAGGGGTGAATTTCCAGAATCACTGAAATACGTATTTAACCATTTTTTTTGTAGATTTGTTATCCTGCATTTCATTCTCCTACCTAAGACTGCTTCTGTGATATGACGAAATGCGCTAAAACGTTCGAACCCCCTTTTAATCTTCGGGGAGGGGGGGGGGAAGAGATTTTCAAAAATTATTTCTTGTTGCTTGCCTAGGACATAACAGCAATCTACTCTCTAAATTTTGTGATCCTCACTTTAGTCGTTTCTGCTGGTCGTTGATGAGTCACTCAGGCGTTCTCTCTTTATAGAATAGTATAATAGATACTGTTCGTGGGAATAGATTTCGCCACATTATCTTATAACGATGAAAAGAAGTCTCTGTCCTTTTATCGACAGTTTGAATTTCTCCCGTTGCTATAATAATGCGTGTATTTTTACAAATTACCATTTGTAATGTTAGAATTTTGGGGTTTTGGCGCCGAAGATTGGGCGCCAAATTAGAAAAAATATACAATATCTCACGGACTTAGAAGAACATACTTAGTGCCATTCGATTCAACATACCAAAATACTTTAAAGTATGTTATCATTTGTCACATAACCAGGCCTTGACAAATGCGGTCGGCAGGTCGCCACTGGCGACTAAGTTTATTTATCTGGCGACCAAATTATTTAATCTGGCTGGTTTTCGTTTGTTTGTTTAACTATTTTTTTTTCTTTGTATAAAATTTGAACTAAGAAATGAGCACAAACGGCATTTTTTCTTTCCCCCATCCATACTAGTGCGCGGCAAGTAGTGATATTCTTCTTTTCTCGTACTTTTAATGGAAGAACCAAGTTTAAAATGCATTTACCTTTTCATGCACAGAAAACGCCATCCCTTTCTGCTATAGCCTGTTAACATGTCCTGTAATTAGCATGTGAGAGCGATAGGACAAGGGGCATGTTTCAATAAATAGTAAGAAATAGTGTTAATCAAGCCTTTGTGGCACCTAAATTGGATACAATGTGAAAAAATGCGTATTATGAGATATAGATTTTTTGTAGCACTTAAGAGATTTAAAGCATTCGGTACTAAACATTTCCCGAACATTTCGGTTAATTCAGCCTTTACAGTATTTCTTTTTTTCTTTCTTTTTTCCTTTTCAGATATATATAATTTTGATAATTTTCAATACGAAACTTAATTTATATTCTCAGCTGCGTAACTAATAAATTTAAGTTATGCTTGTTAATATTTTTTCTCAATTAATTCATAAAAATAGTTTGTGCTTTTTGAGTATTAATGAGGTGCGTGGGGGGGGGGAGTAAATATTTTTACTGGCGACTAGAATTTTTGGTTGGCTACCAGATTTTATCAAATTTGTCAAGCCCTGCACATAACTATAATAGCCGATTTTAAGGAAGTTTTTAAAGTTTTTTTTCTCCCCCCCCCGTTATGGGTGGAGTTTTTGAAAATCCTTTCTTAGTGCGCCTCTACATCCCAAAAAGTATTTTCCCACCAATTTTCATGTTTCTAGGTTCAGTAGTTTGGGCTGTGCATTGATGATCTTCCCAGTCAGGACTTTATTTCATATATATAGATTACGATTTCAATTGTAATATTAGAAAATTTCCATTAAAAGAATACAATTTTTTTTTACTTCAAAATTTATTTGTCAAAAAAGTTATATACAAAATCTTTTCTGAAATAATTCATTTGAATATTTTTGCATTTAGTATTCAAATTTATCCAAAAGAGTTCTTTGAAATATGGAGCAATTATACAAACTTGAAATACGAATATTACAGAGATTAAAGAAAACTTTTCCTAATTTAAAAATAACTTCCTTACGAATATGTCAATGAAGCGTGAAAAAGCATTTTAATAACATTCGCTTGAAAACAATAGCAAATCCAAAGGCATCTCTGAATTAGTCAAGTGTCAAGCTTCAATTTCAGAACTGAGGAAAGAAATATATATTTTTCTCTTTTGTTGGAAGTATTTTACTTTGAAATTAATTCAAATTAGTATTGTAATAGAAAATTAGGTAAATTTCGTTAGCTGCACTTTCATCAATGAATTATAACTGAAACCCCGAGTTAATTAAAACAAAGATTTTCGCTTATGCTATTTCTATAAAACAGTGATTCAAAATGGATTTTCGGAGCATCATTACTGCCTTTTAAATCGTAATTAGATTTTACTTTATAGCTAACTATTAACTGTGATTTTTATGACAAAAATTAATAAAAATAAGTAAAATATGCAGATTTCTTCATGAAATAAAAACAAAACAAAATTATTAATAAGAGAGGTTTTTGTTAATATTTGATTTGCTGGAGGGAAATAAGAATTGCATTGCATAATTATTGCTTCATCCTATTTCCTCATTTAAGCATTTTAATATTGAAGTATATCTAGAATTCTTTTTACTACAATGTCATTACACAATATTAGAATTATGTACGAATTGGAAGAAAACCTTTCAAAATTTTAAATTAGCTTCTTATATATGCATGCATCGAAATGAAATATTTATCTGCTCTTACAAAGACTTTGCTGAATCACTCGTGTGTGAGCATTTAATTTTCGAGTACTGAAGAAAGAAATGTACTCCTTCCATTGTTAGAAACTTTGTACAATGACAATAATTCAAATTATATTGTAATCTAGATCTGTGTAAATTTAATTTTTCGTGTTTCTGTTACTGAATTCTAAGGGAAACATCTACAATTTGGAAAACAATAACAGGAATTAATTATAATAAATTTTGTCATAAAACGATAAATCAAAATCTCTTTCAGAGAATCATTATTCTCGTTTAAGTGGCAATTAATTTTTGCTTTGATTGAAACTTAATCATTGTGATTGACGTGGCAAAAATTACAAAGGAATAAATGGAAAATGCAGATTTCTTTATGTCTTAAATTATATTTATGTTAAATAGTTATTTCAATATCTCAATTTAAATAAATAGCAAATTAGTTCTTATACGGGTGTCCGAAAAGTCTGGAAACGGTCGAAAACTCGAGAAATATACATCAGATTGAAAAACGGAAAAATGCATGTTCAATATTTTTGAAAAATCTATTTAAGGATATCAAAGTCCCCCCCCCCAACTCTGCCCCCTACGGGGGAAAGGGGGACAACTTTGAAATCTTAAATAATAGCCCCCCCTTTGTTATTGTAGAATCGGATTCTACGGTAAAAAATACGTAACTTTTGTATTTAACATTTTCTTCGAAACATTGTAGATGGCCGTAATCGAGTAAAAGGCAATGAAAATCGTTTCGATTGAAAAGACTGGAAACGAACGAATAACTCGAGAAATATACATGGGATTGAAAAACGGAAAAATACGTATGCAATATTTTAGAAAAATGACAACTTTTATATCCCTAAATAGATTTTTCTAAAATATTGAAAACGTATTTTTCTGTTTTTCAATCCCTAGTATATTTCTTGAGTTATTCGACCGTTTAAAGTATTTTCAATCGAAACGATTCTCACTGCATTTTACTCGATTACGGCCATCTACGATGTTTCGAAGAAAATGTTAAATACAAAAGTTACGTATTTTTTCCCGTAGAATCCGAATCTGCAATAAAAAAGGGGGGTTATTATTTAAGATTTCAAAGTTGCCCCCTTTCCCCCCTAGGGGGCAGAGTTTGGGGGGGGGGACTTTGATATCCCTGAATAGATTTTTCAAAAATATTGAACATGCATTTTTCCGTTTTTCAATCCGATGTGTATTTCTCGAGTTATTCGACCGTTTCCAGACTTTTCGGACACCCTGTATATATATATTTTTATCCTTCTTCAAAATACAAGAAATACTGCATTTCAAAATAATGTATTTTTTTATTTAATTATTTCACTTAATAAATGCAAGTAACTTCTTGAAATCTATAATGAGGTTCATAAGACACATGTACCCCGTGAGATGTATTTTTCATTAAATATTGGTCCATAGAAATTTATTAACACAATTCTCACTATTCTGAGTGTTTACATATTTTCAGAAAAGACTTGGAAAAGCTGAAAGAAGTTCGAATTGTTTGAATATTATGGAAAAAATTGACACCGGGTTAATATACCTGTGTTATACCGGTTACTATTTTCCGAATGTTTACTTATTTTCCGAAAAGACTTGGAAAAGCTGAAAGAAGTTCGAATTGTTTGAATATTCTGAAAAAAATTGACACCGGTTAATATAACTGAGTAAAACGGGTTACTGAGATACGACTAGTCTTGATTTACGCGGGATGTCCCGATTTTAAGTTTTTAAGATCCGTCCCGCGGAACTAGTGCGCGAGATTCCAAAAGTCCCGATTTTTAATGACGTACAAATCTTTTGAAATATCTTTTATATCAAGTTATTGGCTAGTCTGCATGGAGTGGCACTTTATACAGTAAACCTCTTAAAACACAAACTGTCTATAAAGGAAAAATATTACGGTCTTGCCTAAAGAAATCTACTTGCTCAGACGGAAGCCCGTCTAAAACGGAATATTTTTACGGTAACTGGCGATTCTGTGTCAACAGGTTTTACTATAACTAGTTTAGTAAATCCCGTGAAAATGGAACCTGCCTATAACAAATGCCTTATTAAACGTAACATATTCATAGTCACTACCAGACAATTGCAACTGCTCAGTCGAAAAGCTCTACAATATGGAATTAGTTTTCGGCCACTAGCGATTCCGCTTTCACAGATTTTACTCTCTAAGATTATTGTGTTTATTTAATACAGTAAAATCCACTAACATAAAATCTCTAATTGTCATACAAATATTCCGTTTCAAACAGGTTTCGGTCTTATCAGGTAGATTTGTATAGTACTCTTTCCTCTCGGAAAATGAACTTGCATTTAAGACATGATTCCATTAGAAAAATATACCACCATAGTGAAACCGTTTCAGTTTTCATATGATTTACTATTTTATGTCCCGATACAGAAGCTACTGTCCCACTTTTTCTGACTCTCTGTCCCAATTTTTTGTTATAGTGGACCTGGCAACACTAGATACGACTCATCTTGCATTTCACGTGTTTATAACGACGACAATATGTGTTACATTTTGTTCGTGGTGCATTAATATTTTTATTCATTATTTGGTCACGCTGCTTTAAAAATATCTATATATTTTATTAATTTATTTTTATAACAATCCTGACACAATTCTAATCCCAACAGAGAAATTTCTACAATGTGCGCAATACATATTTTCTTCATGTCAACAGTATATTTTCTCTCTCCCTTTTACCACTTTTCTACGTAATCATTTGTATTAAAAAGAAACATAAAAATTTAAAATATTATCCTTATATATTTCACTGTTATCATCTTTGGCCAGATATTGTTTAAATGTTGAAATGCAATAATTTTGGTCATAGTAACGTTGGGATTACAAAACAAAATTATAATTGTATGCAAGTTGTGGTATGAATGCTCATAAATATGATATAAACTTAAAGAGAATTTTAAACAATTGTTCTTTTAAACTTTTCACGTATATAAAACTATTTTATGCATAATTTTTAATGTTTTCTTGCATTTTAAAGAAGTATAAGAAATATAAGAAACTATTTGCTAGTATTAATGATGATTATTTATTCTCATTAGCGCTCATTTAAAATTCTAAGATTTAAATTTCATATAAAATTCCATATACGAGTATATACATATTTTTCTAAAAATTATGAGACTTTATAAATATTTTATTTGAAATATTAGGTGATATTGGGTCATGAGGGTGTAATTATCAAATAATAAAACATACTTGGGACTAATAATGTGCTGTTTTTATGTCCAATAAATAGACAATTTATGTACTAAGACTTTAAGGTGTGGTTTAACTTCACTAGAAAAGTGATCCAATGTCATTACCTGACTCCAAGTATCTAAAAAGAGAAGCAAAACTTTAAACGACCTCTAATAAAGTGGTATAAGAAAAAAAAAGATATTTACTGCGAAAATCTGATCACTTTAAGGCAAAAGATTCTATCACATTAAAAAGATAAATAAGTTACGTAATTGTTATTAGGGTTAAAGAAAAGAATAAGCTTAGTAGATAGCTGAGAAAATAATGTACTCTAGGCTATATAATATTAGATTGGTATATCTTAATATAAAATGTTTTTATATAGCTTATTTTTCCATTATAATACATTTTTAGCAATTCGACTTTTTTTAGAATCAATAAAGCGAGCTGGAAACAATTATTTTTCCACTTCAGTGATATTTCTTCAATACAACTAATAACGAAAGAAATAAAACGTGTATGTGTCAGTAAAATAGTTCACCACTTTCTGGTGATATATCCTAGTAGAAAAAGAATTTTGGGCCTGTAATGGCTAATCTTAACCAATATTGTCTATTTCTTATATATTTCTTAGCTTTATCATAGTTAATATGGACATTATTGGCTTGAAATATTGCATCAAAATTAAGATATTTACATTTGAACATTTATGGCAATGCACAATCACTCTGCATGTGTGACAATAAGCATTTATTTGATTTACTTATTAATAACCACTTAATTTGATTTTCTTATTGAACAAACTTGTATTTTTCTTACATATGTTAGTTTTATTAGTATACTAGCAAGCTACGCCCGCTACGCTGGTCAATTTCTCTTAACGAACCTTTAATCAAACAAAATATTGACATTTCATAATTCACTTTTATATTTTAACAGAATAATAAGGATACTATAATTTGTGACTCGTGCTATAGTCAATATACACGTCAGGATACGTCGCCCTTATCATTATCTTTTTATGCGTGAAGGTTTCGCTATGGTACTCTATTGTGAAATTTGGTAATTTTAGAAATTCAATAGTTGAAAAATCGCAGAATCATTAGATCATTTTTCTTTAGAAATTGTTCTTAGAGCGCATTTAGATCTTATAAATAACAATCATGCCGAACTTGAAGTTTCTAGCTCCTTCAGCATCGCAAAAATCGCAATTTTAGAACGTTTTTCGCTTCTGCACCCCCCTCGGGGTAGTGGCACCGACATAAAATATAGCCTATGTTGGAGCAGGGGTTGTCACCATCAATTTGCCACCATCACTTTTGAAATCGGTTCGGTAGTTCCAGAGATTACCCCCTACAAACAAACAAACAAGATTTACTCCTTTATAATATTAGTATAGATATGCATTTGCCTTATAATGACACACTTCTACGGCAACAGTACTGTAAACACAAGAGAAGACCGGACCAGGATCTAAAGATCACCATATAGGTTATTAGAGCCCAAAAGTGAAGCACAATCAAAACGACCGCAAGCTCGCCAGGAACCCATGGTATTGGACGGAAGTACAGTGGCAAAGAAGTAACAAGGGAAAGAATCTCCACTCGCCAACAGAAAGGAGGGACCGCTACAAGAATCATCCGCAAGAGCAGGTCGCAACGGTAGACTACCACGGCAGCAACGAACGACCACACTGCTGAACAAAGACTACCTTCAGGGAAAACTATCAATAGTGACACAGATTTTTTCTACACACAAAGAAAAACCCTGTTCGGTCTCTCGAGACGATTGCTTAGAACTGCACTTGTAACGGTCAACAAGACACAGCAGTGCCCCGTCACCGAGTGCTCACTACTCTCGGTGTCCTACCACACTTAAAATGCCTGCTCGGAAACACAGATTAGGATGGGGACACACCTTTCTGACTGCATATTGATTGGCTGCGTTAGAGAGAGGAATGGCACTGTCTAAATTTTTTTCGATAGACTTTGTCCAGTGTTCCAGTATACGAAAACACCTGTTCCTGACAGCCCGACACCTCGTCTTCTTCCCACCAGATGGGCCGACAGAAGACTGACAAGTAAGACGATACTCCCGGCCTTCTACCATACAGTGGCCAGTTCGGGAACAAGGCGCCCACCCCGACTCCCCGTCATATTCCCTATTAAAGGGGGCGATTGAGGATCACTAAGAATGACACCAATCACTGGGCACCTTCCACGACAATACTGCCGGTTCGGGAACACGGCTCTAACAGCCCTCCAACTCAACCACACCAAAGCAACTAACTGGTTACTAGCATCGACCTTTGGAGAGTCACATGGACTCAATTAAAAAGGAGAGCGTGTTAATACAGAGAACTGGATTCATCAGTGCCTGTAGCCGTCGAGGATCCTACTCCCGGTCGTCTTCCATACTTAAGTGGCAGCATCGAGACCACGACTCTCCATATTATTCCCCATTTAAGGGCCCGATCGAGGATCACCAGAGGGGCTACATCCCACACATTACTGTAAAGCAACTATGTAGTTAGAAGCTATAAACACGAAATTTTTTCAATGTTTAGAAAAGACCATTTAAATTTAAATCTAATAAGATGTGTTTTATTTTATTTCGACCTGCGGAGAGCCACATGGACACCATTAACCAGGGGGAGACTTGTTTACATTGAAAACAAGATTCGTCAGTACCTGCCCCAGTGTAGACCCTGCTCTCGATCGTCTTCTGCTCTTAAATGGCAGCATCAGGACCACAGCACCTACTACCTTACTCCCCGTCATCTTTCCCCTTTAAGGGGCCGAGTGAAGAGTCACCAGGAGAGGTTTACGCCCATACGGTACACTAATGTAACTATGTAGATCGAAACCGTAAATACGAAATTTCTCCAATGTTTAGAAAGTATTTTAAAAATAAAATCTGATAAGATAATACATGTCTAAAATGGCATTTACATACCATTTCATGTTCATTTTATGCATATTTAATTTTTTTTTTTATCATTTATTGGCTATATACTATATTTTATCATGCAAGATTTTTCTGCAAAAATTTAAATATATTTCTTATTTAACAATAGAACATGAAAAGAAAACCAGTCAAATATTTATTTACTATTCTCAGCATAAGCTATAAAAATGTCATTTACTGTCAGAAATGCTTAATGAAATTCCAGGGAAATTCATTGTTGAATGTTCGAATTTTATATGTTTGAACTATATCTATGAATTTTCAAAATTAGAATTTCAGATGTAAATATTATGTTGCTAAAGATTACGTAACGCCACACTTTATCAGAAATAATGTTTTTTTAATGCGTTTTAAATATAAATCTCTTCAGAATGCATTAAAGCCTCTGTCCAAACTGACAAATGGCATAACGGATGATTACACTTTAAAGTCAGGTATGTTTGTAAATATATGATCAGCAACAACAGAGCATTAAAAACTTTAAAAATATTTCAAACATTCCAGTATAAAAAAAGTTAAAATATTAAAATGCTGTTGACAATATATTCGCAGAAAAAATGACACACACGTTAAATGTCGAGTCCAGCAATATTCCAAAATTTATTGAATAATAATTATGGTTTAAATTATTCTGAGAATTGTAATGGCAAGTTGAAGAAATCAATTGAATGATAAATCAGAAAAGTATAAACTGATTATGGCTTTCAATATTTACAATTATTACTCATTATTTAATTTTGAAATTTCAAATCACTTAATGAACTTAAAATGGAAAGATATACTCAATATACAAAAAACAAATATTGATATTTTAATGTAACAAAATAATATCACTCAAGAAAATAATTACATTGAGAATTTTTGAAAATATATTTTCTTATGAGATCGTTTTCATGATAGTTATTTTAATCATGTATGACAAAATGTCACGAAAAAATTTAACAAATTTCAACCCGCACAAAATTTAATTTATAAAATCAAAATTTCTTGACGTTTCTTTATTACGAATTTTCAAAAATCTTTGAAAAATGCCTTTTTAATTTGAATATCATTCAAAACATTTTTTAATTTATGCATTTCAATTACATAAAATATTTTAATGTTTAAACCTTTCCAGATAAATTTTCTAAATTATTTTATATATAAATAGTTAAAAGAAACTGATAATCTGGAATAAAAAAGCATGAATTAAATGAAAATCATAGTCCTTGAATTTTATTTGTTTCATTTTAAAACAAATAATATTTGTTTCATTATTTTTAATGTTAAAGTCTATAATACAACATATGCAAGTTTAATGGGAGGGGGAGAGTAAATCAACAGCGCATGCGTAGTTGTTGCTAGCTTTTGTATGAGTGAGAAAACGTATTTTAATTTTTGTGCATTGACATCCAATAGTTTCTCACGAATTATAATTCAAAATTTAAAAATTTTTATGTCCGGAATGAAGAAAGAATTGTCTCTGATAATGCATGTAATAGTTGCCAATTTATGAAGAAAACAGATCTTTATTTTATAAAATTGCGATTTTCTTATTCCCTGCAGGGGCAAAGTACTTCTGTTGTTAAAATGTTGAAATGATCAAATGACACCAGGATTTACGGACATATTTATTTGAAACTAGGTAAAAGCTTTTCTTCACGTGCATTATAAAAGCAAAATTGTCTTCCAAAATTATGGTGCCATTGTGACATTTGGGATTAAAGTTAAGTGGGATGTATAATATCCCACCGCACATCAAATGGTTAAAGTCGTAAATTTCTGCGGTATTAATGAAATATTTCCACCCATTGGAAAGATAAAAAATTAAATGTGATCTGGACTTCCTAAATCCTTTTCTAGAAGAGACAAAAAACATAAGGACGCCAGTTGCAAAAAAAAAAAAAAAATCTTAGCTAGATATGTTGTTTCATGTTCTGGTATAAACGACATACCATGAATTAGGGCAAAACTTTTACGTAAATTAAGCTGCAAAAGTAGAAGCGTTAGTGAAAACTATATTATTAGTTAAGTAAATCATAAAAATGTGTTGAAGTTTGCAAAAGAATTTATTAATGACATTTTAGAATATTGAACAGAGTATTATTCATCTATGTGAGTAAATTTTGTTTATTCTGTTTCGATGATCGAAATTCAATTTAGAGGAAATAAGATATTCTATTCCAAACTTTAAATGTGATTCTAAGCGGAAAACATGCTTTTGTAGTATTTTCATTTGGGGATCGATGACTTAGAATGGAAATTGTTAAGCTGGCAAAACTTGAAGAAATTGTTTTTGCTAGAAGAGTTATTGATATATTGCGAGATTGTTTATTTGAAATTGTAAGGAATTTAGGAATTAAAGTTACCATATTTTCCCTTAAAAAAAAAAAAAAAAGGCAGCAACTTCTTGAAACCGGCGAGAATAACAATACAGTATTTATTGTACGAGGGAAAGTCATTAAGTAAGTCACAAAAGATAATTAAATAATAACTTACAATGATATTCACTTCAAAACTATTTTTATTTCTCAACATATTCTCCAGAAATATTTATGCTCTTATATCACCGTTTTATCAGTTCCCGAACACCAGCTGCATAAGATTCTTTAGGTTGCTGTCTCAGCCGCATTAGGACTTCAAGTTGAACCTTTTCATCATCTGGGAACATCTTCTTGCTTCCAAGATTGATTTTTAGTGGACTAAACAGATGAAAATCGCTTGGGGCTAAATTGAAGCTGTATGGTGGACGTTGAAGAAGTTGCAAGATGATGAAAAGGTTCAACTTGAAGTCCTAATGTGGCTGAGACAGCAACCCAAAAAATTTTATGCAGCTGGTGTTGGGGCACTGATAAAACGGTGATATAAGTGCATAAATATTGATGGAGAATGTGTTGAGAAATGAAAATAGTTTTGAAGTGAATGTCACTGTAAGTTATTATTTAATTATCTTTTGTGACTTACTTAATGACTTTCCCTCGTATAAGCTTCCTCTAATGCTTGAAACATCTTTCCATACATGAAAGGCTAGGTGAGATTGTTCAGTCCTTGCTGAATAAAGAAGTCAAGAAATATTTTATTAAATTCCAATTTGAAACTATTGTTTTGAGAAGATTACAAGACAGGGGCGTAGCTATTGTAGAACTATTCGAGAAAACTGTTCCAGGCGCGCGAATAATAAGGGACGAAATTATGAAGTTTCAGATAAAGAGTTGTGAAAGTATTTATATAATATTCTTTAATAATTAACCAAATATTATGGGTGGGTCGTAATTGTTACTACCGGCATATATCTATTATATTTCATCTTGTTTTTGACTTCAACACCAGCGATTAAAACTTGTTTTTATACTCATTTAAAAATACTTCTATTCGCGAAGCTTTAATTTTAGTTCACACCACATTGCATCTATACGTATTTTTAATAACATAATTTCAGAATGCCGGATTTATTTTAGAGCTTTGCGTTGACGACAGAAGGAAAAATTTCAAAACTTATTTAAGGAGCAGCATTGTCGCCATATCATCTTACCTCTATTGCATAAATTATATTGATTTAAAACAATAGCTTGTCAATTTGATCTGAAGGAAGTTACTGATCGTTTTACGAAAAAAAAAATAAAACGAAAATTTCGAAGGACTTTTTTGTGCAAATGAAACAACCATACATTTCGTCAATACATTTTTTAAAATACATCATGAAGCCCGGATTTAGATATATGATACATCTGCGTTGGCCCAGGGCGACAAAAATTGGGTACCACAACTGGGGTATCATTTCAAAACTTTCTTGAGAGCGGAGAAGGGTGCAGTGAGGGGTTAGAGTTTCTTTGAGAAGGGAAAAAAATTCTTTTGATCTTGTTGTGCACAGCTAAGAAGGAATTGATATGGTTTTATTTTTAAATTTATTTTTTTAATTATCCAAATTAGTCATTAATGATAATTGTGTCTCACTCTGAGAATGTTGCGGTAGCAAGGCTTTCGCAAATACAGAGTGGTTATAATTAAAATTACACTACTCAGACCAATCTGGAGCCCGTTGTGGTTGACGGATTTCGTTGAAACTTGGTACATACGTTATATGGACTATGGGGAAGAGAAATATCCAATAAAATTAGTTTAAATTGTGACCACCAGGTGAAATAATAACGCAAAAAGAACCGGAAACACAAATTAGAAACATAAAACTTTATTTAATCACAGCATTTGTTCAATGTTCATTCCCATGTATCAGTGACATGTTCAAAGCGTATTAAAACAAGTTCAATAGAAAGTAAGCATAACACGTCATGTCGCTTCAATTCCTGTAGAATCACTTGGTGCTTCTGTTGCACATATTTTAACACACTTTGAACAGGCTATTGACAAAAATGGAATGCACATTGAACAAATGCTGTAATTAAATAAAGTTTTATGTTTCCAATTTGTGTTTCAGATTCTTTATGCGCCCTTTTTACCACCTGGTGGTCGAACTTTGAACTGTTTTTCTTGAATACTTCTCTTCCCCATGATCTATATATCTATACCAAGTTTCAACGAAATCTGTCAGCCAGAAATGGATCCAGATTGGTCTGAGTAGTGTAACTTTAATTATAATCACTCTGTGTTATTGATAATTATTAATTTCTGTGCTTAAAGTATTTATTAATGGTAATGTTTCTATTTAAATTAAATTCGACCAGTTAGTTTAGCTTTTGCGAAATTTTTGAAGATTTTGTTTTTTTAAGGAAACTTGTGATATTTGATTCAATCTGAAATATCACATTCCTTATGGTGGGATATTTCTTACACTCTTCCAAATGACGCCCGTTGGCGGCAACTGAAATTTTAAGTGTAATAATTTTTATTTTGAAGGTATGACAATTTTTTAAAAGCTGAATTGATAATCACTTAGTATAACAAAGAGAGAAATGTTTTAAATTCTTCTCTGTTTTGGAGCAGTATCTCTTAGAAAATGTCTATTGTTACTAATCAATAATCGTCACATGGTTACTGGAAAATGAAATATTTGGCTTCTTAAATGTTAGGAACTTTATGACATTGCTTAGAACTTATTAAATAATTCCATCAGAAATTATATTATTAACTCGAGAAGAAAATATAGAACACAAGATCGTATTTTTCCTCCATATTAATGAACAGAGAACACAACTATAGTTTCGAGAACAATTAATTATTGGCTCTCGTCGTCTGATGATTCATAGCAGACTTTAAGTCAACCCGACAATGGAAAAAGAAGTTCTGAACTAAATACTGAAATTTTTTCAGAAGTTTCCGACAATGAACATTTTCTAAAAATATAGCGAACAGATTTCTATTGCGCGAAATTTGATGCTATTACGGGAAGCACACAGTAATTCTGTCACTGACAGCATCAGATATATTCGCAAATATGGAGAATCAGGATAAATGTTAATTAGATACAGATGATGACCACTTCTAGCATTTATCGTGATGCCATGCTATCTCTCAAAAAACGACAAATTCATTGAAATATTCGTTAAAATATCTTCAGTAATGTAAAAAATATGAATGAATATTTAAGTTTGGCTTGAAATCTGACACCTTGTATTTTTGAATAAAAAGAAACATTGTAACTATAAGTACATTTGTATGTTTTCTTACACATTATGTTTTTCTTTTTCGATTTTGAAAGACATTTAAAATTCACTCTTTACATGTTTAGTTAACGTTTCTAAATTTTCTTTCAAGTTAATATGAAAAGATTACCCAAAAACTCGAAATTCTTAAAATAATAATAATAATAATAATAATAATAAGTTTACTAATATGAAGTTGTTACTATTGAAACTTTATTTAACATTATTTAATATATTATTATTAACTATTTCTATAACCTAATATATTCATAATTTTCAAGAAAAATAAATTTACGTTTCATGTTAATTTCAGGGTATTTTTAGATGGATACAGCACTTTTTGCTTTGTGAAAACTAGCTCAATCAGTTTTTCTTCTAGAATTTAAAAAAAAAAAATTACCATAATGCAAAATATTAAATAAGTGCCTCTCTAACTGAATTTCAGAAAAATCTTTATCGAAAATCCGTAAGTACTTTGGCATTTAAGCTGCATTAAATTTACATATAAAGGTGCTTTTCTGGCTGTTTTGGATATTTTAAGAGTTTTTCTTATTGGCAAATTTTCAAATTTAAATTTTTAAGCATCTTATTTTTTAAAAATTATTTCAAGATAAGATATTTTTTTCACTGAAGAGTAAAGTTGGGGTCGGGATCAGTTATGCAGGTTTTCCGATTGAAAAAATTTTTTTTTTTTTTCAGATAAAATGTACTATATATTTTAATACGAATGAGTATATATATTCTTTGTTCTTCATAAAAGATAATATTAGAGTCACGATCAAAGACTATTTTTTTTAGAAAAAAATTAATTTTCTTTAAATTTTGTTTTCGTATCATATTTGTATCGGTTTGGGAAAGGCTTAGAGTATTACTAAAATGATTTTGTCAGGATAAGGTAAGGTTTAGACATACAAAAATTATTTTATCGAGTATTGTTGATTTTTGTCGAATTTTTGGTTGGCTCCAATTTCCCACTTTATAAGACAATTTCCTACCTGTGCAGGCGTCTACTTAAAATCACACAATAAATGATATAAATGAGACTTGCAACTTTTGTGCTTTAATTAATTAATTAATTAATTTTTCGGTACTTTTCCGTTATACCAACGCCATTGTCGTCAAATGTAATAGTTGGCGCAAAATAAAATTCGCGTAAAATGAAACATTTGAAAAAAAAATAACGTTGTTGGTACGAAAGCGAGCATTTTAAAATATAACATTTTAAAATTACATTCTTTCACAGACTATTTCATTCATTTTTATGTATAATTCTAAAATCCTGAAACAATTTTGTTGCAGCTTTCTCATAATCCGTTAACTGCCAAATGACAAAATCCATCTCAGCGTTAGCAATAAATTTAAGTTATAGCTTTATATTAAATATTTTCGTAATAGTAATAATAATAATAAATGAGTCACGTGCAAGAAATAGTAAATCACAACGTTTGGCACGGTTTGCAAGAAAAATGCTTTGAACTGTCAGAGTTGGAATAAATGGCGCATTAGCATGCATTTTGAAATGGTACTGGTATAACAGAAAGTATCAATTTTTGTGAAAAATCTTACGTTAAAAATAAATGAACAAACATTAACTTTAATATCCTTTTCTTCATTTCGTTAAATTAATTATTATTATAGTTTTCTATTTCGTGACGTAAAAAATAGTATTAAAATTCCACTTCATAAAATGTTCCCTGATAAAATCTTTGATTATCTCGTTAAAATTTTAGATTGTAAACACAAACTTCAGATAAATTAAAAAAATTAACATAAAATCAATAAAAATCAAATATTATTTATAAAACTTCAAAAGTTTAACTTCAACAATCTCATAATAGTAATTTTAACAATGTGAGCGTTGAGTCCTTTTTACCGCCCTACAATTAACGAATAAAAAGGCTTGTGTAGCAAACCTTATAAATGTATGTTGATTTTTATTACTGCATTTCATAAATAAATGTATAAGGTATTGAATAATAATATATGACAATCTGCATAGATATACTTTGCATAGGTATTATTTTGTGAATGGATATAAATAAAAAATTGCTTGACGGGTTAAATGTCATATATATGTCACAGAAAATTTATTTTTAATTTTTAGATATTTATTTATAATGGGTTGTAATATTTTTGGTAAGTCACTTAAATTTTTTCTAGGTGTACATTGCAAGTGGCAAGCCAATTAAATGACCTAACATTTTTCACTGTTCTATAATTTGGAAATCACAGGAATATGTTAAAGTTAATTTGAATAGCGACCTTATATGTGGTTGTATTGAAAAAGGACACCCGGCTGATTGTGTATATGTTATTTTTATTCACGTACCACATATAAATCTCATTTGAAGGTAGTGAAATACAGCAATAGATAGCAGAGCTTTTAACTTTCGAATATTCAGTTGAAAAATTCACTTTTGACATTTCTTTTTTCTGTTCTGTATACGAGAGAAGATTTTACCAAGAATTTTTGCTTATCAATTTAAACACAAGGCCTGATTTGTACCACAAAGTAAAACTAGGACGTAGCCTTGGATCCACTAGGATGCCTTTATATGAGAGTGGCGACATACGGGATATATAGGGTGAAACCCCCAGTAACTGACACTTTAAGGATTCTTTCATGTTCAAATCACTATTACAAAAATTTAAATCTATTTTATACTTACCTTCCTTTTTGAAAGTATAGTTGAGATGTATAAAAAAAATATTGTTTGGCAAAATTTTGAAAAATTATACATTTTATTATTAAAAATTAGTTTTATTCATAAAATATGGTCAAAAACTCCTGTAACTGACACCATTCCTATTTTGAAACACCAATAACTGACATAAAGTGAACCAGAGGCTGACACTTTATTTTAAAACATCAAAATACTCTATTTATTTAATTCTTTATTATAAATACAAAATACATTAATATTTATTATAAAAAGTGGGATTTAGTAAGCTATACTGCATTATTGTAATGCAGAGTATATAGTATATACGAGTATATAAGAAGTAATATTTAGTACTGCATTATTTGTAATTCAGATATCCAATAACTGACATCTGGTGCCGGATAGTGGTAAAACAACTTAAACATTAATCGTGTTTGCTACAAGATAAATTTAATTTATTATTATGCTTTTTAAACAGTTCAAATAATAGATTTCAACTTTCTTTAATTTAGTCAATAACAAACACCTCTGTCGGAGACTGGTGAAATTAAAATTCTAGGAATCAATATCTGGCACCCCCCACCATTAAGCTAAATTAAATAACTATAAACCCTAAATCATGGCGTCAATATATCATATGCATCTTTAAATTAACTAGTATAATGTTAAGAAAAAAGTTTAGGATGGTTGCATTACAAATAGTTTAGAAAAACACTTCCTTATTTTTAGAAATAAGATGGTTGCTTCAAAATGGAACTTTTTGTGTTCTCAAAAGTTTCTTCCTCATTGAATATGTTCTTGCCCCCCCAGTGGTGAATAAATTGACTCCAAAATAAAAAATAAGTGTCTCATTTACCAATAGATGGCATTACTTTGCAGAATTTTACAACAAAATGCGTATTTGAGTTAGCTTTTTGCTCAAGTGTCAGTTACTGGTTAGGTGTCAATAACTGGGGGTTTCACCCTAACATTATTGGTTGAGACGAATTTGGGCAAAAGCGAATAGCCAAGCAACTTGGAAAACCTGCCATCATCGTCAAGATAATGCTTGTCAACTTGTCTCACTCGTATAAGAAAACTCTTCCAGTTGAATTTCGCGAAGTTCTGAAATATAAGTTTGCCATAGTTTGGGTTGGGTTGGGTTGATTATTGACGGCCAGTTATCTACACTAGGGATATAGGCCCGGGGGGAATGCCTTTCGTGGGGGTCTTTCTAAGGGAACCTAACCCGTATTTACGCATGGATAAATCCACGGCTCGAAGAAAACCACGAAAACTCCGAACGATTAGGCCGACGGGCGCGATTGGGATCGAACCCAGCACCTCCCGTCTACCAGCTTCGAGAGCAGAAACTATCAGCCACTGGTGGAGCCTTGCCATAGTTTGGACATGGTTACACCGTAACACACAGACGCGTACACTACGAGCATTGTAATTGACAACTGTCATCTAGAGGCGCCCTAGGCCAACACCGGATCGGGGAAGGATCGAAATTGAGTAAAATTATTTCGAAAAAAAATTCATAAAAATGCAGTTTTCGGTAATGATTTGCTCAATAAAAAAAAAAATTGGTAACTGTCAACTGTATTTTAATTTATAATGCTAAAAATCATATTTAATGTGCAGGATTGTAAAAGATCTCACTTTCTACCTGGTGGCAATTATTGGTTTTGCAATTCCGCACACGTTCCATATGATTGGCAAATGGAATGACCCATTCCATATGATACATTATTTTAAGCCGTTTTTTGAAAATAGCTTAAATAATGCATGCCGTAGACAAAATATTTCATTAAGAAATATTTAAGATGAAAAAATATTAAGGGTATTGCAGCATTAAACGAAAAAAAAGTTAAATTAACATGTGTTTCATGAGCATTTTTATAAAATGCAGGAAAACCTGCTAAAATTCTCCCGAAAAGTTTATAGCTACAAATTTGGTTTGAGAGCTGCACGAAAAGGTTCAAGGCCTTCGACCCCAGACATTCTTAATTGGTCTCTGTTTAAAGGAAAACATGAATAAGTGTATTGTTTTACTTTTTACTTTGCAATGATGTTGTGATGAGTTGACATGTTTCAACTCCTCCCTTATTTGTGGAAAAAGGATAATCTCTCTGGAATGAAAATAATCTGACAGATTGATCTCTATTGACAAAAATTCTATCAATAGTGTGAATTTCATTTTCACTTTGAGATAAGCCAAGCTGCAATACATGCTTTGTATTGAATGGTATGTTATCTGAATGAGTAGATAAGAATTGTAAAGTATTGTTCTTGTGGATACAAAGAACTGGGCCCCTACGAAATGCAATGTTTTCTGGGAAATTCCTGGAATGCAAGGAAAGCCCCTGGGAAGTGAAATTGCTGACGGCAGTTGAAGGTGGAAGGAGTGGAATGTTGAATCAGTTGGATTTGGAATACTCGAGAGTGAGGTTCCACTTTGAGCGGATGTCAGAATCAGAGTTTGGTTGACCATGTAAATTTACAGCATGGATGCTTATCATAATTTTTCATTTTTACTTTTGTTTTTTTTTAATGTGTTAATTTAAAATAAAGTTTTTTCGTTTCAAACGATAAATGGAATTTATTAATTATATATACAACGTCTCACGCTACCACAGCAATAGTATACATAATTAATTGGTGGCAGCGGTGGGATATGTAATCTAGAGTAAATTAGATTACGGATCTACGTTAACCTGATTAAACAGATGAAGAGCCAGGGAAAAACGGACGAGCAGAGTTGTGGAGTCTTGAAGCCTAATTGTTGTCGTGGATTTTTCTTGGAGTTCTAGCAAGTAGAGAACTGGTAAAAGAACTTTATCGACTAAAGCTGTGAGGTGTATGAACAGTCAACTATAGACTTGGTGCTATTTGTGTGTGCTTCAAATTATATCAGTGGAATGAAGATATGCGGTGTACCATCTAAGTTGTCTACATACGGATCTAAGGTGCAATTAGTGCCTCATCAGTAAATTGAGTGTCTTCAAATCTTCAAAAATCTTTGTGCGTGTCATCTTTAAAAGTGCTAGGAAGCCTGGTATCAGTGTGGAGGAAATATCTGCATCTGGAGGTAAGCTCTTTTATGAAATCTTCTATAGAGGTCTGTTTTAAATTGAATTTTGTGTATAAATTTTAATTTTGGGGAACAAAACTCTATGTGAAATTTAAGAATTCTAGGGAAGCTATTACTTTGGTATTTAAATTTTAGTTAGAATTTTTATGTTTGTTGATTTTCTGGTATCTGTTTGGTATAATATTGGGTTAAGAAAATTATATACTTATGTATATGTTAAAATTTACTTGGAGTATAGTAAATTGTTATTGATTAATTGAAATTATTAATCAGGATATTTTAATCATAATTTTGTATAAAACTTTTGGAATTAAGAGTTTTGTTTGCATACATTTTATTTATTACAGTAATAAAGTTATAGCTTAATTTTATGGGTATACTGTGGATGCTTATGATTAATGTTTCAAAATAAGTTGATGTTATACTGTACTATTGGGTATAAAATTTATTTTGGGGGATATACTCAGTTTGAAAGACGTCACTGTTGCATGAGAATTTGCTATATTGAAATTGTGTCGTTTTTGAATACATTATTATACGTATAGTGAAGAAAATTCTATTTCTGTATTTATTGTATTATTGTAAATTGAATATATCTGATATTTTGAAATTTATTATATTTTGGGGGAAAATATGGTAGAGTATTTAGCAAAATATAATAAAAGCGTCTTGCTGTTATTAGCAGATGAATTTGAGACCAGTGTGTCGAATACGTGTAAAACTAGAGCTATAATCCAGGGTATTGTTGAGGCAGTGGATTATGATGAGAGTTTCGCTAAAATTCGCTTGCAGTATATTCTTGAGCAAGAGGCGGAGCGGAAAGTACAGGAAAAACAAATTGAATTAGATTGTAAAGAAAGAGAGAGGCAAATTGAATTAGATCGGATAGCGCAAGAAGTAAAACTTAAACAATTTGAATCAGAAAAACAATTTGAAATTAAATAAACTTGATAAACAACTTGAATTAGATAAACTTAAGCAACAATTTGAATTAGAAAAATTGCGTATTCAAAATTCTATGGATATTGTTAGAGTTTCGTCGAATGTTGATTTGCATAGAACTTCTGGAGTAAATTTAAAAGATTTAGTTCCGCGTTTTGATTCCAAATTAATCAAGATCACTCTTTTCTTTATGATTTTTGAAAGGCAAGCTAAGAAAGCTAAAATTTCTCAGGAGGATTGGGTTAGTCAATTAATTCCTTTATTACCTTCGGACATTGCTCAAATTATAGTTAAGCAACCTGTAGACAAGTGGGATGATTTTCAGTATATAAAGAAAGTTTTGTTAAATAGGTTTAAGCTGAGTACAGGCGCCTTGAGGCAAAAATTTGAAAATCATCAAAGAAAATCTGATGAATTATGGGTGGATCTGATTTACGAGTTAAGGGGTTATCTTGATAATTGGTTAGATTCGTTAGAAGTGACGGATTTTGAATCCTTAAAAGAACTAATGCTCACGGAACAACTGAAAAAACGCGTCCCTTTTGAGATAAAAGAAAAATTTATGGATGATTGGGAGGAAATGAAGATTGCTTCTAAACTCGCGGAGAAATCAGATAGGTTTGAACGTGTTAGAAGGGAATTTGAGAGATTGGAAAGAAAACCTTGGGAAAAGAAATCTTTTCAAGAAACTCATGGGGATGACTTTAATTCTAATATTAAGAATAAAATTAAATCTAAATTGGACTTTGTAAATAGAAAAGATATTGTGAAAAATGATAAATTTAAGAAGGACCAGGCTTTTGAAAAACAAAGGCAAATTATATGTTTTTTTTGTTTAAAACCAGGTCACGTGAAACAAAATTGTGCGGAATGGTTAAAAGAAAAATCTAATTATGAGAGTAGAAATCTAGGTTGGATTGTTACAAATGATGGGAAAAGTTTAAATAATACGGAAGGTGTGGAAACTGATTTACCTATGATTGATTTATGCGTAAATGGTAAGACGTTAAAAGCGATTAAGGACACAGGGGCGCAAATTGCTGTTTTTGATAGATGCGATGTTCCCTGGAGGGCAAAAAAGGTGGGAAAGGTTTTTCTTATTCCGGCCCTGGGAGATAAACAAAAAGCGGAATTAATGTCTGTGTCTATTGCTTTGATAGAAGATGAAAAAGAGTATGTTAAAAAGAATGTGGTGGTTGCAGTTGTGAGAAAACTGAATTCTCCTCCGCTGATAACACCCGCTGTTTATAACTTGTTAAAATTTGGAAGTACAGATAAGCAAAATTCAGGGTGTAAACAAGTGGGGAATCAGAGAGAATTAAATGGGCAGGGAACCTTCAGATTGTCCAGCGATCATGAGCAAAAATTTGTTAGAAAAATGGTTGTAAATGAAATCTGTGAAAGGGATAATAAGTCTGTTAATGAGATAGAGATAAATTCATCGGGAGACGTGACTGATAGGAATTTGGAAAAGGGGTCTAAATTGATCGATACAAAAGATGAAGCGTCTCAAATGGATATGGTTAAAAGGTCATGTAAGAGAGGTCAATTTCGTGAAAAGAATTCTGAGCATGATGTAAATACACCCAGGTATTTTGTTGGTAGTATGGGATTCATACATGTTAGAAATAGAATTAATAAGAAATTGAGTTCACCTATGACTGTGGCCAGTAAATTTAACTCTGGGATGAAAGATAATGATGGAGAAAATTGGGGGGCTAAATGCCAAGAAAGTGGATATGGAAATTCGAAGAATTCAAAGTTAAAAAGAATGGAGCATTCTGCTTTTAAAACGGATCATAAAGAAAGATTTATTAAAATCAAACAAGATTTTGAAAAGAAAAATTATGATTATGAAGTTGTAAAGCAAAGTTTATTGTCGAAAAGATTTTCTGATAGAAGTAATTTAGATATTGGCTTTCGGGAGAATTTTCTAAATTAAGTTTATTCTAAATTTGGGAGTACTCATTATTGTAATATCTGTATTGCGTTTATTTATCATTTAATGCTTAATATTTTCGTAATAGTAAAACTTCATTAATTTAATAATTGTATAATTTAGTATGTTTTCTTTTGTTTGTGTAGAAGTGTCCGAAATTATGCTTTTAAGCAATTGTTTTTTTTTTGGGAAAATTGTGTTAGGCATTGTGTTATATCTGGATTTATTCTTTCTTTTTTATTATTATTATTAATTTTTTTTTTGTTAGAATCATGTAAAGTGTAATCTGTTTTTGGTATTATATGTATGTGAGGTATTTCAAAAATTTTCTTAGGGCATCAACTGTATATATTATTCCTGGAATTATACTTTGGTATTGTAGGTATGGAATTATAGTAAATCCTGTTGACAGTGTGGTCTATCAAATACTGAGTATGGGAATGTGTTTGTTTTCTATAGGGATTTTTCATGTGTTATTCAAAATTCCTTTGTGCTTTGTTGACCTCTTTAGAAATTAATTGAAGGAGCTTATTCTATTAATATATATGCCAAATTTCTTCTAGAAATTTTTTCTTAGGGGGAGGTGTTGTGATGTGTTGACATGTTTCAACTCCTCCCTTATTTGTGGAAAAAGGATAATCTCTCTGGAATGAAAATAATCTGACAGATTGATCTCTATTGACAAAAATTCTATCAATAGTGTGAATTTCATTTTCACTTTGAGATAAGCCAAGCTGCAATACATGCTTTGTATTGAATGGTATGTTATCTGAATGAGTAGATAAGAATTGTAAAGTATTGTTCTTGTGGATACAAAGAACTGGGCCTCTACGAAATGCAATGTTTTCTGGGAAATTCCTGGAATGCAAGGAAAGCCCCTGGGAAGTGAAATTGCTGACGGCAGTTGAAGGTGGAAGGAGTGGAATGTTGAATCAGTTGGATTTGGAATACTCGAGAGTGAGGTTCCACTTTGAGCGGACGTCAGAATCAGAGTTTGGTTGACCATGTAAATTTACAGCATGGATGCTTATCATAATTTTTCATTTTTACTTTTGTTTTTTTTTAATGTGTTAATTTAAAATAAAGTTTTTTCGTTTCAAACGATAAATGGAATTTATTAATTATATATACAACGTCTCACGCTACCACAATGTGTCCAAAATTTAAAATATCATAAAAATTATTTAAAAGCTCTTAATAGTAATTTTTTTAATATTAGTAAACGTTACATAAATGTCGTTTTGTAGTTTTGTAAAAAATGTAATATTTTTAAAAAATCAACATTATTTGCTTTTTGTAATCCAGTTTAATTCTATTTTAATTGCAAAATATATTTTTCTCCACTTACAAATATTACATTCATGAGAGAGTTAAAATTTAACTATACCCAGTTTTAATACATCATTTTCAAAATATAATTCCATGAAAAATATTATTTATTTGTAACTGTTTTTCATTTTCTCTTAACATGACAGTATGACGGATATTCCTTTATATCTGACTTATGCTATTCTTCGAACAATGCTGGATTGACAATTCAATATTTTGCCATCATTATGGGAGAAAAAACTGTCAAAATATGCCATAAAATTCAGTAAACATACGTAGCGTTAGCAGAAAGATTTTTATATCAAGAATTTCTTGTTGAAAAATATTAATATATGAATTCAAAATATAAAAGGACGTCTTTCGAATAGGAATATGTGTTCATCTTAAAATTAAGTGCAAATTATTAAAAGCATGGATGCAGTTTGTATGTTTTAAAGCTCATTTTCATACCTAAATACTCTCTAATACTATTTATATTAATATTTAGCCATTATAATAATTATTTAAAAATATCAGGGAATACTTTTTGAACTGTCAATCCAGCATTGTTCGAAGAATAGCATAAGTCAGACATACAGGAATAGCCGCCATACTGTCATATTAAGAGGAAATGAAAAACAGTTACAAATAAATAATATTTTTCATGGAATTATATTTTTAAAATAATGTATTAAAACTGAGTATATTTTAATTTTAACTTTCTCATGAATGTTAAGATATTGGGTGAAGTAAATAGAAAAATTCTTAAATTTACCCTGCAGTAAATATATATATATATATATATATATATATATATATATATATATATATATATATATATATATATATTAAATATAGGAATCCAATATCAATATAAACCATTTAAATATTTTAAGCATCCTAAATTTTTTTTTTAAATTAAATCATAAAAAATTTATCAAGCAAATAAATTGTTAACAATGTACTCAAGCATGTTTACATTACTTTCTAAAATAAAGTGTGTAATAATCTCTCATTTAAGGAAAATATTTCTCTTCAAATAATTAAACAGTTTACCAATTAAAAAAGATTCGCTTATTTTATGTTATAATGAAACTATTTACTACCAGCACAGTATTAAGTATGTGTTTTTGTTCCTCGTATTAGCTTATGTATTGTAGTATTTATTATAAATTATTTTAAATGTATTTTTTATTTAAAAAGATAAATTGTCACCTAAATTTTTAATGAATTGAAAATCACTTGGAATCATGAAATAGATTAAAAAAATATACTTGTGCTTAGCAATCTTGGATATACATAGCAATTGTCTGGTGAATATTAAAGCTATAAAGCTATTAAAAGCACAGCATTATAAATTGCGTTTAGAGACATTATAAAGATTGTTCGATATTTATAGTTAGGATGTTTTTTCAAGAATCTTTGAAAATTTCTTATGTATACACACAAAAAAACATTGAATAAAACATCCTTTTTTATTCGAACTTTCAATCTTTATTTAGTGTCTATTTGTAAAGTGGGGATATTTATATTTCTGAGCTTGAATGGTGTGAGGGATTTTAATAAACACGGTTTTACTCAGACAAACTCTGGGATCTTATCGTGCAAAAATATTTAATTATTTACGTTTAGTTCGAAGTTACATAAAAAAAATGCTGAGTGCTTTTTTTAAATTTTTATTTTAAGGTTTGAAGAAAGGGAAGGGGCAATGAAACTGTCAAAAAACAAATTTATAGCACATCTTTATTAAAAAAAATATTACTTTTGTTAAATTTAAAATGATATAGAAAATGAAAATTTGCATTTAGATAAAATTTCAACTATTGATATATCTGACAAGCAAAAGAAAGCAGCAATTGATGTGAAATATAGTTAAAATTCTCAAACAAAAAAGCTAATTTATGTTTTAAAAGCAAAATAACTTTGAAACATTTACTTTTATTTTATATGATTAAATAGTTTCTGCTAATTATAAAATGTATAATATGTATACTGTTTAATGAAAATAAGCTTATAAGGACAATTGTAAAAGTTGAGGAAATTAAGTAAGAGAACATACTACAATTATGCTTACAATGTCAAACTTGAAGAAGCCACCAAATTTTCCAAAATGTTCCATATTTCTGTAAAAATATGACGTGAAATCTTTGACATAAAATGGTCGAAAACGTCATTACTTCCTTATTCTTCAATAAAATAATATTTATTTACCATACTTAACCAAAATTTATTTAAACTTTTAATCATCGATAAAATTAATATTTTTTTACCATTATTAGCTTTAAACATCCTTTAGTTAAGGTAAAGCCAGGAGAGATGGCGCTGTCGGAGAGATTGCGCACACATAGGTTTAGGGGGAAGGAATAGAGTGAGGGAGCAGCGACTCCAGGTAGTTGTACAACAACAGTAGTGGAGTGTTTACTTGAAAGTGCACGTTGATTGTTTTGAGCGTCTAAGATAAAGCATTGATATTTTGTTTTGTTTTCCCAAAGTAAGTGCTTGAATTTTCATAGCTATTCATTAGAATTTCTATACAATGTCAGTAATACAAAATATCTTAAACTTAAATGATTTCTCATAAGCTACTAATCTAGACTAACAATGTGAACATCAACGGTTCGTTTTAGTAGCGGCCATGTTTAAATAAAAGGCCGCGCAATCTCTCCTACCGAAATTGGAGAGTTTGCGCATCTGCTACTTAGGAGAGATGGCGCATTGTTTCCATTCGTTTCCATGCTAGGAGAGATTACGCAGCTTATTCGTAAATTTGCATAAAAAAATGAAAAATGAAAATGGACTAATTTTAAGTTAAACGTGTTTTCAAATAACTTAATGTTATTTTGTAATCTTATCTGGACTTGCTTTTTCCGATTCATTAATGTTTTCCCTTTTAATTTAAATTTTTTAATCGTTTTTAAAATTATTTCCTTTTTCTGATTCTTTAATCATTAGGTTGAAATATTCACTCCTAATACAATAATATTTGTTCACAAAAACCTTACAACAGTGTCATTTAAGTGTAATTATTATTGTTAACAATTTAATTGTAGTTATTATTAGTAACAATCTCTCCTACCCATTTGCGCAATCATACCAACCCTGTAAGGGCAGATTGCGTAAAATAACTTTCTTGGTTTTATTACAACTCTTCTATTAAATTACAACATAACATAAAAATAGCAATGGAAATGCATAAAAAATAAATGAACTGAAAATTATTCATGGATAGTTTAGCAAAAAATTAATATTTAGATTTTTTATTCTTATTCTTTTGAATTGTGCGCAGACTATCCTAGCTTTACCTGACAATAGATAGCATATTTGTGCTTTACTCATCAGGTCTTGTTCTTGATTTGTATATTTAGAGGAATCGCAAAGTATTTTAGTTTTACATTTGAACCAAATATTATGCAATTGTATATTCTATAACGATATATTACATGGAATAGACAAATGTCACAGACAATTTACTAAATAACCACCCACTTTTTTTTTCTTATAAAATAAGACAAATCGCATGAACTATAATATACCTAATTATCATGAAAAAAAGTAAATTACACAAAAGCCAGATTTAAAAAACTAGATAAGAGTAATACTTTTTTAACACTTACTTAAGGATACCAGAGGGGATTAAAATGACGAAAAAATGTATTTTGCGCCTATTATCTAGTCCTAATAATAATTGTGCGCAAATGTTAGGCTGAAGTCAGCGTCAAAATGGAGCCTTTAATGATCCTGTATTTTTGCATACAGATTGATTATAACCCTCATTTGAACATAGGCTGGTTTTTGTTTATTTTATTCAAATATTTTTCTTAATAATTCAAAATTTCGTTTTTTCATAGAGAGTAAATGGACATTTTTTTCGTATAATATTTTAACATGGCTAAATTTACTTTACCGTTGCTAATACTTTATCGTTGCCAAAACTAATTCAAATTCCGGAATAATAATTTTTAGTCAACAATTTAGTTTCAATTGAAAAATGTTCACGTGAAAAATAAAAATGAAATAAAAAAATTAAAGAATTAAAAAGAAGATTAAATAATATTATTAGAAATAAAACGTACTTTTTTTAGTTTTTGATAATAATACAAGGTTTCAATATGAGTAACCATAGGAAACAGGCGAATATGATGCCATACATAAAAAATAAAGCGGATATCTTTGATTGGTGAAATAAAATGATCTTGGTTTTTTTTCTTCGCTTTTTCTTTTGTATGGTAATAATTGTTGGCGTTTTACCGTCTGCGCGGGGCTAATATAACTATACCGTATTTTTTATTTAAATTTTAAAAAAGTAAAAAGAAGTTTCAAAAGAAAATGGTCAGTAAATGTCAATAATATGCTCCGCAAAATTATCCATATCGAAAATGATGTCATGGATAGCGAGAAATATTTATTTTCATTCTTAAAACTAAAAGAAATAACTCGATTACCTAAAAAAAATGACGAATGTTAATAGTTCCATTTTTGTTGATAAAAACTAAAGATTTAATATTATTTCGTTAAAGCAACATAATTTCTCCTATGCCAGTACTGAAATTAATTGCCTGGAAAAGAAAATTAACAAGAATTATGTCATTAAAAAGGGATTTCTCTGCGGGAAAAAGAGGCGTCATATTTGAAATAAAACAGGAATTTTCCAATGTGTTTTAAAATGAGTGTGAATCAATTCGTTACATTAATAATACAAGGATCAGTAACTATAGAAAGTAAAAGAGTTTCACGCCATACTTATAACGAAAAATTTAAATATTTTTTTTATCTATACTGATTATTAAGCATGAATATCCGTTATATACAGATGAGAATTTTCTGCTAAAAATCGCATCATAATTTTAAGAAAAGGAAAATGAACACGAATCTATGTTTGTATTTCGCAACTACTCCTCACTGTAAAAAATTGCTGCAGTAAAATTACTGCAGCAGAGATTCCAGGCAATGTCCATAAGAAAACCGGTTTTGTGACTAGATAAACGAGCTTTGTTATTAGATAAACGGTTTTTGCCTGTAAAAACATGAAATTTACTGAAATGGACCGTTTACCTTGAAAAGGGGGCATTTCCCGTAAAATTACGGCAGCAATTCACGGAGAATGCCCGTGAATTTACAATTTTCATTTACAGTGCCAGAATATCGAACGCAACGTGATTTACTTTATACCGGTTATCATTGATCCGAGGATGTTACACAAACTGTCAGAATTTAAAAAATTAAATTAGATGCCAAGATTTTTTTTTCTTTTTTGTTAATTTTAACGAAGTTTCTCTAAAAAGGAAAGTAAATTACTCCATATTTGTGTATAAAAAAAGGAGAAATAAAATAGATCTGTATATTTTTTACACCATTTTCTCATTAAAACTGAAAAACAGAATTGATTTTCACTTTGAATAGATGGTGAAAACAAAATCTTGATTTCAGTAAATTATCCGAAAAATAAAAACATATTTTCACACATTCAAACTTCATGAATCAATTTATTCTGGAGAACAAAAATTGCCTGTCAACATACTGTCATTTAGAAAATAAGATTTGTTTCAGCTATACAATAAACCAAGGAGGCAGAACTGAATTTAAAGAAAAAACATGTACTATTTCCAATTAATGTTTTTCTGAAGGATGGCTGTTAAAACGTTTCACAAAGGCGTTAAAAGTAAAATTGTTTATCAGGTAAAATTGACATTTGTTTTTACCCAATTCGTCTATTTCCACGATTTTATTTGGCCCTCTTTTTTTGCATTGGTTGCAATTTCATTTTCGCGATTGTTTGGCACAAAATTTCACTTTTTAAAGACTGAGTTATGTCAAGGTCCCTATAACAAAAAAAATACCGTATTGTCGCCTATGAAATGTGATAAATAGTTAGTTAATTTTAACGTTTTTAACTATCGGGAGTGAAATATTTTGTTAATTAATGTATTTATTCTTCTTTTAATGTTGCGTGAACGAAGTCATGGGTAACAGCTAGTATATTATAAATGACAAACGTGTCCGTTTGTAACGCTGACGTCATTTTGAGATTGGCAATGGCTGACGATTAAATTTCACTTTTTCAATTTTCGCTACTGTATATTTTTTATAAATTTATTAACGTCTAAACATTGCACATTTTCAGTTTTTACACCGCCGTATAGGAAAAACTAGTCGTTGGGGGCCACCGTAATACTTACCCATCTTGGATCTGCATAATATAAAATATGAAAATAAAACATCTGTAAACTATTTAAAAAATGCATTGCAATTCGAATAAAATCGTGGTATGATTACGTTATAAACTTTAAATACTCTATTACTGAATTGCGTAAAAGAAAAATCCTTATAACTCCAAAATTGATAATCATATTAACTAACAGTTTACTGCCTGCGGATTAAGTGTCTCATTTCCAATTAAAATATATCTTTGAATTGCAATTTGAATGAAATACAGGATCATGAAAAATCGAAGAGTGTGGTAAATAGGATTATAATCATATCGGCAAGTAATTATCCGATCAACTTCAATCTTTATGCAAAAGTTATGTTTTTTTATTGTCTTTTATATTCATTCCTTAAAATAACCAATTTCGAAAATTTTTATATACCTTTTATCAGAACGATTATTTCGAGAGCCCGAAAAAAATAGTCCCGTATAATCGAGGTTACTGAAGTTCAATAAGCTTCTTCCCATTATTAGATACTAAGTACATACCAAATTTCAAGTCTCTATCTCAATTTGTTCGTGAGACAGAGCGTTTACAGAGACACACAGACAGACGGATGGCAATTTTTTTCCCCCTAAAAATATGTTTTTCGGAATCTCCAGTGTCTGAAACGTGTAAATCCGTCAAATTTTTTTTTTCGATTTTCAAAACGATTACAAGACTTACTCGATACTACGTATGATGGGTAAGTAAAAATTTACTTTCCAATACAATTTGTTTGAAAACTGTATTTTAATTGACTGATTTATTATGGTTTTTAAAATAATTTTCAAGCCTGAACTTTTTTAACCTATCTCTATCGCGTTCCGGCTCCATTACGGGAGAATAATAACACATTTAAACTTAAAACAATATAAATATTTAAGCATTTGTCTCCGGCTAATTTTCCATAACAAAATTAAAACTTCATCTATCTGTTGAGTTAAAAAGTGATTGTCCGTTTGCATTTCACAGCTACTCTCCCTAGAATATGTAACGGTGGGTAATCAAATCAGCACCAGGTATCCAATGGATTCGAGGTTCTCAAATGTTGCCTTAGAATTTTAAAATTTAAATTAGTTTTCGAGATATTAACTTTTTAGTAATTCTTAATGCCATTTCTGTAATGATAGCAACTAAATTCCTCCATTTTTGTAGGTAAAATGGAGAAAATGGAAAACGATAGTGTTATTAGACTTCTTTTTTTTTTTGGAGTCATTTTCAAATTGAAATTATATGAAATTAATTCAAAATATCAAAAATAAAAAAGGGATTTTTTTCACAAATTTGCTTTTTAACTAACATTAATTCATAAATATAAATTCTTCTTAAAAAATTCGTGAAAAGAAAGTCATTTTTCAATAAATTCGCCCAAATGGCGTCATTTCCACCAGCTCTGAAATTCGAAGACAAATCTTGGACGAACGTAAAGTTTTTGACAAAGTTATAGAATATGTGCATTTTTATAGGGAAAGCTTTTGACTTAAATTGTAAATATAAGTTATTATTTGAAATATTGCATTTAATAAAATTAATATTATAATTGTCTTCAAAATTTACAATAAAGTAGGATTTCATTTTCCCATAATTAATCGAATGACCTTATGCATTTCAAAAGCAACACATCGGGTTGGCACGCAGTTAGTATGATGTTTGAGTTTTTAACATTGTCGTGCAGTTTCTCCAATAGAAAAATTCCTAAAATTACGGTCGTACCAGTCATAAACGTTGAACCGCGCAGACTGGCGATACATGTGAAGGCAAAATTTTAAACTCAGTTATATCGAAACATCCTTTTATCAGATATTTTGCCACGATAAATTTAGAACAATTATGGATCTTACACGTTCTTCAAAAAAGAAAAACAGAAGAAATTAAATTTTACACAAACCAAAACTTAAAAAAAATTTTAAAAATAAAAAAACTTTTTTTTTTCCCAAGTTACAATAAAAACGCGATCAATTTTTATAAATTTTGATTTTTTATTATTCATTTTTAGGGTTTCGTTCATCTTACGAAATCCTATTACTCCCACTCCGTTGTCTGTCGGCCACAGAGCTGGTCTCAGAAACTATATAACTTACAGGCATGAAAATTTGTGTACTTATAGTTAAATACCTACTATGAAACTCAAAATGTTAAAATTTGAAAAAACCGTATAATTTTAATATAGAGAGATAAAAAACCAAAATTCTACCAGTTTTTCCTATTGAATTTTAACATTTTTCGTTATAGCAGTTGCCAACAATTAAAAATCCACAATAAAATTCTTTCTACAATAATTTATTTTCTATTGAAAGGTTTACACGTGAAAAATGAAAATGAAATAAAAGTTTCATCAATTGTAAAAAAGAATAACATGACGCCATATTGCAAATAAAACGGAAATTTTCAAAGATTTCTCAATAATACAAGGAGTATAAGTATGTGTATGGACAGAAAGCAGATTCATATCACGTCACTAGAGAATTAAAAAAGAAAATTAATCTGACGTCATATTGGAAGTTTACAGATTTTTCAAATGTTTGAGAATAATACAAAGCGAGTATCAAAATGAGTAATAGAGTATAGTAAATATATGAGTTTGAGGAACATATTGAATCATGATAAAAACCCGATTATGGAAATATTCGCATATTTTAAAATTTTGAAGGTGTACAACATGTTTAAATTAGAAATTATTTTTTTTTAATATCGCATTTAGTCCACATGACATATATTATTATGACAGCGTATAATAGAGAGCTTCGTCCACTATCTGGCCTGTTCACATATTCCCGGTTGAGATCTTCGAAAAAACGAAAAAATAGACCGGTAAATTTTTACTTTATAAAAAAACATGATTTTTTTTGTGCTAAATGAAATTTATTTGGATTTATTAAAGAAAGGATAAAGTGTTTTGAAAGGAATTTTAAACGAAACCCTTTGTGCGATTTCCGATCACACTTACCCACTTGTTTTAATTTTTTTTCTAATTTTGTTTTTGTTTCAGATATAATCGAGAGATAACTAAATAAGCAGTATAAAGAAAAACAAGAACGAAAAATCGTGCGTCAAGCATAGATTATGTAACACTTTCCAACGCTTCCAAAATAATTTTACAAATCATACCGTTTAATAAGCTGAAAGATAACATCTAAGTAAACAATTTGGAAAACGCATAACATATTTAAAAACATAAGTTCAGGAATTTCCAACATATAAAATATTTGGAAAAATATCCGAATACTTTTATACAGCCCTGTATAGGATCTATAGATTTGTATATATACTACATAGGATGCTAAATTTTAGTACAGTTAGGAACAGTTTAAATTTCTCCTTTTGGAGTTTCTGTCAATAAACGGAAATGCGTTCGCGAACTTTTGTGCTTCCCTGTATATGATCCACAGAATTTATACACACCACGTAATAGAGAAAAAGCGAGTTAAATTTAAAATCGCGTTCAGTAACTTAAAACGCACTTCCAGGAATTATTGTTAACAGACAGTAGAGAATTCTTTTGCGTGTCCCTGTAAATGAACGATGATTGCTATACACACAATATTCTGTAGTAAGCCTCTTGTAATGCACCTTAGTGATATATATAAATTTCAATGCGTTTAAAATAGTGAAACATTATTTAAATAAACCGCAGACGATTTTTCTCCATAGACGTAATGTAACGGAATTCTTTTGACTGTCCCTGTAAAGTAACTATAAGTGCTATGCACACCCTATTCCATATTAAGCTTCTTGTAATGCACTTTAGTGATATATATAAATTTCAATGCGTTTAAAATGGTATTTTTCCCCATAGACCGCAATGTAACGGAATTCTTTTGAGTGTCCCTGTAAAAAAACTATAAGCGCTACACACTTCATTTGAAATAGGGCACGTGCTATAGATAACGACAATAACATATAAAAATTGCAGAGCAATCCGAGCATATTTACGGGAGTTAGAGCACGGACAGACGGCCATACGGCAGACAAACCGAAGTCATAAACACTTTTCAACTAGATTGGAAAGTGTTAAAAATGGCGACTAGGAACCTGTACCTCAAAATCGTGGCAAAACTAGTTCTGCCTGATTAATTTCGTCTTGAAATTTTTAAACTTTTGTTATTGTTTTTTATAATTTCACATTTTTTTAAAAATTTTATAAAACACTAGCAAGCTACGCCCGCTACGCCGGTCGATTTCTCTTAATGAACCTTTAATCAAACAAAATATTGACATTTCATAGTTCACTTTTATATTTTTACAGAATAATAAGAATACTATAATTTGTGACTCGTGCTATAGCCAATATAAACGTCAGGACACGTCGCCCTTATCATTATCTTTTCGCTATGGTACTCCATTGTGAAATTTGTAATTTTTGAAATTCGATATTTGAAAAATGGCATAATCATTAAATTTGAAATTTATATTAAGAAATATACATTTTTTTACCTTACAAACGCAGTTTGTTTAACAATTTTCTGACAAATACTTTTCGAGCTATTATTTTTTTCAGTAACTTCAAATGTTTCATTTTCCGAGATTAATCTGTGGCAAAGATTAGCAAAAAACCCAGTCGTCAGCAACGCATAGCTTTATATTAAAGAGGATGTTGGAGAAGGGATTGTCACCATCACTTTTGAAATCGGTTCTGTAATTCCATAGATTCCATAGAAATTGTAATTTAGAATGATTTTAGAACGCTTTTCGCTCATTTCACCCTTTTAAATTTCGATTTTTTTAAATTTATTCTTAGAGAGCATTTACATCTTATAAGTAGTTCTCTTAACTACCATGCCAAATTTCAAGTTTCTAGCTCCTTCAATATAAAAAAGTCGCAATTTTCGAAACTTTTTCACTCCTGCACCCTCCTGAGATTAGTGGCACTGACATAAAATATAGCCTATGTTGGAGCAGGAAGTGTCACCATCAATTTGCAACCATCACTTTAGAAATCAGCTCTGTAGTTCCAGAGATTCCATAGAAATTGAAATTTAGAATGTTTTTAGAACGCTTTTCGCTCATTTCACCCTTTTAAATTTCGATTTTTTTTATTTTGTTCTTAGAGAGCATTTACATCTTATAAGTAACTACAATGCCAAATTTCAAATTTCTAGCTCCTTTAGTATTAAAAAAATGCAATTTTAGAACGTTTTTTGCTCCTGCACCACCCTGGGATTAGTGGTACCGACGTAAAATATAGCCTATGTTGGAGCAGGGATTGCTATAAAAAATTTGCCACCATCACTTTTGAAAAGGGTTCGGTAGTTCCAGAAATTCCATAGAAATTGTAATTTAGAATGTTTTAAAAACGCTTTTCGCTCATCTCACAGTTTTAAATTTCGAATTTTTTTAGAATGTGTTCTTAGAGAGCATTTACATCTTATAAGTAACTACCATGCCAAATTTCATGTTCCTAGCTCCTCCAGTATAAAAAAAAAATCGAAATTTTAGAACGTTTTACGCTTTTGCACCCCCTGGAACAATCTTTACTACTTTATAATATTAGACTAGATAAATTAAATACATACAAATTAGATGTAATAGTCTAAATTAATTACAGGCTTCGTAATCCGTGATCAGACTTCAATCAATTTTAGTCATTTCAAACCTTTCTGGTACCTTTAAGGTACTAATTGGATTAGTTTTTGAAAGCATGCTGCGAATGCTTTCTATAAAAAAAATAGTACTTTCCTTTATGCATTTTTAAGGTTGAAAATATCACTATTTCAACAAATCAAAGAAAACGTAATCATTCCTCTTCAAATCTCAAGTTCCCGTAGCTATATAACTGACCAGAAAGTTATTGATTCTTGGAGCATTTCAGCTTTTAAGTTCCATGTATTTTTTTATTTTTAAAAATTCCATATTTATAACGTTTTAGAGAGCTTATTATTAATCAGTTAGTTTTGAATATAATTTCTGTAAACAGTTTCCGCTAAAATTCCGTAAAAATTACTGTTTTTATTTGAACATCAATAATGTCGTTATCAGTTTTTGCTAATATTTTTTAGTATTTATCCTAATGTCCAACTTTGAAGTGTTTGCATTCTGCTAACATTGGTTCAATACTGTCGAAAAACACTTCGACATTTCATTGGAAATATTTACAATGTAAAGCCAATACTTATGCAATAGTTGCATTTAATAAATTTATTGAATATATTTCGTATTAAGCCTATTTCTAACTAATACTGTTTTTTTCTTGGAGTATTCCCGATTAATGCTATGTTGGTGCAATATTGGTTCATTGACAAAGCCAATATTCATTTGTTACCAGAGTAACTTTAATTTGTTAAAAATCTATTATTTCGTTAGCAGACTTTTAACTTTTTTTGTAAATCACTATATAGCTATTTAAGTATCTATAAATCTTACATATTTACAGTTTATGAAGATTTCAGTGCTGGATTTTTAGTTGCTATGAATATTTCTGTAGAAGATTTTTTTGAACTAAATTTATAGACAGCCTTTTATACAATATCTGCTCTTTTATACAATACGTTCGTTCTATTATTTTTGTAGATGATAAATAAATTTTTACTCCTACAAAGTCCATTTTTACTGTCTTTTACTAGTTTATTTTCATCATATATCCGAGAAGAGTAACTTTTCTTAAGAAATGCCAAAATTATTCTTCGAAAGATATATTTTTCTAGCTTTTGTTTTACGATATTTTATCTTCAATCACTTCTTTCTGATCTTTGAATTCATATTGTTAACACGATTATCAATAGAGCTGCTAACAAAATGAAATTAGAGAGCTACTCTTGAATTGTTGTAGTTTGCTTGAGTTAGGAATCTTGATTTATAGTGTTATTATTTAAATGAAACATTAAATTTATAAATATCCATCTTCATTTTTTTCTTCTGACAGTTGTGCAACGAACGACAGGTATATGTCAAAAAATTTTAATAACGTTGTTTAGAGCTCTATATATTGGATAATTTTCAGTAACAACGCAATATGTTTAAGATCAATTATACCTTACTTAGTATTACAAAATCTTAGTTTTCTAGGTAAAAATTCCTAATTACGTAACTTTATTTTCAGTTCAGAAAATGAAATATTATAAAAAAAAATCTATTTTTTGAATATTGCAATTTTTATCTGTCATAATTTACACACTTGGAGACGTGTACATTTCCTATTTAACATTTTTTTCATGTAAATCGAAGTTAATAATTTTTAATTTCAGTGATAGTTTATGAACTTTGATTTTTATACTTATTACAGAAACACTGAAACGCTTTTTTGATTTATCTATTAATGAAAATAACATAAAAATCTAAATAAATCTTTAAATCTAATTAATTCTAGTTATTATTTCCCAAATTAAAGACGTTTCACATTCAATTCGCTAATAGAAATGCAACAAACTAAATTTACAAAGTTTTCTATTACAATACACTTTGAATTAGTTTCATAATATAATATTCTCAAACTTAAAAAGAGTATATATGTCTTTCATAGAGCTCTGAATTTGAATCCGCACACTTGACTACTTCAACAGCGTTTTTGAATATTTCTACTGATTGCAAATGGATATTAATGAAATATTCTCTCTCGCTTCCTTGATATTTTAATAGGAAAATTAATTTCAAATTGGGAAAGATTTTCTCAATCCCTGGCTAACTTTGTTTTTACTGAATATGAGTGAATTTTTAAGAGATTAAATTAAAGTTATTAATTCCTATTTGAAGTACATTAATGGAACAGTGAAATATCATGCATAATTCCATTTTTGTAGAATTGTCTTATACTTTTAAAAAATATATTTCGGATGTATTTGAATATTAAACTTCGTAAAGATTCAAAACGATTATGTAAGGAAAATTTTTGTAACCAACATTTTTTAATAAATAAATATTTAATGAGTGCAGAAACCGCTTCTGATATTACATTTAAAGCAATATAACCAGTTTCCAACAATGTGAAAATAGTTCAGTAATATCAATCATAATGAATAAATTTCAATCGTACCAAAAGTTTATTAATTTAAATTTTAAAAACATCCATAGTACATTTAAATATATATTGATTTATTACTTTTTAAAAACAGCATAAATAAAAGACTTTATTCTAATTGATTACAGTTATCATCTGCCGAACAATTTCACTTCTAATTCATAAACAGACCTGCAATAAAATAAATTTAAACAGTTCTCCAGTACAATGTAGTTTTAATTCATTTCATCATAATTTTTCAAACAATAAAAAGTTTAAATTTCTTTCGTTAGTACTCTTATATTAAATCGTCGCACATAACTACTTTAGCTACGTCTTTGGACACTAAGAAAATATACATAAGATCACCGTAAAAAGAAACCCATTTTGAGAAACAATTAAAATAGAAGTTATGAAAGAACTTTAATAAAAAAAAATGTAAAATAAATATTATGTGAAATAAAGTAAGATAATTTTAAAAATTGGTTACGAATAAATAATTGCACATCCAGTAAATAATTGCATATTTTAATATCCATAAAATGAACAGTTCAGTCATCCAAATGAACATTTTAAAATAAAAACTCTGATTGTTTCTCTTATCATCTAAATACTGAAAGCTCATTTTTGAAACAGTGTTTCTTGTTTCTTCTTGAAATTCTTTTCAAATATACACGATGCTTAAGTGAAATACGATGTTAAAATAGTTGGGACTTCATAGATAATATTTCGGGAGAATAAGGAGAGAAACTTTAACTAATGGAAGTTTCTAAGGTAAAGAAGAGATTGAATAGGGATTCTCTATATGATTCTAAGCTATTTAATTAATTTAATCTGTATCTTGAATTACAATTCAGATGTTCTAAAATAAACAAGTATTTCTAAAGTTTTGAAAGTAATTGCAAATTAAATATAAATTATAACTCAATGGGAATGATTTTTTCTAAGGAACAAGACAATAAGTTATGCATCATCCTCTACTCCAAAATAAATAGGATAAAATGACAATGATGAGAATGAAACATTATAGCTAATGCTTTATAGAATGAAATTAAATGTGATTCCGTGTTCAAATCCTGGCCCGGATATTTTTCGCCCAGTTGGGAAATTACAACTCACATGAAATTACATTATTATATTGATTCAAACAATATGTGTAAATGATACCTTGTTATAGATAAACCAAATTTCAATGTAAAGTATGCTTATCTATAACTTCTCATACTTTGGAAAGACGGTGCACTTGCATACGATGTACGGGATGTAAAACCAGATTAGTAAGGATTCTAATAATCTTTTCTGATAGGATAATTTGGCCATAAAGTGAGAAGGAAAGAGAAATGAAAGAGTAATGATATTTTTCGTAACTCTTGCTGATGGTTGAGTGAGTATTGGTAGAGTGAATTTCAGCGTGTAGATGTTGCAACATGGCAATTAGAAATTGTAACATAAATCAAATTAGTTTTCAACACATATGTCTTCACAAGCCTCTCTAACACACCTCTACTGAGACCTAAGAATTGGAGAGACTTGAGGTTTGCAAATTACTATTCATTTCGATACACTATTTTGTAAAGCATGAACAAAAAAAAAAGAAAGAAAAAAAAGAAAATCAGTTCAAAATCACACATGTAGATAGTGCTGCAAAAAAAGAAGAAAAAAAAGGTGCAAAGTTATAATTTTGAAATGATAGAATTATTTCAACGTGATTTAAGTTCAACGCTGCAAGTGCTCAATGTATCCCCCACCACATTCCAGTATACTGACTTAAGTCACAGTATTCGGCCTGGTGCACTATAAAATAGCACATTAGCAAATATGGTTGCTATTTTTTGCCATATGCTGTTTTTCAGTGCCGTTAGTGATAGAGGATTTCCTCTATAAGCATGTGATTTCTGGTAGTCTCATAACCAGAAATTGCGCGATATGTTTCGGCGTGATCCTAATTTTCATTGTGAAACCTATATCCATATTTCCCATCCATGCCATTATCTTTCGCAGCTCCCTCTACTTTCAACAGTTTAAACTAATTATTTTTTCTTCTCATATAACGGTGAATGTTAAGCTGCAAACAGCAAGGCTCTCCGTTCCTTAGTTCTTTGTTGTATTTTTGCTCTGGTCTTTTGAAAATCCGGTATTAATACAGAAAATTTCAATAGATAATTATTGCATATTTTAAATTTTCATTTCATTACTATTTATTAAGTAATTTTGCAATAAGGTTAATAATTATCATTAATTTATGAAAATTATCTACCAACAAATTAGTGAATTTTAAGAATTTCAATGTTATTTTCAGAAAAAATACAAGATTTAAACGTATTTTAGAAAACATACTAGAAATATTAAATCGAGAAAATATATTTTTAATTAGATTTAGTTTTATGCGACACTAGACAAATATATTTTTTAATATTCGGTACATTTTTAGCTCAATATTGAAAATAAAATGAAAGGCGATTACAGAAAGATTTTACCATTTTTTGTTTTTACTAACTCATTAATTTCTTAAATTTGTCATGTTTGAAATTAATCAGATAATCAGATTTCTTTTTACAGTAATTAAGAAAGATTTTTAATAAATGCTGTTAACTTCTTTTTATTAAATTTCTTAAATTAAGAAGAAAAAATAATGTTAAATTATATTTCTTTAAATAATATATTTTCTGTTAAGTTTATAGATAAAAAGTTTAAAATGTTTTTGTTTTTTTAATTTGTTAATAAACATTGAGGACTTCTTTTCTTTTCTTTTTTTTTTTCGATTAACTCACCGATTTCACAAATCTTTAAAATCCTATATAGAGACTTTGCATTCTTTACAGTAATTAAAAAAATGCGATAAAAATTTATGTTCAATAAAATTATGCGGTTAAGCAATAAAAATTCACAATTAATTTGTCTTTACTTAATATATTTGTATTATCTCTTAAATGTATGGGGAAAAGTGGAAACTTATAACTTGAAACAAATTTATTATTTAATGTTTTAAAACAATACTTTTAGCTTCATTATGTAATTTTCATATAAAAGGACATTATTTTCTTACGTATTCAGTGCCCTTAAAAACAGATATCGGTTACACTGATTATATAGAGGACCAATATTATCTTTAGAACATTTATTATAACTATTTCCAATTTAATATCAACATTGATTACAGAGAGTCCTTCTTTATCGTTGACCAATAATGAATTCTTAAACTTTTATATTTAGAGGTATATTTCCAATTTCAAAAAAAAAATTCAAAAGTTGTCATTCATCAAATGAAAATCCATTTAAATCAAAATAGATAATTTTATTAAAGTTACGAATTTGTATGAATTTTTAACTGCCCATGCATAATGATTGAAGTTTTTTACATTGTTGAGTGGTAAGAAAACTTGAGTACAAGGTGATCAGGTGATCAAGTTAAAATACTCAACACTTAGTACGCATACATAAAACAGGGTACGTAAAAATAAATTAAATTAATTTGTTCAATTTTAAAAATAATTTAAATGTAAAAGTAGAATTTTCTTATGTTGTTAAAAATTGAATAAATTTAGTGAATCCTTTTCGTAAGTCAAAGTTCATAAATATAGCCAGATGATTTGATAAAGCTATTATAATTTAATTTGAGTTAAAGAATGAACCGCGCAAAGAACTGTGTTTTTAGGTAATTTCAACAATGTCGATTGAGTGATGTCGGACGATTATGCTAATGTTCCAAAGGGGACCTTACAGTTATAAAAAAAAAATATTTTTTTCTCAGGTTCTCTTTAAAAAACGGGAAAAGGAAAGAAAAACAAGCATCTTTATATTACTGTAAATATTACGATACATCATTGTAACAAATAATCCAGAAAACAAAATATCTCGCATACACATCGCCCGATTATCCTAATTGTCAGCAAAATATCAGTAATGGCCCATTGACAGTATTTTGACAGCAACAGTTCACCTCTTTTGAAGTAGTTCAATGCTGATATCGGCAGGAAATCGAACTAAACGAGACTCTGACTAGTATATATTTATTCGAAAAATAAAGAGAAATCAAAGAGCAACCAATACCCGACAATTTCTTTGTTCAGTAATATCCCCTTGCAGGTGAAATCTACTGACGTATCACATGATTATAATACTTATTGTTGAGTCACGTGGTAATAGGCTGAAACAAATTAACTCCTTAAAATTATTTAAACTAGCTATGATTTATAAATTGTTTTCACAACTTCTAATCAAAATTTATTTAAAATAATTCTATTAATAATTAAATTCTGAAAATAAATTGTTTTCACAATTTATAATCAAAATTTAATTAAACTAATTCCGTTAACTGATAATTACATTCTGAAAATAGGAAAACATTGCATTGACATCGGAAATACACAACCGTATGTAATTTCTAGAAATCTAGCACACCATAAAGTGAATGAAATATCGATTCCAAAATTCTATCTTTCTATAGATGAACAAGTTAAGTTACATAAAAGCGTGAACATATGATTTGTTGTAAAAATACCGCGAGAATTGTAATTATGATTTTCTTTTTTCTTTCTTTTTTTTATGAAATTGCATTTCTGTTTAGCTCAGTTAGTTTGAAAAACCTTTCTTTCTCTGAAAAACTAAGAATTGGTTTGAAGAAATATGTAAGAAAATAGAAGGGATTCATTTTTACCTGCAGACACTCACGGGGTTGCCTGGGATTACTTTAAATTTACTTAAAATTACCTTAAATGTAATATACGTTATCGTAAAAATGGCAAACACTATAACGGTTACTTTAAATATACCTAAAATTACCATAAATATAATTTACAAACGCACTGGTGTGGGCTCCTTTGGCATCTTAGCGAGAAAGTGTAAAACGGAAGTCACTAGAACTAATTCCCTTCGTTTATATACGGAATTGTGAAAATAAATGCCCGCATTTACCTTAAATATACCTAAAATTAATCTAAATATAATATGCAAACAAACATACGTAGTTGTTGAGTCCCACTGTCTTCTCGACAGTACGGGGTGTTCGTGTAAACGACGATTAAAGTAATGCCGGCCTTTTCTTTGTATGTGGAGCCGAGTTGTACAACGCTAAAAATAACTCGCTAGCATTTTCTAGAATAATCACGATTTATTTACGAAAATAACACGAATATACAAACAAACCTAGTGGTAGGGTCCGACTGTGTTTGCCACAGTACTTGGCCATCGTATAAATGACAATCACAAGAATGGCGGACCGTCCTTCGAATGCTGAACGGAGTTACACAAAAGTAGCTGAACACACCACTAAATATCTTGCCTTTTCACGAATACAGTCTTTCCATTAAATTCAAATTTTCCGCATTGTCATTCACATCAGTACAAGAACCAATTTGGCATCCTTTCAACAAGAATTTAATAACGGCATTTACAAAATTCAACGGATGCTTTATCGCTCCTTTAAAAAAAAAAAAAATTCACCGACTTGCATTCTTTAATAATTAAAGTGAAAAATCTATTATATATTTTATAGTTTGTTTTTTAAAGGTTCATGATTGTTTGCTTCATGCAGGCATATAAAATATAAGATTGGATACCTAAGATTATAACTAGATTATTAATACATAATGGAATCATTTTTGGTAAATGAAAATTCGTGTGAAAAATTAAAAGAATCCTGTTCAAATTCCAAATAAACTTTATTGAAAATAAATCAAAATTTTAATATATTGAGCTAAAATATTGAAACCGGATTATTTTTAGGAACATGAAAAAATGTTACAAATAGTATATATATATATATATATATATATATATATATATATATATATATATATATATGATATAAAAATTTCTAGATCCAGCAACCGTTGACAGGCCAGCCACGATCTCTATAAATTTACACCAGATCATAGCACTATTATTCCACCGCCACAAATTACTAACGCTGTTCCATGCTATATGATGACGAATTATACTTCTTAGAGGCAGTCGCATTAACCGGAGAACAGGCTAAGTAAATGAATCCAGGCAGTTTCCCACTCAAGAAAGACACATGGTATTGCCGAGACAACTGTTTATTAGATGACGTTGATGTAACAACTCCACTAAATCTCATCAAAAACTCGAAGATATTTAATACATTAGATGACAGCACAAAGCTATGTTTTTTGAAGACTCTCTACCGATGAATACGTATTTTGACCCCCTAGTGACAGGGCCTAGTTGACAGAAGAAAAACGTACAAAAATCTGTGTCCGAAGCCAGTGTAACAGTATAAATATTCCGAGATTTCTGCTCAAAGTTACAAAGGCGCGAAATGCTAGTCCACTGACAGCCATGTTCGGCGGGAAACAAGGGGGCAGAAAAGGCGGGCCTGCTCGCTAATGGATGAAAAAATGAGCCCACGAGGGTGTGTCTCTGACGTATGACAAAAACTCTTTATCAGAAGCGGCAATTTAAAAAGGTAAAAAGCCTTTGGGCGCGAAAACGCCAGAAATCCTGGGATGCCGAATGATAATTAAATAGAAATAAAAATGGTATTACAAAAGTTCCAAAGAATAAAAATTCAATGTCTCAAAAGAAGAAATTAGGCAGGTGCGTTTTAGAGGCAGTGTTGCAATTCAATAGAATAAGGTTTTAATAAATACGTGTAGCTTTTAACAGATTAAGATTTTTAGAATGATAAATAAAAGAATATTTTGATTAAGTTATGGAATAAAATATAAAATAGATTTAAGAGATATTTAAAAAGAGAGGGAAAAAAGAATTGTAAGAATTTGGAATAATTTAACTAAGGAAAAATGGCGAAAGTTTTTTATTATATATATATGTTATAATTCGATGAAATCGTTGAAGAAGATTGGCGATAAGCTGTACGTAATTGCAGTTGAATTATACAAGTGAAACGAGTTGTTCTTTCGATGAATAAAGATGGTCGCAGTCGTCGTTTATCCGAAGCATAAATATAGTGGATGATCCAGGCAATTAATTGACATCGTGGGTGTTTCTCCAGTATGAAAAAAAAACAACTTATTCAGAATTCCATGTTTTATTTTAAAAATCGACATGGAAGCAGTCCTCACATGATTTAAAAGTGCATCGACATCTCTCACTGAAATAGTTGTCACAAGCTGTTATTAAAATACATCGAATATGATCATAATTCTAGTCAAACCATTATGCTTAATTATTTAGAATACAGGATGAGTAAAAGACGCAGCCAGGGGACTGTTAACATTTGCAAAACGGCCAAAAAACTGAGGGAAGCACGGTTACACTCGCTTTTTGTGAATAAGCGGAAAAATACCAGATCATGACGTAACGCGTGTTCTAACCAATGAGAGAATAAGGAATACGTGTACAATCTACGTCATGACCAATGAGGATGATAAAGTAAATAGTTCTAATAAATTCTAAGCGGACGCATTTTATAGTGAAAAGAAGCGAACGCGCGAAAACTCGGAAGGGAAAAATAAAATAAAATGGCTTTCGAAAAAACATTCGAATTCACAGAAATAATCAGAATTTATGATATAATTTAGGAGTAACTGAGAGCTTTATATTTAAGTAAGTTGGGCAAAATAATAATGAATTTAAGGGGAATTTAATAGAATTAAATAGAATTAATGATAGATATTATTAAGGAATAAGGAAATAGTGAAACTGTGGTGATAATTTTTTTATAAAACAGAGAAACATCGCCAAGGAACATTTAATAATGCAACATATATATATATATATATATATATATATATATATATATATATTGAGAATCTAATAAAAAAAATCAGAAATATGTCTTGTGTACATCAGCACATGTCTAAGTCTATCCGTAACCAAATTTGCAGACGTCTACGTGCGACATATTTTTCTAGCTATCGAGCACAGGTACACACACATGGACAGACGATTTTTTAATTTTATTAATGTAGTTTACAGTATTAAAGCAAACAATAAATTCTATAGCAAACACAGAAATTGTAGAAAATATAACAAATAATCGTAGTCATTATGACTGATCTTTTCAGTAAAGCATATCGTATGAGTTTATTGCTCAATTTTCTCTAAGTGCAATTAACGGTGTCTGTTATATATGAATACAAAATTTGAAAATAATACTGCAATCTTTTGTTAACGTTAATAACAAAAATTACTATCCGATGCATTATTCCTTACTTCCTTATTCTGAATTAATAATACTTAGATTCTTATATTACAAAGAACGAACTCCCTTTATCATTTTCGTAATAAATTGTTTTTTTTTCTTTGCCAGTTATTTTGATCAATGTATATCGCATAGCATACTCTACGTTTATTTTATACCGTTTCTGATCTTTATTTTTGTAATTTTCACATTAATACGTGCGCACATAAATAAATTTCTTAATTAAAAATATGATATTTTAGTTGGAAACTAATCATAATTGATATGTATTAGCTGATTTTAATTTATAAATTTTCAAACAGAAAAGCGTTCCATGCTCATAAAGTACACATTGTATAAATAAAACGAAATTACAAAATTTTCTTCATTAACTGAAATTTTAAAGTTTTTATATAAATCGTAAATCGAAATCATTTTTATATGCAGATCAAAAGTTTGAAACCTTTCCTTAAAAATTTGTGTGTTTAATTGCTTTTTAGTTGTAAATAATAGTTACTGATTCAAGTATTACTACAGTATGCTCTGAACGTTATAGGTAGGTAGTTGTTTTACAAACACGTGCTAAGAATATTGAGTTTGCATATATTCGCATGTTACTCTGGAAAACGGTCTACAGAACGCTCTGATACAGTGAACATTTTATCGTTAGTTCTGCAGAAACTTTTGGGAACTTTCATATTGTGCATTTTTATAAAGGTTATGTGAGTTTATTGCTCATTGAACATTTTGACATTTTATAATGGTATACGTTTCACAAAATAGAAACTATATGAAACATTTTTAAAATGCATTGATGATAACTTTTTTATCCTATAAAATCTACAGAAACCTCATTATAATTTTCCCAATTTAATTATTAAATATGGAATAAACCACTATTTTTTTAAACATGTATTTTTTCACAATTTTCATAAAGAAAATCTTTTGAAGAAAATTCCTTTATAAATGTCTCTTTTAACATTTGATACGAGATTAAAATACTTGTCATCTGAAATGTAATTTTCTCACGTTTAATGTCATATTTAAATATCTTTTCCATGAATTATATCAATTGAATATTTAGCGTTTTTTAAAAGTATTTAAAGATCACGATTCTAAAAATAGCACACTTGATAAGCAATTTTAATCTTACAATGAATCATTCAAAGAATCATGACTATCATATAATGTATCAAAGTAATTGCCTTTAATTTTTATTTTGTTATCTGTTTCACATAGTAATTTTACTGTGATATTAATTCAACTTAAACTGTAGCAGTCGACTCAGTATGCACGGCATTGTGATATCCGAAATGTCCCATTCTATCAGTCCATGAACCTAATTTATCTTTTATTAAGTGCCAGTTATTTTGATCAATGTGTAGCGCATAGAATGCTATTTAATTAATTATTTAATTATTTAAATTTAATTAATAATATTTTATTAATTAAATTTAAAATATATTAAATTTTTATTCTATTACATTCCTATATAATACATTAAAAAAACATATGCTATAATTTTCATTCATTATTTATTTATTATCTTATATCCCTGCTTTTTGAATCATACATAAAAAAAAGAACTTTCGAGACAATGTAATTGTAGCTATCTTGTTATGTTGAAGTTGTTAGGGAAAATTAAAATTTCCGATTATTAATTTTGTAGAAAGATATCTCAAACATAATTAAGAGCAAAAAGTACAACTTTTCTTAAAATAGTCAACAAAATTACCATCTTTCTGGGATTTCAAATCTCATGCCATAATTGCCCAGATATAAAAATCAGAATACCATAATTACATAAATCTTATACTAGCTCCTGGCACATGCAAATTACAAAAAGAAATCTAAACTTAGTAGTAGAAAAATCAACAAATGAATTTCAGATTGCTTTCTTAAAATAATACCTTGATGGACATTATTATCAGAAAGTCATGTTTCACATAAAATAGTTCTTATTTGAACTTAACTCAAAGGGCAAGGAAATATTGTAGCAATGACAAAGTCTTGCAATTAGAAAAAAATAAAAAAAAGTATTTAACGACTTAATAGATAATGGTCCTATTCCGTATAATCCTTATACGGTGGCTAAAAAGTTTTTTTAGAGCAATTTGTATCATCCTTCATAATCCACAGAAGTCCTACAAGTTAGATCTCGATTCCTTATTTAAAAAAATGTCAGAATATATTTTATTCAAATCAATTAATATTTCTATTGCCTTTAAACCTCAGAATGTTATGAAGAATATGGTATGCAAATTCAAGCATAAAATTCCCTCTTGTAGAATAGTGGTATGTTTTACAGTATAATTTGTAAAGATTGTGACTCGGATTATATTGATGAAACTGGACTTTCATGCATCATCCGCTTAGAAGAGAATAAACGCGTTTACAAACAGACAATTACTTACAGACAATTTAAAATTTGTTTTACTTGTTAATTATTCAGAAGATACCGCGACGACATCTCAGAATTTGAAAATATTAAAATAAATAAATCTAACTGCAATAATTTTCAAAGAAAAATTTTTCTAGAAAGTTGGTTTACAAGATTAGATAAATCTCCCCTAATCTAAACATGTACAAATTCCCCAGTAAATGTAGTGTGACGTACAGGGTGATCTTTTTTAAAGTGACAGTGTTTGGAGCACCCTGTAGCGCGATATAATAGCCGAAATGGTACCAAACTTGTTATTTAGACTAATCAAGACATGGGAAAAAGGATTCCGTGAAAAAAAATTAGTTCCAAAAATCGCCGCTCGGACATTTTGTGGCGCTGCTGTAGCTTACAATAACGAGAATTAGCATAAAACACGGGTATCAAAGAAAAATGCAAATGTTGTGTGATGACAGCGCCAGTAATAGGGGATATAAAAGCAAGTAGTAGACAGTTCCGACAAATATTCTCAGCTGAAGTAAACGAGCTCCAGTGGACATGACGTGGACTCCCGGAACGTGCGTTACTGGTGAAGCTGTATTATATGAATCAATGTAATGCATCCGCAGCTCTTCGGGAATTTCGAACCAGAAAAAAAAATACGAAAGGGGCCTTTATCGGTGAATGGTCTTAAGAAAATGATTAAGAAGTACGAGGAAACGGGTTCACTGACCATTCGCGCTGGGAGAGGACGTAAACAAGTATTAGAAGATGTAATAACTGATGTGGCAACCGCAATTGTCGAAGGATCGCAGGGAACCATTGCTGGTACTACCAGCGCCCGGGGTGTAGCTCGACAATTGGACATGAATTATTCTACAGTATGGAGAGTTTTGCGGCGCGTTATTGGATTTTACCCCTACAAAACCAGCCTCTTGCACGAAATGAAACCAAGTGATTATGATAAGCGAGTGACATTCGCTCTATCGTTTCTTGCAGGGTAGGGATTGATGATGCTTTCCCATGGCACATTCTGTGGGGAGATGAGTGCCATTTTTATCTCAGTGGGTCCGTAAACACGCAAAATAGCCGAATTTGGGCTTCTGAGCATCCCCACACCGTGCATGAAAAATCCCATTAAATTCCCCAAAAGTCACTGTTTGGCGTGGTTTCACAGCCGAATTCGTAATTGGACCATTCATTTTTGAGACCATCACTCCGACAGGACCCGAAACGTGCACCATAAATGCAGAAAGGTACCACGAAATGCTGCGAACGTTTGTTATTCCACAACTTCAGCAAAGAAACCGTCTCCAACAGACAACCTTTATGCAGGATGGTGCTCCGCCACACATTGGTAATAAGGTAAAGCAGCTGTTGCGCCAAACCTTCACTGATGATAGAGTCATAAGTCGGAGTTTTCCAGTTGCATGGCCGCCTCGTTCCCCTGACCTCACGCCATGCGATTTTTGGCTCTGGGGTTATTTGAAATCTCAAGTTTATGTTGGTGGAGTATCAAATTTGTCTATTCTGAAGGATAACATAACAAAGACAGTGCGGAATATTCCTCGTGATATGTTACGTACGGCTGTGGAAAACGTTGTGCACAGAATGCACCGTGTTATTTCTGAGAACGGTGCTCACATTGAAGGTGGTCTAATTCCTCACCGGGGAAGTTAATGTAGTAAATAAACATTAATAATTTAACTGTACGATTGTATGTGTCAGTATTTTTCTTTTCTCACATTTTATACATTGCAAAGCGCCACAAAATGCCCCTAGTGGCGATTTTTGGAACTATTTTTTCACGAAATCCTTTTTCCCATGTCTTGATTAGTCTTAATACCAAGTTTGGTGCCATTTCGGCTATTAGATCGCGCTACAGGGCGCTCCAAACACTGTCACTTTAAAAAAGATCACCCTATATATTCCCTGGTAATTTATTATTTTAAATAGCATATTTTTGAACGTGAACATGTGTAAAAAACAGCTCTGGTTTTTGATTGAGATTTGTACTGATACACTGTTAAAAAATTTCGTTTATTGACAGGTTGTCTTCCGTGAATTTTGATCAGAAAGTTTCCATTTTGTTAGAAAAATGGAATATCTCCCATATATCTGTTGCTACCCAGCTAGAAAAAGTTTGCAAAAAAGTGCACAAAATCCGAGCGTATTTGGCACCTCTACTTATGCTTAAAAACTGCAAACTGAATTGTGCACAAAAAGTGCATAAACTGCATCCCTAAATTGTACACTTTTTAGACTTTTAAGATTACAGAGTTTCAAATACGGAATTATTAATGTAAAAATCTATCATCCAATGGGATTGCAGTATTTTTGATCGCCACACATGCGCTTAAACTCCTTCGCGTCTGTATCGCTCCATTTATGGTACAAAGACGGAACATTCCTCAAAAAACAGAAACATTAAGGCAACTCTGCTGCCAGTTGTTTTTCCGTAAATTGACGGAATTTTTTTTTACAGTATACTGTTAAAAATAATCTGAAATTCACGGGTATTTTTTTCCTAAATTTCACAGAAAAAGTCCCTTTTCATGACAAAAGAGCATTTTCAGTTAAAAGCAGAAAATTTCCTCATATAAGAAAGCAGCCAACGGAGATATTCCATTATCTGCTGCATGTTTATTTTCAATGTTTCAAAAACTGACATGTTGCTGCACAGAAAAACTAAAAATTCCATAAATTAAAATTTCCAGTTTATTTAAAACAACAACAAGAAAATAGTGCTTTCGAATTTAAAAAAGCAAAAATTAATTCTTACCATTCCTTTAATATTATTTGCAATTCATTTTTTAAAGTTATAAAAAAGTATTCGCACTTAAAATATATTCTAAACAAACAGATTAATATATATATATAAAATAGCTAAATTAAGTGAAAACAAAATCGATTCTATTTAAAAAAGCAACAAACAAAAATAATGTTTTCGAATTAAACTCATTCCTTTAAAATTATTCGCAAATTATTTTTTAAAGTTATAAAAAAACACTCACACTGAAAATATATTCTAAACGAACACATTTAAAAAATACATAATAGTTGATTAAAAATCTATTTTCGCATAAAAGCAAAAAAAAAAAATTATCGAATTTAATTCAAAATATAATATTTATATTTTACATCTAACAATCAATTTAAGAATATATATAATTCATTTTTTTATCCTCTATTAATACTATAGTTTTCAACCATCATCTCATTACGAAATATCCCCGCAATTAACTTCAAAATTACCAGTTGTCTAAACCGCAAATTGTTTAAGTCCCAAGCTGCGATTTGAAGAAATCCCCTATCATCGTTTCCTATTCTTACTTTAGCAAGGACCCGCTGGTCTTACGGTAAAGCACTTGGCTCAAACCACTAACGTTCCCAGTTCGAGCCTCAGGACGGGCAAAAAATGTTCTTGCGTTATATGAAATAGTAAATACTCCCGTTATAATCAACAGATAGCAACGCAAATAGAGATGACATTTTTTAAAACCGAGTTTATTTATAACGGAAACTTACCGATTTTTCAAACGGAGTTTTCCCTTCCTTTTTTTTCAAAACGGAAAATGTACTAACGGAACGGAAAAAGTCCGGCAACTTTACTGCCAGTAGTTTTACCGTGAATTGACGGATTTATTTTTAACAGTGTAAGGAACCTCTATAGAGCTTGAAACACCTACTGTAATTGATTTTATTATGTGATAGTAATATTTTGTTTTTTACTTTTATTGAATATCTGATTTTTATCTTATTTTGTGCGTCTTTTTTAATTTTAACGTCACTGTGTTCAGATCACATGGAAGTTATTAAGAATTTTGTGCACTACGTAGAAATTGCGGTAAAATATATATAACAAGTTTATATTATTATTAAAATATTGTTTTAGAAAATTATATTTTTGATCGGCATTACCCGTAGCTTAGGGTAATTGCGGTCAGCATGTAAAACATTTTTTAAAAATAAAATATCTGGGAGAAAATGACTAAAATCACTATTTATTTTGCGTTGTATTCTTTTTAAAATACTGTAACAATGAGGTAAACACACTGGTACAAATCAACCTACATATGTTGTCTTTGAAGAAAGTGACTTCACCATTTAATTATTGCGGTTACTGTAGGTTCAAAGTTATGCATGAGTTTTATGTGTTCTTTTCTGATTTTTGATTTTTGATTTTTTTGTTTCTTGTTTTTTTTTCAACCCTCGGCCGACTTGTCTGTGTTTACTCCAAAACCACGCCATATTTCCGAAAGTCAAAACAAAAAAAGAACTGCTGTACATTGGAAACAAAAAATATTTTGAAATAGTAGACATACACACTATAGTATACCATATACAATAATTCGTATTTCAATGAAATTCAAGCACTTATCGTGATGTAAAGTAAATTACATCTAAGATCTAAATAATAATAAAAAAACTCTTTATCGCAGAACAATTGCATAGATAGTGTTAATATGGCATCTCTTGCAACAGGAGTTCTCTAAGGGACCACGGTACCACGATTTAGCAACACACACTAAACCGCTTTTAAGCAGAGCAGTTACGAGATACCTTGATGACCGTTATTATCTCCAACTACATGTTTAGCAAGTGATAGACGATCATATATTGAATTTTTTATATGTATCTATAAAAATATATGCGATACAATGACTATATTTAAAACATAAAGAAGGGTTGTGTATCTTAATAACATATTCAAATTGATGCACGTTTACTTAAACTACAGCCCAGAATGACAAAAAAATTGGCAGGCAAACAAATATAAAGATTTTGATTCTTAATAAAATGTACCTCTATTCAAACTAGCCCTTTCCAACAATAATAACAACAATAATAACAAAACAATTTCCAAAATCGGGGTATTCGTATAAAATTTATGTGTGGATATACATTAAAATATATATACAAACAATCTGTACAAGCCGTTTTGTTTGAAGTTTTTTACAAATAACATGTCATGAAAGTAAAATCTGTTATTGGAGCAGATTACAAACTATCTTACCAATGAATGAGTGCTTCACGAATTTTCCACAAAGGCATTAAGTGGCTGGTGCTTCGATGTTTAGTGCAAGAAAAAAAAACCATATTCCTTATGCATAATGGAAATTTAAATGTATTCAGATCACCCCAAAATGTCACATAGTAATCTATCCTAAAAATGTCCAAATTTTCCACTTAGAAAGTAAAACTATTCAAACAAACTAACAATTATTAAAATGATGTATTTTACTAAATTGTGTAGCTGTAGAACTTACTCTACATTAATGTAAAAATAAAGTTCTACATCTCTGCACAACCGGTATGATAAAGATAATATACATATTTTCATTATTATTCTAAATTTATAGTTCCCTTATGTTTCCTAAAGATTAATTTATTTTTACTTAAACCCTTTCTATTTTAAAGATTAAACGTAATTTCATTTCATCAAATATATAGAGTTTTTTTTCTTTCAATTTATGCCAGGTCTTTATTTAACCTCAAAAAATTTTAACTTCCTTTCCAGCATATAAATGCAGCTGCAATTATACAATAAGTACGTTAGGTATTTTTCATTTATCCTTTCAACTTTATTCTCTGTCTGGAAAATTTAATGGTAAATATAAAATTGTTTTAACATTTGCGTTATTGTCCAAGCATAACATTAACTTCCTCGTTTAATGTAAATAAGGTCTTTGATTTCTTTCCAACGATTAAAATTCTATTATCTCATCAAATGATTTATGTCCAGAAAATCACATCTGCCCTCATTCTCATAACATCCATTGGGTTGCCGGACGAAATTACAAAAATAGCTGTAAGTCGCCTAGCATTGTAATCCTTTCATTTCTTCCCCCCTCTAAACTAATTACTAACTACTTAAGCCGGAAGGCTAACTGCCATTAAATTCTTGCTGGCGAAATTGTCCGATACACATGTATCTTGGCGCTGTAACCAAAGTGTTGCCGCACAAATGTACCGTGAAATTAAATCAGATCATCTCTGACTTTTGATCTAAAAAGGATCTAATTATTTCATTATGCTAGGAGACCACCTCGCGCTTCATCGTATGTCATGTGCAATAAAAAATACTTTCCATGGAATAGACTTTTCTTCAATGTTTCATTGTTCTAACATCCTCAGGATGAGAACGCTGTGCTTTTGACAACGCATCTTATTAGTACTCTTCACCGTTTCACGAGCACTTATGCTCCAGTTTGTTAAAAAAATCTAATATATCCAGAATTCCTTTTTCATTTACAACCACTAATAACTTTTCTCCTCCACAACCCGCATGCCGAAAATTGGCTCATTTCAGCTTTCAGGCGGCAAGCGGCGCAGTCGGCAGTGCCTCCTCTCTTTTTCCTTACTGTAGGGTTCTCTAATCTACGCGAACTTAGTGCATCTGAATCGCTGCATCATAAAGCCAGTGAACTCCAGATGAAGAACTGTTTCTTTCATCCGCTCTGGATTTGCGACAGGAAGGCGAGCCCGCCTTTTTATTTTCCTCTGATTCACTGGTGGTTGAAGAATATCTACAAGATTTTCACTCTCTGGGGGTACTGAACGAAGCGTTGTAGCATTTTCACGCGATAAAATGAAGTTTTTAGTCAACTTTATTCCAGTGTTAGTTTTACTCTTCAAGTATAAAAAAATAATCTTCGAAACGAGATCTGAAAAACTATCTGTCTGCCGTTCCTGTAAACCAGATTTTGACCATCTTTGAGAAATTAGTGTTGTCATCCCAGATGTCTGTTTTAGTTAAACTAGTGTGTCATCAAATAATAATATGAGTGAACATCTATTGGGGGTCCCATCAAATAATAAATTGAGTGGTAATGTAGTGGTGTCATCGAATTTCTTAATTGTCCTTTTTAAAGTGTTTTAATAATTTTTGTCTAAATTATGTGCAAGATCAGTCACACATGGTGACTGCGAGTCCCAATGCATCTGTGTTTCAAGATTAAGGGCTTCAATTTGTGTGCACATGTGATATCAAGAAAAAATGAAATAAATTATGTGTCTTCATCAGGCAAATAATAATTCGCGTGGTCGTAATTGATATTTTGTGATACAGTTCAGCGTTGTTTAGTGAATAAGTGATGTGTACAGTGCATCCAAAGAAAATACCAATTGCTTCGTGCAATAAAATGTGTGTACTTTTCAACGATAATAATTAAGTGCTCCGAAATAATAAAAAATTTGATGATGAAATGAGTTGAGATCATATTCACAAATACGAGCATGATGAGAGCATGCTATGCCTGACCAGGCCTAAGTAAATGGCAAAAGTTTATTCACAGACATAATAATACATATTTCACATTTTTACTACATGATTTAATTGTTATTCTGTCTTATTTATGCGTTATTTTCATTTAATATGCCATTTCTATTATTGCTAATTTTATATATAACTAGATGGAACCCGTCCAAACTTGACGGAAAAAAATTACAATAACAATATTAGTAAAATAAGCTTCTTTATTACATAAGAAGGGGTACGTATGAAACAGTCTTTCAAATATTTTATTTAAAAAGTTTTTTCCCGCAGTGAATTACAGTACTATTTTCGATGCAAACTCCAAACAAACAATCCGTAAACAAATGTGTAATGCAAAACAGTTTGACATTACCGCCATATTCCCACGGCAAGAAAGAAAATTTCATGGACCTATGATGTATCATACAAATAGTATATACTTACGTTCATCTCATATTCAGTCAATAAAAGAACATCTATATCCGGGGTTGGCAAGTAATTTTAAGTAGGGTCGAATACTTTTGAAAATTTTTATCGAGGTCCAGAGAAAAAAAAACATTTAAGCAATATTATTACTTATAAATTTTAAATTGTTATTTTTACACATACATACATACACTATAGAATAGAAGAATCAGGTATTTGTTATGAAAAATTACTATATACACAAGTATACGTTCTGATAAATTTTATATACACATTATAAAATAGAAAAAGCTGATAATTGTTGAATAATTGGAGATAATTGAAAATAATAGTTGAGATAATTGCTTTAATAAACTATTTATTCAAATTGAAAATTTTTGGCGGTCCACGATTTGAGCTTTCGCGGTCCGGATGTGGATCGCAGTCCGCCAGTTGCCGACCGTTGATCTATAATTAATAAAAGAAAGTTTCGCTCTGTGTGTGTGTGTGTGTGTGTGTGTGTGTGTGTGTGTGTGTGTGTGTGTGTGTGTGTGTGTGTGTGGTTGTGTGTTTGTCTGTCTGCGATGGCTAGCAAAATCTAGCCCACCTAGAAGTCTGTAAATTTAGGTGTGGATAGTCCAAGGTCTGGCCATGTGCACCTGTGTCTCAGAATTTAAATATTTTGATAATTACCCGATATTAATTAGATTCTCATTAACCATCGCTTCTAAAATGACATCTTTTAAATCAAAATGGCGAAAGAAACGAACAGGCGCATTGGATTTGCAAGCGGAAATGAACGAATTCGAAATTATTTTACTAATTGGCGAATTTAAAAAAAAACTAATTGAGATATCAATTTAAAAATTTCTGAGCATATGTAAAAAAAAATTCTGCATGTGACTATGTGATTTTTGAAAAATTGGTCGGTAATTTTTCTTAATTTATGCAAAAAACTGCCAAAAATCTGCCGGCGACAGTGAAAATAATCCGAGAAAGTTTCAGACAGGGATCTGCTTTCATTAAAAGGCTAAGATGCTTTACACTCACGCAGAAAAAAAATTAATCGGTTAAAAAAAGGAAAAAAGTCGCCAAATTTAGGGGATATTTTCCTTTAATTGTATTAAGTTATTCGTTTGACGTGGTCTTGAAAATCGCGCCAACCAAAAAGTCGCCAAACATATGTTTACATGTTTGCGTGAGTGTAAAGCATCTGTTCCCATTAAAAACTGAACTACAAAGAGATCTGTTTCTCTGGCCGATCGCTCCATGTAGTTTGTGAAAATGAAAGGAAATAATAGCCAAATTTTACTAATGAACTAAAATTTAGGTAACTAATTAAGATATAGATTTGAAATTGAGGTCGGGAAGGGGGTGTCATCTGCCGGCTATTTTAGCGTAGCGTCTTCGTTATGTTCTAATTATCAGAAAAATGTAATTCTTTTTTTAATGATCGCGTTAATGTAGGTGACTGTGGTTCTCTTGAACAAATTATTCATTATATTTTCGGGTGTGAGGAGGGAGACGGTTAACGCCTTTCTCTGAGATTGTAATTATCACGGGTCCGGGAAACGCCGGTCGGGTTAGATAGTAGCCCCCGCCCAGTGATAATGCAACCGAATGAGCCCCTATGCGCATGTGCATTGCATCTCCCCAAACGCACCGTCGAAATTCCATGTTAAAAAAAGTTTTCAAATGTTAAAATTAAAAGTTTTAAAATGTCTTCTTTAATCATTGTTCGTTTCAGAGCATATTCTGATGCAACATATACATCAACGAATTCAACATATCAATTTCATGTTAATCATAGATTAAAATTAGTTTTTTTTTTTTTTTTTTTTTTTTTTTTTTTTTGACAGATTTTAGTTTAGCGCCAAAATGCTCTATCTTATGGATAATCTGATCTTATGATTTATCAGGGGTTCTTATTTTTATTTATTTTTTAGTTTTTATGATGGTTAGGAAAACTTCAATTGGGGCAACTTTCCCAGGGACTATGTTACATTATTAAAGCAAACTGATGATCATTGTTGAGATAGAATTCAAAAATATTTCATTCTTGAAAATTATTTAAAAATTCAGTTTTTAAATAAATTTCAATCGAAAGCTAATTTTTCTTCTAATTGATGATGTAAGAACTGAAATTGTAAGATGTAGTAAAAAATTGAAATTTGCAGTATTTAGAAGTGATTTAAGCGCGATGAAAGCTAAAGCGATAGCGCCGTTTGTTATCACAACTGTTATACATTTCTAAAAATTGCCACTGTGTTTTGGCTGGCGTCCAAAAGTAGACTACCATTTTTTGAACTTATAACAAACCTACCACAATAATTCCTATAAAATATTAGCCTTACATTGTTTATTCTAGCTAAAAATAGAATCATTATTTCAAACTTTTTTTTTTTTTTAACCATAACGCTATTTTAATAATTTTAATTTTCCGGAAATCTTTTACTTTTGTTTACTTTTGTGAATTTTTTTTATTAAAAAATGAAATCTTCTAACCTATAATTTTAAAAAAAAGTAATTGGTAACATGTAATAAAGGTATGCAATCAAGATGAAACAACCAATAAAGGCTCCAATTCTGACCTTTAAAATTAAAAATTGAAAAATCAGTTAAAATTGCGTCATGTTGACACAATAAATTTTTCTTTTTAGTTTTATCAATGTTAAAATTCATTTCAAGCTCAGCATAACGTCATTTTCCCCGGCAGAAACTTTTCACACGTACTTTGTATAAGTTACTTTTATGCTTAAACACCATATATAGAAATAAAAAAATATTTTGTATTTAATTGTAATGAAAAAATGTCATTAATAAAGATATAATGCATAATGATAAAATAAACCTAATGGACAATATTCCGGTGACGTCACAATAAATATGAATTATTATTCGCTTATAAAACACTCGGATAAATATTTTTACCGAAATTTAACTTCCAAATTAAAAAATTCGCCCTAAAAGCCCCGTGCTTTTAATATTTATTATTTTTCTTTTTTCTTCGCAACCACAGAGTTTCTCGTTACTCTGTGCCTCGCCACAGTGAGAGTTATTGTGCCGATTTTATGACGTCATACGCAGAAGTAAAAGTTTAATTTAAAATTGCGGCTAATTAATTAAATTTTTGAACAAACGAATGTACGATAACAAATCTGTGTCCAAAAATGTTTTATTAAAAAAAATGATGTAATTTGATGCAGTACGGACTGTCGAAAGAAAACGCTTAGCGTTTTAAATATATAGATGTTTTCCCAGTGCCACCAGGGCCATCTATGAAGTAAGCATTGGGTATGTTTGTATTATTTAGTTTCACTAAAGAAATAATATTGTTTATAATATATCTCTGCTTTTCATTGGGATCTTATATGTCGCTAAAAATTCATAATCGTGGAGTTACATTCACTTGCGTCAAATGCATACACATGCTTGTTATCTCATCAAGTGATTTTTAATTCGACGTTAAAAGTATTTATAATGATATTTTACTGATTTATTAGTTACAAGAAATATAGCCTATGTTGGAGCAGGGATTGTCATCATCAATTTGCCACCATCACTTTTGAAAACGGTTCTGTAGTTCCAGAGATTCCATAGAAATTGTAATTTAGAATGTTTTAAAACGCTTTTCGCTCATCTCACCCTTTTAAATTTCGAATTTTTTTAGATTTTGTTCTTAGAGAGAATTTACATCTTATAAGTAACTACCATGCCAAATTTCAAGCTTCTAGCTCCTTCATTATAAAAAAAAATCGAAATTTTAGAACGTTTTTCGCTCCTGCAACCCCCTGGGGCTAGGAGCACCGATATAAAATATAGCCTATGTTGGAGCAGGGACTGTCACCATCAATTTGCAACCATCGCTTTTGAAAACGGTTCTGTAGTTCCAGAGATTCCATAGAAATTGTAATTTAGAATGTTTTTAGAACGCTTTTCGCTCATCTCACAGTTTTAAATTTCGAATTTTTTTAGAATTTGTTCTGACATAGCATTTGCATTTTATAAATAACTACCATGCCAAATTTCAATTTTCTAGTTCCTTCAGTATAATTTTTTTTTTTAAATTTTAGAGCGGTTTTTGCTTTTGCACCTCCCGGGGGGTAGTGGCACCGACATGAAATATAGCCTATGTTGGAGCAGGGACTGTCACCCTCAATTTGCGACCATCACTTTTGAAAACGGTTCTGTAGTTCCAGAGATTCCATAGAAATTGTAATTTAGAATGTTTTTAGAACGTTTTTCGCTCATCTCACCCTTTTAAATTTCGATTTTTTTTAGAATTTGTTCTTTGAGAGCATTTACATCATATAAGTAACTACCATGCCAAATTTCATGTTTATAGCTCCTTCAGTATAAAAAAAAAATCGAAATTTTAGAACGTTTTTCGCTGCTGTACCCCTCTGGGGGTAGTGGTACCGACATAAAATATAGCCTATGTTGGAGCAGGGATTGTCACCCTCAATTTGCTACTATCACTTTTGAAATCGCTTCAGTAGTTCCAGAGATTATCCCCTACAAAAAACAAACAATCTTTACTACTTTATAATATTAGTATAGATAAAATAATCAAGAATTTCATTTTTAATCAAACTTTCTTATCATTATTTTAGTTTTGAAGTTTTATTCATTATGCAAAGCTATGTTTAAGGTTATCCAATTATTATATGTTCAAGGTATTATATCTATTCAAAATCACGGCGCAATTACTTTTATTTCATTAATTAATTTCTTCAATTGATTTAATTAAATCAATATCTTCCTTTCCCTATCATAACACACCTCTACAGCAGCGTTTCTTATTAAAATTTGTGATCCCCTTTTATCAAATTCTTATTAAAAAAACCTTTTATCCTCCGAAATAAATTTTATATTGTGTTTGTAAATTAAATACTACTGAATATAAATTGAACAAACCTCTTAAATGCTAATACCTTTAATTATTACATATTTATAATGCGCAATGAATAATTAAACTGGAAATTTGGTCTCATTTTCCCCTTACTTCTATTACATGTTTTTTTTTTATACTTCAATAACGAATGAATCCACCAATCATGCTTTGTACTGATTTAAATTTATTTTATCCAGTAAAGAAGGCTTAATTGGAAAATATAGAACCATCGATTTCCATTACTTTGCGATGCTCTGATTCAGCGATGAAAAGCAGTATAATTGAATAAATATATCATAACACACTGATTTAAAATGCAATGCTTGAAATATGCAATGAACTTTATAATGGCCGTGGTGTAATTTTAACAGAAAACTAACTGAATATTTTTTTTCAGAAATGTTAAAAGGGACTTTTAAAGAACTTATTATTGAAAAATAATTTAAGTCAAAATTACAACAGAAAAATAAAACAGTAAAAGTATTTATATAAAACACTTTATTTAATCAAAGGACAAATTTAAAAATATATATCAATCACCTGTAAAATACACTGAAACCTCAATTATCTAAACTTAAGTATTCCGCACGAAATCTGAATAATTTAGATAATTATTAAAAAAAACTGCAGTGTCTTCAAATACGTTACAGTGTACCGTAGATAGAGATAAATTTCTGACACATTAGAATCAGCTGTATTCGAACACTGGACCTCATGTTTCGAAACTGGAGACGTTGCCAATAAACCACTAATGATTGACTACATTGACGCGATATTTATCAATTATACTCTGTCATATTGCCTTGGTGATATTCCCTGTCGAATCGGTTTTAAAAATATTTGAAAATGGTTTAAATAAATAATCCGTTGGTGGCAAATTTGAACACAAATCTATACAGTTCTCGCAAGCGTGGTCTATAAAATATTCGGAAAATGGGAGCGCAATAAAAAGTACCTTTTGGAAGCTATCGTGTTCACTCGCACGCACGCACACATACATATATCATGTTACCATACTTTCCGCACACTATGCGTTCGGAAATTAAGAAGGCAACGTTGCAAAAAAAAAAAAAAAACTTCTCTAAAGTAGTCATTAATAAATAAAAAGGTAAGCCTATAGTGTATTCAACCTATATTAGGCCTACTTTTAGTATAAAGAATAAAAGAGTACAGTACTTAGATTCATTAAGATGTGTTATTTGAACATGTATAATAAAGTTAATCAATTTACCATAGGCCGTAAATATAAATAGGCCCATTTACCATAGGCTTGTAAATCTACAGACCAAAGGCCTCAACGTCAGCTCTAAAAATCATTGTTCATTAATCTCACTAATTTTTAATACTAGTAAATCTATAGATCAGGGGCTCCAACGTATTTATCAGCATAAAAGATTTCTCAAAGCTTACGGAAATTTTAAAAGTGTATCATTCAATATGGTTTTATGAAATGATATTCCCATAAACTACTTATTCTTATAATTTTGTAAGAATGAAATCTGCATTTCTTCAGGGGCGCGGAACTCCCATAACCAACCTCCTACCGTTGTCACTTTAGTTTTAATTCTTAATTTCCAGTAATTGTGCTATTGCGGGATTCAATTATATGCATGGATGTGTTTTACAACTCTAATTTCTTTAGATTAACCATTTCTTTGTACGAGATATTTTATCCCATTTTTAAAAGAATGCTAATATTTCAACACGAAACATTCACATCTTTTGCGAGAAATTGATTAAACTCTCATGAGAAAAATATACTCATACAAATGTAAGTTTTTATTACGAGACTTAAAATCCAAATTGCACGGTCTAAGTGTTTGTGATTTTCGTTTCTAAAGTAGTTAAAAGAGAAAATTTATCTAAATAAATCCTCATCAATATTTCAATAGAATACTGAAAATCTTCTGAAAATAATTTATTACGCTACAAAAAAAAATATATATTGCAGCAAAATAGTGCAATTCACTTGATTTGTATTATTTTAATACGCTTTGAAAGACAATTGCTAAGTAACTAATAAATTAAAGAGGAAAGTAAAAATAAATGCATTTTAAAATATGTAAAAATTATGAAAATGAAATGTTTTATATTTGCCGAATAGATGTAAAAAAATTTCCAATAATTTAATCAATTAAATTCTAATTTCTAATAAATGTATTGACAAATTTTCAAAGCAATTGGATATATTTAAGACCGCTATATCGAAATTTTAGTATTAATAAGTTTACGTTTAAATGCATTCTTCAAATGTGCCATTTTCATTTCAGTTAAAAATGAAATTTGAAAATCGTCTGCATTCCCATAGGAAATCATTATGACATCAAAAGAAATGTTCTATATTTTCCAAACGAATCAACCAAATTTAATAAAAAACTATAAAGCTAAATCCGGGTACCTTACCACCATACCTAACAAAAATCAACCTAATCGGACACGTTTGCGGTAGTTATCGCGGAACCTGACAAACAGACAGACGGAAACCAAAAACTTTTCATCTCTCCACAGTGAACCTCGACTGACGTTTCCGCAAATATTCAAATACAGACTTCAAAAATTCAAATCCTATATAAATTTTAACTTTGGTTTATTTAGGAATTTCAAGGAATTTTTATTTTTGAGAGCAAATATATAAAAATTGCAATTAAATATATATATTTTTTTCAAATAAATTTAATAGATAAAGATAATTTTTTATATCAATTCGGATATTTGGAAATCGGAATATCTGGAGCTCGGATAAATATACTTTTATTCTAATTTTAAGAAAATTACTTTAAATTACCTTCTAATTATAGCATCTACTTCTACAGCAAGCAAAATAAAAGGCAAATCATCACCATTCAGAAAACTAACATTATTAAAAATATTCTTTAATGTTATTTAACATACGAATTGCACTCATAAAACATTAAACAAAAATGCAGATATAAAGAATGCAATGTGATATAAAGAAAATTTTGATAGCAGTTATCATGTTTAATAACATGAAATTTCGAAATAGATATCTGAAACCGCACAGCTAAATAATTATGAAAAGTTAAATATATATTGATATCAACTTCAAATTATTAACATTTTATGGTTTATTATATAATTTTTTTCTCTCTCTCTCTTTTTAAATATTCATATTTTCAGTATTTTTGGCCAATTACCATTGAAGCAAATGCTATGGTAAAATTATGATTGCACTTGTTAATTTATTAACTACTAGCGGCCCCTCCCGGCTTTGCACGGGTAGACAATGTGTTGACTACAATGTAGGGTAGAGAAGTGTAGGTATTTTTAAAAAGGTTGTTCTAAATTGGATAAAAGTGGGAGTGAGACAAAATTGCAGTACTTAGAAATTTTTAAAATTAAAAGCTAGTAGAAATGGGATAGCTTGTAGAAATTTGTCTGTTTATGTACATATTGAAACTAAAAAATAATACACGGCCCATGGAAAGACATAGCAACTATATGTGTTCATATAGAATGTGTTTTCTTGAACTTCACGCTCCTACCTAAATATGCTGCTGAGATATGGCGAAATGACCCAAAACTTTTGAATACCCCTTTAACCACCTTCTGGGAGGAATTTCCAAAATCGCCAAAATACGTGTTTAACGAATTTTTTAGCAGATTTGTTAGATAATTTCGCCCTACATAAAACCGTAGATATGGCGAAATGACCTAAAAAATTCGACCCACCACTTTAACCACCTTCTGGGAGGAATTTCCAAAATTTCTGAAATACGTGTTTTATTCATTTTTTAGTAGATTTGTTTTCCTTAATTTCGAGCTCCTACATAAAATTGCTGCTGAGATATGGCGAAATGACCTAAAACATTCGACCACCCCCTATAACCACCTTCAGTGGGGAATTTCTAAAATCGTTGAAATACGTGTTTAATCATTTTTTTAGTAGATTTGTTTTCCTGATTTTTGCGCTCCTACCTATAACTGCTGCTGAGATATGGCGGAATAACCTAAGACATTCGACCACCCCCCTTTAAACCCCTTCTTGGGGGAATTTCTAAAATCGCTGAAATAGGTGTTTAATCATTTTTAATAGGTTTGTTTTCCTGAATTTCGCGCTTCTGCCTATAACTGCTGCTAAGAAATGGCGAAATGACCTAAAACATTCGACCCCTCCCCCCCTTTAACCCCCTCCGTGAGTGTAATTTTCAAAATCGCTGAAATACATGTTTAATCATGTTTTTAGTAGATTTGTTTTCTTGATTTTTGCGCTCTGAACTAAAATTGCTCCTGAGATATGGCAAAATGACGTAAAACATTCAACCCATCCTTTAACCCCCTCCGGGAGGGGAATTTCTAAAATCGCTTAAATACATGTTTAATCATTTTTTATTAGATTTGTTTTCCTGATTTTTGCGCTCCTACCTAAAACGGCTGCTGAGATATGGCGAAATGACCTAAAACATTCTACCACCCCCTTCAAACCCCTTCCGGGGAGAATTTCTAAAAATGCTGAAATAGGTGTTTAATCATTTTTTTAGTAGATTTGTTTTCCTGATTTTCGAGCTTCTACCTATAACTGCTGCTGAGATATGGCGAAATGACCTAAAACATTCGAAACCCCCTTTAACCCCCTTCGGGGGTGGAATTTCTAAAATCGCTGAAATAGGTGTTTAATCATTTTTTAGTAGATTTGTTTTCCTGATTTTCACGCTCCTACCTATAACTGCTGCTGAGATATAGCGAAATGACCTAAAACATTCGACCACCACCCTTTAACCCCCTCCGGGAGGTGAATTTCTAAAATCGCTGGAATAAATGTTTAATCACGTTTTCAGTAGATTTATTTTCCGGATTTTTGTGCTCTTAACTAAAATTGCTGCTGAGATATGGCAAAATGACCTAAAACATTCGACCGCCCTTTAATCCTCTCCGGGAGGGGACTTTCTAAAATTGCTGAAATAGGTGTTTAATCATTTTTTTAATATATTTGTTTTCCTGATTTTCGCGCTCCTACCTATAACTGCTGCTGAGATATGGCAAAATGACATAAAACATTCGAATCCCCCTTTAACCTTCTTCGGGGAGGAATTTTCAAAAACCCCTTCTTATTGTTTGCCTAGGCCATAACAGCAATCTACAGTCCAAATTTCGTGACCCTGACTTTATTAGTTTCGGCTGGGCGTTGATGAGTCAGTCAGTCAGTCAGTCAGTCAGTCACCGTTTCCTCTTTATATAATAGTATAGATGTGGTATTCTGTCTACACTTTATTACACTTTATTTATCTCTTAGAAGATTGAATTAGAATGCTACAAGAACTTGATATGTTTTTTGAAATTCAAAGATAGTATATATATATATATATATATATATATATATATATATATATATATATATAACACACAAAATTGAAAAAAGTATAATCACAAACATGTTCAAATATTTGTGCAAAAAATCTGTTTTATTGAGCCATTTATTAAAAAGGAATTACTTTTAAAATTAACGATCTTCAATTATCGAAATCTGATAAAAATATTTAAAAAATCAATTTGAAATAACTTATTACATTCACACTTCGTTTTTACCTTAAACATTTTTAGATAGAAATTAAATAAAGTCCGTTTAAAAATTAATTTTCTTAATAATGACAATTATTTTTATACGCAGTTTAAAAATCACAATGTATTTAAATTTTACTCTTACATTCCTTTTTCCGGTATAATAAAAACTTCAACTAATAACATAAAAAGTATTCAACTATGTTCAAATCTTTGTATAAAAAATATCGATTTTGTTATGGCAGTTATTGAAAAGGTATTACTTGAAGAATTTATACATCGCTACTCATTAATAATAAAATCATCATTTATTAAATTCTTACTTAATAAAATTGTCTTTTAGAATAAATTCTTACATTCATACTTCCTTTTTTTAGGGTTTCTTTCATCTCACGAAACCCTATTTCTCCCGCTCCGTTGTCTGTCCGTCATAGAGGCATTCTCAAAAACTATGTAACTTACAGAGTTGAAACTTTGTGTATAAATCTGAATATCAGCTGTAAAGAGTCCAAAATATTAAAATTTGAAAAATTCGTATTATTTTAATAAATAGAGATAAAAAACCAAAATTCTAACAGACTTTTCCGATTCAATTTAAGCATTTTTCGCTATAGCAGATGCCAAAAATTTAAAATCCACAATGAAATTCTTTCTACAATAATTAATTTTCTACCAGACGATTTCCACGTGAAAAATGAAAATGAAGTAAAAAGTTTCACCAATTGAAAAAAAGATAAATATGAAATAAAATTGATTGACGTCATAGTGGTAATAAAATGGAAAATGTCTAAGATTTCTCAATAATACAAGGAGTATGAGTATGTGTATGTACACAAAACAGATTAATATCACATCATTAGAGAATTAAAAAGAAAATCTGATGTCATATTGGAAGTTTAACGAATTTTTCAAATGTTTGACAATAATACAAAGCGAGTATCAATATGAATAATAGAGAATAGTAAATATATGAGTTTGAAAAACATATTGAATCGTGATAAAAATCCGATTATGCAAGTATTCGCATATTTTAACATTTTGAAGGTGTACAATTTGTTTAATTTTGAAATTATTTTTTTTTAATATTGCATTTAGTCCGAATGACGGATATTATTATGACAGAATATACTAGCAAGCTTCGCTCACTATCCGGCTGGTTTAGATATTCTAAAAAACGAAAAAATAGACCAGTAAATTTTTACTTTATAAAAAACATGACTTTTTTTTTTGTTGTTGTTGCTAAATGAAATTTATTTGAATTTATTAAAGAAAGGATAAAGTGTTTTGAAAGGAATATTAAACGAAACCCTTTGAGCGATCTTCGATCACGCTTACCCACTTGTTTTAGATTACACATTCTTGGGGAAAAATTAAAGAAACATCCGTTAGAACATTAATCCTTTAACAATGATGATTTTTATTACGCACAACGTATAATTAAATTGAATTTTTCATTATTATTTTTATGTTACAGCTTTTTCTGTACATTAATATTGAACGAATCAGATTATGTCTTTGTACTGATTTATTTCTATTTTATTCCTTGAATGGGACTGCACTGTCGGAAATTATAGAATCATCGATTTCCATTATTTTGCAACTCTCGAATTCAACGGTGCAAAGCAGTGGAATAGAATTAATATATCACCACATACCTGCAAATATAATGCAACATAGAAATAATGTAACGAGATTTACTATAGCCGTGATATATATTTTATAGAAAATCAATTGAATGTTTATTTTTTGTTAATATTAGGAAAAATTAAAAAGTTGTCATTAAAAATCTTCTATTTCCAGATTAGAAATGTGACTGTTGTCTACCGATTAGTAAAAATTTCTACTAATTTGTATAATTTATCTTCTTTTTTTTCGTATATATTGAGAGGTTGTGCCAAACTTTATAAATTTGAATACCAACACCTTGTTTTGCATCGTATTTAGAGTTTTCGGCAACTTTTACCTCCGATACTAAACGGGAAATCATTCGGTCAGGTAATTTAAGAATTATACAAGTTTAAAATATGAAACTTCTGATATTAAATTCTTATTTTATCGTTGCAAAACAGATGGCCATGCGGATATTTTTTTTGAAACATAACTCAAAAACTACTTGGCGGAGCGAGCTATAACTTTGGATTTTCTAGAAATCGATTTCTGCTATAAATTGTATATCTCACAATTCATAATTTTTCGAAAAATTAGTTTCAAAATATATATTTTTGTTAAATTACAGTTTATATATTTTTAACAAAAATTAATTTCTAAAAGCTTCAAATATGCGAATCCAAAATGACAGCTCATTCTGTCAAGTATTTTGTGGGTTATGTTTAAACTATCCACATTGCAGTCTGTTTTGTAACGATAAAATATGAATTTAGCGTGAGAAGTTCCATAATTTAAACTTACGTAACTCTTAAACTATTTGACCGAATGTCTTCCCGTTTGGTATCCCAAGGCAAAATTTTCCGCGAAATCCAAATATTCGTCAACATTAGGTGTTAGTGTTTAAAATTTTAAAGTTTGTTACGATTTCTATATGTACACGACACCCTAAGCAAAATTTAAGTATAGCAGAAATTGCTGGGAAGTGCTACGGAGGTTATAAGAATAACCCGGTTACCAAATTAAAAACATGAAAACATTTAAAATATATCACAATTTATTACATATTACTAAAATATGTGTAAAACGAAATAAAGTTTTTAAAATATTAAAACCCTTCTATAGATGTTCAACTTATTTTCGGATGTCCCGAGCGCTTTCGACTCGTTTTATAGTGTTTCAACATCAGAAAACAGTTTTTTAATAACCCGGTTACCACCTAAAATTAAACAACCGAAACAGATAGTATGGGGGAAAAGTGACATTCAAAAATGACATTAAAAGTGACACACGGTAAATAAACTCCCGTTATTTACCGTGGGTTTGTCCCTTCCAGGTATACATGAAATAATAAAGTTACGGATCGTATAAAATTGCAGGTTAAGGGGGATAGTTAGAAGTGATAAAGATTAAATACATAAAATCTGATAATAAGAATTACTCTAATTATAAAGTGGAATTAATGACATTCGCATTGTGGATATTTATTAAACCTGTCAACTTTTTAGAAGGATAACACTTTTTAGGAAAAGGGTTATCCCTGGTTGAGAGGGAATAACACTGAATAACTTTACAGGATTTTGCTGATGATCCCATGATGGTGCTGGATTTCCTTAGGGTGTATAATATCATGGACCTACTGGCCTAAGGGAACGTGCAATAACAACAAGAGTACGACGATGACTTTAACGATCAGGTTGATGTTGTAGCAAGAAGCTCGAAGAAGATCAAAGATATTGAAGAACAAGCAACCTGCTCGTCTTCTCCTCAAGCTGAGGTTGACAAATCAGACTCATCAACCCGCAAGCGCTCCAGATATTACTAAGTGTAATAAAAATGTTACTGTGCTTATCTTTTACTTACATTCATGTAAATACCTACTATTAATGTGTCTCCACTTAAGTTCTAAATACAAAATATTTTACAATCTCGTCAATTTTTTACAATGTTACCGTTGCAATTAATCATTATAGATATCAGGGAAATACCTTTAATTTAAACAAGTTACTTTAAAGAGGATAAAAGAAATGAAAAATGGTGTCAAAAGATGGTTTTTGCGTTTTGTCACAAAGTTGGAAAAAAAGTGTAATTTTCAAAAAGCCGTAGCGCGCTTAGTAATGGGTTTAGAAAAAGGTTTTTGCAATAAAATTTGTAGATAATTTAATGTTCTTTCTTTTTTTTAATTAAGTATGGTACACAAAAAGTTTATAGTTTTTGAGTTATAAACAGAAAACTGAAAAAAGTCCGAAAATTTCGTGGTTTTTTGGCCCCACAAAGTTTAGCCTCAAGATATTTTATTGGGAAACCATTAATTCCTGTTATTAACATCCCCATAAATAGTTTAAAAACATAAAATCTTCTAGCAGAATTTTTGCATCTATTTCTGACTTTTTGACTGGACTATATAGTTTTTATTCTAAAAACTCGTAGTTTTGGATAGAAATTAAAGAAACGTCCCTTTAAATATTAATTCCATTAATAATGATAATTATGAGTCTGCAAAATGTATAATTAAATAATAAATTTTATATTCTTTATCCTTTTTACTGTTTCATGTATTTCGTTATACCTATAATGAAATTTCGAAAAGTAATATAAAAAGAAAATTAACGATGTTCAAATATTTGTATAAAACAGAACGATTTTGTTAAGGCACTTATTGAAAAGGGAATAATTGTCAAAATATGTTATCGGTACTCGTTAATAATAAGATGTTCAGTTATTAAATTCTTTCTTTATTTAGAAAAAAAAAAAAAAAACTTTTTGAAGTAAGTATGTTTCGTTTTTATACTAAACATGAAAAATCCGTTTAAATATTAATTCTTGAATGATGACAATGTCTATAATTAAATTGAAAAATTGAATTTATTATTATTATTATTATTATCATTATTATTATTATTATTATGTTTTTTTCTATAACTTAATAACGAGTGAATCCGATTATGGACTTGTACTGATTTATTGCTACGTTATACATTAACTGAACTATAGAATATGATATAAAGTGAGGCATGGAAAAATTTATGTTATTTTTTACAATTTTTCAGAGGTAAGCACAAATATTTTATAAAGCGTGTGTCCACCCTTGATCGAAATGCAAAATTTACAGTTTTGTAAGTTTACAGCCTTCCCTTAATTCTTCCACTAAAATGAAATTCCTCATAAACCGTCAAATATCTCCTCTACGATATGTCTCACCTTCCACGCACGAAAATTTTATCACATTTGTATATTCCTATGTAGCGATGGTCAATACCATTAGACTACGTGATAACAATGACATTGACCTATCAAAACATAACGTTCAATTTGACATACCAAACTATTACCTTTCATCGGACACCACTTAATAGAATTAACATAAAGTACTTTTTTATAGCTGTTCCTTTAATTTTTTCCGCCAGTGTATTAAAGTGGACCCTCGTTAATGCGTTTTCACTGAAACTCCCCGATCACGAAACCCTATGTTAACCTATGGGGAAATTAAAAAACACGATTACTCATTACCTAACACAATTAATAAAATGTGTTTTCATAATCAGAAAGTAGACGCGAGATACCGGCGATCTGAGTTTAAAAAAAAATTCTTGAATTTTAAATATTTAAAAAATCCCTATACACTTTGAAATTTCTACTCGATGAAATTTATCATCTTCTTAAAAATACTTAAAATTTATAGAGACAATTTTTAAAAACTCACATCGTCAGCATCTGCCATCTACTTTCTCATGGAGAAAATCGCATTTTAATATTATTAGGTAATGCGTAATTGCGGTTTTTAGATTTCTCATAGGTTAACATGGGGTTTCGCGATCAAGGAGAATAGGATCAAGGATACGGCTAATGCTGACTATTTCGTTTTATCCATCAATTTCTGTTTCACGTTAATGTTACAAACATCAGTTAATACGTACATCGAGTAATGCGTAAAAATGTTTTACAATTTACCTGGCAAAATCTACAGGCATTCGTTAAGTACATTATTTTTCAAAAACAATTTTGGTGCCGCATTTTTATTTAAAGATAAACAAATTGTTAGTGACACTGATGAAGAAGACACTAATATTCCACAACCACTAACAGGAGAGGCTCAAACAATGCAGTCGGATGTTCGCCGATGAAACCAAACGAAATCTGATGTAACAGACTGTTTTCTCTTTGGAGATACACAAACAAAAACAGCTCAACCTTCTTACGGTTTTTTATTATTCTTTCTAATCATTAAGGATACATTTATATCTTCTGCACACCAAATATCATTGCGTCACGGAAAAATTGACTTGATTCAAGATGGCTTTTAAGATATTTTTATTACACTTAGATACAGGACAACATAATCATAGAAAGAACAATTAGACATGTTTCGTACATCCAGATTAAAATTAAATTAGTCTGTCGGCAGTCTCACAATCTGTCCGTGCAATTGGTCTTGCTAAATGTTATAACAGAAGTTCTTTAAAGCTCCAGGAGACAGAATATATCTCCTGGAAAAATTTAAAATCTTCATCCCGGTTTCTTACACCTATCTTATGGTAACAGGCCTAAGTCCCGGCTTTACCTGCTCGCCTCACTAGCGAGAAGTTTAGAGATGCTTACTGCTAGTTTTCTCAAAATCAAGTCGTCGTCTGGTCTCTTTTAGACGGGTATATCTCCAGGCTTACCAGTTGTATTTCGAGTAGATATTGAGTACACTGTAAAAAATGACCGATGTTTCTTATTTTATGAAAATATACTATAACCAGGAACGAAAATATAATATAATCTTCTGAGTTATCCAACATTTCAAATAGCATGTTACATTGTCTTTTGAATCCCCAGAAACGAATACATCTTCAAAATTTAAAGAATATTTTATAAAAACAAATTATTTTTAGCTGCCCGAATTTTTCAGAAACGTTTCCGAAGGGTTTCTATAGTGTATTAATTAGTGTCCTTAGCCTGGAATAACTGTTTTTCGAATGCTATCAACTCTGAAGTAAACATTTTCATGCTAAAAAAAAAAAGGTTAACAGACAAACATGCAAAATTAACAGCGTTAACAATAACATTAAAATTAAGATTATTTATTTACTCTTTCATGTATAAATTAACTTATGCGGCTGAAAACGTGTACTTGAGAATGGATAACATTCGAAAAACAGGTATTCCAGCCTGAAGACACTAATTAATACACTATAAAAACCCTTCGGAAACGTTTCTGAAAAATTCGGGCAGCTAAAAATACTTTGTTTTTATAAATTATTCTTTAAATTTTGAAGATGAATTCGTTTCTGGGGATTCAAAAGACAATGTAACATGCTATTTGAAATTTCGGATAACTCAGAAGATTATATTATATTTTCGTTCGTGGTTATAGCATATTTTCATAAAATAAGAAACATCGGTCATTTTTTACAGTGTACTTACCTTATGGTCACACATGGAAAATTATTACATTCCTATTTCGGATGAGACTTTACAATTTCCAAGTGCTTATAGAATTATGACTCTTGAGCTTATCAGAACTAAGGTTAGTCAAACACTCTAAAAAATTTACAGTCTGTGAATAAAAAGTTATTTACAGAAAGTTCACTCTTAGGGAGAGAACATGCGTGGCAGCCTGAGAAAACCGTGACTTTTTACTTTTCTCAGTAAAAAGAGCTGAATATCTCACAGTTCCCTCCACTTCACCGGAATTCTTTCTAATCATTAAGGATACATTTATATCTTCTGCACACCAAATATCATTGTGTCACGGAAAGATTGACTTGATTCAGGATGGCTTTTAAGATGTTTTTATTACACTCAGATACAGGACATCATAATCACAGAAAGAATAATTAGCCATGTTTCATACATCTAGACTAAAATTAAATTAGTCTGTCGGCAGTCTCGCTTTCTGCCCGTGCGATTGGTCCTGCTAAATTTTATAGCAAAAGTTCTTTAAAGCTCCAGGAGCCAGAATATTTCTCCTGGAAAAATTACGAACCTTCATCCCGGTTTCTTACACCTATATTACGGTAACAGGCCTAAGTCTCGTTTTCACCAGTTCTCCTCAAGAATTTCATAGATGCTTACTGCTAGTTTTCTCAAGATCAAGTCCTGGTCTGGCCTCTTTTAGACGGGTATATCTCCAGGCTTACCAGTTGTATTTCGAGCGGATATTGAGTACTTACCATATGGTCTCAAGCACATGGAAAATTATTACATTCCTATGTGGGATAAAACTTTACAATTTAGAAGTGCTCATAGAATTATGACTCTTGAGCTTGTCAGAACTAAGGTTCAGTCAAACACTCTAAAACATTTTATAGTCTATGAATAAGAAGATATTTACAGAAAGTTCGCTCTTAGGGAGAGAAAATGCAGGGTAGCCTGAGAAAACCATGACCATTTACTTTTCTCAGTAAAAAGAACGGAATATCTCACAAGACCAAAATTTGGAGTGTGTCACAAAATTAGAAAATGATGCTGTAAAAAGATCATTACTTCCACTATCGCAAAAAAGCAACTTAATAGTTTTAATAAATATAAATTATGTAAGTATGGAAATTTATTTGTATATTGTGCTTGTCCTCAGTAATTAGTTATTTTCTATTAACAGTAAAATGACATTTCATTAATTGACACTTTTACTAAGACCACTACGTTAAAAGAACGTTGTGTCTCTTAACACAAAGTTCTAATCTATTTAATTTCTTAAAGAAAACTAAATTCGATTAATTCAATGCAAGAGATTATTTTTATAACATGCAAATGTTTCCGTCGTTTAATACGCACTTCTGTTAGTGCAAAAGAAAAATGGACTTAATGGGAAATTACTGTGTATAAATTTTATTTTGTCATATGTGAAATTTAAATAAGTAGAATTATCAGTTACTTGTAAAATACCTTAAAATAGATTGTTTTAAATTATTTTATAATTATAGTATCCAAAACAATTAAAATAAAATGCAAATAATGATAATTCAGACAACTAATATTACTAAAAACAGTCTTTAGCATAAGAATACCACACATAAAACATAAAAAATTGCAGCAATAAAACAATGAAGAAACGTTTTATAACAGTTATCATGTTTAACATAAAAACAATATTTTCTTATAGATGCTAGAAATAGGCACTTAAATAATTGGAAAAAATAAGATAAAAAGATACAGTATTTGTAGTAAAGAAATGATTTTTTAAACGTTTTTAAAGGGTAATTTCATCAAAAATTTTAGAAACAGAATTCGGAAATTATTCATATTCGTCAATAATAAGATTTCAATTTTCGAATTTTGACCTAGCACTTTATGCTCATGTAGTCTAATAACAGGAATAAAAAAAAAAAAAAAAAAAAAAAAAAGACAAGAAATTTTATCGTTTCTACAGAAATACGTAAACAATTATCTTAGGGGTAATTTTTTTTAACATATGCAAAATAAATATATCAATTACATTTGAATTCAGAGAAAATGGTAGCAACAATAAAATTTCTCCTATAAGGAAAAAAAACATATTAAAAACTTTCCCAGTCAAAAGTGTTTTTTTTCATATTTTGGACTTACTATAAGCAGGTATGGACAGAAATAAAGGAAACGTTCGTATAAATTTTAATCCCTTTAATGATGGCAATTCTATTATGCACAATGCATATTTAAATTGAAAATTTTATATTCTTTATCATTTTTACTGTTTCATGTCTTTTTTTTACATAATATTTTTTTCAAAAACTAACATTAATAAAATCAAAGATATCCGAATAATAGTATAAAAAATATCGATTTTGTCAAGACACTTATTGAAAAAAGATTATTTGCAGACTTTATACATCGCTCCTCATTTATTAAATCCTTACTTAATAAAAAACAAATCCTTTTTATATAAATTATTGCATACTTATTTCTTTTTTACTCTAAATATTTTTATGGAGAAATTTAAATAAATATTATTTTATATATTAATCCTTTAATGATGACAGCTTTTTATTATGCGCAATAAATAAATAAATTGAAAGTTTTGTTTTTATTTCCTTTTTCAGTTTTTTTTCTAAACCTTAATAATGAGGGAATCCCATTATGGTTTTGTATTGATTTATTTCTATTTTATTCTTTGAAAGTGACCGCACTCTTGGAAATTGTAGAATCATCGTCTTTCATTATTTCACGCTGTAAATTAGCAATGCAGATAAAGTATAATTTAATGAATATTTTACAACACAATTGCAAATGCATTGCAGGGAAATAATGTATTGAGATTTATTATAGCTACGATTGTTTTTAACAGAATATCAATTGATGTTAAAAAAAATGCTGACAGAGACAACTAAAAAAATTGTTATTAAAAGAAATATTCTAAGTGAATATAAGATAAATAAATATCGTGGCTTTAAAAAAAAAAAAAAAAAAAAAAACATGCTTTCTTTTTTTTTGTTTTCGTCATGGCACTTTATAGAAAATACTAGGCTGCCAATGAAAGAAGATTATGGGAGATTAATTGATTTAAATGGGAATTTCTCCAAATTAGCCAGCTATCGCCAAGTTGGCTTCATATAGGGCAACGTATTTTTGCCGCCAAATTTGGCGATATTTCGCTGAGTTGGCCAAAATTTGGCGTTATTGTGGTAACCCTGTGATTAGTACTTTTCAACAAATACTCATTGTATTCATACGTATTCATCAATACATACTCATTCATATATATTTCATATAATTTCTGACGTCGTAATGATGCGAGGAACAATGTGATTAAAATGGATGAATGTTGTAATAATGAAGCTATTTTTTTTTCAATTAATATTAAACAATCGCAGCGTTTTTTCTATGCGGAAAATACAATTTTTGGACTGACGCTGCCCTTCTTAGGGAACGAATTTAAAAAAATCAATGTCCGATTTCTGTATTGCCTTCAGGAATACATATATATTCCAAATTTCAAAGCAATATGTCCACAGGAAACGGGTGAAAAATGAGTGACAAGATTTGACTAGCTAAAAGAAAGCATGTAAAAATAAAGCAGTGAAAGCATTTTTTCAAGAAACTTTTATTTCAATAAAAATAAAATTTAAAGAATTATCGATTGCGTATCGTAAATATGGTTAATTAAAATATGTTTGTCATTACGCTGTCGCCCGAAATCATCACAAGTGAAAAAACTAACATAATCAACAGCTTTTTTTAACAAATGGATAGCACTCATCAATTGTTTTAGTATGTACTGTAATGAAGCAATAAGATAAAACAATTTTTAATTACACTGATTATATTTAACAAAAAAAGAATGGAAATTTTGAATTAGATAGCGGAACAGACACTTAAATAAGTTGAGGGAAAACACCCTTCAAAAAATAAGATAAAAAATAACGATGTTTAAGATGTTATCGATTTGTTCATGACGTTAATTGAAAAGGGTTTATTTACCAAATTTATGCAACGGTTGGGAAGACCGGGAAATGGCGACACCTTAACACATTTTCCACTTTGTAATTTTTACCATAAAGTTTTTATATCTGTGATATGATATAAAAATACCTTGAAACTTTTCCCATCCACTGCGGGATATTCTTCTAATTAAATATAAGGGAAGTATTTATTTTCAATCTTTTAAGTGAATGCTGCCAAGTGTCGGTATTTCCCCGGATACAAGGGTAATAACAACATACCTACGGGGTAATGTCGACATGGGTTTATTATTGTGAATTAATACGTAAAACCACGAAGAAACTGCAATTTCTTTGTTCATAAACAATTACACAATGTTTTAATGCTATAGATTCACATTTGTGGAAGGCAAGAACCTTGTTAAGACTTGTTGCGGCTTTCTCAAAATTATGCTTAGGTTTATTTTGAAGAATCCCAGTCCTTCCGAGCCATTTTCTTATATTTGTTAAAACTCTGTTTTATTTTTCAAATTTTAGATAATTCGTAGACATGTCGTCGCAATTTAGTTAAAGTAATAGATATAAGCTCAAAATATTTTGACAGTTTTCCTACCCTGTTGAAATTTTACTCAACTTTGATAGAAACATTTCACACCACAATGTTTTGTAAACTATTTAATATATATTTAATTTAGCTCTCTGTGGCTTTTATTTAACTTACTTTATGAAGAAAATGCTCGTTCGAAATGAATAAAATAAATTACAGAAACGGGTCGATTCGACCCATTCAGTGTAGGAAGTTTAAAACATTTTCTTGATAAGGTGTGAAGATTGATTTGATAAGACAGGATTATCAGTAGAAATCGACTTTAAACGGTCATACAGAGTAATTCTTGAAATATTTAATTCCGCAGATACGTTTTTAACTGATGTGCCACTTAGATTTAGCTCAAAAGCTATTTTTAGAGTTTCTTTTATCCATTTACCTCTCTCCTATTTTTTCTGGATCTTGTCTTCGAAAAAAAAAGACAGTACTTAGGCGATTAAAAACCCCATTTCAAAATATATGTAATAATATGGAGAATTACCGACACCATGTGGGGGATTTCCAAGGAAATGTAGATATGTAAGAAGGTGTAGATATTACCCCAGATAAACAACACAACATACAAAATGGCCGCGAGGTCAAACTATTCACTAACAACCAACAAAGTTTAAACAAAAAACGTTCATTGAATTCCACACTTTCTAAAGATTTAACTAGTTATAATAAAAAAATGACTGCTGAAAGAATTATCTTAATTTGCGTATAAGTCAGAATTTACATCAATTTTCGCCAAAAACATGCTTTTTACAGGACATGAAAAGTAATCTGTTTAAAAACAACAAACTCACTCGACAGTAAGTTGCCACAAATTTTGTTACGCGGCAGCGCCAACCAACACGCTGCCGAAATTCAGTGTGTCGGTATGGTTCGAGGTGTCGATTTTCCCCCGGTTTCCCCTACTCAATAATAACAATATCCTCATTTATCAAATTCTTAATTAATAATAACTTTTCGATATAAATCATTAGATTTAGTTTTTGACCCTAAACATTTTTTAATAGAAATTAAGGAAAGGTCCATTTGAATATTAATCCCTTTAATGGTGACAAGTTTATTCTGCACAATGAATAATTTCTTTGTTCATTTTATCTTCTTTATCATTTTTTCGTTACACATTCTTTTCTCATATAAAAAACCATCGATGTTCAAATATTTTCGTAGGAAAAATCGATTTTAGTAAGACACATAATAAAAAATGATTAGTTTCCCAATTTATGAATCGATACTCATTAATAATAAGATCCTCATTTAAATGAACAATAAAATGACTACTGAAAGAATTATCTTAATTTGCGTATAAGTCAGAATTTACATCAATGTTCACCAAAAACATGTTTTTACAGCACATGAAAAGTAATCTGTTTTAAAATAACAAACTCACTCAGCACTAGTTGCCACAAATTTTGTTTCTCGGCAGCGCCAACCAACACGCTGCCGAAATTCAATATGTCGGTATCGTTCGAGATGTCAATTTTCCCCCGGTCTCCCCTACTCAATAATAACAATATCCTCATTTATCAAATTCTTAATGACAAATAACTTTTCGATATAAATTATTAGATTTAGTTTTTAACCCTAAACATTTTTTTAATAGAAATTTAGGAAAGGTCCATTTGAATATTAATCCCTTTAATGTTGACATTTTTTTTCAGCATAATGAATAATTTTTTTGTACATTTTATCTTCTTTATAATTTTTTTCCCTTACACATCCTTTTCTCATATAAAAAACACCGATTTCCCAATATTTGTGTAGGAAATATGGATTTTAGTAAGACACATAATAAAAAGTGATTAGTTTCCCAATTTATGAATCGATACTCATGAATATTAAGATCTTCATTTATCAAATCTTTATCCAATAAAAAAATACTTCTTCGAAATAATTTTTTACGTTCATATTTCGTTCTTATACAAACCATATACTGGAATAAATAATTAAAGATATATTAATAAAATAGACAAACACATTTTAATATTTAAAGAGACATTCTTTTAAATATAAATTCTATTAATGGTGACAATTTTCATTATGCACAATGGGTAATTAAATGTAAAATTATATCTTTTTATCTTTTTAATGCTACACATATTTACATCTTAAAAATGGACGAATCTGGTTATGATTTCTTTTTGATTCAATTTTATTTTATTCAATGGAAAATGCTGTACTTTCAGAAATTACAGAAACATCGATTTTAATTATTTTAATATTCTATGATTCAGCAATGTAACAATGTTGCAAATTCAATGCAGGGAAATATATTACAGTGAAACCTCCATAACGGACACTCCCTAATAGCGGACACCTCTACTTAACGGGCACATTTTCGATTCCCAACACCTATGTATTTGTACATTTCTATCTCTGAACCAGCAGAAACTTCCGAATAGCGGACAAATTGCGCTCCCCGTGTCCGTGATTCAGAGGTTTTACTATAATAAGATTTATTGTAGCTCTAGTTGTTTTATTGTAACACAAAATCAATTGAAGTTTTTTGAGCACTTCGGTAAAGGAAATGTTAAAGAATTTATTATAAAAAAAATCTGAAAACATAAAGACCTTTCATTTTGTTAACTGTAAAATATAAGAAAAATTAGCAATGACTTGTAATTTTCTATTAAGGAAGATGAATAAATTAAATACGTAATATTATTTTACAATCATAATATCTCCATCATTCAAAATAAATTATATATTATCAAAATTAGAATTAAGTTTAAAAGTTTTATCAGAAAAATTCCTTGACGTGAAAGTGTCAATCATAAAATGTCAAAAAATATGAAGTATTGAAACAATGAGAGGAAAGATGTGAAACAATCAAACAGAAAAAGAAAGAAAGAGAAAAAAAAATCATGTATCAAATATAGATTATGAAACACTTTTCAACACATTCAGAATATACTGTAACAAAATTTCATCGTTTAATAAGGCGAAAGATGATAATATAAATAATATGTGCTTTCCAAATAAACAATTTGAAAGCGTATAGTACATTTGAAAACTCAACTTCAATAATTACCATCTACAGTAATTCTTAAAAAAGGTATCCGAATTCGTTTGTGTAGCCCTGTAATTTATCTATAGCTTTATATATACACTACATAGAATGCTAAAATTTTGCTTAGTTAGAAAACGTATAACACAAGTGAAATTTCCCCTGCAGCAATTTCCGTCAATAAACGGAAATTTGCTAGAATTACTTTGCGCAGTCCAGTTTATAATCTATAAAATTTATACACATTAAGTAACAAGTTAAAAATTAGTTAAAATATTAAAAATTAGTTAAAAATCAGTTCAAGTTAAATTACTTCAAATATATTCAAGTTATAAATTAGACAAATTTAAAAAGGTATACCGCAAATGAAAACGCACTCCTCGTAATTATCGTTCACAGACAGTACGGTAACCGAATACTTTTGTTTGTCCCTATAAATGAACGATTAATGCTATACACGCTGTATTCAACTGTAAGCATCTTGTAGTGGACCTGATCGTTGTATATAAAATCCAATATGTTTAAAATAATTTAACATTATTAAAATACACTACGAACGATTTTTCCCCATAAACCATAATATAACTGAATTCTTTTGAGTGTCCCTGTAAACAAACTATAACTACTACAAACTTCCTTTTGAATAGCGAACATACCATGATAGAATTTACAATAAGATACATCAATTACATGACAGTCGGAGTATATTTAAATGCGTTCTTTTCGTAGACTTGTATATGAATTTATTTATCGTCTACAAACAGTATACTATATATAATTAAGTTGAAAAATGCATTACGCAATTAAAATACACCTTTAAGCAATTTGCGTCCATAAACAGAAATGTTTTCAACTTCGTTTGTGAGCAACGTTTCAAGTTCGCATATGATCTGTAGAATTCATACATACTTCGAAGCATGCAATAATTTAGCCAAACTTAAAAACGCAAACCAAAAGTGAAAACCCATTTCTAGCACTTTTCGCTTATAGACAGTACTGTAATCGAATTCTCTTCTGTGCCTTTGTTAATGAAAGATAAATGCTACGTATTCTATAGTCTACAGTAGGCATCTTGTACAGCACCCCAATAACGTATATAAATTTTATTATCATGTTTGAAACGGTGTAATATCGATAAAATATAATACAAACGACTTTTTCCTTTAGTCTATCATGTGATTGAATTAATTTGTGAGACCCTGTAAATGAATGATACAAGCTTTGCACTTCATTGTCTAGAGAAAGCCTGTTTCTCATCCGCTAATAAAGGCATATCCATTTCATTGTGTTTAAAATTGTACAACATTATTAAAATGCATTGCAAACGATTTTTCCCATAGACCATAATAGAATAGAATTCATTTGAGTGTCCCTGTAAGCGAATTATAAATGCTACAGACTTCATTTTCGATACCGAACATGCCATAGTAAATACCAATGCCATATTTCAATTACACAGAAATACGAATATATTTGCGCATGCTGGAGCACGGACAGACAGTCAGACGGCTTGACAAAACGAATTCATACACACTTTTCAACTATGTTGACATGTGTTAGTAAAATAAGCCGACTTGTCAAATTTGCGCACTCCTTTTTAAAAATTAAGATTCAACTAAAAAAAATTCTTATATAAAATGAAGAAAAACGTTATTGTCTCTTACTACTATGTTTGTAATCTAATTATTACTGAATATAAATTAGAGACACCCTTTTAAATAATTATCGCTTTAATAATGACAATTTCTATAACACGCAATAAATAATTATTTGAAAATTTAGTTTTTATTAGTCTTTTTGTTATTACACACCTTTTCTTAATCTAAATAATGAGTGAATCCAATTATGGCGTTGAACGTATTTATTTCTATTTTATTCACTGAAAAAGGCTGCACTCTCTGAAATTATAGAATCATCGATTTCCATTATTTTGTGACGCTGTGGATACCATTGAAAGACATTTCAATGAATAAATCAGAACATACTTTTATATGCAATGTAGGAAAATATTGTAAGGAGATTTATTATACATGTGATTAGTTTTAATAGAAGATATTTAAAAATTATTAATTTTTTTCTTTATTTGCAGAAAATTTACAATTAAAAACTGTTTTATTAGAGAAATATTCTCTTTAAAATATAAAGAAGGTAATAAAGATGGAAATAAAGAAGTGAAAAAATTTACATGAGAAATTTTTAATTCATTAAATGTAAAATTTAAAGATGAACATTTAATGATATTTTAAATCTCTCAAATTAAATTGATAAATATATTATTTACCCATAATATGTAGTATAGGGTAAATCTTGTAATCGTTTTGAAAATCGAAAAAAAAATTGACGGATTTACACGTTTCAGACACTGGAGATTCGGAAAAACATATTTTTAGAGAAAAAAAATTGCCGTCCGTCTGTCTGTGTGAGTGCCTGTGGGACTGTGTGTCTGTAAACGCTCTATCTCCCGAACAAATTGAGATAGAGACTTGGAATTTAGTATGTATTTAGTATGTAATAATAGAAGGAAGCTTATTGAATTTCAGTGACCTCGATTTTCTGGAACTATTTTTTTCAGATTCTCGAAATATTCGTTCTGATAAAAGGTATATAAAAACTTTAAAAATTGTTTATTTTAAGGATTGAATATAAAGGACAATAAAAAACATAAATTTTGCATAAAGAAGTTGATCGGATAATGAGTTGCCGAGATATTTGTAATCGTATTTTCCACACTATTCGATTTTTCATCACCCTGTATTTCATCGAAATTTCAATTCAAAGATATTTTGGAAATGAGACGCTTAATCTTACGCAATAAACCGTTAGTTAATGTGATTATCATTTTTGGAGTTATAAGGATGTTTTTCTTACGCAATTCAGTAATAGAGCCCTTAAAGTTTATGACGTCATCAAGCCACGATTTTATTCGAATTGCAATGCATTTTATAAGTAGTTTACACATGTTTTATTTTCATATTTTATATTATGCATATCGATGATGGGTAAGTATTACGGTGGCCCTCAACGACTAGTTGTGTAATTGTACTAGTTTCAGCAACTAAAATAAAAAACAAATTATCTCAATTATTTAATTTAACCTTGTGATAATTATTCTTTAATTTAGCAATAGAATACTTAAAAATACACAATAGTAAAACAGTGAGATATAATGAGATTTATTACAGCATCCCTTGAAATAAACCAATTTTGGTTTTATAGGATCCGATATCGTATTTATAGGAAATACTAACAATACTGGTTAAAATTAGTTTATAATATCAATAGTGCTTAAAATTATATATTTATGCTATAAAATGCTACTACTACAATAATATGAAATTTTTTATGGAAAATATTTTCCTTAAAGCGCACTATTGAAAAAAAATTGGCATTACATTAGAAATACTGCTAATGAAATGGCCAAATATTTCTTGTAAATATTGTAAAATTATTGACAAAAGATAAATATACAAATGTTGAATATTATCCATATATTGTTTTGCTAATAGAGAAATACGTTCAAAAGCTTTTCGAGTATTTCCGCTGATGTATATTTTTTAATGCAAATTTTTCGGAAGTTAAAAATTTCCTTCCTGCCTTGAAATTTCAGACATTATATTTATGAGCGTATTTGTTTAAATAGGTTCTGAAATGTTATTTTGTAAGAATTACATTAAAAATTTATTTTTTAAATAAAGAATCACATATCTGCATGATTAGCTAAAAGTTTTCAGAATAAATGAAAGACGGAAAATTTTAACATCTATCTCATGCAAACATTGAGTAGAATATATGTAGAAAGGCTGATATCTATTAGTGAAATTTTTGAAATCTTTTTGCTTTTCATACCAAACCAGTGTGGTTATAGAGTAATTTTTCACGTTTTTCAGACGTGTGTGAAACTTGTGTATGATACATTATTGTCCAAATGCGCATTTAATTTCTTAAAGTAATACTTTTTCAGAAATAAAGTGCAAAATGTAATAGTTAACACATTTTTACTTACCCATCATACGTAGTATAGGGTAAGCCTTGTAATCGTTTTGAAAATCGAAAAAGTTTTTGACGGATTTACACGTTTCAGAGACTGGAGATTCCGAAAAACATATTTTTAGAAAAAAAAATTGCCGCCCGTCTGTCTGTGTGTCTGTAAACGCTCTAACTCCCGAACAAATTGAGATAGAGGCTTGAAATTAGGTATATTCTTAGTACGTAATCATGGAAAGAAGCTTATTGAATTTCCGTAACCTCGATTATCCGAAACTATTTTTTTTCAGACTTTCGAAATATTCTTTCTGATAAATGGTATATAAAATTTTTCGAAATTGTTTATTTTAAGTAGTGAATAAAAGACAATAAAAAAACATACATAAATTTTGCATAAAGAATGAAGTCGATCGGATAATTAGTAGCCGAGATATTTGTAATGATAATTTCCACACTCTTCGGTTTTTCAAGACCCTATATTTCATTCAAATTTCAATTCAAAGATATGTTTTAATTGGAAATGAAACGCTTAATCTGACGCAGTAAACCGTTAGTTAATAGGATTATAAAATTTTGGATTTATAAGGATGTTACTTTTATGCAAATCAGTAATAGAGCATTTAAAGTTTATGACGTCATCAAGCCACGATTTTATTCTAATTGCAATGCATTTTATAAATAGTTTACACATGTTTTATTTTCATATTTTATATTATGCATATCCATTATGTGTAAGTATTACGGTGCCCCCCCCCTCCCTAACGACTAGTTTGTTGAAAACTCTCGTAGTTCATTCTTACAGAATGTGTTGAGTTTTACTCCTCACTATTTAGCAAGTAGACATTATATTAATTTTATATTAATTTTATATTTTTTTATATGTTAGGTGGTCATGTTTTTTTAAATATAAGTGGCCATAGTTAAAGATGCGATATATATATGAGCGACTGAGTTTGTCATGACGACATTTTGCAAACATGCGTTTGCAAACATGCGACACCAGAGACAATTAATTATGAATAATAAAAATTTATAAAAATCACCATTAGGAACATCACCAATCATTGTACATGAATGACCCAATTTTAGTGATGAAACTAACCAATTTTAGTCGCTTTTGAAAATATTTCGAAAACTAGATTGTAATAACAAAATTTACGATTTCAAACTACAGCAGATCTGAGTTTGAAGTTAAATATTATTTGACATATTCTTGATAAATCAAGGATTTTCAATGTCCCTGAAGCCCAAATCACATGCAAGGAAATTTTGAAATCTTGGTGATTATGACGTAAGGAATGATGTGCCAGTTATTCGATCTTCAGAGAAACGAAGACGTAAGACTTGTACTTCTTTGATTTCAGATAATGTTCGCTAACAACGTCGAATCACAACAGAAAGCCAAAACAAATTACAAATTACAGATGCGAAATGATTTTCCTATGTTTTAAAAAAAATCATTGAAAAGATTACCTAGTGTATAACAATAATATAGTTCAATAAATACATTTTCCAGAACCAGCTGCATATATAATTTTTTTTACGTATGCGTTAGGTTATGATTGAAATTATAATTATCCTGAAAGACGCAACTAGCGTATATCAAGAAATTGTCAATATATATATATATATATTGATTTATGGATATAGAACAAGAAACGATTATAACCAAATGCTCTCACGACCCAAAAATGTAAAACAGATTGGTAGAAATATTGTTAGCAGTTGCATTTTGCCTGCGAGGAATTAAATATCCATAAACCGATTAAAGCTGGGTTTCTCGTCTGGATGAAACTAAAATTAAACTGTTTTTTGTAGCGTCTAAGAAGTTTCATATGAAGATTCATCCTCCGTACACTAATTAGTGGAAACTCTTGTTTGTAGTTTTGACCTCCCTTTTTTTCATAATTGAATTACCCTGATGTAAATCGTATACCATCTACTTCTTAACTCGAAGCACCTCATACTTAGTTCATACTCGTTTTCTTTCCGATCGCAAATTCTCCTATACTTAATTTTATATATCAAGTGTTAGAGTTATGTTAAGTTATTTATGAAATATTCATTTAATTTTATATACCAATTGTTAAAATCTTAATTAAGCTATGGATCTGTGAATAAGATTTTAACATTTACAAAAAAAATCAAATACATATATTAGGAATATTTTGCAAAGCAAAAAGAGAAAATTCTTAATTGTTTAACACTTGAAATAAAAATAAATGGGTAATTTCGAAATACTTTACCATGCGTAGAGCAAAGAAACATCTTTTAATAAAAGTATGCAGAAAAAAGAAATTTAAAATTTTAATTTTCTAATGAAAAATTTCAAACTTGCGAATACATTTCAAGTCCGTATAATTAACATTAAATAGAGGAATTTCAGATCTGACTGATTAGAATGCCACGTTATTTTTGTATAAACTTTTTTAAATGATCATATTTTGGTGTTATTTTCTAGAACAGAATGTCAGACATTAAATAAATGCGAGACTATGTTTAAACATCTTTTGAAGTATTATTTTGTAACAATTATATTAATAGATCCAGTCTTATGTAATGAAACTCGTGTACATATGCATGCTTACTAAAAAGGTTTTTAAAATAAATGAAAGTCTGAGAGAAATGTAACATCTGTCGCATGCAAAAGAATGAATAATTTTGATAAGAATATATGTGGAAATGCTGACACACATACACGTGTTAGTTTTGGAAGCCTTTGCTTCTCACGCTATTAAAATATGATTTTGAAGATTTTTTCAAGTTTTTGAGACATATGCACGAAACACGTATATAACATAATTATCTTTCTTTCAAATGCGTTTTTTACTTTCTTTAAATAATACGTTTCTAAGAATAAAATGTAAAATGTAATAGTTCACCCATTTATTTTCATAAAGTCATATATTCTAACTATATTCAACAACTTTCTTACAGAAAGTTGTGGCATTTTTCCTTCTTTACTATTTTTGTAAGGCGTAAAATGAGATAATCCGGAAGCCAAGCAGACGTTTAAATTATGATGTGATTAATGTTCCTTTACAGCTTATATTGAATATATGAAAAAAAAATTAGAAATATTTTAATAAAACTTCGTTAATGTATATACTTATGTTCAGTAATACTTGTGTATACATACACTTAAGCACAGTCAAATTGTTGCCATGTTTGGTGATGGTCTATGAAATATAGTCGAATTTTTCACCAAAATAAGATGCAATAAACAAGTCCAGATTGTATGAGTTGTAATTTTCCAACTGGGCGAAAAACGTCCGGGCCAGGATTCGAACCTGGGATCTCCTTGCTGAAGCTGCCATGCTCTACCAACTGAGCTATCCTGGTGGAATCTGGAGGGCATAATTCATCCAGCTATCCTTATTGATCATAGCATCTGGTCTGATATTTGAATCAGCTCAACAGAATAGATCTCAGGTAATGGAACTCCAGTAAACGCTGAATACGTGATTACACTAGATTAATGACAGCTTCAGCCAGGTGATCCCAGGTTCGAATCCTGGCCTGGACATTTTTTCGTCCAGTTGGAAAATTACAACTCATATGCTTTCTTTACCAATTTGAATAATTGTGTTAAAATTAATCTAGTAAAGTCCAGATTGGCAATAACCGGCAAATGAGGCGAAATATTTATTCAAATTCGATAATGACCAAAACTGAAATTTTTCTATATTCAATGTCCATGTCAATTATGCACATTTTAACTGTGGTGTTTTGGTACAAAATTGACAGCATTATTGTAACTATGACTGAACACTTCTGACAAATATTTCATCATTAACTTGTAACTTGAGTATAAATTTGCTTATGTTATTTTTGCTACCCTCATATTACGATGCTGGATGGAACTGCATTCATCTTAAGCTACATTTTAGACGTCATCATTTATGTTTGATGACACCGATTATGCAAAATTATCCCCAAAATTTAATGGATGTAATTGGTTTGCTATTTTCGGATAAAATATATTAATTGTAAATACAGTGTAAAATTTGTTTCCTATTTTCATTACATGTATAAGAGAATTTCTATGACTTTTCTGAAAATAATATTAGGAAAACTTATTGTAACTTACTTTGAAAAGTTTTCTTGGTCAGTGAGACTTTACGGGGTTTCACTTACTTTTTAATTTTCTATGTTGCTATTATTTAAGTTTGTGTTTTTTTATGCCCATTATTCGGAACGTACTAGTTCTAAAGTAAACAAAAATACGCAGATATATGTTGTAAATTAGAGGTAATCAATTTTGAAAAAGTTAAAGTTGAAAACACCATCACCAGAGTCGCCACCAATCACCTTACGAAAACAGTGACAGAAAACGACTAGTTATTGTCAAAAGTTTCATTTTTTACCCAATTACAAACTGTTCTTAATGTGTCTCATTTTTACCCAATTATAAACTGTTCTTAATGTATGGCGTTTGCATAGCTTCTCAAACTAGATTCAAATAGCAGCTTTGCGACTGCCAAATGCAACATACCTCCACAGCGCAGTTTGATATGAAAAGCTATCCAATCTTTTAACTTTGATAAACTATAGGTATATTCTTAATAAATCAAGGTTTTTTTTATACCCCTAAATTCAAAGTAAATTAGATTAAGAATTTGGCTATATTAGTAAATAGAGTTTTACCTAATAGTCGGCCATTGTTGCGATGCTATTTAACGGAACAAAAATCGTGATGAAAAGAATACGAAAATGAACGTGATGATACGACCTGATGAAAAGAATAGTGTTTTTCTCCTAAACATTTCAATTTCAATTTTGTCTTATTCAATGTTGTGAAATTCAGTCTTTTTATAGCATGACCATGGTGGACAAGATTTACACCAACTACAACATTTTCGAAACTATCGGACGTGCAGAAATATTTTAAATAAAATAAAATCCGATAAATTTAAGAAAAAAAAACACGAAAGAGCAAAGTGTTTCGGCGTGGTTTGCTCTGCTTCGACTCATGTTTTCAGTTATAAATATACATATTTTTTCACAAAATTTTAAAGAGAGCTTGGATACAGTTATATTTATAACTGATTGAAATTTCAGAGCGTTCGGAAGATGAAAACTTTTGTCTATTGTTATGTTAAAGTAGCCGGCGCGAAAACAAACAAACAAACACCAACAAAAAAAAGCAAGAAGAAAACATATTTATGTTACAGCTAGATAACAATATTTTTTTTGCGAAATTTTTATACGGGCTGTAAAATTGTTTTATTTATAAACGATGAATATTTAAGAATTAGGACAACAAGATTTTTTAAAAAAAACTATGAAACGACCCTTCGTGAAAAAACAAGAAAATTTCTTCTTTTACGGTCATTTTTATTACTAAACATCAATATTTTTCCGTGAATTTTTCCTTTAAAAATATTTCATTTAAAATTCACACAATGTTGAGTTAAAGATATAAAATTAACTTGAGGTTTGTTTAAATTTATCATGACGGTCCCGGCGCAGCTAGTTATAAATATAATATAATTAGAAACTATTCCACTCAAGGTTATATCGACATTAAAACCATTCTAATTTCTTGATGAATGTAGAAAAAGAAAAAAAAACGGAATTTTAATATTATGATTGTAAAAGAATATTAACCATTAATATGTTTTAATATGTGTACTGAAATTTTTAATTAAATTTTAGATATTCAAATCAATTTTACAAAATTGCTTTGAATGTAGGTGTCATAAACTTTTACGCTACTAATAACGCAAGCGAATTAATTTCAGTTTATTCGGTTGAATTACTAAAAGGTGATTCAATTAAGCGCTTATTGCTATCTGATCTTTCGAAATGAATTCAGATTGTTTGTTTACAGAATACCAATTACGAAACTTAGCTTTTCCTGCTTTAAAGAGGCAGTTACAAACATATTGCATTAACAGAACACAGCAAACATTCCAGTAATGCTATTCTGAACGTGACAAGTATTCAAGTAAGTATCATGAACTTGCGTAGTTAAATATTTATTAACTGCCTTTATTTTTGCTTACAATTTGGATTATCTTTAAAGATCAGTTCATGGAAGATAAGATGTTTTAAAAAGAGAGTTACATTTTTATATCGAAGAATTTTATGCTTATAAGGAACGTTTGCGTTAAATGACGTATTTAAAAGAATTTTTGTTTTAGGTTAAAAATGTAAAACGTAACACAAGCAAATTATATGTTATTTTCTATTATTATCATTTTGTGCACATCTATTACCATAAACAAACGCTAAACACCTCAAGTTACGCTCTCTTTATTATATTGTAGTTGGGCAGGGGATCTTCTATTTATTTTTGATCTTCTAAGAACCTGTGTGGAAAAAGAAGAAGCATCTTTAGTGTTTACATATTTTCCAGCTGTTGAAGAATGTTTAGGAAAATCATTAGTAATGTTCAAAGAGTCTAAAGCAGCCGGCGAAACATCATTTTTAGGATCTGTAATACTAAAGTATCAAATCAGACTCAAGTGGATTAGGACTTCGCACATTAGTACGTATGTATTAAATGAGAAACAGTTGATTTTGTACCTGCAATACTATGATGTATCAATTGAGAATCACCTTGTATAATATTTTCACGTCTGTAATTTTCTAAATACCTTCTTCATAATTTATGTCATTAGCCTAAGGCATATTCTATGTTAAGATTGTAAATCATGACATTTTAAGGTTAATTATTTTATCTACATATGTTTTCAAAATATTCTAACTTTGTTGAATTTTATAGTGCAGCTTGCCCTATGTTGGAATAGTACGACCTTCTTCCCATTTGGCGTCTGGAGTGTAATTCCTTACAGGCACTTTCTGACTAACTCTCTTCTCTATGACTGATTCTCTTACTTTAGGATTAGAATTTTCCGCATCTTGCTTGTCTTAAAGAAAATTTGTAATGTTTTAAAAACTATCAAATTAATTTTTGCTTTTATATGAAGCTTTATGAATAAAGACGCGAGATTTTCTCTGCTGAAACACGAGACATCTATCTATGTTGCAAAAGTAGATGGATGTTTAATTTAATTTGTATAGTATCAGATTCTGAAGCTGACATTTTATCCACGTTTGAAAATCTGCATTTAACATTCTGCTTCTTTATTAGTAACTGGATTGTACAGAGCGCTCAGAATGTGTTTTACACCATGGTTACGTAAAAATGTATTAAATTATTCAGAAATAAATTGGAGACCATCATGTCACACTAAAGGTATTGGATAACCGTACCTGAAAAAAAAAAATAAAAAGACAAGTAATCGTACGTTCATTAGTCGTTTTAGAAACAAAAAATCTGGTTTTTGTCGAGTCAAAAAGTCATTTTCTATGAACAACAACCACAAGGAAAAGCATTTTACCTATAATAGGACCGAACTAAACTATTTGGACTATTGTCCATGTCAATGGGGTTGTTGGCCAATTGTGCACGGAGACTTTGGAGTTCGGAGTACGTTTTGGAGTTTGTGTATGAACTACTTTTGGAGAATTATTTTTCAAATTTACACAAGTAATTGAATTTTGTGCACCACTTGTTTCAATGTCTTTATTCTTATGTGGCACTAGACAAAACTGCAAGATAAAGACTTCATTTTTACTGTACCAAAATCTCCAACATGTAAATCATTCATAATTTGTATTCTATGAAGTTCTGTAATATGAACTTTACAACCTTTTGAAATGCAGCCATGTTGAGGACTAAATTCTGTTTATTTACTCCTAAAAGATACACTTGAAACAGAAGTGAGGTAGTAGTAAATTTGACGGAATACTGGATCTGATTCTGCAGTTAAAATAATAATTTTGGGAGTTAAAGGTAAAGTTGAAAGTTCATTTGTTTGAAAAACATCAGATTCATCATTCAGTAAACTTGAGTTTCTTTGTGATGGTAAGTCTTCAATACGTAATGGAATATAAACAGAGCATCGACACTTCGGTGCTCGATTTTTCTTTCTTGTAACGGATGTCACACTGAAATCTTTGTAAAAATACTGCATAGCTTTGCATTCTAAGTGCAGATAATACACACATATTTTATTAGATGAAAAAATAGACACAAGTGGTTTATTATCTGTATATATAGTACATCTTCTACCAAATAACTATTGAAAAAATTCCTTACATAGAAAATAATGAAATGTCTTCTTTATTCACCCATCTGTACCCTTTGTCTGCATTTGTTAAAGTTCTTGAAACAAAACCAACTCTATGTTATCTAATATCACATGAGAAAGAATTGCTGATATGGAATAAGGAAAAGCATCAGCAGCTAATACTAAAGGTAATTTAGGGTTGAAATGCATAAGAACTCTATCAGGTGTAATTTCATTTTTAATAATCTTAAAAACTTGTTTACAAGCAGCAGAAAATTTAAATATCATATTCTATTTTTATAATTGAATTAATGGATATGCAATAGTGAAAAAGTTTGGTACAAATTTAGAATGATAAGTAATTAAATCTAGAAATGCTTTAATTTGTAATACCTTAGCTAGTCGTAAAACATTGAATTTTCGCAAATTAGAAAAAAAAGTCAGTATGTCCTCTGGTAGTATTACGAGACCCTTTTGCCATCTGTAATTCGCGTGAGGCCGTACGTACTGATTTCTTAACACTTCGCACAAAAGACTGTCTTTCTACTCTTTCATCTGAGACTGAAGTTCGTCCAGTTCTCGGTACGTGTACCCAGAAAAAGGAATTGATTAAAACTACAAAACATGTTTTGTTGAGTACATTTTGGTTGTTTTAGCCAAATTCAAGTAAAATTGAACCATTTTACTTGAATTAACAAAACATTTGTTGCTGACGATACAAATTCTTTTTTTTTTTGGAATTGCAAAAAAAATTTTTTTGTTGATTCAAACAAAATTTTCATTGACCTATATTTAAACAAAAAGTTTTGTTGGGTCAACCAAATTTTTGTTGATTCAACAAAACTTTTTCTGGGTGTAACATTGCTACAATTCGAATCAGAAATAACTCTAAACCTAATGGAATGGGTAAAATAATTAATATCAAAGGCAAAGAAGCAAATCTATTGTTTGATACAGGCAGCGGTATTCAGCGATTCAGTTACGAATGTTATGTCAATATTGGGTCGCCAAATTTGTCTTCTGTTGATATCTTATTAACTGACATTGGCGGAGAAACTGTAAATCTAATTGGATATTTTGTGTATGAAATACGTTTCTTATAGGTCAATGGAAATTTTGTTTGAATCAACAAAAAAAATTTTTTTTTTGCAATTCCAAAAAAAAATTTTGTATCGTCAGCAAAAAATGTTTTGTTAATTCAATAAAATGGTTCAATTTTCCTTGAATTATGCTAAAACAACCAAAATGTACTCAACAAAACATGTTTCGTAGTTTTAATCAATTCCTTTTGGCTGAGTGTGGTATTATTTCCTAGACATTAACACTGTTATACTACATACACGTTACAGAAACATGCAAGAAAAAAAACTTGGTTAGTTTTCCAACATTTTGGCGCTAGTTACACATGTCTATCTTATATATATCAAATATATATGAATAAATCTTGTAATCAAGTAAAGGGTTTTCAGACACTCTGTATAATTTCACGACAGTTTCAGTTACTGCATGATTTTGAATTGTAGTGCATGTTGCAATTTACTGCCTCATACAATTACTTAAAACAAAAATAATTTAACTTCACAAGTAAGAAAAATAATATCTAAATATAATAATATACGTCTAAAAATATTTTTTAAATATTGGAATACTTTAATTTTTAATTAATATGCGTTTCGGTTAATAATGTCGATTTTTATAAGAGAAGGCGTTACTAATACATTTGTTTGCATAGACTAATGAAGTCTATGGTGTTTTAGAAGGTAAACATACGCTATCAAATGCCAGTTTGTTATTAATTGTCATTGTGCAAAAAACATAGTTTTTCATAGATTTGAATATGTCGAATTTTATATCAGAAAAAGACGTTTTGTGGGGAAATTTAACTAACCTTTATTTAATTTGAAGAAAATGGCTGCTGAAAGTTATCGATTATTTATTGAAGCTTATGGTAAACAATCACTGTTAAACATTTGCAGCAAACTTTCCAGTCATTTGACCGATTTTATAGAAAACGGTTACTTGACCATAATTTAACACTATTCAGACCATATTATTTCCCATATTATGATCAGAATAGAGTTAAATTACGGTTATGTAACCATTTTCTATAAAAACGGTCAAATAACTGGACAGTTTGCTGCAAATTTTTAACAGTGTTCTGTACCCCAAAAAGCGATGGTTTAAACTTTTTAAAAGTGTTGATTTTGATAGAAAAGAAAAGGAGCGTTCAGGACAGTCGAAAAAGTTTGAACATGCAGATTTGCAAGTCTGATTGGATGAAGACCTGGTCAACAATTACTGTCGGACACTATCGACAACAACTGATAAAATTGAAAAATGCTTATGGTGCGTTGACGGGCAAACTACCAGAATACTCTCAACGAGACGATACTGTCACTTTTTAACATGACAATTCTCGGTCCTACGTTGCTAAATGTGTAATAACCTACTTTAAAAACGTTAAATGGGACGTTCTAACCCATACGCTGTATTCACCAGACTTAGCCCCTTCGGACTATCATTTAATACGATTGATGTAGCATGGACTTTCAGAACAGCATTTCTATTCATGGATTGCTTCAAACGATGAGTTGTTTTATCGACGCGAAATCCATATCTTACAAGACAGATGGGAAAAAGTCATAGCTAACGATGGACAGTACTTTGATTATTAAGGTAATTTATTTTATTATGAAAATAAACGCTCAAATGTTGCGTAAATCAACATTATTTATCAAAACATCCATTAAACATTTTGCATTTTCTAGCATCTTTTAATATTTGTTCAAACCATATACTTTGTACCGAAAATATTTCTTTGAAACACTTTATTTTATGTTGTGTTATGAACTGTCATGGTAGAGTACTGACAGGAAATAAATAATACTTTTGCTCTTACTATGTCCTTCTTAAGGTGAAATCAATAAGAAACACTTATAGATATGGCTGTAAATGAAACAACCATTCAATATGTCACCTGAAGAAAATAAGTATTGATATTTGGTAGACATATCGCTATAAATATTAGAAGCGACATAAATGCAATACATAAATACAAATTCGTTAGACTCATAAATTTTAATGAAATTTCCTTGTAGTAACATAGATTTCTATTTTAGATATTTCTGTTTATATGAGAATTCTGTTTTTTTTATTTGTTACATTTATTACTATTATTAATGCAACAATGTAATATTTGATTTGATAAAACATTACCATTAATTTTTAGAATATTGTTTTTAATATATCTTCTTTAGTAATGCACTAATATAAGCTATGCTTCATAAAAAAAGTCACTAAACTACTTATAAACTTTATTTTTTAGTTTCTTCTATCTTTACAGGAAGGAAGTATTGGATTCGTAAACATTTTTGACTTCCAGTTTTTGACGGATTTATACGTTTTAGAAGGTCCTGAACACGATTTGACTGTTTTTAGAAAATGTCTGTCCATGATTCTGTCTCTGTGTCTGTGTGTCTGTCTATGTGTCTGTCTGCCTGTGTGTCGGTCTATTTGTCTATCTGTATGTGACACAAATTTTGTGGGCGCTTTATCTCAAGAACTAATGCACGGAATTTAATCAAACTTCAGTATCAGTGAGAAATTGACATAAACCGGGGCTGATTAGGTTTTGGTATAAATCGCCCACCATGTAGAGCTGCTATGATGCACTTTTACGATTTCCACTATAGTATATCTCAAGAGCTACGGAATTTCGTCAAACTTCATATTCTTTTAGTTCTTGATATAAATAGACGGTCATTAGATTTTGGCGTGAATCGCCTAACATTTTACCAGAAGTCATTTGGACCAGTAGTTTACAAAAAAAAGGCGGGTTTAAAGTTGGGACTTCTAAAGTCAAATTCATTTTTAATCCTTGAAAAACAGATTAAATGGGTTTTTGTTTGGCAAGTTTTTTAAGCATATTTCAAAACTATTTGGCTGAATGATAAGTTTGGATTCGATTTATTTAAAAGTATGTACTTTTTCGAATTACATTAGAAAAAAATATGTAAACTATAAGTTACAATTTTAAAAAACAGAAATCGACTTGTGGATGCTTCAAATATGCAAGTCCAAAACTACAGCTCATTCTGCCAAGTTGTGTTTGAGTTATGCTTAAAAATATACTCACATTGCAACTCGTTATGGAACGATGAAAAATGAACTTAATATTAGTAGGTCCAAAGATTAAACCTGAATAATTACTAAACTACTTCCCTGAATGATTTTCCATTTGGTATCCGAAAATACAATTTACCGAAAAATCCAAATATAATGTCAAAAAAAGTTCTTGTTATTCAAATTTTTAATATTTGGTACAATTTCTATATCTAGACAACCTCTGAGCAAAACTTAAGTAAAGCAATAATTAGTAGATGTTATTACTAATCGATTGGTACCAGTCACATTTTTATACGATGATTTGTGGCAGAAATAGTAGGGGACGACTACATTGTTTTCCAGGACTGTATATACGGACTAAATTCACAATTAGATTTTTATCAGCTGCCTTACTAATAGTATTGAAAAATAAATATTCTCGTCCACTCTTGGAGATGCATTGGAAAGTCTATTTTCCATGTAATTTTTTTTCAGTAAATGGAGAATAAATAATAATTTTTTTATATTTAATTTTTGTTCTTATGTGCAATAACCCGATCAATGTAGGGACACATACTTGTCAGTATAGCATTTTGACGTTACGGCAACGTCACATTATTACTTTATGACTATTGATTTGAAGGTGACCGTTGATGTGATGTCGTTATGGCTTTTTTAAGCCCTTCTGTGACGTTACACTGTGACCCCAATGTGAAATCACAGTATGACCAATTTGTGAAAAGTTTGACAATTGGTTGTACATTGGCAACATTGTTGTATTGGAGTGGTTGACCATATTATACTAGAGTTCAACCCGACCTTATTGTGTCAGCTGACTTCCTTTTTTTCTATTAGGCTGTACGTAGGATTCGGATTAGAATATAGTATCGGGTCGGGTATCCAGGTCTTACAAGAATCTGACTAGAGTCCAGCTTTAATAAAATCTGGCTACTCGACTCGGAAAAGATTACTCGATTCGGTGAAAAATTCTAATCCGAATACGACCTGCCAGAGAAAAAAAAATAGGTATATCCACTAAGGTTGGATCGGATTCGAATGAAATCTTGTCACTCTACCAGATGCAGACTCGTGACAAATGTCCCCTTTTTCCCAATAAAGTAGGCGTAAATTAACATTTTTCCCCCATTTCCTAACAACACATCCTTAAGCAAAGGTTTCCGTATGTACCTTTGCAATATAAAATAATTGAAAAGTCACTGTTTTTGCTTAACTCTTAGTCTAATATTTAATAAACATAAAACAAACTGTTATGAATAAATACTGTGATCCAAATGTGAAATGTTTTCCATACTTATTTAATCAAGATGTAATAAGTATTGATTTATAACACACTTTTTCATAGAGCTTTGAAATTATTTTTTATTCTTTATTTTATTCCACGAAGAAATTCTTCAAAGCAATCTTCTGTACCATAAATTCATTAAATATTTGCAGAAATATAAATTTACTGAAAATGTAACGAATTCTAAATGTGTTAATTAGCTTTTAAAAATATTTCAGAATATCTCATGTATTGAATTTTTTTAAATATTTCCTCCAATTTTTATGTTATTATTTCAGAGGTCTTTGTTGTAATATCTGTGCATCCATTTCTTAATCCAAACAAAGTTTAAAAAATAAATAAATAATCTAAAACTAATCTGAATTTTATTAAAAATTTACATGTTAATAGACTTTACTATTAAATCGAAAGATACTTTATTATGAATTCTTAATATTCCAGCGTTATAAAACGAATATCACATGATTATCATCATTTTGAAAAAAAATCTCTTTAAATTAAAAATAAAATATGAAAATGGATTTAAAAAAATAGGTAGTGCGTACTCATCTACACTTAAGCAACTTCAATAAAAAGCTCAGGGCAGAATACGAAAACAACAGGCTTGTGTTTTAAATACAGGGTGATTATAATTAAAGTTCCACTTTCAAAATGCTGTAAAAAAGGAACCACTGGTCAAAATGACTTCCAATTTGAAATGAATATACTGGAAGAAAGGAAGAATGGTATGGCATAAGAAAGAAAAAGTTCCAAAGGTTATTAATAGATGGTACTGTAAGCGGCATCTTCCAGATTTCATTTCAAAATTACCCGTCTCTTCGAATTTCTGAATAATATTCTTCATACCCTTGGCAGACATCGAACCACAGCCTTTTTTCATACTCTTTAATGACCCGAATTTCTTTAAAGCTGCAAGCGCACAGTGGCTGTTCATATAAAAGAATTTCACCAGCAGAGCGCGATCCTTCATTGAAAGCCTCATGACAAGCTGCTCACATGCAATATGAGGAGAACGCCGCATACCCCGCATTTTTTTACCACATTCAATGTGTCGTGCACATGGGTGTCTTTTAATTTGCATAGTATGCCGCTTACAGCGCCATCTATTGATACACTTTGAAACTTTTTTCTAATGCCATACCATTGCCCCCTTCTTCCAGTATATTCAGTTCAAATTTGAAGTCATTCTGACCAGTGGTTCTTTTTTTACAGCATTTTGAAAGTGGGACTTTAATTATAATTACCCTGTATATAGATTGTTACGTTATTATGAAATTTGAATTCATTATGATATATCCACGTATTGTTTCGAGTTGAATTATTGTTTTAGAATACGCTTATCGAAATCGCTCATTACAAGATTGATATTTAATTACTCAAGCTACAGATTGAAATCGGGCTACGCCATTAAGTCAATGTTACCACGATCTATATTTGTTGTAAATCACATTGTAATTGAGTACTCAATTAGCGAGAAATTTTCCGCATTTCATTCTCAATTTGTAGTGGACACATTGGATGCTTCGCCCGAGTCCAGCTCGCTGCACTTCAGTAGAGATAATTATAATTTTTATGACAATATTTTGATACTAATTTGTATTATAAAATAAATTTCTACGTATGACGTTCCCTAACTTTAAACTGTAGAGTTTTACAAAATTTACAAAATCTAAAAAAAAAAAAAAAAACAGATAAAAACTGAATGGCTAACGAAATCTCATTTCACATACTGGCATAAAAATAAATGTTTTACAAAATCAAACTATTTACATACATCTTTTTTTCTGTATCCATCTTTTATTTTTCTTCCTGGTAAATAGTCCAATCTTCTTATTTTATAAGAAATAATTGCCAAAAACTGACTCGGTAACAATGGAAGAGAGCAGAACCCCTTCAACAATGTTATCAAGCTCTCATTTATGTGTATTTTTTAAAAATTATATTAAAAAGGAATTGAAGTATTAAAAATGGGTAAAGTATTTTCAGAAGACAACCTTGTAGAAAGAACTGTGAGTGTACCAACCATTTCTTTTGTATATGACGCTTTTCCAGAATTCCTTTATCACATCTGCGCTGTCAGCGTATTTTCTTGAAGGCGGGTGCGTGTGTTTCTTCCTTTATTCATTCGCGAGTTGCTTGCGATCATAAATAATGTTTTTAAACCAATATTGAGATTATAAATAGTTTGTAGTAACTGAGTTTATTAATAAATTTTCCTGACTGGACTTCTATGCTTTCCAGTATTGTATCATTTGTTAAATTTGTACACCAATGTCCCATAAGATGTAATATTGTAACACGTATATATAAAATAACTTTATATTACTGTTAAATGATTCTGTGTTTAGTTTAACATAAGTGCATTCAATCAGGGTCTGTCATATAGGGGAGACTGGGGGTTTAAAAGAGCTACCTGTGTTTGTTAATCTATTTTCTTTTCTTAAAAAAAAATAAGGCCCAAAAAAGGTTTACACCTAGGTTCAAATCTGTCATAGTTATAGGGGTGCCCAATGAGACTACGAGATATTTGTTATATTCTGTGTATTGTGAAATAATTTAGGACCCGTAAAGTTTTTTTCCATCCGAGTACTTAAAGAAAAACACTTATTTCAAAATAAACAAATGCTTTGAATTTCAAAATTATTTTTGTAGAATTCATAAGAGCTGATGAAGTGAGTAAGAGGGCATACCTCCCCCTAGATTTTGACATTTTAACTGTGTTTTCTTTATCGTTGATGATTTAAAACAAAAGGAATTATTGATAATAAAATATTTTTCATACGTTATTTAAAATAATTAAACTCTATGAGTAACAAAAAATAAATAAACACTAAGAGTATAAAATAAGTAACACTAAGAGTACATGACTTGCAGTAACGTCATTGTGACATCACGAAAATTTAAATATTTGTCAGAATTTTTTTTTCAATGAATAATATGTTTTGAAGAGGTCTTGTCCATTTTTTTAAATGTATAAAAATGTTATTTGTTATATCACGAAATCAGTTTAAACTTTTCTCCCGACCCCTAAAAAAAATCAAAAACCCTAAAACACCCTGCCCCACTTGGAGTTATTTTGTCGACTTTAACTGCAGCAATATATTATATTAATAAAATTGTTGCAGTTATTTTAGCCGCTATTTCTGTTCCATGAAGAATAAAACACAACTGAAAAACTTCTTAATTTAATATCAAACAATTTTTGTGGAAGTACATGTTAGGCTACACAAGTTTTTGTCCAAAATTGTCTCGTGAATCAAATTTTATTGCCCGCAAGTCGACATTTGAGCCAATTTCTACAAATTACATTTCACAGATGTCGCTAAGCTGAATGTTACAGAGATCAGTCTACAATTTTAGTAGTGCTCTGGAGCTCTATTTTATATATATATATATATATATCTCATATCATTTTCATATAGCATTTTAGTTTTGAATATAGTATTTAAAAAAAGGATTTCTTTTTAAATTGTATAAATCATTCCATTTTTATTCTGAATCAGCTAAATGGTTTTGTATCATAATTTCCAACGATCTGTTTAGAGGTCATTTTCCTGTAGGCTGATGAATAATAGAATATAAGTTAAATGTCAAGGTGACACAAAAATTAATCGGGTCATTAAGATGGCCTGTTCAAAATACATTTTCTCATTTCCAAACATATTTAAAAATCTCATTATAGGCACAATATGACTGCACATCCTGGTGGATTTATGGTTACATTTGTGACGTGATGTACGTGATTTACAGTGACGTCACGAAAATTTAAATGTTTATCAGAAAGAAATATTTTTTTACAAAGATAAAATGTTTTGAAGTGTTATTGGCCTTCTGAAATTTTTTGAAGAAGTTCACATTTAGTCACAATGTGAGGTCAATGAGTGGTAGCATTTTGGTCACAGATGTGAAATGATCACTATGACTTGTAGTGACTTCACAGTAACATTCCTGCCATCATGCGTGCTATGTGAGGGCGTATCCAAGCGCATGTTACAATTCAAAATGTACATTTTAGAAAACTCATTTTTAATTCAATTAAACAATTATTCAATTGTTTATTTGCCAATGTCAGAATAATTAATGAAAGTAGTAAAGCGGTTGCATATAAACATTCTTTTGAATTTGGTATGAAAATGAAATTATATCTTTCCTTAAGAGCATACCTTAAATCTAGATGACGTGATCATTATTGTTGCATAAATAAGATTTTTTTGGCTAAATTAAATCTAACCTAAAAATAAATGAACACATAATGTCAAAGTATGAGATTAATGCTCTGCTAAACTGACATTTGCTTTCGGCATTTTGAATAAAGTATCTTGCCTTGAATACAGTTCTGGGGCGAAAAACGCATCAACCCGTGCTATTTTATCATCAAATTGTCACAGAAAAGTGCAAGAGAAACAAATGGACTCGGAATCACGTCCATATTTCGAATATGGATGCATATTTTTTTAAATAAATACTCATATGTATATCTAATATGTATGAATAGGAGTTTTCTAAATATGAAAATTTGCGACAACATTGATTTTTCAAACAGAAACATCCACGTGTGACACCAGATTTGAGATATTTGGATCAACGCAGCCATGAAAAAGGTATAGTTTATATACTTTTTCTTAAATCGTCATACAGTTAGAAGAGGTCAAAATTTGGTGATGCTAATGATAAATCCACGTGACAAACTTTAATTTAAATCTTCCCAAAAATCATGTGATTGATTTTTTTTAAAAATAAGATGCAATAAAATTTAACTTTATATTTCATTTTTAAAATTAGAATAAAAATAACATGTATGGAATCTGTATTATATATTTTGCCTTAGCCACCGGGTAGCATTTTTTTATGAGACGAAAACACTGGAGTTAAATAATGATCTTTAATTAATATTAGTAATAAATATTATTACTTGACATATGCAAATTTGTGTTTGATTTTTAATCAGTAACCAACTTTTATAGTATAAATTAAAATCATTCATAATTCTCCTGAGTAAAATCGAAATAAGAACCTTCCTCTAAAATGAAACTTCATATAATTAACAAATTAAGAAAGGATGGCAGCTTACATCATTGGTGTATGTTTGAATCTGTCAATTTTTTTTAAAACTACGTAGACTGACAGAAAACAGAGAGTTAGATTAAACCTCCTAATAGAATTAACCTTCACCAGTCTTTTCTACAAAAAGAAAACGTACTTCCGCATCAAATAACATTTTATGTGATGTTGTGAATTGACATGACAGGAAACTGATAAGTATAAAATGATACTTTTGCTTTGCTTATGTTTTGCGCAAAGAAAATCGATATAAAAGACTTATAGCTAAAAATGAAACAGCTATTTACACTGTCACCTGAAGGAAGGGGTGTATTAATATTCAGAAGGCGTACGATAGTAAATATTAGAGGCGAACATAAATGTGTGAAACATGTGCATAAATGTTAGCCTCATAAATTTTATTGGTATTCTTTGTACATACACGGTGTTTAAAAAATGTAAACACAATTTATTCGCTAATAATTAGCCTGTTCTTCTTTTCCTTTACGGTTTAACTAATTTGAAATAATAACTGAAACCAGACTAAGATTTGAGTGAAGGACATTTATTGCAGTGTTACTGGAAGTTCAAAAACGTAGGTGGATTGCAGATACAGTTTAGGCGAGACTTTCAAACAGATCCCTCAACGCCACTTACAATATCTGATCTGTTACAATGTCAATCTCTCTATGCCTCTGATATATCCCTCGCATTTTAAGCCGCATACGTTGGAAAAGTTACATTCCGAGATTAATCCACCCTGTCAATGTATTAGAGGAAGTTTGAGGCATAATAGAACCGTTCAAAATCTTCCCAATTAACGTTCGGGCAGACACCAGCCATAAACGAAAATTTGGAAAAAACTTAATAGAAACTTAATCCTCTCATTCTCCTGACCCTCACATGAGGCTCCTATTTTAAACTCCGATAAAACAGATGTAAAATGCGCAAAAGAAAACAAAAACATTATTTTTACTACTAATACTCATTTAAATTTCATATGAGGCTTTAGATTGTTATAGATTGTGTTATGAGAAGGCTGTATTGCAGTTTATGATTGTTTTACAGTTATTTTGGTTTCTCGCTGACTTTATTTTTTAGAATCAACCACTTCTAAAAAAATATTTGTTTAGCAAAGGTAAGAAAATTATTTCTATCATTGTAAGACATGTATTTATCGTAATAATGTGTTTAATATGTTTCTAAATAAAAAATAGCTGTTACAATTGGGAAAGAACATGAAGCCTCACATGAGGCTTATGCTTTTTGCGAACACGTGGTAATGTTACACATTCTGTTCAATAAAGATATAAATTTTACTGCAAATCCTTCTACTGCAAAGAGTAAATTTTCTTATTGTTTATAAGTAAAATGAAATAATAAAATATATCTAAAAGTAATAAATTCATAATAGAAAATTAGTCAAAAATAAATATTTAATTAATTAAATTTATTTTTGGTAATTTTAAATATACTGTTTAGTAAAGTTATAAATAGTTTTACAAATGGTGATTCCCTTCAAAGAATGATCGAAGATAAAGCAATATTATAAGGAACAAACCTCGTCGTTGGGGAATAAAAGCTTGCGTACTGGTAAAAGTGTTTGGGTATGTGTATGTCTTTGAAATCTATTAAGGAGCAACTTTCATTACAGGTGATGAGTTTACTGAATTTGGATCTTCAGGAAGGGTTGTGTTGAAATTTTCTGAACAGATTAAGTATAAAAATCACAAGTTGTTTTTCGAAAATCTTTTCACAACTATATCACTCCTGATTAAACTGGTTGAGTGGAAAATGTTTGCAACAGAAAGAATACACAATAATGGAATATAATAAGCTTCAACAAACCTAATGCCCATGAAAGAAATGAAACAAGTGGGTACGTGTGATCGATGATCGCTCAAAGGGTTTCGTTTAATATTCCTTTCAAAACACTTTATCCTTCCTTCAATAAATCCAAATAAATTTCATTTAGCAAAAAAAAAAAAAAAAAAAAAAACTCATGTTTTTTGTTTTTTATAAAGTAAAAGTTTACCGGTCTATTTTTTTTGTTTTTTCGAGTATCCAAACCAGCCCGATAGCGGGCAAAGTCGGCTACTATATTCTGTCATAATAATATCTGTCACGCGGACTAAATGCGATATAGAAAAATAATTTCAAAATTAAACAAGTTGTACACCTTCAAAATGTTAAAATGCGAATATTTCCATAATCGGATTTTTATCATGATTCAATATGTTTCTCAAACTCATATATTTATTATTCTCAATTACTCATATTGATATTCGCTTTGTATTATTCTCAAACATCTGAAAAATTCGTTAAACTTCCAATAGGACGTCAGATTTTCTTTTTAATTCTCTAATGACGCGATATTATACTGCTTTGTGTACATACACATACTTATACTCCTTGTATTATTGAGAAATCTTTGAAAATTGCATTTTATTACCACTATGACGTCAATCATTTTTATTTCATATTAATCTTTTTTTTCAGTTGGTAAAACCTTTTATTTCATTTTCATTTTTCACGTGGGAATCGTCTGATAGAAAATTACTTATTGTAGAAAGAATTTCATCGTCGTTTTTTTTTTATTTTTGGTATCTGCTATAACGAAAAATGCTTAAATTTAATAGGAAAATGCTGTTAGAATTTTGGTTTTTTATATTTATTTATTAAAATAATACGATTTTTTCAAATTTTATTATTTTCAGCATCATAGCTAGTATTCAGCTAGATATACACAAAGTTTCAACTTTGTAAGTTACATAGTTTCTGAGAATGGCTCAGTGACGGACAGACAACGGAGCGGGAGAAATAGGGTTTCGTGAGATGAACGAAACCCTAAAAAAATAATAACCAAGGGGTACATTCTGCATCAGAACAAGTGATAATAACATTACAGTTACAAAATTGTTTGACAATTCTGCTGTGCACCTGGCATCATCGTTTCTAGCAGCAAATCGTATTTATTTTGTAGACCGTTGGAGTAAAAGAGATAAATCCTTCATCAATAGCGATGTATTACAAAAATATGGGTAGAGTTGAGCTAATTGACTGTCTATTAAGCGTCTATTATGCCTATACAGACATAGTCTGAGACACTGGAGGTGTTTTAGAAATTTTCACCATATGTTAAATATCACTGCTATAAATGGCTCTCTGCTTTGGCAGATAGATTCGAATAATGGATGCTTAGATTTTCTCGAATTTAAATCTCCGATAGCTAAATCCTTTAATTATCAAGGATTTTAAAGAGAAGAAAGAAAGAAGGTAAACTATTAGAGTATTTTAAAGAGCCACAAAGAAAGAAACGTGTGGAAGTTGAAGAAGCAACTGAGCTTTGAAGAGATGGATACTGCAAAACTGATCTTAAATATGCATCGAAAGGCCATTTATTTAAATGCCCAGACAACAACCTCTATATGTGACTGATGAAAAAAAGCTCTATGTCCAGAATGTTTTCAGGCTTTTCATTCAAGATAAATTTGGGTGAACAAAAAATACAATCTATGTATATCAATATTTTTGATAATAACTACACTTATTTGCAAAGTTAACTCAATTGTTATATAAAGCATTAAAATAAATTTTAAATTTTGCTTTAAAATATATAATGTTTACTATTTTATTGTTCTGAGTCTACATCACTATATGACCCTTTAGTCAATCAAGTCTCACATGAGGCTCTTCCAAATTTAATAGAAAAAAACACGGTAACAAAAAATAATATTTATATCTAATTTATAGCATCATTTTATATACAAAAAGTAGTAGAAATATTTTTTTTATTCAATATTATAATAATTCGGAAATGGAGGGGTTAAGGTGAAAATTCACGGAAATTAGTTTGGAAAACAGCTCGCGAGGTATGACGTTAACAATCAAGCGCCTATCACATTTTAAGCGCCTACATTCGAGATTTAACCAAGCTCTAATTGCAGATGGTCCGGACCAAAGAGTGCAGTTGTGTATACAGTTTTTTAAAAACATCCTGTATATATGTGTGTGTTAATAATGTTTATTTATTTATTAAATTCACTCTTAAAAATATACTCGAAAAGAAAGGACCTGAACCTAGGTGTCATACACCAAGGCATTTGAAACGAATTGCTCGACTTCGAAACAGTAAGTTTCAGTGTGTATCGTCTGCTAAAATTATCCGTGGCATTGGAAAAGTTTACTTTCTGCGTTTTTAGAATTTTGTAGTTAACACATTTTCATAAAATATTGTGTTGATTAATTCTTGAGTATTGTGTTAATATTTCAATAAGAAAATGTCAATAAAGAAGTTAAACTTAAGCTGTTAGATTCTTTCTCGAGAAAACATCCAGTGATTTTTTACGTTTGCCACACTTGTTTTTGATTCACTAGATTCCACTTTGGTAACACTGCACAATACCTAACTGTGCTTGCACATTTAATTAACTGCACATGCTCTGTTTTTAAGTTATATTTGTACGTTGGTAAGACTGCAAATTAGTATTTTTCTTCTACAACGTCGTAGAATATGCTATCGTTTGAAATATTTCATTGTTAATCATTGGCAAGCTAAAGGTTTTATGGCTGTTCACCGACTTTCCGTATATACTGTGTTTCTTCTGACAACTAACTTCTACTATCATGTAATTGATGTACAACTAATTAATGGGATATCGATATTTACATATAAAACGAAATTTAAAATTCCGCCCTATCTTAAAAAAGTATTCTATGACTTTTTCGCATCTAATCTACCAATTTAACCCTGGTTTGTTTAATTATCGTGCGATAACATTTATTTTCATCTGAAAAATATTCCAATAATACTTCCATTTTACCCTACTTTCTAATCATTTAAATGCGTTCAATATCATATTTTTTTCTGTTCAAAATCCTATTTTAAACAATTTATGTATTTTTTAAAAAAAATTTCGGAGTCAATCTGTCCAGCTTTCAAGGTATTTTCATTTTTATCTAAATCGTAAAGGCAGATATTATTTTTCTCCCCCTACTAAATTATTTACCTAAAAATCATATATTCTGCGAATCTTTTTTCATTTTGCCGTTTCTTTTTTTATTATTCTAAATATTACTTCCCGTGTTTTCCGCGAGACCGCAGCACGCCTGTTTTTTCCGCCTCTAGTTCCCTCTGTTAGCTTTCTCATTCGCTAAGTGCGTCTGTCGCATTGCAGGTATTCTAGGCACGCGCACCAGTATTTAACGGCACGCATGAGTGTCAGAGACTGAATTTTGAGTACTTTTGAGTTACTAATATCTACACATGTCATCAGGAAGTGACGTTTCAATTAATAATATAGAATATCTTTTTTATCAACGTTTAATGATGCGGATTCTCATTGATTATTACCGTAGAGTTATAAATCTGTAAAATGGCGTAGCTAATATTACTGCAACATAATGAAGTTTTAACTTGTAGAAAATGCTCTGCTTCTATGATCTGTCGATTGGAATAATAAACATTTTTCCTTTACGGATAATTGTGTAGTGTACGACTTATTTTAATGGAAAACACCATAGATTATTTGAGTCTTTACTATTTTTAATATCGACGACTGCTAGTTACTTAATATCATGTTATTTAAGAATTTCACTAGTAATGCCTTTTATTTTTATGAAATGTCTACTGGCTCGTGGATCGGAGTATTGAGGTTATACTGCTAAATGCTTAGCATCGAATGATGAATTGGGCTTATATAGAGTTTTCATTATAGATAGGAAGTGTGGAATGTTTCGTGACAACTAGGGAGCCGTCAAATCATATCAACGACCGATTGCACAGAGGACATATTACACACACACACATATATATATATATTATATATATATATACATCTCCAAGTCAAAATATTAGAATAATAGAAAAAAAAGAATTGTGAAAAAAAATTATGTATCACTTATACAAAAAGTAATACAGAACAAAACTTAATACTGTAAGAATCTACATTGTTTGTAGAATCTTTCAGTATAAAAATTAAAGGAAATATTACAAAAAGTAAAATAATTATAAAAAAAAATCTTCGAAAAAATTAAAATTTTAGAATAACCATTTACCTGCTTCAAAGTATTCTAATAATGCATTGTAAATAATACATGTTTTTAAAAAGGAAAATTGGTTATTCTTTAATATTTTGTAGCATCACCTTTACATTTTGTAAGAGTACAAATTCGCTTTGTCAAGCTACCTACAGGTAGTTAATAATGTTTTCTACCCAGACATGGACATGTCGACTTTATGCTGTAAAGAAGCTCAACTTTGTTTTTTGGCGCAATATCTTGCTCTCTTTTCTTCATTATTCCCCAGAAAATCTCTATTGGATTTAAATCCGGCGAATTAGTCGGCCAGGGAAGTACGTTAATTTGGTGTTGGATAAGCCAGTTTTTGGTGGACACTGACCTGTGTGAAGGTGCTAAATCATCTTGAAAAATAAAATAGTCAACACACAGATCTTTCGACGATGGTATCATGAAATGCTTAAGGATTTCTTGATATATCTCAGAATTAATGCTTTCGTTAACGATACATAGCCTTCCAGGACCATCCGCATTCATGCATGTCCATACCATTACACTGGCTGCAAATTGCACTCATCATTTCATGCAGTTCTTCTCATATGCTTGTTGCTTCATTCGCTTTACACGAACACCTTGATAACCATATGTTACGCAAAAGACACTCTCATCACTGAACAATATCTTTGTCCAATCATCCAGACCCCATAAAAGCCATTTCTTTGCACCACTTCCACCCTCTCCTTTTCCTGCTAAGTAGTCATGAGGGTTTTATCTTTGGTACACGAGATTGAAATCCAAGTTTATGGAGACGTCTTAGTGCTGTAGATTTGCTAAAATCAACACCGTGTTCTTTCCACTTTCCATGCAAATATCTTACACTTCTAAAACGTTTTTTAGCAATACTTTTTACTCTCTATCATCCCTCTGAGTAGTTTTTGGCTTTCGGCCGCTATTCAGATGCTAGTTTTCATAATGTCAGTTGTTAAAATACTGGTTTATTGCTCTACTAACACTTGGTTGTGAACATTTTAAGTAACTGGCGATATATTGCTGATTACGACTTTTTTTTATGTAAATCAATAATACGATGCTTTGTAAATTCCGTTATGTCAGACGAACGACCATGTCTCACAAAAATGAAAACAATGATGATGCAAAGCGTTTTTATAACTTAAGAAGAAGTCCCGCAGAAGCTAATTTTATGCTTAATTTATGCAATCTTCTGAACCAATCAGGAAAATTCCCAAGTATTCTAATTTTTTGAACCACTTTTTTTAGTATTATAATATTTTGAATAATGAAAATAATTTAAAAATAATACAATATTTACTCAAAATTTAATCTTTTACAGTTTTAATTTTCTTTAATAACATGCAAATTTATTAAAATATTGACCTTTGTTCTTTCTCAATTGTAGTACATTGAAATAAAGCTAAATGCAATTCCAAATACAAATAAAATGAATTCATCTAATTTTTTGATTTGGAGCTGCACACACACACACACACACACACACACACACATATATATATGTATATATATACTATATATCTATATCTATATCTGTATCTATCTATCTATCTATATCTATCTATCTATCTATCTATCTATCTATCTATCTATCTATATATATATATATATATATATATATATATATTGTACATATATACTAGCTATACCCTGCCACGCGCTGCTGTGGCTCAGTCTGGTTAAATAGAGAAAAAAGAATAGATAAAACGCACGTTTCTAATATATTTAATTTCACAATGCTTTGTGCTTAAAATGTGTGTTTTATATACTTACCATTCCCCCCTTTCCCCCAATTTTCCCCGGGGCACACTTTTTCAACATTTTACGACACCCATCATGTGATATATCATTAGAAATCTCATGGTCCACACTTTCATATTATGAACCTCTCTTCCCCCTCCCACCAATTTCCCCTCCAGAGGGCTCTTTTTAATTTTTTCCGAGACCCATCATGTGATATATCATTAGAAAGCCCTTTCACCACTATTTCATGTTATGCACGTCCCGTCCCCCCCTTTTCCCCCAGGGGGCCCTTTTCTGAAATGTTTCGCTAGTATTTTAATTTTTTTTGTTTTTTCTTTGTTTTTTAGTTCATGGTTTTTTTTTCTTTTTTAATGTTTTGCAATTTTATATGTGTTTGTAATAAGTTACTTTCTTCTTTTTTAGTGGAATCGATCTGTTTTAGTTCATCCAAATACCAGGCCAAATTGTCATTTTTTTTTTTTAGTCTGTTGAGAATGAAGCAGGTCTGAAGCTGAAGAACGCGCTTGCCGTGCCCGCAACCGTGAATCCCTAAATCTGGCTACACGTCGTTCTGCTGCTTCCTCGGCACCTATTTTAGCCATTCTATGTCTGTTTCGCTCGTTCGCTATGCCCGTTCTACCTCAGTTTGATGTGCAATTACTGGTCGCACTGCTTCCCGAATACGACTACCTAAATTTGATCTTCTGAGAAACATTTTTTAGACGAACTAAAGCAGATAGACTACACTGAAAATGAAGTAAGAAAGTTATAGCAAACACATATAAAATTGCAAAACATTAGTAACGATGGGACAGTATTGGTTTGAGGGGAACGGGAGGTGCATAAATGAAGAGTGGTCAAAGGGTTTTCTAATGATATATCACATAATGGGTGTAGGAAAAAGTTTAAAAAGGTGCCCCTCCCCTCCGAGGGGACCAGTTGGGGGTAGGAAGTAGTAGGTATATAAACAAACACGCGTATTCGAATGCAACGTGGTGTCAAAATTTCAACGCAATCTGTGCAGAACTTTCAGAGATTTAAGATTTTGAAAAAACGAACATTTACATTTTCATTTATATATATATATAACAAAAGTAATATGAGACAACAAAATTCTTTTCATATAAATAAAAAATTATAGACATAAGTATCGATATAAGTCTATGTGTATGGAAAGATAGAAGCGAATACTGAATAATAAAATGTTTTGTATCACTGTGTGATATTTAAACAGGAAAAATACTAGAAATATTGATTAGCAATCAGCATTCACGAACTGTGAAAGAAAATATATAAAGTATGGATTTCTAATCTGCAAGTAAACTATACTAGAGAAAGGTTTAAGTTGAAGGCGAAAAAACGAGTATGAAAAATGTTTCCGTGATTTACGTTCAATTTTTGGAAAATCAGAGGAGCACATTGGGAATGGTGAGCGATATCGAAATTATTGTTTTGAAATCTACCAACATAAATAAAGTTAATCAAAAATAGAAATATATTTTTTTATGTTTGAAATTTTTGTATGAAATTTGCAGTAAAAAAAATGAAAAAAAATCTACATATCGCGTAATATTTAATGTTTAAATCGTTACAGTAGCATTTCGACGTCCGTACGTATTTTTTTTTTTTTAACTGTCTGACTTTTTACTTTAAAACTTTCGAAAGAAAACAACTTATTAGATGTACAGGGTGATTATAAAAAAACTATCTCGATATATGAGCCCATAACTGTCATGCCATTCACAGAAACTGAATGAAATTCTGGCCTAAAGTATTTTGAGGTTTTGCGCTCAAGAATCACGTGAAAAACAACAGTTAAATTCTAACAGTTACGGTGACAGTGACAAATTTCGAAAATTTCAAATGGCAACACCTACTTTTTTTTATTGGAATGTGATCTTCGTAGTGAAAAACCATAAAAAGCGTTGGTACGGTACCTGTAGCACAAAAATCGCCGGCGCTAGACAGACTAAGAAAAAAAGTGAAAACAACCAATAAAGGACAGAGAAGCAACAGAAAGTAAAACATTTTATTGCTCAGTGCTATCCACCATCTGCCGCATGTAAAGTGTCGTCATGTGTAAAATGGAAAATGTATGAAACACAATAAAATGTTTTGTTTTCTGTTGCTTCTCTGTCCTTATTGGTTGTTTTCACTATTCTTCTTAGTCTGTCTATCTCCGGCGATTTTCGTGCTACATGTACCGTTCCAACGATTTTTATGATTTTTCACTATGAAGATCACATTCCAATAAAAAAAAGTAGGTGTTGTCATTTGAAATTTTCGAAATTTTGTCACTGTAACAGTAACTGTTAGAATTTAAATGTTGTCTTTCATATGATTCTTGAGCGCATACCTCAAAATACTTTAAACCAAAGTTTCATTCAGTTTTTGTGAACGGTATGATAGTTAGGGGCTCATATATCGGGATAGTTTTTTTATAATCACCCTGTATTTTGGAAATCTGTAGGTGTAACTAGAGGTAGAAATTACACAAGAAGAAGATATTAATGAAATATATTTTAATTCTATGTACGCCCTCTGTTGGACGATATTTCAGTTAAACATTTTATAGGGGAATACGTTTCAAATAAGTCGAATTCCATTATATAGATCACTTCCATTTTTTATGAAAATGTGAAATGTTAAAGAACTTATGAGCCATTCGGGAAACTGCTCTGTAGCAATGTGATTTTTAGTAATGAAAACATTCAAGATAGCAAGTAATTTTTATTTGATTTAATTGTATAGTGCTAAATTACCCTTTTATGGTTGTCAATGTACCGGAGAATTGAAAATAAGTTAGAATGACGATTAGCATATATATTATTTCTGTTGTCAATATCCCTTTTTCTATGCATTTACAAAACGCACAACAATCAATGAGGTGTCTTTTGACAGGTGTTTGAACCTGCTTCAAATATATGTTTTGATAAAAAAGCAGTTCGTTAAAAATTTTTCATAAAGGAAATGAAAGGTTTTTCTCAAATCAATGTCACTAAAAAATTAAAATTCCACATTATATCATGCTCAACAACAGGCATGTCAAACACGTGGACTGCGGGCCACAACTGGTCCGCCGATACTTTATCTGTGGCTCGCGAAGCCTTTGCCATTTTACCTAAATTTAATTTAGTTGTTAGAACACGCATGCTGAAAATACACTTTGTACGAACATAATAGCACCAACCATGGTCTGACAGATGGCGAACACCAGAAAAATATGTACATCGGTGTTACCAGTTTGGCGGGCTTTTTAAATTCAGAATGCTACCACTATTTTTGAATAGTAATATTTGTTTTATTTATTCTGTCATTAAATAAGAAAAATATTTCTCTTCAGAATGTGGCAGCATTCTGAATTTTAAAAAATCCTGCTGATCTGGCAACAGTGATGTAGGGACAGATATAACTGAATTTTACATGTTAGCATAAAAATAAAAACATGCGGAGCAAAGCTAACCAATCGGAACGTAGCAAAACGCGGAATAATGATTTTGAAAATTTACAAATTCGCATTTTTTTTAAGTATTTTACATATAATTTTTTTTTGTTTTCTGTCGAAAGTAATATTTTATTTTACTACTCTCCTCGATTTTACAAGACTTTAGAAAAGAATATGCTGTATTTATTAAATACTGAGAAATGTATTGTAAAAAAAAAAAAATTCGGCAACAACTAAGAAGATTTGAAATATTAAAAAAATCAAAATATAGAATTAAACAGTTTTAAAAGAGTCGATTTGAAAGGGACGCAAATCATCACTTTTGTGCTTGACACAAAAACTCCTAATATGTCATCCAGGTCCGTCACTTGGGTTTTAGTCGAACATATGGATTTTGGATTTAAGCACTTTAAATATTTTCATTACTTAGCTTAGTAATTGTGCGTGATATTTCTAGAATCCTGCATGATGTTTCTTTACTTTCTTTCATTTTTTATTGATATGTACACACATTTTATTGACATATTTTCACACATCCCAGGATTAAAAATATATATTATGTGAAAGCTCTTTACCACCTATGAATAAATATGATAAGCTGAAAATATACATCGCAGATTTTTTAAAGGTGATTTACATTATAATTATATTCAAAAGGAAACTGGAATTCGATGTTTATATGTAGACGATGTTTATATGTTGGGTTTGAAAAAAATGTAACATTGGGAGGTGCTACAGCACAAAGTATACAGAAAACTCACAAAAATCTGGCTAACACCGGAAAGATAAACTGTAAGAATTGAAACTGATACTTCTTAAAAGAGAATCAAGGGGGATAAATGCATTAAAGAAAATGCATTTGCTTAAAAAAACTAATTATTATCTTTATTACATTAAATGTTCCGCGAGTCGAAATCTTTTGCTACGAAATTGAGGAATATATGTCTAGAACAGTTAAAGAAATTTGAAAATACTGTAAGCATAGGTACAATTGCTAGAAATATTTTTTTTATATAGAGGATGGATTTACAAAAGCCGGGCATGTGCTTAAAATCTTATAGTGTTCATAAACTTACATTATATTCGTACGCACATGCTTAATCATCGTTACTCTAGAAAATATCTTGGAAATATGGGTAGTGGAGATAAACAGATCTACTTTCGTATACAAATATTTGACGGCTTTCCATCACAAAGTTTTAACTTTTAACTGTTTAACAAGGTTACAATTTTCATTTTAAATCGACAAATTAAGAATGTGGATTATTAAAGGACCACAAATACTAGGAGTTTTCATTTGAAATTACAGAGCACCTGGATAATTTTCAACTTCAAGGTAAATTTCATCATGTTATTTTGTTATATGATAATATTAACGTTTTCAAATAGAATTTATTACTTTGATAAACATTTGGGATACAATTTTTAAAAAAGAAAGTGTACATTTTAAATGCCAGGTATTATTACAAAAGTGATCGGAGTAACACATTTTAGAATATACTAAAAATATATTTAAAAATGTACATTATAATTATATTCAAAGGGAAACTGGTTGGTTGATGTTGACTGTATATGATTGACGTTGAAATTATTCTTCTGAATTTATTACTGCAATTAACCGAAATTCAGAGCGATTTCATTTTAGGACGAAAATATATGGATATGGGGTTTCCAAATTTCTGTAATTATTAATCAGTCGACCGATTTTTAAAACTATAGTTTTGCAATTAGGTAGATTTTAGCAATGTTCGGTAGTGCACTTTCATACCACATCTTTGCTTGGCTACCTTTTTTTATTTTTTAAATGATATAAAAATAATTTGTACCAGAAAATGTATTTAATAAATGAAATCAAATACGTAGAGCATATATACAAGACACATTTTATTAAATAAATTTTCTTTTTCAAAATATGATTATTATTTTCTTTACTTGAATAAACAGGGAAGATTGACATCTGCCTTTGCTAGATAAAGATTAGCAGACCGGCGTGTACAATCATTTTTTAAACTAAATACAATTTAGAAAATTCAATTACATTTTATAGATTTGGTTGATGAAAAATAACTTTGAATAACTTTTCGAAAAATAAGATAAATTAAACTACGTATAATAATAACTTTGGAACTTTGCGTGAGTATTTCTTTAATATGGCTGTGTTTTGTACGTACAAATTTTATTTTGTGCAATGGGAATGATGTTATATACTTCTTCTATGTGGCCTGCGGCTTTGTATATAATACTTAATTTGGCCTGCGGCGGTAAACGAGTTTGACATGCCTGCTCAACAATGATTATAAAAAAAAAATAGTAAAACAAGATAAAGGGTGACATCTCCGCACAGGTTAATGTTATATTTATGATTAAAAAGGAAAATTAAAATTGAAATTATTAGAAGAAAAAGATTCGATGGAAGCAGTAATATTTCATGTGTATCCCAAAAGGTATGCTTTGTTATATTAGAATAAATTGTATTTTATATGTATTCAATTTATTTGTCTTTTCCCTGTGTTTATCCTGAAGCGGATGACGCAATCCTGTAATGCAGTTAAAATACGACTGTTTATTTTCTTCTCACACGTGCCTTTTGTTATCGTCTATCAGCTATCATTGTAACCTTGATGGAATAAATGAGATGATATTCTGACTTGACTAATGCTGCTTGCAGATATTTTTTTCCTTAAAATTCTTAGAAGTTTAAACATGCAGCTAAAAGTATTAGATATTACAAATATATTAAACTGCAATGCAAAATTCTCGCACGGTTCCACTGGTCTCTTCTAAAACCAATCATGGTTGAAATATAGTTTCAATTACAAAATGTATTCAAATCAAGTACAACTTTTAGATATGGTGTGTATTTTTACAATCTCCGTATATATAAAACAATACTATAGTTACTTTTTATACTGATACAATTTGTTAACTTATTTTTGGAAAAACGTATCCTTGAGTCCCAGAAGGAGATGTTAAATATACCATTATTTTACTGCAAAAAGTTACCAAGTTCTGATACTTTGAAATTTATGAAATTTTTGTGTTTCGCGGTTCTTAGAGCGTGTATTTCTGGTTTTAGTGCAAGAAAAGGCTAAAAATTCATACAATTGAAATTAACTCGGAAAATTTTGGTCGTAAAATAATATGAGTTTTTTTAATATACTTTAAATAGTATTTTTCAACATAACTTTTAAGAAATAGGGGCCACATTAAAAAATCAATTAAGTAATTTAATAGGTATGCACTTCATTGTAGGGATCAATGCCACATTCATAAGCTATAATTGATATGCACCTTTTTGTAATTAGTAGTATATTTATGTTATTAGCAGTTTAAGATAAAATCCCATTTTGAATCATCCGGTATAAGCTATTACTGGAACAAAGCGTTCATATCCGTTTAACCCATTAAAGCCAGAATTAGTTTTCTCTTTAAAATGCAAAAATTACATTTCGTACCAATTTTTCAAAGTAGCAACTTTAGTCCGATACGGAGTTTCTGTCATCAGATAGAGAGAATATTTCTCTTAAAATACACTGGTATACAAAAAACAAAATGGAGGGCAGTTATCCTGGTACCATATGGTACCAATAGACTTTAATGGGTTAATTGAGCATTTAGTTGATGTCTCTTTGTTAGTTAAATATTAACTTTAAATACACTGCTAAAAATTTGCAGCAAACTTTCCAGTCATATGACTGTTTTTATAGAAAACGGTTTCATAACCATAATTTAGCGCTATTCTGACCATATTATTCCCCATATTACGGTCAGAATAGAGTTAAATTACGGTTATGTCACTTATATTTATGTTTTACTAAAACGGTCATATGACTGGACAGTTTGCTGCAAATTTTTAACAGTGTATGGACTAAAAATATATGCATACCAAATGTTTAATTTCAATGCAATAAAAAATTTCTATGTGAATAGTAAAAATTGTAAAATTAAAATCTTTATTTCATCTTAAAAAGTAATATAGTAGGTGCATTAACTTATATTTTCACTGATATTTAGAAGATTTAAAACCTCATGCTACTGCCATTAAAAGTAAACAAACTTTCTTTTTAAAATAGTTATTCATGTGCCGTTGTTTGTAACAAAATTTTATCAAGATAATATTTTTCATCTAAGTAATTTTAAATTTATTTAACAACGACAAAAAAAAAAAAATGAAATGTCGAATTCACCATTGCTTTGTTTTCCATGAATAATCATAAAGGCCACTCTTTTTGCTAAATAATTTGCGTACTTTTATGAAATTTAAATTGTTTACATTCCTTTATTATGCTACTGGAATCGTTAAATGTAACCAGTGCTAATGTCATTTCATGCATTCACTGTGCTTAATGATGCGCCATCTAGCCTTGTCGTTATATAAGTTGTTTATGTCAGAATTTTAAACAAGTGCACTTTAAAATAGCGCATCGTAACAAATAAGAAGATTTTAAAGAAAATTAGCAGTTTATTTTGTTTACATCGTTTATTAGATGTGTTATTATGTAGCTTAATATTTTGATAATATAGAAACGGCATAGGAAAAAAAAGAAGAATTAATAAATTATGTGATCATTAGAGTAAACGCAACAGTGTTCAACAGATTAAGTAGTCAATCACACTACTTTTTTCACTTTTTTCTGATTGTTTGAAGTAGAAACTATTTTCTTTTTCCTTATTAACCAGAATATTACGGGTTCCTTATTAACCAGAATATAATATTATTTAACGGGTCGTGTGACAAAATTCTTCGAACTACTTATTAAGATGAGTTGTAACTTTCCTACTGAGTGGAAAAATATCCAGGTCAGGATTTGAACCAAGTATATTTGGCTTAAGCTGCTAATCATCTGCCAACTGAGCTATCCTGGACAAATCTGGTTTTACCAATTCACTCAGTCAACCTTTTGATGAGGACATCTGGTATGTAATCTGAAACAGCTCAACAGAATAAATCGCAGGTAATGAAACACCAAGTACTCGCTGGATACCTAATTACATTTGATTAATTTTAACGCAATTATTGTCATTGCAGAATTCTCTGTATCTAAGTTGTAGATACAGAGCATTGGTAGCTTAAACGAAATGTCTCTGGTTCAAATCCTGGCCTGGGCGCATTTTCACTCAGTTGGAAAATTACAACTCTTATGATTTATTTACCAATAATAATATTTGTGTTAAAATTAATCAAGTGCATTTACTCAAAGTTGAAAAATTAGGTTTTTCAAAAGTATTTTTGAAAAACCTAATTTTTCAACCCTAAATAAGCAGTTCAGGGCTTTTCTAAAATGACCCGTCAGTAGTTTACATTAGTAGTTTATATTGTCAAAAAAGGACGAAGACAGTAGTTGGCACGGTAGAAACCTGTCTTATATAATGAATCAAGAATCTAAATATAATTAAACAAAAACATAATTTGCAAAACAAATTAAAAATAAAAATATTTCCCACACTGTCTAGGCCCGAGAAGGGGTGGATATTAGGATATTTTATTCAGTTGGTTTTGTATTTGATGTTAAATTTTAGGTAATAAATAAGGTTTAACCAATTGAGTTAAAAAAAAAATCAATCAATCTGATATTTAAACCACCCGTAAAACTTAGACCCCGTTCGAATAAAATTGAAATAAATCTTACACTTTTTTTAAAGGTTTGTATTTTGCATGTGCCTTGTCATTTTCCATACACTCATCATAAACATGTTAAAACTTAATCTTTAATATAAATGTTTGTAGCTTATGAAGCTTAGAAATGAAAACAGACAAAGATTAATTTCAATTTCATTCGAACGGGATTTAACTTTTACGGGTTGTTTAAATATCATACTGGTTTTTTTTTCTTAATTTGTAAATCTCAATTGGTTTAGCCTTATTTATAACCTAAAATTTAACATCAAATGCAAAACCAACTGAAGGAAATATCTAAATATATGTCCCTTATCTGTATCATATATCAGTTCACACTAGAGATGCGTTCGGGTTCTCTCTTTGGATCCCGAACCCGCCCGAGCATAATACCGTAAGTACGCAGTAGAAAAATGTTAACAACATTTCAAAATCATTTCAGGATTAATTTTATATCGAAATAAGTATAAATACTAAATAGTCTCTCATGACAGCGTTTTGGGATTTTCAGGTATTGAAAATCTGTTTAAATTAGCTTTGTTATTTATACCTGTTAGTGTTATTTTCTCGGTAGTCAGTAATTTTGCGCTTTCTAAAGCAATATAAATAATCAAATCGACTTTCGAAACAAAAGATAGGTAAGATATTTGCTTACCTCTATTTTCCAGCAATCGTCCTCATTGTACCGCTAGGCCATGATGGCCAGAATTTCGTATTAATCCATTATGATTAGCACACACTCACTATGTAAATCCTTGGTTTGTAGGACATCCATGAGACTGATTAAGTAATGTTAAAATATTATTAATTAATAAAACATATTCATAATACTGTTAAATTATTTAATTTACATAGCTTACATTTAATAGTTACATAAAATTTAGTTTTAAACATTATTTCAATTTAAGTTTAAGGGAAAACGACATAATGTCCGTTTCCATCGCGAATTAAAAAGAATCTGTTAAAGTTCTATAAAGCAGAGATGCAACAGTCTTAGTCCTTATATAGTGACATCATTTTTAAGTTCTTTCATTGGATGGTAATGACGTAAAGTCAATTTACGTCACTAATACGTATTTTAGTCTTTCACTTCCTTGTTCAGAGCACGTGCTGTAAAAACCTCTTCATCTTGCATCAGGCACTTTCATTTCCTGTTTTAAATTCTAGATAATTACTTTTTATCGGGATGAGTTTTTAAATGATGTAAATAAACTGTCATAGAAATTAATTCCGGATATTAATCTTTTGATATATTACCAACAATCTCCTCCTTAATCTCTGGAATTTGATTTCTTAAGTTTAAGTTATTTCTGTGAACTTCAAAGATAGGTTTGGGAGTGGGCTTGGTTAGGATGTCCGCTATCATGTTCTTTGATTCACAGTAATTTAGATTAATTGTACCATTGTCCTTTAGGTGTTTAATGGAATGATACCTTATATCAATGTGTTTCGTGCGACGGGTGTATTTTTCTGATTCGATCATTTTTATGCAGGACTGGTTGTCCTCATGCATAGTTATGAGTAATGTCTGTTCTAAGTTAAATTCTTGTAAGAGTCTAATTAACCATAAAATTTCTTGTGATGCATTTGCTGCTGAAATATACTCGGCTTCAGCACTTGACATGGCTATGCATGATTGCTTTTTGCTGATCCATAAAATTGGGTTTTTCCCTAATAAAAATAGGTTTCCGCTGGTGGACTTTCTAGTTTGTACGTCTCCAGCCCAGTCTGAGTCACAGTACACTTCAAGTATTGGTTGCTGTGTTGTATTTATTTCTAATTTAAAGTTTTTAGTGTGATTTAAATAGGAAATCACTCTTTTAGTTGCTTTCCAATCCTTCTGTGAAGGGTTTTCGTTATTTCTACTTAGGATGTTAATCGCAGCTGAAATATCTGGTCTTGTGACAGTTGAGATATACAAAAGTGCGCCAATTGCCTTTCTATAATCTATGTTGTTTGGCAATGGTATTTCTTCGTTATCAAAATTTAAATAGCCTGTTTCTATGGGCATTTTGTATGGTTTCGCATCTTCTAATTTAAATTTTCTAACTAATTCTTCAATTTTACTTTTTTGATTCAGTTTATATCCTTCGTTTGTTTTTTCAATTTTAATCCCTAGGTAGTAGTTTAATTGACCTAAATCCTTTAGTTCATATTCAATCTTAAGTTTTTGTATAATTTCTTTAATTTCATTTTCTTTTGCTGATATTAATAAATCGTCTACATAGACGATAATATATGCTTTACTGTTTTTAGTATTACGTATGAATAAACACGTGTCTGATGTTGATGGTTTGAAATTTAACTTTTCTAATGATTCTGAAATTTTTATGTGCCAGGCTCTAGCTGCCTGTTTTAAGCCGTATATAGCCTTATTTAATTTGCACACTTTGTTTTCATGATTAGGTTTGACATAGCCTTCCGGCTGAGTGATGTATATATCCTCATCTAAATTTCCATACAAAAATGCTGTTTTAATGTCAACGTGGTTTATGTTTAGTTTATGATAGGCGGCGGCTGCTAAAAAAGTTCTAATTGTAGTATGTGAAACCACTGGAGCAAAAGTTTCATAGTAATCAATACCAAAATTTTGCGAATAGCCTTTCGCCACTAAACGCGCTTTATATTTTTGTATTTTTCCTTTATCGTCTAATTTTGTTTTGAAGAGCCATTTCGAACCTATTATTTTTGTATTTGGCGGGGGGTCAACTAATGTCCAAGTTTTATTTTTGTTGTGAGATTCTATCTCCTCCTGTGTCGCTTTGATCCAGTTTTCTTTTTCTACTGGGTTTTCCATGTTTATTATTTCCTGCCAATTTTTCGGTTCGTTAATATTTTCATCTTTAACCAAATAAATTAGTCTATCTGGGGGAACCCCTTTATTTACTCTATCTGATCTTCTTGGTTCGGTTTGATTTAGTTCAAATTCATTCTGATTATCATTTTCATTTGAAATTTCGATTTTTATCAGATTTGGGTTTTCCGATTTTTCGTTTTCGGCATTAGTGTTTTCATCTAAATTTAGTTCTAGCCGTTTTTCTTTATTTGAATTTATCGGATAGTTTTCTAAGAACTTCACCGTTCTGGCTATAGTGATATCTTTGCCGCTCGTATAGATACGATATCCTTTGGAGTAATTATCGTATCCCACGAAGATCCCTTCTACTGCTTTATTATCTAATTTCTGTCTTTTTTGCTTGTTAATATATGCATAAGCTTTGCAGCCAAAGACTCTTAAATATTTTAGATTTGGTCTTCTGTTTGTCCATAATTCATATGGAATTTTTTCGTTGGCTTTAGTCGGCAGTCGATTTTGTAGGTGATTTGCGGTGCATATCGCCTATCCCCAGAAATGTAATGGTAAATTAGAGTCACTTAACAATGTTCTTGTCATTTCAATTAATGATCTATTCTTTCGTTCAGCAATACCATTCTGGCTGGGAGAATATGGTACTGTTAGCTGTCGCTTAATTCCATTTTCTTTTAGAAAATTATCAATATTAGAATTTTTAAATTCTTTGCCATTATCAGTTCTGAGTTCTGTAGGCTTTTTGCCAAACTTATTGTTGACCAGTGCAACATATTCCTTTAATTTTTCAAATACCTGACTTTTATTTTGTAGTAGATAAATTATAGTAAATCTAGAGTAATCGTCTATGAAGGTTAAAAAGTAATTTTTTCCCCCTATTGTTGGAGTTTGAATAGGACCACAAACGTCAGAGTGCACTAATTGCAGAATTTTATTTGCTCTCAATTCCGTTTTCTTTGGGTAAGGTGCGTCAGTTAATTTTGCTTTAATGCAAGGCTCACATTGGGTACTATGGGAACAATTATTTATGTTTATTCCGCATGCTAATTCCTTCGTCATTAATTCTTTAATCGACGCGACATTTTTATGTCCTAATCTTCTATGCCACAGTTCTATGCAATTTTTATTTTTGCAATTAGTTATCATGTTTACGAAATTTTCATCTGTGTTTATGTTTGTTTGCTGAATTTCATACAGATTATTTTTTCTTATCCCTTCTAAGCGTATTGATCCTTCATATTCTAGAAAACATTGATTATTTTCAAATGTAATTTTGCATCCGTTTTTCGTAGATTTAGCTACCGAAAATAAATTTGTTTCAATTTTCGGTACTAGTAGAACATCTTTTAATGTTATTTCATGTGTTCTACCGTCGGATGTTATTGTGGTAATATTTACATTACCTGAACCATAGGATTTTAATTTATTGCCGTTGGCAATTACGACGTTGGTATGTTCTTTATTTGTAAACTCATAAAATAAATTTTCATTATTTGAAATATGGGAGGATGAGCCAGAATCGATAATCCATGCGTTATTTTTCGATTTGTTAGTTAAAAATGCGCAATTTTTCTTTTCTTCGGTTCCGAAATAAGCTGTGCTTTTTTCTTTCGGTTTATTTGAGTCCGCGCTTCTTAAATTATTTTCGTCTTTTTGAAAGACTAGCGAAGAAGAGAAATGTTTTTTGTTGTTTTGTTTAAAATTATTTGTTTTATGTTTGTTATGCCAGCAATTAACTGTGTTGTGATTTTTTAGTCTACAAATCGTGCAGTATTTTTCTTCTTTTTTAAAACCTGTGGTTTTAAATTTTCTTTCAGCTCTAAAGGCTTTGTTCGAATTATCACTGTTATTAGAATGCTCATTTCTTTTATTAAATTCGTCTGTTAATTTACTCTTTATAAATTCTGGAGTTAATTCGTCTTCCTGTCTGGCTTCTAATGCGGTTATGAGGGTGTCGTATGAAGGAGGTAAAGAGCAGAGCAATAATGCTGAAATATGATTTGCTTTAATTTCTTCGCCTATGGCTGATAACTTATCAATAATTTCTAATATCTTTGTTATATGAGCTATCATGTTGCCTCCTTCTGATAATTTCGTTCCGTAAAGTCTCCTGAGGAGAAAGAGTTTGCTAGAGAGATTTGATCTCTCATGGATGTTTTTAAGCGTGTTCCATGTGTCCCGTGCATTCTGTAAATGCTTAATATGGATGATTTGATTATCCTCAATAATTAAATTAATCAAGGCTCTTGCCTTTCTATCTTTCTTCGACCATTCCGGGGTTATTGGAGTAGGTGGGTCGTCTGTGACAACTTCAAAGAGCTCTTCTCTTATCAAGAGCATCTCCACCTTGAATTTCCAGTTTGCATAGTTACTGGAATTTAATTTTTCAATTATACTTCCTTCTTTGAAGGTTGCCATTTTTCTATTTTAGAATATATCTAAAATTAATTAATTTCTTTTAAGTATTCGAGGATTCTAGGACACTATTTTTATTTTTATTTTTACCTTTTATATACTTAAGAATTTTTCACGTCTCAGAATCTTTGTTAGTGTTATTTTCTCGGTAGTCAGTAATTTTGCGCTTTCTAAAGCAATATAAATAGTCAAATCGACTTTCGGAACAAAAGATAGGTAAGATATTTGCTTACCTCTATTTTCCAGCAATCGTCCTCATTGTACCGCTAGGCCATGATCGCCAGAATTTCGTATTAATCCATTATGATAACACACACTTACTATGTAAATCCTTGGTTTGTAGGATATCCATGAGACTGATTAAGTAATGTTAAAATATTATTAATTAATAAAACATATTAATAATACTGTTAAATTATTTAATTTACATAGCTTACATTTAATAGTTACATAAAATTTAGTTTTAAACATTATTTCAATTTAAGTTTAAGGGAAAACGACATAATGTCCGTTTCCATCGCGAATTAAAAAGAATCTGTTAAAGTTCTATAAAGCAGAGATGCAACAGTCTTAGTCCTTATATAGTGACATCATTTTTAAGTTCTTTCATTGGATGGTAATGACGTAAAGTCAATTTACGTCACTAATACGTATTTTAGTCTTTCACTTCCTTGTTCAGAGCACGTGCTGTAAAAACCTCTTCATCTTGCATCAGGCACTTTCATTTCCTGTTTGAAATTCTAGATAATTACTTTTTATCGGGATGAGTTTTTAAATGATGTAAACAAACTGTCATAGAAATTAATTCCGGATATTAATCTTTTGATATATTACCAACAATACCCAACCAACTGGCAGAAATCTGCCAAAAAGGTCACAATTCTTCTTCTTTTAAAAACCATTGCACAACTAAGACAGAAAGACATGTGTTCTGTTTTTCAGTAATTCTGGAAAAGGACTTCAAACAGAAAGCGAAGCCAGAGAAGGGATAATCCACGGTTTCTTTATATTATTAACACTGACCGTGCCAACGTTTCCGTATCAGATAGAATGTTTATCCGTATGTCTCATCCATATCAATTCAATACCTTTCCAAACTGATATTTAAACAATTATGAAACACTTTAAGAAACTTAGATTACATTCTTGTTTCTCAAATAGAATTTGATTTCCTTTTTAACACTATACCGACCGGCCGTCGATTAATCGACGTTTGCTCCCCAGCGCTTACCGACCGGCCGTCGATTAATCGACGTTTGCTCCCCAGCGCTTACCGACCGGCCGTCGATTATTCGACGTTTGCTCCTCAGCGCTTACCGACCGGTCGTCGATTAATCAACTTTTGATCTTTCTGTTAGATTTGGTTATGTTAGATTGACAAGTAGCAAGCAGCAAGCATTCTTTATTCAGATAATCGGTGCTTTTTTATAAGCTTTAGCGAATTAGAACAGGTTTCGCTTGTAAATACTGCAACGTCCCATTACACAAAGGTGACTGTTTCGAGCGCTATCATAGTTAAAAAAATATTAAACAATTTCTTTTTTCGACAAATATTGTTATATGGATTGTGGAATATTTTATGTAAATAATAAACTGAAAACGATTGTAATAGATAAAATAAATATTGTTTAACACTAATATGATTAACCCCTTCACGACGAGCGTCCTTTACAGAATTTTTAACCTTTTACCACCGGTTTTTCAAAACAGAAAATTTCACCTAATTGAATCCCAGAAATGCTAAGATTTAATGAGGCAAATCTTACATTAAAAAATAACTGGTGGGAATAATCGAGGATTCTGCGCATCTTATGCGTCACGTATACGTGTCGCTCATCCCCAAGGGGTTAAAGTAAATGATTTTATTAAATTTCGTTACCCTAGAATAACACGAAGCGTACAATTTTACTAGAGTTTAAGAAAAGCGCATATATTCCCGCGCGTCAGTCTAGGCCGAAACCAAGCCGGTGTCTCGGACGGTCTGCGGCTGACCGGGCGGTGAAAGGGCATAGTATGTTCGAACCGCTACCGGTCGGTAAAGTGTTAATACTCTCCAACAGAGTTGAAAAGTGTTTATGAATTTGATTTGTCTGTCTGTCTGCCATCAGTCTGTCTATCCATGTTATAACTCGCGTAAATATATTCCGATTGTCATGCAATTGATATATGTTACTGAGGTTTACTATGACATGTTTAGTATTGAAAATGAAGTGTGTAACGTTTATAGTTCCTTAGAGGGACACTCAAAAGAATTCCGTTACATTGCCATCTATGGAGAAAATCGTTTGCGGTTTATTTTAATAACGTTTGACTAATTCAAACATATTTAAATTCATATGTATTACAGGAGCTTACTGTAGAATACAGTGTGTACAGCATTCATTGTTCATTAGCAAAGACGCACAAAAGAATTTGGTATTGTCTGTTAACAATAATTACTGGACGTGCTTGTTCAGTTGCTAAATACGTTTTTAAATGTAACTCATTTTTTGTCTATTACTTGGTTTGTACAAATTATATAGATCATATACAGGGCAGCACAAAAATTCTCGAGTACATCTCCGTTTATTGACGGAAATTCCAGAAGAGGAATTTTAAACTGGGCTAAGCGTTTCCTAACTGAACTAAAATTTAGTATTTATGTCATATATCTACAAATCTATAGATCATATACAGAGAGAGCACAGAAGAGAGCACCGAATATTGTTATTAATTCCTGAAACAGTTTTTTTTTTCAAATATGTTACGTCTTTTTCAAATTGTTTACTTAAATATCATCTTTCACTTTATTAAACAGTAAATATTTGCAAAATTATTTTAGAAGTGTTGGAAAGTGTTGCATAATCTATGCTTGAAGGATGATTTTTCGTTCTTGTTTCAATTTGCGAATGAATAATTTTTTTACGTTGAACACGAGCTCGAAGACTGGTATAAAAATTGAGTCAGTCCGAGCCCGTTTCGAGTCCAGGCTTTGGCGGAACCCGTCTCATCTGTTGTTTGCACGTCAAAAATGAATTACAAAAAATACCAAACTGTCGTATCGGAGTACACCATAAGACTTGTCATAAAGTTTGAACGTTTTGAGGCAAAAAAATATACAGTTCAAAGTGAACCATGCGTAATTTCATATTTCAAATAATCGTAAAAGTTTAACTAATTGTCGTAGCAGAGTGCAATTTACACAATAAGACATATAAAAAAGAGGTATTTTACGTGGAAAACGAAATAAAAAACAGTTTAAAGAGTCCAATAAGGTTATTTATATTTCAAAAAATCATATAAAATTAAGGAATTGTAATATCGCTGACTTTTGAAATGATCGGAATTTTTATGGCAAGAAATAGATGAAATAAAATTTTATTTATTTTTTCTTCGCAAATAATCTGAGAACGCAAATCACATTCTATTTTGAGGTTTTGAGTTTTGAGATGTGAACGCACTTGTGGGACACACTGTATTGTCCCTCCTCATATTTTCAAATATTTTATGTTTCTTCAATAGAAAAAGAATGCAATTGGAGATGTTGAATTCAATATTACTTTGTTTCCATTTATAATAATGAAGACCATTAATTTTACCAAATACTTTGCTTGCAGACGTTTCCTAACTGAACTAAAATTTAGTATTTATGTCATATATCTACAAATCTATAGATCATATACAGAGAGAGCACAGAAGAGAGCACCGAATATTGTTATTAATTCCTGAAACAGTTTTTTTTTTTCAAATATGTTACGTCTTTTTCAAATTGTTTACTTAAATATCATCTTTCACGTTATTAAACAGTAAATATTTTTAATTTGTTTAAATTGTTAAGTTTAATTTGTTTAAATTCTTTGATTATGCCATTAGAAAAGTTAAATCTAAGCTATGGTAATGTCATTTCATGTATTCACTGTGGGTAATGATACGTGACCTAATCTTGCCATTCACGTAAGCATTTCAAAGAATTACGCTTGAAAATAGTGCATATAATAAATAAGAGAATTCTTAAGAAAATGACTTTAGATTGTTTACATAGTTTAATTGATGATATTTTATGTAGGCATCATATTTTGATAAAACAGAAATGGTGAAGAAAAACAAATGAATTAATAAAATAGAGTGTTACTTTACGACATAAATACATAAATGGGGTTGTGAATTCAACCTGGAAAATAATAGGGAAAATAATATATGTCAAAACTAGCATTTTTGAATAGAAAAAACAAGCTCGCAATTCATTTATTTTCTGGCAATTCTGCATTGTAATAAAGTAGTTTGTTGAAGATTGCTTTTTCATTTAATAACATCATACTGACGCAAAAAGCTTTTTTTCTGTATACCGCTAACCAGGCCCCTACCTGCCCGGCATGAGTGCCTAGCTTGACCAGTAAGTACCTGAGCGCGGGGCGATGTTCTCCTGATGACAGCATGGCCGTGATCGACCTTACAATAGCCTTGTTGGCATTGCTGCAGTGCTCTCTAGTGGTTTGCTATAGTTCTCTTTGTTTGCCAGTTAAAGGTTTCTATTTAACTTTGTAGAATTGGCATATTTAAAAAAATCAAATATTAAGGAAGAGAAAGGAATTGGTCTCGTAATTTAGAACCTTGATCAGGTGACGAGACCTTCAGCTAACTAGGCACCCCCAGAGGTATAATTCATAGGGAACTTCGAAAACATTGCACCCACGACGGATTTTACACGCACCAAGCGCCTTTAGTGTACATAGATTTACTCACATATTTACCATGTCTGTTGACTTGTCACGTTCATGGTGGGTTGTCGCTGTGAAGTTTATCTCCTCTTTTATGGGCTGATTTCCCTTTTTGTTTTATTTGTCTCTGTCAGTGTTTTTTTCCCGTTTTTAGGGCTCACCCCTGTTGTGGGTTGTTTCTGTCTTATTCATTCGTTAGGGTTTTGTCTCTAACTTGATAAATTCATAACTCTAGCTTGTGCTAGATCTAATTGTCACATTTTGAAACTTGATATTCTTGCGAAAGCTTCTCTGGTTATTATGTCACTACCGTGGTTTTTGTCACATTGTAACTTTTGTTCTAATATGGCTGACTTCAGCTGGTTGTACCGCCACGCCATATGGAGTCTCAAAATAAACAAATTTTTCATAGAAACAAAGATATAATTCTGACCATTACTACACTAACCATTTTACACTACTCTTAAATCTACGCCGGTTACTAATGTAAAAGTCTCTTTGTATCATTCAATACTTTATTTCCAATAAAAAGTTATCTATTAATTACTTTTCATTTTCTTATTTCATTTAAGTATCTTAAGTGTCTTTAACAGACGAATAAAATAGTCGAAGATGTTGGATACAATATCTAAATGCTATTTTATTACCAAAAGTAATCATGAAATCCATATCCAATAAGTGTGAGCATACTTTTCTGTTGTTTAAGTCGCTTGCATTCCTTGTTTAAGCCACAAGAATCGGTAAATATATCCTGTGCTAGCGTCATTTCAGGCATTCGCTGTGGTTAATGATGCGTCATCTTATCTTCCAGTTAAGTAAGTTGTTTACGCAAGGATTTTAAATAGGCACGCTTTAAAATAATGCTCCATAACAAATAAGAAAACTCTTAAGAAAATGAGTTATGGTATTTTAGGCTGTTTACATCGTTTATTTGATGACATATTATGTATGCTTAATCTTTTTCTAAAATAGAAACGTAGTGGAAAATATACAAATAATAAAATATAATACCTTATATTGAAGGACTCGACTGTAATACAATGATATCTGATATTCTTTAATTTTTCTCATTTTAATGTAAAATTGTTTAGATGAATACAGGCAACATTTAAGATGTACAAGGTATATTTTTTACTGAAGATCTATCTACATCATAAATCAAAACTTGTTCGTGAGTTACGCTGACGTCATATTATCGACGGTAGCATCGAGCTGGACAACCAATTTCAGTTTTATCGCAAATTTGATAACTTCTAACCATCGCATAATTTCAATTTTTACCTCATCGAATAAAGAATAAAAGCTAGTACTTACTGTAAATTCTTTGTCCGTACTCCAATTCTCGTAAATATACTTGAATTGACATCTACGTCTATTAAAATTAATCACGACTGTAATAAATCTCATTAAAATATTTTACTGCATTGAATTTACAAGTATATGCTATGATATATTAATTTAAATATATTGCTCTCTATCGTTGAACCACAGCAGCGTCACAAAATATTGGAAATCGATGATTTGATAATTTCCGAAAGTGCAGCCTTTTTCAGTGAATAAAATAGAAATAAATACGTTCAATGTCATAACTGGAATCACTCATTATTTAGGTTAAGAAAATGTGTGTAAAAAGAATAATAAAAACCAAATTTTCGATTAATTATTTAATGCGTATTATAGAAATTATCATCATTAAAGCGATAATTATTTAAAAAGGGTGTCTCTTTAATTTATATTCAGTAATATTTAGATTACAAACATAGTAAGAGATAATAACGTTTTTCTAGGGTAAAAAGCCTTCATTTTATGCAAGAATTTTTTTAAATTGAATCTTATTTTTTAACGAAAAGCGATGAAGAATTTTGACAAGTCGGATTATTTTGGTAACACTTTCCAACATAGTTGAAAAGTGTTTATGAATTCTGTTTATCTGATCGTCTGTTTGTCTCTCTATCTATCTTGTCGTGCTCTAGCTGGCGTAAATATACTCGGATTGCAATGTAATTAATATATGCTACTGAGGTTTACTATGGCATGTTCTCCATTGAAAATGGAGACAGTAGTATTTACAGTTCGTTTACAGAAACGCTAAAAATTTCCCGTTAAGTTATGAACCATGGAGAAAAATCGTTTGCGGTGTATTTTTGGTGGAAATAATCCGAAAGTAATATCTTCAATTGATCATCACTAATGAAAGAATGATAACCTTGAACCCTTAATAATGTGAAGAATCTTCGTAAAGGATGTAGCTTCCTCAGCGTTTAAGCGTATAACGCACAGTGAATTATGCAGATGTGGAGGAAGTATTATTTTTATGGTTTAAAGATGCAAGATCCAAAAAAATCCCTGTTAGTGGAAGTATTTTGCAAGAAACAGCACATGCGTTTGCCGAAATACTTGGATATAAAGATTTTTATGTAAATGATGGTTGGTTGAATAATTTTTTTTTTAAGATATGAAATTGTGTGTAAAAAAGTATGTGGAGAAACAGCTTCTGTTTCAGAAGAAACAATTGAAGAATGGAAGAACGAAAACTCAAAACTATTTGAGGTACGATCGAAAAGATATATTTAATATAGATGAAACTGGATTGTTTTCCGTTGCATGCCTGATAAAACTCTAACTTTTAAAAAAGAAACTTGTCACGATGATAAAAGGAGTGAAAATTGTTTTTCATTAGCATTATGCTGATATACCGACGGCAATGGATGGCAAAAACTTCTAATGGGAAAAACTCAAAATACATGGAGTATCCCAAAAAAAAACGTAATGAAAACTTTGACTGTAATGTATAGGCATAACTGGAAAGTTTGGATGATGAAATCTTTTTTAAGAATGGATTTTAGATTTTGACAAAGAGATGCAAAAATCCAAAAGAGAAGTTCTGCTTATTCTAGACAATGTCTCTTCGCATGTGGGTTATTTTCGTCTTAAATGTATAAAATTACGCTTTTGCCACCTAAAATACTACATACAAAATACAACGATTAGAGCAAGGGATTATTCGTTTGGGAATGTAATAATCTAAATACGGGAAGGTGCTTGTAAAAAAAAAAAAATAATCGTCAGTTCAGATGACAAGAAATATAAAAAAGAGTCGTGCTGAAAGCAATTTACATGATAAATAAAGCTTGGTGCGATGTTTCAAAAGTAACTATTGTTAATGCTTTTTCAGTTTCGGGAATTTTCCCATTATCTTCAAATAATAATGAAACTGTTTCTTTACCTAAATTGGAAAATACAGATGAACTCATTTCATCCTTAAACCTGATATCCGAGTTTAACTTTGATCAATACGTTATTGTTGATGAACACATAATAGAAAAAGAAGAGTTCAATGAAGAGAATATCGTAAAAAAAAGTGCAGAAGATGAGTCATCCGATGGCAGTGTCAGTGAGGAAGAAGAATATAGAAGGTGGCGAGAAACTTTTACCATCTAATGTATTCAATTATTTACAGAAAACAGTGTGTTGTATGAATAATGAAAACTTGTTAACGAATAAAATTAACATGTATGTTAACAAAATAGAGACACTATACAGACAACATATAGACAATGCTGTTAAGAAAAGAAAGCATAGCTTGTTACTTCATTTTTTACACCTATATCGGTATGTAAAACTGTCCTTTAAGAGAATTAAATCAATGATAATTTTTACATTTAAATTTGCCCAGTTTTTTTTTACGTGTAGCATACTAATACACACACACACACACACACACACACACACACACATATATATATATATATATATATATGTGTGTGTGTGTGTGTGTGTGTGTGTGTGTGTGTGTGTACCGTTAAAATATTACAACAAAACTCTAATTATCTGAAATCCAGTCATCCAGATCAATAATCACAAAATAGAATTTTTATGATATGAATTTTATACGTATATATTCGTAAAAATATAATTATCTTGAAATTCCTTTTTAAATCAACGCTTTTCTTCTTTTCACTGTTTGTAGTAAAAGTGATCCTTCCTATAAAGGCTTAATTTGATATAAATACATAAGGCCTTCTTTTTTTTATTAAACAAAAGCAATTTTAAGAGATATCTTTATGTAATAAACCGTCCTTTTTCATGATTGTCTCCAGTATCCGGACTTCTATATACTCAGATTACGCTCAGACCACATTATTCCGGATAATTGGATTTGTTATTATATAACGAAATAATTCGTTGTAACGTTTTAACGAAATAATTCGTTATTATGTTTTAACGAAAGCACGTTATAACGAGTAAATCCTTGGAGCACTTTCGATTTCGTTATAAAGTGCTTTGACTGTATTCAGTGTGGTATCAAGCACATTCAATTTACAAAGGATACAAAGGAAACCCTTTTCCTTAATATTTTCTTAATTTCGGTCACTAGTGTGCACAGATGAGTGTCCCAAAGTTTTGTGGTTCTAAAAACGGAAAAACTTGTTTTTGGTGACAGAAAATGCTAAAAATGCATAACGTTCAAAGTGTCATAACTGGTCGTATACAAAGTAAATTTTACTGTTTTACTTCTTAGGACATAGAGAAAGTTCTCATAAGTGTAACTTAAAGGACCAAGGTACCGTACAAAAATTTCAATTTCGTAACTTAAAAAAAAAAAAAAACTATTTTTAATGAAATAGATTTTTATATGATAGAACGACATTTAAATCCCTTTTGCAGTTGAAACTGTGCCTCTAAGATTAACGGTTTAGGAATTAGATATTGCGCAACGGTAAGAAAGACACCCTGTATATGATTAGCTGTTGTTATGCAACATCATCTGATGCAGAAAGCTTTAAACAAATTTTGAAATCCAGTAGTAAAGATATACAGGTGGTTAAAGATACACAGACGGTATTACCATTTTGTTTTTCAAATTGTTACATTTTTCTCAATAATTCCGTATTTATTTTTTTGCTAGATAATCTCCAATTATTGTGATATTAAATACAATCAAAGTTAATTAATATTCTGGAAAATAAGATATTTTAATTTATTTTTTAATTTACATAAAATAAATTTGTTCTTTTATATTATACGATAATTTAATTAGACTACTTTAGATTATAGCTGTTTTCTTTTTTGATCCATTTAAAAAATGATTCATCAAAAGTATGGATATGCAAAATTACTTTGTTAATTTTGAATAAATAACCATTTTATATGAAAAGAATAAATTAACAGTAACTACGACATTGAAATTGAAATTGGTTGAGATATAAATCCATTGTTTATTAATTGGCTTAAGTCGATAATAAATCATATACACGCAAAATCTTGAAAATGTAATTTATGCTTCTATAATTTCTGCAGCATAATTTTATCTATTAATAAAAGATGAATTCATTTGGTCCATGTCATCAATTTCAATTCAGGTGCATGTCCGTACTGTAATTTATTTCTGACAAGGGAAGAGTGAAAGGGATATATTGGCATTGCATTTTAATTATATCATCATTTCGTAAAATATAGAAAATAAACTAACCTATAGATATAATTTAAATGTTAATTAAGTATTGTCGTAAAATTTATACTTTGTAAAAGTTTAATACAACTTATTGAAAATTTAACTACACCATGGAATTATGCTTCATTTAGTTGCTACACTGCAAAAACAAAGTAAAATTGTTGGTTTTACGGTATAATACTGGCACCTCAGCTGCCAGTGTACACAGTAAAATTAACAGTAATAAACAGTAAAATAAGCAGTAATACATTGTCATGCATGCGTGGTAGCGTATTACTGCTTATTTTACTGTTTATTACTGTTAAGTTTACGGTATAATACTAGCAGCTCAGGTGCCAGTATTATACCGTAAAATCAACAATTTTTTTTTGTAGTGTAAAAGGTGTACAATCAAAACTATAGAAACAGTAATAAAAGGTTTTAATAAACTATTTACTAGTTTCGACTTCACCGAAACCATTATCAAAATAAATAAGAATATTCTATTATAGTTGCGCGAAATATTATGTAATGATTTGGAATGCCATCATTCAATTTTTATGTGCTCTCTCAGATTACGCACGTTATTTAATTTAATTTATTTGTTTGGTTGTTTATTTCCATATTCGTAACCATGGAGTAACTCAATTCATAGTTTTGGTTAAGTTAAATGATGCTGCATCGTTACATACTGAATTTGTACGTGTTACAATCTCTGTGGTTTCTCTTATAATGGATGAATACTAGTATATGCTGCGAACTCGGACTATTTCCCGATGGATTAACCGCAACTAGCGCCTCCTCTCATCGCGAAAGTAACATGTTTGATTTAGTGCTATCACTTCGATAATTACCGATATATGTTTGCTGCATACTTTTATAGACATTTCTTTGAATAACTCTCCTTAAACATCTGATTTTTTTAAGCAAAGCCATCGCCACACAAATAATTTAATAAAGCAGTGTTTAAGTAGTGTAAAGATTTAACGCGCGAGTTTAAATGTGTTTGATGACACCTCAATTGTTTATGTTTGTTTGTTTGGTTGGTTATTTGTTAAGGCCGATTATCTGCACTAGGGATATAGGCCGGCGGGGTTTATGTTTGAAACCATTGGCGAAATTTTATATGCATGGATTTTGGAACGTTATAACTTTATACAATTTTGAAATTATTTTAAGCTTATGTTTAAGAATTCAAAACCATTTGAAAATACAGTCTCAAATCTCTTCGCTTTGTTGGAAAATTACATTTCATGGGAAGTATGTATATTGACAATCTATACTAATAAAAGAAAGTTTCGCTCTATGTGTGTGTCTGTCTGTGTGTGTGTCCGTCTGTGTGTGTGTGTGTCTGTTGGCGATGGCTAGGAAAATCTGGCCCACTTAGAAGTCTGGAAATTTAGGTGTGGATAGTCCAAGGTTTGGCTATGTGCACCTGAGCCTCAGAATTTTAATATTTTGATAATTAGCCTAGATATGAATTAGATTATCATTAACAATCGCTTCTAAAATGTCATCTTTTAAAACAAAATGGCGAAAGAAACGAACTGGCGCGTTGGATTTGCGAGCGGAAATGAACAAATTCGAAATTATTTTACTAATTAGCGAATTTTAAGAAAACTAATTGAGATATCAATTTGAAAACTTCTGAGCATATGTAAAAAAATATTCTGCATCTAACCATGTGATTTTTGAAAAATTCGGTCGGTAATTTTTTTTAATTTATGCAAAAAACTGCCAAAAATCTGCCGGCGCCATTGAAAACGATCCGAGAAATCTTTCAGACAGGGATCTTCTTTCATTAAAAATTAACTAATTAAGATATAGATTTGAAATTGAGGTCGGGAAGGGGGTGTCATCTGCCGGCTATTTTAGCGTAGCGTCTTCGTTATGTTCTAATTATCAGAAAAATGTAATCCTTTTTTTAATGATCGCGTTAATGTAGGTGACGGTGGTTCTCTTGATCAAAATTATTCATTATATTTGCGGGCGGGTTAGCTAGTATCGTAATAAAATTTTCATTACTGTTAAAACAAATTACAGTGGAAGATCATATTGTCAGAGCCACATTCAATAATTGAAGAACATCTAGAATATTTAGAGAAATGCTCTATAAATATATATTGAACTTCGACTGTGTAACGGATATGTTTGAAGTCTTTTTTTTTTTTTTTTTTTTTTTTTTTTTTTTAACGAAGGTTGAAAAAAGAACTGCATTGGAAAGTAATTGAACTCTGATAGAACATGAAGACATTAAGATGTCTGGCACCGTTCGGGCAATTAATAACAATAGAATGATTAAAGTACTTATTTAATTCAAACTTTATAAGAAAAGGGTTTTAAACTAGAACTTTAAAAGAAATATTTTAGAACAGAAATTACGTTTAGTCCATTTTTGTAAATATTCAGCGTGTGTGTAGTGTTTGTGTTCGAAGTCTTCATATAAATATGTCGTAATAAATGTTTTATTATTCATTAAGGAAAGTCGTCTTATGTCTTCATTATCCTTTATTTTGATTAATTAGGACGAATTTTCTATTCGAAAAGAAACCAACTGCCACCGCGACCTTTGCAAAGATTCAGGTAAGGCTATTTTATTTATATTTTAATAAATTGAATCAGAACTAATACTGTCGAAATAGAATTCAATGGAATCCGACATTTGGTATCCAATGCCGTGATGCGGTTTGGTTAGATATATGAAAATTAGAAATACTTTTATATAAGAAGCTTAGAAACGTATTCAAGATGGATTCATGTTTTGACACTGGTTCATTAAGCATTTCTTCTTTAGTAAGTTATTTTATTTTCCTATTCGCTCAAAAACGCCAAGGAGTTATCTTTTTTCTATATTCATTAGCACTTTGAAGTGAGAGTGGCGCTATTGCGGTTAATCCATTGGGGAATAGTGTGAGTTCGCAGCATATGCTATTTATCCATTATAAGAGAAACTATAACCATACTATTAATAACTATAACCTGTAACTAACCATAACTATGAACCATATCTACATATGTTCTAACATAGAAACTTATGTTTTGATTAAGTATGGTTGAAAATTGGGTTACTGCGAAGAAAGAAAGAGCTACTACTAGAGATAGTGTTAACAAATTTATAAACAAAATCGAAACATTATTTTTAAATGACACAGATACTGACATTTTAAATGTAGAAGAAACTTTAGAGCAATTAAATGAAACATCAGTAGAATTAAGAAAATCGGATACAAAAATTAAAAAAAATTAGTACAAGAAACACAATTAGAAACCGAACTTTAAAGTGCTAATTAATATGGAAAAAAGATAACTTCTTGACGTTTTTGAGCCAATAGGAAAGTAAAATAACTTACTAAAAAATAAATGCTTAATGAATCAGTGTCAAAACATGAATCCATCTTGAAAGAAAACGTAAATACTGAATTCCCGAAGTTAAATATTTCTAAATTCTGGGTAAATACCAGCAGAGTGGCTTAGTTTTTGGTCCCCGTTTGAAACATCAATTCTTAAAAATGAATCATAGATCCTGTTGATAAATTTAATTATTTGCGGACATTTTTAGCTCCAAACCCACTTAAAAGCCCATAGAAGAATTTTTCTCTCACAGCTGATAATTATTTAAAAAGCGTAAAAATTTTGCAATGTAGATATGGAAGGAAAAATGTTTTGATTAATGTTCATATGAATAGTTATTAAGTATTTCGCTTCTGAAATATCCAAGTGATACTTAATCTCTCAGAAAAACTTTCTATGAAATACACTCTCATATAAGAAGCCTTGAATCTTTAAAAATTTGTTGAATACATATGGTAATTTATTATTTCCTATTTTATTAAAATATTCCCCCGCGACCTTGTACAGGAATTTAATAAAGAACATGTCAATGAATCCTCCAGAGCAGCCATTCTCAACCTTTTTTTCTCGCGGTCCTCAAACATATGTTTGTGATTTTAGGTGGGCCGCAAGCGCAACACATTTAAAAAAGAGTAAAAAAAAAAGTAATTAAAATAGTAGATAACTAAAGTAATATAACAAAGCAATATAATATCAGTACTATAGAAAGTTTATAGGGGAAGAAATGTTACCAAAAATTTTTAACACCACTATTTCCAATCAATAAACTTCGTGGTGGATTTCTATTATAAATCAAAATGTTATAGAAATAGGCTGCGAAATTTGTTTTTTTGGAAATAGTAGTGTAAAAGATTTTTGGTGCTTTTTTCCGTGACAAACATGCCACACTAAAAGACAGTATTAGCTATAGAATAAGTATAAAATGTTATAATATAACATTGGAGAATTGCAAATTCTAAATTAAAAAAATCATGAGATTTTCTCTAACAAATCAATCTTTTGTCAATGCAAAAACTTTATTTTCTTTTAATTGTAGAAATATTTAGTGCAAATCTAATTTGGAATAATGTTTAATTACTATTGAAGTTAAAACACTAGCACAAATAGGCTACGTGTAAAAAGAACTTTGAGTAAAAAAAAAACGCATTTAAAATGTTTTAACATAATTTTAAATTAATTATGAATAAGAGTACATATTTTGTCTTCCTATGAAAATATATAAACGACAGTGAAGGTCTTAAATACCTTTTATGCCCATCTCAATTTTTTAAACATGGATTAATGATTATGTGTCTCGGTCCGCACATAAAAGGTCGCCGGGCCACATGCGGCCCGCGGGCCGCAGGTTGAATATGGCTGCTCCAGAGTGCAAGAAATATTATTTTTATCTAAACAATTGAATTCACTTGAAAGAATGATTACATTCACGAGCGAAACAGATAATTATCATCATCAAAGTACTATTTTTATGGAATCAAGTAGAATGAATTATTCGTCCCCCAGTGGAAACACAACAGATAATCAAAGTAGAAAATATACTGCAGCGTGTGAATTATTTGTTGAAAGTAAAAATGAAAAGGAAATTTGTTCTTTTTGTTCTGACACGCATTCTTCAGATAAGTGAGTTTTCGCTCGAAATTTACCTTTTCGTGAACGAATCCATTTGTTAAAAAAGAGGGGTATCTGTTTCCGCTGCTTACGTAGACCTAAGCATATAGCGAAGAATTATTTATCAATTTTGTTATTTTTCGAAGGAGAAGAACGCAGAAATCATGTGCAATAGAGAAATAGACCAAGAAAAGTAAACTCCTAAGGCGGATTTCAATGAAAATACGAAACAGATGTCGACAAATCACAATGTTTTTTCAAACGTTCACTTACAAACTTTGATAGTGGTAGAACATAAAAATAATTAAACTGCATTTATTAGGGTCTTAATCGATTCAGGTTGTCAAAATACTTACGTCTCCAGGTACGCAGCGGACAAAATTAAAGAAAACAAATTTAAGAAAACAAAAACAGTGAAAATTAGATGCGGTCTTTTTGGAGGTGAAGATATTTCAAGCGAACATAATCGTTATTAATTCATTCTAAGCAGCTTAGAGCAGATATTTAATTGTAAAATACAAGCACTAGATCAGGAAAAAATCTTTATACATGGGCATTTATGGAACGATATAAAACTAATAGAAATTTTAAAAAGAAGGTGTATTTTTATCAAACGTTCATAGAAATAATAATCTATGTTTGTACGAGAAAAATGTTGAAGAAATTCATTTATTGATAGGTGCTGATGTAGCATCGAGGTTAGTCACAGATAACATAAGACACTTTTCTAAAGTAGGTTTGGCACCTTTGAAACGAGATTAGGCAAAAAAGGAAAGAAATAAAATTGGTTGAGAAAAATCTTTATTTGTCTTTTCCCTGTCTATGCATATCTCGAACGACAATTTGTTTGATCTAGGATATTTAGATACTTTAGGATTTTCTAATAAAGATATCAAAACTAAAGGTGATTTTGAAGAAAAATCATTGAAGTGTTTTTGAGAAACCATTAAACGCGATGAATCTGGTCGTTACGAAATGTCCTTACCATGGATCGTTGACAATTCGGTTTTAACATCTAACCGTTCTATAACAGAAAGGTATTTTTATAAGACAAAGAATAAATTGATAAAAACCAATAAAGAAAAGAATATGAAGAAATTTTAAATTTTTGGAATGCTACCGTATTATAGAAGAGATGTATTACAAAAATGTGCAAGATGTAAAAGAATACAGACACCTAGAGTGGAAATCGAACCTGGGACCCCATCCGACGAGGGTATTTTAGGTAGTAAGTATCGACCTGGCGAATCCACTTTATCTTTCAGATGATACAAAAGCTTGGATAGACTTGTACACCTGCACTGTCTATCGTGAAATTCGCCTAGAAGTATTTACATCTTTTCTACTGAATGCTTTATACAGTTATTAAGGAGATCCATTGCCAGACGAGGCACATTTTATGTAGTTTATTGAGATAACCGATTGAAAGAACTTCGTCGGCACCAGCACAGCTCTCTCAAGCATAGAATTACCTCACAGTACATGGAAATTTTACATGAAGCGACATACAATTAATTTCAGTTCATTTTTAAAGTATCTATCAGGATGCCCGGCTTGTCCGGCGCAAAAATTCCCTTTCGCGGCAATATCTTACTGCAAAGATGTGTCTCTTTCGCTAGAAAATTTCGTTCTCAAGACCTCTAGTTCACATATATAGAGTGAAGGAATTTTAAGTGTTCTTGATTGAGGCTTGGATTCAAATGCTACTAATTTATAGTGTAATAAACGTCTTTTTATAGTCAGATCACAGCATGCAAGAGAATTATAGCTTCTTGAAAATGTTTTACGTGTGCACATCTGGAAACTTGCTTTCAGTTTTACTTTGAAGGAGGTAATATCAAAACAGTCATTATATACCTCTTATTTTTATCCGTTTAGTACAATTAGTTTGTCATTTAGACAAGATGCAGAGAGATCTCAAACATTGCATCATACATCCTGCAACTATAAAATATTCTTTTTTATTCTGACAATGGCTTCGGTAGAGTAAAAAATATATATATATATAAACATTTCTTTTACTGTTTTTATAGTTTTTATTTTACACCTTTTAGAAACTTAATGAAGTATGTTATTTCTGGGTGTTAAGATTTGTTATATACACCATAACCTAATATAAAAACCACAGTTTCAATTAATTTCTTTCATTACCTAACAAGTAATTTAAAATTTCATTTTTTATGATTCGCTTCTTATTTTTGTACTTTTATAAAAATAAATATAAGAAATCAGTTGAAAATGAAATTCTTAATTACAAAAATATTTAATAGCTTAATAATTAAAATAAATATATAAACTAATACTAATTAGTCATCATGAGCCAAGTATATACGCTATAAGAATTATTTGAAAAAAAAACGAATTTTTGAATTAAAATGAACGGACATCTTTTTAAGGACTCCTTCTGCCTGTAAAAAAATATATTACGAATTTTTTTCTCAGGATGCTTTTCATTTGATTTATTTTCAATACAATTGTAGCATAAAAGAAGAAGCAACTTTTTATAGAGATGTTGTTAATAGAAAGTAACGCTTAGCTAACGAATGCCGATAGACAACTTTTCTTGCCCAAATGTGTTATTTCCAACTTTTCCCTGTATTTTTTTCACATGAAATTTCGTCTTATCTAATCTAGAAATTTCAGCAGTTAAATAGTGAAAAAATGTTTATGAGAAAAATGGGTGTCAAAACAATAATAACTGAAAACAACACATTTGGACACTAAAATTTGGTTGTCGGAATTCTTTAACTAAGGGTTCAAATCTTTTCTAATAGTTTTGCTCGTATTTTTGATGAAAACTGAAATTGTGTCTTTTTAAAACCCAGTAATTAGAAACATCTACATTTTTAATTTCCGAATTTATATAGCGCGTGTTACTCTCAAGTTGCTTAATATTTTGAAATTATATGTAATTCTGTTTATTTGACAATTTAAAAAAAAAAGATTTAGAATAATGGAATCTGTCAACTTCAATGTCGACATCAGTGCAAATTCTTCATTTTATTATAGTTATTTCTCTATATACTAATTTCCATTTTATTTTACCTAAAAACAAAATAATAAAAGTAAATAAAAACAGCTAGAAACAAAAGGTGAAATACAGATTTTTTAGTTAGGCAAACTTACCTGTTAAAAATAACTTCCACACAAAAATAATCTTCGCACGAAAACCCTTTATATGTCGATCTCATTTGATTTATCTTCAGTATTATTGCAGCATAGAATAAGAAATCTTGAAATGATCTTTTTAAGTAGAATTATTCAAAAAGATTAAAAGCTCGTCTTATAATTTTATTCGTATTTCTGCAGAAAAAGGAATGGTGTCTGCTTTCACCTCTGACCTCATAGAAAATATATACTTCAAAAGTATAAATATGCCCAGTTGTTTTATTAATTTACATTAAATAACCATTATATAATGATTAGAATAACTAGACCATTACTGCTACAGCGAAATTGAAATTGGTTGAGATTTAAATCCACTGTTTATTAATTGGCTGAACTCGTTAATAAATAAGGTGCCCCTAAATGCATGCGAATTCATGAAAATGTAATTTATGCTTCTATAACTTGTGCAGCTTAATTTTATCTACTGATAAAACGATGAATTTATTTGGTCCATGTAATCAATTAGTATATATTTGAATGACCTTATTGTAATTTATTTCTGACATGGGAGAAGTCAAAGGGAGATCTTGGCATTGCATTTTAATTATTCATTCGACATATCTTAAATTATAAAAGATGGATATAAAGGAATGCAAGTTAAATATTAAATGAGAAATGTCGTAAAATTTATACTTCGAAAAATTTTAATAAATTATATTGAAAGTATAATTACGTTATGGAGACTTTTAAAATCTAATGTGAAAACGTCAGTTTCAATTATCTAAAAAATATTTTAAAAGTCGATATTTTATAGTAAATGCTTCGTAGTTCTGTACTTGATAAAATTAAACAAAACAGAATTTTCAAAACAGAAAACAAAAAAAAAATTATTTCCTACATTGTTTAAGACCGAAAAGAGACAAATATTAATATATTAGCTGACCCGCCCGGCGTTGCCCGGACCCGTGATACTAAATTTTAAAAAATCAAGTTTTTAATATTTTGTATATTTATAACCCGATTTTGTATGAAATTATATTTTTAAATGAAAAATTCTCGGAACAGTATTGATATTTTTTGATAAAAGCGCTAATTTTCTTGTTTTTTCATGTAGAGTCGTTTCATAGTTTTGAAATAAAGCTTCTATAGTTTTTGGCTTTAAGCGAATTTTGACACAACAAGTCTTTTATCAAATCGGGAGTTTCTGATAAGGGAGACAATATTACTTTACCGTCATGACAATATTTTGTAAACTTCTTGCTGCTGTTTAATTCGCATTTCCAATACAGTGTTTGGCAGAAATTGCACTTTTCACTCAAAGTCCTACAATTATGCTCCGGAACGTTTAAATAAGTAAATTTGGATTTCAGGTGCAAAGCTTTCGTGCATGTGACGGTTATTAAGCCTAATTTGGCGATCGCTTATGCTCGGTGTTTGACGGCGTTCTCGATTCCAATATAATTTGATTTTCCCTTCATAAGTCGGCTTCTTTTTCACTTTCAAGCATTCGCCGAGATCTTTTACGGGCATTTCTAATGATATTTTGAAGTTCCATAATTGCAGTAAAAGAGCGGAACGTAAATAAACTCGATTTACCTCGGCCTAAATCCTGAAAAAGGACTTTTAAACAATAACCAATGAGATGTGTTTCATTCGGGCTGTAGCAATTCCTCGTTAACCAGACTTAAAAAGTCTAATTAAATCTTCTCACTCATTTTTCTTTAATCTACTCACACATGGAGATCTGAAGTGTAAACCTGATATGGGCCTCTAACTTCAGAAAAGGCCGCTTCCAGATGTTCAACATAAAATTTCGTCTGTGCATACCGCCAGTTTACTTCACGATCTCGAGCATCTGTGCTTTCTAATAAACTTAGAAATTATTGCAGTTATAAATTCGTGTCGCTTGCTAAGAAGTGACGTTACAGGAACATTTATGTTCTCATATTTTCTAGCCACTTGAGTTGTCCTTCAGGCACTACAGATTTCAAAGAACTCTTCATCTTTGAGAGACTGAACATATGCGAGCACTTCAAAATCTATCCAACCTATATACCCAACAGGCGGGAGGCCTGAGGAAGTAGTCTGTTTTTGAGTTGCGGCCAAGCAACGAGCTCTTAGACTTCTCTAGTGTGTGAGAAGGTCTATGTACGCGGCCCCGTGCCGGTTAGGCAAGAACCTTGCCAGGTCATTGAAAGGACTTTGATTCCTTGAATGTAAGAGAGTGCCTTGCTCTGGAAAAAACTTCTCCTCTTTAGAGACTGTTTATTTCGGCTCCCAGTGCCGAGTAGTAGTATACGGACATCCGGATGCAAAATCCCAAAATTATAACGTCCACATATGTTTGCTTATGTATTGTGTTGTGTGTACTGTGAAAAAGTGACGTAATTAAATACATGTTTGCTAAAAAACTGTTTGATGATTATTAATTAAGCTACAGATTGGTGTACAGAAGTTGGGATACGATTACGAAAATGATTTGAAGAAAAGTCAGTACACGAATTAAGATAAGAAAGCTTAGTTCTGTTTTGAAGAGTCCAATATTACTCTGGAAGAAGATAAGAAAGAAAACTGAGAACGGCCCTTGTGAGTTTGATAGAAAGTGTCTAGAAAGAAAAAGAATACGAGACGAGACGGTAAGGAAGAAAGAATTTCCGATCTCGGTGTTACGGAAGGAAGAGAGTTTCTGTTTCGGAGGAATTTTGCTAAGAGTCGACTGTCGCTCTGTTGACGGATTGCCTGTGCTGTTGACGGAAGTAGAAGGAAGGTCCCTGAATCTCCCCCCTCCCCCGAGTTGACATCACGACAGCTGGGTTCAAGTTGGTACTTATGAAAAGGAAGGGTTTCTGAAAAAGAAGAAGAAAGAGAGAAAAGTTTTCGTCTTGTGCGTGACCTAGACAGGAACTCTAGTTTCGGAATTGCGGGCTTAGAAAAGAAGGGTTCTCCGTCCCCCCGACCGAATCAGCTGTCTGCGGTGTAGTGGAAAAAAAGAAGAAGAGAAGCGTTGGTTGTTAATAAAAGTAAGAAAAGGAAAAGAAAGAAAACACTGGGTTTTGAATCACTGTTTTGAAAGGCGATTCTCATCAGTATGTGTGTGTTTGTGGGCAGAAATTGCCGAAGAAATTAAAATTCTTGGATTATTCGTGGCCTTATAGATTAGATCTGAAAATGAGTGAGTACAGAATTTTTTTTTATTTTGGAGTTATTGTTATTGTAAGCTAAAATTTTATTATTTTAAAATAATAATATTGAAGTCAGAATTAACGCTAATTTGAATACAATTTCTAAGAGAAGGTTGTATTTTGATAATTGATATATGTATCTGTGTTTTTTTTCCTTTTTCTTTGAATTTTATAGTTAGAGTTAAAGTAAAATATTAAAAGCTAAAATGTCATATTTTGGTAAGGGTAAGAAAATTGCGTCATAAACCTCGCACGTGAGTTAGAGATTCCGTTAGTGGGTAATGAGACATTACTTGAAATTAAAGCGTTAATCACGGCTGACGACAATTACGATGAAGTAGTGGTGAAAGAATTATTCGAGACCATTTTTGCTGAAAAAAAAGAAAAATTAGCATGAAAAATCGAGACAGGAAAATATAGAGCGAGAAGAGAAATTGAGGCAAGAAAGTTTTGAGCGTGAGGAAAAATTGAGACAGGAAAATTTGGAACGGGAAGCAAAAAAATTAGATGTAGAAAAAGAACTAAAACAAAAAGAACTGGAAATAAAACAAAAGGAAATAGAACTAAATCATGAATTAGAAAAGCTAAAAATAGAACAAGGTGTCCCCCCTCAGTCGTCAACAACTAATGAAAATTTTCGCGTAAATGAAATCAGTTTAAAAAAATTAATTCCTGAATTTTCTCCGGAAAAAACGGATATTAGTTTATATCTGGTTATGTTTGAACGTCAGGCAAAACGTATAAAAATAAATAAGGAAAATTGGGTAACGCATTTAATAGGACTATTACCAGTAATATTATAGAATTAATTGCAAGAGAACCTGAACCTCAATGTGAGAATTACGACTATGTAAAAAAATTGTTACTCACAAGATTTAAAATGACGGCAGACACGTTCCGGCAAAAATTCGTTACACACCAGAGAAATGTTGGAGTAAATTGGAAGGATTTTGGGTTTGAATTATGAAACTATTTGTATGAATGGCTTGAATGTCTTGAAGTCAATTCTTTTGAGGATTTGAAAGATTTAATGGTGGCAGACCAAATTAAAAAAAAGGGTTAAACCAGAAATCCGAGAACATTTTATAGATAAATGGTCCCAAATTAAAACAGAGGAAGAATTAGTGAAAATACTGGACGAGTATGAAAGTATGAGGACGACCAGTCCAAAGTCGAGAGATGTTAGGGATAGTAGGGTAGAAAGAACGCGTCAGTTCGGTGCTGAGAAACCGAAAGAATACAAACCGCGGTTCACACCCTCTATTGGTTCTACGGCTGTCCGAGGACAGGTAAACCGGGATAGAGCTTTTGAACGTAGAGTAAATGTAAGGTGCTTTTCGTGTAAGTCTGAAGGTCACGTAAAATCAGCATGTCCAAAATTGCAGAAAAAAAACTTTTCTTTCCGTGAGTAATTTACAAAATGAAACCAATGACTTATTGGAAGCATATTCATTTAAAGGGACAGTGAACGGGCAAGGAATAAAGTTTTTAAGAGATAGTGGGGCTACACTAGATTTACTTGAAAGGAAATTTGTGCATCCACGAGATTTTTGTGGGGAACAGATATGGATTAAGCAACCGCTTAGTCTAGATCTCGTTTGTTTACCGTTAGCTCGCGTAGAAATTTCTGGGCCTTTTGGGACGTTTCAAACTAAGGCTGCGGTATGTGGAAATCATTTAGATCAGAATCGGTATTTATTAGGGAATAAAACCGCTGAAATGATTAAAGAGCGAAACGGATATGAATTTTTTCGGGTCGGGCAGGTAAATGTGGTTCAAACAAGAGCGAAAGCAAAACGATTGCGAGAAGAAGCCGAGATGGCCGAACGGAGAGTTAAAAGCGTAAATTCTTCGGGTGAATTAAACTTAGAAAATAAGGAAGAGGTAGGAATTGATATTTCGACCGAAATTGAGGAGCCGATAGAAATTCCGGCTTTAGAAGAAGAGGCTCCAGAGTTGGATCTCTTAAAAATAGATAAAAACAAATTTCTAAAAAAACAACAGGAATGTGAAGAAATAAAAGAATTGGTTAGACCATTGCAGGAGAAAAAGGAGGAAAAGTTAATTAAAATCTATGCGATTGTCGATGGATTGCTTGTTAGGAATCGTGAGGATCGTTTTGGCAATGTTACTAAATTGTTAGTTATTCCAAAGGTATTACGATCGTTAGTGCAGAAACTGTGTCATGAAGGCACGTCGGCACACATAGGTGCAACAAACTCGAAGGATAAATTAATTCGGTATTTTTACTGGCCGAACTGTTACAAGGACATGGATGAGTTCGTTCTTAGTTGTGACGCATGTCAGAGAGCAGGAAAACCGAACAACAAAAAGAAAGCTCCGCTGAAATTAGTACCAGTTATTCAGGAAATACTTAGTAAAATTAACATTGATGCATGTGGTCCTTTGCCTTTAACAACGAGTGGGAATCGTTATATTCTCACTGCCATTTGTTTATCATCGAAATATCCTGAAGCTTTGCCTTTAGCAGATATTAGTTCAGTTAAAGTGACTGAGGCGCTGCTAGATATATTTAGTCGCATGGGATATCCTCGCGAAATTCAATGTGACCAAGACCGCTCTTTCACTAGCGCTTTAACTACTGAATTCTTAGATAGATTTGGTATTACTGTAAGCCATAGTTCAGTTCACCACCCACAAAGTAATCCGGTAGAACGAATTCATCGCACGTCAAAAAGACTTATGAGAGCGATATGTCTTGAATCAGAAACCGATTGGGATAAACAATTACCCGCAATCTTGTTAGCTTTACGTACGGTAGTGCATGAGAGTACAGGGTATACTCCATCTGAATTAGTTTACGGAAGAAACTTGCGCACGCCAGAAACATTATTGATGGAGAAATGGTTAGACCCTCCACCAGAAGATGATTTAGTAACAGATTACGTATTTAAATTAATTAATCGTCTCAAAAGATGTCGCGAATTAGCTATAACAACCATGGAGGAAATGCAAGTTAAGCGAAAGCATTGGTACGATAAAAATGCGATAAAGCGGGAGTTTAAAGGACACCAGGTGTTGGTTTTAGCGACGGCCAGACCGAACAAATTGTCAGTACAATGGATAGGTCCCGGCACGATTAAAAAGAAAATATCGGAAACTAATTATGTTGTCGAGATTCCTGGAAAAATGGATAGAACTCAAATCTATCACATTAACATTTTAAAACCGTATTTTGCGAGACCTGAACTTGTAAATTTGATACACTGCGAAGATAACGAAAATCTAAAAGACGAACCGGATTTAGAGATTCCGTACTTAGAAAACAATCCTACGATATTTGATTTTCAGGAGGTAGTACGTCAAAGTGAGTTAGAAATGATTTTAGATTTAAAGCAGATTGAACAATTAAGGCACTTGTTAGAGAAATATGCTGGGTGTTTTCCGAATGACCCTGGACTTACCGACCTAATAGAGCACGATATAACGTTAATCGAGGATAAGCCTATTAGATAGAGACCATACCAAACCTCGCAAAGACAAACGGAAATTTTAAAAGAAGAAATCCAAAAGATGTTAAAATTAGGAATTATCGAAGTTGTCGAATCAGACTTTACCTCGCCATTAATTTTGGTGGAAGTTCCAGGAAAGGATCCCCGACCTTGCATCGACTATAGGAGGCTAAACAAAATTATTAGGACCGAATATTTTCCGCTTCCGAATATTGAAGAGCGTGTTGAAAAAGTATCGTCTGCGAAGTACATAACCGTTCTGGATTTGGCTAAAGGATATTGGCAGATACCCTTGAGTCCTAAAGCTCAACGTTATGCCGCGTTTTGTACAACCTTCGGAAATTTCAAAACTTTAAGAATGGCTTTTGAATTAAAAAACGCTCCGTTTTGTTTCAGTAAATTAATGGTAACAGTGTTAAAAGGCATGGAAGAATTTGCAGTCCCTTATTTAGACGACGTTGCAGTATTTTCGGATACTTGGAATTCACATTTGGAACATTTAAGTGCCGTTTTAGAACAAATTGCTAAAGCAAAGTTAACAATAAAACCCTCTAAATGAAAATTCGCACAAGACCACGTTAAATATCTGGGTCACATAGTAGGAAATGGTTCACGAACGCCCGCGCAAGCGAAAGTGGAAAGTGTAAAAAATTTCCCTACCCCAAAAACGAAAACACAAATTCGTGCTTTCCTCGGCTTAGCTGGATATTACGGCAGATATATAAGGAACTTCTCTGTGTTAGCATCTCCCCTTACAGATGCGTTGAAAGGTAAGGTCAGGAAGGGTGAAATTGAGTGGAATGACGAATGTGAAGATGCTTTTAGGGCTTTAAAAGCGAAGTTGACCGACAAACCAGTGTTGTACGCTCCAGATTTCGACCGAGAATTTATCGTTCAGACAGATGCGTCGAATTCAGGCGTGGGAGTAGTGTTGAGTCAAAAGAATGATAAGGGAGAAGAGCATCCGATCTTATATCTAAGTAAAAAGTTTTCCGATGTAGAGAAACGTTATAGTACAACGGAAAGAGAATGTGCTAGCATAATATTTGCAATAAAAAGATTGCACTATTATCTGGATGGTCGATAATTTAAAGTAGTTACTGACCACAATCCTTTATGTTGGTTGCGAACAAATGCGAGTTCCAATCCTAGACTTATGCGTTGGTCGTTAGCTTTACAACCATATGAATTTGAAATAGAGCATAGATCGGGAAAAAACAATAAAAATGCAGATAGTTTGAGTGGAGCTGCATGCTAGACATTAGCTTGTTTAATTGTTCAATTATATATGTGTATTGGATATTTTATTTTATTTTTATTATGTAGCTTTAAGAGGAGTAAAGAATTTTTATAATTGTTATACAGTTATATTGTCTGAATATATAAAGTAAATTAATGCTAGAACTGTATTATATTTTAAACTTTTAATGAAAAAATTTTTTTAGAAGAAATTGAAGCGTTTGAGTGTTTAGAGAAATGTGTTATTTTTAATGAAAGGAATAACAAGGTATACAATTTAACTGTAATAATTATTATGTGTGGTTGTATAACAGAAAAGAATGAGTTGAGAGATATATTCTAGAGAATAATTCTGTGCATAAGAATTGTGTATTGTATTGGATTGTGTATATATATATATTTTTTTGTTGTTTTGTGTGTTATTATATTTATATACACCCTTCTCTTGAGAATTCAAGTGTTCATTATTTTAAAACATTTAATGAAAATTAAGTTAAATTTTTTTAACTAGTACTAAAGGCTGTATTTTGCCTTGTAATACAATAACTCTGGAATATTATGTGAAATTTTTCTAAGGAAAAATTTTTCTGATGAGGGGAGGGATTGTAGCAATTCCTCGTTAACCAGGCTTAATAAGTCTAATTAAATCTTCTCACTCATTTTTCTTTAATCTACTCACACATGGAGATCTGAAGTGTAAACCCGATATGGGCCCCTAACTTCAGAAAAGGCCGCTTCCAGATGTTCAACATAAAATTTCGTCTGTGCATACCGCCAGTTTACTTCACGATCTCGAGCATCTGTGCTTTCTAATAAACTTAGAAATTATTGCAGTTATAAATTCGTGTCGCTTGCTAAGAAGTGACGTTACAGGAACATTTATGTTCTCATATTTTCTAGCCACTTGAGTTGTCCTTCAGGCACTACAGATATCAAAGAACTCTTCATCTTTGAGAGACTGAACATATGCGAGCACTTCAAAATCTATCCAACCTATATACCCAACAGGCGGGAGGCCTGAGGAAGTAGTCTGTTTTTGAGTTGCGGCCAAGCAACGAGCTCTTAGACTTCTCTAGTGTGTGAGAAGGTCTATGTAGGCGGCCCCGTGCCGGTTAGGCAAGAACCTTGCCAGGTCATTCAAAGGACTTTGATTCCTTGAATGTAAGAGAGCGCCTTGGTCTGGAAAAAACTTTTCCTCTTTAGAGACTGTTTATTTCGGCTCCCAGTGCCGAGTAGTAGTATACGGACATCCGGATACAAAATCCCAAAATTATAACGTCCACATATGTTTGCTTATGTATTGTGTTGTGTGTACTGTGAAAAAGTGACGTAATTAAATACATGTTTGCTAAAAAACTGTTTGATGATTATTAATTACGCTACAGGGCGTTGCCATTAAACAATTAACAAATAATCGTGATTTCTGTTCCACGTACGATAGCGTAATATATATATATATATACATATATATATATTGTTCAATTTGTTGTTCGACATTTAATCTTAAATTTTTGGTAAAAATATAATTAAACCTATTGAACTTTAAATAACAAAAATAAGTCAAACGATATGTTATTTAAACCACCTGAAAAACTAAGATTTCGTACAAATGAAATCGAAAAAAAAATCTCAGATTTTTAAAAAAAACTTTGTATTTTGCATGTACTTTGTCATTTTGTATTACCCATTATAAACATAATAGAAACTGTGCAATACAAATATTTGCAGCTTGTTAAGCTTAGAAATGAAAAAAAACTAAGATTTTTTTTTTTGAACGAAATCTAAGTTTTTAGAATGGTTTAAATATCATATTATTTGAATTGAATTTTTAATTTTTAAAGTTCAATTGGTTTAACCATATTTGCTACCAAAAGTTTAACATTAAATGTAGAACCAACTGGATGAAATACCCGTTCGTTCTCGATCATAAGTAATGTAGGAAATATATATTTTTTAATTTGTTCTGCAAATTATGTTTTTGCTTAATTGTATTTTATTAATTTTTAAAGTTCAATTGGTTTAATCACATTTGCTACCAAAAATGTAACATTAAATGTAGAGCCATCTGAATGAAATACTTGTTCCTTCTCGATCATAAGTAATGTAGGAAACATACATTTTTTAATTTGTTCTGAAAATTATGTTTTTGTTCAATATTTCATGGTTTCCAATAACTACTGCATTCAGACGAATTCATTTCAATTGCAACAGAAGGTACCGTCAAAGGGTTGTATTTATGTGGTAGCACATTACAATTTATCATGTAAATTTACCAATGATTAACCCAAAATATTTCACCAGTGCAGGATTGCTGTAGTTTGGACACAAATTTCCAATCTAAGCATAGAAAATAAATAATAAAAACATACAAAATCATATTTATTTAAATTTAGTTACTTTATTTCCGACCATGGGGCACTATGAAAGCAAAAGTAAATGCTGTTGAAACTTTACTGCTTATTTTTAACATTAGTATATTTGTCATAATGTAAAACATAAAAATAATCACTTTTCTTAAATTTGATTATCATATTTTCTTCTCCCAGGGGGCGCTAAAATGCAAGATAAGTTTTAAAAAAGAGTCTGTATTGACTATTTTTAACTTGGGGGATGATTCCCATTTTAGAAAATGTAAACAAAATCCATTTTGAAGATTTAGTTAAGCAGTTTTACAGCATGAGCCCTACCAACGTAAAACAGAATTTTATCAAACATAAATTTGACCATGGCAAAATCTTATTCTAAAAATTTGTAAAAAAAGCCCTATAAAAATCGTTTTTTTTTTAAATATTATTATTGACTCTATTTCCCGCCAGAGTCCGTTATAAACACAAAAGAAAAATGCGTTGAAGCTATGCAACTTATTTCTAACTTCAGTGTAGTTGTCATACAGAGAAACACAACAAAATCGATTTTTCTTAAATTTGGTTATCCTATTTTCTCCCAGGGGGCGCTACAAACGGAAAGAAAATTGTGTTGAATCATTACTATCTATTTTTATCTTGAGTATGGCCGTAGTCATACACTGAAATATAAAAACACTTTTAAATTTGGTTAATATATTTGTCGCTAAGGGCGTTATTGGCGTTGAAGGAAGTTGAGTTTAAATTATCCTATCTAATTTTAACTTCAAGTATGGTTGCCAGAGAAACTTAAAAAAAAATATATTTTTTTAATTTTAGTTATGCAGTTTCCCACCAGGGACGCTACCAACGTACCTAAAATCTATCATATAATTTTTTTTATCAAAACATAAAACTGGCGCGGCAGAAGTTTATTATGAAGATTTATTTTTAAAAAAAACATAAAAATTAAATTTAGCTAAATCTGTTTACCCAATTTCCGGACAGGGGGCTGGTTTGGAGTATATTTCTCATATGAGAAAGCATAAAAAAACATTTTGAAGTTTTAGATATGCAATTTCTCACCTGTGTAAAAAACGCTTTCATAAAAATATTTTATGAAAACATAAATTTCACCGTGGCAAAAGCTTGTTCAGAAAATTTATTTTAAAAACAAAAAAATCAATTTTATTTAATTTTAGTCACCATATTTCTCGCCAGTGGGTGCTATAAATTCAAAAGCAAATTGTGTCGAATCTATGCCACCAATTTATAACTTCGTATAGCTATTATTATACAGTGAAACAGAAAAAAAAAATCAATTTTACTTAAATTTCGTTATTCTATTTCTTCCCAGGGACGCTATAAACGCAAAAATAAATTGTGTTGAATCAGTACTGCCTATTTTTATCTTGAGTAGGTCCTCATACAGTGAAACATAAAAAAAAAACACTTTTATTGATTTGGTTAATATACTTCTCGTTAGTGGTCGTATCATGCGAAAAAAGAGAGTTCAGTTTAAATGACTCTATATAATTTGAACTTGGAATATAGTTGATACATGACAGAACATAAAAATAAAAATTTATTTTAAATCGTTCGTTATGCAATTTCCTGCTTTGAAAATTTTTGTGGCATCCGGGACAAATCGGTGAGAAAAAGCTTAGAAATAACTGGATTTACAGGTGTTACTGTGTTAAAATAACATGGAAAAGTCATAACGGAAATAAATAAGCTATGACGCTCATACTGGAGATAAATAAGCAATGGCGCTCACATACTGGAGATAAATAAGCAATGGTGCTCACATACTGCAGATAAATAAGCAATGGCAATATCGCGCCATGCTTAAATGTAGAAGAAAAAAATTAAAATTAAATTCTCAATAAAAAAAAATTGTAAACTTGTAAATATAAATATACGTTATAAGATATATTTATTTCAACAGACTACATATACTATAAAAACAATTAAAAAATAAAGTACAGATTTTCAAGTTAAAATAAAATAAAAATCAAGTTGTTAAAAACCTCACTCTATCGTAAAAAGTTTTTTCTTCTTATTTTTTACGATGATTTATCTTTATCTTTATTGTAGTATAATAGAATAAGAGTTTTGAAATGTTCTTTTAATTGTGCTTTGTTAAAAGAAATAATAATTAAAAAAATGTTACAGTTTTGTTCGTATGTCTGCCGGAAACATAAAATGTGTTTTCTTGAAACCTTGCAATAACAAACGTTTTCATCTGTGATTTCACAGATTACACAGCACGCGTTACTGCTAAATCTTTCTAAATTATTTATCATTATGTCTTTATCACAATTATCGAAAAGAAATTTAGATGAATGATATCAGATTAATGGAATTTTAACATTAAACAAAATTCATAATAATTTTTAATAACTAGCAGATCATTTCGGCGTTGCCCGGGCAGACTGTCATTGAGAAATATAACAGTGGAGTGGACATCACATAAAAAAAAGAGTGAATAATATTTATTTATACTAAAAACTTGTAAAAAATAAAATTAAATAAGAGCTAAAATTTAAAAAGTATAACAGTTACGTTTAAAAAATGAAACAGTCAGGGAAAATTATTACACTTACTTTTCCTTTTTTACTAAAAATCCCTTTTTAAAAATGGTTGCTTTGTTTACATTTTAAATTTTATATTGCTAATTGTATTTTTTAAATTTAATTGTTAATGTTGACAAATTATAATTACAATTTGAAATCGTTGTTTGTTTCGATTTTATTCCTGTAGATGGCAGCACCTAACCAATGAGATGCGTTTCATCCGGGTGTTGCCATTAAACAATTAACAAATAATCGCGATTTCTGTACGTACGATAGCATAATATATATAGAGATTTTAATCCTTAATAACTTTTAGCAATTTTAATTCTTAATAATTTTTAATAATTTTAATTTTTAACAATTTTAATTTTTAATGATTTTATTTCTCTATATTTCTCTATATTTTAATTACTTTTTTATTTAAGTTTTATGTTGCATTGAATGTTTTTACAAAGAACTAACTGAACATACGAAAGTTTTTAACTGACCAACAAAGGAAATTTTACAATTTTTTTTTTTTTTTTTATGTCCACGGTACGGAAGCCTCAGGGTGCGAGTCTTAATAGCACTTGTCCTGTATATTTAATATGGCAATACCTATTTTACGATGAAAGCAAAAGTTATCTATTTGGTCTAATTTCCCTCTAATTTGGTTTTGTAAAATTCGACTAAAACTACAAGATTTGAATGTATTATATGGCATACATTTTAAGTTTGTTATAGAGTTGTTATCAGCATTCATTTGTTGTCGATATGCAATTCTCTTCTTTTCATATATATGTCAAGATCTACGCGTGTGTAAAGATTCGTTAAAAAGGGAGAAATTTAATAATTTTCTTTGATTCGTCAATCTGGACTCAGTCCTCTAAAAATTTCTTTACTATCATGTGATTCGTTCTATACTGGGAAGGTTATATTTTTCATAACATAATTTTTTAAAATATAATATAAAACCACTATAAGGTTCTTTTCAGAGCCATTTTTTCTACGTAATATTTCTTGATAATATTCTATCAACATTAGCACACACACACACACAAAAAAAGAAACATTTTATAAAACAACAAATAAAAAGCATTACCTTTAGGTGACTTCATGTGATTAAAGTTTGTCATATAGAACAGTTATAAAGTAGCTCAGAAGAGGCAAGAGTGAAATGGAAAGAGGAGCATGAGAAAACTAATTTTGGTACTTCTCCATTATCCTGTCGTTCACTTTTCATAACAAAAAAACGATCGCCTAACTATAGGATTTAACGCCAAAAATGCATGATCGGTGTGTCAAATTCATTTGACGTCAAAATCGTAAACACATGTTTGATATGTAATTAAGTGGCTTGTAATTCGATATTTACCTGTATTTTTCATTGTTTTAATTATTAGTTATTTCGTTAAAATATCTATTGCGTCCTTAAACGGATGTGCTCTGATATTAAAAGAAAATGAGCTTTGAAAAACTGTTGCGACGACTATTTACGTACGAATAGTTTCAACTGACGTCACAAACATTTATTCACCAGCCGAGAGGGATAGTTAAGAACAATAATGTAAATAAATAAATATCCAAGATTATATTTTTTCTGTTTTCATTAATATATTGTAAATTGTATTGTTTAAACTTGCTGATAGTTGATACTTTGGTGAGCGGGGCTTTTCCGAATTGATTGTTTTATTTATTTATTTATTTATTTATTATTATATGAGATTTCAATGGCAACAGTCTTCCAAAAGTATTTGGCGTTACAGTTTGGCAATAGTTTTTTTTTTAATGAAAAGTTGCGACGGGATAATGGAGAAGTACCCTAATTTTTAACCCTTTCCAACATATTTGAAAAGTGTTTGTGAATATATTCTATGCCTGTATGCCCACCTGTGCGTCTGTCCGTTCACTAACTTTTGTAAATATACTCGGATTGTTTTGCCATTTTTATTGAGAATGTTCCGTATTGAAAATAAGATGCTTTATGTGGACAAATCGTTTACATTTATATTATATACTAAATTTTATTCATGTTGCAATATTTCTAAACATAATGCAATTGATATGCATCACCGAAATGGACTACAACATACTCTCTCAGGAGCGAATAAGTAACATTTATATTTCGTTTACAGGTATGAAGAAAATAATTGCAATATATTAATATCTATTGGAAAAAATCAGTTGCAGTGTCTTTTTAATAATATTATGATACTACAAACTTAATTCAATTAAAAAAGATCATCAGTTGAGATAACATTATGTTTTCTATAGAATTTGGAGTGCGTAGCATTTATCGTGCATTTACACAGAGATACAAAAGAATTCGGTTACAGGACTGATTACATGATCGATAATTGCTTGAGGTGCATTTTCCGCTGTGATATGCATTTTAAATAAGTTTTTTAATGTATTACATGGTGTGTATAAATTTTATAGATCATATACAAGATTGCACAACAGAATTCTCATACAATACCGCATATGGACAGAATTGCTGAAAATGGATTTTTACTAAGGCATTTGTTTTTTTAAATTGCTTTTGTAGCAATGTCATTTCATTATACAAAAATTTTAAATTTCCTTATAATATTCCGTTACTAAGTGTTTAATAATATAGCCTTGATGCATGATTTTTCTTCCTCGTTATTAAACTAAACACCATTATTTATTTTCATATCTACGCACAATGTAAAACCTGTAAACCCAGTTCATGTATGCCAACATTTTTAAGGTTACAAGGATGTTAAGGTTACAAACATTTGTAGTAGAAAATTCTTTTTTTCAGATCATATTGATGTCTATTTTTAAAATGATTTATGCACTTATTAAATTTGTAAAGCAAATGGAACGAAATGTTACCATAACTACATGCATCTCGTGTTTCTAAGTCACTCATTAATTTAAGTCTAAAAAGCAATGTGGTTAACGTGATAAGCCATATAGTAAATATAATAGTAGGAGGGAGGTATTAGACACTGAGAGAGAGGAATGTATGTTAATTTTCTATTCCTTTCTCCTATGTTTAAAAATAACTACAAATATGGATTTTCATAATTTTAAATATTTTTTGTAATTTTGAAAACTGTTTGTAATATTTGCATAAGAAATGTCAAAATCAATTTTAAAGTAGAATTCACTACTTACTTTTGATCTATAACAAATAGATTTTCCAATTTAAAATGTGTTTAATTTTTCAGCTGAAAATTTTATAGAACACATAGTAACAATTAAAGCCAAATCATACTTTCCCTTAGTTTAGAACTGTAAAAGTATAATTCTCGTTAAAATATAAATTTCCCATATGTGTCCTCTACTTTAGATATATGTCTCACTCCAGCATATATGTTCAACTATTTCCCGCACTTGAGGGAGAACTTTAATATTTTTCTTACTGATAAATAATAAGAAATGTCTAGATATTTTCAAATTATGAACATTTTGTCCCACTTCTTCGTCAAGTGCATAAGAACAAAATTTTCATAATTTTTAAATATTTTAACATATCTTACATTGTTTAAGTTTCAGATAGCACTAAACATTATTATAGCAAAATAGAGAGAGAAGAATACACTGAGAAGAATATAACTGAGAAGAATACACTGAGTAAGAACTTTTATTTTTTAACTGTCCCATTCCTGTCTCCTATCTTTGCATTCTATCCTTATGCCAGCAAAGCTTTTCGTTATATATTGTGCTCAAATTTATATTTCCCATCTTTCTACTACAAAGCTTTGGTTTAACATAAATAATATTTTTTGAATGTGAGATGAAATGTAGACGGCAGGGGATTAATTATTGCTAAATAAAGGAATAAAATATTAAATTATCTACTTGAGAGTATAAAAGAACTTTAGAATATGCTCTGATGTATATGTAAATAAAATAAACGACTTAGAATGATTAAAACATTAACAAGCTTTGCAATAACACGATATTTATTTTAAATAATACAATTTCATGTTAACTGAAATGAAAAATAAACAGTGATAAGAATAAGAATTAAAATTAAATTATACAGTTAAATAATATAAAAGTTAAAGGATAAGTAGAAAATAGTACATAATTATTTAATTTTGCGTCGTATACACTGCAAACAAAAAAAAATGTTAATTTTACAGTATAATATTGGCATCCCAGCTGCCAGTATTATATCGTAAAATTAACAGTAAAATAAGCAGTAATACGCTACCGCGCATGCGCGGCAGCGTCAAACTTCTTGTTTTACCGTTTATTACTGTTAATTTCATGGTATAATACTGGCAGCTGGGATGCTAGTATTATACTGTAAAATCAACATTTTTTTATTCTTTTTTTTTTGCAGATGTGAGAAAAAACTTCACATATGTAAGAGAAATTTTAGATTATTTCTCATATGGTGTTGTTGGGTTTTAAGAAAATAGGTGTATGACCGAAAAATTCTTATAAGCGTGACATGCATGTGTCAGAAAGTTACTAAAATGTGTTTACATTTATCAGAGTTCATACAGAAGTGCGAAGAAAGAATCCAAGTCTAGAAAAATTCTAAGGAGTACAAGAATTTTAAAGAACTTAACTAGTTTTTCATGTATGCCATGCCCACATCCACCCTGAATTTTAATAACTCATTTAGAGAGAAAGCAGATTTAATTCTATTAAAATCTATGAAAATTGAACAGTATTCGCAATATATTGCTTACTGATTTCATAAATTTGAATACAAAATTGCTAGCGAACTATTTTATGCAATGACCAATAGTCATATATACAGAGGCCAGTTAAATTCTAAATACTCATCGTGTATCCTATGCACCTAGATTTTAAAAGTAAATTGTGAAAGTAAAAAACTACGCAACATATACGAAAGAATGCGATAACATTGCACATTATCATTATTATTATTATTTTGAAAAGCAGTAATCGCCTGAACACATTTGTAAACATAAGAAGATTTTTATTTTACTTCCTTTAAAGGGAAATGTTATTCATGCCATACGATATTAAGAAAGTACATTATACAATCAGTTTTATTCATTGTGAAAGGTATAAGTTTCCATTTTCTACTATTATATACATCAATTAAACCATAGTTCAAGGTTTTGCTTTGCGATAATTTAAAGAGTTTTTAAGGAGTATTTTGTTTATTTAAGGATCTCTAAATACCCCTTGGAAACTTTTCATTACTAAGGGGTTTTTAAGTAGTCTAAGGAGTCTGTATGCACTCTTATTTATGTTGAGTATGTAATTTTTTGTTACTCGTGTTTGCTTACATATTATTGATTGTTTCTATATCCAGTATGTCAAAAGAAATCCGAACTATGTCTACAATTTTTGTTCTAACTAATTCAAGAATAAAAGTCCTTCCGGCCTATACTGGGAGGAAAAGATAGCTTTCATATTACATGTTTTTTTTTTTTTTAATTCAGCTCATATAACTCAAACACCCGAAGCTAAAATTCTGGGAACCTGATTATAGACGAGTCAAAAATTTCAGCATGAGAGTTACAGCATAACAAAAATCAGATTGTTTCAAAATGTCAGCCACCCTAGAATTTCGAATTGCCATATATAGCCATTTTTTAAGATAAAGGCAAAACAAAAATTGTTTCATCTAACACTTAACGGAAACAACATTTTCAATTTATAATTTTTCATACATATTTTTAAAGTTTTTTTAAAAATTAAAAAACTTTAACATGCCGCCATTTTGAAACAAGATGGCGCATGAAACTGGCTAACGAACTCGGTCGAGTCCTTTGTATGTTCTGTACACATGGTCAGTAACGTTCATGTAGGTTCATAAATACCAGAGTTAACAACTATCAGATTGTTTCAAAATCTCAGTTACCCTAGAATTTCGAATTGCCATATATCAGCCATTTTTTAAGATAAAGGCAAAACAAAAAATGTTTCGGAATCCTTGTATCACGATCTAACACTTAACGGAAGCAACATTTTCAATTTATAATTTTTCATACATATTTTTAAAGTTTTTTTTAAAAATTAAAAAACTTTAACATGCCGCCATTTTGAAACAAGATGGCGGATAAAGCTGACCAACGAACTCGGTCGAGATCTTTGTATGTCCTATTCACATACTCAGTCACATCCAATTCGGTTCATAAATACGAGAGTTACAGCATGGCATATGTCACACACACACACACACACACGCATATATATATATATATATATATATATATATATATATATATATATCAACTTTTGAAAGGAGAGTGTTTTGGGGGTCTGGGGGTCATGATCGGTGAAAATATACCAAAATTTAGCTTTTTTGTAATGAAATCTACCTAAAAGAGAAGTACCGTTTAAATTCGCATTAAGTTGTAGTTTTTACGCTGTAGTTTAAACGGTAGTACCCTCTTTTGACATATTAATCGAATTCCTTGTATCAATGCTATCCAAAAAAGTATATAGTTTATAATTATTTTTAATAGAGATTTTTATAAAGGAAAATGTGTGTTGAAGTTTATCTGTAAATTAAAAAAAATAAAATCTGTAAATTAAAAAATAAAAAAATCCTTCCGGCCTGTACCGGGAGGAAAAGGTAGCTTTCCTATATCTTCGTTTTAGAATTTTAGCTAATGTTACGCGAAACAGCAAGTTAAAATGAAAAGAAAACGTTTACACAAGATTCGTTAATACTGCATTTGAATAAGAAATTCGCCAAATTATTGAGCAATAGCCAAATTGGCTTCATTTATGAAGACTTATTTTGGTCGCCAAATTTGGCGATATGTCGCCAAATGTCGCTACGTTTGGCGAGAATTTGGCGCTAACGGATATGAATATATAGTTTTATGCGTATGATTGGGAAAATGATTACAACAATGAAAATTTTTGTAATGTGCTGTCTTGTTACAAAATGTCAGCCCCCCTAGAATTTCAAACTGCTCTATCTCAGCCAATTTTTAAGATAGAGGTAAACCAAAAAATGCTCTGGAATCCTCGTATCAAGGCCTAACACTTAATTAAAAAATAAATTCGAATTTTTTACTTTTTTGTATATTTATTTTAGTTTTAAATTTTTAAGTGGCCGCCATCTTGAAACAAAATGGCGGACCAAGCGGGTCAACGAACTCGGTCGAGACATTGGTGAGCTTAATACACACAATTAGTTTCATCAAAATTGATTTATATATACGAGCGTTATCGTATGACATAGGTCAGATATATATATATATATATATATATATATATATAATAAAATACTTATGCTCAGATATAAATAAAAACAAAAATATTAGATATATTCGAGATCAAGCAAAAATATATGGATATCCAATTTTTATGATAAATTCAATCATCAACTCTTTTAAATAACATTTATTATATAATTTAAATATAAACATGGTATGTAATAAATTATTGTTTTAGTGTGCGATAACATATAACAAAAGATATAGAAAATAATAATTATAACATACATTATTACAATTATAACATATTAGGAAATTTAATATTTAATATTTGTTTGAACATTATATACACTTTATATAGAAAATTACAAATATAACATACATAATTACAATTATAACATATTAGGAAATTTAATATTTGATTGAACATTATTTATACTTTGTATAGTTGTGATTGTGCGTTGCCGATCACCTCTGTTTAGGGTATTATTGATGTGCAGTTTTCATACATTTATAAATTAACTTATACAATAACAAATTAAATTATACAATGATAACATAGTGATTATAACTCATATACATATCTATTTGCAATATATATAAATATAAATATATATAGTTTTTATCTTTGTCTATGAATAATTAAAATTAACAAGTATTTTAATTACTGCATTGCATTAATTTGATTGAAAAACAGTAGTAATACTATTAATTATCAATATTATAAATTTTGAGATATTTTGAATTGTTTATGAATTATTTAATTAGATATTTAAATTAATCTATAAATATAAAATATATTTACAATGTAGTATAAATTAAACATTAATTATTTAATAACAAGTCTAATATATATTTAAGTAGTAGTAAAAATAAAACATTAATTATTTAATAAATGTCTATAATATCAGTGGATTAACACAGCTGGCAGCAAAAACAATTTGAATTAAAATAATATCTCTTTTACATAATATATTCTTGTTAAGAATATCTGAAATGCTGTGCAAGTTGAATTAATTCTGTGTAGATTTATTCATATAGTAGTAATATATTTTATTTGAATTTAAAGTAAAACTACAAGTTAGTATTGTTTTTTAAAGTTTATTTATATAAATAAATCTAATGAAGTGAGTATGTAACTAATAAAGTGGATATTTAACTAAATATTAATTATGAATTATTATAATACCAATAGATGGCGACACTTTACCTTTCAGGTAGTTGTAGATAATATTGTTAATATTATATTTAATTTAACTATAGAGGGAGCTATTGATTGTATATTAATTTTACTTTCAGGAATTAAAATTGGATGGAGTAATATATATTCACGGATATAAATTTGTTATAAGTGTATTAAAACCAGAATTATTTTGAGTGTTTTTGAATCATTTTGTGATTGGGTGTCATCGATGGGGTTGAGTTTTAAAAAAAGTGTGCTCTCAACTTGTCTTACAAATCATTTCTATCAACTCGACTTAGTAAACATGTATGATGCATTGCCATGTGGATGTGAATATTATGCAGAAGTTGTGACATTTTAAGGATTCTGTATAATTATTGTGAGTAAATATTTAATCTACACTTTACGCGTTCATATTTCCAATTTTATTATTTCAAAACTGTTATCTCGTGGTAATTTAGTGAGGTGTTAATTACAGTTTTTTGGATAATCGATGTGAGTGAAATATATTGTATTTTCTTAATGATTTTTTATTTCCTATTTAAATATTTCCAAATTTTAATATTTCCAATTGTTGTCTGGTAATAATTCAGTGTACCTGGATGATTCTACTGATCTTAGCATTATGCCAGTAGAATTATGAAACACTGAATTATTATTTAAAACACATGTGGGTGCATCCAGGCTGATGAGTACATGTGCATGTGTTTTTCCATACAATTCATATTTAATTCTCATGTGGTCCAATTTTCCATTGTATATGGTTCATATTTAATTTATTAATCCATTTGTATTTACTTAATTGCAACTCCAATTTATATATTTTTTTTTCCCTTTCTCTATATTTCTTTTTTCAATATTCTTTTGGTATGAGTAAAATTTGGCCAATTACCATTGAAGCATCAGCTATGGTAATATTATGTTTGCACATGTTAATTATTAGCTATGTGGTATTCTGTATACACAATATCATTAATTATCTCTTTGGAGATTTAAGTAGATTAGAACTTGATATGTTTTTTGAAATTCATAGATATTATAATTATATATATATATATATATATATATATGGATATATCTATATATATAAATCAACATTTGAACGGAGGGTGGTTTTGGGGTCTGGGGCTCATGATCGGTGAAAATATACCGAAATTTTCCAGAACTGCTTTCCTCCGAACGGCTGCAATAGGTAGCTTTATACTTTTTTGTATTGAAAGCTACGTAAAAGTTTTTGCAGAGTTTTGCGTACTGGGAACATTCACTTAAGAACGAGAACAATTGTAACATAAAAAATAATAATTTAATTAAAAAAATCCTATACACTTATTTTTTTACTTTTGAAGATTTTTTTTCTATGGAAGCGAACAATATTGGGAGACGGTCACCTTACATCATGGGAAACTAAAATTTCTCTATATTTCGAAAAGCAATGATAGGAATGACCTGTAAAGTCACATAGTCATGGTTTCACGATGCTGATTCTTTTTATCTAATAATAATATAGGTCATAATTCATATATTTTTAACTATGCATTTATTAATAGTTTTCGTAATTGAATATATGCTTTTGAATAAAAAGAAAGCCTTAGATTACTTTTGGAACTCTCAAAGTATGTCACTATAAAAGATACATTTCAATCCGATGATTTTTGGGAAGATACAAATTAAGTTTTGCCGTGTGGACTTAACATTAGCCTGCTCAAATGTGACCCCTTCTAATTTTATACAGATTTAAGAAAAAGTGTCTAAATTCTATACGTTTCCGGGCGTACTGCTTTGATCCGAGGAACTCAAATAAAGTGTCAAAAGAGGATGTTACCATTTGAGAAATGAAACACTTTTTAATATGATGACGACCTCTTTATGACAAAATAAACTACATACAGTCATAAAGATCTTTATACAAATTAAAACATCATTTTGCAATATGTAGACTCTCCAATTACGACAAATGAAACTACATACAATTATAAATATCTTTATACAAATTAAAATATCATTTTTTTTTAATGCTTGTATTAATTAGAGCTGAAGTTATAGCCAGATTTTTTTTTCGTGTACATCATGTATGTTGCGTATAAATATGCGCCTGGATTTATTGGTTGTATTTTTATCTTTGTATTTGCCTTTATAATAAATCACATCAACAGATGCTGTACACAGATACCGGTCAAATTTACAATTAAATGTTTCTTATACTTTAAATATTGAACTTTTTTTTTTTTTTTTTTTTTTTTTTTTTTTTTTTTTTTTTTAAGCTTAGATTAATATTTGTAAAAACAACTTATTTTTAACTTTTTTTATCCATCCTTAAATATAAATGTACTTATTAAAGGAATAATTAAAATAAAGAAAGTAAGATTTCATTAATTTTTGTCGAATCACTTTACATAATATTGTTAAAAATTTTGAAGTATAATAAAAAGAATAATATAGAGTTTTACAAAATAATCAAGTAAAAAGAAGAAAAATAATTGCACGATTTAACACCTGAGGTAATTCTTTAGTAATATGGAATGAGATTAAATGATGTTTCTATAGTCAGAAAAAAAATACTTGCACATAGTTTGCCTTTTATAAAATTGCTTTCAAGTGCTTTTGGATAATTGACTTTTTAAAAATTTTGATAAATTATACACACAAATTAAACTCTGAGGAATTAGATGATTTATTACGAGAGAGTTTCATTAGATGGATGGGAGGTATTGAAAGACCAAAATAAGAAAGATGTTTGTTTAATTGCATAATTTTGTACTTTCTTTTGTTTCTGGATATTGTTTTCATGAAGTGCTTAAAGTGATAAAATACCCTTAGCAAAATCAATAGTAGAATTTTAGAAACTCAAAGTATTTATATTCTACATTTGTATGCTTTATTTTAGAAAAACAGATGATTTTTTATTCTCTTTCATAAAATTATAATAACAAGATAGAATCTAATAGTTAAATAAAAATCAATTTTTTTCTTTATTAACTTGAATAATAATAATTTTAAAAAAGTAATCGCTTATCTACAAGACTTTATTGCGTTTCTACAATTTTCAAGTACAAAGTAAGCAGAATGTAAACTGATTCCTGATTTTTTTTCAAGTAAAACAGAAGTTTAACTTGAAAGAGTTTGTTTAATGGATAGTACTTAGAGCTATTTTAAAATTAACGATTTACTACTCAATGATGTCGAGATAATTTAAGATTGGGGAAATTTGAGATAATTGAATTTCTATTAATGATGCATCATCATTATTATTATTATATAATTCATTATTAATGAAATAGTAAAAAGTTTAAATCTGTATTATATAAAGTTCTTACTTAAATTTTAAAAGATTCATCTCAGGTAAATTATTTAAATAATCTAAAATTTTGAATTTAAGTATTTGAAAATCAATACTTCCTTAGATTTAACTATATAAATATACCATTACGATAATGCTCTCAATCTCTAATTTCATTAGAACTTTAAAGAAATCTATTATACCGTTTAAATGAACTAAGATTCACGTATAATTAAATTTGCATTTTCCTATTTCATTTATATAAAACTTAAATGAAATGAATCGGATTTAAGGGCACGATAAAGAACGCTTTCTTGTTATCTTTAAAGAAAAGTTAATTATTCATTAAGTTTAGTGATTTGGACATAAATCTCTTTTTTTAAAGAAAAAAAAGAATCAAGATTTGATTAAATTTAAAAAAGTTTTACAATTTAAAATGAAACGTTGTACATTCATTGCCGAAATGCCAGTTGGGGCTTACTGTGGACGCCCGAAAAGCTTTTGATTTCTGTTTGACTGTTTGTTAGTCTGTCTGTCTGTTCCGTGATAACTGCCAAAAAAAGCATCGATTAACTTGTAATTCAGTAGGTATTTTGGTGATGTACCCGGAATTAGGTATATAGTTTTTGAATTCATTCGAAAAATATTGACCATTTCTTTTCATGTCATAAAGCTTTTCAATGGGAATTCCGACGATTTTAAAACTTTATTATTCCCTGAAAAAAAATGGCACATTTTAATAACCGATTTAAACGTTAAATTATGAAAGCTAAATTTTTGATATGGAGATCTTAAATTAATCTGATCTCCTTGAAAGTTTGCCAATACGTTTATCAGAAATTCGAAATTAATTGTATATAACTTTATAGAAAATGCAGCAGTTTGAAAAATATGACATTTTTCTCATTTTTTACAAATTTTAAAATGTATTTCTTTTTATTTTCTTCTTTCATTTAATCGTTGCCTAGTAACTGTATTCCAAAGCGTATATAAAAAAACAAAATTCAATTAAATCTTACTATTTTAACGCAATATTTTATTAGAAAAATAGCTTATTTTCGGATAAGTTTAGTATGCTTTTTCTATTGAAATATATAAGGATTTATTTGGATAAAAGCTTACTTTTAACTACTATAGAATTATCACCAAAAAGGTTTTTCCAAACGAAAATTATATAAACGTTGGATCTGTAAATCGGATGTAAGTCTTGTAAGAGAAGTTTATATTTCTATGCTTGTTACACGATGATTTGTAACAGATGTTGATGTTTTGTGGTTGAAAAATAAATATTATTTTAAAAAAGGCTGAAATGGTTAATGAAATAAAATTACAGTACAAAACGCATTCACATGTGTACTCGAATCCTGAAAATAAGACAATTACTGGAAATTGAGAACAATTAGACAACAACGGCGAGTTCAGGGGACGGAGTCCAATACAGAAATTTACTTTACATTCTGAAAAAAAAAATTACAAAAATAAACAGTTCATCAAGATATGCTTAACACTGGATTTAATGTGAAAAATTTCCAAAAGATTCGAGATCTTATATACTTAAAAATATATTTAGAACTTCAAAAAATTAAATTGCGGATTCTAGGCTATTAAATATTATGAAAAGGAAGGTTGATGAACAATGACTTCTAGAGCTGATGTCGAGGCCCCTGATCTGCAGATTTAATATTTTTAACGTTTTCTAAAGAAATTGAAAAATATATATTTCTCATTTGTCAATTTATTCGTAGATTTCTGTTAATTTGAAGTAACTTACAGCTTCTTTGTGTTTTAAAGTTTGGTTTAAAAATTTAGATGAAAACAGAGTTTTGATACTGATATATTTTTTAAACGATTTTTCATTCCTCATTACGAAATTCAAAATCGTCATTAGAATGCATTATGGGAGGAAAGAATAGATACTATGATTTTAAATGATGCAATTTTTTAACAATGTCTCTTTGTGTGTTAAATTAAATAATATCAGGTATTATATTTCTTGTCTTGACTGGTTCAACTAATTTAAAACCAGATAAGAGATTGCCAGCTAAATTTATTCAATTATTAAACATGTGCGGAATGCAGTTACATAAATTGTCCAGTAATCATCCAGAATTAATGAATTTACTTTATAAACCTGAGAACTACATTTTTGAGAAAATGAACGAATTCAACGCTATATGACTTTGCTGGAATGCACATGACGATACATTTACATTTAGTGTGTCGTTAAAGGGAGCAAACCAAAGTAATTAAGAGAAGCGTGCTATCAAATATTGTTCACATATTTAATTCCTTGGAATTATTAGGTCCAATCGTGGCAAAAGCAAAGATTTTCTTACAAAGACTGTGGCGGTTAGAAATTGATTGGAATAAGATACTGCCTAAAGCTGAACATGTCTGTAATATCATGACAGCCGAATGACGCACAAATTCTTCTTTTTAAATTTTAAATACACAGTTTATTGAAAATGAGAGCTGGTATTTACAATATTATTTACATTATGTACACTTTCACTAATATTCATAAAAATTCACCAAACCACATCACTTCTTAAAACAACCAAAATATACTCGGATGCTTTTCCGCATCCTACTTACTCCGAACAAAAAACCATTTCTTCTCCCTTCTCTTCACTTCCGTTTACTTTAAAAACAAAAAAAAAAGGTTGGAAGGATGTTGGTTGCATGACAATGTCGATTGGCCACAATTTCGAGAGTCCAGTAAGGACCATCAACAACATAAGTGTCATGAGATATATTTTGACACACAATCAAGTGCAAATTAAAATTTGTGCATTTTTATATACTTTTGAGAAAGCCTACGGTGTAGCGTTGTATGTTGTTTCGTCAAATTCTTCAGGTGAACAAACTTCTCAGTTGCTCTGCAGTAAAAATCAAGTTTCACCGTTAAAAACAGTTTTATTAGCCAGATTGATGAAAAAGGTTGTCAAAATCTTTAAAAGTTCCTAAAGAAGTTATCTACTAGTATTCGGACAATACTATTGTGTTGTTCTGGATTCGCAAATATCCATGTGATTTAAAATCTTCTGTGGCATCGCGAGTATCTACAATTCAGGTTCTCTCCGACATCAATCATTGGTGTCATTTGGCATCTGTTGACAATCCTGCAGATATTGTGTCACGAGGTGTGTATCCTGACGTGCTTCTTCAGGAGAGGTTGTGGTGAAAGGGACCTCCAATTCATAGCACAGCAAACCGATCATCCTTTCAGAGTTTTTGAACTTGAGCGAAATGATAAGAACCTCTATTTATGTGACTTTAAATATACTGTTTCAAAGACTATTTATGAGACTGCATTATTGATTTCTGAATGTCCATCTTTTATTGGCGAGTCTTTGCAATTAAGTAATAATTATGGGAAATTAATAGAAATCCTTAGGTATGTTTTCAGGTTTATCCAGAATCTCAAGGAGCCAAAAGCAAAGAATTCAGGCAAATTGGCTCCAGGCGAGCTCAAGAGATCCGAACAATATCTGATAAGAACTGTGAGGCAGAAGGAATTCAGTTCTGATTTCGCATTATTATCTCAGGGTAAGGAGGTAAAGCTTAAAAGTTGATAGTTTTCACTAAATCCTTTCTTGGATAAGAATAACTTAATCAGAATAGGTGACCGTCTCCAAAATAGCATTTTTATTGATGTTCAAAAACATCCTTTTTTACTGCCTTCTAAACACAAACTTACATGAATTAATTTTTTATAAAAAAATTCAGTTTTATCACAAAAGAGAATTTTGGCTTCTTAACGGCAGAGCTATTTGTAGGAAAATTGTACATAAGTGTGTGATATGTTTCACATCAAAACCTAAACTAACAGAACAAATTATGGGCGAACTTCCCAAGGAAAGAATAAATATAGATTTTACTTTTAATTGTAAAGGCGCTGTTTTCTGCGGCCCATTTTTGATTAGATATAAGGGTCAGCGGAAAAGTATCTATCATAAGATCAATGTTTGCTTTTTTATTTGTATGATAACCAAAGCGGTACATCTGGAGATAGATAGTGATATAACATCTCGGGCATTTATTGTCACGTTAAAGAGCTTTTTTGCCAGCCGAGGTAAACCCAAAAAATATTCGGTGGTAACGCTACAAATTTTGTAAAAACCAATTTAAAGCTTAAAAAGTTGCATTCTTTGATAAACAAACTATACAACAATCTCGCTATTTTCTTATCATCTGAATACATTCAATGGAAATTTATTCCCCTAGAGCTTCTAATTTTGTAGGTTTATGGGAGACGAGAGTCAAATGCTTCAAGTATCACCGAAAACGTGTTGTGGGCAATTCTAAATTAACCGATGAAGAATTGTTAACTATAAATATCCAAATTGGAAAAATCTTGAATTCGCACCAACTTACACGTTTGAATTCAGGCATTGATGACTTGGAGGTCTCAACCCCTGGTCATTTTCTTATTGATCACCGACTTAATGCCGTTTCTGAATTTAACTTAAGGGACATTGATGGTAATAGTTCAAATCTGTCGCAAAAAACTAAAATCTTTTCGATTATCTGGAAACGGTAGAAGAATACATTACAACAAAGAAATAAGTGGGTAATAGCAAACAATAACCTTAAAGTTGGAGGTGGGGTTTTCAATAAAGGAAGATGATCTTCTAGCTTATAAATGGTTATTAGGAAGAGTGGTAGATGTATTGTTTGATAATGAAAGTAAGGTGAGAGTAGTAAATCTTAAAACACACAATGGAATTTTTAAAAGCGCGGTTTAAAAAATTGCCGTATTACCTCTTGAAAATTGATTTTTTGTAACTGAAAAAATATGTATTATTGTATGGTTGTCTTATTAATTGTATTAGATATTTATATAAATTTAAATTAATTGTTGCTCATCTATGTTATATTGTGTTCATTATTTTAAAAGTTAATGATTCAAATTTTGTTATTCTATGTTTCTAAAAACGCCCATCCAATGTTTCAAGAGGGGAGGTATGCTCGATAAAATATGTGCTTTAATTTCCTATTATAATAACAGATGTCGTCGCTTGCAGGCGTAGCTAGATGTAAAAAATTGCGTGATTCCAGAGTAGAGTACTTTTTAGAAGTTATAGATTCTCTTTAGAATTGTTCGGTAGAGATGTTTTGTATTTAATAAGTTTTTTATAATGCGAATTTTTGTGCTCTGCAGTCCGAAATAAGAAGGGATGCGAAATTTCCGATTTGAATAACTGCGTTAATTTCTAAGTGTATAGTTTTCGAACAGATGTATAAAATTCCATCAAAAGGTATACACCTAATTTAAAAAATCTGACAAATACATTAGCAAAATTTCAAATCAATCGTAATACTCGAAAACCCGCGTTCGGATATTTTAGCGTCCATAATTTAACATTTAAATCAATTATTCAAATGCGCCATTTTCTTTTGAATGAATGGTAAAATTTGAAAATCTTCTGAATTCGCATGGAAAAGTATTATGACATAAAAATATATTCTACATTTTCCGAGCGAATCTTACAAATTTCAGTAAGAACTAAACAGCTAAATACGCGCACCTTCCGAACATACTTACCAAATATGAAGCTAATCGGATGCTTTTTGCGGCAGTTATCGCGGAACAGACAGACTAACAGACGGAAACCAAAAACATTTCCTATCACCACTGTAAGCCTCACTGTCCTTTCCATAATTAATGTATGGATTTCAGGTTTTGTCAATACATATGTCAGACATTCTAATTTATATACTATATATATACAGTAAAATCTCGTTACAACGAATCTCTGGAGACCACTGATTAAATTCGCTATAATGAAATATTCGTTAAAGTGAAAATATTTTTATACTGAAATAGAAAAATATGACTTTTTTACGGTCAAAATTATATTCGTTAAATTGAAAAATTCGTTAAAACGAGGTTCGTTGTAACGAGATTCTACTGTATTTAATTATTGAATTCTGTACCTCTGTTCTTAAAATATAAAATAATTTACCTTTTTCTGTTTATATTTTTACCATTATAGGTAATTATTATTTTTCTTTTACTCTAACATTTACCTAGCAACTCTATTTCATAGTATACTAGAAAAATATAATTTATTTAAATAATTCATTCATTGTGACTTTTCAAATTACGAAATATTAGGAAAAAACATGTTTGTATAAAAATAATCCGTAATCGAATACATGGTCAAGATAAGCGACAAACATGAACGATGCTGCAAACAATATAATGCAAAGTTAATGTATACAGTAAATTCTGTCTAAGGCGGACTTTGTGTAAGTCGGAATTTTGTCTAAGGCAGAAAATTTTTCAAGTCCCGGCAAACACATAGGAAATAACATTAATTCAAGCTCCATAAGCCGGAATTTGCCTAACGCGGAAACGGAAAGTTTTTTAAAGTCCCATCGAAATCAAAATTTTGCATAAGACGGAAAAAAAGTTAAAAAATGAAAGGCATTTGATTTATGAAACTTAAAAACTGATATACATACATCAAATGCTCAACATTTTAATTAAATTTCGTAATATATTATTAAAGCTGATTCATCAGAACAGAAAATGTTTAAATATTTAAGGAATAATTTTATATTCCATTATTTCTCATATATAAGCAAAATGTTTTTCCTCTTAAAAAAAGGAAGGAAAAACATCATACCAAGTACATTTTTACATTTATCTCAATTAATTATTCAAAAAAAGAAATTGATAAAAAATCCCTATACATTACCATTTCTCTCTTTTTCATTGTATTAGCGTAAGAATATCACTTTTTTTGCTTGCTCCGGATTTTGAGTTCTGATCATTGTTTATGGCAATCAGTCATTTGGTCACCATGACTTTTTGTCTAATGTGAGAGGGAGAGGGGGGGAGCTACAATAATTTACATTCTGTATGAGGCGCTGGTTGTGGTTTCAGAGGGGGAAGGGGATGGAAGATGAATTTGAAGTGACGGTGACGTATGTTTTATTTCAATAAATCACATGGTCAGAAAACGAGGTCGTTTCACGTGTTATTAATTCTTCCTCATTTTATATTGTCTACTGATATTAGTAAGTGATAGTAAAAAATGGCTTCAAAATCTAAACTCTGCGGGATAAAATAGAACTTATTAAATTAAAAGAAAAAAATTATTCTGTAAAAGATCTTTGTATTAAATTTAAATGCGGTAAAACACAAATTTATGATGCTATAAAAAGAAGAACAGAGTTGGAAAAGGAATTTGAAAGCAAATCATCCAACAGAAAGCGGAAAGGTGCAGTGAAAAATGAAGAAATTGATGCATTAACACTTGAATGATTTTCTAACGCTAGAGCTAAAAATTTGCCCATACCTGGAACACTGTTGCGTGAAAAGGCGAAAGAGATAGCCGAAAAATTAGGTAAAACGGATTTCAGGGCTTCTACTGGATGGTTAATGAGTTTCCTTAATCGACACAATATTGCCATGTAGCAATAAGTTTGCGGAGAGTCGGAAGACAAATAAATTTTGCTCTACTGATTGAAGGATATCAAGCTAAAGACATATACAATTGCGACGAAACGGGACTATTTTATCGTGCGTTGCCCACTAAGTCCCTTGCAAAACGAGGAAGTGAATACCACGGTGGTAAAAATTTCATAGAGCGTGTCACTGTTTTGCTTTGCGCGAATATGCAGGGCAGTTTAGAAAAGCCCTTAGTGATAGGAAAATCGTAAAAGCCGCGATGTTTTAAGAATGTGAACATTGATAAACTGTCTGTGATTTGGAGATCTAAAAAAAATCTTGGATGTTGATTGCCATAATGGAGAGATGGCTGATTGAATTCAATAACCGTATGATCAAAGGAAATAAAAAAAATTTGTTATTTCTCGACAATGCACCTTGTCATGCCAATTTCGAGCTATCGAATATAAAATTACAATTTCTTCCCGTAAATACTACTGCAGTAACACAACCTATGGATCAAGGAGTTATAAAAATGATGAAAACCCATTACAAAAAATATCTCTTGCGGTCCATTATTGCGTCTTTAGATAATTGCTCTTCTGCCACCGAAATGGCAAAAAATCCTGCCCAGAAATGTCGCCTGAAAAAACTGTTCATTATTTTAGAAAAGCTGGTTTTGTTTCAGAAAATGGCCATGAATCAGTTGACCAGTTGGAGGAAAATGAGTTACAAAATCTAATAGATGACTTAAAATGTGTTCACAGCAATGACAAAAATAATGAAGAAGAATACGTATCAACTGACAATATTGTGCGTACTACTGAAGCTAACACTTCTGTTGACATTTTGATTCAGCGATATCAATATTTGGAAAGTGCTAGTGAAAATGAAGATGAGCACGATTATGAAAACCATGAAGACAATGGAGGAATTCAAACGTATCAAGACGCCTTGAGAAGCATTAGGTATCTCGAAATGTTTTTTCTTGCTCAAAAAAAAGATTACGAACGTTTAAATATGACTTTCGCATATGCATTTTATTTATTTATTTTGGCTGTTTTGCATAAGGCGGAATATTGTCTATGGCGGAAAATTTTCTTGGTCCCGATTGATTCCGCCGTAGACAGAGTTTACTGTATATCATTAAAGAAATGTGGCAAAAACCACTCTACTGTGCAAAATCACATTTGCTAAAATATGCCATTTCGCAGTGCACCTGATTACGTTATAGGTTTAAATGTTTACACACAAGTGATTCTGCTTGCGTCTCCGTTTCCGGCCAAGATGGAATGGCGACGAGTGTTTAAAAATAACAGCGGAGTCATGGGATTGCAGGAAGTTAGATTATGTGTAAAATATGTTTAAAAAACAATGACTTGCAGAGCTGATGTTGAGGCCCCTGATCTACAGAATTACTAGTTAGTGAGACTTTGTTTTCTCATTAATAAATCTGAGAAAAAATAAAACAAAAACTACTAATAATTATTTAATTTCTCAGACAAAATATGTAGATAATAATAGTTTTATTTATTTTAAATATTTGTGTTTACGGAACAATATAAATATTATTTAGAAATTATTTTATTCGAGATAATTCCGTTAATACAGTTTTAAATCATACAGAAACTTACCAATAATTAAACAGGCCTTTGACAAATTGAATCCAAATTTCAAGAATGAAGGTTTAGAGGCATTTTAAATTGTTAAACTTTCAATTTAAATGCAAATATAAGCAGCAAATGACATTTCTCTATAGTTCTAAATTAGTTGATTTTCTAAACTATATAAAGTTACACATTTATTAAAAGAATCTAAGAGTTAAATTCAATTTCGTTTATTATTTTATTTTTAAAACACATGTTTGGATAATTAGGGAGACGTTATTTTTTTTTTTTTGTTATTAAATCAAAGTTTTAAAAAAATGTAACTTCAAACAGAATTTTTACACATTTTAAAGATTTGTGTTTACGGAATTCTGGAAAAGTTATTTAGAAATAATTTCATTCAAAATAATTTTCGTCACGGAAGTTTTAAAAGTTTTCAATGCTTAAGAATAATTACGACAGATCTCGATAAATTAAATTTGTGAGAAATTTAAACATGTTTCATACAGAGTCTTAGAGGCATTTTAAATTGTCAACTTTTCAATTAAAATATTGTATTAAAGTGCGAATGACTTTTCGATATATTTCTAGAATAAATTAATTTTAATTGATTTTCCGAATTACATAAATTTAACACGTTTGTTGTCAGAATCTCACACTAAAATGCACCACCAGAGCACAAGTATTTTATTTTGCCATCAGGACAACATCTCTTATATTATATCTTATGGTTGGAGTATCATAGTTGAGATATTTTTCCAACAGAGCGAAAATATGCCGGACCAGGACTCGAACCTGGGTACTTTGGTTTGCCGTATACCAACGCTCTCCTGATGATGTCCTAGCAGGCATATTTCGCTCTTTTCTGTTGGTTGGTTGGTTGATTTTATGACGGCTGATTATCAACACACGGGATATAAGCCCTGGGGGGAGTGCCCTCCGTGGGGGTCTTTCTAAGGGATCCTAACCCGTATTTACAGCAAGGTTCGAAGAAAACCAAGGTAAAACTTCGAACGGTTAGATCGACGAGTGTGAGAAGGTTTGAACCAAGCACCTCCCGTCTACCAGCTTTGAGAGCAGAACCTCTCATCCACTGGTGGGGCCCTTATTTGTTGGACAGGCCGCAACCAAACCAAAGTACCCAGGTTCGATTCCTGGTCCCGGCATATTTTCGCTCTGTTGGAAAAAATCTCAACTATGATACTCCAACCATTAGATATAATTTACCTAGTTGAATATACATTCCTCTGTTCATTATCTCTTATATTTTTAACACTTTTCAACTATGTTGGAATGTCTTTATGAATTCAGTTTGTCTGGCCGTCTCTCTGTCGGTCTGTCCGTGCTGTAACTCGCGTAAATAAACTCTTATTGCCATTCAACTGATATATGTTAGTGAAGTTTGCAATGACATGTTCGGTATTGAAAATGAAATATGTAGAGCTTATTACTTTCTTCTATCTTTACAAGAAGAAAGTATTGGATTCATGAAAATGTTCGACTTCCGGTTTTCGACGGATTTACACGTTTTAGAAGGTCCTGAATACGATTTGACTGTTTTTAGAAAATGTCTATCTGTGAGTCTGTCTGTCTGTCTGTCTGTCTGTCTGCCTGTCTGTCTGTATGTATGTGACACAAATTTTGTGGGCGCTCTATCTCAAGAACTAATGCTCGGAATTTAATAAAACTTTAGATTCAGTTAGTCCCTGATATAAATTGGTGCTACTTAGTTTTTGGTAAAAATCACCCGGCAGGTGGCGCTGCTATGCAGCATTTTTAGCGATTTCCGCAATAGCTCTATCTCAAGATTTAATGCTCGGAATTTAATAAAACTTTATATTCAGTTAGTCTCTGATATAAATTAGAGCTGATTAGTTTTTGGTAAAAATCGCCCGGTAGGTGGCGCTGCTATGCAGCATTTTTCGCGATTTCCACAATAGCTCTATCTCAAGAACTAATGCTCGGAATTTAATAAAACTTTATATTCAGTTAGTCTCTGATATAAATTGGAGCTGATTAGTTTTTGGTAAAAATCGCCTAGCAGGTTCCGCTGCTATGCAGCATTTTGCAGGATTTACCCGATTTTAGCGATAGTCATATCTCAAGAAATAATGCACGGAATTTAATAAAACTTGAGTTTCAGTTAGACCTTGCTATAAATTGGTGCTAATTATTTTTAGTGTATGCGAAACCTGTGCGAGATAGAAGAAAGTTTTGGGATTGACACATCCGATTAGTTCTTTGTTGTCAGGGACACAAAAAAAATGCCATTACGTTATGGTCTATGGGGGAAAATCCTTTTCAGCGTATTTTAACGAAATTACACTACTTCAAATATACTGAAATTGCGTGTTCTACAAGATACTTACTATCGAATATGGTATGTGTAGCACTTATAGCTAGCATACAGGGGTATTCAAAAGTATTCCGTTTTATTATGAACTATGGGGGGGGGGGAATTGTTTGCGGTGCATGTTAAACATGTAACACTATTACAAGCATAATGAAATTTATATGAATTTCTGAGGTGCAATAAAACATGCTTTCTGTAGAATGTGGGGTGTAAAGCATTTATCATTCATTTAACAGAGGCACACAAAAGTATTCGGTTACAGATTTGTCTACGGGGAAAGACTTCATGGAGCGTATTTTAATTATGTTACACAATTTCAAATATAAAGGAATTCATTTACATTACTGAGGTTCACTACAAAATAATTGTTGTACAATGATGTGAATAGCATTTATCGTTCATATACAGGGGCGCACAAAAGATTTTGAATATAGTACTGTATCCGAAGTACTGTCTATAAGCGATATATGCTGGAAATGCGTTTTTAGTTAAATATGCGTTTTTAAATATAACTACATTTCTGCATACCTTGTGGTGTGTATAAATGCTATAGATCATCTACAGGGAAGCACAAAAGTATTCGTAAGCATTACTAAGTACGGGCGTAAATTGCTTAAAGTGTTTTTTTTTTAAGTTGAGCTATGCATTTTGAAGGTAAAGTAAATTTAATAAATTAAGAGATATTTGTAGAATATAAACAAAAGCAGATACAGAACAACGAAATGAAGTGGATGCATGGCGGATATGGATGATAATTTCTAGAAGTGGGATTTCAGTAGCTTTAAGCATGTTTTTGTCTGTAGCTTAATATGTGGCGTGTATAAAAATGTTAAGGTAATATACAGGCCTGTACAAAAAAATTGAAATATGATTCGGTCTATTGGTTGAAATTGCTGAAGGTGAATTTTCAACTGTGTTGTGCGTTTTCTTATTAAACTAAATTGTAAAATACTATATATAGTTTATACAAATTTGTAGATTATATACAGAGCTACACAAAATAATTTGGGTACTTTTCTGGCTATGGACGGCAATCGCTGCAATCTGGTTTTTGAAAGTTTTATGCGTTTTCTAACATGTATACTTAAGTATCTCATTTACCTTATAAAACAAAGAAGGTTTGTAGTACATGACCGTGCGAAGAGAAAACTGCCCCCGGGGCAAAGTTTCAATTTGGCGCCCCCCCTCCTCCCCTTCTTTTTGTGACAGGTAACATAAAATTGATAAAGTACAGAAACATAAATAAATTCTATTGAATAAACATTTCGCGTTTATGTTGGAACTTTAAATGGTTTAATTTCAATTCAGAAATTGCAAACAACTAAATAGCGTAATAGAAAATTGCACTTATTTGTTGGAGCGATCATGATATTTTGAGACAGAAAAAAAAGAATGATGAAAAGAGAAAAAGAAATTCCCCAGAAAATGATCGATGACCAAAAAATGAATAAATAAATAAATTAAACCGTGTTTGATAGTATAAATTTGACGCCCCCTCAATTTCCGCGCCCGGGGCGAAGCCCCTCCCCTCGCCCTCCTATTCGCACGGCCCTGTTAAAGTATTCTGGAAGTGTTTCATAATCTCTGCTTGATGCAATTTTTTTTTCTGGTAAAATGTATTTTTTGTTTTCTCGTTGAATTAAACAAATCTAAAAACTGTCTCACGTGTGTGATGTATTTAATGTGATACAAGGATGGTGCTCTGTGGAAATTTATGTGCAGATTATATCTGTATTAACATACATCTAGCTACTTGTTTAATGATAAAGCATTTCATTTACCATATGACCTCGTCATAATTTATGCTTCCGTGTTTTTTTTTAATTCCTTAATTTTGAAAGAAAACTAATATATATATATATATATTGCATGAAAAGTATGGGATATTTTGAATTAACGAACTGCAATTTTATACAAATATAAAAGTATATGATCTGGAGATTTTTATTATTCAACCTGCACTGAAGACTCAGTATGTTTCTGTGACACAAAAGGTATCCATTTTCTAATTTTCTCTTTTTTTCCAGTTATTTGCTGCAAAAACAATTTCAAGTAGGAAGTAAATTATAAAATTATTTACATTTCTACTAATTATAATTCTATATTATATGGGAGCCAGCAGGGGATACAAGGAAGGCATGCTCCCTGGGTTTCGATGCTTTCGTAATATTTAATATATACATTAATGCACCATCGATACAATATTTCGCACAAAATAATTAACGTTTGTTTACTATGGGGTATTGCATAACATTTGGCAGATTTTCGTTTTTTTTTTTTTTTTTCCTAGAAAATAACTTTTCAGTATTTTTCGTATTATTGTTTTATGCTCTTCAGCCGTGATATAAACTTACGATATGTAATCTTGTCTTTCACTAACATTTGTTTGCTAAGGGATATTGTTTACACATTTGTCAGATTTTCGCTTTTTTAAATTTTTTACAGAAAATAACTATATAAAGTTACATTACTTTTCGTATTACTGTTTTATGCTCTTTAAACGTGATATAAATTTACATATTTTTAGAAAACAATTATTGGAAGCTGTCCATAGATATTTATATACAATTAAGACACGTAAAAATTCATAATAAAAAGATACTCTTTATAAAATCTATTCTTCCATTTACTTAAAAATAAATGTATCTCTTTTTGCAAATACTTGAGACATACGAAATTCCGAGAAAATTCAAGAAAAAAGTATATGTACATAATCCAATTTCGAAATCTAAGGAGAAAATTGAAAAAACGGTTTTATTCTTTTAAGATTTTTGGTTTCTTTCTTCGCCTTATGTTTCGGAAGATACCCGGAACAAAATATATTCAAAAGACTCACTTAAGCAGAAAATAAACCATCGTTCAAAAAGTATTTTTAACGCTACTGTTTCCAAAGTGAAACTCAAATTGTTTTGTTGGTGTTGTTTTGAGAATATGTTTTTTACTTATTCAAAGTCGATTTTTTAAAAGCGCAATAATAATTTTGCTGAAAGGCTAAAAATTTAAAATGTGTTTTATACGTAAACAAATTAATTTTCGGATATTGCTTTTAATTATAATACAATACTTACATGCAAGGTTGGGGAATTAAATCATTCTACACGCCACTGGCGAATGGATTTATTGACAAGTCGAGTGAATTTTTAGTCTGTTTTTTAAACACTGTATGCTAAAGGGAATATACACCGAAAGATAGATATAAAGAATAGATAGTAGATGTAGATATAAAAAATGTATTAAAATGTTACTACCAAAGTGCATTGTAGTAATGAATCAGTACAAAAACCCTTAAAGGGTTAAAGTTTGTGACGCAGCACTTCACCTTTTGTCTGTAAGAATTTCAAATACGGGTCTTAAAATTAATGATATCAAATTTTGAGTGACGGTATGCTATAAATTAAAAAACTTATCTTTTTTTTTCCCCTACTGCTATATTGATATTCAGTGGTGCAAATATTATTTTTTACATGAAAAAAAAATATATAAGTTTTTTGCTCATGCTTTTTCATTCACATCTCTGATAAATTCAAAATACGAATTTTAAAAGAAACGATATCAAAATTCAAGTGACGCCTTCATGTGACTTTAATGGGTTTGTTTTAAAATCCAATTTAATTTATTTTTGGTTTGTCTCCTAATGTATATTTACACATGCTAACAATACTTTTAATTTTCTAATACATCATTAAATATATCACTTGCAATGAGCCTGTATTATGCATTGAAATGTAATTATTTCAATAAATTGATTTATCTTTTGTGCCATGCTGTCGAAAATTGAAAGAAAAATTTATGTAAATGTTTTTTTTTTTGCATCATACTATCCATTTGCATACATTTCACTTAGTTTGGATACTATGACGCAAAATAAACCTTTACATAAATTTTTCTTTCAATTTTCGACAGCATAGCACAAAAGATAAATCAATTTATTGAAATAAATACATTTCAATGCATAATACAGGCTCATTGCAAGTGATATATTTAATGATGTATTAGAAAATTAAAAGTATTGTTAGCATGTGTAAATATACATTAGGAGACAAACCAAAAATAAATTAAATTGGATTTTAAAACAAACCCATTAAAGTCACATGAAGGCGTCACTTGAATTTTGATATCATTTCTTTTAAAATTCGTATTTTGAATTTATCAGAGATGTGAATGAAAAAGCATGAGAAAAAACTTATATATATTTTTTCATGTAAAAAATAATATTTGCACGACTGAATATCAATATAGCAGTAGGGGGAAAAAAAGATAAGTTTTTTAATTTATAGCATACCGTCACTCAAAATTTGATATCATTAATTTTAAGACCCATATTTGAAATTCTTACAGACAAAAGGTGAAGTGCTGCGTCAAAAACTTTAACCCGTTAAGGGTTTTTGTACTGATATCATTACTTTTTTTAGGTTAAGGATCAAAAGATGAAGAAATTAAAATATAAAGACTAGCGTAATGAGTTTATAGTCATAATTTTCACTCACCTTCAATCCCCCCCCCCCCCCAAAAAAAAGAAAAATAATAATAATAAAAATAAAATAAAATAGAATTTAAAAAAATATATACCTCAATTTTGATGTAACTTCATTATTTAAAATTGTTTTGAAAAATAAACTCTTATTTTATTTTTTTACAGTTGTAAAAATCAGTGCTAAATTTTACTGTAAATACAAGTTTACGAAGAAATATAGAAAGAAATATTACTAAGAACAAATTTATAAAGTTAAATGAAATATCAAACAATTCATTAAAAGTTAAAATAAAACTTGACACATGTTAAACATTATTTTAAAAAAGGTGCTATATATGAAAACTAGCAGAATTTAAAAATTTCAATTACAGAAAAAGCTACAAATGTTACTATTAAAAGAAGTGTATACTTTCATATGTCACGTTGTCCACTTGCATATATTTTCCTTTGTTTGGATACTATGACGCAAAATAATCATTTACATAAATTTTACTTATGATTTTGGATAGCGTGGCACAAAACATAAATCAGTTTATTGAAATAAATACATTTGAATACATAATATAGGCTCAGTGAAAGTAATATATTTAACAGTGTATTGAAAAATTAAAAGTATTGTTTGTATGTGTAAATATACTTTAGAAGACAAACGAAAAATAATTTAAATGGAATTTTAAAACAATCCTATTAAATTCACGTCAAGGTGCACTCAAATTTTGATATCATTTCTTTTAAAACCCATATTTTGAATTCCTGAGAGATGTGAATGAAAAAGCATCAGCGAATAAATTTTATATATGTTTTCATGTTAAGATAATAATTGCACCTGTGAATATAAATAAAACTAAAAAGAAAATGATGATTTAAAAAAAAATATATTAACATAGCGTCACTCAAATTTTATATCATTACTTTTAAGACCCATATTTAAAATTCTTAGAGCCAAAAGAAAGTGCTGCGTCACAACTTTTAACCCGTTAAGGGTTTTTCTACTGATATCATTACTTTTGTGCGGTTATTGATAAAAATTTCATTCAGTCGAAATTAAGCATAGGGTATAAATTTATAAGAATAAAACGTAGTGGTTTCGACCGCCAGCGGGCCTTCAATTTATCTTTTCACCAATTCAAAAAATGAATCCACCCTTTCCGCAAAAAAAAAAAAGGGGGGGGGGTGTTCATCAGATAAATTTAACTGAATAAAATGGATAGCCTTTGTGCGTCTTTTTGGAATTATATATATATACATATAGGGTTTTTTTTTTAAATCTAAGATGAATGTTGTGATTTGTAAATGTTTATATCCGAGTAATTCTTGAAATTATATTTTTAGCTCACAGGCTATCAAAGCCTGAGAGTTAATGTGCGCCGGTTCTGTATGTATGTAAGTATGTACGTAATGCGATAAATCTTGATAGAAATATCCGTTTTGCTTCACATTTTGGTTATATGTTTATAGTGAAATTACTTCCCTGATTAGTTTTGGGGGTTCATTGGTTAATTATAAAGGGGGGAGCGGGGTACTAACCCCCCTTTAATTTATATAAATGGGTTTTTCATGCAGAATTACCCAATTTGCTTCAAATTTTTTGCTTCAAATCTTGTATATAGATTCATTGTGGTAAGACGCTTCCCTGATTAGTTTTGGGGGTTCATTGGTTAAGTATAAAGGGGGGGAAACGGCGGGCCAATCCCCCCTCTTGATTTATTGTCGATCTCTTTATTTTTCGAGGGGTATTATTCTTTGAAATAAGAGTATAACATACAATTAGTGTGAATAGCCTGTGAGCTCAATGCCATCAGTTTAACTGGGCACTTTTCTTTCTTTTTTTTTTTTTTTTTTTTTTTTGTATTTGTCTTTGTTAAATAAATGTTTGTTTCTTAAATAAAGATATATAATTTTTCTTGTGTAATCTTTATTTAAATATACACACATAGGCACAAAAGTTTTTTAATTTATCAAAATATCTTGTATGCAATAAATACATAGACAATCAAGCTATGTTTTGATTAAAAAAAAAAAAAAAAAAAACTATATTTCAAATAGGAAGTTATTGACAACAAGTTTTAAATGTAGAAAATGATTCATATTATACATGTGTATTAATTTACAGAAAAAACTTGTTGTATTTGTATTTATATTACATTTAATATAAGAATAAAATTACAATAATCCAGCAATATGTGAAACCCTATTTCTCTTTTCCAGGGTCCCCTTTCCTTTATTGTCACAAAAATTTGAGCATATCCAATGTCTCAAAGTATAGATGGGAGTATGTAAAAAAAAATTTTAGATAAATATATTTATTATTAACCTACTCTATTAGTATAAAATATCAGCTCTAACTGAAAATTACATGCTAAATTTGGGGACCGAAGGCCCAATTAGCGTGCAATCACACAATTGCTACAAGTTTCAAATTTATTTTACATTTGCAGTAGGCATATATATTTTTTAAATCTAGCTACTGTCTTACGCTCTTTAAACAGTTTGAGTACAATAAAATTAATGCTAATAAAAATTTACCTTATTCCAATTACTTGCTTTGAATAGAAATTGATATTTTTGGCTCATTTTAAATAATACAGCTGGGAAACAGAATGTATGTATATAATAATAATAATTTTTAGTTATTTACAGTTTGTAAAATTTATTATGAATATTTAACGAATTCTTAAACTGAAAGTCCTGGTTTTCATATTTTATTTATTTATAAAAATAAATAAAAGCATATAAAATCATTGCATCATTTGTTTTAATTAGAAAAAAAAAAGTTATTCTATAAAATATTTACGAGAATTCCGTGATAAATCCCGGATATCAAAGTACAATAAAATTTAAAAGAAAAAAAGATATATCTGAGTTCCAGGCTTGTTTTGAATAAGAATGAATATTTTTTGTTTCTTTTTAATAATACAGTGGGAAAAAATATATACATATTATTTACAATTTGTAAAATTTAACATAAATATTTTACAAACTCTTAAAATAGTTCATTTTCTGTTCTGTTAAGTAAAAAACTCGTAAAAAACATAACAAAATTTCTTTTTAAATACAGCTCAAGAAAAAAAAAGTTTTCGATTTGCTGAACTTCAATTACTGACAGTAGATGGCGCTCCGGCCAAACACGGCGTTCCCCTACCTGAGATATTCTATAGAGAATGTGCATGTTTGTCAACAAACTGGTTCCTCACTAGACCACGCCTCTTCGGTAGGCAAAACATTTCCGCTCAATGCGCTATTTCCTACGGTTTCCTATGAGAAAGCATTTCAAAGAATGCAAAGCATTTTTGCATTCAATTTATGGATCATATTTATTCAAAAACAAATTTTCTTTTATCAGATTATGCACAGAACTTAGATTTTGTTGCTAATCAAGATTATTTAACAAAGCTTAGATTTGTCAAACCGAATAATAGTGTTATTATTTTAGATGATCCATATATTATTGTGGATGAAGATTGGAAAGCAGATATGGCTTTTTGGCCATCGGTTGCTTCATCAAATATTGAAACTTATTTAAAAAAGTTTCCAGGGAAGAATTCAAGTGCTCAAGAAGCGTTTCAACTTGTTGTAGCTGGTAGGAGAAAGATTTTAGTTTTTTTTTTTTTTTTTTTAATTATGTCGTAAAGTTAACGTTTTATTTACTTTTTTTCTACTTGTAGTTCAAGTTGTTCTTGTTCGTATGGAAACTTTTTATTGCTTGAGCTAATCGGAAAATGTTTACAAATCTCATTATATTCAGATTAAATGATCGATTAAAATGATACCTATGAGTGTTCTCAAATCAAAACTACTTATTTTCTGAAACACTTTTATATAATTTTAACATGTTGTATTATGACAAGGAAATCTATGAAACTGAAGCATAAGTTTTGTCAGAATTCGGTTTTATTAGCTGAAATAATTTTTATACTAAATAAACATTCCTTAGGTTTAAAAAAAATATTTTTACTATTCTAATAATATGTATAAAAACAGGACAAAACAAAAAAATGACTTATATGAAACATTTAATGAAGTACTAAGGGTGATATTTTTTTAAGAAACATTTTACTCTTTCTTTCTTTTTTTTTTTTTTTTTTTTTTTTGTAAATTTAATCTTAAAAAAAAAAAAAAAAAAATAGATGCCATGTTTTTGAAAAAACCTTACCATTTAAAAAGCATTTAATCAGGTGTCGATGCAGTTTTTTTTTCTTGGAGGGGGAGGGGGGGGGCATTTTGTGAAAAATAAAATTTATTTTTCTGAAATTTGTTATATTTTTGTGAAAAATAACATTGTAACAAAATATGATATCCAGTTACTCAAAATCGAACCAAACATTTATTAATAACGAACTGACTAGCGCCCGTAATAATAAATTAAAAAAAAAAAAAAAAAAAAAAAAAAAAAAAAAAAAAAAACCTCAATATCGAGTCGAATGAACCAAACCCTGTTGAAATCGAGCCCTTAGAACCCAATAAAAAAATGAGTCCCCAGGCGGTGGAATATGCACCCCTGTAAATTTAACGAATTTCCTTTAACATTAACGCGATATTTAATTTACAGATGCATCCCCCCCCCGCACACACACTTTCTAAACTTAACCCCTTATCTTTAACAGTAACGCGATTTCTAATTTACGACTGTGGTGAGTAAACGTAAGTTGATGCCGAAAAAGAAGATTAATATTTAAAAAAATATCCTTGACAGCTTGGCCTACAGGCACAGGTAAATTTCGAAGATGCAATTGCAGAAGAAATGACCTTTTTGCCATGATGCGGCAGTTGGGACCGCTCACTTCGAAATCTACCTGTGTCTGTAGGCGGAGCACACAAATTTTTTTTTTCTGTAAGGGTTGGTTTTATAAAAAAAAAACCTGTCAATATAAAAGTTGTAGATAATATTAAGAGGATTTGTAATAAATTAGCGGATTTGATAACTTGTGAATTGACAAAGTTATGATTTTTTTTCTTCTTAAACTCCTGTTCTCTCCCCCACCCCACCCCCCAACCACTTGAGGCCATTTTTAATGATATAAAAAATCTGTCATATATAAATTTTCGGCCCTTTTCCTAGAAATAATAATAACTTTAAACGGATTCGATACGTATCATAATTAAGAAGTTATGGTAACGTCCAGGGCCCCGGATCTTGTCCGAGAAATTTTTGGTCATTCATGTAGTAGCTGGAAATCCTAAGAAGTTATTAGAAAAAAAAAGCTAGCGAATTGGACGATTTTTAAGGGAGCTATAGTAGGGGGCCCAAAAGGGGCCGCTGATAGTTTTGAGCAGGGCCCTAAGATGAACGTCCTACCTGGAATGTAGAAATGGGGAAATAACTAAATGGAGAAAACGCCCCCAAAAACGAAGATCGAATTAAAAGGAGACAAGGTATTAACAATTTAGGGAACAATAACTTCGAGGGGCCCGGATCTTCTACTTTTTTTTTTTTTTTTTTTTTTTTGTCGTTTATGTAGTAGCTATAAGTTCTAAGTTGTTAGAAAAAAAAAGTTAGTGAATCGGACGATTTTTAGGGGAAATATAGTAGGGGGCCCAAAGAGGGGCCAGCTGATAGTTTTGAGCAGGGCCCTAAGATGAACGCTCCTAACTGGAATGGGGGAAAGAAATGGGGGAAAGTTAAATGGAGAAAACGCCCCCAAAAACGAAGATCGAATTAAAAGGAGACAAGGTATTAACAATTTAGGGAACAATAACTTCGAGGGGCCCGGATCTTCTACTTTTTTTTTTTTTTTTTTTTGTCGTTTATGTAGTAGCTATAAGTTCTAAGTTGTTAGAAAAAAAAAGTTAGTGAATCGGACGATTTTTAGGGGAAATATAGTAGGGGGCCCAAAGAGGGGCCAGCTGATAGTTTTGAGCAGGGCCCTAAGATGAACGCTCCTAACTGGAATGGGGGAAAGAAATGGGGGAAAGTTAAATGGAGAAATGGCCCCAAAAACGAAAATCGGATTAAAAGGGGACAAGGTATTAACAATTTAGGGAGCAAAAACTTCAAGGGGCCCAGGGGGCCCGGATCTTCATCGATTTTTTTTTTGTTTTTGTTTTTATTGTTCATGTAGTAGATGGAAGTTCTAAGTTGTTAGAAAAAAAAAAGTTAGTGAATCGGACGATTTTTAGGGGAACTATAGTAGGGGCCCAAAAAGGGGCCAGCCGATAGTTTTGAGCAGGGTCCTAAGATGAAGGGTCCTAATTAGAAAGTAGCAATGGGGAAATAACTAAATGAAGAAAAGGCCCCAAAAACTAAGAAAATCGGATTAAAAGCGGACAAGTAATTATCAGTTTAGGAAACAAAAACTTCAACGGGCCCCGTACCAGGCCCTAGGGGGCCAGGGTCATAACTAGACCGTAAAAATGGGGGTGAAAGCTAAACGGAAAAAAGGCCCCTAAAACGATAAGGATCGGATAAAAATTGGGTAAATTATTAACAATTTAGGGCAAAAATCTTAAAGGGGCCCCAAGGGGCCGGGGTCACAAAAAATAAAAAATCCGAGCCTCAGGTGCATCAGGACCTACCTTGGGCTATCCGCTGCAATTAAGAAAGGCAAAATTAATGAATAATTAATTTAAAAAATATGAATAATAAGAATAGAACACAGCTAACTATACAGTAGGCATGCGTATGTTTTGCCTACCGTTCCTTCTTTACGGCTTCGTGACGTCACATGCACATTCTCTATTACCATACGCGTAAGAAATGCGTAAAAAGTCTACGCAATAGGCTTAAGAAAATAGTCTCATTTTTAAACCAGATTATTTAAAAAAAAAAAGAGTTTTCCTACGTTAACGCGAAACGACATTCGCTTTGTCTAAAACCGATTAATATAATATATTAATTTTAAAAAAATCGCCCGGGCCATTTTCGAGATAAATTTTCAGAGGCCTTACATTTACCCAAATTTAGTTAAAAATGGACTTCCAGTTCTTAAAATCTACTGCACGTAGAAATGTATAAATTTCAGGATTGAATTAGACCATAGATATAAGGCTAATGTGAAAAAATCAAAACTGTATGCCTCATATATGCTGAGATATTAAATGTCGGCGTTTTGATTTCTCTTTGATGTCCTTCTAAGCGTATATATAGAGTGACGGAAATCTTTGGTTTTGGGCGTTCGGTTTTCGGGAAATCTTCGGTTTTGGGCGTTAGGTTTTCGGTTTTTGCTGCGTCACTCGAGATACTGCCGTCTCTCATGATTATTTTTGCAGTTGCATAAATTTTGTCATAACATTTTTTAACTGTATGTTGCATCTTGTTGGCTAGTAAAATAAATCCTTGGCAGGAAGGATTTTCTAATAATTCCCCATTTCTGCTTATAATTTAAATATTATATTAGAATCTAAATAGACATCGCACTTAAATCTGGCATAGACATAGGTAAATGAATAAAATGCTCTAACAATTATTTACTAGGTTAACAATAACTTAATAATTAGTTTATTTAGATTATAAAAAATATATATTACTACAGCGCATCAGTGTTTCAATAATTTTGTTTAAAACAAACTTCGAAATCTGACATTGTTACAATTTCCTATTCATAATATATTGTATCAAATGAAACCTTCAATGTAACTCAAAACTGATAAAACTTCACAAAAGTGTATGAATCAAAATGCAGTAATAAGCAATTGAAACTTTTATCGACTCAAACCTGTTTTATTACATTATACTGTTCTGGTAAAATTTTCACCAGTATCACTTAGCAAAGTAAAATAACTTATGATATTGTTTGCGCAATGAAAAAAACCCGTTTTTAATGAGAGATGAAAGATCCCGAAGCGAAATCATAGAAATCGTTTATATTAATAAAAATTTTAATTGTTTATCGACGAATTGTATAGAAATGCTAGTGAATTTTTGTATTTCAATAAAAGGATTATAGAACTACGATATAAGGTGGGAGAATATAATAAAATTTTAAATTGTAAAGTGAAACATATAGTATAAAATGTGGCACACATTTCAAATTATGCACCTAGTACGCTATTTAAAATGTGTACAATTTTTAGGGTTCCGTACTTAAAAAGTAAAACCGGAACAATTATAAGATCACTCCTGTCTCTGTCTGTCCGTCTGTAAGAGTCCTTTTTATCGTAAACTATGGGAAGCGGAAAATTTTAACTTGGCAAACTTATAAAGCCTTTTTTATCCACATAATTTCAGATTATTAGCTATTCACAAATATGTTTAGGAAAAACTTAAGGGGCTAACTAAGTTACTTGAAAAACCAAACGTTTCTTTTTGGCTATCATGTGGAGTATCACGTGAAAGAGCTTGTAATACCGAACTCAAAAATACATTTGTTTTAATTTTAACTATTATATTGTCAAAGATATCGTTGAAAATGCACGGTAAAAAATGTCCCCGTTCACCTCTATTTCCGAATCTAATGAAACTAAAAATATGAAAAAATTAGGGGTAGTAGAAGTTTATTTAAACTTTGAAGGAAAACTACAGAGATTTTCCGAGGTAACATAGCTTTTAAGTAAAACACATTTTTCCTTTACACACAAACTTTACTTTCAGGGCGGTCAGCGGTGAGTTGACGGAAGCTCGAGGTATCTATCAACGCAGAATCATCCAAGGATATTTGATAATGATTTTCGAAATAAATTGTCGGTAATTAGCCGAGATATTAATTAAATTACTTGAAAAAAAATTCTTTTTATATATCGCGAAGGATATCAATCGAAAGATCTCGTAACATCGAACTCAAAAATATATTTGTCTTAATTTTAAGTATTATATTTCCAGAGATATCGTCGAAAATACACTGCAAAAATATGTCTCCCCCCCTTCCCCCCGTCTATTTCCAAACCCACTAAAACTAAAAATATGAAAAAATTAGTGGTAATAGAAGTTTATTTAAACATTGCAAGAAAACTATAGTAATTTTCCGAGGTAACATATTTTTTGAGAAAAACGCATTTTTCCTTTACACACAAACTTTACTTTTCGGGCGCTCAGCAAGGGAGTTGATGGGAGCTTGAAGTAGCTATCGACGCAGAATCATCCTAGGATATTTGATAATTATTTTCGAAAAAAAATATCGGTAATTAGCCGAGATATTAATTAAGTTATTTGAAAAGCAAATTTTCTTTTATCGTGAAGGGTATTTTTCGAAATATCTCGTAACATCGAACTCAAAAATATATTCCTTTTAATCGAGAGTACTGGAAAAATCTGCTCCCTTCCTATTTCTAAATATACTGAAATTAAATTATGAAAAAAATTAGGGGTGGTAGGAGTTTATTAATTAATAAATAGTAATTAATGAATTCAATGTACGAACCCTTTGAGCGCGAGTTATACTCGTACCTGATGGATTTATTTATTGATAGTTAAAACAACGTTTGCGACATTTGAGACATAACATCGCTGTTGAAACTAAAAAGACGAACGGTTCAAATGGAAGCGACGTATGCTTCCAACCTTGAAATTGACATCATATTTAAAAGAAATGAAAACTGCCCAGTTAAACTGACGGCATTGAGCTCACAGGCTATTCACACTAACTGTATATTATACTCTTATTTCAAAGAATTTGAAATAAGCCCTCGAAAAATGGAGAAATCGACAATATATTAAGGGGGGGACCATCCTCCGTTTCTCCCCCTTATAATTGACCAATGAACCCCTAAAACTAATCAGAGAAGCGCCTTACCACAATGAACCTATATACAAAATTTGAAGAAAATCGGATAATTCTGCATGAAAAACTCATTTATCTAAATTAAGGGGGGTTAGCCCCCCGTCTCCCCTTTTATACTTAACCCCCAAAACTAATGAACCCCCAAAACTAATGAATCCCCAAAACTAATCAGAGAAGCGCCTTATCACAATGAACATATATATAAATTTTGAAGAAAATCGGATAATTCTGCTTGAAAAACCCATTTATCTATATTAAGGGGGGTTAGTCCCCCCGTTCCCCCTTTATACTTAAACAATGAACCCCCAAAACTAATCAGGGAAGTGCCTTACCACAAAGAGCCTATATACAAAATTTGAAGTAAATCGGATAATTCTGCATGAAAAACCCATTTATCTAAATTAGGGGGGGGGGGGGTTAGTCCCCGTTCCCCTCCTTTACACTTCACCAATGAAACCCCAAAATTAATCAGGGAAGCCCCTTACCACAATGAGCGCATATACAAAATTTGAAGAAAATCGGATAACTCTGCATGAAAAATTAATTTATCTAAATTAAGGGGGGGGGGGTTAGTCCCCGTTCCCCTCCTTTACACCACCAATGAACCCCCAAAATTAATCATCAGGCGATTAGCCCCCCGTCCCCCCCCCCTTTATGCGTAACCAATGAACCCCCAAAACTAATCACGCAACCGTCTTATCACAATGAGCCCATATACAAAATTTGAAGAAAATCGGATAACTCTGCAGGAAAAATTCATTTATCTAAATTAAGGGGGGGATTAGCCCCCCCGTTATCCCCTTTATACTTAACCTATGAACCCCCAAAACTAATCAGGAAAGAACCTTATCACAATGAACATATACACAAAATTTGAAGAAAATTGGATAATTCTGCATGAAAAAAAACATTTATCTAAATTAAGGGGGGTTACCCCCCGTTCCCCCCTTTATAGTTAACCAATCAACTCCCAAAACTAATCAGGTAAGCGCCTTATCACAAGGAACCTATAAACAAAATTCGAAGCAAAACGGTTATTTCTGTCAAGAGTTATCGCGTTACGTACATACGTACATACATACAGAATGGGAGGGCACATTAGCTCTCAGGCTTGGATAGCCTGTGAGCTAAAAAGTAGTTGCATTTATTATATATGCCACAATGGGCTCATTGATGGTTTTTCTCATCAATTTTAAAATGATTGCGTTAAATGATGACGGGATCTCAAAAGTGTACAACCAATTCCGTGTTGGTGAAAATGACGACGTACCAAAAAGAAAAGAGGTATTTTAATCCATGAAAATACACTAATTTAATATTAATGTGTCATTTTATTTTAAAATATTATTCTATCTTACTTATAATAAAATCCAAAGGCGAGAAAGTGTCTGTAACGGTACCGGGCTGTACCACTCTGGTCTGCGAGTCGATTGTAGTTATATGCCATGTTAGGCTTAATGAAAAACATATACTAACATATGACAACTAAATGTTAATTTCTTCTACGTGAAATCATGTCTGTTCTTCATATTTTCACATATAACATGTATATCTTATCCAATTATAATGTATTAAATTCCAAATTAAAAATAAGCTGTTATAGACATCAGATTACTAAATATAAACAAACAAGCACTGTTGCCATTCGGAATTTCCGAATCGTGAAACAAATGAATGACTCTTTGAACGCTTCAGTAAAAAAATATAGGTTAATTATCTGATTCTGTTCTTAAAATATTTGTAAAAGCATATTAAAGTCTTTAAATATTTTAATTTTGTTTAAAACCTTCAAAAACTATTTTTGCAGCCATCTTTCGTCAATTAATATAAACAATCGAACTTTGTTAAAAATACAAGTTAATATTTGCATTAATTAGCATATTAAAATTTAATGTGAATTTTTCAGAAATTACATTTCACTTTGCTAAATTATTATTATTATTATTATTTGAGGAAAAAAAATGTAGCGAGTCATTCACTTTTGAGAATCATTCATCAAAATTATTTGTACTGTACAGATTGCCAATTGGCAACGTGTGTTTTATACTGTTTTAACATCTTTATTGATCTTTTAAATGCTGTTTTAAACACGCGGTTGTGGATCATTCGGGACTACAGCCGTGCAGCTATAGGTCTCAACCCCCCCCCCCTTCAAAGTTCATGGACCGCATAAGGGAAATGGCGCCATCTACTGGTAGATAATGCAAACAAAGTTTGAAATTTTGTTTCCATAGTAAATAAAATTATTTTTTTTCTTATGAAACGTAATTAAAATATAAGGAATAAATAGTACCGAGTAATTTCCATTTAATTTTGCTTATATAATCAAAAAATGAGCTATGTGGTGAGTCAAGCTCTTTAGAAACTCATTGATAACACTTTTTTTACAGAAAATTTCACTCATGGATTTTTTATTTATTTATTTATTTATTTTTTAATGTTTAATTTGAATGTTTTGTCCATTCGTTGAACTATTTCAAAAATTGAATATTGAGTCAATATCCTGTCATTTTTGACGGGGGGTATATACTAGTTGGTTTTATAATAGCATGCTAGTATAAAGTGATATCATTGGATTGAATTACCTGTAACCATTAACTGTATTCTAAATTATCTCATTACTGTTGGCTTGCATGTCGTATTAACTTATTGTTAGTTTATGTTATAAAATAGTATTAAATGTAACGTTCGTATTAATCGTTAAACATTACATGGAGCCGGAATGATAGTATTTTAGTGAAATCATGCCGGGAAATGCAGCTAACAGCAACAGCAATAATAGTGTAAATGTTCGACCGCCGCACAGTGGAGTATTTGACCCGAAATCCTGGACAAAAATATTTTTCTATGTAAATATAGTCCGATTGCCTTGAAATTGTCAGATGTTATTGGGTCTCAATATGGCATGTTTGGTATTGTAAATGAAGTCTATAGCATTTACGGTTCATTTACAGAGACACCCGAAAGAATTCCCTTACATTATGTCTATGGGAAAAAATCGTTTGCTCTGTATTTTAATGATATCACACTATTTTAAACGTACTAAAATTTATATACATCACTGAGGTGTATTAAGGCACTTATTGTAGAATATGGTGTGCATAGAATATATCGTTCATTTACAGGGACACAGGCTGAAGAATAAATTTAACTATTGAAGTCTATGACCAATAATTGCTGGAAATGCGCTTGTAGTTGTGATATGCATTTTTAAATTTATTTTTTTTTTAAATATTACTTGGTGTGGATACATTCTATAGATCAAATATAGGGTTGCACAAAAGTTCTCAAGCACATTTCCGTTTATTCCCTGAAATGGCTGAATGGAAATGTTTAACTTTGTTATGCGTTTCACTGAACTAACTTTTAGCATACTATGTAGTATACATACAAATCCATAGCTTAGTTTAATATTTTATCCCTTAAAAGCTGACGAAGTGTAAGTAAAATTTTAACACTTCACATAATAATAAGTATACATTTTATAAATATTTTGACAACTAAGAAAAAAAAAACAGACATCATTTAAGAAGAGCACAAAGAAAAAGAAGTTAAAATATTAATTTACTAAGTAGATATTTTAAATAGACTTAACATTACCGAAGGGAGTTTGGAAGTCGAGCGACTAGCAGCCTTAAATGTTTACTGTTTATAAGAGAAAAGTAATTGTTGATAGATTTTTTTATTTACTAGTAATGTTTAATTAAATGTATTTCATTGTACTATCTATAAACTTTATTATTTACATTTAATTTACTTTAATAATAATTACTACATTTAATTTACATTTAATAAAGATTATTTACATTTGATAACACATTTAATACAGTGGAGTCTCTATAGTATAGAGATGCTGGTTTTTCAGTGTATTTAATAGATTACCAGTTTCAATCTAAGTCTTCAGAACTCTGTTTTTCATCTTCTTCATCACACTCTTCTTGGCTTTTATCAGGACTACCATCAGACCTAGCTGGAAGAAGAAGTGTTAGGGTCTCGCTACTGTATGGCTTGTTCTTTTCCCTCGGTCTTTGTCTAGAGCAGTTTATAAAAGGATCACTGCTTAAAAGAAGCCAATTTGGAACATCTCTATAGCAAACTTCTCTATTGCGAACTTTTTTATTGCACTTTCTTGAGTACTTTGTACGGTACTGTCTAAAGTGTTTGTTTCTGGACTCGGCAGCTCCTTCTGACCGTTGGACAATGGGTACGCCTGCTTTCTTAATTACAGTGCCACCATGAATCAAAACCTTGTGCATTGTTGGAATCATAGGGTACCAATTGTAAAGGTTCACATACAATCTTGCTGTTTCATCTGCAGATGTTTGGAACTTTTTTCGACAATGCGATGCCCACTTTTTATGACTCCCAATGTTTCTTACAACCTTTTAATCATTTCTGCGTCTTCTCCAGACTTCTTTAATTCCCTCCTTTCTCCCCTTATTTTCTACCTATGAGCCACCGAAACTAATTGGAGGCACTTTTTTCAGTAAATAAGTATTTACTATTTGAAGCCGATCTGATATTTCTATCAAGAGGTGTCGAGTTCCGTAGGTATGTACGTACTTGTACGTACATGCATACATACAGGATATGTAGGGGCAAAAGCTCTCAGGCAATATCCTGTAATCTAAAAACCTGGAATACTAGAGTAAAAATAAAGTTTTTATCTTTTCAATTCGGTTGCCGCAAAAAATGGGATTTAAGTAGTCCACCCGAAAAAAAATTATATAAAAATGGCAACAATATGCGGAAGATTTTTTTGCAGAAATTGGCACTCAAGACTATAGCTAATACAATTATAATTCAAACATGGTCCGACAAAGCCCGGCACATATTTAAAAAGCTTTCGATATGTTTAAATTAGAGCGAAAAACGCTTTAAAAATGACCCTCTTACACATTTAATATTTTTTTATTACATTAAAAACTAAACTATTTAAATTTACACATGGTTTAACACTAAGCTCTGACCTTTGTTAAACACGCAGGCCCTGTTTAGTTTCAATTCAACAATTCATTGAGACACAAAAAAAATTATATTTAAACATAACAACAATGCCTAAAATCAACAAAAAACACGTCTTCTCACAAAAAAACTTCGTCTTCAACTGAGGCCAGGAGCCACTAGATATAACTCAGGTTCCGAAAATAGATATAGATCGACGCATGAATTAGTTAGCTATTAAGAAATGTGATTTTTACAATTGTTGACGAAATTTTAATTTTTGCATTTTTGTCCAGGTTTTTGGGTCAAATACTCCACTGTGCGCCGCTATAACTAAGCCTAATGACTAACGATGTTAGGAAATCATAGCAAGATTGTTTCAAACAGCATGACTGGTACTCTAGTGTCATCGAGTAGGAAGAAAAAACCGAATTGACTTTGTTTATCTTAGCTACTTGTCATGAAGCGATAAGCATTTATAATACATTTACTGGTGATAAAAAACTAATTTGAGTGTTTTAATTGAAGCTTTTCAAAAATACTTCACGCCAAAATTAAATATCCCGTATGAAAGATTTTTATTTAACAAGACATTTTAAAGTGGAATTGCGAAATTTGATGATTTTCCAACAGATTTACTAAGCGAAAATAAATATTTCCAGTTTGGTACTTTACATGATGGTTCAGTGATGATGAAATTAGTATTTACAGTGATTTCGATCTTGCGAAATTATTGGTAGAAGATGATTTAACATTCTCAAATAGATAATATATTATTGTCAATTTATTATTCTCAAACAGAGAAAGAAGCATCTGCAATCAAATTTGGATGTCTACGGTTTCATCAATACGTCTGGGAGTGCAGAAAACTTACTGTTGAAACTGACCACAAACCGTTAGTATAAATTTCAAAGAAAACATTACATTTAGCTCCTCCTCGTCTGCAAAGAATCATATTTTGCATCATGCCTTATCGTCCTGAAATTATTTTAAAAAAAGGAACTGAAATGTTTATAGCTATGAGTCGTGATTTTTTGAGTCGGGTATGTAATTTTAATTATAATTTAGATATGACTGAATTACAAATGGAAATTCATTTAGTGGTACCAATGACTGAATCTAAAACAACGGAACTGCCTCAACCACTAAAATCGATAAATAGTTAAGCCTTCTAATTAAGATGATTAAAAATGGTTGGCCTCAAATATTAACTTAAGTTCCTCGTAGACTAAGAAAGTATTGGACTTTTCGAGATGAGTTTGTCGCTTATGATGATACACTATGCAAAAGTGATCGAATAGTCATTCCGCGCAAGCTTGTGGAACCTATGTTGAAAGCTAATCATCTTGGTTATCTAGGTATGCAACCTTCACTTAGAACAGCTAGAGAAAAAGTCTAATTAGTAGGTATGAAAAAAGATGTCACTTTTTGTGTTAAGCAGTACAAAGCTTGTCAACAACGTCAAAGAGATAATACCCCAAAAACGTTGATTTCTAACAAGGTACCAGAAAGACCTTGGAAAATTGTTGGCACAGATATTTTTCATTTGGATAAAAATAATTATTTATTCATTGAAGACAGCTTTTCAGGTTATCATGATTATTGTGCATTGTACAACGTATCCTCTAGTACAGTTATACAAACTTTAAACTGTTGGTTTGCAACTCATGCTATTCTTGAAACGTTATGCTCAGATGTAGGTACTCGACTCATTTCCAAAGAGTGTAAGATAAATTTGCAAATGTCAAGTTCAGAACACAAAAGACCCAATGGTCTAGCTAGCTGAACGTTATGTTAAAGGAGCTAAACGCTTCATAGCTAAATGTGCTGCTGATGATTCTGACATATATTTAGCATTATTAATTACAGAAATACAACAAACGGAATTTTAGGATCTCCTATACAATGTGTTATGGGAAGAAGAACTAGGGGAATATTGCCCTTAAGCGCACAGTTACTAAAACCATCTATCATAAAAAATGTCCCTTCTAATCTTACAGAGAAGAGATTAGAAATAGAGGCTCAAAGCCAGAAAATCCACTTTCTATTGGCCAGAAAGTGTGGTTTAGAAGAGGTCATACAAAGTGTAGTCCCGCTGATGTGATTGCTCTGGATCAAGGAGAAAGATAATTTTTTTATTAAGAGCCAGACGGTGGAATTTATAGAAGAAATACTTGCTTTTTTTTTATCCTATTTCCCTGAGGAACCGTGAATTTCAAGCAGTTCAGATCGTGCACCTGCAGAAACCGATAGTCATCATGATCCTACACATTGCCAAAGTGAATCAGTACTAGAAGTACAGAAAAGTACCCAACACATCTGATACAAAAATCATCTGATGACTCTGATTTAGTAAGGGCTGATGCTTCTCCAAATCTGTCTCCAAACCTAAAATAAAGAACCTAAAGTAAAGAACCTAAGGTAAAGTACCTTCCCAAAGGACAAAACTCCCGTGTGCCAAAGAGTTGCTGGTATAAAGACCCGTTATGGCAGGACTGTTAAAAAACCTGATAATATTGACATGCAAAAAAAAAAACTCCTTTTATAAAAAAGGGGATGTAATGATAGTATAAGGTGATATCATTGGATTGAATTACTTGTAACCGTTAACTGTATTATAAATTATTTCGTTACTGTCTCTTCTATTAACTTATCATTAGTTTATATTATTAAATAGTATTAAAGGTAACGTTCGTAATAATCTTTAAACATTATTGCAACTAGTCATTTTTTGTGCATATGAGTCTGTAAAACAATGTAAAGTTAGTTTATATATAAAATTATGATATATTGATTTAATTATGAACTTTTGTGGCCATTAACGGAATTTTTGATATAAATAAAGTCCCGTAAACGGATTTGCAGCTAATTGTTGGAGTCAAACGTGAGTGATGTTGACAAAAATATAGTTTAAAATGTATGAGAGCAGTTATGTAAACTTGAAGGCAAATGTTTAAGTCCATGTGTAAATTATGCTAAGTTGAGTCAAGTATTCGGAAGTGAAGTACAGCAGGTGTGTCTATGAAATTCGGATTCTGTCTATGACATTCGTACTTCTTAACTTATCGTTATGTACCTTAACTGATCGTCGAATAACTTATTGTACTACTGGCAAAATTAGCTCTTAAGGGAATACCGATTTCAAAAGAAAATTATTTATAAAAGTAAAATGTAGAAAACAATAATTACTACAATTGGATTTCACTTTTAAATTATTTATATCATTGAGACTAATGTGTAAAATGTAGAAAACAATAATTACTACAATTTGATTTCACTGTTAAATTATTTATATCATTGAGACTAATGAGTGACGTGTGTGTACATTGTGGCAATTCCTAGATAGCTTACAGGACAGCCTACCGGGAAAAAATACTTTCTGAAATAAAAGGCCTCAAAAAGCTAGTCTGAGGGTTATGGTGCCTTTAATACAACGATGACCGAGATGACTTTGAGCTTATTCACCACTCTAGGCTCTGGTCGAGGATGGATTGGAAGGCCGACCAACATCTGTATACACCGTGGCAGTGCCTTGTCTGGCTACGGAATATTGCTGCACATGAGGTTTGAATTAGATCTTTGACTTGTAAGTACTCAGCCACAGATCGAATTTCAAAAATTGAACTCCGTTATTAATTTTGTCTTACTATGATCGATCTGTGTTTGTGGTACGTTACATTGTAATTGATCGACCCATTGCCGAGAAATCGTGTTCATTTTCTTGTCAGTTTGAAGTGGATAAATAGAGAATTTTGCTCACCTTCGACTCAATAAACATGGGTTGGGTTGGGTTGGGTTGATTATTGACGGCCAATTATCTGCACTTGGGATATAGGCCCGGGGGGAGAGCCCTTCGTGGGGGTCTTTCTAAGGGAACCTAACCCGTGTTTACGCCTGGATAAATCCACGGCTCGAAGAAAACCACGAAAACTCCGAACGATTAGGCCGACGGGCGCGATTGGGATCGAACCCAGTACCTCCCGTCTACCAGCTTCGAGAGCAGAACCTCTCAGCCACTGGTGGGGCCTCAATAAACATGAGTGCATAGTTATTGATACAAACAGCATATAAACATGCAATTCATATATGAATATTTGCTACAAACACACAAAAAATGTAAAAGCATGTTATTACAATGAAATTAAATTTGTGTAAATCTAAACTCGGTAAAATAGGTCATTTAGCTACAAACCCGATTATGGAATCCCAGGTCCATCACGAATGTTGGGAAGTTTCTATTCCGATCACTTAAAATCCTACAAAAATTTTTTTAAACATTTTTATTTAAACACAGCAAAGAACGGATGTTTAGGACGGATATAGCGTATCTGTGCCATACCGCGACCTACGTTATACACGGCCGGTACATGACGTTTAAAACGTCACACGGAGTGGATCATTTTTACACGGCGATTGGTGCAAAACGGTGGGCGCGCCGCTGTGCACCAATCGCCGTGTAAAAATTTTTCACTTCATGTGACGTTCTAAACGTCATGCACCGGCCGTGTATAACGTAGGTCGTGGTCATAAACACAGAGAGAGGAAAAACAAAAACAGGTTGCAACAACGAAATTAAATTTGTGTAAAGCTGTTTGGTTGCTTACCCAATTACAGAACTTTCCTAGATGTTTTATCTTACAATCAGTTACAGCCATTTATTGAAATAAAGTTCCTTAAAATATTTTATTTAACATGGCTTATTCATGGAGTTCAGTTTTAGTGTGAGCAGTCATCTACCAATATTTTTCCTATGACATCACTTGATATAACGCGAGAATGTTATTTACATATCAATAATTTCATCTCTGCATGCTCAATTTTTTTAAATATTTATTTATTTTTACTTCCAGATGGCAACCACAATCATCTCCTTTCAGCTAATTTTCACTTATATATTATTTAATTTGAAATCTCGAGAACAATTCATAAACTTAGTCGCTAAGTATATGCATTTTTATTATTACAATTATTTATATTAATTACATTCACTACTTTAAGATGTTAAAGCGAATGAGAGGGCCTCATCTATTACTCATGCTTTTACAAATCCACTTAAATTGGGAGAATAGTACATTTGGATTATTCTCACTACAATCGTGCGTCCCGCGTAATACAACTTATTTTTTCAAATGTTTTTTAAATTCACTGAAATATTCTAAAATATATACGAACTTGAACACATTCAATAAACATGCCGAAAAACAGTGTTGAATGCATTGTATTTTCTAATATATTATATTTGTTAGCATTTATCTGAATTATAAATAATCGTTTCATATATAACATTCCTAAATAATCGTTTAAGTTGTGTAATTACGAATATCAAACTTGGAAATCCCTTCTCATATCTCTCATCTCTCAAAATCAAGCCTAAGAACATTTCAACGAAAACACCAATTAATTCATTTTTACAAAAGTCGTAAATATTATGCTGCTACGAAAAAGTGAAATAAACCCGATGATTATCGTTCAAGATATGTGATGCAAGCTGTAAAGTACTCATGAACGATAAACTTTTTTCTTCTTTAGTTAGTCTCTAAAATGCTCTTAAAACTATATGATAGCAGAATATTTCTCTGCATTTAATATGTCTTTAATTATCATTAATGTAACAATTTTTGTATTTAAATTTAACTTAACTTTTCTTTCGATTAAAATAATAGTTCAAGATATATTTGAATCTTGAATTATTATAGCGAACACACGTACAAAAATGGATTACACACAAATGAATTAAAGCTGAAAACTTCATACCCTGGGACACTGATGTCTTTATGGACTAAACAGCTAAGAGAAATTTCCTCACCTATATTTATCAAAGTATTTATGTGATTTAAGGAGAGAAGCTCTAAAGGCAGTAGTTCACAAATTATAACATTATTTATGCTCAATATGTTTTATTATATTATTTTGAAGAGTTTCTCGATGCCTAAACCAAACATCTCGCATTAAAGGCTTATAACTAGCGTACCTTTGATATATAAAGAATGATCATAAGATGTATCGTTTGTTAGTTATTACTCTAATATGAAAGGAACTGTTTTTTAAAAGTCCACAGTTCGTATGCACGTAACGAGCAATTAATACAACTGTAGTTATTTTTCGTTTCAAAGCAATTCATTGTTGCATTTTCTCTGAGTCCTGAACGCTTCAGTATGATTGGTGAAAACACATAAAGATAATACAACAGTAGGTTTTGATCTTGAAAATTTTCTTTTAAATACTTATTATTTCATGGTATAAACCATAATATAATAAATATGAAAAATACTTTTTACGTACATAGGGTTTGTGGGTAAGGGTTTGTGGTGATCGAGACAATGAAAGCCTAACGAAGTCTATCCCGTGAGTTTTGAAATTATTACAAATGGTTTCATTAGAAACTTTTTTCTGTAAAATTATAGACCATTAAATTTTTAAAGAAATGTTATGGAATTTAGATGATGATCCGCCTCATAGAATCAGAACATTAATTTTGCCTCGATGAAATACACAAATTTAATAATTATGAAAGAAATACATAAACCTTCAACGAAAATTCCACATATATTTTTAAAATAGCTACATTTTCTTTTTGATAAATCTTTAAACATATTTTTTAAACTGCCATCCTTTCCTAAACACTTGTCTAAAAATAATAGCATCGCCAGACTTTCGGGTTATCGAACTATGTTAAAGAAGAAAATATCTATGTGTTTACCTGTCAGCTTTCTGGATTATTATCATAACTCAATGTGTCATCGATAGCAAGATGCGTTTACTCTGTAGTTCAATTTATAAATTTTAATGAAATATGCTTTTCAGCTTTATCTGAAAATTTTGTATATAAGCTATAGTGTATAAATCTAAACCAAAAGTTCTATTGATGTAAGGATAAATCTAATAACATTTCTGAAAATGCAATAAAATTTGAAAAAAAAAACAGTTTTGCTTTGGATGGAATGTGTTTTAGTAAGATTTTGGTCATGCTTTGCATTTGTTACAAAAGTATGTGTTCAAAAATCATGCTTTCTAGCTTAATTGATCAGTATGCCGTTTATCATTAATTTAAACAATTTACATAACTAGTCGTTGGGGGCCACCGTAATACTTACCCATCATGGATATGCATAATGTAAAATATTAAAATAAAAAATGTGTAAACTACTTATAAAATGCATTGCAATTCAAATAAAATCGAGGCTTGATGACGTCACAAACTTTAAAGGCTCGATTACTGAATTGCTTGAAAGAAACATCCTTATAACTCCAAAAATAATAATCCAATTAACTAGCGGTTTATTGCATCTGATTAAGCGTAAAATTTCCAATTAAAATATATCTTTGAAGTGAAATTTGGATGAAATACAGGGTCATGAAAAATCGAAGAGTGTGGAAAATAGGATTCCAAATATCTCGGCAACTCATTATCCGATCGACTTCATGCTTTATGCATAATTTATGTTTTTTTATTGTCTTTTATATTCATTTCTTAAACTAACCAATTTCGAAAATTTTTATATACCTTTTATCAGAACGAATATTTCGAGAGTCCGAAAAAAATAGTTCCGGTTAATCGAGGTTATTGAAATGAAATAGGCTTCTTCCCATTATTACATACTAAGTACATACCAAATTGCAAGTCTCTATCTCAATTTTTTCGTGAGATAGAGCGTTTACAGACACACAGACGGACGGCAAAATTTTGTTTTCTAAAAATATGTTTTTTGGAATCTCCAGTGTCTGAAACGTGTAAATCCGTGAAATTTTTTTTTTCGATTTTCAAAACGATTACAAGACTTACCCTATACTACGTATGATGGGTAAGTAAAATGACGACAATATCAGTTTTCCAAACTTTTTGCCTTAAATAAATTTCGTTACATGTATTACATTCTCAATACATTAGTGTCGTAAATATCCAATAATTAAAAGTATGCGAAAAAGGCTTTTTACTGTATCTTTTAGGTAGCTTTCAATACAAAAAAGTATAAAGCTACCTATTGCAGCCGTTCGGAGGAAAGCAATTCCGGAAAATTTCGATATATTTTCACCGATCATGACCCCCAGACCCCAAAACCACCCTCCGTTCAAATGTTGATTTATATATATAGATATATCCTTATATATCCATATATATGTATATATATATATATCTGATATATGTCATACGATAATGCTCGTATTTATAAATTAATTTCGATGAAACTAATTGTGTGTATTAAGCTCACCAATGCCTCGACCGAGTTCGTTGGCCAGCTTGGTCCGCCATTTTGTTTCAAGATGGCGGCCACTGAAAATTTTAAAACTAAACTAAATATACAAAAAAGTTAAAAATTCAAATTTATTTTTTAATTAAGTATTAGGCCTTGATACAAGGATTCCAGAGCATTTTTTGTTTTATCTCTATCTTAAAAAATGGCTGAGATAGAGCAGTTTGAAATTCTAGAGTAGCTGACATTTTGAAACAATACAGCACATTACAAAAAAACAACGATTAATTTATAAGTTTTAGTGAACGCGATTTCTCGCAAATTTTTTTCTTTCATTGTTGTAATCATTTTCCCAATCATACGCATAAAACTATACATTCATATCCCTTAGCGCCAAATTCTCGCCAAACTTGGCGACAATTGGCGAAATACCACCAAATTTGGCGACCAAAATAAGTCTTTATAAATGAAGCCAATTTGGCTATAGCTCAATAATTTGGCGAATTTCTTATTCAAATTCAGTATTAACGAATCTTTTGTAAACGGTTTCTTTGCATTTTAGCTTGCTGTTTTCGAGTAACATTAGCTAAAATTTTAAAACGAAGATATGGGGAAGCTACCTTTTCCTGCCGGTACAGGCCGGAAATACTTTTTCCCTTTAAATTATTCAGAGTTACAATTTTTAAATAATTTTTTTTTAGTTTCTATTTTTACAACATATCGGATTGATCGAAATGCTAATACTTTAACACATATTTTTCAAATGACTCGCTATTTCGTATAGGCTATCCTTAAGGTGCATTTCATAAAATGAAAGAATAGAACTATAAATAGTTTGTTTTATAAACATAAAAATGTTAAGTAAAATGTAAAAAAAATTACTGTATTTTTACATTTTCTCATCGGAAAATCATGTTTTTACAATTATAAAAAGAATTCGAAAAATTAAAAATATCGATGAAGTGTGGTTAAAAAAAATTCCTTAATTTATATATTTTTCATTTTGCCACAAGAATTGCCCTTTTTTATTATATCAGTTTCCTTAGTAAAATCTTTTATTAATATAACAAAAAGATATAAATTTCTCTAATATTAAGAAAAAGTAGTTCAGAAGATACCGAGAACTCTTTATAATTATCTAATTATTAGCTATTATTTTTAACACTTTCCAACCTAGTTGAAAAGTGTTTATGACTTCGGTTTGTCTGGCCGGATGGCCGTCTGGCAGTCCGTGCTCTAACTCCCGTAAATATGCTCGGATTACTCTGCAATTTTTATATGTTATAGTCGTTAACTATAGCATGTTCCCTATTTCAACGGAAGTGTGTAGCACTTATAGTTTTTTTACAGGGACACTCAAAAGAATTCCGTTACATTGCGGTCTATGGGGAAAAATCATTTGCGGTTTATTTAAATAACGTTTCCCTATTTTAAACGCATTGAAATTTATATCTATCACTAAGGTGCATTACAAGAGGCTTACTACAGAATAGTGTGTGTATAGCAGTCATCGTTCATTTACAGGGACACACAAAAGAATTCTCTACTGTATGTTAACAATAATTCCTGGAAGTGCGTTTTAAGTTACTGAACGCGATTTTAATTTTAACTCGCTTTTTGTCTATTACGTGGTGTGTATAAATTCTGTAGATCCTATATAGGGAAGCACAAAAGTTCGCGAACACATTTCCGTTTATTGACAGAAACTCCAGACGGAGAATTTTAAACTCTGCTACGTGTTTCCTAACTGAACTAAAATTTAGCATCCTATGTAGTATATGTACAAATCTATAGATCCTATACAGGGCTGAATAAAAGTATTCGGATTACTCAGATGTTATCTTTTAGCTTATTAAACGGTATGATTTGTAAAATTATTTTGGAAGCGTTGGAAAGTGTTATATAATCTATGTTTGACGCATTATTTTTTGTTCTTGTTATATTTATATTCGACGCATTTCATTGATCTGTTAATTTTCTCGAAATATTTGAAATTGTTTGATTTGAATTATAACATTAGATTCAATGCATCACTACATCTCAGTAGAAAACACCCGTGAGGCCAGACATTTTGCACCAAAAGAAGTATCTCTTATTCTTCTTGTAGAAAGATATCACATTGCAATATTACCACACATATTTATACATGATATTTGGTGCACTAAACAGTGTATTTATTTTATATAATAAGGAACTAATCCAAAGTGAATACTGAAATACAAGTGTATTATTTATTCATACAATTACTTCTAATTTTTAATTTGTTTATTAACAGTACAAATAAAAATATAATAAAAATACACAAATGTTGAAAAGTGCATTTATTTAAAATGACCTGTAAATAGACCCTGTTTCGCAATTATAAAATATGTTATTCCAAGTTTCCACTTTTATTTAATCTATGTTTTTAATACATTATTGCGCTTTTTCTGGTTTTAAAGCTCTTCTCTAATTCATATTATTCTCAGTGTTTAAGTTTCTGCAACTTTAAATACGTATTATTACTTTTTCTCGAAAATAGTGCATTTCGGGTTTTATACATCACACCCCATTTCACTACAAATACTGAATCTCAAATGATTTTTCTTGGATTATAGCAATTTCCAAGTTCTTTTCTTTCACAGTGTGACTTGATATGGTTTCAACTTCAATACCATTAACCTTTTGGCTTGACTTGAGATTTTAGCATTCTATCAATCAAATATATTAGTCTTCTTCCTCTTTTATCACAAAATTGAATTCTTGAAAAGGTTCTTAAATGAGGAACGTTTTTAAATCTTTTGTTGAACATTTTTCTGTTTTCTGAATAAGAGAAACCTTTTATTAAGTCTTTTATTAAAACATACTTAATATTTTAATTTTTCATTATATTATACATTATCACCATACATTATATGCCCTATACTGAGGAACAGAAGCCATCAAATTAGTTCCTTAAATAGAAATATTCCTTAGTGGGAAATGTTCCCTAGAGAAGATGCGACTGTATTTCCTTCCCCGTTAAAATATTTTTTATAAACCTTTTTCACTCTAAAGCTTGTGTTTTCTAAACAATATTTTTTCACACTTTTTCTTTTCAACTATCTAATAATTTTTCTAATATTTTTACGGATCTATTTATTATTAAGTTTTAAATTCAGTTGGATAATTTTTATTAAATTTTTAATATAGAATAATAACCACAAAATGCATGATTTATATAATCTAAGGGTGATAATCACATGGTGTCCAATAAGCAGTGCACGGCAAAAATGCTCAATGAATGTTTTTTTTTTTCAAGTTAAAGTTGCTGTATTGGGTGGGCATCTTCATGCGAGAGGATAAGATTTCTGTTCTGGAAACCGAATATTTTTAAACCGATATGCAAGTTTCATCTTTTCCAGTATTATGTCAATCATAAATAAATTTTAATAGCCAAATGCTTTCGAAATTCCAGAATGTCGCACATTGCAACGAAGTATCTTTTTAGGTTCGTAATTATATAAATACGTAGCACCTATTGTCGTCGTCTGGTCCGTCCGTCTGTCTGTCCGTCCGTCCGTCCGCATATAACAACACAAAAACTACCCAACCGAAGGGTTTGAAATTTAAGATATCTTATCTTTGCAGAATTTTGTTGAGACATTTCAAATTTTATGAAAATCGAATCAAAACTTTAGAAAATATTAATAAAAATATTTATTAAGAAATTTGAATTTAAAAAAAAATCGGTGCTTTCTTTTTGTATGAGCTTCCGAGGTTTAATCGTCAAGCGACCGAGATACTTATTTCATGACATAAATTAATCTACAGACGATATAATTCATTTCACAGATTAAAAAATCATCAAGATCTGAATATTTATATAACTAGCTATAGTACGAACGCACCTCATTTGTCACGTTTGACGTACAATTTCAAACTTGTTTTTTTAGATATTGTCTGTACATAATGTGCGAAATCCAAACTTATCTTTCAATAGGCTTTTTTATGTGTTTTTTTAAATTTCATTCAAAGTGTTAAGTTCATACATTTTTCATTCAAAATCTCACATTTTAGTTATTTTCAAACAAAAAGAACCTATTTTAAGGAGATTGCTACAGAACCATGCTTTTGTACGTGGAGTTTCATTCAATCAAACACCCCTAACTGCCAAATTCGCACCTGGGCACAGTTAATCCCAACGTGTCATGCCTACAAAAGAAGAATGTACCAAATATTTTGCGGGATATAGCGGAATTTCGGCTTCACGAAAGTTTAGCTTCGAGCAAGCGACAGGAAATAGCATATATGCTACTTCAGATTGTACGTGTGATTGATAGAGTTAGTCGGAATATAGTAGTCTGATAGAGATAGTCGGAATGTTTGTTGGAAATGAAAATACAATAAGTAGTGTCCAATAAGTCGGTTCATGTTTCACAAATTCATAAAAAAATAACAAATTGTCATATCGGAGTGCAGTTTCAAGAAAATGTGTTTCAAATAGACAGAACGTTTGTGAGAAAAAATAGTTCAGAGAAAGTTTAAAATGTTTTTTTGCATTTTACAGAACATCCAATGCTTTGACAAATCGATAGTGTAACACAATACAACAATTCGTTAATTCTTTTTATGAATTTTTGAAATGTGAACGAACTTATGACAGGCTGTACATGAATTTCATTTGAACATTCCACATAAATCTGGATTATTACCCAAGTCCCAATATGGATGCTATATATCCAACATACATGTCGTCTAAAATGATTTAAATCACACTTATCTCGAAAACTATGAAAAAAATTCGGATCTTTATACAAAACGAATTTTATCAATGTCCCCATCTTACCAAAACATATATTTTGCAATTTTAACTATCTACATGTAAACTGCATAATAACAGTGTATATATAAATTTATATTTCACATTGTTCTTTCTGTATGCAGGGTAAAAATAGAAGTCAGGATATACTCCTACTGCAACAGATAAAGCTAGAATTGTGGAACAGCGTCCACCAATAGTAATCCTATTCTCTACTATGATATAAGAGTGGCAGCAGTGTCCCAAGTAGTAAAAACTGGAAGTTATCGGTCCTATCTCTAAACCTATTAAAGACAGTGAAAGAAAAGCAATTTAATATGAAACTAGATGGTACCCGTCAAAACTTGACGGAAAAAATTACAATAACAATATTAGTAAAATAAGCTTCTTTATTACATAAGTAGGGGTGTTTATGAAACAATCTTTCAATTATTTTATTTAAAAAAGAATTCTCCCAGTGAATTACGTTATTATTTCCGATGCAAACTCCAAACAAACAATCCGTAAACAAAATGGAAATCAGTTTGACATTACCGCCCTATTCCTCACGGCAAGAAAGAAAATTTCCTGAACCTATGAAGTATCATACAAATAGCATATCCCTACGTTCATCTCATATTCAGTCAATAAAAGAACATATTAAATAAGGCACACATTCCCCTCCCCCCCTTCTGTGATAATGCAACCGAATGAGCTCCTATGCGCATGTGCATTGCATCTCACCAAAGGCACCGTCAAAATTCGACGTTAAAAAAAGTTTTAAAATGTTTAAATTAAAATTTTTAAAATGTCTTCTTTAATCATTGTTCGTTTCAAATCCATATCTTCTGAAACGCATACATTGTTTTAAGCTAATCAATTTTTATGTAAAGATGAAGAATTTTTTTTTACAATAATAAATCAATCTACAGATAAAGGAGATTTTTAATGTTTTCAAGTGTAATTTATTTGTATGGTTTCTTTATTCCTTTACATAATCAGGATGATTATACCTTTTCCATAATTAAGAGAAATAACGTAAATAAATAAATATCCAAGATTATTTTTGATTCTGTTTTCATTAATATATTGTAAATTTTATTGTTAAAAGTTACTAATAAATGATACTTTAGTAAATGGGGCTTTTCTTAATTATTATTATTATTATTATTATTTTTCTTTTTTTTTTGAGATTTAATGGCAACATTCTTCCGTTTGTTTATTGGGCTCTACAGTTTGGCGAATTATTTCAGGTACTTTTCGGATAGCAGGGCGCCAATGAAGTATGTATATATACAAATATATATATAATGTATATAGTTTTGTTTTTCTAGTATTCAATTTATGTGGTTTATAGATTTTGGTTGGCTTTTGTGATAATGATTCTGCAAGTAATTTTCCATTGGAGTTTATTATTATGTGTGTATATGTGTGTATATATATTTTACTGGCGCCGGCTAACCGAAAAGTACCTAATTTACATATAGTTTTTTTTCTTAATGGGACGAAGGGATAATGCACGGAATTTCGACGGGATAATGAATATTTTTGATGGTACCAGAAAAATTTTCTGTATTTTATAGTTATATTAAGAAATACATATTTTTATGATTTGCTGAATCACTTATTTGTTTACTTTTTCATGCATTATATTATTGAAGGTTGTTAGTTCTCTTATTCGTTTAAATATACCCTACTTATATAAAAATAGCGTGTGTTTTCTGTGGTGTTTCGCATAAACCTTGTAAAATTCAGGTTATTAGATTTTATCCAACTTTGCTGTCATAACAGCTGATGAAGCAGCCCTTTTTGGCGATTTTTTTGTTACCTATAAAATGTTTGTTTTTGGTATAGCCCGAACTAAGAAAAAATTGAGTACTTTTCCATTATACGGACACCATTGTCGCCAAGCATATATTTACATGTATGGCATGGTGTCGGTATAACGGAAAAGAACCAAAATTTGCGATCGATCAAATAATTAAATTTCGTTAAACATTAAATTTTCTGTTACTTTTCTATTATCCGGTCGACCACTTTTCATAACAAAAAACTATCGCCACACTGTAAAATTAAACGCCAAAAATGCAGTCCGATTTACTTGATGTCAGAAGCAATATACGTGTTTGTTACGTCATCAAGTGGTTTTTAATTCGAGATTTGCGTCTATTTTCCTTATGTTTTACTGAATTACTAGTTATTTCATTAATTAAAATAACAATTGTGTCCTTAAATTCATGTATTTTATTTATTTATTTATTTTGATATTTCAACGTTCTCCTGTTTATTTGGCGTTACAGTTTGGCGATAGTTGTTTGTTATGAAAAGTGGTCGACGGGATAATAGAGAAGTACCAATTTTCTTATTTTTAATCTGAGAAAGAAACAATAATCATGGATTTAATTAATTTTGCAATATGCGTTGCAACCAAAATAATTTTGATTAAATCAGTACATATATCGCAGACGCACCTGGGTTATTTTTTGGCGCCTAAATAACGATTTTTGCTTTGTATGGCAATCTGGGGTTTTATAATAAATTTGAATATGTGTGTAAATAAATAAAATAAAATAGGTACTTTTATGTTAGCTGGGCGTCAAGGATAACTCTCCAAATCTTGTTTCAATTGGAATCATTTAAATTGCAACATTTTACGTGAGATTTGTTATTCATATTGATATGTTTACGTTTAGATATTTTATTATGATTATATTCTAGCTAATTAAGTTTTTTTTAAAGATTTTATACTACAATGTTAAAATATTACCTAGTTGATATTAGCTAATGTCAAAAGATTGGCGAACCACAGAGTTCAGAAAATAAACTCTATGACCTCAAAAGTGGGAGTTGCCGTCTTTATGACGTCATAAGCAGAAGTAAATGTTTAATTGAAAATTACAGCTAATTAATAGAATTTTCGAACAAACAAATGCACGATGACAAATCTGTGTCCAAATATCTTTCATTTAAAAAAAGAATGGTGTTATTTGATGCAGTAGTTTGTTCTGACGGATTGTCGAAAGAAATCGCTTAGCGTTTTAAATATATAGATTACACGTAAAGAACTGCATTAGAAGCTCAGAAATATGTGTTTTTCGATATCCAACCGCTGATTTCAATACGTCACTAATCGTAATAATATACCATAAAGTGTGTATATTTTCCATAGGTATATTCCATATTCCATATTCCAGGAACATATGCCATAAGTGTGGAAGATGTATATTTATAAATAAAACTAACACTTGTAAGTAAGGGACAATTCATTGTAATAAGAAAACCTAGAACATATGCATAATTTGTCTGCCACCTGTAGCAATATATACGTATGTATGCAGGTGCTTTTGTGCTGTTGCCAATGATGGATATATCGAGCGTATTGGATTCTTTTATCAAAATAAATTGTTTTTTGCTTATATATGTTATTTTTTAGAGTAAATGTGCGTCTGCTATACGATTCCACATTACTGCATTTGATTACGGCAAATTGAAGCCGGTAATTGAATATCATAAATCATATATTTTAGGGTTTCTAATAAAGCTATTTTTTCATGTAAGACATGATTTCATACTAAATGCAGGACGCTCTACAATTTTGTTTCTTTCATTTTTCTTTTTTTTTCTTCTTCTTTTTTTTTATTAATCCTTGTTTTTGATATAGGGTGGATAGGGTTCCACATTTTACTAGGGGGTGCCGTAGTCACTTAAATATTATAGTACATAATTGTTGTGAAATAGGTAAACACTTATTTCAAAGCTTTATCTGTTAAAACGTTCTTTGGGTGATTGAGAACATTCGCATGCATTTTGTATTATAAAGGTAGCAGTAATTAATTACGCTTCTTTTGATTGCATCATTAGAAATTTTTAACTTTGTCTGTATGCACTTTACTTTGAATTACACTGGCCTCCAAAAGTTAAGGTACAACAAGTTTTTCGAAGCTCACCAGACAAAAAATGGCAGTCAGATTAAACTTCATAGTTTATATGAATGACAATAATAAGCTTTAAAAAAACTTACTCAAAAATTACAGCTACCACTTTTATTTTATAGAAAATAATAGGTATTTGTGAATGAGAGAATAATATGCAATTACGAAGCTTTCGTAATTTCGCGTGTAAGTTTTGTTGTATTCGAACTATTGTTGTCAGTTTTGTTCACAACAGCCAGTAGAGTCTAGAAATGTCTAGAATAAGTCGTTTGCCCGATTCATAAAGGTGGCGGGCGGTAGGATGGACACAGGCCGATACTGCTAGACGGCTCAATGTGTCACGCAGTGTAGTCCAACGACTCTGGGATCAGTATGAATCTGAAGATTCTGTGTCTAGAAGACATGTTCCAGGCCGCCCACGTGTTACAACACCTGCAGAAGACCGGTTTCTAGCTCTTTCGGCCCGAAGGAGAAGACGCACTACTGTGCCGCAACTCATTGCAGACCACTTTGCAGCATCAGGTAGAAGAATCTCCGCTACTACGGTGCGAAGACGTCTTCACAATGCAGGTCTCTATGCAAGGCGACCAGTTGTGTGTGTCCCCCTCAACATACGACAGAGAAGGGCCGCTTATGTTGGGCAAGAGAACATGTTGCCTGGACCAGACAACAGTGGACTTCTGTACTCTTCACAGACGAGTCCAGATTCACACTGGAGAGCGATTCAGGACGTCTTCTGATCTGGAGAGAACAATTCACTCGATACCATCAATCAAACACTGTCGAAACACACAGGTACAGAAACGGTGGAATCATGGTTTGGGCAGGGATCTCACTCGAAGGCCACACTGACCTGCATGTGTTCCATGGAGTAACTGTGACTGGTGCGAGATATCGGGATGAGATCCTTGATTCATATGTGCGCCCATATGCCGGTGATATTGTCAATGGTTTCATTCTAATGGATGATAATCCGAGACCACACCGAGCTGTGGTTGTTGAGGATTATCTTGAGGATCACGTTTGGAGAGAATGGAATGGCCAGCTCACTCTCCAGACTCGAATCCGATAGAACATCTTTGGGACTATCTTGGAAGACAGGTTGCGGCTTTAAGTCCTCCTCCAAGGTCATTAAATGAGCTGGTACAAGGCTTACTCCAAGTCTGGTCAGCGTTACCTATTTCGGTGTCCAACAATTTAATTGAGAGCATGGAAAGTCGATGCCGCCAATGCATTCAAGTCCGGGGTGGACATATTCCGTATTAGAACCAGTTTTTTAATGCTTCTGTCACATTTTACTGCATAATTCTGCGATATACTGATTTCTCCAAGAATGGAATTTTTCACCATGAGTGCTTTTTTGTTGTAATTTCATTTGTACGTTTAACTTAAGTAAATTTCTATGTCGATTTAATAAATAACAGTTTAACGCACATTTCCCCCAAATTTGTTGTTTCTATATATTTATTCATTTGCAAATTAGACGCAAAAAACCGGTTGTACCTTAACTTTTGGAGGCCAGTGTACTATGCACTTTATTTTGAATACAAATTCAAACAAATGAATAACAACTGCAACGCTCTTTTGCAGAAATTTTATTTTAAAGATAGATATATACAAATTTTATTTTTCTAATATTAAAATATGCTACATTCTAGCATAAGAATATTACATGGAAACTTTTTAAAAAGTCTTATTTTGCTCATAAGAATTCTGATACAGAATTAAAATTTAATTTTTGCTAATAAAGTATGTTTGTTCATTCTGCATTTCCTTATACAGAAGTGGGCTCATGGAAGTGAATTTGAATATACTGTTCTGCAAAGTTTTAGTATAACAAAATTAGCATATGCAAATTCAACTGTAAAAATGAATGTTGTTTAAATCACTTTGAAAGCTCTTCTTATTTTCGAATTCTTGTTGTTTTAAATAAGAAAACTTAAAAAGAAAAAATAAGGAATATAAATTCATATGTGATACAGGATGTCCCGGGAAGTGACTGTACACCTTATCCTTTAGTATTTCTACAATAGTGAATTTTTCTGAATGAATGCTTGTCTTACATATTTTTAATGTGAAAAATATATTCAAAGTTTTATAAATTAAACTTAAACAGTAATAGTAATGTGATAAGCATATTTCACTTACAAGGGAATGTATAATATAAAGTCCTTATACAACAAATAACTTTTCGATAGATTTGGAAATACTAAATTAAAATATATTATTTATTTATTTTGAGGTCACTTGAACGGTTCACAAGTTATTCTTAAAAACAAAACGTTTATCCTGTATTACAAAAGTTAAAAGATTGAACAAGAAAGTTGAAGGCCCCAGTGCTGCAGAAGAAAGGTATCGCCTCTCTACCATGAGTTCCCGGGTTCCAAACCGACGCGACGTCGCGTAAGATTATTTTGCCTTAACTTTGATTGGTTATTTCGCCCAATTTTTATTGGTAGTTTGATTTGATACGAGGAATGCAGTCCTTTTCAAGCTAGATAAGTTTATTTAGGGGCTTGATGGTGCGTCCAGGTCATTAGTCAGCACTCTATACAAGAGACTTCGCCGTAGATATCAGCTAGTAAAATGAATACCTCCTCCTGTCATTTTCAGATGACAATTACTATTTTACAAATTCTATTTTGTAGATATGAAGACTCTGCTTCAGAATTTGAATCTACGGATGAAGAATAACATCGGCGACAATAGTTCATTAAGAGCTAAATGAGTTTTTTCAGTCAGCAAAATTCGGAATTGAATATTGGAATGTCTCAAACTTTACTATAAGCATAGGGAACACATGTGGCGGTCATAAAAATAGTTGGAAAAAATGAATTAAAAGTCAAAAGTACGCGATAAAAAAATTCTGTCTGGCGTGAGTTTTAACTTCAAACCTCATGGATAAGACGCTGACACCTTTCCTCTGAGCCATGGGTTTTCACTTTTGTCTCTCGCTTTGTTTACTTTTGAGATACAAGATAAAATTGCTTTTTGAGAATAATTCGTGAACCATTCAAGTGGCTTCAAAAATAGATAACAAATTTGAATTTAGCAACTCAAATCTAATCAAAACTCTTGGTATGTCAGGATTTTGTGTTACACTTTAGTGACATTCTTTTCTTTGAACATTTATAACAATAGGCGCATGACAACAATTTAGCATAGATCACCAGCAGTCTATCATCAAGCCATGTGCTGTTGAGAAACACGACTAATTTTTATCAACGGCTAAACGAGGTACCAAAAACAAAAAGGTCTCATGATGTTCCAAATCTGCTTTTGTCCACAATCCTCTCCATTAATTAAATTTTACTGCTCACTGCTGTTGTATAAAAGTACTGTAATTAAAAATCATGTGTGATTCAAAATAGAGGATGTCCTAAAATGAATAGAGGGTCTTTAAAATGTAACCTCAAACAAACGGTAACACCTTCTAAACTTAATTGTAGGAGATTAAGGTAACTCAGAGAGTTCTATAGCATCCTTTCTCATTTTAGTGTCAAATGACAGTAACGGATCTTAAGTATCTTAAACATTCTTATAGTTTGACACATCACAGCGCCATCTAACAGTTACATTGTATGGTAAATCAAGGAAGCATACTAGGAAATTCCCAACTTAACACATTAATCTACTGCAAGAATTTTTTTATCCGTTTTTAAAAAAAAAGTCAGATCGTTTTAAGACAATCTGTAGATTGATGGCGATTATCTTTTAAACCGCTCATGATATAAAAAAACTTCTAATTACAGACAGTACACAAATCAAGTATCAAGGTGTTTCAGTTTTACTTTTACATGTAAATCAGAAAAACGTTGATAAGAATGAAAATTTGAAAAATTAAGTTATTGTAGCATACAAACATTCAATATGTAAGACATTTCCTATTAATTATGAAGTTGTAAATTTCAATTTACAAAAATAAACTAAGCAGCTATAAACTCCAAAAAGGGCGCTCAGGTTTTAGGGACATATTTGTTTTGGGCACAACACGTAAATCTTGAATAATATAGAATTAAAACGTTCCCACAAATTTATTTTAACATTTAAATGAATAATCACTGCCCAAGATTCATTTATAAAAATGTAACGTATTCATTTTTGATGAAAAATTATAATCCTCAAAATAAATATAACGTTAAAATAATGTTTATAAAAATAAATGTCAAAATACTAAATATCTTCAATGTATCCTCTAAAATACAAATAATATTGAACTATTATATAGCAAAACAAATACGTATATGACAAATATAGATACTTTGCAAGAATTCTTAACAAAAGTAGCAAGGAACTATACAAAAATTGTAACACAGAAATTAAGTGAATTAAATTATTTCAGACAATTATAATTCTGATTAAATCGAATAATTTTTGTACATAATTATTTAAGGGGGTCCGGGACACATTTTTAAATTTTTGTTATTTATTGAGTTAAAATTTTGATTTTTTTTGTGATGGCTAACCATATTATTTGTAATCAAAATCACATGATAAAACTTATCATAACTTTTTTTTATTTAATTTAAAATTTATTAAAAAAGGGGGGTAATTTCAAATCGTTATAACTCGAAATATTATTTGTAGAATTTAAATTTTTTTTTCATTTAAATAAACAGAAATATATAAATTTTAATTTTGATTCAGCATTTAAAAAATATATTAATTAAAAAAAATTAAAATATTTAAAGTGAAAACTTAAAAAAATAATAATGTAGCTTTAAAAAAAAAATCATAATTTCAAAAGTAATTTTTTTTTTTCAAATTTGCTGAATCAAAATTAAAGTAAAATAACTGAAAAAGACATGTTCCAAGTTTGAACCATTTATCTTTAACTGTTTTTGACTTATAACTATTTAAAGACGAGAATGGGTGAAAGAACCCATCATGCAGAAAAACGCAAAAACGTTTCCATGACAACCACTACTTGAAAGCTAGATTATTTTAAAAACAAAAAAATAATATATCCTGTTCTATTTAAGATAAAAACATGATTTAAACATCATTTTAAGCGGATAAAAACAGATAATTTTTTAATACAATGGAATATTTTTCAAAAATTTAAAGATTTTTGTGTCCCGGACCCCCTTAACACAGCATTTTGTATTTAAATTGTAAATTTAACCAACTTTTAATTATACAACTTTATTACAACTTTTAATTATATGGCTTTTCACTACACGTGCGAGTGTGTTGTGAATGTTAATGAATCTTCTGTGAAACGTATGCGTTGCATACGAAAATTGAAATTGTCGAAAATTAAAAGGTCCGTAGTCGTTTGTGTTGTTCTTCTTCCCCGATGATGGCTTTAAGTTTAAAGCCGAAACATGTAGGATTTTAGGTCTTTTATGAGTTTAAAACAATTTTTACACTGATTTTAGCAACTAATAGGCACAATTTGTGCAATTTGTGTTTTTAAAATAACTAGTTAACAGTGTAATGTCCAAATGTATTCAATTGCGTTTTTCAAAAATGTTTCACAAAAGATTTTCAGTTTATGTAATAGGATCTTTATTCTATTAAATAGTTTTTTCCTAGAAAACATAACAGTTTTCTAATATAAAGTGTAATATGTATTTTCCTAATCTAATTTTAGCTACAATCAACAATCGACTAATAGAATTTATATGAATCTTAAATATATGAAAGAGACTTAATGACCGATACATAATGATGAATGATTTTAATACATGATCAATGAAGTAAACTGAAATCTAAAATTTTAAAGCAAAATTCAGGTGCAGGAAATGTAAGAGAAAATACTTAAAAGAGATAAATGATATTTTTGATTTTCATACATAATGACCAAGTAAAGTATAACTAGCACTAGAACTACTGGCAATTAAGAAATCGTAGGTCTACCAAACCAATCAATTTGACGGGTATTAATAAAATACTTTATTTCTCCATATTTACAATTTTTTTAAATATCCACGTACTTAATTAAAAAATTATTTTTCAAATTATCTAATATATTATACCTTTTTTACACTCTTATCTCAACTTGGTTTTTGTAGGTTAAGTTTTGTAGGTAAAATTTTGTAATCTATATTTAACTCACTTCCTTATAGGCTAGAATTATAAAAATTGTGTACACACATGTGTTTACGATACAATACATCATTTTTATATTTTTAGAATTTAATTTTAAATTAAAATAATAATTTTAAGGCAAATTCATGTTAGCCTGTTACTGCTGATAAATTGCCGAATATTCTCCTGGGTTGCAATTAAGGATGGGCATAATGATTATTTTAATTATTCGAATGAATCATTCGGGCATGCGCAGAAGCATATCTGTCAAACTTTAAATATTTTTTATTCAATTACTACAAGAAATTTTGAAAAAGGAAAAACTGTTTCTGGTTTTTATTAGATTTAGATTGGACGCCAGATAAAAATGAAACATGTGTTTCGTTTACGAAACACATCTTTCATTTTTATCTAGCGTCTAATCTGATTCTAATTAAAATGAGAAACTTCTTTTTTTCTCAAAATTTCTAGTAGTAACTAAATAAAACAAAATTGAAATTTGAATGATATGCTTCGCCGCATGCCCGACTGATTCATTCGAATAATCAAAATAATCGTTATATTATACACTAGTTGCAATTGTGTACGAGTTACAACAAGAAAGGATTTAATGACGCGCCAAACCACGCTCACCAACATTTGCCAAATTTCTGTAAAACTGCAGCAATGAATCATTTTAAACGCCCAAAAATAGAAAATAAAATATAAAGAAAAGATAAAGAACGTAATAACTAAAAAAATACGCGCTTTAATGAATTTATAGTATAATATTAATTAAATTACGATTATGCCTTAAGAAATCATTTTAGCACTTTAGATAACGTTTCATTTTTTTCTTTCCTGTTTCCATATTTTCAAAAGAATCAGATCAAAAATTGTATGTATTTTATTAAATTCACTTGCTTGAGTTTTGTATCAAGAGTAAAAATAGCAGGGAATTCCCAATAAGAGTTCCGTAACCACGCCAAATGACTGTATTCTAACGGTAATTTGGGAAAAAACATGAGTTGCAGTCATGAAATTAGGCATGATTTGGAAGATTATATTGAATTTTAAGAAAACTATATCTTTCATGGCTGTTTTCTCATCAATTTATGGAGAGATAGTTTTTATATTGTTAAAAGATGCATAATCAAAAATCTTACACTTAAAAAATGAAAGCAGAAAATGAAAAGATATAAATATGTCATTTACAAATAAAACCAGAATTTACATACATTTAGTACTTTGAAAGAATTAAGAGGTTTCAAAAAACAATATCATCTATCAGTTAATCTAAATACTTTTTAAATATTTTTAAAATGCCTACAATAATTCATTTAGTAGGTAAGTGAATTTTAATGAACGAATTATTTTTAAAATTCATATTATTGTTACATAAATTCTCTGATCTATCTTCAAATACTAACGAAAAGCTATTCATTTAGAAATTATCGCAATTCATAATTTGGTAAATAAACGGTTAAGATAAACTGTTTTGAATTTCATATTAAAAAATTAAGTAACGTCGATTTACGTATATTTATTTTAAAGGTCTTAGTTCTACTGGCCTAATAATACATAAAAATAAAACATATAATAAACAAAACATATAGAAGAATATAAATAAACAGAAAATTTCTTCAGCTTTTTAAAATTTCTATATGTTCGTACAACTATACTCACATGTAAATATTATAAGGAGTCAGGTCAGTTTTAAAACTTTAAAAAAAATTCCTGTTTTTTTTTTTTTTTTTTTTTTTTTTTTTTTTTAAATATTTATACAATTCTAACTCGAACAATAACAACATAAGTCAATAAATCAATAAAACAAATAAACACATAAAAATACTCAAGTTAGTACCGGAAAATTTGAAACTGAAAACGGGTACTTTAACACAGACTCCAATTGATTTTTAGCACTTTCCAACGTAGTTGAAAAGTGTTTACGAATTGGGTTGTCTGTCCGTCTGTCTGCCGTTTGTCAGTGCTATGACTCTAATGAATATACTCGGATTGAAATTGAGTTTTTAAAAGTGGTATGCGTTTTCCAAATTTTTTCATGTTATTAATTGTTTCTGTTATTATTTTTATGTTTTGTTTTTGTATTCTGAATATGTTGGAAAGTATTTCATAATCTATGCTTGCGCATGATTTGTCGTTCTTGTTAACTTTGTGTGCGATTTTCTGAAAACTATGTTTGCATACAGATAAAAAAAAAAATCGATTGCATACAGAAGATTCCTTTTCCAAAGATATGTATAGCTTCTTCATACCAACAATTTCCACCTCCATTTTCTTTTCAAATAACGACGCATAGTTTAATTATTGCTATCAAAATGTGGTTTTTTTTTTTACATGATTTATCTGGAAAACATAGTCTAACCGCAACAAATAAAATTTGCGTTTTTCAATTGTCAAAACAGCTAGAGATTACAGGTATGGTCATTTTACACATATGTGTGAGACAGAAATTATATGTATACACACAGTTTTTCTATACAGTGTCTGGAAGTAGCAAAAACGCAATTTTCAGAAAACTGCATGCAAAGTTAAAAATCAATTGAAGTCTGTTTTAGTTTACACATTTTGATTTTAAGAGTGACATCGTTCTAATTTGAATATTTTCATGCGGTTTGTTTTGTTGGATTCAGAAATGAATAAATATTAACAAAAATAATAAATTTATAAATCAAATTTTTGAATATTTAAAACTGATGCGTAGGTGCCCAAAATATAAAAGCTCTTAAGCCCGCCTTTATGACAAGATTGGTAGTTCTAGAACTCAATACAAACTATGCGCCAGTAGATATATTGTTTACAAAGAGAATTGCACCAGGAAATCATCAAATTGTGTAAAATACGCAATATCTGTTACATTAAGGTTTGTGGTGTTTTACACATACCTTCAGATATACAAATTTTTCTTAATACGAAATAGAACTACAGAATGACCATAAATTAATCAATGAAGTAAAAAATTTCGTTAAAACATAGTTTTACAAAATACGTGAAAACTTTTGATATATACCTTAGCACGAAGAATTTAACTGTCGTGTGTGCAAACTGTAGAAATGCGCAGTTGTTTGTGTTTTATAGGAAAATGGAAATGCAAAAAGTTGTGTGCGTTCTTTGGACATAGAAAAACTGTCCAGATTTAGTTCAGAGACGATTCAGATGTAAAATCCTTAAGGACACACCATGGAATAATCAATAAAATGATGAACAGCGACGATTTTGCAGAAATCTTGGTCAACATTCGAATCTTTTTTGATTTCCCGAGTTTTGTTTCGAAAAAAAAAACTAATACTCAGAATGTAGAATTGCCCGCAGACAATAAAAGAGCTAATCTGCGGCACTTAACAGAACTCTGTTTTTCAACCAAGCTTGATCAACAGCAGTTTGACAATTGGTGGTGTCCAGCCTATCTTGATGATAGCCAAGAGGGGTAGAATATCCTTATCTCTTTTGGTTCTTGCGGGAGTTGCCTTAATAAAAAAGTGGAGTTTGTATTTTTTAAATGTCGAGGTCATGGGTATTATACAATGTAATCTTTTAAATCTCTGAGCAAATTGGGTCCTTCAGTGCATTTATTAATTGAAATAATTAAACAATAAAACAATATTTTTTTCCCGAACAAGGCACATAAAAGCAACTAAAATTGTTCATTTTGTAGCGATAATAATAAAATTTATTTCTCGTATTCATTATTTTAAGGGGGAAAACGGAATGTCAAGTATTTCTCAGAGAGATATTAAAATACACTGCTCAAAACAATTAAAGGATATTGCAGTTTTAGGTGGATTTTGTATCTGGGAAACTTTTTAGCTGATTGATACATGGTCGACAGACATAGTAGGTTATATGAGAATAAATTACACATGTTTGGCAGAAAAAAATGCATTTTATTGCGCATTTGTGTACAAAAGGAAAAAAACACAATTTGTGCATATGAGAAAAAAAAGAATAAGAAAAGGTGTTTTCTTCAAAGAAAATCATTTTCAGTAGGGGGTATGGTTTCCACGGGCGGCCAGCAACGTTGAACACCTTTGAGGCATGGACTCAATGAGGCTGTTAATGACGAGTTGGGGTATTCCGCCCCACTCTTCCAGAAGAGCTCTTTCCAGTTCTTGGAGAGTTTGTGGGGGTTGTTGGCGGCCAGAAACTCGTCTTCCTAGAGCGTCCCAAACGTGCTCGATTAGATTCATGTCTGGAGAACACGCTGGTTATTCCATTCGAACGATTCCTTCCTCGAAAAGGAAATCCTCCAGCAGGTTTGCACGATGTGGCCTGCAGTTATCGTCCATTAAAATGAAGTTATCTCCTATTGCTGCAGCGTAAGGGACTACAATAGGTCTGAGGATCTCATCCCTATATCGGCGACCAGTCAGAGCTCCATCTCGAATGATGTAGAGGTCAGTGCGCCCGTCAATGGAGATGCCACCATACACCGACACTCCTCCACCGCCAAATCTGACACTTTCGTGTACGAACGCAGGATTATTCCTACTGCCACGGTCTCTCCAGATGAAAATACGCCCATTATCCGGATGCACAGAAAAACGGGACTCGTCAGAAAACAGAATATTGCTCCAATCATTTCTCTTCCAGTTGACATGCTCGGTTGCCCACTCCCTGCGGTCACGACGATGCCTTGATGTTAATCTAACACATACCATCGGTCGGCGAGCATACAGACCTACAGCATGGAGCCCGTTTCGGACAGTCTGAGTTGAAATCGTGGTGCCTGTAGCCGAGCGAAGGTGTTGTTGGAGAAGACTAGCGTTCATGTTTCGGTGTCTCCGAGCTGTTAACGCTAAATACCGATCTTCATTGGGTGTTGTTGCCCGTCTACGACCTTGCCCTGGTCTTCGGCCTGCACATCCACTCTCCAAAAAACGGTTCCTGATCCTGGAAATGACACTTTGTGACACTCCAATGGCTTGCGCTACTTCGGCTTGAGTTTGGTCCCCTTCTAACCTACCAACAATTCTCCAAGCTTCTGAATCTGTCAAATGACTTCGCTGAGACATCGTACTCATCGAAACAAAGCAATCACTGAATGCCGATCATCCTTGTCTTCATTCTCTTTTATCCAGTTGAAAGTCAAATTTCATTCGCTGCCGCTGAAGCGACGTTTTTGACGTCGAACTCAAAATTTGCATACTCCACAGTTTGAAAACCAGAAAAATTTGCATTTGTGATTCTCTTCTTCTATTTTCGGCAAAAAAAATTTCGTTTATATCTTTATTTTATATAAAACTTCAAATATCCTTTAATTGTTTTGAGCAGTGTATCTCCGAAAAATAGTCCAATGTGGTATAAAAAAATGAAATTACTTATTATGTGCTGTGTTTTTTTAATCCGTATATACATGTGATGAAAACTGGTTAATACACATTTCTTTAAACACGATTCATAAAAGAAAAATCCAAAAATTCACGCTAAAAAATAATTAATTTTTAGCACAATAATGAAGATCATTAATTTTCTAAATATTCAGCAAAATATGATCTAAAATAAACCACTTTGCATTTACACTACACAATAAGGATGAATTATCAAAATTCTAAGGACATTAATGTAGAAATATGCGTATTTGTTCCCAGAAAGAAAGTATTTATAATTTTCGGAATTTTGTCCAGCGTATTACCCAACAGCGGCTGAGAGATCCTAAAAGCTCTTAGAAGGAGGGTGCTAGATTCGAACCCATGTAACCCTCGTAGTCCTAATCGTTCAGAGTTTTCAGTGGAAGCTTCTGTAAATACGGGTTAGGATGCCATAAAAAAACCTCTACAGAAGGCAAATCCCATCCACCTCCATCGAACTCGCCCTATATACCTCATGCCGAACATTGGACAAAAAAAAAAAAAAAACACACCCACGGCATCACCACTAATATTTTTTGAAAATTTCGTAACTGTGTGGCGGCAAACATTATTTCAAGAATAAAAAATTCCAAGATCGGTGTATTGAGGAATATGTTCCAATTGCATGTTCTTAACGTACTCCCGTTATCACGCCGCTGGATTTCTTTTTCTAAACATATTCCAAGAACATATTTTATGCTAATGTAAAACACTCTATTACTACAGCACACATTCATATTAACTTGAAAATTGTTTCATGAAATTGAGAACAGTCTTGGTATTCCCCGAAAAAATAATGTATAGGTCACAGAACCCAGCTTGTGCTAACAAACATTTTAAGTAAAAAATTGTGCTATAATTTTTTAATTTCTCTGTTTTGCATTTCACATTACTTATAATAGTTCGTTATCAGATGATTAATTTATGGACACACTGTGTTATTATAAATTAGTTTTTCTAACAATAATTGAAATCAATAATATGGCTGTACATGTATAACGTTATCATTTTAGGGGGAGTGGGAGATCTGGCACTTGATATCTTAAAATATCTAGGGGGGGGGGGGTTGTCTTTTGATATCGTTATCATTCTTGATCCAACCAAAATTATCTTTAATTTATTTGGTAACTTTTTATTTACATCAAAATAGTCTTATCTTTTTTTTATCTTATCTATTTTTATGAAAATACAAAGATGTTAATAAAGACTTAAAAGGATTATAAAATCATTTTATATCAAAATATGGACTACTGCACCGTTCGGCCTTCCTGTCCATCTGCCATATGCGCATGTATTTCGCTGTTAGAGGAAACAGGTGTGAAATATGTTTGAAATGATACTTGTTGTGTTTGCTAGTAAAGAAAACGGAAGAATGTTGTCCACTTTTTTGTCCATAAGAAGTTCTGCTTTCATCCTCCCCGTGCAGGGGGCAAGTGCAAGAAGACAATATTACTATGAAATTTATTATGTAACAATAAAAATATACTATTATAAATGCATTTAAACAATAACTGTCTCTTTCAGATGCTATTTGATATAAAGTTATTTCATGTGTAATAGTGATATTTTATTGACTTCTTCACTTCATTTGAATCCGTAAAGTATGATAATAATAAATGTTTAACAATATCTTTATACCACTGCAAACTTATAAAAACAGAAAAAAAAATATTATAAAAATAAAAAGAATTTTTAGACATTGATAATAATATCATTAAAGGTGGGGGGAGTAATTCGGAGAATGATAACGTATAACATCGTAAGGGGGGAGGAGGAGGGTCTAAAATTACCAAAATGTTGATAACTTTATATATGTACAGCTCCAATCACATACACTAAGAGGCTATTTAAATAAATTTTTATAATAAAAAAATGTATTTAATATTTCATGTAAGAAAAATGGGTACTTTTATATTAGGCGGGCTCGTAAATAGCAGCTGTCATTTTTTGCGTGTGTAAATTAAAAACAATACGATGTTGCTGCAAAACTTTCAGTTTATGCTATTATAATAAATATTATTATTTTTGTTATTTTTATTTATTTATTTTGTATATTAACATGAGAGGAAGACATGTACTTTAAAGGTGTGTTAAAAATGTATTTTAAATGAAAGTTAGGTACTTTAAGTGAAATAAGTGAGATGCTTTTATTTTAAAAGAAATGACTGCAATACGAATGATAGCGATGGGAACAATATTTGGCAATTTATCACCCGAGCCCGGCTAACATAAAAGTAACAAAAACTCACTATTCAATTTCGAATTGGGCAATATTTACAATATCTCGAATATGTAGAGGAACTTCGGGTATTATGGAATAGTTGAGTAATATGTAATACCAAGGTTTCTGCTTGGTAAAATGCTGCCACCAAACGGCAATACCATAAGCTACTTAAGAAAGTTTCCTGAATGCCCCACAGAATTCGCAGTTCGTCAGTAGGGGTCAGGTTCGTGTTGTGTGAATAAATATTTGATTTTCGTCCTTGGAAAGTTTCAGGAGATAATTTTTATTTCTTATTAGGTAACATTTTTACATTGAAATTAATCATAATGTACACCAAAATACTAACAATTTATTATGTAATACTCGTTTCTTAGCTTGCGATTCACAACAATAACCATAGCAATTTTTTTCCCAAACCAGCGGTGTCGGGTATATGGAATACCTATATCTCATCATAGTCCATGATTATGGCGGCGCAAAGACACATCCTTATATTTGGGATTTGTGCAAATTGGAATTATGAACTGGAGTATATTGGCGGACTACCTAGACATTTTATTTTGATCATGCTTTCTTGATACCATTACACCTGTTTTTTGCGAAATTTTGTTCGTTTTCTTCATTTTTATCCCTCCCATTCCATATTTCCCATTAATACCCTCAAAATACATTTATTATTATTATTACTTCTTTGCAAGTGATTAAATTTCGTAAAATAATATTTGTCTATAAAAACTATTCGAAGATATTTGATGTTTGTAATTGTATTTGATTTTCTGGTTTTAAACAATATCGGGGTGTTGTAGTTTCCGAAATGTAAATAGTATTCTATAATACGTAAAGTTCCTCTATAATTTCTTATTTACAATCGATATTTTACAATTTTCATGAGAAATATTTTAGTTATTTTCGTGTTCTATTCATCTCGTATTTGTTGAAAAATACCGAGCCATCACCAACTTTTGGGCTAGCAAAAATTCGCTTGTACATTGGACTATGTACAGACATATTTTAAAGAAACAGATCTTGCTATTTTGCTACTAATTCTTGGTCTTGAAAAAATATTCACCACTTTAGTAATTCATTATATGGACGAATATATCACACAAATTACGCTTTTCATTTGATAAGTTTTGTATAAATCAGATTTTGACACTTCTGATTCTGACACACCATTTATAATATTAGAATGGACTTTATTCATATGATCTAAGAGCAGTATGATTAAATGTTCGCAAAAGAACAGAAAATAGATCTGATTTCTCTGTTACGTTGCAAATAGTCACAAGTGCCACCGTCATGGCGGTGAACAAAATTCGTAGTGCACTGAAAAATCAACAGATGTTTCTCAATGTAGGAAAATATAATAATACCACGAACGAAAAAGTGTAACTAACTTTTAAGTAACTAACGATTCTGGAAAACGTTCATTATCTTTATAAACCTCAAAAACCAATATATTTTCGAGATTTAAAAAAGCATTTATAAAAACAAAGTTACTTTTGCTGCCATGGATTTTAGGAAACTTTTTCGAAAGGTTTTTATAGTGATTAATGAACATTAACATTAAAATAAATATTATTATTTTACTCTTACTGTGTATAAATTCAATTACGTAGCTCAAAATTTTTAATTGAGAATTAATAACATCCTAAAAATTGATATTCCGGTTTGAAAAAAAATATTATTAAACTATAAAAACTATTTGAAAATGTTCTCGAAAATTCGTGGCAGCGAAAAAAACCGGTTTTCAAAAACGTTTATTTAAATATCGAAAATTTATTGGTTTCTGGGGTCAATCAGTTTTCTAACGCAATACAGGTTTTTTGGATGCTATCAATTCCAAAGTAAACATTTTCATGTTCAACAAACATGTCTTACAGACAAACATGATAAATAAACAGCATTAATATTAACATTAAAATCAATATTATTCTTTTACTCTTTCTGTGTATAAATTCAATTACTTAGCTCAAAATTTTTTATTCAGAATTAATAACATCCTAAAAATTGATATTCCGTTTTGAAAAAAAATATTAATGCTCTACAAAAATTACTTGATAATGTTTCCGAAAATCAGCGGCAAAGAAAAAAAACAGTTTTCATAAACGTTTATTTAAATCTCGAAAATATATTGGTTTCAGAGGTTCTGGTAGATAAGGAACGCTTTTTGGAATCGTAGGGAACTCGGAAGAGGTTATTATATGTTTTCGTTTGTGGTAATATTATATTTTCGTAGATTATGAAACACCGTCTTTTTTACTCTGTAAGGATAGAAAAGAGATTGGCAAACATACAAATAAACGTATTTTTGTTTGAAAAACATTTATTGTAACAAAGCTTATTTTAATTAAGAGATCTCTATTTTACAAAATATGAATTTCTTTAACCGTTACACCATTTCGGTTAATACGCTATCGTATAATCATCTTTTCAGCCAAAAAAAAAGTACTTCAAAAACTCCTGTTATATATTGTACCATAAATTCAAAACAATGAGTTTCCATTCATTAATCCTGTTTGAATACACTTTTGAAAATTTTGATAGCACTGAAGTCAGGGACAGTGGCATAGCGCAGATCTTACTTTAAGAAATGCTGTAAATATCTGGGAATTTTTTTTTCCTTTTTATTAAAATAGCTTATTCTAGAATCGTATAGGTAAAGAAACGTTCTCAATCCATATTATAAAGCAAAACATGCCGTGAGTAACGCTAATATCATTTTAACGGTGCAACAAATTGACCAATAATGAGTTTCTTTTTTTTATCTATCTCTATCACGTGCAGCCCGGTTACCGAAGATGAATTCGTTTGCAGCCAATACAATATGACTAATTATGAATTTATTACATAATGAATACTAATATTCCATAACGAAATTAAAACTTTGTCAATAAATAAATAAATAAATAAAATAATCTATATACTACTTTTAAATTAACTTACGTTGCAATTTAATAGAAAATTGTAGCTCAAGTTATTCTATATATATAATTTTCAAGCATGATGTTTTAAAAATCTATCTCAACAATGAATTTTCGTTTGTCCATTAATCGCGGCTAATATCCTTCGCAAAATGGATTGTATTTAGAGAACATTTAGGTCAGATAAGACCCCGTTTACGGAAGTTTGCTCCGTCAACAGAGGTGGTAAGTTGCAAAGTAAACAAACAGGAGAGTAGAAAAAAATAATTTATGCTTTTGAATTTTTACATCTGTGAAAAAAAATCCTTCGTAACATACGATTCTTTTACATATCATCCTAATAATCAACAACCTGTGGATTTATATTATTTTCGTTGTTGTAAAGTAACATTTGCAGTTATAAAAAAAAAGAAAGAAAGAAAAAGAAAACTAAAGAGAAAACGGTGATGTTACTGCAATTTGCAGTTGACTGCCCATGTTTCAGGAGTTTTTTTTCCACTTTTATTTTTCAGTACTTACGTATTAACCGTGCCAGGAAGATAGATCGCCGAAAATGTTTGCCAATCGCGAGTTACGTTTACGTATGAACTGATGTTTCTGACTCAAAAATCAGGTTAACACTACAGGAGAATTATTAATTCCCTTAAAAGATGTAACTAAATTTATATGGAATATTATTATATTATATATATATTTACAGTGATAAATAAACATCGTTGAACATGCAGCTTTCATATGCCAAATTTTAGTTAAGTGTTTAATTTAATGTCTACGACTTCTTTATTAATAAGTTTTCAACAAAAAGGATTCTTAAATGTAGTAAAACTGATATGCAACTAAAAAGGGTACTTACGTATAATTAGTGTATACGTATAATAATTACGTACAATAAACCTTACTTTTTTTCTTTGTTCATTGTGACAAGCAGTTTACGTTCTAAAAACGTTCGAAATTACGATTTATTTGAAACTGTTAGTGCTAGAAAATTGAAATTTTACATGGCTGTTACTTTTAAGACGTAAATACTCCCAACAGAACAATTTCTAAAAAATTCGAAATGTAAAAGGGTGCAAGCAAAAAGCCGTTCTAAAAATGCGATTTAAGATGTAAATGTTCACTAAGTACGGTTTCTGAAAAAAATTGAAGTTTAAAAAGATGAAATGAGTTGAAAACGTTCTAAATTAAGATTTATTTTAAACTGTTAAGGCTAGAAACTTGAAATTTCACATGGCTATTACATTTAATAATTAAATACTCGCAACGGAAAAATTTCTAAAAAAATTTAATTGTAAAAGGATGCAAGAAAAAAGACGTTCTAAAAATGCTATTTTTGTGATATTGCTGGGATAAAAACTTGAAATTTCGCATGGTGGTTACTTTTGAGATATAAGAGCTCTCTAAGAACGATTTCTAAATTAATTCGAAATGAAAAAAAGCGAAATGAGCAAGAAATGTTATAAAAATGTTATAAATTACGATTATTTGGATATGCTACTGCTAAAAACCTGAAATGTATAATAAAACTCAATTTCTTTTCCGCCAAACAATAGAAGACCTCATGCAATTTAAATGCAACACAGCGGGTTGTTACGCAGTTAGTAACTTATGAAAAGAAACAAGTTAGTCATTGTGCGTAAAATTTTTTAAGAAGGGTTTTATTCTTTTTAAAGTACTCGTGGTAAGAATTATTTGAAATAGCTTACCTACTTCTTTATGAAAAGTTTCAAAATTATATCTTACTAATTTTTTCAAACAAAAGTGTTGCAAAGCCTTTTTTTCATTAGCTTAATAATTAATAACTTGTTACGGTGTTTGTCTTTGGTAAAAAAGTAGAAGTAGTCTATTAAGTTATTTAGTATTTCATTGGATATTTTTTTCTTTTATACCTTGAATTTCTATACATTTAAGAATGCATATTATATAATATTATTCGTTAAACTTCTCATCAAACAGTAAACACATATAACTAAAAGTTTTTCTTTTGTTTTGTTTTTATTGCATCCAGTCATCCATTTAGATGTCATAATAGGATGATTGGCAGGAACAATTACAATTTTTTTCTAGTTTGTTTAACGTTTAAATAAGCTGTTCTTTTTAAATAACATAATATTATTTGTGTAATATGTCACCTAAAAAAGAAGGTCTTTGAATTCAAAATTCCAAATTTCTTTTAAAAATTTACAGACATAAGAACATGCGTAAATGTAGCCACAGCCTTAAAATAAAATCACAAAAAAAATATATATATATTTAAAGTCTACGCCGAATATTCAGAAATGATGCTTTATCACCCAATGGTGATTTTTTTTGTCTTGAATTATATCAATTAAAGACAGTGAGTTTGTTCATTTTTTTAAAAACCACATATATTATTTTGCAGTACGGATTAGTTGTTAGGATATAAACGGCCATAACGAAAGAAAAAAAAAGAGGCACTTCAATGGGCACTTTGGACATTCAATGACATTTATTCTTGCCATTTATTTCGAAGATAAAATTTCTGTATGCTGTCATTAAGTCCGCTTTTGTAGTCTGCTTTAATATTAAAGGGAATGTGATAACGGCAATATTAATTCAATTTATTTTACTTTAACTATGAAAATAATTTTTAAAAATTTATTTGATCTCTACCACATTTTTTTAATTCTTCACATAATGGCTGTCAAGTGCCTGTCGTTTGGTGATTTTAGGTTGATATGACTAATATTTTAGTCATTTACTGAGATCTCATTTACATATTTACAATGGGCGTATTGTTAGAAATTTATGAAACTCACTTCCTTCTAATTGATTTTAAATATGCAATAACAATAGAAAAAAAATTAAGAAAATATGTTTTAAGATACTACGTATAAATATCAATTTCTTCATTTTTGGCTAATTTTCCACTTGAAATATTGTTTAAATTTGTAGTCATAACTCAAGAAACGAACTGAAACGTTTGATAGGAAAAACACCGTAAAAATTGAAAAAAAAAGTATACTGCTAGTTTTATGAATAAAATCCATTGCACTGTTATTTTTTAACTTAAAAAAATTAATTTAATACCTACAAACAAACACTTCAGTAATGAACAGAGGAAAGTTTTTTTAACTAGGTAAATCATATTCAATGGCTGGAGTATGACCTAATTACATGGTATACAGGAGTTTAAATGTTGTATCACATTCATCATACAAATGCTATAGTTATAGCTCGGATGAATGAAAATACCGCTGCAATTCGCAGCCATGTCCAACAAATAACAGTGAATTATGTCAGCCAGGATATCGTTGAATAGCTCAGTAGGAAGAGCGTTGGTATACGGCAAACCAAAGTATCCAGGTTCGAGTCCTGGTTCCGTCATTTTTCGCTCTGTTGGAATAAATATCAACTATGATACTCCAACCATTGAATAAACATTTCAATTTTCACGGGGTGTTCGAACTAATATGCGCTCATGGTATAATCACAGGAATTCTTGAAATTTTTTAATGCGTTTCCATGGGTATCCTCTACATAAACATGGATCATATACTACTAACTTGCTCAGCCCTTATACTGTTCAGTGCTTATACGAAACAAGCAATTTAATTAAATCAGTTTTGAAAATTTGAGGAATGCAAAAAGACTAAGAAGAGAACTAAGACTTTTCGAACACCCCATATTAGAAGACGACAAAATGAATATGAACATATGACAGAAGAATTGAATATGACAGTTTTTGGAACTGTAAAATGAGACGTTGAGAGCCAGAGACGACTATCACAGATTTTTGTGAAAGTTTGTAAAAGTTTTTGTGAAAGTTTGAAGAGGCGTTAAAGCATTGTATATCATGCCATTGATAATCTGAATTAATTGCATTAATGAATTTTAATTATTTCGAAAATATTCAATTGATAAAGTTAGTTTGACAGATGGTCGAACTTAACTTGGATATCAAGTTGCCAGTGCAAGAGTGAATCAAGTGGCTTGTACAACTCTGGAACTGCCAACTTAATAATTATATGCTTGGTGAAGAAGCTTGGTCTCGTCTGGCAGAACTGGCCTAAAAGAGTTTGACAAACATTTGCACAAACATAGGAAAGCATTTTCAGAGTTGCCAAGTCTCCGGCTTTTTGTACACCAGTAATTTTTTAGAGAAAAATGTTGTTCTTTCAAGTCACAGAATGCTACAATTAAATAAAACAACATTTTCTGTACTAAAATACTGGTATCCAAGTAGCCGGAGACTTGGCAGACCTGCATTTTTCTACAAATCGCAGCTGGCGAGGTTGGTACGCCCTGGTTCTCAACGCCTGAAATAAAACACATGATTATTTGAAAGCAATGTTGTTTTTTAGAGATGTACCTGTAGCTGAAATTAGAAATATTCATACTTGTAATCCGAAAAATAAAATTGAAGGGTCTGGCGGGAAAATATGATAGTTTAATTTCGTGAACTTTGAGGTTGACAGTACCAGCGATTAACTTGGCAGGCGTACTATCCTTTGTTAACAATGAATTGATACAAAAAAATAAGGTAGTTCTTTGAAAAATAGAGTTGAAGTTAGGTAAAAAGAGGGGAAGACTGATGTGATTCCTCTGATAAAACACAGTGGAAGTTTGGTATAAAGGATAATGAACAATGAATGTCTACGTTCGTTAAAGAAAGAACGTTCAATAACAATCTTCTAACTGTTTGTGACTGTCATCCTTTTTCAGATGACCCTTCTAATATTTAAAATATTTGCACTTTCCATTACATTTTTGAAATAATTTTTTTTTAATTCTTGAAGGAGGGTAGTTTCACAGATTACTTAATTCTTGTTTATTGTTTCCTTTCTTCTTACAATATATCAGAATACTGTTGGAGATGAATGTTGTACGCTGCTTCCAAACACTTTGTTTTGCTAAGTTTAAAAATACAAAATTTTTAAAGTTATTTCTTTCCTACTTTCATGCTCCTGGAATTTCTTCTTATTGCAATGTCTTTTGCTCAGTTGTTTATGATTTTACATTTCATTTAACTTGCATTTCATTTAAGATTTGAGTGTCCTTGCAGCCCGTGTTTTGATAAAAATAGCACCTAGGTGTGAAAATATTTCTTGTATAGCTCATACCAAAACAAACTTCTTTGTTTATTAGTACATAAAAGCAATGTCTGAAGCACCAGAAAATCGATTAAAATTGGAAACTCGTTTTGGCAATATTAAACTTAAACTTACTATAAACGTGAAATTTAGCTTGGAGTGGATTGAAGCAATAGTCTGACAAGCCAAAAAATTGCAGGATGGAAACAGAAACATCCAATAGGAATAAATTACAGAGATAAAACAGAGTTAACTTCATTGGTTATTTCTTTTCCTTTCTCACAATTCCATTTCATAAAATAATGACTTCAAATCAACCGCCCACCTTATCTGTGAGCCACATTTCATTATTATTTGTTTATGTTGTTGATAAGCCTAATGTTTGAAAAGCCGATCTACAATTTTAATATATATTCTTGTGCTTTAAACATTGGTTTTATATGCTTTTGTATAATCAGAGCCAAGTCTCATCCCATTTTCAAACTGTTGTGCATTTCTTACAATAGTATTTTTCATTTATCCATATCAACTTTCAATCGTTCAAGTATGAATAGAACAAATTTCGACTTTCCAAGAATATCACGTGCTGAATATTTCACAGCATTATTCCGATGATTATGTAAATATTTGTTTTTTGTTCCTTTATTTAAAAATTTATCATGTGTTTTTATCTGTAACATCCCCTGGAAGATCAATCACTACGGAATTGGAAGGCGGACTTCTCGGAGGAACGTGAAATTTTAATTCAGTCATCGGGGATTCTCTTAGACTATCAAAGCTGCAAGATTCAGTAATTGTGGGAAGCAATGTTTTGGCTGTTTCACCCTGTTTGTCTAATTCTTCCTCCTGTAGCTGCAGAAATTGTTGTTGTCTTGTCTGTTTGTCCATGCCAGTAGATCCACAGCTTGATCGTCTAGTTTTAGATGTAGTTAGCAGAGGCCATTTAAATGTAACTGGTGGGGAGGCTGATTCTTCCGAGGCATCTTCTGATGCTTTGTTGGCTTTAACTTTTGCAAATACCCGGCGAACTCTAGCAGCAAACGAATTATTGAGGACGACTTCGGGTCTGAAAAATTGTACAGCACTGAATAATATGTAAAAGTATTTTAGTACATACAAATGAATATATTTTAGCACAAACAAAGGTAAATATTTCAGTACTTATATATTGTCGTTTATTAAAATAGTAATTCATTTTTTGGGTATTTTTATTCTTCGATTATTAAAGTGCTTAGTTTTAAACTGTTTTGTTCTACTTATAAAACTTGTTATCTTTTCTTTTTTATTCCAAGCAGCCATATATATACATTTTAAGTCTTATATTATATCTTATATACTTATATATTTGATATTGTAATTAATAGTGCGTGTAATTCACCCTGATTCCGCTTGAGATAAAGCCTCCACCAGTGGCTGGGAGGTTTTGCTCTCAAAACTGGTAGACGGGAGGTGCTGGGTTCAAACCCCTGTCGCGCTTGTTGACCTAACCGTTCGGAGTTTTTCGTGGTTTTCTTCGAACCTTGCCGTAAATACGGGTTAGGATCCCTTAAAAAAACTCCTCACGGAGGGCACTCCCCCTATACACTATATCCTCGTGTAGATTATCGGCAGTCATAAAATCAACCAACCAACCAAACAACCACTTGAGATTAAAAAAAAACTTTTCTCCGGGGATCGGAATTATCTAACTTAATCCTTCTGGTGGGTTCCCTAGTGTAAAAGAGTGACTGAAGCGTTTACAAACTAGTAAGGGTGAATTATATTATGTTGTATTATTAAGCTGAATAGATAATTAAAAGTTATTGCATTACAAAATTAAAAATTATAATATTGTTTTCCTTTCCAATGTTTTATTGATTTCATTCTATAGATTTAACTTGTATGTAGTTTTTAAAAAAAATTACTGTCTTATGTGTGAGATAATAGTAGTTTTTTTCTTAATATTGCTAACTAATATGTAGCAATTATTTTATAAACTTTTTTTTATTAAACTTGAGTTTTGAATAAAGCTTAACATTTGCAGTTGTAGTAGAAACATTAAATGTCAACATCCTATTTTCTACTACTGTTTCATGCAATATGTTCTATATTATACATATACAGTCTTACCTAGCTTGTGATTCGCTGAACCTCCTTGGGGAAGTTGCCCCACTGGGTACTGGTGGCTGCAAAAGTGTATCGTCAGTCTTTGGATTAGTAAGACTAAAGGGTATTTCATGACCAACTTCAACACTCGAATGTCTTCGAAGTTGGGGATGTTGTACTGAAAGAAATGTGTTTGTAACACTTTGAGGAAATTCAACCAACCACATTTCTTCATCTTCAAAATGGATCTCTGGCACCTTAAAATAAAAAAAGGTGAACACTTAAATTTTATACTTTCAAAGGGTTAGAAATATTAGCCTTGAAAAAATAATTTAACAATTTTTTTAAAGCTAAAACATAACAAGAATGTATTAGTAAAATATAATTGCAAAGATAAATACACATCTGAAGAGAACATTATGTTAAGCACATTTTACTTTGGATATAGATCAAGTTCAAAACAAAATTTACTTTATTTTAAATCTTAAATAAAATTTTACTTTTTTGGAATTTTAAATAAAACTTTACTTTGAATAATAAATATAGAAAAATTGTTTGTCTTGGCATGTATTATCATCAATTAAATTTTTGATCACCACTTCAGATATACCATATGTATAGCACTGTTCTCTTGTTTTGCATCAGACGCTATACAAAGAGAGGCTGCCAAAAGTTATTGTGGTATTACTACAGTAATCCATTTAAAGAAAAATACCTTTAAAGTACTCTATATTTATGCAATCGTGTTTAGTTTTGAAATTTTCATTACGATTAACGCAATATTCCTCGTAATGGAATAACTTATCTTTGCAAAAATTTATTTCGCCCGTAGAAGTACTTGGTATATATAATGATTTATGTATATAGATAGACGATATTAGTGAGAAAACATTGAACTAATATCCAGGGACATTATTTTAAAACATTCTTCCTACCGTGATTTCTTTCTCTAGCAGTATAGTACGCAAATCCCTCGTCTCCATAGGCTGTTAATATTTTCAAAAAATCAAATAATATACAGGGTGTCCCAAAAGTCTCCGTACAACTTCAAAAACTTATTACAAAAAATAATAGGCCTATAGAAAAAATAATATTAACAGTGCATAGAGTAACTTAAAAAGTTTTTTTCTACAGCCTTAGTAAACTTCAACATGAGATCCTTCCGTAGCACAAAGAACATCAAGACGATATTTCAATTCAATACACGAAAGTTTTTCATGCTAACATCAACAGTAGCTACTACTGTTTGGATCTTTTGATTCAATTCCATGAGACTAATTTAAGGAGATAAATTTTAAAAATACATTTCTTTGGTATCAGACGTCCATTTTCTGATTGTAAAAACCAGATTTCGAAAAATTCATTAGGTAATGAATAAAATAAAATTATTTACTTTGCTCTTTCGTTAAAACTCTTTTTAAAATCTCAAGTTAAAATGGCCAGCTAAATATTCCAGATATTCGGAGACAAAGTACACTTGGTTTTGCTTCAAAGCACTTATTAAAATTTAAAAAGTAGAAACGTTTATGATGTTTAAAAAAATAATGATTAAAAAGTTGTAATTTTTAAGTATTTGAATCTTTAAATTTAACACATTAAAGTGAAGATTTTAGAGTTAAGGCTTTTTCTTTAATTGGGCGAATTTACCATAAGTTAAATGGGATTTCACTAGCAAACGGCATTTTAATTTGACTTTACACTCCAAAAAATGACCAATTTTTGTTAATCCACCAAAATGCAGGGTGTCCCAAAAGTCTCCGTACAACTTCAAAAATTTATTATAAAAAAAATAATAGGCCTACAGCAAAAATAATTACAACAGTGCATAGAGTAACTTAAAAAGTTTTTTTCTACAGCCTTAGTAAACTTCAACATGAGATCCTTTCGCAGCACGAAGAATATCCAGACGATATTCCAATTCAATCCACGAACGTTTTTCATGCTAACATCAACAGTACCTACTGCTGTTTGGATCTTTTGTTTTAATTCCATGAGACTATTAACTTTTATTCAGATTTCATAAAACAGTTGTAACGACTGTTGATGTTAGCATGCTGAAACGCACGTGGATGGAATTGGAATATCGACTTGATATTCTTCTTGCAACGAAAGGATCTCATGTACAAGTATACTAAGGTAGTAGAAGAAAACTTTTTTAATTCATCTATGTACTGTTGTAATTATTTTTGTTGTAGGCTTATTATTTTTTTTGTAATAAATTTTTGAAATTGTACGGAGACTTTTGGGACACCTTGTATAAAAGTCATTTTTAAAACCACACTATAATAATTAATACTTAAAATGATTCAATGCTTATAAATTTTCCTTCTAAAGCTACTTATTATATTAAAGTTTTTCTTGCGTTATCTAAAGTGTTTTATGAAATTTTTGGAGCTATTTATGAATAGTTTCACGAATTACTTTGCTTGTTATCCATTAAAGGGACCAAAAATGGTTTGAAATAATAAAATAATGTATTTTGTTGTCATTAATATTTTTCTAATGTTTGAACCTTTAAGAATGCCGCACAGTTGCCACATAAACAAATCCCCAAGATTACGATCGTAACGTTGTAATTTCGTTATGTCGTATTCGTAAACGTTGAGCCGCTAAACGGCGATATCTGAGAAAGGCAAAATTTTGAACTGAGGTATCTTGAAATACTGTTTTTTAGTGTTTTGTCACGAAAATTTTTCAATAGGCTAACGAATTTTAACATGTTTCTTTTTTAAAAAAAATAAAGGAAATTAAATTCTCTACAAACTATATCTGAACAACAAATAAACAAAATTTTTGTTTTCAAGTTATAACAAAAAATACGAACAGTTTTTATAAATTTTGAATTTTTTACATTTTTTTTTTGTTTAGTATATAATCTAAAAACAATGTAATAAAGAAGTAGAAAGAAGAAATGACGATTCAAAAATATGTAGCCTGGACTTCCCAATCGTGGCAAAACTATGTTTTCAAGATTAATTTTCTCGTAAAATATTAAAAAGTGTTTTCTACAATTTAACAGCTGCTTTCATTGATATATACATGGGCCAAAATCTCATGTGAGATTTCTCAGTCCCCAGTATATCTCTCGGCTTTTCTTTACAATATAAATAATTCTCATTTAATTTTAAAATGTTCCTCTGTGATTGTTATACAATATAATGTTACTTGTAATGTGAAAAACTGTTTTTTAATCTTTAAAATGGAATTTAACTATAACAAATGTCAGTACTGTCCCCTGTCCTCAACCCAAAACTTGATCATTAAAACTACCAACCAACAATAATAATTAAAAAAATTTGAAAAACCAGTGCATTTATTATTATTATGAATTTCATAGAGCATAATAATATAATTTTTATATGAGTGAAATGAGTAATATATGTTTTTGTTGGATTTAAAGTTGGGTCCCTCACTCTTTTGGTCACTACTGTTTAGGTGTATGAATTTCTCCAGATTTCCACCAGATGGCGTATGCAGACATTTTCAGTGTTGTTTCCAGTAGCGGAGCACATGTTGTCCTTAAAAAGTCGCCATTGCTTGCTGTTTGATCATAAAAATATTGTCTAGATTGAAGAGAATGGGGAAAAGGTAAGCGTACCTTTATTAATCATCCCTACTGTCCCCACTGTTAATATAAATATTGATATTTATAGATTAACCAATATCTAGTCATTTAATCGTAAGGCTTATACGTCTTTGAAAGTAATGCATACAACATCCCATTGTTCTCTTTTAAGTAGAGTGAAAAAATTGAAAAAAGAAAATGTTACTTCTGTCCCTTACAATTTGTGTTTTGTCTGATAAAAACTGCCATATAATATTTATTTTTCAATAAAGTTCGTTACCATCTACTAATTATTATTCTGCAATATATCAGTGGTTATTAAAAATTGAAATTGAGCATAATATCAGAATTTTAAAATCAGATATTAGCAGAAAATTAGCAGCCAAAAATCACACTTATGAGATTCTGGCCCATTATAAATCAAATAAAGGCAAAAAAATGTAATAGGCTAAATTAATTACAGTCTTCGTAATCTACGATGAAACTTTAGTCAGTTTTCGTCATCTCAAACCTTTATGATTCCCCTTAAATTACTCTGTATATCTATAATTTACATAGATGGGTAGAAAATGTCAGCGAGCAAAATAATATCATAGAAAATTTTTAGCTCTCTTCCTAAAATGTCTTTTGTTTCTCTAGTAAAATGCTATACAAATCACTCAAATCGAGAGCATGTCTATATTTTTAAAAATGTAAACAAAATACAAAAGTCATTTTTTTTCAAATAGCTCTAAAAATTAATAAATTCAAGTGATATAATGGTCGTAATTTTTTTCTCAAAAGCTGCTTATTATATTAAAGCTTTCCTTTTATTAGCTGAAATTCGTGCAGCGACCTTCAGAAGAGCGAGCGATCATGTGACATTGCCTATGGGGAAAAACTTTCAACTTATATTTCATGTCTAGCTCATGTTTTAAAGAATACTTCCCCCTTCTTTAACGTAATTATTTACTATAGATTTTAAAGTAAATTTTTACACCATATTTGTTAATTACTACTTTATATGAACTTAATAATAGGAATGTAATTGTTTTGCAATTATCTGTCATTAACATTGGTATATATATATATATACATTTAAGGAACGATAGGAAGTAATTTTTGAGCAGATGAACGTGTTTCTAAAATAACAAAAGACCAAGTAGTAGCAAAAATGACTTACTGTATCCGGCGGAGAAGATGTTGTAACATCTATCATGCAAATTGCGGAATCTTCTGAAGTTTTATTTTGCGTAGAAAGGATGGGTAAGGGTTCTGGGGTTGGCTTTTCCTTTACGCGAGTTTCTTCTACAGAGATTTCAGCTGAGTTTCTTCGAAGCTAAAAAAAAATTAAACTCTCTAAGAATTATTTTTAATAAACAAATTTAGGTAAAATGTTATCACTCATTTCTAAAAAAAATCCAAAAAATGTAGTGAAGATCGGAGCTGGTTGTCAGAAACCTTTTTAACTTTTAAAAATTTGGGTATTATCTTATTTAAAATGCATTACTTTAGATGAAACTACCATATTTGTTTTGCGACTTTTTAATTTTGTATATTAAAATTTTGAAAATTTTAGGAATAATGTGACAATTTACACCAATCATGTGTTGGTTGTCACATGGAATACCTACGAAGCTGTTCCTGGAAAGTTTATATAAAAAGTAGCGGCTCGGGTCTTATTTGTTTGACAGGCAGATCGAAACAGCAAACCCTGTCTATGGAGATATATATAGATAGGTGGATAGATATACAGGGTGTATCTGAAATGCTTCAACAAACTTAGAGGGATGATAGTACTCATGAAGACGAACAAAAAATGCACTGAAACATGGGGTCGCAAATGACGTTTAACCCTTTCAGGGGCAGTAATATGTTTATGAAACCACTTAATTTTAATTCCAAAATGCCACAATGGCACCAGAATTTTGCTAAAATCTTTTCCATTTAATATGTATGTGAAATATAGCCCTTTTTCTTATTTACAAACAGATTTTTTTGTAAATTCCGGTGCCAGTCATTTATTTCAACATTTTAGTACTAAAAGTACTTTGCCCCTGAAAGGTTTAAAGGATGAAAATCAAACAATTGTTGCAAAATATTTGTTTTCTCTGGACATCACGAGCTGTGTTGTACCTATTCTGTGCAATAAATAATTTTCTGTAGTATTTCTTTCTTGTCTCAGTTTGACCATTTCCAGACGCATTTTCTCGATTTTCATCCTTTAAGCCTTTCAGGGGCAAAGTACTTTTAGTACTAAAATGTTGAAATAAATGACTGGCACCGGAATTTGCAAAAAAAATTATTTGTAAATATGAAAAAGGCTATATTTCACATACATATTACATTGAAAAGATTTTAGCAAAATTCTGGTGCCATTTTGGCGTTTTGGAATTAAAATTAAGTAGTTTCCTAAACATACCACTGCCCAAGAAAGGGTTAAATGTCATTTGCGACCCCATGTTCCATTGCATTTTTTGTTCGTCTTCATGAGTACTATCATCCCTCTAAGTTTGTTGAAGCATTTCAGATACACCCTGTATATATAAAGGGGGTGATTGCAATAGGTCAATTTCTTAAGAAATCAACCGAAAATGACTTTGTTAACATATCAAAGAAAGTTGTTATTCAATTAATAGAAATTTATTCATTAAAATTAATTAGCGATTAAAAGAAGGAAAAATGATTTTTCAAATAATAATGCAATGTACTTTTTCGTAACTTTATTTCAATTTATTGAATGTTTTAATTTATTTGAATGAATGTTCAAAATTAAATTTATGTGAAAAAAAAATGTATTGCATATTTATATTGTTGTCACTATTTATTATTATTATTATTATTTGCGTAAAATAAAAATATTTGTTATTTTATGTAATATGCTGGTTCGAGAGGGGAAGAGCTGTAATGAATAATTAATTTTAATCTTGATTTATAATTATGCGATAGAAATTCCTGTGCTAAATTTTAATTTATCTGCGCTATAACTTTTGATCTATCTAATTTGTGTTGATCACCTGTATTGGTTGAGAAAGAATATGGAGACATTCTTTTTCTTTTATCCGCAAAAGGAACGATCCCGTGCTTGATGGATAAACGAAGTTTTACTGTATCTGTCAAATGGCAAAATTTAGGGCTAGTTTATTACCTTAGGATTTAGTTTATTACCTTAAAACTTATTCACCTTACTTGAACAAAACTTTAAAATAACATTTAAATTAATCTTTTTTCATGAATTCTACACTGTTAAAAATTTGCAGGAAACTGTCCAGTCATTTGACCGTTTTTAGAGAAAACGGTTACATAACCGTAATTTAACTCTTTTCTGACCATAATATGGGTAATGATATGGTAGGAACAGAGTTAAATTAAAGTTATGTAACCGTTTTTATCTAAAAATGGTCAAATGACTGGACAGTTTGCTGCAAATTTTTAACAGTGTACTATTTAAAAATTTAAATATATTTATTTTGTGTGCATATTATAATGATATTGCACTGCGCAGAAGATGACTATTATATAACGTATGAGTGTTTTATGAGCTTTTATTAATTAGTTATATTAATATTATCTAATTAAAATGATCTACTATTGAAGCAAATGGTATATTCCATGAGTACTACAAATGAATGTTTAATTAAAGTGACATCTAATGGAAAAGTTCTAAAGCATAAATAAACATATTTCTTATAATAATAAATGAAATAGAAGCATTTTTGTTCACTTCGTCTATTGAATAAACAAAATGTTAAAATTTTATGTAAATTTAGCCTGTCATTTTCACGAAATTGTGCAAATTGAAAAATAACTATATTTAATAAAACATATATAGTAACAAAAAAAATATAAAACCTTTTTTTTTTTTTTTTTTTTACAGAAAATATTACGTGATACTTCTAACGGGTTCAAGTGAAAATAGAAATCATATGGCTTTGGCTAATACAAAAAATCCTTTGAAAAGATATATTAAATATTAATATTAAAGTACAAAAACGTCTTTGAAAACAATCAAATTTACAAGTTTCATTTTTTTCTTCAAAATAAATGTTATTCTACTTTTGACGCTAGATATGGTATTTCCAACAACACAACTGCGAGCTGAACAGCTACCACTATTTACAAATAGAAATATTCTTCATATTTAGTGACATAATTTTTCTGTTAAATAAGGTGAAAGTTAACTATTAGGAAGTAGTGATATTTCTGCCAGCTGTGGTTGAAATGTTGAAAATCTCTGCTCTAGATGTAAAAATTCTTAAATATTTCATGATCCATTGTAAAAAAAAGCAATTAGTTTTCATTCTTGAAAACGTTTTCAGATTTTCTGAAATTTTTAATTTAAAAATAAAAGCGCATTTAAAAAAACATATTACGCTCTTTTTTTATTTGTGTTTTATTTTCTACTTTTTAGTGTTTAAAATATTTTATTTTTGCACTATTTCACAGCTAGTTACATGCAAATTTTTACAGGCAAATTTGAGCACTCGTGCTTTGGAGCATAATGCACTCCATTGTTGTTGTAAGTTATACTGTTGTAAGTGTATATCAATATACAATAGTAACTGTATGTGAGTATACAATTGTAACTGTAAGTTCTAAAAATATTAAATGTTGTATTGTCATTGGAAAAATAACTGTGAATGTAATTTGTATAATTCCAGCATGTCAGAAAGTGAGTGAAGAAAATATTTTTGACAATTTTATAATATAGAATTTGTAATAAGATGTTGATTTAATAAATAGTAATAATTTGTGTTTTATTTTATCTATGATTAAAAATTAATCGAAACTTTAAGGACTAATATAAAGAAATTTTTAAATACTCTAAAATAATTCTAAATTTTTAAAACTGAAATAATAATAAAAAAGAGGGTGCAATTGCTTTAGTTACAAATAATTCTTATTGGGCATATCCTATAATATGTTTTTATTTAACTAAACTTCGTATAAATGTTAACACAAGCGTAATTCAATTTTAACATTATCAACATATATTGTTCCATGATTTTCACTGAATATAAAAACTCTTTTTTTCAAAATTTGAATTCCGCAATGAAATATTCTGTTAAACAGGTAAAGAAAAACTCTCAGAAGATAGAGAAAAGCTTAAGAGAAAATTGTGAATGTTTTGTGAGTTGCTAAGTTTGCACTCATCAATCTTTCCTTTTTTGAAAACAAAAACACCATTATTCTATGCACGGCATATAGAATAGAAGACAAATAAGTAGTCTCTGTTGCTCTAGGCAAAAACAATTTAAGAACAAAAAACTGAGAAAATTTTGTGTTTTTAAGTTTAAACATTCGCTTTTGTTTGATAGTAAAACAGTTTAATATAACTTGCGCATTCGAAAATAACTTTTATTCTTTCAACGTATATTTTTCTCCTATATGCACAAGATAAATGTATTGGATTCACGAAAATTTTAGAATAATGGTTTTTAATGGAGTTATACGTTGTGGGATGTTATGAAAGCGATTTAACAATTTTTTGAAAATGTCTACATGTTTCCCCGTTTGTGTGTTGCGTCTGCTGTAACTCAAGAAGTAACACACGGAATTTCATCTTACTTCAGATCTCATATAACTTCCATCTAACTTCCGTTAAACTTTCACATAATTTGGTACTGTATTAGATTTTAGTGTATATAACCCAACAGTTGTCACTTCTAAACTGCGTTTTTCACTACTACTGCGATAGGTACCACTGCGATAGAATCTATAGGATGGAATTTTATCAAATTTCATATTCAGGCATATATATACTTCTACATAAATTGGTGGTAATTATATTTTGGTGTATAGCGCCAAAAATATGGCACTTGTTCACTGTGTTTTTCACGATTTCCAACACTCACTATGACTCGGTATATATGGGATGCATTTTTGCCAAATTTAATATGTAAAATGTTTCTTATGTTGTTTCAATATTGGCTTTGATATCTCACCTGGGCTGAGAAGAGCTGCTATGGTGTGCTGATGCAGTCTCAACTGCATCTGTGCTTCTGGGTTATACTTTTTTGCAGTAAATCTTAAAGCTGTATCTCATTTTGTGTTGGATAGAAATTAGCCAAATTCTGCCCAATAGAAACTTGAGATGAACCTTACAGCAACTTTTCATTTTCTGTTGAGTAGATGTATACCAATTTTAGATAGCTTTCATTACAAAAATCTACCTATTGCAGCCGTTCGGAGGAAAGCCCCTCCAAAAAATGTTAGCTTATTTTCACCGATCATGACCCCCCTAGGCCACAAAATCACCCTCCATTCAAATATCGATATATATATATATATATATATATATATATATATATATATATGTATGTATGGTATATAAAGATATATATACATATATCGATAGATAGACAGCTAACTGACATTTGTCATGCTGTAACTCTCTTATTTATGAACCAATTTGGATGTGTCTGAGTATGTGTATAGGACATACCAAGTTCTCGACCGAGCTTGTTGGCCAGCTTCATCCGCCATCTTGTTTCAAAATGATGTGCAGTTAAAAAAATTATAATTTTTTTAAATTCAAAAAGATGTACAAAAAATTTACAAATTGAAAAAATTATTTGCATTAAGCATTAGAATGTGATACAAGGATTCTGGAATATTTTTTGTTTTGGGTATATCTTAAAAAATGGCTGATATATGGCAGTTTGAAATTCTACGGTGACTGAGATTTTGAAACTATCTGATAATTGTTATGCTGTAACTCTCATGCTGAAATTTGTATTCAAATTCAGTATTAATGAAAGGCGAGATTGAATCTTCTATAATAGGAATCCAAGCATTTTAGCTTCGGGTGTTTAAGTAAACTAAACTGAATTAAAAACATCGACTATGAAAGGTACCTTTTCCTCCCGGTACAGGCCGGAAGAGCTTTTTATATTTGAGGTTTCTATTTAAAATGTATGTGTTGATCTAACTTTAAATTTTAACACCCAAAAGAAGGCCTTTTCTAGTGTGATTTTTATATTCACTATAACTCTTTGTTAAATTCAAAGAAATGCACGATACTTCGTAATTGATGATGTGTAACATTGCTATTTAAATTAATATATTAGGATGCTATAGCAGAAAATTTTGTGATGGCCACAGTCTGTTAATTTAAGCTATGTTTGTTCTATGTTGCATAAGTTGAAATATTTTAGGTCCATCCAGCAAACGTATGGTACACAAGATCGAGTCCAGGCGGATCCTTGGGCACTTGCAACCGAAAATTTCAGGCAACCTTATCCAGATTTGTTAGTGGTCATTTGAGGGGACTTGCTTTTTATGGTGGACAAAAAGTTTACCCGGCTTGCAATAAGTGTGCTTCGGGGAATGCTTCTCCTGACCACATTTTGGACTGCCTCCAATTCACCGACGATGACACAAATAGAGATCCATTATTGTTTCTGGACTTCTTGCAAGTTTATAACCTCATGGAACAAGTCTAGCTGTCGCTGGAAATAGAGGATATGAAACAACAAACAACATACATAACCAATTAGTTTATACGTATTATTTCTTAATTAAATGAAATGACTTTAGTTATGTTTCAGTTTGATTGAAATTAATCGTTCAAATTATTTGCAACCTGGGTTGTACCATATTATTTAAAAACGAAATCATATAAGTCTGAACACAGAAAAAGGAATTGATTAAAACTACAAAACATGTTTTGTTGAGTACATTTTGGTTGTTTTAGCAAAATTCAAGTAAAATTGAACCCTTTTACTTGAATTAACAAAACATTTTTTGCTGACGATACAAAATTTTTTTTTGGAATTGCAAAAAAAAGTTTTTTTTTTGTTGATTCAAACAACATTTTCATTGACCTATATTTAAACAAAAATTTTGTTTAAATATAGGTCAATAAGGCCGATAATGATAGGGCTCATACAGCCGCCAAGTTTGTTTTTGTAAGATTGCCAAATTTTACAGAGCTTTTTTAACGGGACTTTTTAAAAACACTTTAGGCTTCATATATTATTTGTGCTACGAATTTATCACCTCCTTAAAATGTAATACATTTTTCAAATCAAAAGTTGTGGGAAATGCCGGAATTAAACTCCCCAAATTTGAGGATACCAGAGGGCCCGTGCGAAGATTTAGCACTGAAATCTAATATTTTTTTAGGTACTTCTGTATTATCCCGTCGACCACTTTTTCATAACAAAAAACTACCGCCAAACTGTAAGATTAAACGCCAAAAATGCAGTCCCATTTACTTGATGTCAGAATCATTATGCGTGTTTGTTACGTCATCTAGTGGTTTTACGTTCGAATTTGCGTGTATTTTTCATTATGTTTTACTGATTTAGTAGTTATTTTATTAATTAAAATAACAATTGTGTCCTTAAATTCTTATATTTTATTTATTTATTTATTTTTTGATATTCCAATGGCAACGTTCTCCCGTTTATTTGGCGATAGTTTTTTGTTATGAAAAGTGGTCGACGGGATAATAGAGAAGTATCATTTTTTGTCAATATGTAATATTTATTAGATGCAGGTTTAAACTTCTAAAGAAAAAGCAAGGATAAAAATATCTGCAAACAACATTTAGTTGCTAGTCAAGCCAGAATATCATCTAATTTATTCCGTCAAAGTTAGAGTAAAAACTGATCCAAGATTGCTAAAGGCACGCGCGAGAAAAAAAAAAATTAACAATCGTATTTTGACTGCATTAGAGGATGACGTCATCCGCTTCGGGAAAACCATGGGACTTAGAAATATAAATCTAAACATTTCAATTTAAATTTCACTTTTTAATCATAAGTATAAAATAAACCTGTGCGGTGTTTTTTATAATAATTGCTATGAGCATAATATAATGTGGTATTTTATTTTTTTGGCAACAATAATTTCAGGAAAAACCTTTCATTTCTTTTATGAAAACAATGCTGATTTAATTTTAAATTTTCAGCAAATTTTAATCAAAAACATGTTTTAACTAAACGTTAAGTGGGCTATGTCAGAAGCCGGTTCTAAAACCTTTCATATGGTATATCATTCTTTGTTCTGCGTTTCATATTTTCTTAGAAAAAGGGATGTTGACAGGAGAAATAATATATAATGATCCTTGAATTTTGAGTGCATTTAAGTCTCTTTAGTTTTCAAACAAAATCCTTTCCATAAGTCCATATTTACTCATGACATGAATTCCCAACTACCGATCATCGCTAGTTCTGAACCCAAGAACAACAGACACATGCACCTTTTTGCTTTTAAATGGCTAAAGGTAAGACAGATTCCCCCTGAATGTGTGTCTTTTTATGAAGAAGGTATGTTCTTGATTGTTTAGAAATTATTTATAACCGTATTTGTAGCTAATTTTTATTTCTTACAAGCACATAAAATACATAAATTGACATACCTGCTCCATAACTTTCTGCTGGAGATCTTGAATTTCTGCGTCTTTTTGCTTGGATTCTTCTTCTAGGCGTAAGATTTTTAGGCACATTTCTCTTTCAGTTTCTTCCTGAAAATAAATTAATAGAATAATCTGCTCAGTGGAATTTTATTGATTTTCGTTTGAACTTTTATGCGAAATATGCCATTAACATAAAATTGATAAATGTTTTAACCCCGTAAGCACCATATTCAATTTAATGATAGTCTTTTATTCGTCAAAAATACAAAATAATTCAAAAATACAAAATTCATACCGGAAATTCTAAAAGAATAATTTTAATTTATGCAATCACGAAAAGTCTGTAATTTTATTGTCGGAGCAAAGCTCCAGCTTCCCTTGAAAGATTACACTTTTGTGTACACAATAGCGCCCAAAATATTTGCCGCATTAACACCAAACTTGGACTGGTAGTCGATAGTGCCGAAATCACGCCGGGGATTGAAAATCAGAAATATTCGTCAACTCCAACGCCCGAAAACATCTGCGCTAGAATTTTCCATTTTCCCATAGAGATAACATTGCGATTGTTTGAATTATTAATAAATCATTAGCTCCAATGTTGTAATTTACGCATTTTAACCTCATCGTTATGACGTCAATGTTACTGGCGCACGCATATGTGATTTATAATATAGATTGACTTTTAAATGTTTTACTTTTTACGTACGTAATGACCAGGAGTTTTTTTAAAATGCGAACTTTTTGGTAGACCAAATTCAATCTTACACTTTTTGTAACTTCCAAACCAACGTAATTTGGTTTGAATTTTACGTTTTAAAAAAAATAATAAAATATGAATTTGGATATTTCCGTATTCTCTGCATGCCAACAGATAACAGCAAAATAAACAGAGAAAAATATTATGTCATATATGTATGTACTAGAATTCATCAGGATGAAATGTCGGTAAGTTTGTATTTACATGTACGTATATGAATATAGGAAAATTTCTGTAATCGGGTTCGCAAATAATTAACGTATCTTAGTGAATGTGGCGAAAATTTAATTTAATTGTGTTAACCTGTTTTTGTTTTACTTTCTGTAATTTGAAATTTCAGAAAATTTATCAGTTATCACAGGTTAGACAAAAAGAAAATCAAAATATGATCAAAAGCTAAAAAAATAACGTCAGATTTCATAGATTTGATTACAAAAAAAAAAAAAAAAAAAAAAAAAAAAAAACTAGTCTCATGTGCCAATCCCAAAACTTTCTTCCATCTCATACAAGTATCACATACACCAAAAACAAATCAGCACCAATTTATATTAAGGTCTAACTGAATCTAAAGTTTTATTAAACTATGTGCGTTAGTTCTGGAGATATAGCTATCGTGAAAATCGTGCAAAATGTAGCATAGCAGTGTCACCTGTTGGGCTATTTATACCAAATCGTAATCAATGTCTATTTTTGTCCAGATCTAACTGAATCTGAAATTTGGTGAAATTCTGTGCATTAGTTGTTGAGATATAGCTATCGTAAAAAGCATGAAAAATGTAGCATAGCAGCGCCATCTGTTGCAGGATTTACACTAAAAACTAATAACCACCCCATTTATACCAATGTCTAACTGAATATAAAGTTATATCAAATTCCGTGCATTAGTTCTTGAGATACAGCGCCCACAAAATTTTTGTCACATACAGACACTGAGATACACAGACAGATTCGCAGACAGACATTTTCTAAAAATAGTCCAATTGTGTTCAGGAGCCTCTAAAACGTATAAATCCGTCGAAAACCGGAAGTGTTAAATTTTCATAGATCCAATACCTGTTCTTGTAAAGATAGAAGACAGTAATAAACATTTAATAAACACTTTAAACATTGAAATGTTTTCTAAAGCCTTGCTATTGCAACATTCTATAAGTGAGACATTTATCATTAATGAGTATTTTGGCTAGTTTTAGAAATATATGTGAGAAAAAACTCTATGAATTGCTTCTGAGCTGTGGACAGCATGATCAAAAGAAAACTCGTCACCCCCAAGGCTAGAATTTTAGTGATAAATTCTCTCATTAGCCAAAAATTTAAGGAGAATTTTTTCATTTTGTTTCGGGGGTGGAGGGATGGGGGAGGTGTATTCAATTTCCTAATTATATGATTTGTTAATTTGTTTTATTAGTGTCACATTATATTTACTCCAATCATTATAATGCTTTTCAATCATATGCTTTATTAAATGATATTTTATATAAAGTATGCTCTTAAAAATCTCCACAGCCTGACACTAGAGTCCTGTCCAGATTTGGTTGTAACCGACCCGAATCCTGACTTAACCCGACAGACTCCCCCACCCAATGCAGGAGCAAGGGAACGGAGACCAAGGGTTTTGCAGATTTCTGAATTGTATGGAATTTAGATCATGGTCTGAAGGGGAAAGCAGAAAATGATTGCGGAAAATTTTTACTGATAGAAAATCATTAATGAAAATTTTCTTATACCTATGGATTACAACATTTGCAAATTTCACAATTTCTTGATGGTATTCGTGTGCTGATTATCTCGTGACCGATTGAATTTCACGACTTTTTTTCGTGATTCTTTCTTTCTTTTTTTTTTTTTTTGTGATAATTTTCCAAAATTTCTGTGAATTATTGACAGAATTGATTTTTTCGACCATTTGTCTAAATTCGCGAAATTTCTTTTCAACCGATCGACGAAATTCGCTACTTGATTTCGCCATCTTATGACAAAATTCGCAACTCTTTTCTACGATCGTTTGTTGAAATTCGGGAGTCTTTTTCTGCAACCGACTGACAAAAAATGCTATTTTTTGCGCAATCTTTGACGAAATTCCGATCGTTGACGAATTTTTTCTACCATTTGTCGAAATTAACGACAATTTTTTGGCAACTGATCTACAAAATTCGCTATTTGTTTTCACAATCTTTTAACGCAATTTGCGACTATTTTCTATGATCGTTTGTTGAAATTCGGAAGTCATTTTCCGCAACCGACTGATAAAAGTAGATATTTTTTTGTGCGATCTTTGATGAAATTCCTGTTTTCTGCGCGATTGTTTCACTAAATTCGTAATTCTTTGTTTCTTCAATCTTTTGACGAATTTCGCGAAATGTTTCCACAATAGCTATACTAAATAATTCGCGATTTTTTTCCGCGACGGATTGATGAAAATCTCTATTTGTTTCGGTGATCTTTGGCGAAATTCGCAATATTTTTCCACGGTCGTTTGAAAAAATTAAAGATTTTTTCCACGACCAATTTAGCCAAATTAACCATTTTTTCTAATTCTAATTTGTAAAATTCGCGATGTTTACCGCGATCGGTTGACGAATTGCTTTTGTGTAAAAAAAGAAGAAAAATTCGCGGACTTCCACTAAAATTAAAAATATATTTGCTGAAGAATCACATGTTTGTGAAAGAAGTTAAGATAAGAAGGCAAAATCTCACACTGCATTTTTTATTGTGGGGTCCTATTTCTATTTTGTGCACGATTTGGGCAATCCTGTACGATATGTCAACAAAAAAACTTTGTTCCTCCCCCCCCCTCCCCTCTCCCCAAGAGACTCATGAAATGGCGTCTCTGCAGTAAAACTTGCAAAGAAGGAGTTGAAAAGGACTTTAAAAAAGCTCCATTTTAGACAGGTCTCCATCTTAGCAAGTATAATTGTATGGTGTTTTTTTCGTCGAAACTTGATTTTTTTGCCCGTTTGAGAAAGAATTATGTTATAGACAGGTTTCGCTTAGACACGTTTCACTGTAATACATCTATGCTCTTCAGAAGTGCTTTATAGAAAGGAGGTTTTAACAGTCTTAAAGAATACCTGAAAAAAAGGTACCTGTTTATAACTGAAAACTTTCATAATATTTTAAAATTCTATTTGCTAAGACGAAAACCTGTCTAAAACGGAATTTTTCAGTGGTCACTTGAGATTCCGTATTAGAAGTATTGCTGTCTCTGTATATATGATTCTGTAAACGTTTCTTGTTCGGAAAGGTTGCGGGGAAGGGGAGGGGGGAGAGTGAAGCTCCCGAACTCCACCCTTGGCTATGCCACTACCTTAAAAAAAACAAATAAATGATAAAAATAGATAAATGATAGTTTGATATAAATAAATATTGATATACACTAGCCGCCACTGGCGACCAGTTTGGTCGCCCTTAAATGTATATTAAGCATTGGAACAAATTATTTTTATTCAAAATTTATTTTTTTTCTTTAATCCTTCGCCAAACCGGAAAAATCTAATAGACAAATCAAGAACTTTTGCGATCGTGGTAGCATTTCGCACATTTTTTGTTGTTATGTATTTCATCTTTCCTGACAAAAACCGCTTAATCCATTTTATAATAAATTAATCATTGTGTGTGTTTTATAATAAGATTGTGTGTTTTTTAATATAAAATAAACTATTTCATAATAAAATAAAAGTACATGCTGTTTTAGTAATCTCTAATAGGTACCTGAAAATGGGATTTTCTCGCCAAAATGGCACAAAACAAAAATCGCGCCAACCCCGGTGCGTCCGTGACAGCTGTTCCAATTTAAAATACATGACGTTCACATTTTTCTTTAAAATAGAAAATAGACAACTAAGAAAAAATATCATAAATCAAAACATTTGATTTCAAAATTAAAGTATCGTTTCTAATTTGCACGCGCGAAAAATAAAAGCTGATAATTCGTTTCGAAATTTGATCCATTAAATATTATTACATGAGTTCAACTTACGTCAAGAAAACATCCGGAAAGAAGTTTGAGTTGTATAGAACAGAATTATGGTAAACATTGACTGTCTCACTGGTGCGGATTATTTTTTTTACACCAGGCAGCGGTTCAAAAATTCATGGTTTAATATTTTAAACGTTCAAAACGAATGAATCTTTTTTTTTTTTGTTTACTTTCATGGATAGAGAATTTGAACTGCGAACCTAATTTAAACTACAGTTATTGCAGAATGCATACATAATTGAACGTAGATCATCTCTCAAATATTAATTTTTTTTGAACGATCTTTCTAAAAATGTAACTTTTATGCAGTTTTATTTCAAAAAATATTTTGAATAAAAATGGCCGCCTGGCATATGAAAAAGTGAAGCGGGCATCCCGGAACTGTTGATGACAGTCACATGACTTGCGGTTTTATTATAGAGATAATAATAAAAATAATTTATAGAATTAAAATAAAAAATAAAAATAAATAAACAAAAATTAATTTTTTTCGCCAAATTGGCGGGGGAAAAAATCGCGCCAACGTGAAGCGTATGTGATATATGTGCCATATATTTTTATTAAAGAGAATTTGAAAGAATCCCAGTTAAGAGAAAGCAATCAGCTGAAATGAGAAATATTGCATATCGTAATTCAACGCGGAGAAGTTGCACAAGAAGTCAGTTATCTTCAGATTTTTTGTCCAGTACCGATATAATGACAACTCAAATGAATGAAACAATCAGGTTTGATAGAGAGGTATCGCAAACCACTTATGTATCCTGTAATACGTGTCACAGAGCTTTCCCTGATATCATATTAAATATTGCTCGGCTCTGCCAGACATGCAAGTCTACAGACGGTGCTTTGAAGTTTTCTGCCGCTAATTCGATGGACCCAGGTCCAGTTTCTATTTGTCTCAACGATCTGAACTACAATGAACAAATGATGATCGGTCAAATATATCCAGTGGTTTCTCTTTACCAAATACAAGGCTCACAGTATGGATACAGCGGAAATGTAATCATCTTTAAACAAAATATCGAGTTTTATTTTGCGCCTGCCTGTCAATCCTTCAGATATGACCCAACTGTGTTAGAGACAAGAGGTACTTTATCAGGATGACTGTTTTGTTTTGATTTTTTTGTTTTGTTTTGTAAAAGGGAGCGACTGTTTTGTTCGCTCACAACGCCTTCTAGAAGCACTCAGATGGCTTAAGGCTCAGAATACTTGTTATTCAAATATCGTAATTGATGAAGATTTGATCGCTACATTACCTAAGAAAGATGACGTATCTCAAATGTTACCAACAGCAACCGATATTACTGAGGATATTGATACTTTGATCGAGGAAATAAGACGCGCGTCATTTAGACAACTACTTGAGCCGGTAGATCAAAACAACTTAATAAATGACGCAATTCGTGTGCCTCACCCTTCATTAAATTCAGAGCCTATCAACGAAATTCAAGAAGAGGGTTACATAGCACGTGCATTTCCTCATCTTTTCTCACATGTTACAGCTGACTTACAACAACTTCGTCTAAAAGCAGACTCTCCTGATGAGTTTTTTTAAGTTCCTCATGAAGTATGAAGATGCGAGAGACCACCGATTTCACTACTTTGCCATGAATTCAATTCTTCGGTAGCAGTCCTTGGCTAAAGGACGTTTTTTTGTTCAACGAAATAGGTTCAGCAATAAGACGGCAGGGTAGATGCGTGATATTCTGGATAGGCAACTTGAAATAGCAAAACACATTATAATTTATGCTAGCAAATTAATATCAACAAAAGGATAATTGAGTGCACGTTGCGGGGAACTTTTTTCCATGGTAGGACAAATTGGAACACCAACAATTTATTTTACACTGTCTGCAGCTGATTATCATTGGCCTGATCTTTTCAGACTTTTAGAGCGTAACAGAGATCCAAATGTGCAGAAAATTAATGCACGACAAACCTCCCTTGACTGGTTGGCTCTTTCAAAAACATTGTGATATATTTTTGAGAAAAATCTTGACACCGTTGTTTTTAATAGACGATTACTGGGTTCGTTTCGAATGGCAGTGGCGTGGAAGTCCTCCCATGCATGGATTGTTGTGGTTAAAAGGGTCGCCATACGTGGAAACACTTAGACATTACCGACACTGAAAATGTAGCAGCCGTTACAGCATATTTTGAAAAACTATGCAGCGTTGTTAATCTCACAAGGACGTCCTCGTAAACGATATACATCGCTGTCGAGTTCGCTTTTCAGACATTTCCTGTGAAGATCGTGAAAAATATCTCGCTCAGCTCTTAAATCAAGTCCAACTTCAAGCAAGACATGGAGATTATTGCCTAAGGAAAAAAAGAAATAAAAATAATTATAGCTACAGATTTGGTTTCCCAAAAGCAGAGTGCCAATCTCAAAAGCTTGAAGTAGAAAATGACATAATTAGCTTTTTGCCAAAAAGAAACGATTCTGAAATGAATACCTACAATTGCTTCATGTCCCAAGTTTGAGAGCTAACACGGATTTCAGACCTATTACATCAAAGGATGCTGTTTTGTATTGCATTGCCAAATATGCGTCAAAATCAGAATCATCTTCTGTTCCTTACAAGGAATTGTTTTCTGAGATTTTAAATAAGATTAACGAAAAAAATCCTGCAGTTCAAAAACTTATTTTGTCTTCTGTTTCTGAAAGGGATTACTCAGCCCAAGAGGTAGTACACATATTAATAGTATTGCCAATGTATCACAGTAGTCGTGAGGTAGTTACAACACTGCTTCGTGATAAGAACTGGGAAGAAATCAACTTTTCAAGCGACGAAAGACCATCGAAAAGCATACTCACGCTTCTTAAGTTTGCAAACTCTCTTTCATTAAGAGGAGTCGATTATCATCAAAGAAGAAAAGATGCAGTTGTCAAAGTTTTTCCTCTTATATCACTCAACCACGACGCAACTTTAGCAGGAGAATACTACAGGCAACAAGTATTGCTCAATTATCCTTAGAGAAATAATTCTGACTCTTTATTGCAAGAAGGCCTGCCATCTGCTTATCAGTCATGGGAAGAGGCATTCAATGATCTGAATATTGTTGCACACGAGGAAATAAATTTTCCTGCTGGTACCAGTATTATACATGAGCTCAAAATCCTGCAAGAATAATACCGCGAGATTTATCCATATATGGCCGCAGCTGCCATAGTTCCTGTGCAGACAAATGACGATACTTTTGGGCAACTCGTGATTGATCATCATGTGAGTGGAAAAGTGAGAGTTACAATTACCCTGATCGCAATTTTACTTCATTTCTAAATTACAGTAAAGAACAACAACTTACAGTGCATCAAAATTACGATACTTCTGACATCAGATTTACAGATGAGCAGAAAAAAATACTTCACTTATGCACACAACAGCTTTCGTCTTTGCAATCAAGATTTATAAATTGCCCTAAATGTACTTTTATTATTGGGAAAGTCGGAGCTGGAAAAATTACGGTAATAAAATAAATTCTTAAAAGAGTTACCGAGCAGTTAGGACCGAAAGCTATTTTATGGTTTTGGCTCCAACAGGTGCTTCTGAAATTAATGTCGAGGGCAAAAGAATTCACTCTGCACTAAAAGTACCAACATGTTTTAAATCGTTCGCTGATTTAGGAAATGAAGCAGCAAGAATTCTACAGCTCAGCATGAATCCAGTTTCATTTCTCATTATTGACGAATTTTCAATGATCGGATGCCGTCTGATGACTGCACTTGAGCAAAGACGTCGCGAAAGTAAACCAGACAGCAGTGAACTTTTTGGAGGCTTATTTTTTTTACCTCATTCGAGATATTAGGCAGCTATAGTCTGTAAAAGACACATCTCTATATAGGAGACATTCTATAAAAGACATTTTAGCTTTCACGGACAAACAATGCTTAAGACGTTTGAAGAATGTTTCACCTTAACAAAGTCAATGAGTCAAAGCGACGATTAGCAAAGACAGTTTAGAGAGACTCTTGATTCGTATTTCGTAGGCGAAGTTACAGTCGATTAATACGCATCCCTTATACAACGACGTATATCTATTCTGCCCCCTGCTGAACATGAAAGATTTCCAAGATGCCATACGCCTTTTTCCCACTAACAAGCAAGCTGAAGAACACAATAAAGATATACTTCATAAATCAAAATGGCCAGTGTCAAGAATATTACAGACCACAATAATCAAATAGCAAGATGGAGTGAAGATGTGCACGCATCTGGACTTCAGGCTGAACTTTTCTTAGCAATTGGATGCAGAGTTATGTTGCGTACCAATCTGTGGACAGAGGGAAGATTGGTCAACGGTGAACTTGGTAGGGTAAAAGATATTGTCTACGGACCAGGAGTATGGCCTCCAGATTTAACGTAGGCAGTAATGGTTTATTTTGATGATTATCGTGGACCATTTCTCACTGAAAGACTTTTTCCTGTCACACCTATTACAAAGTCTTGGAAAAAAACAATGTCGCATGCTCCCGTACTCAGTTGCTTTTAATAGTTTCATACACTGTCACCATACACAAATCCCAGGCTTTAACTTTGTCAAAAATTGCTGTGGACATTGGTCAAAAGGAGTTGTAACTTGGAGCAACTTATGTCGCGTTTAGTAGAGTTCGTCGTTTAGAGGATGTTCTCATTGAAGAACCTTTTGCAAAGGATAGGCTAGACCAAAATAGAAGAATGGGGGCAATTGCTGATAGATTAGCATTTGAGCAGTATCTGAAGCAACTGTCTACCGAATAAGCACTTGAAGATTCAACAGCTGTTATTGTAAATTTTCTTTTATAATATTAAACAGTATATATAAAAATAAATATATATATATATTATATATTTTTAATGTTAACTTTTATGTTTATTCCACTCAAAGCTCCGACATTTCGGCCTGACGGATTCTAGTAAAATACAAATTACTACTATAACTTTCTGGTATGAAATCAAAATTTTGAATTTATGAAAAGGCCAAACTGGCAACCTTGACGTACGCAAGTACGTCCTGGTATTACAGAGAGAGGTTTCATGACGTACGCAGGTAGGTCGTGGTGCTTAAAGAGTTAATAATAAAGTTAATAAATAAGTGTTAGACAACATAGTATGTTATAACTTTTCACTTAGCTGATATTCATGTCGGTACGGCATACCGACCTTTACTCTAAAAGCACAAAAAATAGAGCTAAAATGAAGATTAAAAGTGGAAACATACTATATATTATATTATTTTTCTTAATCTTTAGAAAGTACGTATAGTGAAAGATATGACGTTAAAACAAATGTGCTTTGGAAAAATGAAAATTAACAGTTAGATAAAAAAAAGGGTAAATAAGTATAAAAGTAAAAATATTTTTTTAAATACACTCTTTTATTTCCTTTAAATGCTAACATGTGTAAATTAACAACATAATGCAAATTAAAATAACTTTTATTAGGTTGTTTGACATGGTTCGACTCACTCCGAGTCATTTTCAAAAACAAATGAGAATATTCCATAATTGCACGGGCTTTGAATTTATTATTTTCATGTACTTTTTCCATTCTCATTAGGAATATTCTCATTTGTTTTTGAAAATGACTCGGGGTGAGTCGAAACATGTCAAACAACCTAATAAAAGTTATTTTAATTTGCATTATGTTGTTAATTTACACCTTTTAGTATTTAAAAGAAATATATTATTACAAGGTGTTATAATTTAATATATTTTTATACACTCTTTTATAAGCATTCAATATTTATATTGAAGATCACCTCTAATTTTATAACTGCAATTCATGGTTTTCTCAAAACAATTTCTTTACAAAACGTTAATTTGGCGTGAGCAACGGACCCAATTATAGGAAAATTCACCGTTTTTTTTACACTTAGTAGAAAGCGCCAGGTAGTGAATTTATTAAAATAATATATAATTATTGCTCTGTTTCTTTTTTAAGATATCGCAATAGAAAGCAAAAGAAAGCATTATATAAACGACATTTTAAAGATTTCTAAATTGATTTCTCAATGTATATTCATAATTTAATTAATATGAAACTATTAATTGGTAAAAGCATATTTTTTTAAAAATATATTACATTCTTTATTTTTTATTTATATTTTTACATTTTAAGGGACAACATTTTTTTGTTACTGCTTCTCAGCCATTTGACCTTTATTCGCGAGGGTAGTTTGCGCGTGATTAAATCCATTGTTGCTGTAACTCGTATACAATTGTAACCCTAAAAAATATTTGGCAATTTAACACATGTGTAGGACTAATGGAAAATTACTTAACGATAAGTTATTAATTAATTAAGTTGTTAAAATATTAAAACGTTGCATTGTCATTGGAAACACAGCTTTTTACTTAATATTTATAATTCTAGCATATCAGGAAGTGAGTTAAAGTCGATTACAAAATCCCATCTTTACATACAAAAACTAAGTTGGGATAAATAAAAGAGTGTAAAAAAAGACATCAACATAAATGTAAAAGATTCTTGTGTTCTGGGCTAAGCTTTAATAAAAAAAGTTTTTTTCATTTATCATAGCTTTAATAAAGAAAATATTACTGAGATTTTGATTAAATCCTAATATACACATCTTATGATATGTACGAGGGTTGTTCAATATGTTTTGCATCCACGTCTATAACTATTTTATTAACTTAACAAAATTAAATATTACAAATTTTACATTGACAAGTAACATTGAAATGTCCTTCATCTCATGATGTTTTTATTTTGCAGGTGGGACCACTGACGCGTAACTAGTAAAAGGGAGAAAGTCGGACTATAAGTGCGGTTAAAACAGCGTGAGGTGATCGAATTCCTGACAGCAGAAGGTGTTGCACCAATCGATATCCACAGGCGAATGAGTACTGTGTATGGCTAAGTATGTGTGGGCAGAAGCACCGTCAGGAGATGGGTACGTGGAAGACGGAGGAAAAACACAGGTACGTCATGTGTGTACGATAAGACCTGCTGTGAACGGCTGAAGACCGCAGACAGTGCAGAGCATAGAGAACGTGTCAGTGAACTGTTTCATGATAACCGGTGCATTAAGCAGACTGTGACTGACAGGATTGTTGGAATATCGCTTGGAACAGTAAAACACATCGCGAAGTACGAAATTAGCTTCACGAAAGTGTGCTCCCAGTGGCCTCGCCTTGTGACTTTTGGCTATTCCCAAATCTAAAGAAACAGCTTAAGGGAACACGCTTTGAGTGTGATGAAATAGTCACATCCGCGGTGCGTTCTTGGTGTTGTCAACAGCCAGTCTCATTCTTCTGCGACGGCTTGCAAGAACTATTGTATAAATGGCAGAAGTGCATCGCCACCAGTGGTGAATATATCGAAAAATAAGGTACCCCTTCAAAGGTGGATATTTCAAAGTTACTTGTCAATGTAAAATATTTCATTTTGTTCTGTTTAGTAAATCGTTACAGACGTGAGGCAAAACTTATTGAACAACCCTCGTATTTTACTCTAAAATGTTGTAAAAATTGACTTACTATGTAAGAGTCCATAGTAGCTTTAAAGTCACATACGATTTTCTTTATAAAGTCTTCCATACTTTCTGACTTAGACGGCATTTTAGGCACTTTTTTAACTGGTGAGGGTTTGTCCGTAGTTTCTTCTTGTAAGGCATTTTCTGTATTTGTTTCTTCATCATCTTCGTTGCTTTCATCATCACTGGTGGACGGCGTTAAGGAATAATTAGAAGACATTGGAGAAATGTCTGGAGATTCATTTTTAACATTGAGTCCTGATCCAGTCATAAGAATTCCTGGTAGTGTCTTTTGGCCAGATCCCGTCATAAGAATTCCAGGTAGTGGCTTTTTTGCTCTTTCTTGGGTTAAAGTTGTTTTAAGCAACGTTCCTGCGTCAGCAAGAGTCTTACGTCTACATTTACTATCAAGTTTTTCTCGTGAATTCGTAAACAGTTCACTTCTATTCCAATTACTAATAGAAGGTTTTGAAGGATGCCAACTTGTCCTTCGATTTTCAACAGGGCTCGTAATTCTTTTAGAGATTTGAAAACTTTGAACATCTGTTTGTTTTGCGCTGCAATAATTAATTTTTGGCTCACTTGTTTCAAGAACGGCCTCTGAGTTACTTGTTCTCCAGTGTCTCAAATGGACAAACCTTGCCAGTTTATTCCACAGGGATCGCTTTTTCTTAGCTGCTATCTGAGGAATCTGAGGCATCTTACCTTGTTTTTGCATGATTCGGTCTATGAAGGTGCTCACTGCAGGACATTCCTCTGTCTTAGAGAGCAACTTACTGTCCTCTGATGCTTTTTGTCGAACATGAGCTAACTTGCTCACAAGTTCGGAAAAAGGGTGTTCTCTACTTCCGCTTTTGTTCATTCCCTCAGATATGCAAGATACGTTCGAAGATTTCTGCTCGGAATGAGTAACATTTTCGTTCTCTCTCTTGCTTTTCAGCAGCTGTGAAAGGGTTAATCCTGAAAAAGTCAAAAATTTTATAATAAATGGTAAATTTTAAGTACAATGAAATTTACACAATACCTCACGAAGACTATATAAAAACTCTGCAAACCGAGTGTCTGCTCTTCGTTAACTGCATCCTACGACATATAGTTTTGAGAAAAATCGGAAAAGGAAATATATAATGATACATCCGATGCAAACGAAAAAAATCACAAAACTAATGTCCCTGGTGGTTAAACAATGTTGGACAAATATCATTTTATTACATGGGTAATTAATGGGGTTATTACATGGGGTTTATTACATGCATATTAACAATATTAGATGCAATATTGCCCCAACATTTAATAATTACAATTTTCCAATATTGAAAAAATGTGACAAGAAATATTGAAAAAAATATAACATCCTATATATTAAATAGCTATTTGAACAGTAAAAATATGTTTTAGCGAATTGCAAAGTTATAAGTTTATAATATGTTCAGTTTAAAATAATAAACATACCTATCTTTCTTTGCTTGCCATCTGAACTCCCGCTGAATGAAGTACTGAAAATAAGACAAGAAGCTTAAGATTTCATTCTCTAAAAGTAATAAAATAGTTTTTTAATGCAGCACATCACATCTCTTTCTACATTTATAATTCAATGAATACTGATAGAAAGAGAAAAATGTACAGAGTCCACATTTTGTTTTGTTGCATCAAAAATATTTATTTTATTTAGAAATTTAAACATTGGTAACATATTTATGTTATATGACGATTTAGTCTTTAATTATGTGTTTTAAGTGCTCGTTGATTTTTTCCCCTTTAATTGAGTAAAAGCATGAATAAAAAAATTTAGAGGAAAAAATGTGGCACGCATTTTGGGGACATATGAGAAGCTTTTACATTTGAACAATCATTTAATGAACTAAATAACAGCACATTTGTTCTTGTCTAAATGTCAGCACATCTCAGTTCTGGGATTTTGAAGTGGATTAATGTTAAACGCAAAATCTTAAATTGTGTTGGGGAAAACATATGTTAAAATCAATATAAAATATTATGAAGAAAATATCATTGAACAAACAACAAAACCATGTACCCAAATATTCTTCAATATTTTTTTTATTTCTCTGCAGGAATATTCACTAGTTCATTTCGATCGTTAAATAATTGTTAAACTGTAAACAGTTTGTCAACTGTGCACAAAACATTTAAGTGCGTGCGATGAGACAATTTTGTCCTTTCAATTTTCATATTCACACTTTTCATAACAAAAGAAAAATTTCAATGCACACTTGAAACACTTATAACAAATATACATTATCATATTACATCACAATATATTATTATGTCCATAATTAAATATCAAAATAATAAAAATTATATTTGCTATTCACAAAACATTTTCAGCATCTTGTATATAACATTTATAGCATAAAAAATACAAATCTTCAAATGAAAATAAAATTCTTATTTAAAAAAAATAATACAATCTATACAACAAAAAAGCAAATTTTCAACGAGATTTCAATAAAAATGTTACATACCGATATGATGCATTGTGAAGTTTTCCTTACACATTTTATTCAGTAAATTCATTTAAGCATATAATGACTTTTAACAATAAGAAGTGTAATTGGGCTAAGCGCATTCCTAGCTCAAGTGATAAAACTATAATCACCTGAATAAATTAACTAAATGTTTAGATGTGAATTCAATCAGCATTGTACACATTCTGTTTATACAATAGACAATAATATTTTGGTATGTTAGTTTACCACTGTGCAGAAACAGTTTTAAGGGAATGACAACAGTTGAGAAATCACAAAATAAAATAGCTAGCATTGATGTACTTTTTAGTGTAAACTACTGAAGCGATTTCAGTAATTTATTTAACAGTTTTGGCAGTAGTTAAACTATAAAGTCACCATTTGGCTTGAAAAAAAAATAAATTCGAAAATAAAAAATATAATGCGATTTTGCAAATTAAAAAATCACATGTAAAATAACTGATATTGGTGCAAGTTTTTCAAGAAAAGCACTGAAGCACTTTGAATATTGCTTTACAGTTTCGTCAATAATTAAATTATACATTGATCGTTCAGAAGTAAATTATAAAAAAAATGCATTAGTTATATTAATTAAAAAAATTAATAAATAAATAGATTTTTTAGTTCCGAAACTCCGGAATTATTGTATTTCTAATTTTTATTTATTGTCAAACGATCAATTTGCAGTTAAGATTAAACTGCCAAAATTACTTTTTAAAAAAGTGTTAAAACCCAGTCAGTAGTTCAAGTACAACATTCTCAGCTGTTTTGCAAGTGATTTTGCAACTGGTGTATCTACCTTATCTCTATTAGAAATATGTAACTAGCGTACTACAACTTCAGTGCTCTGAGTACTAATTACTATTTGTTTTCTAGCTTTTATAACCATATTCCAAAGCGTCACACAGAAGAGCTGAATATTTCCTAACTATCTCTTCTTTTTCTTCTAAATGGAATGCAAGTATGGCGGTTTGGAAAATTATGAGAAAGGAAAGAACAACAGCGTAAGAAGCATTTCTAACAGAATCTGTAAAGCAAACAAGCCTGAATGTTTAATCTACTGTAGCTGTTTTCTGAACGTTAGTGCTTTTCCCACAAAGGAATGTTTAGATATATTTCCAGGGATTTGCAAAAAATTACTAGGCATTTAAAACATTGATAAAAAGTACGAGTTTTTGTACGAGTAAGCGAATTATACCAAAATATATGTAATGAAATCAGATTTAGTGCATAGCAAAGAAAATAATAACTTTGGCATTTTCTGTTCGATGGCGCTGTAACAACTGAAATCTGGATATAGAAATTACACAACCATTTTAAATATGATGCTCACTATTTTTTATATATATGTTGTGTAATTTAGCGTAGTTGATATTCTACTTCACATAAGAAAATAAATAGGTGTTAAAGGCTATCTATCAGTAAAATATTGGATTATATTAACACACAAAAACGCATACTTGTGATATAGATTCTGGTACAAAACGACCTATTCTATCACAATCCACATATTTTTTAAAGAACTTTTAAAAGGCCTAGTAATTTTTGCTCTACCCACTATACTCTTGATTCTAGAATTTTAACAGAATGTTCCCAATAAATGCTTTCTAAATGGGACATTTGTGATTACCCAATAAACCTTTAGTGACTTCTCTAAATGCTAACCATGATTCTGTTTCAGATGCATCACTTTCAAAATCTGTATCATCCAACAACTTGGTCAACTCTGTGTCAGATCCAACAAGAACTTCTTCTTTGACTTTACAATCCAAAATTTGCCTGAATAAATGAAGTAATGAACAAAATAATAACATATAAAATGATAAAAAGAAATAATTAAAAAAAACTAAATAAAATAATAATAAGTCTGAATTTAAAAAAAATGTGTGATATCTCTTGATTTTAGTTAGAGGACAATGGTTGATTCAATTTTGACCTATAAGTCAAATTTTGGACAACCCCTTTTATTTCAATCAGTCAAGTCTTCATTAATTCCTGGTGTTTTATTAAAAACAAACTGAGAATAAAATCATAAATATTAGATGCAGTAAAACTTATTTTTTTAAATATATTTCAGGGTGCGCACAGTTTCACCAAACAGCGTAACAAAATTTTTTGCCTTTTCTAATTGCAAAAAATATTACAAATCTTGCACTTAAGTGACGAGTCTACAAATTCTGTTATTTTAGTTTTGAATAAAAACTTTCTAACACAAAATAGTGGTACCAGACTCCTTGGAAATTCTAAGGATTTTACGTACCACCTTTGTCTTCGTTTAGCTGATAAGCATTGATCCCCACATCAAGTCTACATTTCAAGGTACGCGACGAAGTATTTTATGAAAACTATTTCACTGTGCTTTACACGGCTAAAATAAAGTGAGCGTCCGTACTGAATTTTCTTAAGCAGAAATTCTTCTTACATGTGCTATCTAAAAATTCGTCTATTCATGAAAATATTTTCATTTTTAAGGTTTTTACATCATGGAAACCTTAAAAAAATTCAATTTCCGTATTAAACGAAAGCTATTTTATTTCTGAATATTTTGGTAAGAAATTTGTGTTTCAGCGATTTTGTATTTCAAGATTATCAAATTATATACAAACCGACCTCTCCTACCACAATCCATTTATTTGTTATGAATTCATAAAAAAATCTAGTAACTTTTGTTCCGCCTAGTGTAGTCTTCATTGTTGAATTACACCAGTAAATTCCGAATAAAACCTTTGTATGTCGGGTATTTCTGCCGAATAAACTTTTGGTAACATCTGTAAGTGCTATGATGATTCAAGTTTTATAAACAAACATGTATCTTTACATATCTATATTATAAAGCAAAAAAGTGAGCGGGAGAAACACTGCTGTAATATGCAACCACATCTGACCAATAAAGTTTTCTTTTACAACTTCTTATTTTTCTATTCTAAACACTGCACAATTTTTACACCATCGAATTAAAAAAACGTGCTTTCAAATGTATTTCGTTTGAAAACTGTATCTCAATTTATGATTTTTATGGGGTTTTATGCATAAAATCAATTATATAAAATATATCTGAGAATTGTTTTATAGATATAGTAAACACATGTATGTGGAGTTAATTAAACGAATTTTTTATTTTTAACGAAATTGCTTTATTATCGATAGTAAAAATTTGGAAAGTGTTTGTGTTGGGGGGGTGTCTTACAGGTATCCCTTAAGTATTATAAAAACACAACCATAATATATGCTTTCTGAATTAAATGAAATCACATTAAAAGGGATTAAAAGAGAATAAAATGATGTTATCATATTTCAAAAATATGTCATATCAAGCCTTACCTTTTCTTCATTGTCTTTCTTGTCATAAAGACAATACCCAAAACAATAGGAAAAAGCAGACAATATCATTAAACCGGTATAACAATGTAACGAAATAGGTGCCATTTTACTAGAGATGCCATTAAAAATTATTTTATAAAGTATTGTAATTTGAAAAACAAAAAAAAAGTGTCATTTATTTATTATGTTTTACAAATTATACACGTCGGTAAAAATAATTAAATCGAACATAAACTGTTGTTTTAATTTCTGAATGTTGTAATGTATTATGAATAACATAAACAATGAATTTGTAGGCAATGTCTTATATTTATAAAAATTCTATAAATTAAATACTTTAAACTGACTATAATAGAAGATATAATATTGCACATTTTAGAAAAATATATGAGAATACTTAGAATGGCGTATTTTGTTTTTCATTTTCAAAGACAATTCCCTTTTATACGCTAGATCCTATGTTTCCATTCACAAAAATTAGTTTTCTGTGACCACTGAATTTTACAATTTATTTTATAACAATTTGAGATCAATTTAAATATTTCACATAATATAAATTCTAAGAATTCTTTTTTTTTAAGTAAGACTGAAAGTTGAAATAAATATATATGTTACGGCCAAAGCCCGAAATCGGCCATTTCGCGAAGTGGCCGGCAAGTTCGCGAATTGGCCAACTTCGTTTTAAATTGATTGGCCAATTCGGGAATTGGCCAGATGCCGTCGGCCAGTTCCCGAAATAGCTAGTGGTAGTTGAGCAGTTTGAATGTTAGTGCTTGACAAGTTCGGTATTGAAAATGAACTATGTAGAGTTTATAATATGTACAGGAGTACTCAAAAGTAATATGTGACTTAATGGTCTATGGGGAAAATCAATTGCGGCGTGCCTTAATGATGTTACACTGTTACAAACATAATAAAATGATATGAATTTCTGAGGTGCACTAAAACATGCTTCTGTAGAATAAAGAGCACAGATAATTTATCATTGATTTACAGGGTCACCCAAAATAATTCTATTCCATAATGCTGTACGTGGAAAAATGTTTGCAGCGTATTTGAAATATGTTTCATTATTTGAAATATGCTGAAACTGATATACATTGCTCATTTTTACAATAAGAATTTTTTCTATAGAATATAATGTGTATATCAATTATTGTTCATTTACAGGAACACATAATTGATTTCGAATACAGTACTGTATCAGAAGTATTATCTATTAGGGATGATTGCTGGAAGTGCGTTTTCAGTTATGCGTTTTTAAGTTTAACTAAATTTTTGCATATTACGTGGTGTGTATAAATTATATTTATCCTAATACAGGGCTGAACAAAATTATTCAAAAGCTTTACTATTGTGATTGTAAAAAGGTGCATTAAGTATGCTTTTTAATTTGAACCATGCATTTTCAAGCACAAATATAGTATTTAGATTACTAAGAGAAGTTTCTAGAATATAAATTAAATTATATACAGGGATATGCAAATAACTTGATACTTAGCTATGCCTATGAAAAGTAATTCCTGGAAGTGCGATTTTAGTAGTTTTATGTATATTTTTGCCTAAATTAAATTGTAGCTTAATATTGGGCGTGTATAAAAACTTGTAGGTAATATACTGGTCTTTTCAAAATAATTCAAGTACATTTCTGCCCATTGGTAGAATTTTCTGAAGGTGTATTTTCAACTGTGTTATGCGTTTTCTAACTAAACTAAATTTTAGAATACTATATAGAATATACACAAATCAGTACATCATATACAGGGTTTCACAAAATAATTAGATTTTTTCTCCGGCTATGCACAGTAGTGGCTGATATCTGGCTTTTAAATGTGTTATGCGCTTTCTAAAATTTTTACTTGAGTATCTTTTTTTTACCTTATTAAACGATTTTGTTAAAATATTCTATAAGTGTTGCAAAGTATTTCATAATCTATGCTTGACGCATATGATTTTTTTCTTGTATCTTCATTGATGACATTTTATTATAACGATAAAAAATAAAATATTAATTTGCCAAAATGGTGTTTGTCAAAAGCATTGTAATTGAACTGACATTATATATCAAAAGAAAACATTCCTTTAAAACAGGAACAGCATTTTCCTATGATTGTGTCACAATGAAATTATTTTCAGATTTTTTTCATTCTGCCCACTCTGAAATTAGGTACCAAAATTTCAATAGAAGAAATTTCTTTCACTTGTGATAATGACGTCATTTTTAAAAGACATTCGACTGAAAATATATTTTTTTATTCAGAAAATGACAATATTGGACTACGATTGTGTCCAAATGACAAAATTTACATTGGTATTTCATTCCTCTGATATTGACATCAGACCCAAATGTTTTACAATATGTTTATATCGGAAAAAATGGAATCATATTTAAGAGAAAACACACATTTTCTTCCATAAATTGATGTTTGCCATATGAACGATTTCTGGGCACAAAGAGCAGAGACCCGTTACAGAGAGGTTTCTCGTTACAGTGATTGCCGTATTAAAGATTAAAGGTCTAGAAAAGCACAAAACCATATTTTAGTGATAGAAGTAGTAACAGTTAAGAGGATACTTCACTCGCGCGAAAACACCCGCTGGCTAATATTAATCTTATAGGGGAATTTTTTTAAATATCTCGTTTGCATTTCAATATTTTTAAATGATTGTTTTTGCCTTGGATAGCTGATATTGATCTCTACGCAGGTCATTTGTTTTATTTTTCGATTTTGTTTACAGGGTTTTTTTATTATGAGGCTACTATCACATTTGGAACATTTCGAAAGTGAAAGTATCTTAATAAAAATAATCTGTAAACAAAATCGAAAAAGCAAAAAACGACCTGCGTAGAGATCAACCTCAGCTACCCAATGCAAAAGAAACTTAATTAAAAATATTGACATATAACAGAGCTATTTAAACAAAAATCTCCCATAGGATTAATATTAGCGAGCGGGTGTTCTTCCGTGATTGAAGTAGCCTCTTAATGGTCGCGAAGAACAAAAAGTTCCATTAAATTAAGGGACCCCGTTATAGTGATCACAATTTAAAAAGTTAATAGGCGCGAAGCCCACAATGCCCATCATATAAAAGGTGTCCGTTATCTTTTAACGGTTTTATAATTTAACGGTTTATGAGCGCAACGCGCAGAGAGCCTCATTTTTCAGGAAACCATGTTACAGTGATTGCCGTATTAACACATTATAAGTGCGAATTGCACAAGGTTCCGTTTTGCAAGTGACTCCATTAGAGTGATTACTTTTTTAACTATATATGTGCACGAAGTGACCAATATGATAAATGCAAAAATTTTTGCGCTAGGACGATTATGCGACGTTTAAAAAGCAACGTAAATAGCAGAATAGACAATATAAATTTACGTTTCAAATATTTCAAGACTTCATAAGAAAACTTTTTTTAGTAGGGAAAAAAGGAAAAGGAAATATAACAAGGCCAACGCACATGATCGAAATTAAATGTGATTGTGCTTTTCTTTATGTTGGTTATATGTATTAGATATCCATCATTAAACTAATTTTACATATACAAAACACTGAGTATATTTATTTGTTAACATGGGAGTCCGCAGAACAATATCAGAAAGGGGCCAGATTTGCGAACAGATGTAACTGTAATCTAATTTTTACTTTCTTCTATCTATAATAGAAAAAAAATATTGTAATCGAAAAAAAAATTCGACATTCGGTTACCGACAGCTTTACACGTTTTAGGGGTCGGAGACCCCGAAAAACAAGTTTATACAAAACGTCTCATTTATCAATGCAAAATGCTTCTTTTTTTGTTTCGAAAATATACATAATTAAAAAAAATACGACTTTTAAAGTATTAACATGTATGAGATAGAAGAATGTTTTGTGATTGGCACAACCGACAAGTTTTCTTCTGTTAAATAGAGAATATAATCACGAAATAAAGAAAATGTATTATTTTTTTTATCAGAACTCTACGTGCAAAACAATTTTTAAGTACATCAGCAGAAATATAGAAATATAACAACACATATTAAAAATGAATAAATTGAAACAGTTTACTATTTTTCGCAATCAGGGCGGGGGTTTTGCCCCCTGTATCCTCCGTTTGAGATAATTTTTAAACACATGAACATAAAAAGAAAAACATAACTAAAAACTGTCTTTAACGGGGGGCTAAGGGAATTTATTATTACGAAATTATTATTGGAACGAAAATTATTAATTACTTCTGTGTTTAGTGTTTAATTATTGTACATTTGAGAAAAATAAATTTTACTATTGCTTTCAAAATCACAAGAGAAAAAAATCATCAATTTGAGAATCCAGCAAGTGGCAATTGCTTTCAGCTGACCCCCCCCCCCCCTCTCTGTTTTTCGAACTTTTAAACGAATAATAATGTTTATAAACTCTTCCAAACAAATACTTTGGCTTAACGTCAGATTACTAATACTAGAAAAAAATATATTTTTAAACTAGTTTTTAGTAACAAATAATAATTTTGGACGAAGAATATTTTTTATATGAATCATAAGAAATTGTATTCCAAAAAAATGTAGAATAGCCTTTTACAATATTTATATAAAATACTATACTAATACGAAAAATACAATAATATCAACAAATCATGATTCACAGAGGCAGGAAATTAATTTTTCAACAGATCAGAATATAATCGTCACAATGAATTCTCTGTATCAGAATAAGTCACAGAAGCGGGAAATTCTTCTTCAGAGAACATCTGTCATAAATTTTTAAAAATTATAATCGTCTCAGCATGGAATTTAATGTCCTATCACGTGTCACGTGTGCACGTGAGTTTCCCCTATCGGATAGCCTTGGATCCCCATTTCGTATATTGGCCAAGGATTCCCGGCCATTTCGCGAATTGGCCGGCCAAAACCCGAAATGCATTGTTCATTTCATGTACTTCTGGTTTTGGCCAGGAATTTCGGCCAATTCGCGAACTGGCCGGCCACTTCGCGAATTGGCCGAACTTCGGTTTTTGGCCGTAATATGTATATCTAATGAGTTTATTTCAGTAAATGTTTTTCTTAAAGAATGATTTTGACGTAGACGCTCCAGCAGAAGACATCTTCAATTATAAAAAATTACTTCAATCTCGTACTCATAAAAATGTACAATAATTGCTTTATTTGCAAATACTCCGCTCTCTCACGCACGATCAGGCCCCGCAGGCTTTTAAAACATATTAATTTATCTGAACAATATACATTTTTTTTTAACATGTTGTTTTAAAAATATCACCCAATTACGGAAGCTAAAATGATATGATCATGACCAGTGTCAATCTTCTAAAATCGGGTTGCCAATCATTTATTTCCCTTTGACTGGGTAATTTTTCTGTGCACAAGCCCGTATCTTCCATAGTCGCGACAGCTGAGGGCTGTTTTAGTGATTTATTAAGAAAGATCAATTACACATTTGAAAATCAGCTTCTATAAAATGGTTAAGTAAAACATGTCGTTGCTCTGGACTTACGTTTTAGATAAGAAAATCGTTTTAAATATGACATTTTAAATATATCGTCTTTCAATATGATGTGATTTTCACTAATAAATGCTTTTCACAAGTAATAATTTAATCATTTTAGAGTTTTCTTTCTTTTTCAATATTCACATGCAAATATATATTTCAATTAAAAATACAGTGTTTGAAAACGCTATAAGAAGAGGGTTTCAAATATGACGTTCTATCTATCACTAATCTATCACTTTAAATATGACGAAATTTTCACCATTAAATGTTTTTCGCGTGCAATACCTTAATTAATTTAACGTTTTCTTCAATTTTAAAATTTTACGTGTAAATAGATTTTTCAGTTGAAAAGTGTCTATAAATATTTGGGCTCTTTAAAAGCTGGCAACAGAAGGTAAAAAAGATATTTCAAACTATCAATTAAATTCCTATTTAGATAATGAAATTTTGAATAAAAAATTGTAACAAAATTTTAAATATTTGACAAATTAAAATTTTTTGCACGCTGCACATCACAATCTAGTCAAGTATGTGGCTGAAAAAGATTCTTAAATTGCTATGGTAAAATTGCTTCATTTATCAATTACAGAAATATATTTTATATTAAGCATATAATATAAATTATATGCTTAGAATTAAACGATTATGCACTTTTCATCTCATAAATAAAAACAAATTATCAACTTATTTATAATGCTTTAAATCATGATTTTCCTAAACATATCATCTATTCTCTAATGAGCAATTAGCGCATCTTTGGTCCACGATAGTGCAAGGAGGATGGGTGGTGTTTTATAGAATAATTAACTCATTCCGTCATTATTTAATTTTAAAACGTCTTAAAATAAGATACATTATGTCATTTTTAAAAACACGTGAAAAGGTTTGGCTGGGAGGGCACATGCTAGAGCACGGAGGATGAGTGGTACTGTTTGATGTTTTAATGTGTTACGGATAATTTAATATTAATAATAAATTCCATTTTAAAACACTTGAGCGTCATTATATTATTATCATTTTGCATGTTTGATTCGATGCATACATCTCTTACTGATATAGATGACTGTAACGATTCTTTAATGACTAATATAGTTTAGCATCTTTTTTAGTTTAGGCTGTTCATTTGATTATTTATTAATTATTAATATTATCAATATTAATTTCTTTGTTCTGTATGGGTATTTTTTATAGTACCCGTTCATCAAATAAGCTTAATTAACATAATTATATTATTTCCTATTCAAAATGTTAAATAATTGTATTCTTATAATCTGCTCTTCCTTTTTTAATTATTTATTATAAGTATTTTTTTATATTTTGCATAAATTTCATTATAAGTTTACATTAATTTATATTTTTTTAGTCATTTTTTATTTTTATTATTATAATTTAATATTTAGTTTTCTATCTCTTAACATTTATATCATACATATTTTTTTTTAATTTAATTTATAAAAAAAAATATTTTTTCTTTACACCCCCTTTTTTTTATATTTATATCTTTCTTTAATTATTTTATTTATCATCTCCTACTATTTCATTTTAAAGTTACAGCAATATATAAATTGTAAGTTTACCCACATTTTGTTATCAATCAATAATTTGATGTAGTTACTAATGTTCAATGTTTTTATACTATATTTCCATTTTTTTCTATTTTCATCTTACTAGGCAGCACAATATATTATCTCATTCCAATCGATCTTGTCCCCCCTCCGCCTTTTTCCCCCTGTGATACATTGTCAATAAGGAATATTCTATTAATCAATTGTCCTGAGTCATTCCTTTTTCTTTTTATCACCTGAAATTTGTTGTAAAAGATTGGCAATTGAAAAGATAGGATTCGGTACAAATTTTTAAAAAATAATTTTAATTTTTTTAATATATATATATTTAAACATTTAGTCAGATTTATGTTATTCTGTACTTCGCAAAATTGTTTAGTTTTAAATTAAACAAGACTGCAAAGAGTATCAACTTATTACATATAAATGTAACTTTGCCTTTATGTCCTTTTGAAAATGAAATAAATATATCTTATTCTTAAGCACTTAAAATTTTCTTAATAGAAGAGAAAAACAAATTTTTTCACAACTTAGAAAATAAAAAAGTAATTTTATTTATATTTTCTGGGTCTTCGAAATATTTCTTCCTTTAATAGTTTAGGGATAAAATCGTCATCTTGTGGGTTCTCTTGGGGCGTAATTTCATTAAAAATATTTTAGAAAATGTTTTCATAGTTCTAACGCTTATTAGGTTTGAAAGAAAATTTCGAAAGTGCAGTATAAGAAATGAGAAAAATTGTGCATTCCTTTTACAGAATTTTTGTTTCGAAATGTGTGAAAAATGTATTGTTAGGACTCTATATTTTGAATATTTTATGAGATACTTTTTTTCCTTTATTTATAATTTTTTCATTTCATATACTTTCAATATGTATACATAGTTTGAAAGCATAATTAGCAATAAAGAGTAGTATTAATCATATTAATAAAACAATATTAGGCCATTAATCGTTTTATACACGTCAGAGTTTCTGAAAAAACAATGGCAACCCACATTCTAGAAGTTACAACACTCGTCTATTCATCCTCACTCGTCTAATCGAACTCAGGAGGGTGAGTATTGTTAAGTTCTGAAATGTGAGTTGCCATAGTTTGAACGAGAACTGTGCATACGCACTGTGGATCTTTCGCAATTGTTATGTATAAAAAGCATTCTACTTATTCGATAACTTTTCAGAAGCAGCGCCATCTATGAGTCATTTTTGGAACTCATTTTTTATTTACTTAAACAAAATTCCATATCATAAAAAGCATTTTCGACCAAATCACACTCTCGTGCGCCAATTGCTTGATTTTTTATTGAATTTTAAAATGTGTCAAGAACGTTTGGGACACCCTGTATAAACCTGCTTATTGGAATCGCCTTCCATACAGAATTTACTAATACAAGTGAATAGAAACAGAAAAAAAAATCACTTTAAAATAACACTACCATTTGTATTACTGTGTACACCACACTTCTATACAGTGGGGCAATGCTGATTTTTTATGCGTTTCAACGACACATTCTGCAACCTGGTACCTGACATTTTTGTGACTGGTTTTCTGAGCATTATTGTATTATCGTATTGCCGTAGTGTAGAACGTTTTAAAGGGTACAAATGGGGTAATTGGAGTTTGTAGTGGGGATAAGGATGACAAAAGTGTCTTCTACCTGTAAGCGCTCATGCACCGCCCCCCTGAATACTAGGCTTGTGCTCTCACACAAAAATGGCAGCTGTCGTTGGTGGATTTTTTTTTTCAGCGTTTGTACGGACACTCGAATTTGAACACGAATAATTTCTAAAAGTTTTTTTTGCCTTATTTTTCTGAGATCAAATAAGTTATAAAAAACTGTTAGAATTTACTGGTGTGTAAATTCAGGGGACTATACCAACGCTTTAAAAAAATCAGCCTACGACAGCTGCCATTTTTCTGTTAGCGCTTAGGCTTAGTATTCAAGGGGTGGTGGCTCATGTCTCAACGCATAAAAGCACATTAAATTAACACATGATACATATTATTCATTATCAGATAAACGTAATCGTAATTCTGCACTTATACAAGGTCTCGCTGTTTATCATGACGATTTGTTGAAAAAAGGGTTTCATACTTCCTTCGAAAATGTTACATTTCTACTTAGTATAAAATAGAGAATTAGACACGTATATGTATAATATTCAAATTGAAATTTCGAATACAATAAGACTAAAAATACCTTAGTTGTAACAGAGATAATGAATAACTTTCAGGTCGAAAAAGTACTTATTTTCTTAATATCCAAAAGAAACAACACACTTGAAATGTGGTCTGCGTACACTCTAATGAAAGCATAACTGAGCGTCTAAAATCTAGTGACAGAAACACAAATTTTATTTTAAAAGCATCTTTGTTTAATTATGTATATTGTCTCACCCTTTACGACTCTCTCCCAATTTATTCCCCATTTTTCATTTCATGAATTTAGATGTATATCTATATATTTATTTATAAGTCTAATTTAAAATTTGCCATTTACTTTAAGCACACGTATTTAAAAATTCTTTCTTTGTTTTATAGAATAAGTGAAATAATTTTATACTGCATAAAATAAATGGTATAAGTATAAAATATATATTTTTTAATTAAATAATTAATTATTTTATTTATTTATTTACTAGCTGACCCGCCCGGCGTTGCCCGAGCCCTTGTAATAAGTCTACGATGGCTTCGGAACCGTATACCCGGCATTCTCGTACGCTCTAGAAAATCTTTTATTTCCCTCTACCACCGCCAGGGGAGCATTCTGTTCTAAACAAACCTCTTTCCGAACGAACTTCTGAGACAGATCCCCGCTGTATGGTAGGCGCACTACAAAATTGAGCTGGTTTCGAGAAGATTGTAACATTATTAGCCCAGTTATTGCAATAAGGCACAGTTAGAGAAAATAACCTAGAGTGCGGTGCCGAGGGAAGGGGATGTTCGAGTGTCCTTCAGAAAATGACTAATTAGGAGGCCCACTATGCATGCATAAAAATTGTATCGTTTTGTTAAGCTAGGAACTTAATTACAAAGTTGACTTAGCTCTTATTTGTAAATAGTGGTAACCGCTACTCATAAATTTAGTTTAATGTTATAAAGGGTGGCTGTTAAATTAATTATAATGTTTCAAATCACTTGCGTTGAAATCAGAAAGATAGTTGCTGAGATATGGAAACGGAGCAGAGTTAGAGGAAAAACCTTGAAGGACGGGCCGGGAGAGGGGTGGGGGTTGTTCAAGGTGCCTTCAGCAAATAACTAATTAGGAGGATCACAATACATCTTTAATGATTGATTCATTTGGTTAAGCTAAGAACTTAATTTGAAATTTGGCTTACACTATTATTCGGAAATTCAGGTAACTGCTTTCTAGAAATACACCTTGAAGCTTAAAAGTAATTAGACCCTTGCCCCTCTTCATTCCCGCAAATATAAAAAAGAATCTGTTAAATAAAGTTTTCTCTATTAACAATCTCCATCATAATAATAAATGCCATGTAAAAAAACAAAAAACAAAAAAACAAAAACTTAAACCCGACTAATTGTTATGAAGAAAAATGTGCCTGGAAAATATTTCAATCAGTGGGACGTATGTGTAATTTGCCATGTACAGGTGGCGCGACAATCGCATGGCTCCTCTACGCTGATAACTTTAATCCATATTGACACTATTTAGTTAGAAATCCTTATTTATGCATCGCTACTCTGGTTTTTAATTACTTCTGTGAAGAATCGATGCAACCAACCAGTGAACCAACCAACCCAAGGGAATAAAAGCGTATTTTTAATGAGAGTTCTTTGTGCATTTTAATTAATATTTCAGAAAGTAATTAAAATATTAAAATTCTGACGCTCAGATACACCAGGAGAGGGTTTGGACTACCTAAATCCAAATTTACAGACTTCTAGGTGCACTAAATTTTCTTAGCCATCGCCAACAGACACACACACACACACACAGAACGAAACTTTCTTTTATTAGTATATATTTGTAATTTATAAAATAAGATTTAGACATATCATAAAAGAAATAGAGAAATCCAACGAATAAGAATTATAATAATAAAAAAAAACATAAATATATTTGTATTTTTATCGACTTAATTTAAATATGGGGAATTGAAAATAAATATACTTTGCTTCGCTAGGTGAGCTTTATATCCTGTGTTTAGGATGATATTTAACCCTTTATATCCTGAATTAATTTTCCAGCTACTTTTTAGATGCTCAGAATCCTCGATTATTCCCACCAGTTATTATTATTATTATTATTATTTTGTAAAGTTTTCCTTATCCAATCATAGCATTTTTGCGTTTCAATTAGGTGAAAATTTCTCATTCGAAAAACCGGTGGTAACAGATTAAAAATTCTGTAAAAGACGCTCGTCGCGAAGGGGTTAAAGTAGTACTTATAAGTATCGTCAGGATAAAAAAGTGTTAAACACGAGAACGTAAAAGAAAAAGAAAGAATTAAAAATTGTCATGCATAGAGGAACAACATTTTTTATTTCATCCTATTTCAAGTTTATTCTCTTTAATTTAAAAATTGAGTGTTTATCCTTGGTTTCCCCTCACTCTCTCTAATTTTTTTTTTTTTTTTCTTTTTTTTTTTTTTTTTTTTTTTTTTTTTTTTTTTTTTTTTTAAACAAGGAAGTAACTCAACTACCACTACTGTGAAGAAATTTCATTGAAAATTCAAAATAAATCAAATAAATTATTTCAGTGTAAATATTTTTTTAAAAGAGAAAGTACTGGTACATTATCAAATTTTAACAAATGTACAGAAGAATAATTATGAAAATTTGTTCAGTTGAAAACACAAGCCATATATAAAATATAATCAGCTTGCATTTTAAATATATAAAGTAATTCCTTTTGAAAAACGTACTTTTAAAAAATGAAATTAATGTTAAGTAATGTCGAGTAATAGTAAAATGGTAAAAAGGTAAGTCAAACTGTTTTTTAAAAGCATACTCTTGTCACGTTATTACATTCACAATCTAATGTTGAACCAATGGTAAATTTCTATACAAATTTCTCCTTCGCATTTCAATATTTTTAAGTGATTCCATTTGGATGTCTGCGGTCGATGTGTAATGTGATAGTTTCTGTACTTTTAGAATTTACTTGTAGTTTCATTCCGCTTTCAATTTTGGAACTTTCAGTACGCTTTCACTTTGGAACTAGATTGGTTGGATGGTTCCAAAATTGAAAGTTTCGACAGAAATAAAGAGCAACCTAAATTAAAAAGTACAAAACTATCACGTTATATATCTACCACGTTATACATCTACCACGTTGTACATCGGCACGTTATACATCGAATCATTTTAAAATATTGCAGAGCAAACAAGAAATTTGTTCAAAATACTTCTGTTGGTTTATTATTAGCTTTCAAATGCCTTTGCGTGGCAAGAGTAATATTCTTAAGGGGCCGCTTCACTGAAACTCCCTGATCACAAAATCCCATGTTAACCTATGGGAAAACTTAGAAATGTGACTACTCATTATATTATCAGTCATATTCTCAGATTTCCAGCATATTCAATGGCAATTGCAATATCTATCGGTAATATTTGGAATTTTCCATGATTCAGCAAAACAATAAGTATTTGACAATATTTGAACTGCAGTTAAAATATATGTTTTTATCCGTTTTTATAAATTAAAAAAGTTTTTACGAAGTATTCCGCATCCAGTATGTGGTAAGTAAAATGGGATATTGTGAAAATACTCTTTTCTTACGTAATGTTTCAGTTTTTAAAAATGTCATTTTACCCATAAAAGTACAGAAATAGAAATCCAATATTTCTTTTTCAGTATACCAAATTACTTTACTGGATATCGATATAAAATCTATTTAGTTTTAATCTACTGGAGAATTTGGAATAAACAAGAATCAACAATTAACTTAAAAAAGTAATTAACTGTCACAATCCAAAATATTTCACAGTAAGAAATTGTTAAAAGTTTTCACAAATAGTAAAAGGAAATGTTAAGAACAGCTTCAGTTCGTCTGATGATTTTATATTAACTATTATTTATTAAAATTTCTGAAAGAAATGGTAGCTGTCGAAGTACATTTTTTTCCCTTTTAGGAATAAGAATCATATTTATATAAACAAAATGCTGATTATATTTGATATTTTTTTTATATTTATATTATATATATAAATATTCTTTTTATTAACCAACATTAAAATGTAGGTCATTTTTAATATTTTGAATAAAACTTTATTGTAAATTTTATGCTAGCACAAAGTTATGGTTACAAAAATTTCTTTAAAAAATTATTTAATTAAAAACGGTTATAATGCAGCTTTTTTGCTCGAAATTCGCAAAAGTCACTCGAAAGATTTTCATAAAATTGGAATATATTTATTGTATACGGAGTTTTTCTGAATGAGAAAATAAATCCTAGCATGATTTTTCTGTATGTCTATAATATAAGCCCTACTTCAAAAATTAGTCCGACCAAAAACATAGATAAAACTACCTCAAAATAAACCTTTTCCAAAAATAAGCCCGTTTTACTTTCTTATAATAGCCAATATCTAAAAAATCGTCCTTATTTAAATTGGATGTAAAGTCTACTTTATTTAAACTAGCATTTAGGACTGGAGCTCCTGTAATTATGCAAAGGATTCGCATTTCTTAAATTATTTTTATCCAAAACAGTTATTATGCAGCTTTTTTGTTCGAATTTCGCGAAACAAAACGACAGATTTTCAGGAAATTTTATTGTCTTGTATACCGTGTTTCTCCAAAAATAAGACACAATGAAAAAAAAAAACCTAGCACAATTAGTTTCTGGATGTTGATAATATAATCTCTAAAATAAAAATAAACCTACCCTGGAGCAAACTTCATTCTAAAAATACCTTACTGTCTTATAATTCTCAACATCTAAGAAATTATCATTATTTTAAATTGGAAGTAAATCCCACTTTATTCACAGTGACATTTAGAAGTGGCGCTCCCGTGATGGAGCAGTAGGTTGGCATTATAGCGTCACGACCAATAGACTGAGTCAGAATGGTTTTTAGAGGTTTTTATTACACGCAGCTACAGGACTGCACAGTATACTAAACAACTAGACAGAAAGATTTTTTTAGAAAATAACAACTAGAGTACATTAAATTAGTCTGCCGACAGAATTATATTCTGCCCGTAGGTTTGGCCTCGCTAATGTTCTTAGCAATGTTCGTAACTTATCTGGGGACAGATTATTTCTCCCGACAAGAATGAGTCTATGTCCAGGCTTCGTACATTTCGAATGACCGGACCAATTCCCGGCTTTTGCCTGCTCACCTCACTAGCGACAGAGAAAAATTAGAGTTGCATCTAGCTCACTCTCTTTCGTTCAAGTCCTCTTTTGGCCTCTTTCAGCCGTGTATATAACTAGGCTTTACCATTGTATTTCGAGTGGAGGTTGAGTACTTACCATATGGACTCAAGCATGTAGAGAATTATTACATTCCCATGTCAGGAGAGCATTCACATTTTCCAAGTGTTCATAAAATTATGATACTTCAGACCTGAGTTTGGTCCAAAACTCGAAAACATTTTACGGCCTGCGAATAAAAAGTTATTTGCAGAAATTTTATTGTTATAGAGGGATAATTCGGGGTAGCCTGTAAAAAAGTGACGTTTTACTTTTCTCAGCAAAACGAGTGGAATATCTTACAGCATAACTAGCAATATAACAAATATAAGCATCATGATGTTAAGGGATTTCTTTGGTGACTGAATTACTGGTCAGGCAGCTTTCAAAAACTAATCTTGGCATATTGGACTTTACCGTGGACAGCTGAACAAAACCAGATAAAAATTAATCTTTTTATTACCAACATTGCCCATGTTTATGATCATTTTCACCCCAATCCAAATCACATGACCCATCTTTCTCTGCTGAAAGAATGGGGGGAAGGCAGGCTGTAAGGTATTTCTAACAGACTGCTGTTAGCCAGATTTTCTTATCTCAGCAAGCCTGATATCGGCTTGGCGTCTACTAGTAAGACGTCTTTATGTGTACTAAAATTGTGTTTTTATAAACATTTTTGTTTTTACAAACACTATTTTTTTATCTGCATCTAGCATAGTATTTGTCTTTACATATACTATTATTACTTGAACTTATGTTTCAGAATTAAGTAATTTAAAAAAAAAATGCTCGCATTAAGCTGTATACATCATTTCTGAGAGTTTTATTTCCAACATGGTTTTCCTTCTTTAAATTTTAAAATAGGAGCTACTTGTCTGAACCAAAAATTTTTGATGAAAATGAAAATATACAGGAAAGTTATGTCTCTTTAATACTGTTTTAATACGGCATTTTTCAAATGTTTTCAAAACTTTTTCTTTAGCTCTATTATCATATTAATAGTACACAAAATAAGTATATTCGTTATATTTCAGTAAATGATATATTCGTTCAATTTCAGAAAACCTAAATGTTTGTTATATGGATAGGGATGTTTAACTTTTGAAAATAAAGAGTAATTTTGCTCCAAAATTGAAATATGTGGAGCCGAAAAGCTAAAATGAACCGTTTGTAGACAGAATCAATATTTCTTATTATAGTAGAAGACTCATATCACTGTTGCCATCCAGATATATTCACAAGAATTCTGCATAAGTTTACTAACAGCATGATAAATAAAATGTCTGAGTATTTATTTCCATAAAAAAAGAAGGAACATCATTTCCAGCACTATACTATTTACAGATACTATAACTATTCTGAATGTTCTCTGTGTCTTGGTGCTAGTTTTAAAGTGAAATTATAATACTATAAGACATGTATTACTATATAAAATCATATTTTAGCCAATTAAATCGATATATCATGTAGATTACCACTTGCGTCAGATACCTATTTTTGTTTCCGCTTTCACCACTTACCTTCTCCAGATTTTATGATATCGCTTTTATCAAATCAGTTTTTTCTTATTTACTTTAATCCTAATTACCGAATTCAACATATAATTATTTAGTTAAAATTTATTTTACTCTTCTGGATAAAATGATGTTTTAAATCTATAATAATGTGGCGGTTAAAAAAACGCGGTAAAACCAAATATTTTTAACTCTGAGAATTTTTATAAATTAACGATTAATTTTAGCTGATGGAAAAGGTCGAATAATAAGGTCTTTTTCCTTTATCTAAAAGACATAAAAAGAAGAAAGCATTTGTGACTTTCATGCTGATTAGTGTCATTTCATCTTCTTTCGAGACACAACTTAAAACGTGATTAATGTCATTCACGTCACTGAAAAAAAGATCATGCTACATTAATGCAATAAATAAATTATAAGAAGTAAAAGTGCCTCTTAAAATGAAATAATAAAACAGAAAATAGGCTTAAAGAAAATTGATTAAGTAATCAACTAATAAGTGAAAATGATTATCTTTTATAAATAAATTTAATTATTTGTATAAAACCTTGATATTAAAACCACACAGTTTTAATTAATTAAAACTGTATAAATGAACTGAACCTATTTCATGAAAGTTTTGTTAATAACAAATTATACCGAAAATTTAACTGTATTCGGATAAAAAGAGGTGATATTTTTTACTTTCATGTTCACTATTTAAGCACCGGAATTTTTTTTTTCGGGACATTTAGTTTTCTAGAGAGCGTCTAATGATTCATCTAAACTGGTTTTGCCCGTCCAGCTAGGCGTACTTTCTAAAATTACCTCGTGGAAGGTTCCCTCGCTGCATTTGACAACGAACTTCCATTTGACCCGTCAGCACACCCACCCAATACATAATAAAGTGATCATGGGGCTTTGTATGTTTCCCACCTTATAAACCATTAAAATGACAAATGCAATAACACGGGCCATGGAGATAGAAATAAGAAGGAGAACCTCCCTGACACGGGCTCTCACCATAATGGAGTTCTATGCGTTTCGGGCCCATAAATTGTTAATATGACAATCATTATAATGGGGGTACTCAGTATTACAGGACACAACGCGCTTTGCGCCCATAAACCGTTGATAGTTATTATTGCTAAATATGTTTTTATCAGATGATACCTATTTTTTAGAATCGTGGCTTCGAATAAAATATTTTCGGCTTTTTCGGAAATTTTACTCAAAAAATTATTTATTTATTTATTTTTATTTATTTATTTATTTATTTATTTTTAACTATTTATTTATTTGTTTATTTATTTTAATGAATGGTTTGTCCATTTTCTGATACATTCAGTTTAAACATTTTACATTCTTGTATGTTATTTTTTAAACAGTCGTTCCCAAGTACCAGTGCTCACTAGTTAGAAGGAGACTACGAATCTTTTTTCTTGTTTTCAGCTGCATGATCATTAGATTGATTTTAATGTTATGGAATTTGTTGCTTAAAGTTTGTCTAATATAATGGTGGTTTCCACGGAAAAGAAGATGTCAAGTTTTTTTTCGAAAAATCTACAAAAAATAATTTAATTGAACGAGATTGTGACACCTGCATCCCCCTTTATGTTGCTATTCAATTACAGGATTTTTCAATATATTACATAGGCGTAACCAGGGGGGGTGCCCTGGGTGCCCGGGCACCCCCCCCGCTCATGCAGATACACGCAGGTTTTTTTAATCGAATTTAAATAATCAAAATTCATTTTAAAAAAATGAAAGCAAGGTTACAAAAAAAAATAGCTATTATTTTTTTTTCATATATTATCACTCCTGTAGAACACAATCATTTCTCAAGTATCATGATACTATAACTGATAATTAATATTTTTCGCATTACATTTGTACTCATTCAGCAGTATTTTATAAAGTAAAATATTTTAGGATGCGAAATATTCTGCACGCAGGCGCCAGACACTACTGGCGTGGCGCGTCCTTTTGGTAACGTTTGCAAGGCGTCTGTCCAGTGGCGCAGCCAGAATTCGGTTCTAGGGGGGGTTTTGAGTTTCTGATAAAGGTGGTCGCCGGTTATCTGAATCACCGGTTAATGGAATCAGTCTTTTAAATGAATGAAATCATAATGCTTTTCTCCGCAATTACGTTGGTCATGATTCGTTTAAACAGTGTTCACAATATTAGCGTTATAAACTATAAAATGCATCAATGAAATAAAACAAAACTAGGTTAGATTATAAAGTGCAAAAATTATCAGGGGCAAACTTTAAGATGGAAGAGCACAGTACAGTAAACATCTTTTACATAGAAAATAAGAGTTGGAATCCATTTGTTCAATCAAAAATACACAAGGTTTCATTACAAGAGAATCACGAATTCTTATTCCTAACTTTAATAATAATGAAGCAATTTTAACAAAATTTTGGAATGTAGTTGATATTAAACACGGTATTGTAGACTATATTACTGTGCCCTTTCAGTACTTTACATGACAACGAATTTCGCATTAAGTAATATAAATCTGCTGAAAATTTCGTTAAAATATATTTATTATTGTAAAAGTTCTCTAAAACTATCCGAGTTTGAATTGAAGTTTATCTATACTAATATTATAAAGCAGCAACGTTTGTTCTTTTTGCAGGGGTTAATTCTGGAACTATACAGAATGGATTTTAAAAATTAATTGGTCATATGCGAGTTTTATTCGCGTACAAAGGGTTCCACACAAAATATTAGAACTGTTCAAAGACAATATACTCACTTACCTAAAACAATACCACATGCTATAATTTTAAGTTTCTTGGTATTGGACTGAAAAGCAATGAATATATTTCCCTCTGAAACAAAGACATTGTACAAAGTTTAAACTTGGCAGAGAACCAATCACGCTTTGGAAGAAGTCGTTGAGTTTCACACGAAGAGTTACTTGTCAATCATATTTGACGTAATAGTAGACAATTTTAAAGCATTTAAAAAAGTATATTGAACAACGCGAAACTTTCTGATTCATTTTCAAAAATGAAAAGCATATGCAGGCATGATAATTCAAGTGATTTGTTATCGAAATTTTTTTTCATTATAAATCAATTATATATTCAATTATAAGCGATTGTTGTCTCAAAATTACTGACTTTTAATGTCTTGGAATTATTCTATGAATTATTTTTCAATATTTGCCTTCAATAATTGAATTCAATTGGAATGAAACATGTTGACTATCACTATGATTCGTCTTACCTAAAGCAAAGATCTTGTACAAAGTTTAATCTTAGCATTATGCCAAGCACGCTTCAAAAGGAGGTCGCAAAGTAGCAACATTGTTTTGATCAATGCCGTTGTTTTCTAGATGGGTTTTTAATTATTATCTCAGCTAATTACAGACACATTTTTTTTTCGAAAATCATTACCAACAATCCTTAGATGATTCTGCGTCGATAACCCCCAACTCCACCGCTGAGCGCTAGAAAAATAAGACACATGAGTGCTCTTATAATAGTTCCATTTTTACTTTTTAAGTATGGAACCTTAATAATGGTATCAAAATTCTGATAACCATCTCCTCTCTAACATAGGCTATATTTTAGATAACAATTTCCAAACAATTTTTTCGGTACAACAATTTCCAAAAGGGTGCAAGAACAAAAAACATTCTAAAATTGCGGTTTCTACAATGTTGTTGGTTCTAGAAATTTGAAATTTGGTATAGCAGTTACTTTTAAAAATGCAAATGCTCACTAAAAATAGTTTCTAAAAAGTTCGAAATTTAAAAAGGGGAAAGGAACAGGAAACGTTCTAAATTACAATTTATTTGTACAGTAAGGGCTAGAAACATGAAATTTGGCATGGTTGTTACTTTAGAGACTTAAATGCTAGCCTAGAACAGTTTGCAGGGGTCAGCTAGTTTAATTTTAATGACATGCAGGTAGCATTCGTTAAAATTTAATAAGTGTAAATCAATGTATAACTAATTTATTGCTGTTCAATTTAAATTAATGCATGATTAGCGTAAAATTGTGTGTAACTATAGATAGTGTTTTTCTAAGGACACAAAAATGGGAGAAAAAAGAAAACATAATTTAAGCTTCGATTTTTCAGAAATGCTCTTCCTCTGAGCACCGGAGCGCAATGTTTATGAGCTCCGGTAAAGTCTGACCAATATTTAAACATTGACTAAAAACAAAGAAATATAGGAGCCGAGCTCTGGTAAGCTCCGGCGCAAATTAAGCACTGCTCACAGGCATGTATCTATAAGTCGATGAAATTACAATCAGTGCTTCTTTCCTCCAAAGGACAAGATGCAGTGCCTCCATGAGAGCAAGACGTCGTTGCTACATTACCAACAAATTAAATATAGTCTTTAAATTTGTGTACAGACCCCCTACGAAACAAATGATTTGAAAGAAACACTGATTTCGAAAATCTGTTCAATCACAATAAAAAAAAAAATAGCTTTTTATAACTTTAAAGTACTTTTTTTAAAATTCTTACTTTCGCAAAGATTTTTTCCTGGGTACGCACATAGATTCGTCTTAGATATAACTGAGAGCAAGAAACGCAAAAAAAGCCGTTTGAAACTGAGAGAGACTTACAAAGTGTATGTTTTATTTTTTACATGGAATTCGATGGTCTGTTATTGTTTCGAACATGAACAAAGACAGAAATGCAATTAAGAAACGGCCCACTGTATACTATATAACTCAAAGTGTCAGTATATGACCCTTCTTTTACTATAAGACATCTCGACAAAGTGACGCAGACCAAATAACCAGTTTTGACTTAACCGATGCATGTAACACGCGCTTTCACAGTTTTAAGAAGAATTTTCGCCGTTTAATTGAATCACATTGTTGAATAGAATTTGATTTAACAAACCGGCAGATTCGGCAAAGGGCGGAAAGGCCAAAAAAATTAATTTTAACTTTAGATTTGATTCATATAAGCGGCAATTATAGTAATTTTTTTTAGCTCTGGGGGGTGTTTTAACCCCCAACCCCCCCCCCCCCCTTGGCTGCGCCACTGCGTCTGTCGCATTAGATGTCCACACTGAAAATAGACTTTTTTTTTTTCACTGAGAGTATTTGCGGAAAACAGAAGCATTTCCCTTTACATATGGAAGCTATGCTTGATTATTTTTTTTTTATCTTTAAGTAAAAAAAAAAAAAAAAAAAAAAGAAGACGCAACAAAGTAGTAAATTATAAAGCCAATCATTTGAGGGTTTTCGAGAAGAGAAAATTCTGTTGTTTTGTTCAGTTTTAGTTTTTCATTCTGTTGTGCTTGTATCATTCCGAAATAGGCCAAATAAGAGTTATATTTAATTTATAAATATACTTCACACTTTATTATGTGTATTTAAAACACATGTGACGGCCTGAAAAGAGAAAACAAACGTTAGAAAAATCTGCAAAAAAGTGCAAGACAATTGAGAATGTTTTAAAACAGAAAATAATTGTCCAACATGGCGTCAAATCTTCAAAAGCCACAGTCACCAAAGAAAGTAAGAATAGTATATAGTCTCTTAAAGCTGTTGTCAAATTCCCTGCTCAACAAATGCAAAACTTTCTGACACATTTTATGACTTATTTTTAAACGTAAAGGCACAAAGTTGGCAGGCCTGTCTATTGAAGCGATTTGGTTGGTTGGTTGATTTATGACGGCCGATTATCTACACGAGGGATATAGGCCCTGGGGGGGGGGAATGTGCCCTCCGTCGGGGGTCTTTCTAAGGGATCAAGGCTCGAAGAAAACCACGGAAAACTCCGAACGGTTAGATCGACGAGCGCGGCAGGGGTTTGAACCCAGCACCTCCCGTCTACCAGTTTTGAGAGCAGAACCTCTCAGCCACTGGTGGGGCTCAAAGCGATTTGGAATCAAATTATGTTTTTCATTTTTTGATAAATAAAATACTTATCGAGTTATAAGTGGCTGTAGTCATGTGACGACAGGTTTTTCTCCTTTCTCTCGCTGTCATGTTCGAAAATTTGGTTCAAAACACCAACTTTGACAGTATTTTCTGGAAATTGCGTTTACCAATCAATGGAAAACGTCTTTCTATTGCAACATTTCTGAATAGCATTCATTTCATGAGTTTCATACATTGTCAAACAAAAAATAATTTAAAAAAGCATCAATGCATTTTCCAATAAAAAATAATTCAAAAAATATGTCAGAAAGTGTCCCTTTGGATTTGCTTTGGATTTATGAACAAATAGCCTATGAATTCTGGAAAAAAAAATGAATTTTTTTTTAATTCAATAATTTTTGTTAAGGTGGTCTGGGATAAATCTATATATATGTATATGTTATTTATAAGTATGTTTCATTATTATTATTTTTAAATCTACATATTCAAATCCTTCCCGAATGTATATTAAAAAAATTAAAATTTAATTTTTAAAAACGAATTTATGCCGTATTTAAAAGACCCACCAGTGGCCGAGAGGTTCTGCTCTCAAAGCTGGTAGACGGGAGGTGCTGGGTTCAAACCCCTGCCGCGATAGTCGACCTAACCGTTCGGAGTTTTCCGTGGTTTTCTTCGAACCTTGCGTAAATACGGGTTAGGATCCTTTAAAAGGACCCCCCACGGAGAGCACTCCCCCCCCTAGGGCCTATATCCCTCGTGTTGATAATTGACCGTCATAAATCAACCCAACCCGTATTTAAAATTGATGTAGGGTAGATGTGCCAGTAATGGACACCGCCGAATGTTTTTGGATTATAAAAAAATAACCAATAAAAATTTTGCTTTTATTTATTTTTTCATAACTTTCCCTTGTATGTTTTATAATCTGGATTATTGTTGACACTCTTAACCCGGGAGCAGTCGCATGGGGGTATGACATACCCCAGGTTACGTACGGTTTTTACAAATGTCACCACTATTTTTTAAAGTAATCTACAATTTTCATTATCATAGAATTTGTAACAAGTGTCTCAGATGGAATAAGGTGACGATTATTAGTTGTATTTATTGGTGACAATGTAAAAACCATTCATTTTCTGGGTATGCGCGACTTCTCCCGAGTTAATCAAACAATCAGGAAGCAGAAAATAATGTTTCACAGTTCCACTGTTTTTCTGTGAAAATCTTAATGAACATGCTTAGAGCTCACTTCACTTAATTAATTTATATCTTCCCTATCTTCTTGCAAAAATTGCATGTTTTTGTTTGGACAGTAATATAAAACTTTGAATTTCATATATCAATGGCCATTTACAAAATTTCATTCATTGTTAAGATTTTAGGACTGGTGTCCATTACTGGAATGCTTAATTAGTCTCTTTCCAATAATAGACACCCCATGTGGCTAATACTAAAAGTGTAATTTCAGTAGTGCATAAAATATTTTTATTTAACTGAAAAGCTAATTAATCAAATTGAATTTTTAAATTTTACTTAGTAGAATGTAATAAGCACCTTTAAAAAAATAATAATAATAAAATAAAAAAATAGGGTCATCCCATGCCAAATCAACCAAAAAATTTCAATATTCAACCTGACCATTTCGGATTTTAATGACACCACCAGGAATCATTCTCCCTGATGATATAAATCAGAAAATATCTTCTTTTTTTTTTCATTTCATTAGATTTACAAACAATTTTTTAAATTTCGAAAAATCGTCATTTTTTGGCTTGCATAAACGTTTTCAATTTTGATTTTCTCAGATTGCATAAGGCGTAGGGTGTTGTTTGACCACTCATTTTAAAGAGAATTTCACAAGGTTTCATTTGATAGGAAAGTTGTTTGATTAAAAAAAAATTACATTTTTAAAATTTAAAAATTTTTAGATTGTGTTATTATTTTTTTGCAATATTATAAGCTCAAAATCTTGAAATCTTTAGAGTGGTATCTGTATCAGGAGTTATGAAATAAAAGCTGAAGATTATCGTACAGACACATACGCACACACATGTATGTTAGAGATGAGACGGGCTCAGCCCGGTCCCGAAAGCCCGAGCCCGACATGGGCTCGGGCTTGATTTTTAAACTAGTCTTCGGGCTCGGGCTCACTTTCTGAAACTGACAATATTATTTACTCTCGTATATATAAAACAACTTATTTTTTCTTTAAAAATTACTTATTGCAGTTGCAGTCACTTTAATGCTATTTTGGTCAGAATGAAGGGAAACAGACATCTTGTTTTTTTTGTTATTATTTTTTTTTTTTATGTAGCATTAGATTGCTATTTCTAAAGAAAATTTTTCATATTGTCTGACATTGACGGCGACTGTTGATATGACGCCAATCCGAAAAGTGGGAATAATTTGTTTTTCGATTTTCGTTTGTGACAGTAGGAAATGTTTTAACTTTCGTTCATTTATTTTTTTTTCTTTTAGAGATCTATTGCAAAATGAATATTTTATTTCGTCTTTAGTAGCCAGCATTAGTTTAAGGTTTGTAAATTTTTTAGTCTTTTATAGTGGACGAGTCATACTCGCTCTTTATATGAAAATAAGGGATTCTTATATCGATTTTTCATCATGTACTCTGCTCATGCTGTGGCTCTGCTATACACATTGTCAAAGTCACTTTCATTCGTAAGTAGATGTGATTATTAGCATGTATTGTTATTCCGATAGAAAGCAATCGAGCAGTGTTTCCTCTTTTCCTATAAAAGCATCGGATTATTCAGATAACGTGTCAATTACAATGTTAATATTTAATCTGATGTTCGGGGGCACTAGAATCACAAAAGATTGTTTTGAGGAAGGAATCTATTAAAATTTAAAATCTACACATTTTATAGGAAATAGAAAAACACTGTTCGATTCTTCGGCATATAAATGGTAATTTCTACAAATATCATGTATTTATTCATAAAACGCCCTTTGTTAATGTGTCCTTCAGATTTGTTTGTTGCGGGTGAAAAATATGAGAATCCTTTTACGGAAGTAAAATTTCATTTGGTACCAAACTTCTCTTTTGATAAGATTGAATGTAAATTTCCAAAAAAGTAATTATGTTCTTGAGATTAACAGTTATTTTCATGTAAGAAGATGTTTAAAAATGAGATACTATTACTTTAAACCAAATTTTAAATATAATGCATTTTTTTTCTATTGCATATTTTCAGTATCGGGGTCGGGCTCTAGGGACAAAAAATATTTCGGGCTCTGATTTAAAATCGTCGGACTCGGGCGGGACCGGGCTTCGAAAAGAGGGCCCGAACTCATCTCTAATGTATGTATGTGTCTGTTTTCAGTTCCGTTATCTGTTTCAAATAAAAATCTGGGCACCCCCCCCCCCCACGTAATAAGCTGGTTACGCCTATGTATTAGATATACCTTCATTAGTTTTTAGATATAAAGAACATTTATAATATATATACGTATACATACATAAACATTTAATGAATGTATCATAATTTGAAAATTTTAATATTTTTACCACAGAGTTCAAAATTATTTTTTTCTTTTATCATTCTTCTTTGAAAATTATAATATATTGACGCATAAAAATATTTTTAAGCAACAATTTACAAAAATATTATAACCATTACTTTAACTTAAAATCGATATTAGTTTAAGTTAGCGAAATAAAATTACTCTGCAGAATAGCTTTATAGTGTTTATATAGATTACATTTTTTTATTAAGTGTATTTTTATAAAGTGTTTAAGTGTATTTTTATAAAGAAAAGTGATCAAATGCAACATTGCTATTTTAGAGGGGCATATTTTAGGAATATTTATTTGGTAATAAATATATTTAAAAATAAACCTTCATGAATAAAGGCATGTGTGGCACAAGGGAATTTTTCAAAGGTATCTTACCCAATATTAAAGCTTCCACTGTGCAAAATACTTCACATATCTCCAGAGAAGCAGACGATTGAGGTCGAATTCCTGAATACCAATGAATGTCAAAAATCGGCGAAAAAGGTGTTTCAAAATGCATCAGCAACTAATAATCACAATTCTACGATTGCCAAGGCACAGACAAAATTTATAGAAAATATTTTAGAGAAAATGTACGTTTAAAAAAAAACAGGGAGTTTTCAAACTGTTTTTAAAAATAAGAGACCTGATAGTGTGTATGACAGCAATCTGTCATATATAAACGCTTTCATACATTTTATTTATTTAAATCAAACCCCTCTTAATTTTAACAAACTTTCCAAATTTTTTCTGTGATTATATATGACAGCAATCTATCATAAAATAAACGCTTTCTTACATTTTATTTATATAAATCTAACCCATCTTAATTTTAAGAAACTTTCTATATTTTTCCGTTCCCCTGTATATTAAAATCTAAATTATCCATTTTTAATTTCATGAAATCTCAACATTAATCTAATTGTTGGGTGATACAAATTCATTTCTGGTACAATAAATAATTTTTTTAATTTAATGCATTCTCTTTGCCGTTACAATAATTAAATAAAGAAAATATAAATGAAAGTAATTTCTACATCACAGTTAGATATCAAGATTTATTGTGAAACCGTTAAATTACGATCTTTATTTATTTTTTAAATCTATTTTTCTAATTATCCTTATCAGTCATAAAACAATTCATATATGATTTATTTTCACTCTTTATTCATTTAACCTAGAATTGCATAAACAAAACGCAACAATTCCTCAGCTTAATTATAGCAATAAATAAGTAAGATTACTGTTAAAGCATTATTATATTCAATGATGGAGTTACATTCAAAATTTATGCGATAGTTCTATAAATAACTGTGGTTTCATATTATTTTGCTCAATTTTGCATCATGCATACCACCCATAAATTACTATAAATTCATTTATTTAATTAAGGGTTTTTCCAATGGCAGTAGTAATATTCTATGACGCCAATGCCCACTGTATCTTCTTACAACGTATTGCAATATTTTTATACTTCCTTCTTCTGGTTCTGACCACGGATTGGGGCCGAAGAGCCCTTGCGGGGGGGGGGGGGCTCTTGCACCTTCCGTATCTCTCCTCCTACGGCATAATAAGATTAGTTCTGCAGACCAAATTGGAGTTTTTATTCTGAAATATATATATTAAACTGGGTTGTTCTAATTTTAATTCAAAATGGATAAGATTACTTTCATCGAACAAGTAAATAAACGACACTGTAGTGTGCATCAAGATGAACAATTTATGTATGCGAAACCAGAGTCGCAACTCACTTCTTCAATCAAAAATACACGTATTCTCACTCTAAACCAAAATCAGATTTTAGTTGATCCATTTAACAATATTGAAGATAATTTAGATATATTATGAGCAGGTTAATTTTGTATGTGATCATATTACGTCTACTGTTAAAAGTGTACAATAATTTGCTCACTGGCAAGTTATTGTGCTATCCGTTACATTCAGGATATTAAAGCATAAAGCCCATTTTTTTAGTCAATAATAAAAGACTTTTTCCAGTGTTTCTCTTTCTGTCATTACATGACACTAGATACAAAAGAAATCTATAAATAACATCATCGCAACATTGCCATTATTTGTAAAGTTAGAAATGAAAATACAGGTTCAGTTTGGAGTGAGACATCGTGTATTTTTGATTGAATAAATGTATTAAGATCCTGGCTTACTATGCAAAAATTTTTCCTCTTGATAGGTACTGTCACTTCTTTTATTTCTCGAAACAGTTTATGAGCGTTTTGTATACGCAATGAAATGACCAGGGTCGCAACCACCTGATTCATTCCAAAATCCAGAATTTCTCAACTGAACTATATTTCGTTTTAACTTTATCATAAACAAAGATATCGTAATGATATTTTCACTTTGCTTTCTGCGAAATGTGATTTGTCAAAAAGTGTTGTAAATGACCCCCATTTGCATCCCAACAGCAGGAAGCTCGACGCTTCACAATTTGGAATCACTGACGGCACGTAGTGTGTCACTTAATTACAGTGCACTTTCAGCACTTCTATCACTTCGCATTTATGACTATATTTCACCCCCAAAAAAGCTTGTCTGATGAAATTTTCTATAAAATATCTTCATTGATGTTAAAATTATTAATGAAAATTCGAGTTCAGGTTGAAGTGAGACATCCTGTATTTTTTACTGAATAAGTGGGTTGGGATTGTAGTTTCCTAAACATAAATTGTATACCTTGATGGGAACAGACACTTTTCTTAATTTGTAAAAGCAGTTTACGAACACTTTGTATATTAAAATAGATATAAAATAGTTGATATAAATTCCCTTTTTTAAGTTTTATTTTTTAAAATCTTTTAAGTGCTTCTAAAATCTGTACCATTGATTAATTGCACTTACTTTAAACTTTCATTTAATGTACTTCAAAAGTACTTTTTAGCTATTTGCCGTAAATTTATTGGTTAAACATAAATTTGATTCAATACCAATTTTTTATATATTTTCTCATATACCTTCAACATTTTACGAAAATATCTGGATTTTTACCAGCGAAAATTGGAAAAAAAATGTAAACAGAAAAAATCTGTTTTTGTGATAAATATATCACCCGGTTAAATGTAGCCATTGTGAACCATAGTAAAAATCGATATATTGAATTGTTTTTAGAAGAAAGTATATTCACCGAATAGTTAAATGAATTTTTGTATCGGTAAAGACTGAATTCGAAAGCAAAACTATTTATCATCGATATTCCGACCTTTGCAATTTAAAAAATGTAGAAAACTTTTAACGAGAAAGAAAATTTTTCAAATATAAAGTTTGAAGAACCTATTTCATTTTATAGTAAATGGAACACAATATACATTAATAACATTATTTAAAAACTAAGAATTTTACTGCAAAAATTTGCTAATCACTTTAATGCTATTATTCTATTTACATTAGAAAATGTATATTACAAGCATACATATTGGATTGTCGGAAAAGACGATATATTTTTTGTATTTATGAAAGGTGATTTACTGATGCAAAAGTACAAATATCAGAAAATTACATATTGTCCTTTTTTATCGATAATGTTTTATCACCCGTCTCTATCAAGGGGCGTTAGGTAAGTAGTACACTCCGATTTCTTTCATACTTTGATGGTTTGAAAGTCCTACTTATGTATGAAAAATCCTGTATAAAATTTTGGCAGATATTCAAAAACAAAACAGTTGTACCTTATTGAATTTGTGTAGCTCTTTTATAAGTATACCGTACATTTTCCCCCCTAAATCATAATGTTTCTTTCCTTACAGTGTATCATAATGACTTTATGCTGCTGTTCTATCATTAAATATGTTGTTAGTTAATGATATCTCTAAATGCATTTACTGTATACAGGGTAATCACTCTCTTATCCAATAGATTATTCATAAACCGTTAGCTTTAGAGCTATCATTCCAATTGTAAAAATATTTTAGATGCAGTCCTCCATTGCATTAAAATCCACTTACATCAAAATAATCGTTTTTTAAAACAGTACAAAATTAAATTTTTATACGGTCCCTAAATGCTATGAGCTCTATTTAGGAAAACTTTATCCATGTTCCAGGATATCTATTATACCGCAGTAAGTTACATACAAAAATGTACCTTTTATTGTTTTACTTAGTAGAACGGGGAGAACATTTTTGTAAACATGACGTAGACTGAGGGTTCGTTTAAATATTTAAATTTTACAACTATTTTACAAAAAAAAACTATTTTGATTTTAATAGCTTTAATAAGATGAAGAATAACATTTGAAACATTATTGTATTTGGAATTTCTAAAGTTAATGATTTAGAAATTAGCTATAGTACAACGATAACAGTAATCACTTTGTGTAGCATAAACGTTTTTAGAGATATCATTTATTAACAACAGGTTTATTGATGAAGCACACACGTAAAGTCATGGTTAAAGTTTTCTATTCTAATTTTAAGAAAATCAAGAAAGTGTTTTCCATGAAATAAGATAAGGCATACGTATAGTAAATGATCTGAAATGCTGAAAACTTCAATCAGCTAAAACTTTTCTGTTGAAATGTATCACTTCAAATTTCGTACTGTATTTTTTATACTTAGGAAAGACATCAAAATCATTAAAGTAAGAAAAAAATCGGAGTGTACCATTTATCTACCTTTCCTTGTAAGTCGAATAAATCTTCACTGAAGAAAAACCTGATTCTATCTGCGACGATTTGAGCAGTATTCTTATTTTTAACCACGTCTGAATTTAATGTTATACCATGCAAGGAATTTTGAATAGAGAGATAAAATTGAAAGTCTGTCGATATACGGCCTGGAGTGTATAGTATGTATGGAAACACATCCTTTCCAAGCTAACATATTTGTTGACCGTCGATCGATATTTTGTGTGTACCGGTTTTGTCGAAATGGAGCAATACATAGCAAGTTTTTTCTGAATAAAATATTTAATCCGTGGACTTCATTGTTACGTACATATCATCTAAGTAATGCAATAGTACAGATTTAATAAAACCTTTTTTCCTATACGTGAAAAAACTTAAATGACGTTAGATAAGCTCACAGCAATGTCGAAACACATTTTTATATAAAAATAGTAAAATACAGCAAGAATTGATTTTTCGTGTTGTTCTATCTCCACCTTATAAAATTTCCGACACGTTATGAAATTGCTTAATTTGTTTTCAGCATTAATATTTCTGTGCATTATTCTTGCACGTACAATTAATTCCATTTGTGTCAAATCTCTTTTATTCCTTTTCCAAGAATCCAATGTACATTTAAACAGAAATTAACTGTTATAAATGTCTTGATATAGGGCAGTTAAATATACAAACTTTGTACTTTTCAATATGAAGCCGCCTGATACAGAACTTTCAGGAAATACTTGAATTTTATACATTCTATCCAAAAGATCACTTAATGTGAGAAAATAAAATAATTACAAAACGATATAGTATCATATATTTTGTAAATAACAACAGTTTTCATATCCTAATAGCATTAATGAAGAGGATAGAGGTGTAATTTGAAATCATTGGTCATATTATGCTAATACTTACGCAATATAATAAATGCAAACCTTTAACTTTTTTACGATAGAATTGGTAGGAATTGCTATTTTGCAATTCTACACTTTCTGTTAACACTGCTATTACATATAAAAAATTTCCTGATACAAAATCGGTCACGATCGGCATTTTTAGAAGTGATTTTATAAGTTTAAAGTTTTGGAGATGAAATTTCTAATATCTAAATTGTTCAGTTCTAAGATGATCTGTTAAACGACTACAGACAACGGGCGCTTAGGGAGAGACTGAGGTGGGGGTGAATTGCCCCCTCAATGAATTTGATGTTTCATACTGTATCATTCATCACAGGTCAGACTCAAAACAATTTTGTGAAAATTGGCATAAAATCCAAAATAACTTGTCAGCTTTAATTACAATAAAAACATTAGCATTAAATAAACACTTTAAGTACATAAATGAGTAATTATTAATAATGTTTGATGAGACACATTTATCAATAATGAGACACATTTATCACTGATGAGTACTTTGGATACTTTTAAAATTATATGGAAAAATAAAAATGTATGAATTGTTTCTCAACTATCCATAAGAAAATCACTTTTTTTTGCCGCTTTTGAAGGAACCCTCCCCTTCCATACCACGGAAATTTTGAAATGACAACCGTACTACATATCTTAAATTTATAATTCTATTTATTTAGTAAACTTACAAATTCAATGTATTTCCAATTAAATGTAATTACTTTCATACTTGTTTGTGTAGGTTTTTGAATATTACGCCTTTTATACTTCTTTCAAAAATATTGGCTGCGGATTTGATTTTTAAACCAGTAGTAAATATGTTTTTTTAAAAGATAGTAACTGAACTTTAATTGCTGAAAATAAATATTCACATAACTTATAACTTTGGAAGTTATAATAATTTTTCAGCTAATATAATTTTTATTCAACTGAAACACAGCTATTTACCTATACATTAACTAAACCTATAACGTAAAACGCCCATATCGCTGAAATCCGAAGTTTTATAAATAAAGAAGAAAACATCAAAGATAGTTAGCATAACAAAATATATTTATATATTTTTTTGGGGGGGGAAAACTGTTTCAAGAAACTGTAACACAACAGGATTTTAGTATAAAAAACTTTAGTATCAAATTCATATTCTTTTTAGCGATCCAATACTTTTATTAATTACACAACATAATAGTTAAATAAGTAAACTATAAATTTTTAATGTATTTTTTATGTAAAAGTAGAAATGAGAATATTTAATGTTAGAGATAATATTAGAATGTAAACTTTAAAAAATACAGGGTGATTCATAAAAGATGGGCAGAACTTTAAGGGGTTATAGTACACTTAAAGACAAATAATATTAAATAGGAGACTAAGGGTCCCAGACGTATTCCCAAGGAGATAGGGGGCATTAAAGTTTAGGGTCCGAAATTTCAAATGATTATAAAACATGGAAAAATTGGTCGATTCGTTTGCGGTTTTTGCAAAAAATTTTCTTTATGCCAGTATTTTCTTGAAATAAAATTTTAAAGTTCAATTTCAAAAAATGCCGATAGGGGGCGCTTTAGACTTTGGAGTAACAAACAACTATTTTTTAACGTTATTTTTTGTATTTCTTTAAATGATTTCGAAAGCTTAGACTTAAACTTAAATTTTGATCTAAAAATCTGAGTCCTAACGAGTAGTTAAGTAGCGTAAACTGAAATTTGAAATTTGAAACCCTTCTCCCCCCAGAACAAAAATCAGTTATTCCCGATCTTTGTGTCGTAGATTAGGCTCTAACTACTGCCGCGTTTTGCTAAAATTATTCTTTATGTCAGTATTTTCTTGAAAATAAATTTTAAAGAAAATTTTCAAAAAATTCCGATAGAGGGCGCTTTAGACTTTGGAGTAACGAACAACTATTTTATACCGTTATTTTTTGTGTCTCATTAAATGCTTTCTAAAGCTTAGACTTAAATTTTCAGCCCAAAATCTGAATCGTTAGACGTGGTTAAGTTTCTGGGGAGAGGGGTTTGAAATTTCTACTCCTGAGCACAGTTCAGTTTACCATGTCCACACATTGTGTGCTGTGATACGAGGTAAAAAGACACAAATTAGGATTATGTTACCAAAGCATATTTATTAACATGTAATCACAATAAATGCTCAAAATTGTGACCACCAGAGGTTATGCACGCAGAACAACGGCGACGAATGGAACGGCGAACATTCGCGAAAACATCAGGCTTTTCGAGCACTTCCCCTACAGCGGCGGAAAGTCTGGCGACCAGTTCCTCGGGGGATTCAATGGGTGTCTCATACATAAGAGCCTTCAATCGTCCCCAAAGAAAGAAATCGAGGGGTGAAAGATCTGGCGAGCGAGCAGGCCAAGCAACAGGACCACCTCGACCAATCCATCTGTTCGGAAATGTGATGTGCAGATAGTTGCGGACGTCTCGTACGTAATGGGCTGGCGCTCCATCGTGCTGGAACCACATGACCCGCCGGATGCGTGGAGGAACAACGTTTAACAGGTCTGGCAGCACATGTTGCAGAAATGTGAGGTATGTTTTACCGTTGAGGCGTTCAGGAAGAAGGTACGGTCCGATTAGGTGGTCTCCGAGGATTCCTGCCCAAACATTGATGGAAAAGCGTCTCTGATGAGCATGTGGATACGTAGCATGTGGATTGACATCCGCCCATACATGTGCATTGTGTGTGTTAAATGTACCTTCACGTGTGAAGGTACATTCATCGGTGAAAAGCACAGTTCGTCCAAAATGTGGATTTAGCGCGTTCTGCTGCAGAAACCAGCGGGCGAATTCAATACGATTTGGATAATCCCCTGGAGACAGTTTCTGGACTCGTTGCACATGAAACGGGAGCAAATGTTCATCCTTCAGTACCCTCCAAGTCGTGGACTGTGAGGTATCCACCTGGCTAGCCACTGTTCGTGTACTTGTACTTGGCTGCGCCGCTACTACATCCAGAATGGCTTCTGCAACAACTACTGATTCGTCCTTTTTTGCACGACCTGCATTCGACCGGGAAGCGAGAAATGATCCCGTCTCACACAACTGTCTGTGCAAGCGCTCGAAAGTTTTGCGGTTAGGCAACCGCCTGTTAGGAAATCGCTCTCCGTACATTCGTTGTGCCTCTGCACCATTTCCATCTGCCGCTCCGTAAATTAAATGCATCTCAGCCTTTTCCTTATTCGTGAAGGGCACCATCTTCCGATTCATTACTACAGCGACTTACACTTGACTCACCGTTCAGTGGTTTTTATGCCTGAATCGTGTCGAAATTTTGCATACGTGTTCTTCTTCTTCCCCATTTGACATTTGCATACTTTCTGTTTCTTTCTTCACCCGGTGACTAGCGTCAGGAATGGAGCTTTAACGTTTGCATGAGCGACGTTTCCAACTGTGCCAGTGCCTTTATGAGTGAATTCCGACTATGCAGTCCTTGACGAAAGTTGTATTTTTGCCTCGTATCACAGCACAGAATCGTTGGGCATGGTTAAGTAGTGCAAACTGAACTATGTTCAGAAGTTGAAATTTGAACCCCCTCCCCTCGCTACTGAACCACGCTCAGCGATTCAGATTTTGAGCTGAAAATTTAAGTTTAAGTCTAAGCTTTAGAAAGCATTTAATGAGACACAAAAAATAACGGTATAAAATAGTTGTTCGTTACTCCAAAGTCTAAAGTGCCCTCTATCGGAATTTTTTGAAAATTTTCTTTAAAATTTATTTTCAAGAAAATACTGACATAAAGAATAATTTTAGCAAAACGCGGCAGTAGTTAGAGCCTAATCTACGACACAAAGATCGGGAATAACTGATTTTTGTTCTGGGGGGAGAAGGGTTTTCAAATTTCAAATTTCAGTTTACGCTACTTAACTACTCGTTAGGACTCAGATTTTTAGATCAAAATTTAAGTTTAAGTCTAAGCTTTCGAAATCATTTAAAGAAATACAAAAAATAACGTTAAAAAATAGTTGTTTGTTACTCCAAAGTCTAAAGCGCCCCCTATCGGCATTTTTTGAAATTGAACTTTAAAATTTTATTTCAAGAAAATACTGGCATAAAGAAAATTTTTTGCAAAAACCGCAAACGAATCGACCAATTTTTCCATGTTTTATAATCATTTGAAATTTCGGACCCTAAACTTTAATGCCCCCTATCTCCTTGGGAATACGTCTGAGACCCTTAGTCTCCTATTTAATATTATTTGTCTTTAAGTGTACTATAACCCCTTAAAGTTCTGCCCATCTTTTATGAATCACCCTGTATATATTTTCTGGAAATTGAGAAAGATTTAATCAGGCGTTTACATTAAATATGCATTTTTCGTAGAAACAGTACATTTTAATTTAACGCTTTGAATTTTGTTTATTACGGTACCGATTAGTTAGAAGAGAAAATTTTCTTTTATCTAAAAAAAACATATTTCTGCGATATAGACATTTCATTACAAATATTTCCAATTTAATGTCAATATAGGGTATCCACAAAGTATCTTTACAATTTCAAGCTCTTATTAGAGACACAAATGAACAGATATATGTATGGAAATTAGCATAAGATTAGGAGTATATATTGAAGTTTTTTTGCATCAATTAATAAACCTCTACATGGGTGTCATTGGTTGCACAAAGCACGCCAACGCTATAATCGTTAACATTTTCTTCTGATACTGTTTTTCGTCCACGATTTGCTTTATCTAATACTGAGCTCCATAATTTTTTTTTCTGCCCACGTCCGATTGCCACATGTATGACTTATATTGATAAATAAATAATTGGTGAATGACAGTGATTGATTTTATATTTTTAAATGAAAATTTAATCAAACGAAACTGGAGTTGGTGGTTCAACTTTTTTTGGTGGCATACAACCTCGAATTTGCACGATTTAATATTTTTAAATGAAAATCTACTCAAACGAATCTAGAGTTAAGGGCCACAATAACTTCGGCAGCGTACACCCGGTCTGCTACGTACGCTCGGATACGTTTTGAAATTATAATTTTAAATGAAAATCTTTCCCAAGAACCTAATGTTGGGTGCCCCACTGCCTTCAGCAGTGTACACCCTCAAATTTGTATGGTTTTATATTTCTAAACGAAAATCTATCCAAACAAACTTAGAGTTTGATAGCCCTAAATCAATATTAATGGCAATTTATCCCCCACAGCATCATTTAGTTACAAGAAATAATTTTCTATTACATAAAAATTCATATTTCTGCAATATTGTCATTTCGTGACAAATATTTCCAATATAAAGCGAATGTTTAACCAAAGTTGGTATTTCCGATTAACCCTTTGATTACGAGGTCGAGACTTATGTCGTCCCAGCGACTATTTTTATATTCTATTCGAACCATGTATTGAAAATTTATCTCTGTCAACACTTATTTTAGGATATTTTCAAGATAAATCTACCACAAAAAATTTCTTGATAAATTGTCGTACGAATAAATACAGGGTGATTATAAAGAAACTTTGCCAACATCTGCACTTCTAGCGCCCGTTCTATTTAACCGATCAAGATGAAATTTTAAATATAGTTGTTTGAAGGTATGCGCTCGAGATTCTGTGAATGGCAATACAGTGGTGCTCACGGTTACGGTTATAGTTACAGAAACTCGAAAATTTCGAATGGCAACGCCTACTTTTTCCTGTCTCAAAATGTTCAGCGCATGCGAAAACCCTAAATAGCGTTGAAACGGTACCGATATGTCCAAAAACCGACGTGTTATAGACATACAAACCGTTCTTTAAGGCGCACCGAGCAATAATGCATTCGACAGAGACAAGAAACTGCTGAATGATGAGAACACATATCAGACAAAAGAAAACCTTTATTGGCATCAAACATTTTCCACATGGGTGCCATCACAAGCAATTACGCATTGCATGCGGGAGACGACGGACAATACCGCTGAACGCAACATGACGCGAGGAATGTTTCTAATCTCACGCCGTATAGAATCCTGCAAGCCCGACAATGTTTGCGGATTGCACAGGTAAACTCTGGATTTGAGATATCCCCAAAACCAGAAATCCATAGGCGTCAGATCTGGGGATCGCGCAGGCCACGGAATAGGATAATGGCGTGAGATGATGCGATCACCAAAATGCTGATCTAGGAGCCTTTTAACTGACCTCGCTATATGTGGAGGTGCACCATCTTGCATCCAAACAACGTCATTGAGTGCATTCCGCCGACGCAACTCCGGTAGTACAGAATTTTTCAGCATGGCTGCATACCGAGAGCCTGTTACAGAACATGTTGCAGGACCCGCTGGGGTCGTTTCCTCAAAGAAGAACGGGCCGAGAACAAATGTAGCTGTAATGCCGCACCACACAGTCACTTTGGCGTCAAATAATGGTACTGGTGCCACAGCGTGAGGATTCGTCTCTCCCCAGTGCACACAATTCTTTGTCTTAATGTTGCCATGTAAGGTGAAATGCGCCTCGTCCGTCCATAGTATGCGAAGTGGCCAGTCGTTATCAGCATCATATCGTAATAAAAATTCATTTGCGAAGTCCAGACGTTGTTGTGGGTCACCCGGCTGCAACATCTGGACGCGCTGAAATCGATAGGGAAACATGTGAAGTACTGAGCGCAAGAGCTTGCGGACCGTTGTGTTCGGAATATCCAACAAGCGCGATAATCCTCTTGCAGTTTCTGTGTGCCCTGTAGTCACTGTATGATGCACTTCCATGACAACGTCCTCAGAAACTGTTGGCCGTCCGGAGCGCGGTTTGTCACAGGTGCAGCCTGTATCTTCGAATTTGCGCACTAAATCACGCACAGCTTGCAGAGTACATGGCCCACGTCGTTGTCGATGATTGCGGCGATACACACGCAAGGCTTCCGCAGCGTTCATCCCATTTAGATAATAGAGTTTGATCAATTCACCGCGAACTTTCCCAGGAAGAGTCATATCGTCGGCATGTGCGAGTTCATGAATGACGACTTCGCATACCCGCTTGGTATTTTATAGGCTTCCTCCGCTGAATATCTGGCGAACGGCGTTCTGTGATTGGTATCTTGCCTGTGTCATATGCAAAGTTACTGCGTGCGCACAGATCGTGTTTTGTTGGCCGGTTTTCAGAACTCTTCTTTGTGTATGCATAACACGTTTGTTTTTGGACATATCGGTACCGTTTCAACGCTATTTAGGGTTTTCGCATGCGCTGAACATTTTGAGACAGGAAAAAGTAGGCGTTGCCATTCGAAATTTTCGAGTTTCTGTAACTATAACCGTAACCGTGAGCACCACTGTATTGCCATTCACAGAATCTCGAGCGCATACCTTCAAACAACTATATTTAAAATTTCATCTTGATCGGTTAAATAGAACGGCCGCTAGAAGTGCAGATGTTGGCAAAGTTTCTTTATAATCACCCTGTATTTGCCACTCCTGGCCCGTAATAAAAAGGTTAATGCAATATTGGTGCTTTATCGCAGTACAATATAACACATTACCAATATTGTTTTATACTAGTATGATATTTAATCTTAGACGAAATATTAGAATTTGCTCATTAAAAACAATTATATTTAGAAAAAATTCCTCGGGAATATTCAATAAATGCACATTCTCCATAAGGATATAAATTTTTAACCCAGATGTTATTTAAAGATTCATAATTTACTCATCACCACATCGATTAGTTAGAAAAGGAAAATTTTTATTGAATACAAGGCCGTATATATCGTGCATTGTAATTTGCTTTGCGGGTAAAAAATCAAAATTCTTTCCATCAGTTTTATCACCAAATTTTATTGGAATTTATTTTGGTATACAAATTGTATTATATATTGAACAAAGATGAACTTCGAACATGAAGTGATTGAATGTAGAAAACTTTCAATTTTGTTAATAAAGGTTTTCAACAACAGTATTATTTATGTTAGAGAAAATTTAAGAATTTTATCTTTAGAAAAACATTATCGGGAACTACCACTAAATATACATTATTTCCTAGCAACATCATTGCTCACACCAGATTTTTTTTTTTTTAATTCATCAAAATTATATTTGTTGATACAAAATTTATTATTAAACGAAGGTGAAATAATGAACTTGTGGAATTTAAAACCAGAATAAAATACGAATATCTAAAGAAAAGGAAAACTAATGCAACTCTAGAAAAACAATATTGAGCTATTATGTTTTGTTTTGGGTAGCCCTTGATTAAATTTCCGAGAATATTTTCATGAAACTGATGTTGGCAAAGGCTATTTCATAGTAAATATTTCAAATTAACACTAGTAATTCTGTAAGAGTCGCATTTTATTATTAGGTTATGTAAAACAAAATGGTTGTTTCTGTTACTTAAATATCAACCAGAAACTTGAAACACATTTCAATGGGATATTATGTTGTTTCATGTTACTTTGAAAGACCGATTTTTATTCTACTCATTTGTAATTTCATTTTTAACACTTTCCAACCTAGTTGAAAAGTGTTTATGACTTCGTTTTGTCAGCCATCTGCCGTCTATCCGTGCTCTAACTAGAGTAAATATACTCCGATTGCCCTGAAAATTTTGTATGTTATTGTCGTTTACTATAGCATGTTCCCTATTTCAACTGAAGTGTGTAGCACTTATAGTCAAAAGTATTCCGTTACATTACAGTCAATGGGAAATAATCGTTTCAAGTGCATTTTGATACTAGGTCATTTAAAACATGATGTAATTGATATATACCTATGAATCGCGTCAAAACATGCTTTTTGTAGAATATGGAGCGCAAAGCATTTATTATTAATTTACAGGATCAATCAAACAAAAGAATTCTGTTACACATTGTTCTATGGGGAAAAATCGTTTGCAGTGTAATTTAGTGATATTTCACTATTTCAAACATAATGAAAATTATATGCATTATTGAGGTTCACTATAAATTGCTCTCTTGAAAGTATTATGTGCATTGCGTTTATTTACAGGGACACACAAAAGATATCGATATTGTGCGATATTTACAGTCTATGCGTGATAAGTGTGTTTTCAACTTTGGTTTGCGTTTTTAAATATAACTATAACATATTATTTTGAATCCGGGGTGGAAACTATTTTAGTTACAAATAAAACTTGATAACTTCTTCACAGACTAATAAATTTAATATTTACAACATATTTACATGTTACTATTTACAAAATAACTCATTTAATTTAATATTACGGCTTAGCTCAGATGCCTTGTCGGTAACAACTCTGTAAACATTCTTCTCTTCTGGTAAAGTCTAAATTACTCAGCTTGTCAATTCTTTTGAAAGAAAAAAAAGAAAAGGAAAGAAAATATGATGGAGTGAGCATAGTTCGAGCGTTACACTCTTCCCCTCACACTGCATTACTGGTCCCTCAGATGCAGTGTGCATTTCCTGGGTGGATTCCTTCGGGATGCTTTCTGGTGACTAAATACCTCTGTTGTTCTCGCGTTTTTTGAACCTTTAGTAAATATTTGCTGGCTGGGCGTTTGACGTTTCCCGGGTCTGCCTCTTGGACGAATGAAGCCTTTAGAACATCCACCATATCCATAAATGACACTACGAGAAATAAGTTGTTCACCAAATAAAAAAAAATTCTGAACAGAAGCACTTGGTATAAAAAGTACGTTAATCAAATTACAATTTCTTAAAAAGTTTTAAACATAAAAGCACAAGAAAAAGGTTGTATGATACTATAGATCTATTCATGGTGAGCCTTAATGAAAACTAATCCATGAGAAAAAAAAACTTTTTTTTTCAAGGGAAGAAAAGAATCAGTATTTGAAGTACTTGAATATATAAAAGACTTATGACGATGATTTCAACAAGCAGTTAAAAATAAAATAAAATAAAATAATTAAAATGTTCAACATCGGATACTGATCTCTAAATTTTTAAACAGTCGTCCATCTAAAAACCAGTGAAATGCCACTTTTTCCCTAAAATTGCTCCAACACCAGTAGAATCTTCTCTAAAAATCACTGGATATCTTTTTAATAAATTTCCAACATCTCTGGACCTGATAGTAGAATCAATCTGGTGCAAGTATGAACAAATATAATCAATGTTTGCACCAAATGGATGAACATGGAGGAATATTGAAATGAGACCAATGAGGCGAGCCTCCCTTTCTATATTAGCATTAGATAAATTTCCTAATTGGGAATTATTCTCATAAGCTGAATCATTAAGACAATCATCAGGATTTTCTTCTGTCATTCTGCGCTTAAAGGCACAAAGCTCTTTTAATTCAGCTTCATTAGATCTTCTTTAATTCAAATTCAGCTCTTCCTTTCTTGAGTTTTGTAAAGCCTGTCGCATTGTTGCCAATTGATTATCTTTACGTTTAAGTTCTTCTTTGTGATCAGACTTCATGATCATAATTTCACTTTGTGCAGCTTCTAACTGACATCTCAAAGAATCAGCCTCTTCTTGGTACTTATGAACATTTTCTTGATATAGTTTTTTTACCTGATCAGTATCAGTATTTGTTTTATCTGAATTTTCATCATCACTGAGTTCCATTTCTTCATCTTGTCGTTCATTTTTCAACTTCTCACAAATAAGTGGGGCTTCATGATCTGTATAATGCACTACTGGAGGAGTAGGCGGTCTATAATAGTCTAGTTCTTGATGGCGTGCTTGACGTTGTAGAGCTCTCTGCTTGCATTCATAATCATACTGGTCATCTCGAGCTTGAGCATAATCAACATGTAGCCTTCCAGTAAAAGGTGCCTCGTCTTTATTTTCTATTTTTAACCTATATCCAGAAAAATACAAAGCATTATCTACGTAGAGCTCATCAGAAAATCTTATATGGCAAAAATTCTTTTTAGACATTCTAACTGCCTCTACAGACCCACAACGTTCGAAAATTTCTCGAATAATTCCCTACGTAATCTTTTCTGGCAAAGCGCCCACAAACACTGTTTTGCACCCCAATGGCCGTTCTCTAGTAGTAGGTCGAGGTGCATTTGGATTCGGGGGATATAAAAACTTTTTGCAAGCTGCACAACTTGTATAACAGGAGGATGTGATCCAGTATCAATATAATGTTTAACTTTAGGTTAGCCTCTTCCCCTAGTTGGAAGCTACTTGTAAGTTTTCCAAGCAGTTCATTCAACCTAACTCGTTGCTCTGAAGTGAGATGTCTACCTTCATCTTCTCTAAGAGAAACAGTGTCTAATTCAACGGTTTTTATTGTTAATTCACTGGTAGGTCTATATGTATCTTCGGCGAATCTATACTTCCACCTGCATCTATCAGCAAAGAACCATTCTTGATTTACTACATCCAAAACAATTTTTGCTTTGCGTAAAAAATCGATTCCCAAAATTGTACGATTATTTTTGGCATTCGGCAGAGCATAAAGTGTTGCTTTAACATCACGAACTTCAATTTTAACATGAACTTCTGTTTTATAGACTTCGGTAGTGTTTTGTAGCCCATCCGCTAAGACTACGATCATTTGAGTTTTTTCAAACTTCCGACCTTTGTCTTTTAATAAAGAATACAAACCTTCACCCGCAACGCAATGTGTTGCGCCAGTGTCAGCACAAGCTGTGCCAGAGAGACTATTTATACTTATTTTTAACAATAATGTTGGTGATGTTTGCATATTGCATGTACGAAATTCTAGAGATTGAAAGTGCGCCGATACATTTTTCGGAGAAAAAGTTGGACACTTGGATTTAATAACTCCCGGATTTCCACATCCATAGCAACTTATCATTGGCCGATTTAAATTTGAAGGATAATTAATTTTATTTCTCTTGGACTCATTTTGATTGCCAAATTTACCAACTCATTTCTTTGAAAATCTAAAGGCGTTTTTTCAAAGCGATTAGAATTCCCGACCTCACTGATTTTATTTGATCTCTTTATTTCTACTTTGTGTGACCTCAAATTATCATATAAATCTAACTTTTCAGCTAATTGAACAGGATCTGTTAAATTCTCCCATTGGTCTAAATAATGTTCTTTGCAATCACGGGAAACCCTTTTCTTTAATTGATCAGCAATAATTAATTCCGATAGTTTTTCAAAGGAATTTATATTTAATTCGGATAGCCATCCCTCAAAATAGCTTCTAATTTCAAAGTAATATTCTTTCCAGCTAATATCGGTTCGCTTTGGATGTCGATTAAATAAAACTCTAAACCTTCCTGCAATTAACTTGAACGTCTGCAACAATATATCTTTAATATAAGAATAATCCTCAAATTTTCCTTCCGGTTCGCGCGCTATTAATTTACCGATTTCATTTGGAAGGACTCCAATTAAAAACGTAATCCACAGTTCTTTAGAAACATTTAAAAGTTTTATTTGCCTTTCAAAAGTTATTAAAAATAAATTCATATCATCCTTTTCAGGATTGAAATCGGGTAAAACCTTTTTCAAGTCAACGCGGATTGAAGAAGTTTCTAGAGGGTTGCTTGTATTTGCAACAACATCTCTTGTTCCTGTTTCTAACATGAGCTTCTGTAGCTCAAATTCTCTTTCTTCGGCTAAACACTTCTCTTACCACGAGTCTTTCTTTCTTCTATGATATTTTCTAAAATTCCCTGTACAAAATCTATGTTATCTTTAAATATCTCACTATTTACAATTTTATCACGTAATTCGAGGACTTTATCATCGCTACTTATTTGTACTTTTAACTCTGAAGCCAAAGTGATTAAATCAATTTTCTTACCCTTAGAAAGAAACGCCATCATTTGAATTAATTATGTTTCAGCTAACTTCAAACTTAATTTGTGTTACGAATAACTCTTAGCAAAATAATTTAAATCAATTCTTTATATAATAAATAAAATAATGCCAAGCACTCATTTATAACAGTAACTTCAATAATAATATAGCTCAGTGCAACTATATAAATGTATAAAATAAAGCAAACGAGTTTATTTTTCAATAATAATTATTAGATATATTTCTCTTATGAATATCTTCATGTAATTCAGATACTAAAATAATTGAAGCTGCAGACGATTTTTCGTATTTCAATTCCAAGGAAAATACCATTCAGGTTGAATAAAATAATTCCAAAATATTTCGATTCTGGACGAATCAAATACAATTTTTCAAAAAATCCTCAGATTCCAGATGAATCAAAAGAAATACTTTTTGTACTTTAGTATCTAAATTTTCTTATTAAACAGTTTAACACAATTTAAGAATAATACTTATCTTCATATCTTGCCTATATTCGGCCCCCACGTTGGGAGCCAATCCTTGTAACATATTATTTTGAATCCGGGGTGGAAACTTTTTTAGTTACAAATAAAACTTGATAACTTCTTCATAGACTAATAAATTTAATATTTACATGTTACTATTTACAAAATAACTCATTTAATTTAATATTACGGCTTAGCTCAGATGCCTTGTCGGCAACAACTCTGTAAACATTCTTCTCTTCTGGTAAAGTCTAAATTACTCAGCTTGTCAATTCTTTTGAAAGAAAAAAAAAGAAAAGGAGAGAAAATATGATGGAGTGAGTATAGTTCTAGCGTTACATAACTAATTTTTTTCATAGTACGTGTGTGTTTATAAACTCGGTTGATCATATAAAGGGCTACAAAAGGAAATCCGTAAGTATTGCAGACTATGGGAGTGAATTTCTTAAGGGTACTTTTTAATTGTGTTACGCATTTTCCTGCTGAACTATATTTAGTAAATTAATAGATGTTTGTGGAATGTAAATAAATTCATATACAGGGCTACGCAAAGAAAAATATACAGTGTCGTTTACGGTTGGTAATTGCTGCGAGTGAGTTTTAAGTTGCCTTTTAACTTAATATGTGGCGTGTACAAAAGTCTTCAGATAATATACAAGGGTGTTCAAAATATTTCGAGTGCATTTCTATCGATTGGCGAAAATTGCTAAATGTGAATATTCTAACTGAACTAAATTTTATCATTCTATGTATCCAAATCTATTCATCATATACAGGGCTGCACAAAATAGTTCGACTTCTTTTTTGACACTAGATGGTAATTTCGAAAACTGTATTTTTGAATGTGTTATATGTTTTCTAAACTGTTTACTTACATATCTTCTTTCACCTTATTTAACATTGAAGTTTCGTTACAGTTTTCTGGCTGTGTTGGAAAGTGTTTCATAATCCATGCTTGACGCATGATTTTTCGTTCTTGTTTGTCTTTGTGCAAGGATATTTAAAGCTGTTTAAAAGAGTAGCGGAGAAAAGCATGTTCGCTCGAGTTTTTGTACGATTTCAAAAGGGAAGAAAAAGAAGCTGAAACGGCTTCGAATATCATCTTCTCATTCGACACAGTGACGACTGGTAAACACACAGTTGAACATTAGTTCCAGAAATTCCTTAGAAGAAATGAAAGTCTTGAAGGTGAAGCGGGACGTGGAAAAGTTTCTGTCATTAACAATGAGAAATTGAAACTATTAATTGTAGATAATACACTTACCACAGACCGCGAGCTTGCTTCTGAACATGAAAAAAAATTGAGCAGACAAAATTCATAACAAATGGGTTTCTTACTAAATTAGTTAATATCGCTTTTTTGAAATGTACTTTAAGCCTCTTTTGCGCTACAAAAATTACTCATTTCTCGGCCGCATTGTGACATGTAATGATACATGTATCCTGTACAATAAAAGACGGCGTTCAACTAAGTGATTGCACCAAAATGAAACATCAAAACTCCTTCCGTAGTCCAAAAACTGGTGATGGTGACTCTTTTTCGTGGTCTAAATCTGGACCATCATCTATAACTTCTTAAATCTTGGTAAAAACTATAGAGAAGTATTGTCACCAAATTGAATAAATGCACAAAACACTGAGACATGTGTCCTCAGAACTGGTCAATAGAACTGGTCAATAGAACTGGTCAATAGAAAATGCCCTGTTCTTCTCTATGACAACTTCTGCCCCCAAGTCTCACTAATAATCTTACAAAAATCGAACGAGTTGGGATATGAGAGGCTTCATCACATATACTCAGACTTCTGACCGTTCGAATATAATCTTTTCTAAACATCGCAACAGGGAAAAATCTTCAAAAATCAAAGCATTTTCAAAACTTTTTTGAACAATTCATCAGCTCCAGAACTCCAGATTTTTAACTATTTGAATAAAGTGTCTTCTTTCACATTGGTATAAATATACAGAATCTAAATTGATTTGTAAAATAAACTGTAAAAACAATGGCATGTGTTCAAATATAATAGTTACAAACCGTCATTATTTTTTACAGTATCTAATAAATATATTTTCAATGTAAGGCCAATATTTAAGCAATATTTGTGTTGTATTGGAAGTATTGCTGATGAATGCAATCCCGAGCTTTAATATACACTATTAATATTTTTGTGCTGGGTTGAACCACCTTTTGGTGCTGCAGCTACTGCACCACCAGAAGTTGATTTGACCGAGCACAAAGTTTTTACAGGTCATACAATATAGCTCTTACCTTCTTTCTGTTAGGATGATATTTAATCAATTTGAAAATATTTGAAATTAATTCTTTAAAAAAAATTACGATATTCGAAAAAAATTACTGTAACTTTTTGAAAATATACAGTTTTTATGTAAACATCTTTTTACAACAGATTTTTATTTGATACTAATTTATGCATCATGGTATCGATTAGTTAAAAGAGAAATTTTTCTATTATGTAATGGGCATATTTCAATGCATTGCAATTTGCCTAGGGAGAGGGGGAAATGTCATGTATTCTTCCCATATACTGCTAAATTTAAGTAGGAGTGATCATGGTACAAAAATTAAACTAATTATTAAATGAATTCAAAGTGAACTGTAGCTGATTGATGGTAGAAACTTTTAAATTTTGCAAATAATAAAATGTAAACAAACAAAGAAATCTGGATGTAAGCAAAAAATTAAATACTTCCCTATTTGGAAAAGAATATTTAATCAGCATTTTTGTTCTTACAAATGTTGTTCATGGCTATATCGTGACCAACGGTGGCATGAAATAGTAATGCAACATTAAAATGTTTACAATTTGCCCATATTGCACTAATGTTGTCAAGAAATACATCCATTGACATTCCATTGTCCATATTTTCAAGCCCATATGTCTGTAATTTTGTAATTTCACTGAAAATATTTAACAATGTGAAATAGTTATCCAGTATTATTATTTAATTAAAGAAATTTACGATGAATACAGTATTGGTGAAATATTTCGTCTGACTGTAACCAATATATTTATTATTGGTTTGCTATTAGCGTAATATTTAATCTTTAAAGAATTTTAGTATTTAATCTTTAGGAAACCGTTATCTCATAAAATATTTTATCAGGAAGTTTCAGTAAACGTACATTTTTCTTAGGAAAAGAATATTTCACACCAGATCTTTTTTTAGCGCTTCTAAATTTATTCATCATAGTATCGATAACAGAGAAATTTCTGTTACTTAAAAAGATTATATTTACACTTCAATTCAATTTGTTTAGAAAAAGGAGAAAAATAAAAGTTTATCCCATCATCTGCAAAATTTAATTAGGCGTGATTTTGGTACAAAAATCAATTATTTACTGCAAGAAGATAAAAAATGAACTGAATGAAAGTGAATGGTGTTAGAAATCTGTCAAATTTATAAATAATTAAATGTAAACGAAAACAGAATTAAAGTGATTATTAGCCTATTAGCATAATAATAAGGAGAGACAACGTTGTTTGTGTTGACCTTATCTTGGCCAACATTGGAGATAACTATATTTTGAAATTTGCTGGAATAAAATAGTAATACAGCATTTGGATGTTTACAATTCGCACTATTGAACCAATTTTGCGAAGAAATATTTCATTATTTCATTGTCAATCTTTTCAACATCAAGCCAATACTTCTGCAATATTGTCGGTTCTTTGCAAACATTCCTATTGTGCAAACTAATATTTCTGCAACATTGTCATTTCGTTGAAATTTTTCGCAGTGCAAATTAAATATTTATCCAATATATAAGGGAAGATGGGATACAAAGGACCACTTTTGAAGTTTTAATTTTTTTCTTCTGACTTTTACAGATTGCATGGATTTTTTAAAAAATATGTCTTAGTTTTATCTATTATTAGTTTTTTATATCTTTCATTTATTAATTTTGTCAAAGCATAAGTCTTAATATTTTTTAAAAGAAAAAATAGTTTTCAGGGCCTAAAAATGTGCCCCTCTGTACCCCATGTCTGGCGTACAGTGGGACACAACGTGGGGCATATTGAAAAAATAAATTACAATCTTAATAAAATTTTACAGGACAAATTACTTTTTTGAAAACATTTAGCCATATTTTTCATATCAACTAACAAAATAATTGACTGATTTTATATGCATAAAAACATTTAAAAGAATTTTTATGCGCAATGATATTTTACGCATAAATATATGTATCAAAGTTTTTTTAAATTTTAAATAAAATTATTTCGCATGCGTTAAATTATATGTAAATAATATAATTTGAAGAACAACTTTCTTTTCAGAATCTTGATGACTTCTGATACAACAAATAATAAAATTACACATTTAGGCTTAAATGGTGTAATTGCTATTTATGATATTACTTACTTTTATTATTTCAGAGTACTTTGACTATGCTATAGTACAAATTTAGGCTTAAGTAGTATAGTTGTTATGTTCTTTAAAAAAAATAAGAAGAAAAGAATGAAAAGAGGAAACATTTTTGTAACTGTATGTTGTGTTGTAAGTATTATCTATTGAAAGATCGTTAAATCATCAATTAAATTATTATATAAGAGTGGTTCTGAATAAATTTTCCTCAATTTAATATGAATTAGAAGTCATGTTCTCCAAGAGAGTAAAATTTCGCAAAACACAAAATATACACTATAATGCCATAAATTATGGGAACTTTCAGTTTTAGACATTTTTTCAAATATTTAAAAATATACATATCAGATTATTTTGGAATTTTAGGATTAAAAAGAACAGATTTGTCTTCATATTTTTCAACGTCGATTTGATAAGGAGGACAATTAGGGGACCAACCAAAAATTAAAGAAAAAAAATAATACTTGGGATCACCCTGTAAAATAAAATGCACGAAATGATCTGTCGCTGCAGAATATACATAGGCAGGCATTCTATAATATGTGCATTCATTTGTGTAAGAATAGCATGTATATTAATAGAGATATAGCGATTTTTTTTTTAAATTAAAAAAATTCTTGCATGTTTTTTGCTTATAACACACAGCGTTTTTAACCAAATTTAACGCCAATTTCAGAAAAATTAACAAAATGTAGTAGCAATAACATAGTGCTATTGAAATATAAATATATTAAATATTTAAGGAAATATGGGCAGTTGTATGAAATAATTTTTATCTGCGCATGCGCGAACGATATCAAGGAACTTTTTGCATACTTTAGTAGTCAACTCTCTGGAGCAACTTAATAAAAAAAATCAGTCAAATATCGCAAAAATTCAGAGAGATATCGGCGTTAGAGTGAGCTGTTTTTTAGTTTCATCCTAAAACTCGATGAATGATAAGGGATTGTCCACAAATTGTTATTTTTAAGTTATCTGAAAGCATTCGGAAAAGGTTTTTTTGAAAAGCTATTTAATTATACTTTACGGCTATGTTTAGGAAGATTTTGATTCTAAACTACGATGAAAAGGAAAATATAGTCCATACATTGATTACATTTAGGTAAATTGAGGTGTTTATAATACAATTTTGTGAAATTTAGCGCAATACGCAAAACACTCTACAGTAAATTCTATCGCATATATACGTATGTATTTTGTGTATAACGTATATTTATACATTTATATTATACTTTTTATTATACAGATATATTTATATTATACAGATATATTATACATTTTTCATAAGTTATGAGTCAATAACTTCCAATTTGATTTTTATAGTGATACTTCAATAGCTTTTTGAGAAATGCGTTTTGTTTATGTAATTTTCACAGAAAAGTGCATTTTCCATAAAATACATTTATTTAACAGAAATATTTACTTAACTATTTTAAACTTTATTTAACATTTACTTAACAGTTATGTGAATTGGAATTTTACTGTAGTTATCGATCAATGTCTTTTTTTTTTTTTTTTTTTTGCTGTTTATATCTAACAGACAATTTTGGCAGTTTTTGCACGAAGAGAAAAAAAATTAAAGTTGAAACGTTTGGCACTTCCGGTTTCATTCACTATCAAGTAGTTTTTAAATTCTGATAACATTTGTTTTATTTATAGAACAATAAATGTAAGCGCAGATTTGGAAAGGTAAAAATGCGGGCTTTAATAAAATGTAATACAAAGAAAACGAAAATTTTAGACAAAAATCGCATTTTAAATGTAGTCAGATATCTTAATATGTATGCTATTTTTCATTGTTTATTGACACTTTAGTTTTTCTTGGAAAACCAGCATGTTCGTTGCGATTTGTCACAAGACACTTTATTACAGAGCTGACACTGGCGACTACTTTTTAATTTTTTCTCGTACCACTTTTTCAAAATAAAAATTTTTCACATGCGCTTTAACAACATGTGTAAGAGAAACATAATACAAAATTTATTTTTTGAAAAGAATAGTGAAAATAGAATATAAAAATAATCGCTATTGGTAGTCCTGTCATTAGGACCGTAGGAAATCGGGAGGGGGGTGATGGATATTCTTCGAAAATCCATATCATTGTATTTGTTAGACATTTGTGCTGCTCAAGGGTAAGAGCGGGGAGGGAGGGAGTAGATGCTGAATCCATTTTCAACGCAACTTTAGCGAAGCGCACTTACTTTATGTTATGATGCCAAAATTTGTAAGTGTATTTTCATTTGTTATTAGTTTTTTCTTATTTTTTCAGTTTTATTAATGAAATATATATTTTGTACCCTGATGTAATATTTCAAAACATCTTAAAACTGAATTTAATTCTTAATTAAATGAAAATAAAAATGAAATAATGCTTTGAAATAATGCGAAACACATTTTGAATTTTCAATAAAATTAATTATTAATTAATCTACATATTTGCTTATTAATGAGAAGTTCTATTATTAATTGATTTTCTTAGTTTCGCAGTTATTTTGAAAAAAAAAAACTGAATTTGAAACTTATTTAGCCACCCCTCCCCCTCTTAATTTTTAAACTGCGATGTTATTGCCCCTCATACTATGAATTTAAAGGGGACTCAGCATAACTTTAGTATAGTGTAAGGCCACCCTTCGCCGCAATAACTGCTGCACCTCTTTGAGATAAAAGTTTTTACTAGTTTTCGATACGTTTCTGGAGAAATCTTGCTCCATTCATCCTGTAGAGTAGCAAACAGTTCTGTGGTGTTTTTGGCCGAGTTGGACTGCCTCTAAATCGGCGCTCTAACTCATCCCAAGGGTGTTCCAAAGTGTTGAGGTCTGGACTTTGAGCTAGCCAGGGAAGGTTTTCCACACCATATTCTTCAAACCACGTCTTAACAACACCTGTTGTCTGACATGGAGCATTGTCATGCTGAAACAGGTATGGAACAAGACCAAAGTGTTGCCATAATATCGGTAGCGCTGAATTGTCCAGAATTGTTTTGTAGGCTTCGGCATTCATACTCCCAGAAATTAAAACAACAGGATCCCACCTCCGCCAAATTTCACTCTGGGTACGAAACAGTCCTGTAAATATCGTTCACCAGGCACTCGCCGCACACAAACACGTTCATTGGACTGCCAAAACTTCTAGCATGATTCATCGCTCCATAGGATGTTTTTCCATTTTTCTACTGACCAGTGCCGTCGTTCTTTGAACCACTTTAATCGACGGGTCTTATTCAGATGCGTGATATTTGGCTTATGAACTGCAGCTCGGCCATGAAAACCAAGTGCCACGATCTTCCGCCGGACGGTACGATCACTTGCATGATTAGTCGTAGGCGATCAAAATTCCCCTGAAATCGCCTCTAAAGGAAGCCTTTCGGTTTGATTTCACAACACGTTTTAGGCATAGACGGTTCCGATCTATTACGTAATTTCCCAAAAAGCTATTGAAATATAACTGTAAAAATCAAATTACAAGTTATTGACTCATAACTTATGAAAAATGTATAATATATCTTAGATTTTAGTTTATCATCTTCACTACTGGCATACAAATTACGTATATACAGAAAATACATATATATGCGATAGAATTTACTGTAGAGTGTTTTGCGTATTGGGCTAAATTTCACAAAATTTTATTATAAACACCTCAATTTACCTAAATGTAATCAATGTATGGACTATATTTTCCTTTTCATCGTAGTTTAGAGTCAAAATCTTCCTAAACATAACCGTAAACTATAATTAAATAGCTTTTTCAAAAAACTTTTTCCGAACGCTTTCCGAAAACTTAAAAATAACAATTTGTGGACAATCCCTTATCATTCAACGAGTTTTAGTCAGAAACTAAAAAACAGCTCACTCTAACACCGATATCTCTCTGAATTTTTGCGATATATGACTGATTTTTTTTATTAAGTTGCTCCAGAAAGTTAACTACTAAATTATGCAAAAATTTCCTTGATATCGTTCGCACATGCGCAGATAAAACTTATTTCATACAACTGCCCATATTTCCTTAAATATTTAATATATTTATATTCCAATAGCACTATGTTATTATTACTACATTTTGTCAATTTTTCTGAAATTGGAGTTAATTTTGTTTAAAAACCCTGTGTGTTATAAGCAATAAACATGCAAGAATTTTTTTAATTAAAAAAAATCGCTATATCTCTATTAATATACATGCTATTCTTACACAAATGAATGCACATATTATACAATGTCTGCCTATGTATATTCTGCAGCGACAGATCATTTCGTGCATTTTATTTTACAGGGTGATCCCAAGTATTATTTTTTTCTTTAATTTTTGGTTGGTCCCCTAATTGTCCACCTTATCAAATCGACGTTGAAAAATATGAAGTCAAACCTGTTCTTTTTAATCTTAAAATTTTAAAATAATCTGATATGTATATTTTTAAATATTTGAAAAAATGTCTAAAACTGGACGTTCCCATCATTTATGGCATTATAGTGTATATTTTTTTCAAATAGAAATATATTATATTTTCAACAAAATATATTAGAACATTTTCGTAACTGCAGTTTTAACTTTAAATGAAAAGAGGAAACATTTTTTAACTGTATGTTGTGTTGTAAGTACTTCTATTGAAAGGTCATTAAATCTGTAATTAAATCATTATAAAAGAGTGGTCCATTCCTCTTTTTGATATATTATAGTATAACACATGTCGACATGGGATAAAAAAGTGTACCACAATATTCTATTTGTTATAAAATAGCAAATCTTTCATAGATTTACCAATAAATAGGTATATTTTCTTTAAACTTCAATTGTTTTATCTTCTATACTTTTAATATTTGTCAGCTAAAAATCAGAAATTATAAAGAAACAAAATTTTACTTTTGTAGTTAAAAATAACAAGCTTTTTCTAAGACGAAAACATTCTGTTTTGACCATATGATTTAAGGCTGAAAATATTCATTACTAAGGTATATTGTCATTTATGAGTGCTAATATGAAATTCAAACAATGTAAAATAAACATGATTTAAAGGAGTGGCCCGTGGTGCTCCATCTTCCCCTACATGTTTGGAAGAAAAATTCTTTTTCACACCAAATCTTTTTTAACGCTCTGGAATTTATTCATCGCAGTATCAACTAGTTCAAAGCGAAAGTTTTCGATTATGTAAAAAGAGCATATTTACAGTACATTGGGATTTTGTTAAGGAAAAATAAATCAAAATTCGTTCCATTGACTGTGAAATTTAATTAGGTACGAGTAATTTAATTATTTACTGAACGAAGAAGACAAATGAACTGGAAGCGATCATGGCAGTTAACTGTCAGTTTTGAAAATAATTAAATGTAAACAAAGATTAAAAGCTGGATGCAGTCAATAAACGAAAATGTTCCCCTTGTAGAAAAACGAATTTTGAGCTAATATGTTTTATAATGGCGCATTCGTGGTTAATATAAAATCATAACCAACAGAGTATTGGGTTGTTTATAATTTGTCATTATTGTATACATCTTGCCAAGAAAAATTTTGCTATTTCAATGCTAATATTTATATTTTCAATATCAGTACAATATACAAGATGGCCATAATTAAACTGACGGTACTCAGAGTGTTCTGTAGCGCGATCTAATCGCGAGAATGGCGCCAAATTTTGTACGAAGATCAAACAAAACGGGGGATGAAAGATTCCGGGAAAAAAAATTAGTTTCAAAAGTCACCGTTAGGGGAATATGTGGCGCTGTGTATTTGAAAAAGCAAGTTTCAAAAAAGAAGAATCAATACTGAAATAAAATTATCGTTTTTTTAGCACATCCAACTCAGGTTTGATGTGGCTGCCGTTTTTGTGGACCACATATTGCATTCTGTGCACAGCATTTACAACAGCAGAGAATAACATGTCTGTAGGAATCTCCCGTACAGTTCGCAATATGTTATAGTTCAACGTAGCCAGGTCCTGGACACCTCCGTGTTAGACCTTGGACTTTAGGTAACCCCATAGCCAAAAGTCGCAGGGTGTAAGATCAGGGGACCAAGGTGGCCATGCAGTTGGAAAACAGCGGCTAATGACTCTTTCTGTTGTAAATTTCTGTCGTAGCAGCTGCTGTACCCACAAAGCAATATGTGGAGGGGCTCCATCTTGCACGAAAATGATTTTCTCCAGGCACTGTCTTTGCTGAATTGCCATAATAACAAAGTTGTTTAGCATTTGGCGATATTTGTCTATAGTAACAGAACAAGTTACAGGTCCTGTCGCAGTAATGTTCTCATAGAAGAATGGACCTATGATCATATCTGCTGTGAAACCACACCAAACAGTTATCTTTGGTGAATGCAAAGGAATTTCCTTGTATGCTCTTGGGGACTTGTTATCCCAAATTCGGTAGTTCTGGGTATTTACAGTTCCATTCAGGTAAAAGTGGGCCTCGTCTCCCCATAAGATTTTCCAGGGCCAAGCATCATCCAACTCCATTCTGGCAAGAAAAGTGAAAGCAAAAGTCAATCGCTTATCATGGTCGGTGTGACGTAACTCTTGTACACGGCTGATCTGGTATGGATAGAAGTGGATAATCTTTCGTGGGATTTTTCATACCGTACAATAAGGCATATCCCGATTCCGAACTATCCCACGAGCGCTGGAGGTGGTAGCAATATTGTTTGGTGCTCTGTCGACAATCGCCGTTGGCACTTCTTCGATTGTATCCTGTGATACGGGTTTTCGTCCTCTGCCTGACTGAACATTTCGAGAACCTGTTTTCTCAACCATTACTTTTAAACCATTAACTGACAAAGGACCGTTACTTTTACGCATTTTTTTTGTGGTTTCTCAAAGCACGTTGAGCGGCTGGCGCATTGCACTGGTTGAGGTAAAAGAATTTGACTAGTAGAGCTCGTTCGACTAAAAAAGGAGACATTATGAAAGATAACTTTCAGTGAAATTGCTTCTAATAGTAGCACAATACCTTTTAAAGCCGAACAAGCTCGCACTGGGCCAAAAGATATAACGTGAAATTTGAATAAAGAATTTCTTCTTCTGTTGTTGCTTTCTTTGGGGCTCTGTAAGTGAAATTGCAGGTAAAGAAACTTTAGCAGTGTTTATGTAAATTTTTAGCTTTTTATAAACTGTTACCATTTTGAGCTTGGATTAAATTGCTAAATTCGTTAAATAAACGGTAATTTTATTTCAGTATTGATTCTTCATTTTTTGAAACTCTCTTTTTCGAATACACAGCGCCACATATTCCCCTGGCGGTGACTTTTGGAACTCTTTTTTTCGCGGCATCCTTCGTCCCCCGTCTTGTTTAATCTTCCTACAAAATTTGGCGCCATTCTCGCAATTAGATCGCGCTACAGAACACTCTGAGTACCGTCAGTTTAATTATGGCAACCTTGTATATTTGGAACTTTGGCGTTTCCAAGCAAGAATTTCAAATATAAAGCCAATTTGTTTGTAACAAAAGCGTATAATTACAAATAAGGTAACACAAGTGTATATTTATCCAATAACTGTATCTTTGGAAGTTATTACGATGCATTACTGTTACCTATATATGTAATATTGGTTTTGTTCTAGCATAATACTTTATATTAGAAAAATATTATAATAGAAAACCATTATCTTATAAAATATTTTATCACGAACTTCCGCTAAATGTACATATTTCGTATTAACTTCATTTTTAACGCCAGATTTTTATTTAACGCATTGAAATTTATTCATCACTGTATCGATTAGAGAAAAAATTATGTTATGAAAAAAGAGAATATTTACAGTGCAATGCAATTCAATTAAGGGAGAAAAAATCAAAATTCTTCTCATATAAGCTATGAAGTTTACTTACGCATTATTTTTGAACAAAAACTAATTATGTATTGAATAATGAGGAAAAAATCTTGAAGTTATTCATGGTGGTAAACTGTAAATTTTTAGAATATTAAATATGAACAAAGAAATTTAAATGCAACTAACAAAAATACCATTCCTTATTATCAAACGACTATTGAGCCAATTTTTTTGGATTGGCATTATTGCCAATACTGTTGATATCTATATCTTTACCATTACTAGCATGAATAGTAATGCAGAAATCGGGTGTTAATAATCTTCCCTTCCATTGTCAATGCATTATCAAGTCAATACTTCTGCAATATTGTCTTTTCATTGGATGGATTTCTAATGAAAAGCCAATATATATGCAATATTGGCATTTCACCGAAAATATTTAATAATGTAAAATAAATATTTATTGAATATTTGTGTTTCATCATTGGTTGGTGTTAATGACGGATGGAGTGTTGATGCAATATTGAGTCTCAGTGTAACCAATATACCCATTATTACTTTTTTACTACCCTAATATTTAATCTTAGAAATAAATATTAGAACTTAGTGTTTAGAAAACCATTAATTTATAAAATATTTTATTATGAACTTCCACTAAAAAAACATAATTCGTAGAAACATCATTTTCCGCACCAGATTTTTATTTAACGCTTTGGAAAATATTCTTCACAAAAATGTGAAAAAAGATTCTATTATGTAACAAGGACATATTTATAGTATAATGCAATTTTGTTAGGGGAAAAAATGAAAATTCTTTCCACGAGCTGCAAAATTCAATTAAGCATCTTTCTGATAAAAAATAATAATTATTTACTGAATGAAAAAAAAGTAAATTTAAACTGCAAAGTTCGTAAAAAATTAAATATAATAATAATTGAAATAAAAATAAATTTGGGCGCAGTCAATAAAGAATTTTTTTTTTCTATAAACAAATAAATATTGAGATAATATTTTTTATATTGGCTTTTCATTTACCAATATTGGTGATGACTATATCATGACAAATTCAGCATTGGGGTGTTTAAAATTTGCCACTGTTGCTATCAAATGTTCCTAAGAATTATTTCGCCATTTCATTGTCAATATTTTAAATAGAAAATCAATACTTCTGCAGTATTGTAGTTTCATTTGTTGTATTTATAATTTTGCCAATATTTTTACATTATTGGGATTTCACAGAAAATATTTAATAATGTCAAAAATACTTATCTATTATAGGTATTTCATTAAAATATTTTCAATGAAATCAAAATTTGAGCAATGTGGGGCCCAAACAAAACCATTGGTTTGCTACTAGCATAATATATAATAATAGAAGAATATTTGTTTCACATCTTTAGAAAACTGTCATGTTATAAAAGAATTTTCTAGAAATTTTCACTAAATATACATTTTTCTTGGGAAAATCATTTTTTATTCCAGATTTTTATTTTACGCTTCAAAATATACTCACCCTACTAGGGATCAGAAAAAACAGTTCTATTATGTAGAAAAGACATAGTTAAAGAGTAATTGTATTTAGTTAGGAGGAAAAATAAATTCAAAATCCTTCCCTTCAACTGCAAAATTGAATTAGGCGGGAGTTTGGTACAAAAATTAAATTATTTATTGGATCGAAAAAAATGAAAATGAAGTGATTCATGGTAGTAAATTGTCAATTTTGTAAATAATAAAATATAAATAAAATATGAAACAGGAATGCAAGCGATATATATATATGTGTGTATCTATATGTAAAATTAATAATGAGACATAAATATCCAAAATATCCAAAATATAGCGTCCTGCATCGGGGTCGATAAGATCTCTAACCTGTGGTATCGACTGAGTTCGTTGGCCAGCGTCATCCGCCATCTTGTTTCAAAATGACTGCCAGTTAAAAAAAAATTATTTATTTTTTAATTCAAAAAGATGTACAAAAAATTATAAATTGAAAAAAATATTTTCGTTAAGTGATTGAAAATGATACAAGGATTCTGGAACATTTTTGTTTTGGCTTTATCTTAAAAAATGGCTGAGATATGGCTGTTTGAAATTCTAGGGTGGCTGAGATTTGGAAACAATCTGATATTTTTTATGCTGTAACTCTCGTAGATATATGAACCGATCTGTATATGACTGATCATGTGTACAGACCATACCAAGGTCTTCACCGAGTTCGTTGGCCAGCTTCATCCGCCATCTTATTTAAAATTGGCGGCCAGTAAAATCTTTAAAATTTTTAAAAATTCAAAAAGTTGTACAAAAAAATTATATATTGAAAAAATTGTTTCCGTTAAGTGTTATATCGTAATACAAGGATTCCGGAAATTTTTTTGTTTTGGCTTTATCTTAAAAAATGACTGAGATAAGGCAGTTTCAAATTCTAGGGTGGCAGACATTTTGAAACAATCTTATTTTTGTTATTCTGTAACTTTCATGCTGAAATTCGCTTTCAAATCTAGTATTAACGAAAACCGGGATGGAAACTTCAACATTCGGGTTCGAAGCATTTTAGCTTCAAGTGGTTGAGTAAAATGACTTGAATTTTTAAAAACATGGACAATCAACGCTACCTTTTCCTCCCGGTTCAGGCCGGATGGACTTTTTTTTAAGTTTACCCACTTAGCAGCGCGATCTATTGAAAACTTCATAACTAAATTGAAATTTTTTTTGACTGAAAAATTATTGTTTTCCCAAGCAGGATGCAGCAAACGGTTCATTTCTATTGCTTTCCGTCTTTCTTTATTTCATTATTCAAATGCACCCGTTGTTTTTGGTTCACCCTGTATTTTCTATTGTACTAATTCTGGAACGAAAATTTGTTTTACTTAATCCATTTCCTATGTTTTAAAAAGTATATGTAGTGAATCTGAACTACACCGAGCAATTCGATATACAGAGAGGTCAGAGTAGGATCGTTTTAATTTTGGCTACCCGTTACATCCGACAAACGCTAACTAAATAGATATGAATATATTCCTTAGAAAAGTTGTAATTTTCTCTTCTCTTGTACACTGTACACAAAACTAAAATACAATATTAGAATTTTAGATTAGTAAAATTCACTGTAAAAATTTTGGTCAACAATTACGGTACATATGCTGGCAACTTTGTGACCAGTATATATACATTCTCAGAAAAAACTGTAAATTTATGAGCGTTTTCCCTTCAATTTTCACGGGCAGCAGCCTTATTTGATGAAAAACAGTCTCATCCACTACATACAATGTAAATTTAATTCTATCTACTGGTTTCTCTAGATTATTTAAAAATGACGTTATGGAGAATCTTAATATTCTTAAAAGTATTAGCCCGAACCGCACTCCCGAACGTATAGGAAAAAGCCGCCATTCTAAAACTAATGCTAATATTCAACTTAGCAATAAATACATAAACCTCTCCTTCCACGTCTATGGAGCAAGGTAAAGCTACTACACTTTCAGAAAAAAACTGTAAATTTATGAGTGTTTGCCCTTCAATTTTCACGTGCAACAGCCTTATTTGATGAAAAACGGTCTGATCCACTAAATAAGCGACCTCATCCCTTAGATACTTAGAAAGTTAAGAGCAATCCACATATTCATACAGATCTAGCCCATATCTTAGCAAAAATACGGTACGACCCCATACATTGTCCTCCGCTCGGATGTAACCCTTCATTTTACTCGTGTTTCGAAAATTTTAACCCGCCAAAACAGCAATTCTGTGATGATTATCTAACGTGCTACGTGCTACGGAACAGTAAGCAAAGTGTTATTGTGTTTTAAAGTGCATTATATTCTGTGGATCATAATGCTATATTACTTTGCCCCGTAAAATTACGGGCTGCACAAAATGATGGGCATGGATTTTTTTTTACGGGGTATGACTGGAATCTCTGCTGTCGGCCTCTGCACGTAATTTTACTGCAATTGTTTTTACAGTGTACCGAAATTTAACTGGACGGTATATGTACCGTAAAATACTTAAAGTATATGTACCGGCTGCACCCCACCCTTCTCCTCAGGCCTGCACGCATTACGTAACAAAAGAAAGAGCATCACTTCAGGGGTTACCGTACACCGAGGCGGTGCTACCAGCTTTTTCCTTACTGAAAAATAATTATTTACGGTATAAATAGCGATTTTTTACTGATAAACAATCATTTTACTGTATAAATAGCGATTTTTTACTGAAAAACAATCATTTTACTGTATAAATACCGTTTATAATCGAAATGGTACATATACGGTTTTTTACGCTTAATATACCTTAGAAGTACGGTACTCATACCGTAAAGGTGAAAACGGTACAAGTACCATTCATTTACGGTACCTCTACTGAAATTTTACGAAATTTTTTTACAGTGTAGGCAGATACATATTTAGTTCTTTTTTTGTGTGTGTCTGTGTGCTGTGTATTTTTATGTTGTGCATGTGTGTGCTGTGCATGTGTATGTCGTGCATGTGTGTGCTGTGCATTTGTTTTTTCAATTCAATACTTTAATAATACTTTATGAAACTGAAGAAACGTAAAATATTTGTATTAAGGAGGTATTTAAATGAATAGTGAAGTAATACTTGCTTTATAAAATAGTGCATTTAGATATAGTACCCTTAGATATTAAAGAATATTATGTAAAAGTAAATTTTTAAACTAAAAGTTGGAATGATTTCCGTTTGCTAAAACTTATAAATCCCTTTTGTTAGAGAGTATTTTTTTAAACCATATTAAGTACTTTTTTCTTAAAGTACATTTCAAACGTTTCTTTCGAAACTACATTATCGAAAATATATCCAAGTGATTCCGAAAAATCTGTTCTGTTAGTGATCGATACAGTTTCTTTGGTTTTCTTTTTTCTGGTTTTAAAATAGAATTAGACATTTACAGTAGATACTATTTTAGAAACACTTTTTAGTAGTAATCGAAATATTTTCTTTAAACGGCCTAAGATAGCTACAATACAGCTGGCACTGATTTTCAAAAAGGTAATGTAGTAAAAATATATAGTTTCTGAATTCATTGAATTTTTCTACTTTAAGAAAAGGGATATGGATTTATCAGACAAAATTAAAAGAAAAAATAATTTTTTCGTAGCTGATTCATTACTTCTGAAGATTTTTTTAAAAAGTTAGTAAAAGATAAATGAGCAATAGAATGTGTGTGTATAAAAATGAAAAAAAAAATTAACTTAATTTTAAATATTACTTTTATTGAAAGTTTATTTAATAGTCCTTACATTATACTTTAAAAATAAAAATGCAGAATTGTTTTTTATAGTATAGCCGAAATGTTTTTTTAATTGAATGTAACCTCATAATTATCCACAATTTAAGAAACCTTTACCTTTTTTCAAGAAACCATTTGGAGATCGTATAATCAAAAACTTCAGAAAGCAATATGTTTCCTTGGTTTACGCAAAAATTTCAGAAATACGAAGGACAATTTGCTGTCCGCTAATTTCACAAATCTATTGGTTTTCGAGTGTCTTGATTATTTCTTGTCCTAAAGGTTTCTGGGAGTAAGATAAAAGTTTTCAGAATCTGGGATAACTACGTAAGCATTATACATTTTCGGAAAATGCTCTTCGATATAAGTAAATGCTTCTGTAATTTTTTATAGTATTAAAGTAAAATTTGACTATTTTCTGATTAAATGTTATTTACCTAACCTTTTGATTCAGTTAAAAGTTATTTTAGACGAGTCCTGCTAATATCGAGACATTTTTTGCAAAATCATATTAAAAAACCTCATTTTTAGAGCATTTTATTACTTTTTACTTTATTTCAGGGTATGTATGCAAAAACGATTATCAAAAAATGCTTACATTACACGTTTCAAAGGGAAGTACTTGAGACGTTCAATAAAAACAACCTTTTTCCAAAATGCACAATTTTCACAATAAAACATTTATTAGACAAGTGTTGTTTCTATCGGACAACCAAAACTCTCTCATCTCATAACGAAGACACACGAATTGTCTATTTAATTAAATATTTTCAGAGCCTTACGCATACTGCTGAGAACAACAATTCATTTATTTTTAAATATTTGTGAATTTACACTGTAAAATCCAGACAAATGTTTCTTAATCTTCGAAACTATAATACAGGGTGGTCCAAGCTTATTGAGCGCATTTCATATTTGAAAAAGAAAAGAGAGCAAAATGAGATACGTAGATGTTTATTGTTTTCTGGGAAAGACAATTTAACCCCTTAACTGTTGGGCTTTTTCGACACCATAAACTAAAAATAGGAACAATACACCACTCTTTCTATACTATTCGGGCAAGAAGAGTTTGCTTGTTTCGTTACTAAAAGCTTTTGGACACCACTAATTTTTAATTGCAATCTTCGGTTTATTAATTGGCAAACATTTTTCAATTATATAAAACAAATATTTTAGTACGGAAAAAGTGGTGTATATTTTATATTTTTAGTTTATGGTGTCGAAAAAGCCCAACAGTTAAGGGGTTAAAACAGTTATACACAACATTTTAAACATTAAGTATGCTCCAAATGAACTCCGTTTTTGGTACGCAAAATATCCAGCCGGTATTCAATTTCACGTCAAGTTTGTTGCAACATTTCAGCAGGTATTACTCCAATAACTTCAGTTATTCTTTGATTTAGGTCATAGACATCCGGAACTGGAATTACGTACACTCGGTATTTAACATATCCCCCCCCCCAAAAAAAAAGTGTCAAGGGGTGTAATGTCGGGGCATCCAAGCGGCCATGGTATATGCCCCCCACTATTTATTTAAAGTTTAAAATGTTGTTGTGCAAAACTGTTTTAAATCTGGAGGCACGGCAGTGCCTCCGCCAAGTCGAGAGAGGACAGCCGTAAGCATACTTTTCTGGAAGCAACTCAGGGCACTTTTGACCCCCCCATATCTCCGCGCTGGAGTATCCCAAAAATTTTAAACTTCAATTATAGAGAGTATTTGGCCCACAGGACCAAAATTTAAAATTACAACTTTCTGTCTTTTCTAGTTCAGGCGATATATGAACTCAAACATTCGATTTTTTGTCACTTCTTACTCACTCGTTCACGCGTCATCAAAAAGATTGGGTAGATCCCGTAGCCCCAGAAACTTGACATTTGGAAAAAAGGAAGTGTTTAGGATACAAAGAAAGAAAAAATTATAAAATCCAGAAAATTCGAAAAAAAAACATTCGAAAATTCAACAAATTCCATCAAAATTGAAAATTGAAAATAATACGATCTTGTAGTCTTGGAAACTTAAGATTTGGTGTGAAGGTAGTGTTTAACATTCAGAAAAAGAAAACATCAAAAACACCAAAAAAATCGAAAGCAAAATTGAAAAAATCGAAGAAATTGAAAAAAACCGAAAATTTGAAGACAATCCGATTTTGTTGCGCTAGAAAATTCAAATTAGGAATAAAGGTAGTATTTAGGATACAGAAAAAGGAAAATTAAAAAAATCCAGAAAATTCGAAAAAAAAAATAAAAGAATTCGAAAAAAATTGAAAAAATGAAAATAATTTGATACGATAACGCTCGTATTTATAAATTAATTTGGATTTTGGATGAAACTAATTGTGTGTATTAAGCTCACCAATGCCTCGAGCGAGTTCGTTGGCCAGCTTGGTCCGCCATCTTGTTTCAAGATGGCGGCCACGGAAAATTTTAAAACTAAAATAAATATACAAAAAAGTTAAAAAAATCAAGTTTATTTTTTAATTAGGTGCTAGGACTTGATACAAGGATTCCAGTGCATTTTTTGTTTTACCTCTATCTTAAAAATTGGCTGAGATAGAGCAGTTTGAAATTCTAGGGTGGCTGACATTTTGAAACAAAACGGCACATTACAAAAAAACAACGATAAATTTATGGTCAATAATGGTCAAGCAGGTGCAATCCCGAATGAATACTCCGTGTTATTATAACTGTAACTTTGACTTCGAAATTTTGATACGTTGCATTTTCTATTTGTTGATATTTTTGAACTATGATTTACGCTAAGTGAAATGTTGTTGTTGAAGAGGGATTTTCCATGTAAATCCGAAACGTCCAATTTTAATATGTTTTTAATGTTTTATGAAAGTGTATTGTAATGTCTGTAATTTTAATGATTTTAATATAAATTTATAAGTTTTAGTGAACGCGATTTCTCGCAAATTATTTTCTTTCATTGTTGTAATCATTTTCCCAATCATACGCATAAAACTATATATTCATATCCATTAGCGCCAAATTCTCGCCAAACTTGGCGACAATTGGCGAAATCTCGCCAAATTTGGCGACAAAAATAAGTCTTCATAAATGAAGCCAACTTGGCTATAGCTCAATAATTTGGCGAATTTCTTATTCAAATTCAGTGTAAACGAATCTTTTGTAAACGGTTTCTTTGCATTTTAACTTTCTGTTTTCGAGTAACATTAGCTAAAATTTTAAAACGAAGATATAGGAAAGCTACCTTTTCCTGCCGGTAATTTATATATGAAATATTTGTTGTTAAAAGATGTTGGTCGCACAAAAATTTTCACATCTCTCCCTCCCTCCCGACATTACTGGTTGGTTATGGCTTGATAGTCCTTTCTAAATAAAATCATGGTGATTCTAAGATTCTCTTGATTTATCTCTAAATTGAACATAAACGATCCTAAGAAAACGGATCAATGAATTACTATATTGGCATGAGGAAATTTAGTTGCAGAAAAATGGAGCATATAGCTAACATTAAGTCTAATAGGAAAACCACAGCCTTGGCAAGATCTGGAGGCACGGCAGTGCCTCCGCCAAGTCGAGAAAGCACGGCCGTAAGCATACTTTTCTGGAAGCAACTCAGGGCACTTTTGACCCCCCCCCCCCATATCTCCGCGCTGGAGTATCCCAAAAATTCAAAACTTCGTTTTTCTAGAGTATTTGGCACACAGGACCAAAATTTAAAATTACAACTTTCTGTCTTTTCTAGTTCAGACGATATATGAACTCAAACATTCGATTTTTTGTCACTCACTCACTCGCTCGTTCCGCGTCATCAAAAAGATTAGGTAGATCCCGTATCCCTAGAAACTTGACATTTGGAAAAAAAGGTAGTGTTTAGGATACAAAGAGAGGAAAAATTATAAAATCCGGAAAATTCGAAAAAAAAACATTCGAAAATTCAACAAATTCCATCAAAATTGAGAATTGAAAATAAGACGATCTTGTAGTCTTAGAAACTTAAGATTTGGTGTGAAAGTAGTGTTTAGCATCCAGAAAAAGAAAACATCAAAAACACCAAAAAAATCGAAAGCAAAATTGAAAAAATCGAAAAAATCCACAAAAATCGAAAATTTTCAAATAATTCGATTTTGTTGCGCTAGAAACTTGGAATTCGGAATAAAGGTAGTAATTAGGATGCAAAATAAGGAAAAATTAAAAAATCCGGAAAATTCGAAAAAAAAATACAAAAATTCGAAAAATTCGAAAAAATTGAAAAAATTAAAATAATTTGATCTTTTAGCCTTAGAAACTTAAAATTCGCGGTAAAGATAGTGTTTAGGAATCAGAAAAATGTTAAAATAAAAAACGCAATAAAATTCGAAAATAAAATCGAAAAATCGAAAAGTAAGGAAAATTTGAAAATAATTCGATTTTACAACGCTAGAAACTTGAAATTTGGAATAAAGGTAATATTTAAGATACTAAATAAGGAAAATTTAAAAAATATGGATAATTCAAAAAATACCCATAAATTAGTGCAGACGGTATATGAATTCAAAGTTTCGATTTTTTGTCCCTCACACACTCACTCACTCTCGCGTCATAAAAAAGATTGGGTAGATCCCGTAGCCATAGAAACTTAAAATTTGGAGTAAAGCTAGCGTTTCGGATATAAAGAAAGGAAAAATTATAGAATCCGGAAAATTCAAAAAAAAAAAAAAACATTCGAAAATTCAACAAATTCGAACAAAATTGAAAATGGAAAATAACACGATCTTCTAGTCTTAAAAACTTAAAATTTGGTGTGAAGGTAGTGTTTAGAATTCAGAAAAAGAAAACATCAAAAACACACAAAAAAATCGAAAATAAAATCGAAAAATTGAAAAAAAACGAAAAAAAAACGAAAATTTTCAAATAATCCGATTTTGTTGCGCTAGAAACTTGGAATTCGGAATAAAGGTAGTATTTAGGATGCAAAATATGGAAAAATTAAAAAATACGGAAAATTCGAAAAAAAATTCAAAAATTCGAAAAATTCGAAAAAATTAAAAAATTAAAATAACTTGATCTTTTAGCCTTAGAAACCTAAAATTCGCGGTAAAGATAGTGTTTAGGATTAAGAATAAGTTAAAATAAAAACGCAATAAAATTTGAAAATAAAATAAAGAAATCGAAAAATAAAGAAAATTTGAAAATAATTCGATTTCATAGCGCTAGAAACTTTTAATTTGGAATAAAAGTAATATTTAAGATACTAAATAAGGGAACATTAAAAAATATGGATAATTCGAACAAAAAAATCGAAATTTTCAAAAATTAAAAATTTAAAAAAAAAGAAAGAAAGAAAGAAAAAGAAAAAAAAAGTGAGAAATTGAAAATAATATGATCTCGTAGTCTTAGAAACTGAAAATTTGGTGTAAAGGTAGTGTTTAGGATTCAGAAAAATAAAAAAAATAAAAACACAACAAACATCGAAAATAAAATAAAAAAATCGAAAAAAAAAAACGAAAATTTGAAAATAATTCGATTTTGTGGAGCTCTTGGAATAAAGGCAGTATTTAGGATACAAAAAAAGAAAAAAAAATCTGTAAAATTCGAAAAAACTTATTGTTTAGGATACAGAAAAAGAAAAAATTAAAACACAATAAATTCGAAAATAGAACAAAAAAACTCGAAAAAGATCAGAAATTTCAAAATAATTCGATTTTGTAGCGCTAGAAACTTGAAATTTGTAATAAAGGATACAAAGATGAAAAAATTAAAAAATCCAGAAAATTATAAAATAAAATCGAAAAAATCAATTGAAAATAATTTTATCTTGTATTCTTAGAAACTTAAAACTTGGTGTAAAGGTAGTATTTACTATTCAATAAAAGGAACAATTAAAAAATTCGTTAAATTCGAAAATAAAATCGAAATATCTTTAAAAAATCGAAAATTCGAAAACAATTTGATTTTGTACTGCTACAAACATTAGTTTTAAGATAATTGTCTTATTAGCTAGTACAACGCCCCTAATTGTTTTATGTTATTTCCCCCGGATTATGGTTTTCTTTTCCTTCGTTTACGAATTTCGTTATAGGAAAGTTCCACTATAGACGGGCTACGTTATAGGCGATTTCTTTATAGACAGGTTTGTTTTCTTTCACAGATTCTCTATTTACTTCGCATATGAAATATGGATTGTTAAAAGATGTTAGCCCCACAAAAATTTTCACAGCTCCCCCTACCCTCCCGACAATGGTTTGATGCTGGTTATGGTTTGATAGTTCTTTCTAAATAAAATCATGGTGACTCTAACATTCACTTGATTTACCTCTAACTTGAACCTAAATAATCCTAAGAAGACGGATAAAAAAATTACTATATTGGCATGACAATCAGGTAACTTAGAAGTAAAATCGAAAAATCAATAAATTTATAAAAAGTCAAAAATTTGAAAATAATCTGATTTTGTAGTCCTAGAAGCTTGACATTTGGTAGGGTTTAGTATACAAAGTAAGAAAAAATTAAAAAATCCGTAAATATACAAAAAAAAGCCAAAAAAAAACCCGAAAAAAAAAAAAACATCGAAAAAATGAATATAGTTTGATTTATTAAAAATTTCCGGAAATTTTAATTTTGTCTTTCTTTTTATACTAAAAAGTTCTTTTATGCTAAATATCAAGTATCTAGGACTGCGAGTAATATCTCAGATGGATAGCACCTATCCTGGAAGCAATTGAGAGTACTTTTGACACCCCCCCCTCCCATAACTTTGTGCTGGCCGAGGAACCTGCAATCTTTTTATCTACAGTACTTTGCAAACGAAACTAAAGCTTCAAATTTTTTATACCTGTAAATAATAGGGACAGAGTGTGGGCTTAGCGAAAATCAGTGGATTATCTCCAAAAAGAACCCAAAATCAAGAAAAGGAGGATTACTTACAAAAAGAAGTGAAATCTCATCAAAAAGTCACCTGTAAAAAATGCAGCCAAGTCTCGTGACTCTTTTTCCGTAAAAAGTTCTGAGATCGTGTAAAGCCAAGTTTAGCTATCTTATTAACTCTGAAATTTTCATTCACAAATCACTCCTAGTCTCTACATCTTTAGTTAAATATTATTTTGTGACTTGGCAATTACGTAGCACGAGAATGTGATGTATATAATTAGTCTTAATCAAATAATATCATGCCATCCCAAAACATATTAAGGTGTAATAACTTCCCTGTGCGAATATAATTAGCCTTAATCATATTATCTTATCCCTTCCCACATAACATAGTAAGGTATAATAACTTGCCTGTGCTGCGCAATTGCCAAGTCACAAAATAATATTTAACTAAAGATGTAGAGACTAGGAGTGATTTGTGAATGAAAATTTCAGAGTTAATAAGATAGCTAAACTTGGCTTTACACGATCTCAGAACTTTTTACGGAAAAAGAGTCACGAGACTTGGCTGCATTTTTTACAGGTGACTTTTTGATGAGATTGTCTTTACAAGAAAACAATAAACATGCACGTACGTCGTTTTGTTCTTTTTTTTTTAAACATTAAATGCACTCAATCATTTTGAATCACCCTGTATAACAACTAACGAAACTATAGAATAACCTCTTCTGAATTTACCCATGATTCCGAAAAGCGTTCTTTCTCTTTAGAAACTGCATAAACCAATATATTTTCGAGATTTAAAGATTCTTTCATAAAAAGAAAGTGTCTTTTGCTGCCACTGATATTCGGAAATGTTTTCAAGTAGGTTTTATAGTCTAATCAGTTTTTTTTTTTTTTTAAACCGGGGAATCAGTTTTTCAATTCTCGATTTAACATTTTCAACTGCGTAATAGAATTTATATATGCAAGAAAACGAAATAATATAATCATAATGTTAATTCTAATGCTGTTACTGTTCCATGCTTGCCTATAAAACATATTCGTTTAAAATGAAAATGTTTATTTGAGAATTGATAGCATCCTAAAAAACTATATTCCAGTTTGGAAAACTGATCAATACCCTATAAAAACTACTCGGGAACGTTTATGAAAGTCAATGACTTTGTTTTTTTATAAATGCTGCTTTAAATCTTCAAAATATATTGGTTTCTCTGAAGTTTCTAAAGATTCATAAAGGACGCTTTTCGAAATTTTGTGTAACTCTGAAAAGATTGTTGTATATTTTCGTGTGTGTTATATTACATTTTCATAGCTTAAGAAACGTCTTTTTTACGGTGTAGTGATTTTTGGTAAGATTCTGTTTCCGTTTGAAATATTTCTATTATGTCTTGAAATATACTTCAAAAGCATAATGACGTTCCGTAAGATGTCTCACTCCAAGCTGGAGTCGTTTTTTATTTCACAACTTTTCCATAGCTTCGCTATTAGCTTCATAACATTTAAAAGTAATTAAAAAGTAGCAAAGTTTGCTTGAAAGCGCTCAGTTGTATATGTAAAATACAGTTTTGCATATGGAGTCAAATCATCTGCAGTAAACTATTTTATGAAATGGTATGTATATGTTTTTAGGACATTTATGCTGTTTTTAATTAACATTCATAACATTTAATGCAAATTTTGTAAATTATAATAGGGGAAGAACACTTAAAAATATTCGCATTATATGTCATTTTTAGTTAATAATGAAATGATTTTCGTTGCGTGAGGAAAATTACTATATATAATAAATGCAGCAATGTATGAAGCGTAATTAAAATAATTAATAAGTTATGGGCTAAAGATTCTCGCACACCTACTCTTGTCTCTGACCTTCCGGCTGTAAGGCACCACATTTTGTATCCGTAGGTTCAGGATTGTTCGCCCTTCTGGCTTCCATCAGGCGTTTCCGACCCATGGTTTGCAAAATGTCCTGAAAAGAGAAATAGATTCATGTGTTATTTATCCATTACGAAACATATTAAATTTTGTTCCTTGTAGAATAAACCGAATGCTTTAATTGGTTTCTCAAATCTGTTAGTTAAAAAACTTGTTAATTCACGAAAGTAGTGTTGCCGAATTCTGTGTACATACAAAAGGGACAAAAGAAACGTATTTACGGAATTTAAGGTCGACTTTTTGTATCAATATGGTCCTAAATGTCATTCAAAAGTGGGATTTTTACTCAAAGTTGTTTATCATGTTAATAAAGACATGCTGAAACCCTCCGCAATAGATGTACTGCTTTAAAAATAACCCAAATCCATCTCTAAGCAATTTCTTTACAATGATATATATTCACTCTACGTAATACGAACAGTGCTTAATTGGAACGTGTTTTCGACGGAATGAAACCCCACCACATTGCACTGCGATTGTTCAGAGGACACTATAAGGATACTTTCTTTGCAAGAGGCTACCCGCATTCGCTTTAGAGAAAAACTCTTCACCCATACTATAGTCCTAATTTTTAGCCCATCAAGTTCTGCTTAGGAGACTATATTAAATGTAAAGTCTACAAAGATTGACGAAAAATATAAATGATCAGAAAATAGTGATAACAAGGGTGTGTTTCAGCAAACCGAGTGAAGCACGTTACCGAGAACTTTGAGCAGAAATTACGTATCTTAGTCTCCTCTGATGGAAAGATTTTCATAAACATATCTTTTAATTCTCTTTATCCTAGTGTGTAAATTTTTATTTAATATGGCTTTCTTATTAAAAGTTATTCAATAATTTTTCATTCTTGAGACTCTTAGAAGTAGCCAGTTACATGTGAGTAAATTAAAAAATTTTTAAATATGTAATAAAATATCCAAACCAGATGTTCACACGTTTAAAACATTAATTCTAGTATTTGTAGTTCTCCTTAGAAGAAGAGAAACATTCACACTGCAATTTATAAAAACATAGGCAATTTTGAAAATCGATTATATCACGATAAAATTTTTAAATAAATTTGCATTGTATTTTGATTTTCATGTTGTTTTACTGAATAATTTTTGTAGGATTTCAAAGAAACAGTTTGCAAGAAGGAAATTTGTATTCACATTTTGTCAAATAGCCTTTTTTTTCGCTTTTAGAGAAAAATGTTCATGGTATTTATGGAATCTTTCTGATGATCATAGATTTCAAAATTTCGAGCTGTGCTTATAATTATTTAATGAAAAATATATACAAATGCTTAGTATCTGCTTACATTTTTCATTTTTTAATATTTACTTACAATCAATGTGAATTTTTTTAACAGATTTAAAATATAAAAAAAATCTACAAAATTTTACAAAATTTTGGTATTCTACACAACAAACATTTTTTTTCTTTTTTATTTTTTTAAGATACATTAAAATTTTACCGAAATGAATTTAATCATAATGTACAAGCATATACCATAAGCTTCTTTGTAAATTCGATAGTAAAAACATTACAATATATGTGTCAAACATAAGTACTTTGGAAAGACAAACTTGTACAATTGAAATGTAATGACTATTATTATTCCTGTGTCTTCTTTTACAAATTACAGCTTTAATTTAGGAAGCTGATAGAGAGAAATAAGTAAAATTATTTTTATTTTTCATCTATTTAAACTAGTTAAAGAAAATAATGTTTTTAATAGAAACTATATCTTAAATTATGCAAAAAGAATAATTTATTTTCCGTTATATATTTATTATAATTTTAAATCAATGTTAATACCACTTAATTTCATTTTTCATATGAGAAAATTGAAATTAAATCAAATGAATAATATATATAAGAGTCAAATTTTAATATTATTACAATGTTTAAGTAGAGAGTTTTTAAAACATTTAAGAAAGGGAATAAAATATAACGATTTTTCTTTTGTTTTACCTTTTATCTTTTTGTTTAAACATGTTAGAGGTGAAAGGAAACTTTGTAAAGGAAAGAAAAATCTTGACATCTTCTTTGTAACAGTTTAAGGTAATATAAAGTTTTTAAAATGTCAAAATTCTAAAATATGAATAACAGGATGAAGAGCAGAAAATCAGCATCGATTAATCATCATTATTATTGTAGATAGATGAATAAAGCATCACATAATTATAATTATCAGAAAATGCAACAATGATTCCGTTTCAAAATACAATGATTTAAAGCATATTATAACGTACGCTAATCCGACTCTAAGATTCAAAATTAAGATTCTTTCTCACAAAATATCTTATCACACTTTGCAAACCTTACACGCCGTGCATAAGTTTGGAAGTAAAAGAGCTTTTGAGAAAAATGATACCAAATAATAGAGCACCAATATGAATGGCTTTCATTTTTTTTTAATTTGCTATGAAAAGGATCTTTACTGTTGAGGCCAGTAGACGAGCTCTTGCGTACACTAAACAATTATGAGAGAATTGAAAATTTTCAGTATAGATCAAGATTACCCTTGAAAATTTAACAAATAGAAGAAGGTGACAACTTCTTAGAAACTAGTCGGATATGCCAATCCCAAAACTTTCTTCTATCTCATACATGTTAATGCTTCAAAATTCGCTATCAAACCACCAAAAAAAATTTTTTTTTTATCATTTTGTTGTACATCAGCTGCTTGCGAATCGTCGGGTTACTTGGATGCAAGCAGCCGATGTATTATACAAAACTAAGAAAAGTGCTTCTTGTCGGTACCAGCAGGAAAAGATAGCCTCCATATCGCTTGGTTTTGAGACTTTAGCTAATTCTAGTGAAAATACACGAAGCTAAAATGCGTGGAACCCAATTACAGAAGAGTCATTTCCAGTTCTCGTTAATATTGAATTTGAATGAGACTATCCCCAAATTTGACAGACATTGCCAAGTTGGCTTCATACATGGCAACATATTTTTGTCGCCAAATCTGGTGATATTTCACCAATTGTTGCCAAAGCTTGGCGAGAATTTGACGTTGGCGAATATTAGTATATAGTGTTAAGCATGTAATTGTTGAAACGGTGGTTACAACAATGAAAGAAAATTTGGTGAAACCATGTCCACTAAAACTCATAAATTAAACCCATTTATGGAGGAATCCTGCTGTATTGTTTTAAAATGTCAGCAATTTGAGCAATTTAAAAGTGCTATATCTCAGCCATTTTTTAAGATAGAAGCAAAACAAAAATGCTTTGGAATCCTTGGATCAAAGCTGAACATTTAAAGCAAAAAGTTTTTAGGATTTCTAATTTTAATGTAGAACTTTTTGAAATTAAAATATTTAAATGACTATCACAGCGCCCACTCCAAGCGCAATATCCCCAAATTCAACTGGGACCTGCAGGCTATAGTCAAAAACATATAAAAAAATTCGGTTCAATTATCTGCATAAGTTCATACACTTTTCGACAAGGGCGCAGCCAGAATTCGGTTCTAGGGGGATTTTGAGTTTCTGATAAAGGTGTTCGCCAGTTATCTGAATGACTGGTTAATGGAATCGATCTTTTAAATAAATGAAATCATAATGCTTTGCTCCGCAATTACGTTGGTTATGATTCATTTAAACAGCGTTTGCAACATTAGAGTTACAAACTATAAAATACACCAATGAAATAACAGAAAACTAGGTTAGATTTATAAAGTGTTTAAAAATGATGAGGAGTAAACTTTAAGATGGAAGAGCACAGTACAGCAAACAATTTTTACATAGAAAATAACAGAGTTCCAATCCATTTGTTCAATCAAAAACACACAAGGTTTCGTTACAAGAGAATCACGAGTTCTTATTCTTAACTTTAATAATAATGAAGCAATTTTAACAAAATTTTCAATAGTATTACTTGTCTTGCTTTTTGCTAAATGTAACAACACAATTAGGTTATCGATGTTTTGGAATGTAGTTGATATTAAACACGGTATTATAGATAAAATTACTGTGCCCTTCCAGTACTTTACATGACATAGAATTTTGCATTAAGTAATGTAAATATGAAAAATTCGTTAAAATATATTTATTATTAAAGTTCTCTAAAAATATCTGAGTTTGAATTGAAGTCGTATCTATACTAATATTATAAAACAGCAACGTTTGTTCTGTTTGCAGGAGTTAATTCTGGAACTACAGAACGGATTAAAAAAAAAGTAATTGGTCATATGCGCGTTTTATTCGCGTACAAAAGGTTCCGCACAAAATATCAGAACTGTCCAAAGACAATATACTCACATGCCTAAAACAATACCACATGCCTTAATTTAATTTTATTAGTATTGGAATGGAAAACAATGAATATATCTCCCTCTTAAACAAAGACCTTGTACAAAGTTTAAACTTGGCAGAGAACTAATCAATCCCATCTCGGAAGAAGTCGCTGAGTTTCACACGAAAAGTTACTTGTCAATCGTATTTGACGTAGCCCATTTTTTATGAGCTCCGGTAAAGTCTGACCAATATTTAAACATTGACTAAAGAGACCGCCAAGGCCGAAAGGCCAAAAAAATTATTTTTAACTTTAGTTTTGATACATATAACCGGCAATTATAGTAATTGTTTTAGCTCGGGAGGGGGTGGGGGTTAACCCCCAAACACCTCATTGGCTGCGCCACTGCTTTTCGATGATACAAAGTGAAAATGGAACAAAAACAGCGGTCGCACCACCCCCTTTCCTCGAAATATCTCTAAATTCAAGTGGGATCTGCTGGTCATAGCCAAAAACATATTAAAAAAATGTGTTCAATTATCTGCATAACTTCATAACTTTTTGATGATACAATACTAAAAATGGAACAAAAATAGTGATCGCGGCGCCCCCTTTCGTCGAAATATCCCCAAATTGAACTGAGACCTGCAGGCTATAGTCAAAAACATATACAAAAAGTTTGGTTCAATTATCTGCATAACTTCATACACTTTTTGATGATACGATAGTGAAAATGGAGCAAAAATCGCGATCGCAGCGCCCCCTTTGGTCGAAATATCCCCAACTTCAACTGGAACCTGCGGGCTACAGCCAAAAACATAAAAAAAAAAATTCGTTCAATTTGAAGTATAACTTCATGAATTTTTCGATGATACAATGAGGACGGACAGACAGACATTTTGTAAAAACATGTTTTTCGGAATCTCTGACCTCCTAAAACGTGTAAATCCGTCGAAAACCGGAAGTTGAACAAATTTTGATTACAATACTTTCTTTTATTATAGACAGAAGACAGGAAAAATGAGTATTTTTCTTATAACACCAGCAAAACACCACATATGCACATAATATGCTACAGGATGTTTTCCAGGGAAAAGAAAAATCTCAGATTAATTTTCAAGGATAATGTTAAACATTTATTTTACTATTTTATAAAAATTAATAACACAACTCATTTATTTATCTTTTTCCCTAAAGAACAACATATCCATTAGCTTTCGCACAAATGATAACAGGCAATCAAAATAAATGGGGCATTCATAAATTCGCAGAGCTTTTATTAATATCATCAATCTCAATAACTGCTCTGGCACTATTTAATTTCATTTTCAAACTGGTAGATTTAAATAGTGATGTTTGGCGTATCTTTTCTCTAAATTACTTTAATACGACAGATTGCATGACATCCAGACATTGAAATGGCTGAATATTCTAAAATTATCGTCCTATAAATTTAGAATTAAATTCAAAGTGCAACTAGATAAAAAGCCAATTTTGTAAATTCTTAAAAATACTAGGCATCATTGCAGAATTGTCATTTTCAGGAAAGATGGCATAATTTGTATTTCAATTGCTGTGGCACTTCATGCGTTCTAATAGCTATGTAATTTCTCATATAATTATATAATAACTAGCTGTTTCCTGTGACTTCGTTCACGCAACATTAAAATAAGAATAAATACATTAATTAAGCAAAATATTTTACTCCCAATCATTAAAACCGTTAATAATTAACTAACTATTTATCACATTTCATAGGAGACAATACGGTATTTTTTATTATAGGGGCCTTGACATAACTCAGTCTTAAAAAAGTGAAATTTTGTGCCAAATAATCGCGAAAATGAAATTGCAAACAATATAAAAAGTAGGGCCAAATAAAATCGTGGAAATAGACGAATTGGGTAAAAACAAATGTAAATTTTACCTGATAAACAATTTTACTTTTAACGCCTTTTTGAAACGTTTTAACAGCCATCCTTCAAAAAAACATTAATTGGAAATAGTATATGATTTTTCTTTAAATTCAATTCTGCCTCCTTGGTTTAATGTATAGCTGAAACAAATCTAGTTTTCTAAATGACAGTATGTTGACAGGCAATTTTTGTTCTCCAGAATAAATTGATTCATGAAGTTTAAATATGTGAAAATATGTTTTTATTTTTCGGATAATTTACTGAAATCAAGATTTTGTTTTCACCATCTATTCAAAGTGAAAATAAATTCTGTTTTTCAGTTTTAATGAGATAATGGTGTAAAAAATATACTGATCTGTTTTATTTCTCCTTTTTTATACACAAATATGGAGTAAGTTACTTTTCGTTTTTAGAAAAACATTGTTAAAAAAATGGCATTTAATTTAATTTTTTTTTATTCTGAGAGTTTGTGTGACATCCTCGGATCAGTTATAACCGGTATTCGCTAAACCGGTAGTAAACTAACCGGTAGTAAATCGCGCTGCGTTCGATAGTCTAGGAGTAGTTGCGAAATACAAACACACGGTCAGATTTTAATATAATAGATTCGTGTTCATTTTCCTTTTCTTAAAATTATGATGTGATTTTTAGCAGAAAACTCGGATACTCATGCGGAACGAAATAACGAATACTCATGCTTAATAATCAGTATAGATAACAAAACATTTAAATTTTTCGTTATAAATATGGCGTGAAACTCATCTACTTTCTATACTTACTGATCCTGGTATTATTAATGTAAGGAATTGATTCACACGCATTTTAAAACATATTGGAAAATTCCCGTTTTATTTCAAATATGACGTCTCCATTTTCCCCAGAGAAATCTCTTTTTAATGACATAATTCTTGTTAATTTTCTTTTCCAGGAAATTAATTTCAATACTGGCATAGGGAAAATTGTGTTACTTTAACGAAATAATATTAAATCTTTAGGGTTTATCTATAAAAATGGAACTATTAACATTCGTAATTTTTTTTTAGGTAATCGAGTAATTTTTTTTAGTTTTAAGAATGAAAAATCACTATTTCTCGCTATCCATGACATTATTTTCGACATGGATAATTTTGCGAAGCATATTATTGACATTTGCTAACCATTTTCTTTTGAAACTTCTTTTTACTTTTTTAAAATTTCAATAAAAAATACGGTATAGTTATATTAGCCGCGCGCAGACGGTAAAACGGCAAGTATTGTTACCATACAAAAGAAAAAAAAAAAAGAAAAAAAGTGAAGAAAAAACCCAAGATCATTTTATTTCACCAATCAAAGCATATCCGCATTATTTTAGATAAATGATGTCATATTTGCCTGTTTCCTATGGTTACGCATATTGAAACCTTGTATTATTATCAAAAACTAAAAAAAGTACGTTTTACTTCTAATATTATTTAATCTTCTTCTTAATTCTTTAAATTTTTTTATTTCATTTTCATTTTTCCCGTGAAAATTTTTCAATTGAAACTAAATTGTTGAGTAAAAATTATTATTTCGGGTTCTGAATTAGTTTTGGCAACGATAAAGTATTAGCAACGGTAAAGTAAATTTAATCATTTTAAAATGCTATAAGAAAAAATGTCCATTTATTCTCAATGAAAATAACGAAATTTTGAATTATTAAGAAAAATATTTGAATAAAATAAACAAAAACCAGCCTATATTCATTTAAGGGTTATAATCAGCCTATATGCAAAGATACAGGATCATTAAATGGTCCATTTTGACGCTGGCTTCAGCCTAACATTTGCACCCAATCAGATTTATAATATTATTAGGATTAGGATATGACACATAATAATGAATTATGATGCAACACTGACAAAAAAAATCTTTATCTGGGAAAATATGACCACGAACGAAAATATACGGTGATCTCTTCCGAGTTACCCACGGTTCCGAAAAAATTTCTTTATCTTTAGAAACCCCTGACACAGATATATTTTTGAGATTTAAAGAACTGTTTATAAAAACGAAGTTGCTTCTGCTGGCTCTCATTTTCGAAAACGTTTTCGAGTAGCTTTTATAATGTATTAATCAGATTTCCCAACCTGGAATATACGTTTCTCGGATGCTATCGATTCTCAAGTAAACATTTTCATGTTTAAAAAACATGTTTTACATAAAAATGTGATAAATGAACAGCATTAACTTAACATTAAAATTAATACTGTTTTGCAACTCTTGCATGTTACGGAGCGGATAATGTTTAATTGAGAACGAATGTGGATAACGTCCTAAAAGCCGTTATTCCGGTTTGAGAAAACCGATTAATACACTATAAAAACTACTCGGAAACGTTTTCGAAAATCAGTGACAGCAGAAAATATTTTTTTTAGAAATGCATACATCACAAATACATTAGTTTCTGTAGTTACTACAGATCAAGAACGCTTTTCTGAATCATGGGTAACTCGGAAGAGGTTATTCTATATTTTTGTTCGTTGTTATGTTATAGTTTCGTAGATTAAGAAAATTGATTTTATTCTACAGCGTACACACTTAATTTGTTACCAAATAAAGTCTGTTTAATTGGTCAAACATTACATTTCAGATAGTTTAGTGGGGAAATTTAAATTAAAACAACCCTTTCATATGTAAAATGAAGAAACGATTTATTATAATAAAACATATTCATCAAGTTTATGCTTCAAATTTTAACATATTGAAGAAGGTGATCACTTCCTTCAAAAAATTACTTTTTTTCCATTACCATCTCAGTATCACTTATGTACATCATACGCTGTACTATACCATGTCTTCAAGAGATACGAAAAACCTCAGATTAAGTTTCAAGGATAGTTTTAATCAGTTATTTTTATTATTTAATAAACATTAGTAACATCTAATTTATTTATCTAGTTCCCTGGAGAACAACACATCCATTAGCTATTTCGTAAACGCTAACATGCTGACAAAATAAGTGGTGCATTTATAAATGCTTAGAGCTTTCATTAATATCATCAATCTCAGCCACTGCTCTCGCAGCAGTATTTAATTTCATTCCCAAACGGATAGTTAGTGATGCTGTGCGTATCCCTTCTCTAAATTACTCCAGAACGACATATTGCCTGACATGCAGACGTGAAAATCATTGCTCATTCTAAATTTATTATGCTAGAAATTTAGAATTAAATTAAGAGTGTAACTTGATAAAATGAGCTTTTTGAAAAATTTTAGAAACATTAAGCATTGTCGAATTCTCGTATTCAGAAAATATGGCATTATTATATTTCGAATTATTGTGGCATGTCTTGCATTATAATTCTTCAGTATTGTATTACAAGTTGTATTACAAATAATATTTCACTATGATGCTACCAATAATCTATTTATTTGGTAAAAGAAAAGTCGTATTAGAAAACAATAAATAAAAAAACAAAATCATGCTTTTTTAGATAATATTCATTCATTCAGTCTCAGTATGTGTAGTTAAATAATTTCATTGGTTATTTTGTGCGCGTATGTGCATCACAGCACTTTCTCATGAATTCTTCCCTGAGCAGGTGTAGTTTAGATTTCGGAGAACGAAACTTGCAAATTTAGAGGGAGGGGGGGGGGGACAGGACATCTGAGTTTGTCGAAATGATCGATTAAATCATCAACATTTTCAAAATAGAGAAGCTCAAATAATATGCTGAAAATAATTTTTTTTCTTTCTTCCAAAAGTATTTATTCTTACGTATATAGTACACAGAAAAATAAATGTTGTATATACAAAAATAATATTTTAAATTTAATTTTAAAATTCCATATCACTAATATCTGAATGAAAATCATTAAGTACTGCATGCATGATAAAACTGGAAATTATGCATATAGAAAAAAAAATTGACCAAAACAGAATCATAAAAAACTTACGTCTAAATTAAAATTAAGAAGTACACAAAACATATTGCTTAAAATTTAATTTTAACACAAAAATTAAAAATAATCATAATTCATATTTTTCAAGTACAAAAGAGTAAAAAAATAAAATATGTCAATTTTCTGTCTTTTAGCATGTAGACTTTGAAGAAACGCATATTTGATCAAATTTTTCAAATTGTAGCGTATTAGTTTGAAAGTAACAGTGTGCGCAAACTCCAAATTTACTAATCTGAGAAAACGCATCTTGACGTTTCAATATCCACTTAAAGTATTTACGTAAATCCGTCTGAATGTATAAAGGATTAATGCAGATTTTTAAATGCGATTGTTTTCATTTTGTTCAGAAATGTTTAAAGATCCGGAATAAAACAAAAATCGAAAATTCATTTTTTTTAAGTTTAAAAAGCGACAGTTTTAGATATACTCGTATTTAAGTATCCCTAAATAAATATTACTCTTGACTTAATGCGCCATATTAATACACTAAAAATGTGAATTTCACATTAAAAAAAAAAAAAAAAAAAACAGGAATACATCAACTTGTTAACGATACTCTGTCTTTTTTTAATTTTTTTTCTGGTACCATATGCAATATAACTCATATTCACATATTAGGTAGTACAAAGTTTTCATGTATCAAGAAAGAAACCACCGTGCAATGTTTTTCAATAAAAACACCTTCACTAAAATTTCCTTTAACTAAATTTCATTATCTTTATTTAATTCATTTAACTAACTTTTCTTCTAAAAATCTAATTTTATTACCTAAATCAACTCAGATAGATAAGGCATGCACATTAATTTCATTCTATACAAAAATCGTTGTTTTCATTCTGTTTGAAAAATAATTATATCAATATACACTATATTTTTTAAAGGGATAATTCCAAAACATTAACAGTTATTATGTATCACTTATTTAGTGAACTGATATTCAGTGCGTGTAATCACCCTGAATATTTTAATTCATATTTTTACATGCTATCCTAATAGTTTGTTTGTTTTATCTCATTATCTTTAGAGATTCAAGGAATTATGTGCCTTAGCTCGTAATTAGATAATCCTACTCAGAACACAGTTTGTAATAATAAACTTTTATGTAAAAGCACTTCTTACCTCAGCATCCGGGTAATCCTTCATGGCACTGAGTACATCTTCTCGAGATAGACTGAAGAGCTCTGAGTATCCCACCGAGCGAACGTCTGCAGTTCTCCTAACAGAAAAAATAAATAGAGAAAATGCTGTTATATGGTATGTATAACCATGTTAAATCAGTTATACCCGAGAAAGACAATATTACAGATAAAATACTTATTGAATAACCCAATTTTCTTCTCAGTCATGCTTTAATACAATCCATTTTGTATGAGAAGATAAATTATTTCAACACGTATGTACAAAATACTCTTATTTATGGTTGGTTGATTCTAATTATTGTAACAGTTTCGTGGTACAGCTAAATGGAGAAAATTGCAACTTCTTTTATTTAGTAGGGATAATATAAATCTGCTAAATAATAAACAGAAAGACGATAGAGAACCACTGATGTATATAAATATTGCAATTCTTTTCTGTGATTATCTGTTTTTACGCTATCATACTTTTACGTAATTTTTTGGTATCACAACAATTTTTATTACTATACTTATGTATGTTATCCTTCTTCTATGATGCACAACTTTTAAATATTTCAACAGTTTTGAAATACATTTAAAATTATAGTTTATTCTTTTCAACAGATTTAATATAAAACTTCATTATATCTATCAACAGAGAGACTAAGAAGTACTTATGTAATAAACATTTCTTTTTTCTTATTTAAATGTGTTAAAATTAGTGCTTAATTTATTCATTTACAGTCAATTTATTTTCTATTTTTCTTCTGGAAAAAAAGCAATGCACTATAAAAATAATAAAAACGATAAACGTATATTAAAAAAATAAAATAAAACACATAGGTTTTGTTTTTCTAAATTTCAAACAAATCTCCATTTTATACTGACAGTTTATTCCACTTTAGCTTCTATTGTAGGGCATAATAGTAGATCAGTTGATTTTGCCAATTTTGCTTAACGGACTGGAGCTAAAGCAGGAGAAAAATTTGAACTGCGTGGGAAACTTTTTAATAATATTTTGGACTTTTCCTATATTTAAATATTATAATACGGGGTTTTATTGTATTTTAATATTTTATAAAACATCTTTACCTATTTTTTGGATAATCTTATTAATATTAATTTTACAATATATCACATAAAATAGCTTAAAACACGAAACACATAAAGCTTCTTAAGTAAATATAAAAGTAACTTTCTTGAACACATAAGATTCTACCAAGATTAGAACTTTAACAAATCTCGAAGTAAGCACCACGCTGATGAATGGGATAACTAATATACATATATATATATATATATATATATATATATATATATATATATATATATATATTGTAAAAGAATTAAATTTCAATAAAGCTTTTGATACATACACTCTCAGAAATACTTTCTTCAAACTATGGGAGGTTTACATGCATCAATACTGCCGGTATATTTCCGTTATTTGAAGAATGTCCGTTTCTTTTTCTTCGTTACAGGAGAGAAAATATCCGTTAATTGAAGAATTTTTTGTTCACTTTGGTCCTTGGTACAGGTTTTCGCATAAACCAAACTGATCTTTCATTTTAATTGTTTGGACAGGGCGAACGCAGTTCCTGCTACCAAAAATTATGCATACCAAACAACGGCGATTTGCGGATATGGCGAACGTCAACCCCTCGATGTGCTATATGAAGTCTCTGCTTGGGGGTGCCTCCTCCTTGATTAACGCATTTCCCAGTAAAAGTTATTTATGAGTATTAATTTGCAGGATATTTTTATATTTATACAATTTTTGCAGTACAAACTGGTGGGAGTAGAATTTTTTGCTTGTACGAAAACGTAGCATGAAATTATCAATTTAAAAGTGATTAAATATTTTAATTTTTAACTATTTTTTATGAAATTTGTTTTGATGGAAATATAAACCAGAAAAACATTGAACTGGTGAAAACAAGGCCTAATAGTACAATTATTCATATTTAAATACCGCTAAAGCACCGAAAACGCTTCCGTCAGAGAGAATGGCCAAAACGCTTACTTGACTGGAATAAACAGGACTTTTCACTCTTCTTGAGACTTTCGGGAAAAACTCTCGCGAAAAGCATGTTTTCTAGGAGTACCGTAGACCTGGATGATTTTGTCTCAGTTTTTGCCCCTTGTTGTCTTTAAAAATCCAAAATTTATTGAAATTTTCATTTAATCATTTCTAGCTATTTTGTTCTAGTTTCAAGGTATAAATTTGTAAATTTTAAAATTCACATTTTGTATTTTTAAAGAATATATATATATATATATATATTTTTTTAAAAGTGACAATTTTTTTGAATGAAAATGAACAGAAAACGAAATTTTATTAAAAAACGACCATTATGGAAAACATGTAGAAACATTTAACAATTAAGACATGATAAGATTAATGTTTTCAAGAGACAAAATTTTAGATATATTCACTTATTTCAAGCACTATGAAAAATATTTTCTTTTAGTAAAAATAGATCTTTGAGGGTTAATTTTTTTAGAACCTTTTAGTTTATTATTTAACGAAATTATTGAAATTGAATATTTTCCGCGGCTTTTTATTAGCTTAATATATTTTGTAAAACAACATCTACCGCTTTCTGCAGCGTTTTATTAGACTACCTACAGGAGATTTACACGTACAAGGTATTATTACACCAGCACCTATACTAAAAAAATAAATATACACAAGTGTAACGCTTATATTTGCAGTAAATGGTTATGTTTTATGATTATATATTTAGTAAAGATCAATACAATAAATAAACTAAATTTGTGGTGACTTTGTCCCGAAACAATCTCACCACCAATTGGCATTCAAAAAGGCCGGCTATGAATAAAGTCAATGCAAAATCTAAAATATCATATTAGTTATATAAATCTCCTTGATTTATGAAGAAAAGAAATTAGGAAATTAAAAAATGCTCGTACCACTTTACAGCATCAGGTAATAAATAACTTTTCTAATCAAAGATTCCTCCAGTAAAACCTTGCTCAGAAACGTAAACAAAACAACATCGGAAGTAATGTCAAACTCATATTGAACTAAATAATTAATAAAATACTGAATTAAATAATTTATGTTTAAGCTGCAGCTCCAATCTATCAGAATCTGGTATTACTAATTAGTTTTATTGTGACAAATTTTATTTATTTCACGATTTGTGTTTAACTGCATGGTGGGACAAAGTCATCTAGTGGCGGACAAAGTCACCACGGTTAACGGTACTGAAATTATTTGTTGAAAAATGAGGAATAATTTAGTGTATAAAGACGAGTTTTTCTGACAGTGTATTATAATTAGAAACTACTATACTAGAGAAAATAATACGCAATAAAATGGAGATAACAATTATAAATGCATTTTGATAATATTTAACAAATAATTTTAATTTCTTTTTCTTTGATGCATCTATTTGATAATTTGTATTTCGTCTTTTTAATTTTTTCAATTATTATTTAAACTTTATTACTATTTTCTTTTTATTAAAATTATTTAGTTACCCAAAGCTTCCTATATAGCTATAAGCGCAGTAAACTTTGCTTTATTTAATTTCATTACCTTCAGTATTAACAAAATACGTACTGTAACATGAAAATTAGATTTTACTTAGATACTAGTTTTTAATAATAAACTGCGTTTGTACATTTATTTCAAAGAATTTTTGTTTATTCATTAAAACAAATTTATGTAGTTTGGCTTTATTAGATTTATTCATATGGAAGCTATCTATTTATTTAAAGCTTTGAATCTTGAAAGTAAACATCAAAATGTCTGAAGTTTACTTTTCACAGTCATTGAAAATTAAGGCTGATCTTCCTAATATGTAAATATATTCCTAATGAAATTCAGAAATTATATTTTCTACGTAGTATACTTAAAATAAAGATTCCATGCAAATAAAGCAATAAAGCCTGCAGATTTCAAAATGAATAGTATACTATATTAATAAAATCATCGTATTATTTGTTGTCATTTCAAACTTTCTCGCATACAATGTCTTTACGTTTTTTTTTTTTGTTGTTGTTGCAGAAAGAATTGAAATGGCTATATATCTGGAAAAATAAAATAAAAAACTGTTACTAATTTTATTTAAAAAAAGAAAGAAAAGGGGGAAAAATTTCAGTTCTGATGAGAGATTTTTAAGCCAAAAGGTGTTTTTTCAAGTGTACGACAGCATTGTGGCAGTATTTTTTTATTTCTACTTTTCGGTTAGCCGGGCGCCAGTGATAGATATATACATGTATATACACACACACACATATATATACACATATATCTACACAAATACATATATATACACTTATATGTATGAATATATACATATATATGTATATACATATATATTTATATATGTACATATATCACTGGCGCCCGGATAACCGAAAAGTACGCTTTTTTTATTCAAATGCAAACTATATTAATGGCAATATACTTCTATTTACTTCTACATATATGAAATTTCTTTCCGCCTGCTTATAACTAGTGTTCTGCTGAATGGATTTTCGTAGATCTTAAACTGTAAGATAATTTTTCAGGGAAGGTTTTATTGTATAACATATCGTTTTAAGTTGCTTAGTTATAGAATTATTATGGGAAGTTCTACAATCAGATCAATCCGATTATGAAAGATTAGCCTTTTTAAAAGATTTTGCCGAATGGATTTCGATGGAACATACACTGTTAGATAATTTTCTAGGGAAAGTTTTACTATATAACATATCATTGTATTTTGCTTAGTTCTAGAATTATAGGGGGAAATTCGAAAATCGGGTGACCATTTTTTTTATCAAATATTAGCCTTTTCAATATTTGATTCCGATTATGAAAGATTAGCTTTCTGAAAAAGTTCTACTGGATTTTGATGAGAATTGTATTGTTAGTTAGTTAGATGCTATTTCAGGAATGGTTATAGTGTACTACACATTGTTCTACGTTGCTTAGTCAAACAGTTATGTGTGAAGGTTATATAGTCAGGTGAACCCGATTCCGAAAGATTAGCCTTTTTGAAAGTTTTTACTGGGTGTATTTTTTGTGACTTGCATTGTTAAGTAGATAATTTGTAAGGATGGTTTTAGTATATTTCATATCGTTCTGTTAGTTTTAGAATTATGTGGAAAAGTTCTATAATCAGATGAACCAAATTATCAATGATTAGCCTTTATAAAAACTTCTACTGAATGGATTTTGTTAGTTAATTAGTTTGCATTGTTAGTTCGATAATTTTTAGTGATGGTTTTAGTATATTGCATATAGTTTTATCATTCTTTAGCAAACCCTAACTGTAAATGACCAAATAAAAGAGTTGGTCCTTACCAGCTAAAATTTTGACTGCACATTAGAAAATGTAATAGCGGAATGACGTCATTTTTCAGTAATGTGGAAGGATATTCCAGGTAATTATACAGATTGCTTTCAAATACAAGGTCAAATTAAAAGTTATATTTCGTTTGATTCAAGGTTCATTTGTAGAAACCGACCAGCGCAGCGGGCGTAGCTTGCTAGTTAATAATACAGTATCTCTTTTGCACTTACTTAAATGCGGTATAATTCAAGTATCCTTGGGCCAACTCTTTTTTCAATTTATTTTAACGATATTCCTCGTAATATATTTACTTTTTTTTTTGCTCTATATGCGAACGATACCACTATCTATGCCTCTGCCCATCACCCATATTCCCTCTATAAAAATATCCAAAATTACTTTGATGCCTTCATAGAGTGGTGCCACATATGACGTATCAAACTAAACGAAAGTAAAACTACTACTGTCTACTTTTCTTGCACTTTTTCACTAGAATAGACTCACTGAATAGACTTTTTGAATAGACTCACTGTTAACAATACTATCATCCGCCTAGTCAGAGAATTCAAAATACCTGTGGGTTATCATTGACAAACGTTTCATTTTTAAAAAAACATATCTATACGCTCTGAAGTCCTCGGCATCACTAAATCTCTTTCACCCCTCTTACGTAGCTTTCACTTTCTATTCGTAACAAAATGCTCATTTATAATGCATGCGTACTGACCATTGCTACTTACGCATGTCTCTTTTGGGGCGACGCTTGCAAAACTAACATGGACTTCCTCTCTCTCTCCCACAATAAAACTCTTCGTATAATCCGTAATGGCTGTATCCGTAATATCTCCGTAACTCAACTATAAGAAGTGGCTTTAAACCTGTTTCACTGGCCAACCGCATTAAATTCCTCTCAAAAAACTCTACAGTAATTTGTATAAAGTCCCCAACGAGATTCTATATGAATTACCTGATTACGACGTTCATAGTCCTAACAACTCAAAAAATAATTGTATACTTCCATTTTGCTGAAGTAGTCCTCTCGCGCTAATACTTTTTGTTTTTTGTCTTTAATATTTAAAATTTAAAAAAAATCTATGTATTTCCTATATTCATACTTATACTAACCAGAATTTTACTATATTTAAATGTATGGCAATGAAAACTGTTTTTATTAATAATGGGGTAGATTTACGCTTTTCCGGCTTCACTTTGCCTTTATTGCGAACTTATTCTCCTTTAGAAACAGTCAAACATCTTTTCTCATCATCTTCACTTATTTTTCTACGAAATTCTTCTTATTTAATGCTTTTCTACTCATTTTTCTATTCCCCCCCCCCTTACTTTCTAAAACTGCAAATTAAACTGATTGGCTGCTTTACGCAGGCTAATATCTTCAGTGGCTTATTTCGGATTGGCTGATGAAGTTGCAGGTGAAATCCTCTGCTTTCCTTTCATTGTACGTGCAATTTAGCTACTTTTACGCTCTGTTTTACATGGCTCCTTTAACTTTTAAATGCATAGTGTATCCAATTGGCAACACTTCTTATTTAACTTTTAATAAATAAATCAAGTTCTTCGCAACCACTATATTTATATAGAAGTATTAATCCTTTAAAAATAACATAAATATGCTAATAAATAAACTTAAAAATTTATCTTAAAATTTTTGGTGTCTAATTCTTAATATAAGTATAAAAAACACAATTCTAAAAGAAAAATTCATGCACTGTAGGATTAAGATGTGACACACAAATACTCATATAGGGAGTAGAGTTGATATCAACTAGGAATCCCCTTGAAAAAATCTACTGTTTCTGTAGTTCATAATTAACTTATTTTATGAACAAATTCTGGTTCGAATAATCATTTTGAATGTACATGTCGGGTCCATTTGACCCATCTGGTAGGCGGAAGGTTAAGAATGATACATGCACGTAGAAAACTCTTGTTTGATGTTAGTTGTAAATTACAGGGCATTAAATTAAATAGTGCAAATCCTTAATTTGAACGTCCACCATCCCCTTAATCCCCTTTAAATGAGATGATTTAAATGATATATTAATGTAGAACACCGCATAGAAGACTGATATTATACCTTTATTAATAGTTGAACCGTGCTCAATTCCCATGCTTCTCTTAACAAGTCTATCATTATGACTGGCTACAATTCCCGCAGGAGAAATCAGTTTTAAATGGCTTTTCATATTTATTACCCTCTATTTATTTAATTCAACTTGTTTTTTGTACAGTGGTGGCCAAAAGTGTGGACATTTTTTGAAAGTTTCATGTTTTTCAACTTTGTGTGCTTGTATAATATATTAATTTAAACTTAAATACAAACGTTTATATATCAAATTAAAGGTCATTTAATGTAAAATTTAATAATAAAAACAGTATTACAATATCTGTATTAAAAAAAAAGTTATGCAACTAATAGTAAGATCTATCTTAGATTTACATTTTTTAAAGTGATACTTACACAATCAATACTTAGTAGGATAACCCTTATTTTTTAAGGCAGCTTCACAGCGTCTTTTCATCGAGTGAACGAGTGTTTGGAGTTCATCTTTCGTAATCACATGGTGCCAAGAATCAATTATAGCTTCAATAAATTGTCTTTTATTGGATGGACGTTTTTTTCGTACAAGAATTTGAAACGTCGCCACAAATTTTCAATTGGATAGAGATCAGGGCTGTTTCCTGGCCGGCCATGGTAATATATCTATGCCTTTATTTCGAAACCATGCTTTGCATACTTTTGCTATGTGGCATGGAGCTGAATCCTGCTGAAAAATAAATGGTGCGTTGTTGGGGAAGATATCCCTGATGGAAGGTATCAATTTTGGTTCCAGGACAGTTTCGATGTATTTTTTGGCATTCAGGATGCCATCAATCACTTGAATTCGGCCCACACCATCTGCAGACATACATGCCCAAATCATGACATTTGTTGTGTTTTTTGTAGTTGCTTCAATGCAATCAGGATGAAGTGCTTCTCCTACACGACGTCTCATGTATTTTCTACCATCACTACCAAAGAGCGATATTTTACTCTCATTGCTCCAGATTACTTGCTTCCAATGATTTTCTGACCATTTAATGTGTACTTTTGCTCACTTAACTCGTTTTTGCGTTGCTTTTGATTTAAATATGGTTTTTTCCTTGGAATTCTAGCTTGTAGTCCAAATCCTGATAACCTTTTTCTTATTGTTCTTGAACTTACTGCAATATCCGCTGCATTCATTTCATATCTAATGACATCTGATGAAATTTATCTATCTTGCAGGCATAGCCGTTTAATTTTGCTATCGGCAGTAGCAATTGTGCATTTTTTTCGGCCTGATTTGGCCTTATTTTCCACTGATTTCATTTTTTCATAACGTAAACAGAACTTTCGTACACCAGAACAAGTCACTGAACCACCAACTTGTCTTGCAATTTCAGCATAAGATAGGCCATTTTCTCCCAATATGATAATTCGGCTTCTTTTTGTAGATGTCCAATTAGTTCGTCTTGTTGATGACATTGTTTAAAATTAGTTTAATTAAAAAAAAGGACTTTAAACATTCTAAAACCGCAATACTCTATTTAATTGTAGTAGTATGTATCCAAATAACCTAAACTATAGTTACAGACATTTGATTGGTCCTCAGAACAGTGTTTGTGATTGGCTAGTACGCTTTTATTACAAAACACGTCCTTATTCAAAACGATTTGTGTTTGTTTGTTCTACTAAAATGCGCATAGTTGTTTTGTAATACAGATATTGTAATACTGTTTTTATTATTAAATTCTACATTAAATTACCTTCAATTTGATATATAAACGTTTGTATTTAAGTGAAAATTAATATATTCTACAAGCACACAAAGTTTAAAAACATGAAACTTTCAAAAAATGTCCAAACTTTTGGCCACCACTGTATGTAAGGATGGGATTTTGTAGTTGATTTTTAACTTCCTTCCTGATAGGCAAGAAAGGCTAGCACAAAAGTGTGTTTCCGATGACAATACAACATTTTAATATTTTTAGAACTTAATTAGGAATTCATATCTTAATATTAAGGTCTTTTTCCGTTAGAAAGCCACAGAGGATAAATCAACAAATATTCATTACGGTTATGTATAGGAGTTACAACAAAATCGGATTTCATTATGTGCCAAATCGCGCTCTCCAAAAATGGCCAAAAGGCTGGTGAAGCTGCAACAATGAAATGTTTTAAACACTATCAAGTAGAAAATATAAATAAAAAATTAAGAGTGTGGTATATATATTTAAAAACACGATTTATTCAAATAACAGTTTAATAATTATTAAATTATGATTACACATTGATAAAGTAATTTCGAAATCCTAAAAAAATACTTTAAATAATGCTTTTATTTCTTTCCTGTTGTCGTATCGTAAAAAATACCTGAGTAAATATTAAAAAAAAATTAAATAAATTCACTAGCTCTTGCTTTCTACTAGGGATGTAACGAATAGTGATTTGGCCGAATAGCCGAATAGCCGAATATTCGGCCAAGTTTTAGGCCAAATACTGACTTATTTTTTTAATTGTTTATTTATTTATTTTGTTCATTTTAAAATAAAAAAATAAGGACTAATTGAAATTAATTTTTGTTTGAGTGTTCAAAAATCATAACAGCTGAATGTATGCAAGCACAGTATATAGTGAACGTTTGTTTTCTGAAGCTGGTAATATGTATGAAACCAAACAAAACAGACTTCTTCCAGAAAATGCTGAAAAGTTATTATTTTTGCATCACAATTTCAGGATTTACAGTGATAAATAATTTTGCTACTCTTGTATGTTATTTTGAAGGAACTCATTAAATCTTTTTTCAGTATAGGTAATAGTTTTTTTTTTCAATGTACCAGACTCATTAGTTCGTTTAATCAATATCTAATGTTTAATTTTTAATTAGTAAATTAATTATACAGTCATATATTTATACTAATTGTTTTATTTAAAAGTAAAACTAAAAACTAGAAAATTGATTTAATTTGTGAAAGATTAAGCATTTTTACAAGACAGTAAAATATTTGTTTTTAATATTTATGAAGTTTAGTGTTTAAGAAACTTATCATTATAAATCAGATTAAAAATAAATATAAAGTTAATATTTTTAAATTCACTGATGATTTAAACTTTAAATGCAGTATATATTTTGCATTTTAATGTAAAAGAAATTAATGTTGCAATACTTACTTAATTTCACATGATGCCTAAATATGCAGCAAGAAAAATATTTTTATTTATGTATTATCATTATAACAGTTATTTATAAGTTGTCATGAAGCTTTAAAATTGAGTAAGTATTAGGATTTCTTTTTCTTATAGTAATCAATGTATTTAGATATAATTCTTTAATATTGTTTGCTAAAAATATTTAAAATCACATTTTGTTTTGATTTTCTGGAACTTATTTAACCAAATATCTTAGAATATTCGGCCAAATATGAACGTATTCGGCAAAATATCTAATTATATTCGGCTACAGGTATTCGGCCGAATATCTATTCAATATTCGGACATGCCGAATATTCCGCAAAAAGGCCGAATAGGCCGAATACCGAATAGTGGCAGAATATTCGTTACATCTGTGGTGAACTTTCCATTATCATCCACCTCCAACAGATGGCGGTGAAAAATATATATTTGTGTTAGTGGCAACAGGTGTTTCAAGAACTTTTACCTTCATGATGTGGCAACAGGATAAGTTGTTGACACTCTAGACTTTTTCTAATCTGACGCAAGGATGTAGCTTGCATTTTTCCTTAACGATTTGTATCTTAACTATTTGTGTATTTCTTGAAAATATTAAATAATCTTTAGTTATTATGAAATTTAGTTTTACCTTAAGTTTAGGACATCATTTATAAAATTCTAACACATCCTTACTTTCCACCAAGGGTAAACAAAAAACATTGGATTTTTCAATACTCAGATTTGGGGCCCCACGCCAAATTAATGCATTGTAACGGAAATTTCGGGGGGAAATCATGAATTGCAGTCATTAAATTATGCGCGATTTTCAAGATAAATATTAAATGTCTATGAAAGAGTGTTTACTTTTATGCTTATTTACAGATAAATTAAAATTGGTGACTACGCTTTACGCAATATATTTTTCATCTTTTCATTTTATTCTTTTTCATTTTCTTTTGTTTTTTTTTACTTTTTTTATATAAAAAAACATCAAAGCTGATATTACAAAGAAAATCTAAATTTGAACAGAAGCTGTTTAAAAGAAAGCAAAGTGAAAAGTTTTCAAAAAATGAATAAAAGTGAAAAGCTTCAATTTTGACCTTATGTTAATCTTTTTTTAAGCATGGCAATCGTTATAAATTAAACATAAAACCAGAATAAAAATATTGTCTTTGCTTAGAGTGTTTCTGTTTTTATTTCTCGCTCAAACTTTTCCCAAAATTTCCTAGAAATGTTTATTCGTACTATCGTCGAAATAAATTTATCTTTTTAAAATATGTTTTCCATGCTTAAATATGAGTATAAAAATCTCAGACATTTAAAAAAAATCTGTGTTTAAATCCCGTAGAATTTTTAATTTAATGTCAGCTCCATTCACTTTTATTCCCTTTAAGTTACTTAAAAAGTTTTTTTTTCTCTTATATAAATGAAATCTTTTCCACCGTTGTTTTACTTCAATTATTAGTAGAAGTTTTTTCCAAATTAAAAATGATTTCGTTTTGATTATAAATAGCAGTTGCACGTATATATGTGTATATATCTTCATTTATTTATGCGTTCAGCCTATCCATTGCATTTAGCAAATTCGCTCGTAGTGTCGTTTTTTTTTATTTACTGATTTTACTTATTTAATAAACGCAGATGAGTTGAATATTAATACTTAAGATTAAAATAATGATATTATTTTATTATTCGAATGTGTGATATAAAATAAAATAAATTATATTTTTTTATACAACATCTGATTACGTTTACTGTTTTTACTGTCTGAATATATTATTTGTTGTCTATTTTCAAAAGACTATGGCGACTTAAGTACAAATTCTCAGAAGCCTGATGCAATATTTTTATGTAAGAGTTATACATTAGTCACACCACGCATAATTCTCATTTTACTCATAACTGGACTAAATTTAATCATATAGAGTCACCATCAGTATATAACACATGGTATCAGTATATAACACACCTACAGCTTTTATCGCTCATAGAGCGACTGTAACCAAAATATTTTGTGTGTCCCTGTAAATGAACGATAACTGTTACGCACGTCATATTCCTGTTTTTACTGTCTGAATATATTATTTTTTGTCTATTTTCAAAAGACTATGGCGACTTAAGTACAAATTCTCAGAAGCCTGATGCAATATTTTTATGTAAGAGTACATTAAATGCATTAGTTACATTTTCGTTACATTTAGTTTTTAGTTACATTTATACATTAGTAACACCGTGCATAATTCTCATTTTACTCATAACTGAACTAAATTTAATCATATAGAGTCACTGCACAAGTAATTTATCAATTAATGTTATAAACAATTCAATAAAATTTTGTACAGGGTTTTTACTGCTGGCTTCGTAATTAACTTTTGTATCATGGTTAATTAACTATTAGCAATGACAGCTCGTGACTGGCGTTATTTAGTGCACTAAATGGATGGCTGCAGAAATTATTCGTTTTGATCACTATTTTTAAGAAGATATATTTGTATTATTACTTGGTAAAAAATTCTGCTATTAAAGAAGGAAAAGATTTTTTTTTTTAAATATAAGCCATGCATTTAGTGCCCCTAAAAAATCAAGTCACGAGCCACCACTGACTAACGCAACATGTGACCAAATACTAGCGAAACACAATATTTTACACTTAGAACGAAATTGTGAGTCAACAATGCAATATACACAGACTTTTTTTTTTTTCAGCATAAAAATGAGAAGGAAATCGTTATTTTAACATAAATTTGCGTTAAGCAGATCGGACGAAAGAGGATCTGGAATCTGAATGTTTTCCTTATTGATCAACTATTGGTGCAGTCACCTTCTATGACTAGCTATCCAGTAGAAATAAGTTTTCGACAGCTCCATAATTATGTATAAAAAATAAATTCCTGATTACACATTAAGTAATATTATAATCTATATAAAATACGACGTGTCCTGGTGTTAAAAGACGAAATTACAAAAAACAACAAAAACAAAATTTAAATTTATACGAGAATGCTCTTTAGAAAACAATCAAGAGAAATCATGCATCAAGCATATATTATGAAACAATTGCCAACTCTTCCAGAATACTATAACGGAACTTAACGATTCAAAAAGGTGAATCCAGATTTCAGCAATTACCGTCTATATCCGGAAATGCATTCGAATTTTTTTGTGCATCCCTATTATCTGTAATATCGCTATATACTCTACATAATGTGCTGTAATTAGGTTAGTTATAGAAACACGCATAATAGAATTGAAAATTTACCTTCAGCAATCTCCACAAATAGACGGAAATCAATTCGAATAATTTTGTACAGCTTCGTTTATGATCTATAGATTTTTATATACTCCTCATATTAAACTAAAATTTAACTCAGGAAAAAGAAAGCACAACACAACTGAAAACGTACTTTTAGAAATTATTATTCATAGAAGGCAATGTATTAGGTTCTTTGCGTAGCCCTGTATATGATTTTATTTATGTTCTGGAAAAATATCTTAGTATACTAAATATAGTTCAGCTGGAAAATGTGTAAGTCAATTAAAAAATACCCTTAAGCAATTTACGCTCATATACAGTAATATTTACGAATTATTTTGTGTATAGCTGTGCATATGGTCTATAAAATTTATACACTACACGAAGTATGAAAAAATTTAGTTAAAACCACATCTAAAAACACACCTACAGCTTTTTTCGCTCATAGAGCGTACTGCAACCAAAATATTTTGTGTGTCCCTGTAAATGAACGATAACTGTTACGCACGTCATATTCTGCAGTGTACATATTTTAGTGCATCTCAATAATGATTATAAATTTCATTAAGTCTGAAACAAGTGTAACATTATTAAAATACGCAACAAATACATTTTCCCGTAGACCATTATGTAACCGAATTCTTTTACGTCATTCTGTACATAAATGATAAAAACTTTGTATATTCTACATATTAAATTTATTATATTTGAAAGCAAGTAACATCATTAAAATACACCGCAAACAAGTTTTCCCCATGGACCATAATGTAACTTGATTCTTTTCAGTAACATTTATTAATTACATCGAAATTCGAGTATATTTCTAGAGTTAGAGCTCGGACAAACAGAGTGCAGACGGCAGAAAGACACATAAAAGTCATAAACACTTTTCAACAACGTTGGAAAGTGTTAAAAACTATATTGGAAACCGTTAAAAAGAGTCGGAAGCTTGCAAATGAATAAAAATCAAAAGTATGAATTTATTTTCTTCTTACGCCAATCTTTTTTTAAGCATGACAAACATTACAAATTAATCTTAAATCAAGAATAAAAATATTATTTTGCCTTAAGAAGCAAAAGTACTTTTCCTTTCCTCTTAAAATTTCTCCAAAAATTTCTCCTCTTTGAAATTTCAAAATAATATTTATTCATATCATTGTCAAAATAAATTTTTCTTTTTATGTTCCGCTTTTCGTCGTTAAACATAAGTATTTTAGAATAATTATAAAAATTGTAGTTTAGTTTATGTAAACTGCATTTAATCCTGGAGAGTTTTTGATGAAGCACTTGCTTCATTTACTTTTTATTTTTTGAAATTAAATATATTTTTTTCTGTTGCGTAAATGAAATTGTCTGCGTTTACTAATTTTCGCGAATTAGAAATTGCTTCTATGATGTTGTTTATTTTGTTTTAAATATAAATACGAATTGTACGTATAGAGGGCATCTGAAAATTATTTCTGCAAACATTTAAGGAGATAATATATGTGAAGTCAAAAATTTTGTATAAATAAACTTGTGCCACAATAACAAAACATCGTAGAAATTAAGGGTTCATTACGATTCTAAATTTATTCTGTAAAATATTTAGAAAATACCCTTTATGTAACGTTTTCGTGTATACGTATTGTGTTTTATTTTTATCCATCGTCAGAGGTATAACTGTACTTAGGTTCTACTCATTGGGGCAAATTCGCCACCTACTTAATCACTAATTAAGGGAATAATGACTCGTTAAAAGGGAAACCTAATTATCCCTCCCCTCAAAGAATTGCCGATCAAGAGATCGTTAAAATTCTAGTAGGGATTATATCAAGTGTTCATGAATCATACTTCAAAACCCTTGAAGTGACATTATAAGATTATGAACTAAAGCTCCTAATCTTGACGTTATAGAGACACTGACGCCCCCATAAACTTGCGAGTACTTGAGAAGCTCTTGAGAACACTTTGGACGCCGATTCTATAAAATGAAGAGGCTGAGAGGCTACGACGATATGATATTACTCTCCAGACAGAGTTCAAGAGAGAGAATCTCTTGAGGTATCTGCTGCCGCATATTTTGTGAAGCGAGCCGGCTTCTGATTGCGTGGATTCCGGGAGAAAATATGTCTAAAATGACCACCTTGAACTGAGATTGGACAAAAGGTTAGACTGTCAATCCGTGTCAGACCCCACTTCGGAACGGGTAAAATCCTGCCCTGCGGACTTTGCACGATAATACTAACTGTACCGTGTATATGTGATGTGCGTGTAAATAAATGAATGTTCGTTAATTCTCAATCTTGTTTACTAAATCGTCATACCATCAATTGGAATTTCATTGCATTTCACCATCTAATGCGTCTTCTTGGATTGATGAACAAAAAAGCAGTTCTCATTCTGCTAATTTGCAAAACATACACTTATCATACCTTTGTACATACACTGTTCAAAATCTGGACCAAACTGCCCAGTCATTCAACCGATTTTATGGATAACTTGCCCATAATTTAAAGCGTTCACATTGGACAGAATAGAGATACATAACGGCTATGCAGCCGTTTACAATAGGTTGAATGATTGGACTGCTGCAGATTTTTAAGAGTATAGCTGTGCTGACAGGGATCATATATATTATTTCTGTTGTGAACATCCTTTTCTCTGTGAATTTACGAAACATACAACAATGAATGAGGGATCATTCGAAAATTTTTTAAAGCGGCTTCTGACATAGTACACTCACATTTCGTTAAAACGTGGTTTTTTTAAATTAAAAATTGCTGTTAATTAAAAATTTAATCGGTATGGTTTTCATAAATGAAATGAAAGGCTTTCTTCAAATTAGTGTTCCCACAAAAATAAAATACCTCTTTATAGGATGCTCAACAATAATTAAAAAATATATATAGTACAAAAAAGATAAAGTATGATATATCCGCATGGGTTTATTTTATATTTATGGTTAAAAAGAAAAATTTTAATTTAAATTTTTAAAAGAAAGAGACAGCATCGATCTATCGAAGCGGTGGTATTTCACGTGTAGAATAAAAGGTATGCTTTGTTATATTATATTAGATTGTATTATAAATGAATTGATTATTTTTTTACTTTGTTTCATTTTCTTTCAAGAAGCGGATGACGTCATTTTCTAATGCAGTTAAAATATAATTGTTATTTTTTATTCTTATGCGTGCCTTTTGCTATCTGTACTCAGTTTTTGCTGTAACTTTGATGGAATAAATTATACGATATTCAGGCTTGACTAATGTTGTTTGAAAATATTTTTATCCTAAAGTTTTCATTAGAAGTTTAAACCTGCATCTAAAAAATATTAGATATTGCTAAAAATTATTAGACTGCAGGGAGGAATTCTCGCACGGCTCCACTGGTAGCTTGAACTACTTACACCTGTTCTAAAAATTTATTAAACTATTCTTTACGTGTTCTTTTAGATTTAATCCATTATAAAGAATTAAAATACACTCTTTTATCTTTGGTTGTAATTATACTATGTGTGTAAACTTTTACTCTAGAATACTCTACTAAATCAGTATCAGAATTAAAAGTTGTGCAACTGCTTCATATAATCTATGGAAAACTTATCCAAGAAGAGTGATTATAATTAAATTCTACGTGAGATTAGAAATAATAAAATAAAAGTATTTCCATTTCTTTTAACAGTATCTTAAATTAATAAGAAGAATTTCGATACCTGAGCATTGGCTAAGGTGTGATTTATCATTGTTGTGAATGATGTATTTAATGCTTCACAACCAGCAAAACATTTTTACTCGCTATTTGTCTAATAGCGACCAATATTCGCAAGGGTTGATTGAGGGCTCAATGCACCAGAGAAGAGTGAATACAAATGTCTGTTTGTTGTTTTTATTTACGAAAACTGTTTCAATTAAATACAACTAAATGTTTTTATATGAATCTGTGAGCTATATTTACATTTTTTAGCGTTTTTATCATCGATTCCAAAGTATCTCTCTTAAAAATTATATCAAAATGTTCCCCCTTTATGTTCAAAAATTTTTGTTTACATGATCCAGGTCAGTCTAATTGGAATCTGATTCTAAATAGTCTTCTTTTTCTTCCTCTTCTTCTTTCTTTTTTTTTTTAATTTGACTATTTCAATTGTTGTAGAAACAGTTTTGTTTCGATTCATTTTAATGGTAAATTTAATAATTTAGATGTTTTCAAATATCTTAAATCAAAATTTAAAATCTGAACCGAATTTAGTTACCTTGTTTTAATTCGTCGGTCATCTTTTTTTTGCGATACTGAGTCCTCCAGCTTAAAATGAATTCATTGCTACTGCGAACATTCAAAGTTGAACTGATCTTTATCCGGGTACTTTTTAATAAGGCAAAGAATCAATCACTACACAAACAAATGTACATTATCCAGTTTAACAGAGGTTCTTTTTTTTCTTTTATTTAAAATGGCGTAATCAGAAATTTAATGTAAATCAGAAAAATAGCATTTATTGCAAGTGAATCAATCTTTATGAAAACAATAATAATAATATTTTTGATCAAAAGGTAACATGTACATATCTTCATTCTAACTACAAAATACAAAGATTTAGGCTAAAGACATTTTTTATCCAAATGGCCTAACCACAAAATTTTATTATCAGAAACTATGATTTAGCTCTAAGTATTAATACTCTACGATGCATATAAAAATATATATTCAAAATTTTAATGCCTATTTAAATCATAAAAGCATCTATGAATTACTAGAATATATATTTTTTAATTTTGAAAACTATTAAAAATTCGTCATCTAATGTTACATTTTTCAACGTTTGGTTTTGGTATATCGAAAATAAGACAAAGCTGTTTGTTTTATATGGCATAGAATACTCTTAAAAACAACTAGAAGAAGAGAATTGTATGACAGAAAAAAATAATGACGCAATAATAAAAATTAAAAAATGAATCATTTTTATTTTCATCATATATCAATATTTTAATAACTTATGAATGAACAAAAAAAAAAAAAAAAAACTAGAAAGATATTTATGAGTAATATCCAAATATTTTCATACTTTTAAAAGAAAATCATTCAGCTTTGATCTCAATTTATTGAGAATTTAAATGGAAAATGACGATAAAAATTCCTTACGTCAAAAAAATTAAACCTCTCCTCTTCCACCACCTGCTTACATTGTTTACAATGTAACGAATGAATGGAAATTTGAAAGCTGTATTCTTACCGATTGAATCCGTCCAAATTGAGGATTCCAATTTCTCCAAAAAAGTCACCGGCTTTCATCTGAGTCAGCACCTGGCCTTTTTCGCTGAAAAGATAATAATAAGGAAAAAAGATGAAAAACGAAGAATTTATGAAAAGAGAAATGCAAATCTATTTGATTTCTCCCCTTTCTTTGATGCAGTAACTGAAGAAAGTGTTTAAGTTAATTGACTGAAATATTGTTTTCAAGGAATGGAGTTCATCTCTGTCATAGAAAATGTATTTTGTTTGGAATTTCTTTTCATTATTAAAGTTGACTTTTATTTTTGAAATATTTTTGTTTCATAATTTTCTTCTCACTGTAACTTAGTAAAATTTAAAATAACTTGTGAATTGTTTTGAATAAATAATTCAGCATTCATTGACTTAAAATATTGAGAAACGGCAGGACATCTTATCAGCGCTGCGAACCGAAAAATCGTTATTTCTAATGAAACGAAAATCGGAACTGAACTGGAATTATTTTTTCTGTGGAAATAAACCGTAAAACATTTTAAACCTACTTCCAAAAAAGGAAGTTATACAATTCGTTTGTATTTTTCATTTATATATGTCCACACATAACTTTTGAACGGATACTCCGATTTTGATAATTCTTGTTTTTGTTGGAAAGGTTTCGTTTTCGCAGTTGTCGCATTAAAAATTGTATTCGAATACAAAAATGGAACGTTTGTCTGCTCGTCCTCTATCTTCGCTTTTTGTGTGCGTGTATGTGTGCTTCTTGCTTTTAGGATGCAATTTTTGTAAAAAGTAGTCCTGCGGCAAATTTTAATATATAACTATGTAATATATAGCTATGCAGTACTACTTTGACTACTTAGTTTCGCAAATAGCCGTTCAATAGTATACAGGGTGGTTCAGAACTAAATGTCAAAAATGTAAAGGCAGGTAGAGAACACAAAAGGTAGAGAACACGGAAACAACACAAACGACTACTGACCTTGAGAAAAGGTCAGTAGTCGTGTATTGTTTCCGTCCCCGAGGATGGCTTTGGGTTTAAAGCCAAAACATGTAGTATTTTAACATTTTTATGAGTTTAAAACAATTTTTACACTTATTTTAGCAACTAACAGGCACAACTTGTGCAATTTGTGTTTTTAAAATAACTAATCAACAGTGTAGTGTCCAAATAAAGTTATATTTTTGCATTATGTATATTGGTTATATTGAAGACCAATATGGCATTCACCAAAAATAATTCCAATAAAATACCAGTAATAGTTAAATATTCGTTTTACATTGGAAATATTTGCAATATAATGAAAATATTACAGAAATGTTGCCTTTACACTGGGATCATTTGCATTAAAAAGCACATATTGTAGAATTAATGGTTTTACATTAAAAATATTGGCTGTCAAATGTCAACAATTTATTTCATATGCTGGTGCAATATTATCCAAATGTAAACGATTTAATGTTGGGGCATTACTGCGTTATAGAATTGCCCATATTGGACAATATATTGCATTATAAACAATATCACCTCAATATTGTTTCGCGACTAGAAAATATTCTTTATTTTTAATTTATTACATTAAATATATACATTATAGGAAAACAAATGAATAGAATAAATATTTTTAGAACTACTCTTACTAAATAATTCCTAATCAAACGTATTTCGAAATCGGATGAATATTGTATTCAAAGCAAGTGAACTTGAGCGATGCTAAGCGCGCATAAAGTACTACTCCGAATCTGTTAATAATGCGATCAAAATTTCAATTAGAAGAGAAGCAACATTTCACTGAGATTCGATAAAGGAATAAAATAAGTTTTAACTTCATTTGCTTAGAAAACAAATAATGTAATAAAGATAAATAAAACATTTCCACCTCATTTAACGTTAAAATAAAAAAGAGATTCTGTGAATTTTTAAATAAAATGTTTTCTTTCAAGAGACATATCATTCATAGCACATATATATATATATATATATATATTTAACATTCACCGATTTCAAGAATAAAACCTGCTTTAAAAATAATGAAACAAACTTTAAAGTGCTGGTAAGGTACACAACTAAAAACAATTTTTGATTGGAGGAAGCAGGGTCAAAATACATTTTTTCCTTCAAAAACACGTTTCTCGCATCAAGCAAAACCTGTATTATTGTTTTACATTATAAACAATAATTTATATATTTTATTAACAGTTTCAACAAAATAGTGTTTCTTTGTGTGAAATGTGTGAAGTCTTCATGTAAAGTACGGAAAAATCTGTGCAATTCAATGGGTTTCACTTACGTAAAACTGTATTCAGAAATACGGAGCATCTAGTTCACATCAGTTTTTATGTGTATGGTGGCCGCTTTTGCAACTTATCGTGATATTCTTGCATTTCGCACAAAGCAATAAAAGCCTTGTGATTATTTCTTTACAGTATCTTCGTTACTGTTCGAATTATGATTGGAGTCATACACCCTAAATTTTTGACTGAATAAATGGATCTCGATCCTCTTTTTTTTATACCAAAATTATTTTTTAAACGTATATTACCATCTCTTACTCCCTGTAATCATGCAAAAAGTGTAAAATGTTCTCGAAGGTATTAAAGATTTCACACTTCTACCACATCATAAAGTTCGTAACCATGGTATCTTGGTACTGAAACATCTAGTATACATTATAAGAAAATGAATGGATAAAATACATGTAATTAGGAATACTTGTGTAAAATGCCTTGCTATAGAATACATTCGGAAATCAGTCAAATATTATAATGAAAGCAAATGAATGAGCACAATTCTGAGCACGCATAAAGTATTTCTCAAAATCTGATTACACATCTCGATCAAAATGTCAATTACAAAACAAGTAACTTTTAATTGAGAGTGAGTAAAGGAATAATGTTAGTTCTAGTTTTGTGTGCTTGGCAAGGATACGATAAAATTAAAGACAAATTAAACATATCGCACTTAATCTAGCATTAAAATTAGAAAAAGAGTCTGTACATTTAATTATGTACAATAAAATGGGTAGTTAATACTTATAATATATAAGCAGGGATGAAAAACACTAATTGCTCTACGCACAAAATGCCAATTACTCAGAGAAAGATATTTCATTAAGTTAGTATCATACGGTGGAATTTTTTAAGAAGTAAGCCAGTTTCTTAATCAAACCGAGATATTGCTTAAATATTCAACTGAGTATTCTTTCTGAAATAGTTTTAAAAGTATTTTTTTTTTATTATTATAGGAAAAAATCGTACTAAATTTTTGCTAACACTGTTACACTTTAACATTCAAGTAAATTTAAACTAAGATTTAATCAGGGATGGAAAACACTAAAGTTTCAAATTGCATCCTACTCAAAATGTCAATTACTTGAGGAAAGATATTTCATTAAATTTGTATCATACAGCGAAATTCTTTTAACGTAAGCCAGCTTCCTAATTAGACGAATACATTGCTTAAAGATGCACGTGTGTAATTGTTTTGAAATAGTGAGAGTTGAATTATTCTTATAGCAAAAAAAAATATATCGTTCTTTTTAAAAGAGTCAAAAATAAAGTTTTTCTGAGGATTAACAAAAAGTATCCATTAAATATTTTTTGTGAACAATCACTGTTTAACAAATATACAGAAAAATCCAAATTAAAATCATTATCCAGTCAACATAAAGCAAATATGTAAAAAATGATGCATGAATATTACCTTGTGTTTAAAATAAAATTACTGTCTGCGTTACTTAAATCGGAATGATGATGCTGAATTTAAGTTATACAAATAACTTTCTGGACTATTTTATCCTCTTATTTGTTTCGAAATGTTTTATAATTTAAAGTACCAAATCTTTATTTCCTTGGTTTCAAATATTTTTTCAGTAACTTTTTCTGAAAATATACTTTATTTCGACAGGCGCAATTTGGTAAATATAAAACTTCTTTTTTAATTACAAAACATACAACAAAGTTCTATAACAGAGTAACATGCAATTTAAAATAAAACGTTTAAAAAATGCGATCTAAACGTTTATTACGCAAGAGAATGTACTTCATTAATGCCCAGAAATGCACAAATGATTTGATTAATCAGAGATAAAAATGAGCTAATTATTCAGTTGTTTTTCAATGCTAGGGTATATAAGAAATACTTTCGTCAAATTACAGAAAATATTTTAGTTCAACATTCATAATTATAATGATATAATAAATAATGTAGTGTGCAAATTAGCTGCAACATGGAAAAAAATAATAAACTTTCAATTTCAGACATTTTTTTCATATTTTTTAAGAAATATACCAGAACCTTCATCTTTGGGCATATAAAGAGCTTTGCATAACCCGTACTGCACGGCACGGCACGGGAGTCCGTTACAGAATTTTTAATCGTTTATCATCGATAATTTTGAAACAGAATTTTTTGCCTAATTTAATCCCAGACATGCTCCGATTAAATAAGGTAAAATGTACCTATAAATATTACTGGTAGTAATAGTCAAGGATTCTGACCTCTTATGCGTCACGTATACGCGACGCTTATCGCGAAGTCACACTTCAGTCTCGAGTACATTTAGGGAGCAAACAACAAATTTAATAACACAGTTTTTAGAATGTAACTGAAATTCAACTCACTATATCGCCGATATTATTTATAACATTCGGCATACTTAATTCAATTTTTGTATTGTTGGTTACAAAGTTACGAAATGGAAAAGTACTATATTTTGTGCATGCGAAATTACATACGTCTTCCTAAAATCATCATACCTCATTAAACATTCTACGTATTCAATAAAGATTTTAGGATAATACTTACCTTGTAAGTTGCCACGTTTCCTCAATTTTTTGTGAAATTTGGTTTAAAAAAAACTGGATGTTATAAAGAAAAAACCCGTGAAAAAGTTTGGAATTTTTTATAGGATTTGGAATTATTTAGTCACGTATGATAGATGATCATTGTCGAAATGTGAAATATGTTTTAATATAATATGTACAATTTTAATAAAATCACTAAAGATAATCATATTTAATATACAGGTGTCTTTTAAAACCTTGACACATCAAACTGTGTATTATGAAAAAGTACACAAGTTAAGAACTTGAATCACGCTTATTTTAAGCTGATACATTGGATGCTTTTCGTCAAAGATAATAAATTTCATTATATGCACATTTTGTTGCACGAAAAGTGTATAGACGATATCCAACTTCATGCTACATATGTTCCAAAGTCACTTCCGTAACATATACAACTGGAGAAGCTATTGATGTTTTATTTTGATTTTTTAACTTATCACAATTGTCCAGTGATAAATTTAATATCCGACAATTACTCAAATCATGGTATTAAGCCATTTCGTGCATTTCACCTTATTGAAAAGTCATAGTTTTAAAGTTTTCAGACAGTAGCATCTCACTATAGCGGTGTTCCATCTTGTTCCCACAGGAAACAGATTGGAAATTTGGAGCATAAACATTTGAACAATCTTTTTTAACAATGAGCATAGGCGTAAAGTTGTACGGGTTCGAGGGGCTTGAGTCCCACCATTAATTTCTAAAATGGTCTTGTTTATCCTCTAATATGAAAAAAGTTTAGTTTTTATACATTCAAATACTTTATGAAATTTTTTATGTGTCTTTTTTCGGCAGATAATTTTTTTTCCTGTATTTTACCATTTTCTTTCCTTTTTCTTTTGTTACAAAGATAGACGACATAAGAATTTTTTTCTGGTTTATTTTTTAAATTAAAGTGCTAATCGTTTGAACTTTTGTAACCAGAAACCCATATAAAAGATAGAAATAGAAAAAACAAATTCCTCATTCGAAAAAAATGACATTATTCAAAGTCAACTTTCGTTGTGATTTTAGTATAAACTTTAAACAATTCAAGTATATCATTTTTTAAACGAAACGGTACATTCGAAATTTTACATTGTCATAATATTGTATTTAACGTGAGATTTCTTTAACAATATACGGTTCGATTTAATTTCCTTAAAAGGAAATTCAAAAAGCAACATTAAATTGGTAGTCAACTAATCAATCTCTATTATGCACACATACATGTATTTGTTTGGGAAAAAGTAACATTCGAGTTTAGTCCAACCAATAATTCTCAAAACTCTACGCCTATGAAAATGAGTATTCGTCTCACGGAAGAAAAATTATACTTTTTGTAATTTATTGACTATACTAAATAAAAACTTTAATATATTAAGTAAAAAATGTGCGAGTTTCAAGTTGTTCTCTTAGTATTTTTATATTAATTTGTAAGATGTGTCACGGTTTCTTGTGAAATTATCTATATATATAATATCTATACTTATATACATAATATATAATATCTATATATGTAATATATAATATCTATATCTATATATATAATATATAATATCTATATTTATATATATATAATTTTGAAATGCCTAAAATAAGATTGTATCCAATCAATGTTATTATTAAAAACTACAATAATAATGTCAAATACTATCAGATAGGTTGCAAAAATCTGCATTACATAAATTGGAGAGAGAAATCTCATTCAATTTATACGTATTTCTTTTAGTAACTCACTGTCTTTATTAACCGTATGCAAAGATATTTTCTTTTCATAATGCAGAATTCATATCTTCTGAATAGAGAATTATTTCTCATAAACTTTTCCTGAATATTATGCCTTCATAATTCCCCATATGCATAATATGATAAATCCAAAATGGCTCTTTGAATCATGCAGCAATTATTTCGCTGAGTTACATGCAATTTAAAAGAAAATGTTTCTTCGTGTGAGTCGATTTCTCGATCAAAATGTCGATTACGCGAGATAAAGTACTTTATTAATATCCCTACACAATCAGATGATAGTAGCATTAGAAGGCGTAGCGGGAATATTTCAGTGTCATGGAAAATGTTTCAGTGCTAGTGTATTTATAACAGAAATTTTCTCTTCAGTAGTGTAGAAAATATTTTAGTTTGAAATTAAAAATTTAATAATTAAGGAGAAAGAATGTTTACTTTACTGTATTCAGTTACATTTTACAAATACGAGGTGTTTCTAAACTAATGGATTAAATATTAGAGGGAGAAAATATTCATCAAGAGAAATGCTAATTTTTGTATTGAAAACCAGAGTTGCAATCCACTTATTCAGTCAAAAATAAAAGGTAAGCTGAAATCGAATTTTCGATTAGTAACATCCTGGAAATTAGTTTAGAATTATATATATAGTTTTACAAATATATACTGAAATCCTTTAAAACAAAGTAATGGTCATTCCAGTAATAAAATGAATCAAGATAAGCATTATTATAACAAAAGTGATACTCCAGAATTTATAAGAAAGTATTAATTGACAGTAAACTCGTTTTTTCAGGTAACATACAGTTTTGGTCTACATAGTTGCCTTTTGCGAATGCTATTTTCATTGAGGAAGTAATTACGGGCCTACATCATAAAAATAACATTATATTGCTAGAATCTTTTGCTGTACTTTTTTGTATGATTAAGGTTGTTTTCTTGTTGCACTCTTTATAAATAATTCTAAGCAGTTTTACAAAATATTCAATTTTATTTGGACATTTCTACGAGTATTAATCACCTAACCAATGTTTTACTACTTCTATATTTAGTATTACTTTATTTTTAAATGATTCACAAGAAAAGTTATAAAACATAATGAAGGTGTTGAAAAAAAATAAAAATATTTCAGAATAGTTTCCAGTAAAGAGCAGAATACTTGATTTCTTTTAAAATTTAAATGCATTTCTTGAATAGTATATGTTCGGTGAACGAGAACAAACCTTACTTGATGACTTCTAGGATTCCATCTGCAATGATGAACATTTCTCTGGCAACCTCCCCTTTTCTGCATACCAAGTCCCCAGGAGTAAAAATATAGGCTCTCATCTTTAATACCAAATCATGCAGAAATTCTGGTTGACATTCTTGAAAGATGCTGACCTGTTTCACATAAAAATTATTTATATAAAAATGTGAGAAAAAAGGGAAAATAAAAGTAATTTTGATAGATACTTCTCTTTTATTAATTACCATTCGTATTATCTAGAAACGTTTGCTAAATTAGTTTTTCAATCACAAATAATCATTTATATTATTTCTGATGTCAACATTCATTTTTCTATGCATATATAAAACATATAAAGATGAATGAGGTATCATACGAAAAGTTTTAGAAAAAAGCTTTTGACATAGTACAATCCCATTTCTTCAAAACACGTTGTTTCATTGAAAATTAGAGTTAATAAAATTTAAAGATAAAACGTATCAGCAGATAATATCAAAGATTTCAATGAAAAAGCCTTGCACGGATCAAATGGTAAATAGTATTTGAAGAAATTACACGAAATATGTTCGCCGAGAAAAGCTGTCAGTTAAAAGTTATAATATCGCTAAACAGTTATTTTCAATAAGAGATAGCTCGTATCATGGTATTGCAAACATAATACAATTTAAAAGTAAAACAGATTTTTAAATTATTGCTTTGAAATTACAAATTATAATATTTTGTAAGAAAGAAATTACTAGAGAGAATATGATGCAAACAACATATAACATCCTTAGAAAGCTGCTCATATATTTAAAAATGTTAAGCGATCCATTGTTAAGTGTAACTAAATCTAAACATTTTTGCATTTTTCTTCAATAACTGTCTAATAATCTTCTGGGATGTAAACTCAGTGCAAATTGGCATTTTAAATAACAATAAAACTATTTAGCAATATTTAATAAATATGTAATGCTCCTTAGAAAATCAAGAATGTCATGTCTATAGAAAACAGTCCCAAAAGTGTTCCCAGATTGGTAATTATTTTATTCAAAATACATCTACCACTATTTCAGATTGGCATAACTTTTTTCTATTTAATATAACGGCCATTCCGTGATTATATAAAACGAAGATTACTAGTCGTAAAAAGTGGTATATATTCTCAATAAATCAATTCTCCAATCCTTCAACGTTGAGTCACAATGTAACAAGAAAAACGGGGCAGTTTATTGCGGCAGCCAATGCCAGTTGCGTCAAAAGCCATCAAATTATACCATCTCTGTACTGCGCACAATACCGTATTTTAGGAATTATTCAAATTAATAAAAGTAGGGAAAACCTCTATAAATACTACATCTCATTGTTTTGCAGGCCAGTTATTACCCCGAGACCAGTTTCATTTAATATTTCTGTGTTAGGACACCAGTGGGACGTAAATCGCCAGTAACTTTGCGTACATTTATCCCGCATACAGCGATCAGTAAATAATTGGACTTAGGGTGGCACGAAAATGATGGTTAATTTTTTTTTTCAGTTAGAAATTTGCTATAGTCGCCAAAAGTTGCCTTTTCGGATTAGAATGAAGAATATGAAATTTTGTTTCTGTACTAAAATATTTTCAGGTGCCGCAAAGAGCTTCAAAAATGACTTTTCTATGATAAAAAGGTTAAAAATTGTATTTTTTTAAAAAAAGTTTTTTCTTAATCATTAAAAAAAATATACATATATTTTGGTAAACGGAATATTCAAAATATGATACTTTTGCAGAAAACTTGCACATTCTATGTATTACGAATTTTTATATGCCATTACAGAAAGAATTATTTTGTAGAATCTAGCGATTTTTATCATATTATTTTTTATTAATTTTACAGTAACATATTCTTATAGTACCACATTGAAATGAAAGAAATGCAATCTTTAATTATCGTATCTTAATTAAACAAATCACACTTATTTAGAAAAACATTAAAAGAGTGAAACCTGTGATTAACGGACACCTAGGTGACCAAACAAAAATGTCTGAAAATGTGAGGTGACTGCAGGAGATTGGTTGTTAGTTATAACGAGAGGTTAATGTTCGCTGAGAAATTTTAATTTGGCCGCAAGAGAGGGGTGACCGTATATAAGGGTGTCCGTTAAAAAAGGTTTGACTGTATATTGTTTTTAAAGGCAAAACGTTATTTTTAAGAAACATTAATTTTTCTCTAATGTCCGTAGTAATCACACATGGTCCATAATAATCACACTGGCACATTGTATTTTTTTTTTTGTTTTTTTGTTTGTTTGTTTGTTTTAAATTTTGGCATGATTTTGAAAAATTTTTTGGTTTTTATCAATGCATCACTTGCAGAAGTGCTGCAAACTGACAAGGATGACACGATAACTAATTTAACAATCTTTTTAACTGCTTGCGTGTGATATAGGGAAAAATTGAAGTTGACTCTCATGATCAGGTTCTTCTGCTTGCTTTATTTACTGCTTTAGTTTGTCGTCAGCAATATACATCGTCATATGAGGTTATATTACTTTAATATTATGCCATTGAATCATATCAATATAATCCGTGACATCAAAGTTTATACATACAGGAATTAAAAAATTTCTGATGCTAACTTCATTTACAGCCCCTGCTTTTACAATTCGGCGTAATGCAAACTCCTTAATGACTTTTATCACCTGATAGCCTACTATGGAGGAGATTTTCATGTGCATTAAAGTATACATTTCTTTGGCTGATTGGATTAATTACATTTTTACGAGTGTAATTGAGGTAACGTAAATAGCTGACACGTTTTCACAAGTGCTTCGTCCATAGATAGAAGATGGTTTCAACTTTATGTTAAACCAAACAGTTGCATACACTTTGAAAATGTACTCAGTCAGTATTTGCAGATTTTGTGATGGATATTCTGTTCCCACGTACAAGCGAATTATTCTGTTTGCTAAGGTAAGCCATGGTGAATGACAAATTTGTTCTGGTTTCTTCACAGACAAATCAGAAGAGCAACTTCTAACGGAGATTGTGTTACACATTTCTAACAAATATATTTGGTCCATACTTAAATTATTCTTAAATTTTAGCAATGGAATGTTATTTTCAATAGGTGAAAACTCAGTCACTGGAAGTTCATAACACTTTTCCAGTTGTATCCTTATTTTCCCTCCAAATTCATTTGGAGTTTTAGTTTTTCCATCTAGGAAAGAAAATAGATGACGAACGGGTAGTTCCTTTGCATGAAACAGACAAATCAAGCACTGGAGTGGCTTTCATAATTATTTTTCCAATAAAGCAATCGCACCATTATTCAATCCAGTATTCGAGGCAGTTCCATCATATCCAATTGCAGTAATGCTTAAGTATTGGTTTTGCCATTGAAAAATGTCATATGTTGTCTTTTATACCTTTTCCAGTGCCAGAAATCAGTTTTACGTGTCTTGAAAATTTTTATCCAAGTTCTGGTCCAAGTGATAGATGTTCTTCGATAACAGTTATTTTGTAATACTCAGTACCTTTCTTCTCTTGCCCAATAGTCTTGTCTTTTCGTACATAAAAAACAATTAATTTCTGTAACTAATTTTACAGTTTTTTCTACATATCTTTATCGGTTCTTTATTTGTTCTCATCTAATTTTCATTCTGTCAATACATTTCTGCAATACTTCTTTCTTCGTCGGTAATCAGACAAATATCCTGCAGAGCAGCGCTTGGAATTGTTGCAGCAATTTTGTCTGATACTCAAGTTCTATCGGAAGTAGAAGCCACAAATCACAATTTCATGCGCATTTGACTATGATTTTGATTACTTGCAGTTTCAGAGACACTTGACGTAGAGACAATAAAAAAATTTGGATAGTATAGTGTTCTCTTCTGAACTTTGTTCTGTTTCTACCTCATTGTATACTATTTATGTTTCAATATTTTTGTATTTAAAATGTAATACGCAGTAAGTTTACCATGTTTTCTGATTAAAAGCAATGTGTATTTTTTTTTTTTTTTTTTTTTTTTTTTTTTTTTTTTTTTACTACAAGTGTATTCAGTACTCAGTTGTAAATTTCAACATAATTGCGTAATTTGTCAAAATTTTAAATAAAATCCTTCTTGCGGCATATCTAAACATAATCCAATTACGCTGATATTTAATTTCCATCCTTATTTTGATCAAAGCCCACTTATGAAAGCTATAGCCTATTGAAAAAAAAATTAAACGTAATTGCGAAATTTGTCAAAATTTTAATAAAAACTTAAAGTTTGCCATTCTTGCGGCACGTCTAAACATAATCCAATTACGCTGATATTTGATTTCCGTCTTCATTTTGATCAAAAGCAACTTTCGAAAACTATAGCATATTGAAATTATTAATATTATTATTTTTACGTAACTGCAAAAATTGTCAAAATTTTAATAAAAACCTAAAGTTTACCCTTCTTGCGCACCTGAAAACATAATCCAATTACGCTAATATTTAATTTCCGTCTTTATTTTGATCAAAGGCAACTTTTGAAAACTATAGCATTTTGAAATTAAAAAAAAGTTTTTTCGTTCCACCCTAGGACATGATACAGTTCTCTTCCAGTCGAAGCTGTAGTATCGGAGGCAATCTTGTGTGTAATAACTGATCTCAACTGGCACGCTAGTGGACGCAGGTATCAGTTATCCTGAGCATTTGTGTCTCTCTAACTTCCATTTGCTGGGTTTCGCGACTTTGTCACTTCAATTTGATACCAATTCCAGAAGCACCAAATGACTGATAAGCTGACATTTAAGGGGAAAAGGCGCTAGTCCCTTTCAAGACGAATTTTTACCCCCCCATTGGCTGAAGTTATCATGATGTCGACTGTTTATTTTTATTTTCAAAATTTGGCATTCTTGAATTTTTTTCTAAAATGTGTATTTGTCTAGTATGCAAATTGTGACATATCAGCTGTTTTTTCACAAAATATCGTTTTTTGGTTAATTTTTGGATACATCAGTAAGTTTTGTAATCAAGTTTTATTTTATAATAATTATGTACTTATCTTCACTTTTGTTTATATTTGGATAGTTCACCGTATTTAGGAATTAAAAGCAATTTTGGCTACAATATATTACAATATAACAATTACAAATGAATATATGGATTAACTAATACATGCATATATTGATATCAGTTTTGGATGTATTTTGGTCATATATGTGAGTTGGCGTCAAAATGTCACTGTATTTAACAACTTTCTTTGCGTCTAAAATACCAATACTTCCCCAAATATCGCCAAGTCTGAGATCATGTGGCATGTTTGTGTATATTTGTAAGTATAGTATGTATATCCGTTATGCATATAGCAATGCAACGATATGTGTTATGAATTAGATGCTGTTTTGTTTTCTGTATATCCAACACCAACTGGAACGTAACTGCGCAGTATCACATTAATGTCCATGCCACAGTGATTACAGAAACCAATTTCACATTTAGAAATACACATATGGAGAATTGGATTATTATTATACAGCTTTCTTGGAAAATCATCACAATATTCAACGACATAAAAAATAGGGACATATACATTTAATACTTTGTTCTATAGATTATTGTGAAACGGAACACTAAAAAAATCGCCTTTCAAGTTATACATGCACACGTATGAGCGACATTAATGTAAAATTTTGTACACATGTTTTTTACCTTTTTTAACGTCTTTAAATTAACGTGTATTGCCAACTCCGTTTTCAGCTTATCCGGCAAGATGCCCAGTGCAGAATGAATATCTCCACCTCCTTGCATACGACCTCTGAAAAAAGTTCATCATGAGTATTACAACTTAAATTTTTAAATTTTAAACCATTATGACTTTGTGTTTGAATTGTTGAGTAAAATGTGTTATATATTTTTATATCAAATGTAGACAAATGTGACATTTAGGAAATCTAATAAAAATACGTACCTAACTAGAAAAATATAGGGTGTCTGAAAAATACTTCCTTCCCTGATTACAAAATGTATTTATATCCGCTATATATAAGATAGACATATTAAACTGGTGCCAAAATGTTGGTAAACTAGACAAGTTTTTTTTCAGATTCCCGTAAAGTGGCTGTAGTGTAGTAGTATTCAGGAAACTGAAACACGTACCAAGAACTGGTCGACCATCAACCTCAGCTGAAAGGGTGGGGGACGTAAGACAGACTTTTGTGCGAAGTTTCAAGAAATCAGTGCGTATACGGCTTCACGTGCCAAAAAGGTCTTGTGAAAAGGTCCAGAAGACACACTGAGCATTTTCCTGATTTGTGAACATTTCTGGTTTCTGGACACTGACCCTACTACACTCCAACCTTATGGAAATTTGGAACAAAAAAACTTGGTTAGTTTTCCAATATTTTGGCATCCGTTTTACACGTTTGTCTCATATATTGTATATCTCGTCTCGCATATGAATACATTTTGTAATCAGGGAACGACTTTTCAGAAACCCTGTTTGAAGTTTGTTTAAAAGCGAATGTGGTTAATGTTTATTAAACAGGCTTTAATCAGAAAACTTTCCGCAAAAATTTATATAATTTTAAAATTTGCATTCATTATATCCGAAAATGACTTATCGTCTTATATCGTCTTCTTAATGGTTACTAATGGTCAGGGAAAGACACTGGCGACTAGGTTTTTTTGCCTGGCGACCAAGTTATTTAATTTGGCGATTATGCTCCAGTTATTTTGCAAGTTTCAAGTCAGATTTTTGTTTCGATATTAAAACTGATGAATCATACCATTCATTTTGAAGAATAGTAACATATAACTGATGATAAGTAATTTATTTGAGGTAAAATTGTCAAAAGATGTCTCGTTATAGATGTTTCAAAGTTACGAAATATTAAGAAAACTTAGAAATTTTATTGAAACCAAAAATAATTTTATTTTCAACGTGGCGAAAATAAGTTTATCAAGTGCAAATTTTAAAATAATAAAATACAAATTATTTTGGCTTACTTGTACCGGAAAATAGGCAAATGTTACTTTTCTGCTTCACTATTTCATCCATGCACTATCCCCCTCCCCCCCGCCATCAAGAGATATAGATTTTGTGATACTCAACTATCCGTGCATTTGAAGCATTCGGCACTCAGCATTTTCCAAACATGTCGATTAATTCAGCCTTTAAAGTATTTCTTTCTTTCATTCATTTTTTTAGAGATATATAATTTTGATGCGTTTGATTAGTAAACTCAGTTTATCTTTCTATGTTACTTACTACTATTACTTACTATATCTATCCTAAACTAAGACATTTCTTAGAAAAATATACTATCTACCAACAAATAATTGGACACCCCTTCAAACGACGATATCTGCGGACACGTCATGGCCGCCAACGTTAAACAACGTGTGTGAAACAACAATGCAAGCAGTCGCATGCACGATGACACGCAGTTCGGAGCTCTCGGAGTTCGAGATAGGTGTAATTGTCCGGTATCACAGAAATGGCCGATCCATATGTGATATATCCAGCGAGTTGCAATACTCAAAAATGATAATGGCCAACGTGATTGTCAAGTGGAAGCACAGCGGTGACTATTGGAATGTGCCCCGACCTGGCTGACCCACAAAACAGGGAGTTAGAGACCAACGGGTGCTGGCTAGAGAAATTTGAAAGAATCTCACTACATGTATGGGCCACATCAGCGAGGAGATTCAACGAACATCCGGGAATGTTGTTTAAATGCATACCTTCCGTAAAGAAGCCCATCCGTTCGGTTATTATAGATGTGCTGCCTCCCACAAGCCGATGATCACCATGTTTAATAGGGCTGCTCGGCTTACGTGGTGCAAAGAACGGCGACAGTGGAACGTGGAACAGTGGAAAATCTTCTGTAAAGAGACGAATCAAAGTTCGCCCTGTACAGTTTAGATGTCAGGGTCTGGGTTTGGCATATGGCTGGAGAACGCATCCTGCCAGAATGTATTGTGCCAACTGTGAAATTCGGCGGAGCTGGAGTTATGCTATGGGGGTATTTTTCCTGGTATGGCACTGAACCGTTCGTCACTGCTCCTTGTATACTCAACACAGAATCCTATTTCACCATTTTGGATAACCATGCGCTTCCTATGTTGTGGGAGTGTTACGGGGGGATCCATGTTAATGTCATGATGACAATGCCACCTGTCATGTTGCGAGGAACATCAATGCTTGGTATGGTGGCAATGGTATCAACAAATGAACTAGCCTGCGCAGAGCGAGGACCTTAACTCCATCGAACAGCTCTGGGACGAGTTGGAACGTCTACTGGTACCTCCACCGTCCAACATCTCTGACGGACTGATAGAATGACTGGTTTAGAGTATGCACCGGAGGGTGGCAGCGTTAATCGTTGCTTGTGATGGTTACACCAACTATAGAAGGTGAAAAAATCATTTTCCTTTGCGCTATCACAGGTATCCAATTATTTGTTGGTAGATAGTGTATAATATAACACGAACGAAAATATACAATAACGCTTTTCGAGTTACTTACGATTCCGAAAAGTGTTCTGCATTTATCGAAACCTCAAAAACTAATATATTTTCGAGACATAATGAATCATTTATAAAAACAAAGTTTCTTTTGCTGTCTCTGATTTTTAGAAACGTTTCCGACTAGTTTTTATAACTCGTTAATCAGTTTTCTCAATCCGGAATCTAGTTTTTTCGTATGTTATCAAATTCTCAAGTAAACATTTTTATATTCAACAAACGTGTTTTACAGACAAACATATAAAATTAACAGCATTAACACTGACATTAACATTAACATTAATATTATTTTGTTATTTTTGCATGTATAAATTCAGATACGCTAATGAAAATGTTTAATTGAGAATTGATAGCATCCTATAAAATCCGATATTCCACTTTGAGAAAATATATTAATACACTATAAAAACTTCTCGGACATGTTTCCGAAAATTGGTGGCAGCAAATGAAACTGTTTTTATAATTCTTCTTTAATTCTCGGAAATATAGTGTTTTCTGATATTTCTAAATACAGCGAATGCTTTTCGGAATCATGGGTAACTCGGAAATGGTTATTGTATATTTTAGTTCGTGTTTATATTACAATTTCTTAGATTAAGAAACTTTTTTGTTTATAGTGTACATAAATTTTCTTTATAAACATCATATGTGCATATATTAATTATTGCTAATTCTTTTGTATCTCATAACATTGTTTTTATTCGGGATAAGATCATTAAATAAAAGAACTATCGATCTTACCTAGACCATGAATAATCGTACCATCTCTGTACTCTTCTTTGCATCCCTTTAGGAACTTTATGGTGTCGCATGTATAGTTTTGCTCCATCCTACAATATACAACGTATATTTTGTAATGTAGTTAACTTTTATAATAATAAACAGCTTTCTGAATATTTAGCTTATTATTTTTAACAGGTCCCTGATTTTTCTTCAGTTCATGAACTATCTTTTATTGACAGTGTAAATAAAAATTTATGAAAAAGGTGACACATAAACGAAAAAGAAATCGTTATTTAACAGATTGTTCCAAATTGAACAACAGTTTTAAAATGTAAAAATACTACTGTTTTGTTAAAATATTTTAGCAAACAAAATTTGACGAGGTAATTATATTTTATTTATTTCGTAATCGTTGTTAATTGAAATATGTCAAAAATATCAAACCTCAATGGATTTAATATTGGAACTTTTAAATTTATGTCTTTAATTTAAAAATAAACTTTTTATTATTCATGTTGAAATTCAATAATAACACTTTTTAAAGGGCATTTTAAATGTTGAATTTAATACGCTAAAGAATTAAAACAATAACAATATAAATATTTCCTAAAGGTTTGGTATGCAGATGTCCGAAAAAGATTGAATAGTTCTTTAACATTTCACCTGTTGGAAATACGTAGGCAGTGTAAATTGCAAAAGTGTCAAAATAAGGCAGGATTGAAAATTTTGTTGATGAAATATATCTGCCAATTATTTTCAAAAAGTTACACTTTTTAAAAATTTTATACAGTTGATGGGTCTTATAATTTATATTTAGAAAAAGGTTCTCCATGGACTGACAACTAAAACAGTAAAAAGTACATTAAAAAACAGTTAGTTTGTTTTCAGTGCCAGAAAGCTCAAAATTTCGTAAAACCCAGAGTATCCCAAACTACGAGCGTTTCTCTCGTATAGTAATGAAATATTTACTGTTTTACTTGTCCGAACACGGGGAAACAAATCTTAAATATAACATATAAAATCAAAGAACCGTAATTTTTTTTTCATAATTTAATGGCAAGACTATTTCATCAACTTAATCTTAATTCCTACCGTATTTATGTAAATTAGATACGGCCTACGTATTTCTAGCAGGTAAAAAACTAAAGCGGGTTTAATCTTTGGGCACTTTGCATAATATATTTCAAGGAAATCATGATTATGTGACGGGCTATGAGATGATTGCGCCAAAATTAGTTAATATATATCTTTTTTTTTTAAGGAATGGTTATTCTTCCTGTTGTAAGAAAGACGTACGTAAAGAACATTTTGCTTTAATGTGGACTTTTGTCTTCGTAATTAACCCCGAACGCGTAAATGGACATTATATACGGCTTCATATTTGGATTTTTCGACAAGGTTTAGTTTGGGATACGGAACGGGAAGTCATTTAGTCAAGATGTTAAGGAATTACTAAGGTTTAAAATTTGAAACTCGTAATCGTAAATTTATTTGTAATGGCAAAACATAATGCATTGCAGGGAATTTTTTAAGTGTAACTCAAAAAGTACTTGAGGAATGAGCTGTGATTTTGGATTTGCATATTTGAAGCTTCTATAAATCCGTTTGTGTTAAAAAATTCATAAGTTTCACTTTATAACTTTATCAAAAAAAAAAAGAAAGAAAGAAAAAACGAAAAAAAAATATTTAAAAAAACATAGGTTATAGTTTATAACTTTATCCAAAAAAATATTCGAAAAATTATATATTTTAAAATTAATTTTAGAAAATAATATGAATTATAACCTATGCATTTTTTAACGGATATCAAACTCAAAAAGCTTGAAATATGCGAATCTAAAATTACAGCTTTTTCCGCTAAATAGTTTTTGAGTTATGCTTAAAAAGCTATCCGCATTCCAATCTGTTTTGCAACGACTGTAAATGAATTTAACGTTAGAAGTTCCAAACTTTAAATCATTATAATTTCTAAACTACTTGTGCAAATGACTTCCCGTTTAGTATCCTGAGATACACTTCTCAAAAAAACTGAAATGGTGTCAAAATTTTGTGTTGGTTTTTTAAAATTTTTCAGTTTGGAGAGTTAAAAAAAATCAGCATGAAGACAACCACCCAAAACTTATAAATATAATATAATACAAATTGATAAAAAACAATTTCTAGTCGAATGGCTATGTCCGTTTTTTTCAGTGACATTTTGGAGATTAAAATACATGAGGCGGGATTTTTATTTTCTTGCCTGATTTTTTCTTACACGTATGTACATTTTACAAAGGACTGCAGTTGAATAACATAATTTAAACTAAATAAAATTTTAAGGAAAAAAAACTTTTAAAGAATTAATAGTGTAAGAAAATTTTGACATTTGTTTGATATTTTCTTTATATTAATGCTTCCTGATTGCATCTACCAGGCAATTTATTAAAAAAAACTAACTTTGCTTCATTTCCAGTTTCATAATATCCTTTTTTCGCTAAATTTTATATCATTATAAAAAATTAATATATATATTATTTTTTTATGCATTATATTGTATTTTAGTGGTAGCTTAATTCTTTAAAAGCTGTATGAATTCAAAATCTGGACAATAGAGTATCACAAATTGGTAGTTTTATAATTGAAGCTTATTTGGAAATATTGTAATGACAGACTAATTTAGAAATTAGTGAATATTCGAATAATTTGGATTTAGACACAAACGCGCGGCATGTGGGTTTAAGAAATTAGTAAAACAGAGCTCTTAGTGAGGTACGCATTTCCTAATAATTAGAAATGCAGATAAAAAATACTTATTGCTTGAATATTTCATATTTTGAATCAATGTTTTTACTTGTTCCATGCCATTTTGATAATTAAATTAAGAGTCCTAAACTATTCAGAAGGCTGTTCATAGTTTAAATTAAGGAGTTAGATAACACCCAAGAATCCATTTTCATTGAGCTTTCTCTACTCTCTTACCATTATTTCCGTTAAAATAAATTAAATCTCCTATCATTTAAATTTTTATGTTATATATGTCTTTATCATGCATAATTCGCCAACGTTTGTGGCATAAATAAAGAGTTCAAATATTTAATAAAATTTTACAGTGAGCTTTCTAAATAAACATAAGATTGAATAACATAAACATCTGGGCATAAAATTAAATAAATGCGCTGTGAAAGGGTAAAACGTGCAATTTCTAGATTCAAGGCAATTAAAGGAATATAAATGATGCTTTAGAGTCTTACATTTAAGAAAACACGTTTTAATTTAACATTAAGAGTTCCAATATTTAAAACTTTATAATGTCTAAATTCCTTGACTGAATGATTCCCCGTTTGGTGAAAATTTCACCAGGGTTTAATGTAAAGTGATGAAATACCTAATTTTTAGTGAAATGGCAATTTTTTTAGGAACAATTTGGAGATTAAAATGGTAACCGTACCCGTAAATTTTAAATAAAAGACTTATAAAATTGTTTCGAAATAATACTTATTTTTTGAAGTAAAATACATTACATTCTTATAAAAACAGTAAATATTACTTAAATCTGTTCTAAAAGCTATCATGATAAATATCTACTGATTTTCTAGTAAATAAATGAAATCAACAATTTATATTTCGATCAAGTTGCTATTATTGAGCAAATAAATGAGTAAAATGCTAAAATTCTTCTTAAAAACGCAAAAATTAAAATTCATGTAATTTAACATCTTTTTTTGCAATTTTATCATATTTTAAGTAATAAAACACATTATGTGTAATTTAAATTTTTGTTATAATTAATTCTCTGTTTAATTGAAGTTTGAACACGTTTCCTATTCAGAGGTTTACATTTCATTTTTTAAAGATAAAATAGTACATAAAAAGTGATATATCACGGTAAAATGAAGCAACTACTCACCAGGAGTCTCTCAAATTCCAATCTGCTGGCATTCCTATTGGTAATCACGTTACCAACTTGACCTAGAAGATAAGAAACAAGTCATTGGAGATGAAATATTATCGACTACGTACAGAATAAAGACTGTGGAAAAGAATTATGACGTTTCTGGAGAAACTTTACTCTTCGTGGTGTATGATGAAAATAAATGAGAAAAAGAGGAAAAAATAGGATTTTGCACAGGCGTGAAAAGTTATTTATTCCATTTGAGATAAATGAAAACTAGTATACAGGGAAATGAAAGACAACTGTTTCCCATTATTCTTTTCATTACCTTTGTAATTCTATTTTTTTTCTCATTTACGCTAGTAAAAAATCACTTTGTTCTAAAATGTTACACTGGGGACTAACATTGCTCCACTATTGCACTCATACTTACAATGAAGCACGTCATTGTCATTTAAATATTGTCCTCATCTTGTAAATATTTGTAATGAAGCGTTAATATTAAAGGGGTATTTGTTTTACACTGATAATATTGGTAATTAAATGGTTATACGTTACTTGCCAGTGCTTGTGTAATATTGGAAAGAAATAAACACTCCAATCTTGATACGATGTTTTTCCATGTTAAATTTATAAATATTGTTTTATTATTTTTAACTCAATCATACCGATTGGTACAGATATCATACGAACTGAATTTTTCCAAATGGCCAAAAGAATGCCCATGCCGAGAGTCGACCCAAAGACCTTTTTACTTAAATTGCCAACACTCTACCTATTGAGATACCTGGGCCGACAACCACCAGGCATATTTCACTTTGTCGTTCAGGGAACACATTCACGGACACATTCGGCGAACACATTCACGTAACATATGTCCGCCGGTTGTCGGTACAGGAAGCTCAATGTGTAGAGCATCGGTAGTTTAAATCTAAAGGTCTTGAGGTCGATTCCCGGCCTGAATATTTTTTCACGCAGTTGAAAAAATTCAGTTCGTATGATTACAAATATTATCCAAAATATACGCAAAATGAAGCCAATATTAACAAACGTACACCGAGGTTAAAGCCACTGCAAACAATATTATCCCAAGATTGTTTTGCTATTAGGAAAACTTTATTTTCGGTCGTTCAAATCTGCTTTAAGCAAGCGAAATTAATTGCATTTGGATTCTATGTACTATAAGTTTGGTTTGATTTGATTTGATAGCCTAAGAGGGACAGCTCAGACGAGGAAACAAAGTCCGTACAGCCTACTGTCCCTCGCGGATCCCTTTATTAAGCTACATAAAAAATACAATGTCCAAACACCTGCCTTGCCTGGGGAACTTACGTGATAAGGGGGAGTTTGGCTTTGAATGGCATAAAACTAAGAAATATACAAATAAGTTTCTCACTGCCGGAAAACAGATTTCCCACGTGACATTGGTTAGTGAAGTTGGTGGTGGATTTAGTTCACAATGGCATCAAATGAAGCACATTTGTGCTGGGATTGCGGTGCCTCGCTTAAGATCAATCTTGAGCGTAAGTCTAACTTACGATATAAACAAAGTGTAATCTGTATTGCAGTGCCTCGCGATCTTACGCTAACCCGAAAGCTACGTTACGACGAAGCACAAATGTATGCGCGCGCAACCACAACAAATCTAACTACGACCTCTGATTGGCTGACTGCAGGAGGACTTACGCTTAAGCGGGAGGATTTACGATGAGACACCGCAATACGAAGTTAAGTTAGATCGCAGGAACGCCCGTCCTACGATCGAGCGTAACATTTTAGGTTGCCAGGCAACGCAATCCCAGCCTTGCACTTGTAGTACTTCAGTCTTGGTGATTTTTATTCGTGGAACAGGGTGTACTTCAGGACACTAGTGTGTTAAGTTGCATACGTCATGGGAAAAGATGTGAATATTTTTAATCTTCGGTAGAAGTGTTGGACGTGTGAGGATGTTGGGAAGCCAACTCTTAGAGGGCGTGGATGGGAGAACGATGTGCCAGCGCTGCGTGGTAATGCAGTGATGAAATGCATGAGTAGCAGTCCCCAGCTGCATGCATTGTAAGTTTAGAGTAGTGCTCTCTATTAAACGTTTATACGAGAATAGGTATATACGTATTATACGGGTACAGCTTTTGGATACGCATGATACGGTCAACGCAGTTATACGCTTTATACGAAACAGTATATACGGTACAGCGTATATACGGAACTTACCCCAGCGGTAAACGAATAAACACTTAAACAGTTTTCCTTCATTGCATTAAAAATGATGCTTTTCTCCTGACGGCCTACGGATCAGAGACATTGCGAAACAATCGCTAGTGTCCTGTATTATCGCGGTTTATCGGAGCCATCGTGATTCCTTCATCAAAGAACTACAATGGCCCGGGTTTACGTGTCTTGTGGTTCCTGCGCAGGTAGTGGGTACTAGCAAAAAAAAAATTGGAACATTTTGCTTCAATCTAGACTTTGGTTGTTTTTTCCACAACACTAAGCCATTACGAAGGGTTTTTACTATTGGGAGCGGGTAGCGGGTAGCTTCGAAAGTACTTTTGGTAAGTCTGTAACACCCGCATATAGCTGATTTTGATTTATGGAGGGGACACTTTGTGCGAAACATTATTTTTCAATATATTATGAAACATATTATATGCAGATTGCTACGGTAACGCCACCAATTTCCAGCTTGTTCTCCACCCCTCTCGCTAATGTTAATTCTATGGGTCAGTTATTTATCGTTTGCTCGTCGAAACCTGTCTTAAAAGTAAAAGTATCTTCGTAAAACAAATCCGCGAAGAAAATCGAATAAAGTAAAAAAAGCGCTGTAGAGAACGATCTCATCGATCCAGTTAAAAAAAAAGTTGTTTAAAAATATTGAAATGCAAACGAGATATTGTAAAATAACTGTCCCATAGGATTAACATTAGCGAGCGGCTGTTTTCGCGTGAGGGGAGATGACACTTAAGACTGATGAAGTCCCTTGGTATTAAAAGTAAACACATATACTTGAAATGTAAATTTTATAAACTATACGTTTAAACGTATACCTGAATTATACGTTTAAACGTATCGTTTAAGGTATAGTATTTCATACTGACGCATTATACGTATATACGTTTATCGGTTAAACGTATAACTGAAATACATATCGCGTCGGGAGCATTAGCTTAGAGTGCTAATACATTCTTATTTTATTCTTTATACGGTCAAAATGTATTAAAAATACAACATTAATGTTACCTATAATAAATAGATTCAAGTAAGAGTACATTTAACAAAAACGAATTATCCAAAATTGTAAAATGTTTGCGTAAATCTGATTGAAATCTTTTAAAGTACTTAATTATATAAATTTCTCATTAATTGAGTTTTTGAAATCATAAGTTTCCGAATTTTCGTTTTAAATAAGAAAGAAACGTTGTAATTTCTTTTAATTAGTATAAAAATGCTTTTAAAAATATTTGAAACTAAATAACGAAAAAGTACCCAAATTACGCGTTTAAATGACACGAAATATCTTCTTTAGAATAAGAAAAACAGTATGAAAAATTAAAATATAACATACTTATAGTGATTGCTTCTTTTTTAATATCTTTATGAAATATTCACTTTTAATTATACCCCAAAGACAATAGTAAATTTTTTTGTGTCTAAAATTATAAAATAAATGATGTTTGCAAAACGGCAATTAAAAGCATGGCATTTTCAAAGAAAACTGCTATAACGTGTTAAAAAAAGAAGTTGTAAATCTTAATTTTAATAAGTAATGTCTGAATTACTGTTCGATTTAATAGCTTCACATTGTAATATACAAAGAAAAAAAGTTATAAAATAACTGTGAATTACGAATGCGATAAAATTATCCACTTTACTTTCGATGAATTAATTTTAAACATACTCTTAAATTTTATCACAAATTATAATGTTTACATTTATTATGTATTTTTTTCCACTTTTAGACAAATGTATATATTTTGTTTCTTAAAAAGAATAAAAACTATCGTAATAAGTAGAATGAATACATTTATTTTTCAGATCTCTTTCATTTGTTAATAAGAAAATTTTATAAAACAATGTAATAGACACTAAAATTTTATTTTTGCAACAATTATTTTATGTTGTTATTTACTTTACTTAAAAAAAAACTTTTATATGCTAACAATAATTTTCTTTTTTCTTTATTTAATCTCCTTAAATTATTGAGTAGTATAGATATACATTCATATAGTACTATTGTTATTGGTATATAATCACATTTTGTGCTGTTTGGTCTTGATTTATTGTAAATAACTCTCGCACATAGGTGTTATTTTGAATGCTACATTATTCGAAAGAGGATATTCTTTGTTCAAGTTTATATTAAAAATGCATTTAATTTTCCCTAATGTCTGTTGTCGGTATGTTTCTATGCAGTGTATACTAATTGTGGAAATATAAACATTATGCACCTTTTCAGAAATAATTTAATACTCATTACGTAATTGTACCACACACAGATTGAGTTATAGATATCTATAAAGGGTACTTGTTTGTGACAGGTCAAACATTTTATAAGTGTGCACCAAAAACATGAATATTCTTGATAAAATGGTAAAATATATTTATATATTTTTTTTTAAATAAAAATTATACAGTATCAAATAAAAGAAAAATCTTTTCTCTATTAAATAATTTGCGCAATATTCTTCTCTTATCGCTATTTATTGAAAAAAAGTAATATGCATTCATTCCATTACATTACATAACTTAAAATGAATTGCATTCTTTAAATTTGGTGTTGAATTACAAAATAATACTATTCTAGGATATCATTTTCTGAACTATTCTTAGTACTTATATGCTTTAACACAACACAGAATTTTTAAATATAAAGTTTTTCCAAATTTAATCTACACTGTCCTGATTTTTATTTCAACAATTTAAACTGGGTTTCAAAATATTATTTACGAAAAAAATAATAAACAAATGTTTAACGAACTGTGCTTATAAAATACAAACAGTATACAGTGTGCCCGCTAATGTCCATTGTCACCCCAATAATTTCTGAACAGCAAGAGCTATAGTCATAAAAGTGGGGTCTAGGTATAGTAGAGTTGCCCTGGGCTACGCAAGGAAACTGCTTACAGCGCCACCTGGGGGCTAAATTTGGAGTTAGCTTATTTATTTTAAAAATATATGAGACACGGGAAAAAAGTCAATTACAAAGTTGTTCAGCATCATTGATTTAGTAAGAGAAGACCCCTTCCGTAAAGTAATGTTAAAAGTAAAAGGCGTAAAATGCATATTTATTTAGTTCGAAACTCCCAAAATTGCAACGCGACATAATGCGGAAGAAAAAAGAAAAGGTCAACACTCCAGAGTTTCAACTGTCAGTAGATAGACAGTATTCATCTTTACATGAATAAATCTTAATATCACATACCGTGAAAAAGTATTTTTTTTTCCATTTTGTATAAATGATGCGGATACATGAAACAGCGAGAGTATGCAACCCAACATTGCAGGAACTTCGAAACTTTATTACGGATGCTTGAGCCAGCGTGTCACCTGCCATGTTTTACAATGTGCAGCGGGAAGTGCAATCCCGTATCCGGATGTGTATTGTTGCTGAAGGACACCATTTTGAGTATCACAGATAGATGAGTCTCATTTCCGATAAGTGCAGTTTTGTACAATGAGATCAAACACATGAGCGCTTTGTGCTTTTCATTTGTATCATTTTTGTGAGCAAGGTGTTTTTTTTTTGTAATAAATCGATGACGCTGAACAAGTTTGTAATTGACTTCTTTCCCGTATCTCGTACCGTTATTGAAATAAGAACGCTGACTCCACATTTAGCCACCAGGTGGCGCTATAAGTGGTTTTCTTGCGTAACGCATGGCTACTTCACTACACCTAGACCCCACTTTTATGGCTATAGCTCAAGCCGTTGAGAAATTATTGGGGTGACAACAGACTTTAGCGGGCATACTGTATATGTAGAAAGAAAGACATTATGTAACGTGAACGTGTATGACTTACATTATCTACTCTAAAACATTACTTTTCGGGAAAATTTAAATGTGAAAAAATATAATATGAATCGAATTAATCTACCTAAACGTTTTTCTCCTTTTTTTTGTAATGTTCTGAAAATATATTATTTTAATTCCAATTTAAAGGCTACATTACTTTAACACCCAAATGCTAATACAATTTGAGATGTTTCTATTGTAATGTGTGATTTGGCAATCCAAGTTCAAGAAAGGGAGGGGGGAAAGTGGACTAGATATAATGTCGTTATAATATGCTAAGTTACAAAGATCTTAGAGAAGATATTTTTTCTTTGAGATCTACAAAAATTACCTGTTGGTAATTGTTAATATTATGTAATCTGCGATGAAAATCATAACAAATGTATCTGAGTGTTGAAACATGATATATATAATATCAGTTCTAAAATGTATGTTTTATTCAAAAATTTTCTCTCTGACAAATACGTATGCGATAATCATGGCGCGTAGAATTTTTCTTCTGAATTCCTGTAGTTTTTCATTTTTAAGTATTATTCTGCTCGTAAGTCTTATATAAATTTAATTTTTTAATTTTCTTCATTAAGAGTATAATGAAATTTATATTAAATAAAGTAATGTAGAAATTGCAATGCAAATGAAAGAGTCGGCAGTTTTGTTTATTAGGATTTTTTTGCATTGTAAAAGTTCTTCTTTTGTAAATTGTTTCTTACCTTACCTTTCCCTTTCATTTCTTTCTGTCTTTCTTTCTTTTTTTTTTTTTTTTTTTGTAAGTGAAAGACTTTTGCACATGAATACTGCTCATTTTTCATCGAATTAGATTACGATTATGAATCATGATCTTAATCGTAACTTTTGTATAACATTCTGGAGACAGTTTATGTATTTATTTGTCCTTTTGCATATAAGTACATTATAGAGTAGTCATGTCTGAAAATTCTAATGAAATTCTAATTTCCAATAAATATTCCGCCAATGCTGAAATTAAGACAAGCAAATTAAAAAATTAAGAATATTTTTTAACTAAGTTAAGTCACGTTCTGGTGAAACATAGTTATTGTATCGATATAAGATGAGCGTGAGCAATAAAAATAATTTCATTGAAATATGAGAGATAATGTTAATCAGTTACCGTCAAAGAATGGTGACATTTTTTTTTTGAAAAAAGATTTATATACCAAAGTCGCTCGCCGGTTCCTTCGAAAACCGGATTACCGTTCTTATGATAGTGTACTGTAACATATTCACCAAATGGAAGCACAATCGAAAGAATACAGAGACGATTATCTAGTTTACTCACACACACACACACACATATATGCCGACATCATCGATAAACCACCAAAAACAAGCTCTGGGAAGCTGCAGCTGAAAATGTGAGGAAATTCTAATATGCACGCATACATCCACACATACATATGGCATTATAGTAAAAACAGCGAAAGCGATTTTTTGTAACCCCAATCTGTAAAAATATACCAATATTTCCATAATCGGGTTTTTTATGATTATTACAATTCTTTCCCATTGCATGTGTACGGAAAAAAAAATGTGTCCAGTCTGTTGTTATCTGTAGATAAAATAATATATTCGTTGATACAATATTCTTATATTCAATTTATATTGAACATGATTATGCAAAATATAAAGCTTAAATCTGAGCTCTGTAATTTGAGCGCAAATTAAGAAAGATTTAACAAGTTTCAATTTTACCCATTCATTATTTATTGTTTTATTTTATACTCTCGTACTTATTCATCACAAGTATTTTCAATTCGCACATTCGCATATTTCTCTTGTGTAGTATAAGAATTCTTCCAACATCCACAAGATACGCTTATTGAGCTTTGTCACTCATTTTGACGGATTTTTCCAAAATGATAGAAAAAGAATAGAAATGTCAACAGAGCATTCTCCTCCGAATAGCTCAAATCGAAAATACACAAACATCTGTCAAGCTGTCACAGCAGGAGAAAACTTCAAAGAACATACGTTTTAGAATTTAATGTATAAAAAATAAACGCAAGATCCTTTTACTAATTTAATGAAAATATTTCAGAGTATTTGGTACATTGGTAATAACTGCAATAAAATGCCAACGTTATAGAACTATAGTAAAGCTAGCAGGCTACGCCTGATTCGCTGGTAGATTTTCCCAAATAAACCTCTAATCTAACGATCATGTTAAAAAACTTTGCGAGAATATTTTATTTATCATTTTGATCTGAAGAAGTCGCCGTTTGAGCGTATGAAACATATGTCATCCATTTATTAAAAGGTATTTTTAAGCCTTTTGTGTTATGTTTTAATCACTTTAAGCAGTAATTACTCTTTAATTATAACCTGTAATGATTAAAACATTTTTTAGTTCCGACTTTTACCGCCAGGAGAATCATTATTTTTTTAAAAACCTCTTTCCGAACGAACCTCTGGAACGGATCTCCGCTATCTACAGCACTGTATAGCAGACGTGCTGCGCACGCCCTGCAAAAGTAAATTAGTTTCACCTTCCTCCGCCAGGGGCAGATCTATATACCTTTAACATTAACCCAATATTTAAATTACAACCGAACTCCCCGCCCCTCAAAATTTAACCAATGACATTTAACATTAACAAATATCGGTAACTTTTGAAATAGAAATAAAATGGCGCGTGTTTTAGTTTGAGTTCATCTTTTTTTTCTTCCTTTTCAGAAAATAGCTAGTTTATTGCAAAAATCACCTGACGATTTTTATGGAAATTGGATTTTCAGATGCAGAACATTTTTCTACCTACGTGTGGTGAGTTTTAAATCGATACCTCAAATACTTTTCTTAATATTTGCAAATTAGTGAAAACAAACCCTCGTTGTCATCGGCAAAAAAATAAATAACCGCTTTTTCGCCGCCACGTACTTCAGCATTTTAATTACCTTTAACATTAAACAAGACATTTTTATAGGAATATGTTTTAACGCGTCCGACAATCCTTCGTCCGTCCATGTCGGCTGTGCAATAACCTTCTTCGCCGCAACTTCGAACCAATTCCTATAAAAATGTGTCGTCGTCTTCTTTCTGACGTTGAACTGCAATGCATTGTAAACATGCTTGCCATCATATAAATGTTTTTGTTCTTATTATTGGCCCTTTTTGTTCCACTCGACGTCACAACTTACATAACTATTTTTGCGATTTTCTTCCGGTAAACGTGGTTTGAAAGCAAATGTTCTATAGTAAGTTTCCATCCTCTTTATGCCTTCTATTATGTCTCTTAATTTGTCGGTCGTATTTTGGAACACCCTGTATATACATGTGTGTGTGTGTTCAACTTGCGGAACCGCGTGGGATGAACTATAGAGCTGCATGTGGCCCGAATACAGCTGGTTTACCAAGTAAACATAATAAGATACTTATACAAATATTAACCATTATTTTATTTGATAAACTATAAAATAGAGTGACCAATAGTTGGAAAGTATAAGCTATTAATTAGAAAATAATTTAACAAATTTTCGTGTTGTGAAATAAAGGGCGTACATTGAAATAACTGTTTAACGGTGATTATTATTTGCAATTTGACGAAAACATTTTTTTTAATTGTACAGATATGCTCAATTATTATTACTTACCCATCATACGTAGTATAGGGTAAGTCTTGTAATCGTTTTGAAATTCGAATTTTATTTTTATTTATTTATTTTTTTTTTGACGGATTTACACGTTTTAGGCTCTGGAGATTCCGAAAAACATATTTTTAGAAAAAAAAAATTGCCGTCCGTCTGTGTGTCTGTAAACGCTCTATCTTACGAAAAAATTGAGATAGAGACTTGACATTTGGTATGTACTTACTATGTAATATTGGGAAGAAGCTTATTGAATTTTAGTAAGCTCGATTATCCGGAACTATTTTTTTCGGACTCTCGAAATATTCGTTCTGATAAAAGGTATCTAAAAATTTTCGAAATTGTTTATTTTAAGGAATGAATATAAAATACAATGAAAAAACATAAATTTTGCATATAGCATGAAGTCGATCGGATAATGAGTTGCCGAGATATTTGGAATCCTATTTCCACACTCTTCGATTTTTCATGACCCTGTATTTCAACCAAATTTCAATTGAAAGATATATTTTAATTTGAAATGAGACGCTTAATCAGATGCAATAAACTGCTAGTTAATAGGATTATTGCTTTTGGAGTTATAAGGATGTTTCTTTTAAGCAATTCAGTAATCGAGCCTTTAAAGTTTATGACGTCATCAAGCCACGATTTTATTCGAATTGCATTGCATTTTATAAGTAGTTTACACATTTTTTATTTTCATATTTTATATTATGCATATCCATGATGGGTAAGTAATACGGTGTCTCCCAACGACTAGTTTTTCTAACCATTTAAAATCTCTATTTAAAGTGACTCTTATGTGAAAAGCTTTGCAGGACGACAACAAAATCACCCAAGCTTAAAAGACTGGGTAATTGTTAGAAAAAATATAAGTTATTGAATCAAAATTAATTTAACAAATGTATGTGTCATAAAATAAATGACTCACATTGAAATACCTGTTTAACTATCATTATTATTTGCACTTTTACAAAAAACAACTTTTTAATAGTATACACATAGCACAATTAAAACTTTTTAAGCTGTACTGAATGTGATTTTTACATGAAAACTTTTGTGGGATCATAACACAGAATATTGAAGTTTCTAAGATAGATTGATATTTCGAAAAAATACAATTTATTGATTACATATTAATTTAACAAGATCCTATTATAAAATAAACAACACATACAGACATACCTGTTTAATTAGTATTATTATTTACCCCTTATTAACAAAAGCAATTTTTTAAGAACCTATATTATAAAATATCTTTTTAATTTGAAAACATTTTTCGGGTGACAGCAGCAGAATTATATTCTGCAAAATATAATCTATTGATTAGAAATTATTTTTACGAATTTAAGCGTCATAAAATAAAGGGCGCACATCGACATAGCAGTTTAATGTGTCTTATTATTTGTTCTTTAACAAAAACCGATTTTGTTAACTATATAAACTTACTAAATTAATATTTTTCTAACCATTTAAATTATCTAGATAATGTTATAACTACTTAAAAACAATTGTCAGATAACGACAAAAGCATTAAAACTTATCAAATAACTTAATAATTGTAAAAATATAAACTATTGATTAGAAATTAATTTAACAAATTTATGTGTCATAAATTGAATGACACACGTTGAAATACCTATTTAAAATGCATTATTATTTGTAAATTAACGAAAATAGATTTTTTATTGTACCAATTTTATCAGTAAATATTTTTCTAATCTTTTGAAATTTTATTTAAGGGGATTTTTACTTTTGTTGAACACCTTAAAAACAGTAATGCTTATAAGATATATTAATTGTTGGTAAAATAAAAACTATTTATTAGAAAGTAATGTAACAGGTTTATCTGCCATAAACTAAATAACGCAAATCGACATACATTGTGTGTAAAAAATACCCTAAATTTTTCATTTAAAAGATGCGCAGAAAATATATCCTGACATTTTTTTTTCTATAATTTGGAAACACTGTAAGGAGTTACAACGTGGAGTCTGAGCGCCATCTGTGACTTAGTGCATTGCCAGCATCTGTTTTTTCAGACATGCATTAGACTGCTCTGCAATTTTTGCAATAGAGAAAATAGTTGAACAAAGAGTTTGCTTTAAATTTTGTGTTTGAGACAAAATTCCGTGTGCTGAATCACTGAAAATGTTGCAGAAGACCTGAAGTGAATAGTGCATGTTAAAAACACAGGCATATGAATGGTATAAAGTATTCACAGAGGGCCGAGAAGTGGTAGTTGATTTACCTCTTTCTGTTCGACCTTTAACGAGTATGAATGACTCAAAACGATAAAATAAAAAATCAGCTGCTCGAAAATCGTCGTATCAATTTTAGAGAGTTAGCTAAAGAGGTGAACATATCTTTTAAGTCCGTTCATAATGTTATCACTAATAGTTTGAGCATGAAACGCGTCGCCGCGCCGCACAGTGGGGCGTTTTGAGGATCTAGGTGGACAAAATTATTACGTTGAAGTTTAATTAGGTTCTGTTGGGTTTTCGAATGTATCAGTAAAAAAAAATAATCAAACAGTGATAAATATTTGGCTTATTTAATTATTGTTACTATTATTATTATTTATATTATTACTAGTATTAAAAATGATCTGCAGAGCACCAAAAAAGGTTAATATGTTTAAGTATGATAAAGGGTTGGACAAGTGCTTCTAATTGAGTATGAGAAAGGAAAGGGGTTCCTTCTTGGCTGCAGCTCACTGTCAATGCCAACTTTTGAAAAAAACATATTCGCGCTTTTTTATATAAAAGAAATTTGCGGTACTGTAGTAAAACTTTCCAACGTGCTTTACATGTCAACTGCACTGTTCTACTGTTGTACTGAGCGTGCGTCTGCAATGCAACTTTGTACAGTGCACTGTGTACCATTATTGATCTACAGACTATACTACACTGTACACTCCTATTCTACTTTTGATCCTCAGTGCACATCCGCACTGTTTCTTTGTACTTCCGTATTAAAAGTATATGCGCCTAATGTTCGTTTATAACTTACATATGCATTGCTGTACTGCATATTGCATTGTGGAGCCACAGCCACTTGCATATAATTTCAATCAATGAATGCATTATACTGTAATGCGTGCATATGTGAAATTGTTCCTGTTCAGAATGCTGCAACACTCTGCACTACAATACAAATCTTTCTGCGCAGTTCTACACTGCTGGCATGCTTGGTAGCACTGCATGAGTGTGATACGCTGCAGGAATTAAGGTTTTTGGCACTATGTCGCCTTACATTTATGTCTAATCAAGCTGTGTCTTTACTGGCTACGTCTTTAAACTATACATTTTTATCGTAACTGTGAGTGATTTCATTTATATGGAAAAAGCGCGAATATGATTTTTTCAAAAGTTGGCATTGACAGTGAGCTGCAGCCAAGAAGGAATTTTTTCCTTTCTCATGCTCATTTAGAAGCACTTGTCCAACCCTTTTTCATACTTAAACATATTAACCTTTTTTGGTGCTCTTCAGAGCATTTTTAATACTAGTCATTTAAATTTTTTGATAAAAACTAAAGATTTTTTAATATCTTGAAAAGCAAATAATTTTGCTATTGTCAAAATTTTATTATTACATTGTTTTTACAATTCTCGCCAAATCGTTGACTGTTCATCGCCAAAGTAGCATTTTTTCATGTCTACCTGCTCTCTCAAATGTCAGGGGACCGTCACATCAATAATTAAATGGTGGCTTTCCATAGCTATTACCTCATAAAGAAACTGGATTCTATAATTGTCTCGGTCGTATCCATGGACTGTTTCGGATGCACTGAAGTCGCCTGCTATAGGCTGAGTTGTTCTTTCGGTGGTATCTTTCCTTACTACTCTTCTTAGTATTTCTTAAAATCGCTGAATGGGACCGAATATTAGGTTCTGATAATTATACTAACTATCAGTTCAGTGATGATGCTATAAAAATTGAGTTTTGATTTTTCATCGTTATTTGGTGCATGAGACTGTTACTTAAGAAAGTTATGCCGCGATAGATATTTTTTTTATGTATATAACACAATGTTCATTGTTAGCTCACTGTATTCAAATTCGTACCAAAAGTTGAATGTACCAACACCACCAAACAATTGTTTCACTTTGTTTAAAGGCCGTTCCTGAAATCAAAATTGGGCCTTTACGGGTGCTAGCTGCAATAAATCCCCAAACAAAATAATGTTTTTGCCACCAAAACTGTAATCTCGCTTATTTTTACAACATTCGCCATATCGTTAGCTGATCATCGCTAAAGTACATTCAAAACCATACTGCACTCATCAATTACTAAATCCAATGATTTCCATTGTTGCTTAAATAATTTCAAATCGTCAGAATCAAGCTTAAATTATTCTGCTTCATTCGTATGTTGGACGGGCAATTTGAAAAACGTGTGAATTGTACTTCCAAAATTCTTTCAATGCTGAAGGCAGCAATTCTCGTTGGTGCTAGTACTGCAGCAGCAATTATTGTGATTACTCATTAAACGAACTTTTTGACTGAGTAATTAAATTAGAAAGCTTTTTCCTCTACCAGCAACTACGCGCACAATCAGATTTATGGGTGGAATAGACGGGTCTTACTTTTGTTCTTCTATGTGCCTTATAATTGATTAGAATATTTTCCTTTGGTCAGCATTCATTTTTTTTGTTCAATTTATCTTCATTAATAACAATTTCCTGGTGAGTTTCAGTGTTATCAGAATTTGCGGCTATCATATCAACGTCTTCATTTGGTTCTTCGATATTTTAAAGCTGGTTGTGCAAATCACTTTCTTGTTTCAACTTTTCAGCCAAGTCGATTGCAGCTTGTAATCGTTGTTTTGTTTCGCGACATTCTTCCATCTCTGAAAATTTTTCACATTGTGCTCAAAGGATTCACGGTAGAGTTAAAATTCTCCCAATAGGTCTTCTTCGTTTCGCCAAGGCTTGAACAACATCAGCAAAAAATGATGATAGTACAACTCAATTCCAGCGTCCGTTTTCGTGTTATGATAGGGCGTTTTCAAAACAACTGGTTTCAAACGTTTACTGAACCAACTGTGGTTCTTTTTTAATTCGTAATATTCTACAGACTTTGGTTTATTTCGTTCGTATTAGTACCTAGTGGCCAATTCGTATAAACACATGTTTTCCAATTTGTCATGTCGATTCATGTAATAATCAATAAAATTCCGACAGTAAATTTCAGTAGATTGTTCATCCTCTTTTGCCAACAAAACCAAATCATGGTGACTTTCAGTTTTCTTCGTTGGTCTTTTTTCATGCTGGTATTTAAGTATTGCACAGCATCCCAAGAAACATTTATGGCCAAGAATTTTGTCTACGGCTTCGTAACTTCCAGTTTCTCGACTTATCAAGTTTTATCTGGCAAAAGCGCGTAATCTGGCACCGAGACTTTTGTTTTCGTCAATGGTCTTCCAAATCTCTTCCTTACGATTTTTTTTCCGGTTTGGTTATATAACACGTAATGTAATGATTTAACACCAAACTGGGTTCTCCAACAAACTGGATGTCAATATTGGCGGCTCACATGAACAAAATCGCGGGATTATAATCATTGATCCAATTTTGTTTTTCTGATCGTTTCAAACCACATAACTTTGCAACATGGTGTCCACCTTTTCGAGATAAAATGCAGTCTTTAACAGAATTTAAATTTCAATGTTTCACTAAACCATACATGAAAATTATGTGTAATAATATGCAGCCTGATTATGGCACATTATCCATGACCGTTTAGATGATAATAATGATAGATTTTCTAATATTCCATAATCGAGTCTACAGACAATGTTAGCGAGAAACAAAAAAATTAGGTACTTTTCGGCTAGCCGGGAGTCAGTGAAATATATATATATGTATGTATATATATGTGTGTGTGTGTATATATACTTCACTGGCAGCTGGTTAACCGAAAAGCACCAAAAGGTATTATAGCAACAATATGGATACAGTGTCAATGTGGATATGATTGAAGGTTTTTCACAAGATCGCAACAACCACATCAAACATTTATCGCCAATAAGAGCCCACTAAATCTACCGGCACAGGATTTTTCCTTTTATTGTATAACAATTATTTGTTTTCTTAATAAAATAGGGCTGAAAAATCTGTAAATTTCAAATGTTATATTTTTCAAATGCTCACTTTCGTTTCATCATTGTTGTTTATTTTCAAGTGTTTTGATTCACGGAATTTCATTTTGCGCTTACTATTACGCTTGGCGACAATGGTTTTTGTATAACGGAAAAGTACCGAAAAATGTTTTAAATTAAATAAATAACAAATCAAAATGTTTGGCACGGTTTGCATGACAACACGATTTGTAGACAGCATCTGCTCGGTCAGGGTTGAAATAATTGGCGCATTAGCAAACATTTTGGCATGGTGTTGGTATAACGGAAAAGTACCAAAATAAAAGATTCAGCACAAGCTGTACAGGAACGACTTAATAACGACGACATTGAAAATTGGGTACTTCTCTATCATCCCGTCGACCACTTTTCATAACAAAATACTATCGCCAAATCAAAGATTAAACGCCAAAAATGCAGTGCAATTTACTTGATGTCAGAAGCATTATACGTGTTTGTTATGTCATCAAGTGGTTTTTAATTCGACATTTGCGTGTATTATTCATTATGCTTTAATGACTTATTAGTTATTTCATTAATTAAAATAACAATTAAGTCCGTAAATTCTTATATTTTATTTATTTATTTATTTTGATATTCCAATGGCAACGTCCCCCCTTTTATTTGGCGTTACAGTTTGGCGATAGATTTTTGTTATAAAAAGTGGTCGAAGGGATAATAGTACCGAAAATTGTTTGCCGCATATTTTACGTGAATTAGATGAAATTATCAAACACAATTTTTTTACATAAGCATATAAAATGCTTAGTGAGTTTGAACGTGAATAGTAGGAGCCTGAGTGGATATAATTTTCCAATATCTATATTTCCTCTTTGTCGATGAATAGTATATAAGTATTATTTCAAATTTAATGTGAAAACCTAGATTTCTACCAACAATTACTGTCCTATAACGGGCATTTACGCTAGTATGAAAATAAAAACAAATAAGCATGTTTGTCACGTGATTTAATTAATTTGAATGAATTCTGTTACATACATAATAATAATATTTATTTAAACTTTCATGCAAACGCGCGCGTTTGCTACGATAAAAAAAGAAAAGAAAAACCAATGTTCAACCGAAGCTTTACAACATAAATTCGATTTTCTCAGCGACCGACAAACATACAAAGATAAAAAAAAAAACCTATTTTAAGTTTTACCAAGAGGAAAAAATAAAACAAAAACGAAGTTAATACAGCCAGTGGAAGTTTAGCTAGAGTTTGTTGAACTTTTCGTCTTCATTTTTTCGTTTAAAGTTAAATAAATAACTACAGTAAGCTACAATATTTTTTTTTTAATGCTATCATTTTATTCGTCTCGTCGAGTTCTATCTTTCAAAAAAAATCATTGTCGTATGTCAACTGGTTCGCCAGAAATTTCAGAAAAACGTTTGCATTTTCTATTTCTTAAACATATTATAGCAAACGCTACCGCGTTTGCTATCATTTATATTATTATTATTTATTTACTAGCCGCCACTGGCGACCAGTTTGGTCTCTCTTAAATGTATGTTAAGCACTGTAACACGTTACTTTTATTCATAATTTTTTTTCCGTAAACCTTCGCCAAACCGGAAGATTCTAATAGACAAATCAAAAACTTTTTCGATCATGGTAGCATTTCGCATATTTTTTGTTGTTATGTATTTCATCTTTCTTGACAAAAACCGTTTAACCATCTTAAGCATTTATGCTTCATATCCGTTTGCTTATCAGTTGCAATATGCTTGCTAATGAGGAGATTCTTAAACATATTAAGTAGTTTTCCGTAATTGGATCCATTGCCAAATGGCGTATTTTAGTTAATACGATTTGGTGCAATGAAGTCTATTTTGTGAAAGTCTTTAATGATATCCACCATTTACACTGAACCATATTGTTGCCAATATTTTTTTGTTTGTTTGTTTGTTTCTCGCTAACTTTGGCTGTAGACTTGATTACGGGAGAATCAAGAAGAAAATCTATCATTATTCTCATTTAAAACGTCTTGAATAATGTGACATAATCGGAGTGCATATTATAATATGTAATTTTCGAGTATGGTTTGGTGAAACATTGAACTTTTGGAAGCCAGTTTTGTTAATCACGTAAATATGTCACACCAACATTACCGCCTATAATTCTAATTACAGCAACCCGTTTTTTCTCTCTATATTGCAACTCTATAGTTAATATAGTGCCCCGATGCGTCTACGACAGCTGTTCCATCAGAACATTTGATTTCAAAATAAAAGTATCGTTCCTAATTTGCACACGCGAAAAATAAAAGCTGGTATTGGCGATTTTAAAAATTCTATTGGCGAGATTTGCGCCCAAATAACACAAAAGTACTTAATGATGTTATGTATTTTGTAAATGTATATTAAATTACTGTTTTGAAAGCGATTGGTCATTAATAATGGTAAATATGATTGGTGATTAACAATCATTTTCGGTGGTCTCTCTTCCTTTCACGTATAATACATAAATACCAAATTAACTGACAATTTGTTTCGAAATTTGATTCATTAAATATCATTACATGAGTTGTATTTGTTTACATTCAGCTTACATCAAGAAAAGATAAAGAATGAAGTTGAGTTGTATAGCACATAATTATGGTAAACTTTGATTGTGTCACTGGTACGAATTATTTTTTTGACACCAGGCAGCGCTCCAAAAAATCTTTCATGGAAAACTAACTTTACGAACGATTATCTCCATGGTTTAATGGTTTAATATTTTAAACCTTCACGACGAATGAATCTTTTTTTTTTGTTTACTTTCATGGATAGAGAATTTGAACTGCGAAGCTAATTTCAACTGAAGTTATTGGAGAATATATACATAATTGAACGTAAGTCATCTCTCAAATATTAATTTATTTTGAACGATCTTTCTAAAAATGTTACATTTATGAAGTTTTATTCGAAAAAATAATTTTTAATAAAAATGGCCTCCTGGCATATGAAAAAGTGAAACGGACATTCCGGAACTGTTGATGACAGTCACATGACTTACGGTTTTATTATAGAGATGTTATAATATTGTATTTTCATTGAAACTACACATATATTTAAAGTTTCAGCTCATTCGGATCATTAAAAGTGGTTTAAAATTGACTTGCAAGGTTTGAATTAAACACTAATACACACACTTCAAGTAAATATAACTTAATGATTCGCAAACTTTCGCAGGAACTTTTTAAAGTTTCCAATACTTTAGGAATGACACTTTGATTAAAAGAAATGCTTATTTCTTAATAATGCTTAATAATGTATTAAAAGTCAAGAGGAAGTTTGAAAACAAGATGGCGGTTATTTTAAAACAACAATAGGTGAAATTTTGTGACAAACATGTGACATATGTCCAGTAAATCCCTTCTTTCAAATAAAACAGAAAAGTCACGACTTGTTTTCGAACTTACAGAAAAATATTGCAACTGTTGCAACTCCCTCTAACCAACAGCCTTCTTTACGGTCGTAATTAATCTACACATTGGATTTTTTCGACGAAACTCGTACGGATCTCGACAAAAGAGACATTCAGCTACTAGTATACGCGGTCTTGTTAAATTCCGAGATAATCGGAAAAATGAATTTTGTTCACCTAAATCATCAAAACACCCCACTGTGCGCCGCAAGACTGGTTCCGAAAGACGATTCGAAAAGCGACCTATCGTTGTGCAAGAGTTTCTGGCCAAAAACACAACGAATGTCATTAACTACGCACCTTACTCGCCTGTTTTCACCCATGTGTGTCCTTTTATTTCTTCCCGAAGCTAAAACTACCACTTCGAGGAAGTCGTTTTGAGTCAGAAGAGGACATAAAAGGAAATTCCTTGAAGGAGCTAAAGGCTATTTCCGAATCTGACTACGAAAAATGTATGCAGGATTGAGTCCTACGCTGCCATAGTTAATATTGAATCTGTCCCTTTCTGTAAAATTCTGTCTTCAATATTATTTATATTGATATTTAAGTATCAATATTCATTTCAAAATTAAAATATCATAAAACTAGAACACAAGAATAGGTTAGGCTTACCTAAAAGGTCCTCTTTCGGGAGATAAACGATATCTTAAATTATTCTGAGTTTTCGAAAATGAATGTTCATGTTGTTCAGGAAGTAATTGAATCTACACAATGTAGACACACAAACATATATATTGACGATCTCGAACACAATATACACAACGTACATTGTGCGCACATCATAAATATTACATCTTATATTCTGTATTACATTTTCTAGTTCAGTTCATAAAAGTTCTAAGACAGATCCATTTTTATCAACAGAAAAACATCGTCTGCGCGAGGCGCAAAATCGAAACGATTAAATTAAAACCATGGAAGTAGCAATAAAACGCAACAGTTATATTGAACTTGGTGGAGCCTACTCTGAAGGCAACAAAATAAATGTTTATGAATAAATGAATTTTTCGTGTTGTATTTAACACTACCGGGTACCTTTTACACAGAATGTACTTGCTTAACTGGCATTATTATTTGCATTTTTAGGAGAGTTCCGCTAAGTCTTAAAATGCAAAAACTTTGGAATCCAGCTACTTAAAGTACTTTCTTCTGGATAGTGTTATTTATACAAGATATGTAAAAAGTTTATTTTTTTTTAAAATACCGCTTTTTATTAAATAATAAAATAAACACAAAATGCTCTGCACTTCCAACAGTCACCGGAATTTTTCGATTTTAAACACATTTGTAGTATTGTTCTTGTACTTCGAGGATGGATAGAACGTGTTTAACTCGCATTTTCCAGTCACGATTTAGTCACGAGGGCAAAAAGGGGACCAAAAACGAATTTAAACACGAAAAATAATATATTTGCTGTCATCTTGTATCATAAAAATATCACAAAATTAGTAAATAGACAAATTAGCATATAGACCATGTACAATATTTGTGTGCATTTGTGTAAAAATACCAAGTATATTCATGAAATTATAAAAGTTTCTTTAAGAAAGTAAAAAAAAAAAATCCGCATTTTTTTTCCTAACATGCAGAGTTTTTAATAAAACTTAAAGCCAATTTAAAAAAACTTGGTAAAGTGAAAGCGGGATGTTATACTGCGATGAGAAATGAATATATTATGAGCAATGAATATATTATTGATAAGATATGAACACGTGTATACAAAAGTTTTAACTGCGCATGCAGGAATGATAGCACAAATTTTCTTTCGCAATTTATTATTCAACTATATAGATCAACGTATTTAAAAAAGCCAGTCCATATACCGTGAAAACTCAAAAATATATCTGCGATGATATTCGACAAAAAACGTCCTAAACCTAAATTACTCAGTTAAAGGGAAATGAATCACAACCTGATTATGCTCGCGGGAATATCTTCCAATCTTCCAAAAACAGGATGACATACAAATGTTCGTATCTTATTAAATATTCAAGATATTCATTTCTAATTACCCTATAATGTTTCTAATCCCTATTGTAAAGCTTTCGAAAACTGGCCTTAAATTTGGTTAAAAACCCTATAGGTTATAAACAAAAAACGTGAAAAAAACTTTTTTCTGAAATTTTTAATAAACCATTTATATTTTCAAAAATATATGTCTTATTCTTACACAAACACACACAAATATTGTAAAAAGACATGATAATAGTTTATTACAGCTAGAGTTTCTTTTGAGCAGATTGCGATACAGGTTAACTACAAATAATTATTTTCTTATTTAATTTGCTGTTGGTTCCTTACTTGCACTTATGACTAATTCTACCACTCTAAAATAGGAGATTAAACATGTTTTTTTTTTTCCATTCCCAAAGTGCAAGGACAGCTTGTCAAGTATTTATCTCAGATATTCTCAAAACGTCTAAAATCGAAAATTTAGGATGCCTATTGGAAATGCAGTGTATTTTTTAATTTTTACTTTATTTTTTAATTTGTTTAAAAATAGCGGCAATTTTTAAAAGGTAAAATGTGTATATATTTTATAAATAACACAATCCAGAAAGTTTTATAAAAAATTACTCAGAATATCTGTGTTCCGAGGTGAAATTCCATTCCACTGCATTTCCAATAGGCATCCTAAATTTTCGATTTTAGCTGTTTTGACGAATATCTGACAAGGAGACCGCTAAACATGATGCTCACAGATTTTGATGACTTTAAAGTATGTTGTAGGGGTCATACCCCTAACTATTCAGGTCAAAGGTTTCCTTCAAATGGGGCCCCACCAGTGGCTGAGAGGTTGTGCTCTCGAAGCTGGTAGACGGGAGGTGCTGGGTTCGATCCCAATCGCGCCCGTCGGCCTAATCGCTCGGAGTTTTCGTGGTTTTCTTTCGAGCCGTGGATTTTCTCCATGCGTAAATACGGATTAGGTTCCCTTAGAAAGACCCCCACGAAGGGCACTCCCCCCGGGCCTATATCCCTCGTGTCGATAATTGGCCGTCAATATTCAACCCAACTCAACTCAACCTTCAAATGGGCTTTAGTTTTCGAGAAATTTCGGGTTAAAGTACAGCATGCATTTCAAATACCCATTAGTTCGCAATCTTAAACAAGGTTTTCGTGGCTTCGTGCTAGCGTGCGCGATTTGAGAGCCGAAGATGAGGGTTCTGTCCTCTCATGTGACTTTTACCTTTTTTTAATAAATTTTATAAGTTTTTCGCGTTATAAGTTTTATGCAGATTTATGAATTCTGCATCTTTGAACTTTTTGATATTTTCCTAAAAATTCCATTTACATTTTCGAATTTTTCGTGAAAATTTATAGTTTTTGCGCAATTTGTATTCTAATATTTCGGTTTATGAAAATCCAAACTATTTTAAGTCTTGATATTTCGTCTTTTTAAAATGATTCTTGTTTACATTTATGTATATTTAATTATTTATTTATCGTATTTATGAAATAATGCATTTATTTAGCTGCATTTTCTATTTAAAAAATTTAAATGATTAAGAAAAAATTAACAAAATAATGTATCCTTTTAATATTTGATTTGTTCTAAATATATTGAAATATGTTAACTGCTGAAATACTAAAATATTTATCATTACCGACATCGACATTTTTAGTTTATTAAATATGGAGCTAATTGTGTGATACATATCGCAAAAATATTTTAAACAAATTCCGCATTCAAAATCGCCTTTAAATATATTCTTTACGTAAATTGTTTTAACAATACTGGAAGAATGTATAAATTAGCATATTATATATTCTTTAAATACTTAAATTGTGATAAATATATTTAAAAATGCATTAAATTTGGAAAAGAAATTATTTCAAACGAGGTAATTGTCTTTAAAAAATACTTAAATTGTGATAAATATTAAAAAATGCATTAAATTTGGAAAAGAAATTATTTTTTCAGGTATTTTTTATAGATATTGTAATTTACAAACGATTTTTCATTTCTAGTTGAGGCCCCACCAGTGGCTGAGAGGTTGTGCTCTCGAAGCTGGTAGACGGGAGGTGCTGGGTTCGATCCCAATCGCGCCCGTCGGCCTAATCGCTCGGAGTTTTCGTGGTTTTCTTTCGAGCCGTGGATTTTCTCCATGCGTAAATACGGATTAGGTTCCCTTAGAAAGACCCCCACGAAGGGCACTCCCCCTGGGCCTATATCCCTAGTGTCGATAATTGGCCGTCAATAATCAACCCAACCCAACCCAACTCATTTCTAGTTGAATTTTTCTGTATGGCATCGACTTGTTAGAATTAAAAAAAAATTAATTGTAATATATTATTTTTTATTTGTGCAAATCAAAAATGATGTTGAGTTTGAACTTTGCAGTTAAATGTATCTAAATAACAATATATATATATATATATATATATATATATATATATATATATATATATATATATATATATATATATATATATATATATATAACTGGCTAAAACTTGGATATAAGCGTTATTGTTTTAATATTTTATTACTCCTTTCAAGATATGTTGTTGAAATTACCTAATCATACATACCTTTAGAAGATTTGAAATAAAAAAAATATTTTGTATAAATTATAAAATAATACAAAATTTTATTTAAAATTTCATAAAGTTAAAAAAAAGTATTATTTTAGAATGGTTATTAAAATATAAAGTGTAAATAATAATGAAAAAAATAAACAAAATCTAGACATAAATTAGTTTGGAATTTCGTGAAATATTAATTTCAAAACTGCACAAAAAAAAAAAAAAAAAAAAAAAAAAATAAATTAAATTATTACGAAAAATTCAAAAATGTAAATGGAATTTATTAGGAAAATATCAAAAAGTTCAAAGATGCAGAATTCATAATTCTGCATAAAACTTATAACGAGACAAATATATTAAATTTATTAAAAAAAAAAAGGTAAAAGTCACATTAGAGGACAGAACCCTCATTTCCGGCTCTCAAATCACGCGAGCTAGCACAAAGCCATGAAGACCTCGTTCAAGATTGCGAACTAATGGGTATTTGAAATGCATGCTGAACTTTAACCCGAAATTTCTCGAAAACTAAAGCCCATTTGAAGGAAACCTTTGACCTGAATAGTTAGGGGTATGACCCCTACAACATACTTTAAAATCATCAAAATCTGTGCGCATCATGTTTGGCAGTCTCCTTGTGAGATAAATACTTGACATACTTGACAAGATTATCATGTGGAATATCATATCTGTGTATACATTTGTATACACAGGGGGGGGGGGGGGTCACTGTACAGATTAGCGTTTTCCTAATCATTTGAAATATATTTTTAATGTGATGTGTGTACTTGGAATTTTTCTCGAAAGACAATAAAAAAGTTAAAAAATTACAGGATAGATTAATATAACAGGAAAAATATAAACTAATATTTAATAAATAATTTAACAAATTTATGCGGCATAACATATATGACAAAAATATTATTGAAAACACCCAATATTTTTAAAATTACAGACTTATCTAGTTAATATTTTCCTAATATTTTGAAAGCTCCAGTTAATGCGCTTTTTACTTTAAAAGTTTTGCCGTATAAGAACAAAACATCCTCAAAAATATGCTATGTCATGGAATTTGCAGTCGATCGATCGGGAGTGTGAAACAGAAATCGGGCATTTTTTGGATAACAGCCAATCGGATGTTTTTGCAAATCCTGTTCCCCACATCACGTCGTAAAGAAATGATAAAAAAAGTATTTTTTGTTCTTTTTTTTTTGCCCTTTGCTGCTAACTTTAGGGCAAAACATTAAGTAAAATTGATTAGATGAAGTCTTTTTTTTCCCTCATAGAAACGTGGTGCAGAATTATTTTGAAATGGAATAATGTATGTCTGTTTCTCAATCATACAGATTTTTTAATGTATTTTTTATAAGGTTTGGTGTATATTAATAAACTAAACCTCATTAAACCGCATAAATTAGTTTCTAAATTGTCCGGATTAAAAAGAAAACTATAAAATGAGCCAAAATATAGTTAAAGCATTTTGTACAAAAAAAAAAAAAAAAAAATAATAATAATAATAATAATAATAATAGAGTGAAAAGAAAAGGAAAAAAGAAAAAAAAAAACAAAAAAAAAACAAAAAGAGAAGAAAGAATAATAAGTGTTTATTACTTACCCATCATACGTAGTATATTACTTACCCATCATACGTAGTATAGGGTAAGTCTTGTAACGTTTTGAAAATCGAGAAAAAAAAAATTGACGGATTCACACGTTTCAGACACTGGAGATTCCGAAAAACATATTTTTAGAAAAAAAAAATTGCCGTCCGTCTGTCTGTGTGTCTGTAAACGCTCTATCTCCCGAACAAATTGAGATAGACACTAGAAATTTGGTATGTGCTTAGTATGTAATAATGGGAAGAAGCTTATTGAATTTCTGTAACCTGGATTATCCGGAACTATTTTTTCGGACTCTCGAAATATTCGTTCTGTTAAAAAGTACATAAAAATTTTCGAAATTGCTTAGTTTAATGTTTGGTTGGATTGGGTTGATTCATGACGGCCAATTATCAACACGAGGGATATAGGCCCTAGGGGGAGTGCCCTCCATGGGGGGTCTTTTTAAGGGATCCTAACCCGTATTTACGGCAACGTTCGAAGAAAACTTCGGAAAACTCCGAACGGTTAGGTTGACGAGCGCGACAGGGGTTTGAACCCAGCACCTCCCGTCTACCAGCTTTGAGAGCAGAACCTCTCAGCCACTGGTGGGGCGTTTATTTTAAGGAGAGAATATAAAAGACAATAAAAAAACATAAGTTTTGCATAAAGAATGAAGTCGATTAGTTGCCGAGATATTTGTAATCCTATTTTGCACACTCTTCGATTTTTCATGACCCTGTATTTCATTTAACTTTCATTTCGAAGATTTATTTTTTAATTTCGAACATTTATATTTTAATTGGAAATGAGACGCTTAATTCGACGCAGTAAACCGTTAGTTAATATGATTATCAATTTTGGAGTTATAAGGATGTTTCTTTTACGCAATTCAGTAATAGAGCATTTAAAGTTTATGACGTCATCAAGCCACGATTTTATTCAAATTGCAATGCATTTTATAAATAGGTTACACATGTATTATTTTGATATTTTATATTATGCATATCCATGTTGGGTAAGTATTTCGGTGTCTCCTAACGACTTGTTTTACACTTGAAGTAATACAAATATAAATTAAGCCTCAAAACACAAATCAGTAAACAACGAACATGAGAGTTTAGCGGATCTAGAAAATCTTCTAGAGAGGGATGTTATTACAAGTTTTGGATTTCCATTCAAGGATGAATTTATAGCCCCCTGAACACTCACCAGTACATGCACATCAAGCGTTCGATAAAACGACTATAAATTATAGCGATTTTCTTATTCTAATGGCCATTCGAAAAAATTCCGCTCTATGTTACCATTCACGCGGCATTACTTTTACGTTTGAGTAATCCAGTAAAACAGGTTTTTTCAGCTTTTCTACCATAGTAGTTTTAAATTGTGCGTCAGAAAAGCTTGAGGATGTTTCGAGTCAATGGACTCAAGGAGAAAACTCAATTATTTCCTTAATTTAGCGATTATTTCTCCATTCATGGGTGAAAGACTACAAAGACTTATTATTGACGTCTATACCTGTTCTGAGTACAATGTATCTTCAGTGTCTAGAATTATTGCAACATGCATTTGAAAAACATTTACTACATATAAAACTGCTTCTTTCTTTATTTCTAGGGTAGTTTAATAAAAAATACTTCGAAACTTACTAAAGAATCATTCAATCAGTAGCTATGAATAGTTTTTTAGATTCTTAAGAGGAAATTTATAGCTAGCAGACTCATTCACAGTTGCTAATTTTTATTCATTATGTACTCAGAAAAGTAATAAAAAACATTCATTTCTATAAAAATTTAGATTTTTGTATATTAAAAAAATTTAAACAACTTTTTTTGGTAATAAGGATATTTTAGATTTAATTTTAATGCAAAGAAGCATAAGGTAGCATAAGGTATCCATTTTAAACGCATAATGGGGTAAAAAGCATTAAAGCTCGTTTAGATAACTTGGAATGTCTTTATCATCGTCAGACTCCGCCATTATATTTAAAGCCTACAGAGAATTTCGCTGAAAACCATCCCCAAAATTATTGATATAAGAAAAAACAAAGTACAACAATATACATTTCAGCTGTATTTCAGCTGTGTTTAGGAAGAACATTAGGGAGAGGCATCTCTTGTGGTTGTCTCATTTCTTAAACATACAGGCATTACATGTAATTATTTTGCATATTATCCTCCTGCACTTTTTTCTAAAACAAACATTTACCGGGACTACGTTCTTGTAGGACACTCTTTATAGTTAAATTGTAATTTGTATACTTACAATGCATATTCCCAACCCAAAAATTCACCGTGAAACTTTGAGGCAGATGGAGGTACGTAATATGCTTTCTTTCTTCCCCCTTTTTTAGCCCAAAATTATTTTATGGGGTTAAGTTTTAACTCCCGGTTTTTTTTTTATAACTCATTAATAGTAAGAGACAAAGAAAAACTTTAAGGATAAAAAATAGTTCATTTATTAGTTCTATCGAATGTTAACAAAATATAAATTACAAATAACAAAAAAAAATTTCAACATTAAATTACAAAAAAAAAAAAAAAAAAAAAAAAAAAAAGATTTGCCGGGTATTCTTACAGCAATATATTTTAGCCAACGTCAAATTCTCGCCAAGTTTGGTGACATTTGGTGAGATATCGCCAAAGTTGGCGACAAAGAGGGTTGCCATAAATGAAGTCAACTTGACTATAGCGAACTAATTTGGCGATATTCTCATTCAAATTCAATATTGACGAGAACTGGGAATGAATCTTCTTTTATCGGATTCCACACATTTTAGCTTCGTGATCTCTAGTCAAATTTGCTAATATCTTAAAACCAAGGAATAAGGAGGCTATCTTTACCTGCCGGTACAGGCCAGGACTTTTCGTAGTTTAGTATACATCAGCTGATCGCATCTATAGAATCCGAAGATTTGCAAACAGCTGACGTACAACAGAATGACTAAAAATATTGATTTTATTGGCGATTTGATAGCGAATTTTGAAGTATTCACATGATTGAGATAGAAGAATGTTTTGGGATAGGCACATCCGACTAACTTCTGTCTTCTTCTTCTTATTTGATCATAAAATTTTTATTTCATTATGTTTTTGTTATGAGAAGCGCTTCTCATATATTAAGTTAAGGCCGGTTTAATGGGCTCTGGACAAACAAGGATCTGTTACAGTTTTATTTTTTATTGATACAAAGTCATAAATTTGTATTTTTCTCCTAAAAACTTAAATATAAAATATAAAATAAACTTAATAATAGAGAAAACAGTTCAAAAATATATACCAACAAATCGGATGTGCCAATCCCAAACTCTCTTTTATGTCATACATGTTAATACTTCAAAAAAGCGTAATTTTTTTTATTACACTTCAATTTTTTTGTCAACTAATGATACAAAAGGGGAGGGGGGATATCGTAATGAAGTCTAATTAACGTGCAATATATCAAAAAACGTGTAAAATTCTGCTTATTACAAACGTGCAAATTAAACCTAGATTGTATAATTGGTTGATTCAATATGATTTTCTTTTTTTACATCTACCGCGTCCGTCCCGAAAACCGAACAAAATTCGCTATCATACCTTCAGACCGATTTTGTTTCAAAATTTTGCAGAAACCTTGGCCTATTACATTACATTTAAACATAAAATTTCGTCGAAACATATTCATACGTTGTTCAGTTAAACTGTAAAAAATCGACAAAAATTCTACAAAAATCACTATCACAGCATCCCTTCAGGGGACGTATATCGCTATTTTCAACTGGGACCTGACTTCCATAGTCAAAAACATATATATGAAATTTGGTTCAATTCTATCCTTAACTTCATATATTTTTCGATTATAGAAAGAAAAATCTCACCCAAATTTTCTATTTCAGCGCCACCTTCAGACCGATTTTCTCCAAAATTTTATAGAAACTGCGGCTTATGACATTACATCTCAATATAGAATTTTCGTCGAAAAATAGCCATAAATTCTTCACTTAAGCAGCTAGAAAATCGCACAAAAATCACTATCACAGTGACCCTAGGAATATCTCCATTTTCAACTGGGTTCTGACTTCCATAGCCAAAAACATATATATGATGTTTGGTTAAATCCTAACCATAACTTCAATCACTTTCCGATGATACAAAAGATAATTTGCACAAAAAGCACTATCACAGCGCCACCTACTCAGGGCCTGATTATCCGAACGGCACGTGAAGCACTCTAAAATTAAAAAGAGGCTTCAAAATGACTGTGAAGTGAGCCCTCTAATTCCCATTTTCAATTTCTTTTTACATTGTATTTAAAATTTTTTTGGAAAATAAAGTTTACTTAATCCAAGAGGAAATCCACGCACTACTTCATGAAATTTATTTAACAGGGAAATATGAATACCATCAATAGGATGTTAATCATATAGCATCCTCATGTGCCTGTTAATTAGAAACCATTCGGGAAATTGAGCATACAGCTTTATGTACTAAATTTATCTGAAGTATATACAGGTAACATAAAAAGTTGTTTAATGAAATATATATATATATATGACTTCCACTTACTCCCGGGAATAATATTAGTAAAATTGGTGAGTTTTCATGAATGAAGAATAAAAAAAAGAGAAATTGCCAAATGAATGGGGGCTCTAAAATGATACCGTGCTTCTCCTAGAAATTCTTCCAATTTCTTCCAAAATTTTATTGAAACCTAGGTCCTATGACATTGCATCTATATATATAAAAGAAAGTTCTGACTGGGGAGATAATCAGCACACAACCCAAACTACTGAACCTAGAAACATGAAAATTGGTGGGAAAATACTTATTGAGGATGTACATTGTACAGCCGCACTAAGAACGGATTTTCAAAAACTCCGTCCCTAAAAGTGTAAAAAAAAGAACAAACTTTAAAAAAATTCCTTATTCAGTTATTATAGTTATGTGACAAATCATAACATATTTTAATGTATTTTTGTATGCTGAATCAAATGGTACCAAGTACGTTCTTCTAAGTCTAATAGTTCGTGGGATATTGCATATGTTTTCTAATTTGGAGATGTCTTTGGCGCCAAAACCTAAACGTTCTATCATTGCAAATGATAATTTATAAAAATAAACGCGTTATTGTAGTAAAAGAAGAAATTCAAACTGTCTATAAAAGGCGAGGGACTTCTTTACATCTTTATAAGATAATGTAGCGAAATCTATTCCCTCAGTTATCTATATATATATATAAAAGAAAGTCCAAAGTGTACAGATCGTCAACGCACAGCCGAAACTACTGAACCTAGAAACATGCTAATTGGTGTAATTGGTGGGAAAATACTTCTTGAGGATGTAGAGGCCGCACTAAGAAAGGATTTTTAAAAACTCCATCCCTAAAAGGGGTAAAAAAGGAAAAAATCGTTTTGAAAAATCCTTAAATATCAGCTATTACAGTTATGTAACAAATGATAAGATATATTAATGTATTTTTGTATATTAAATCGAATGGTACCAAATACACTCTTTTAAGTGCAACATTTCGTTTTATATTGCATAATTTGTGTAATTTGGTGATGTCTTTGGCGCCAAAACCTCAAAATTCCAACATTACAAATGATAACTTCTAAAAATACACGCGTTATTATAGTAACAGAAGAAAATCAAACTGTCGATAAAATACGAGGGCCTTCTTTACATCTTTATAAGATAATGTGGCGAAACCTATTCCCGCAAAAAATTATCTATACTATTATGTAAAGAGAGAACTCCTTACTTACTGACTGACTCACCAACGCTCAGCTTAAATCTAAATACAAAATTTCGCCGAAAAATATTCATACATTCTTGACTTAAACTGTAAAAAACCGAACAAATCTCACAAAAATCGCTATCACAGTGCCCCTTCGAACGGAATATCCCAAACTTCAACTGCGATCTGAGGAGCATAGTCAAAAACGCATATATGAAGTTTGCTTCAATTCCTATGCATAACGTCGCACACTGTTTGAAGATACAATAAAGAAAATGGCACAAAAATCGCTATTACGTCACCCGCTTCCGTTGGAATATCCCCAATTTCAACTGGTACCTGCTGCCTATAACCAAAAACATATATATGAAGTTCTGTTCCATTCTCTGCATAACATCATACCCTTTCCGATGATACAATGAGGACACACATACAAATGGACATTTTATAAAAACATGTTTTAGGGAATCTCTAACCCCTAAAACGTCGAAAACTGGAAGCCGAAAAAGAATTCGATCAGAATACTTTTTTCTATTATAGATAGAAGAAAGTAAAACTATAATGAAATATTATTACACAAACTAACCACGTTCCACGCTGATTCTCTTAAGTGACTAGACAAGACAAATCTTTCGTAGCAGGATTAGGCCGTTGCCCACTTAATGCGATAGCAAGGCTCGTTTTTGTTAGAATAAATTTCTTGAAAATAGATTTTTTTTTCAATGGACGATATTTTTAAATTTTCGGAGAATCGAGCCAAGATCGTATTGCAAAAAATTCTATAACTATAATGTTGAGAAGTGAAGACATTGTTTTTATTAAAAACTTGTAAATTCTTATTTGTGTAAAGATCAAAAGAATGAATCTTATTATGTCTCCTTTTTGTGAAAACCAAAAACGATTACTTTCAAAGGATGAGAAGTTCCTTGAATTACTAGTTTTCTAATCACCTGAAATTTCTATTTAATGTGATTTTTCTACTTGGAAACTTTTGTTTGTCGACAACAGAAACATACTTAAAAAATGTTCTGTGTCATAGATTTTTCTTTGATCTTTTTTAAAGAATCGGTTGTAATGAAGGAAAAATCAGACATATTTTGTGGTAAAAGCCAATCTGATGCTTATAAAATCCATTATTTAATACCATGTTTAAAGAAGGGACAAATTTTTGCTGTTGTTATTGTTGTCAGTCTACATTTTTTTCGTAACTTTCTTTAAAAAAAAATAACACGTAATAATAAAATTAAATTTAAAATTTTTAAAAACTTAAAATTTAATTTTCTTTTATTATTAATATTAAATGACAGAGATTCGACTCAGGTGGAGTGACGAATCATTTCAATTTATGACTTAATTTTCTCCGCAAGGGGGACTATCCCGTTTCCTTCTCAAACCTACCAACTCTCCCGTCAAGAGAAAATTTCATATAATAGATTTTACGTCCACATACATGACAACACGTGCAGCCAGAAACACGTAGGTGGTCACCCTCTCAAGTACTAACCACGCACAACGCTGTTTCATATCAGTGATCAGAGGAGAACCAGTTTATGCGGCATATTTATATAATTGGTCCATGCAATAAATTAGCTAAGCATGACGTTTATTAGAATATCATTTTTGGAAATCAAAAATTTTTGGACAGCTACATTCCTAAATCATCATGAATCAAGCCAAGATCTATTTTTTTTTTAATTCATTACAGAAATTTGCAGAAGTATGCTGTACAGAAGCAAAGTCTTTTTAATGATAATTTATAAATTCACAGTTGAGAAAAAACCAACTAATTTAATCTTACATCTATCTTTACACGAAAACCGAATATAACGATTCTTATAAAGCGAAAAATTTTGTTCAATTTCTATTTTTCTAATCGACTGAAATCCCTTTTTATTGAGATTCTTTATGTAAAAAGTTTTGTCTACCGACATCAGAAACGTTCTGAAAAAATTGTCATATTGTCGATTTTTTCTTTATATGTGAAGAAAAAATCAGACAATTTTGGATAAAAGCCAATAAGATGTTTCTAAACTATATTCCCCAACATCATTTGTAAACAATAGATAATTGTCCATTATTGCTGTTAATGTCGTTCTACTTTTTAAATAACTTTCGTTAAAAATTATTAACTTGAAAAAAATTAAATAACAATTATTCATAAAAAACACTTTTTCTCATTATCATATAATTATAGTTAATGATATAGGTTCGAATCGATAGGGCATCGAAACTTTTCGGTATTTGGCTTAATTGCCTCCGCAAGTTTACCCTTAATTTTGATGATAACCAGAAAGGAGGAGATAATTTCTCGTGTTCGTACCTCTCACATGCCCATTAAATTCTCGGTGCGATGGCTTTCGGTACCATGTACTTTACGTTCACATACATGGCAACACGTACAGATACCAGCATAGTGTGTACAGGTGGTCATCCACCCAAGTACTAATCATGCTACTTGCTTCACTTCATTGATCGCAGGTGAACTATTTTTTGGCACCATGGTTAGGGCATTGGCTCATATAATCAGATAAGTATGTTTTCTTTTCAAGCTTAACTATAATGTTCATTGTATCATGGTATGTTTTATAATTATTTTCGTTTAGCAGCCCATGCAGCTTAATGCTCGGAAAACATAAAAAATGTGCCACATATGCAGATTTTAATGATACTTCTGCACTATTTGTTTGCGAAAAATGTACCCTTGAAATGAAAATGAAATAATAAACTGACCTTAAACACTTAGTCGCGTTAATTAAATTTGTCAATAATACAATTTTCTTATACATTTTGATAAGCATTTTAAGTTCCTATTCCTATTTTTTATACTAAAAGTATATTTAAACATTTACTAGCTTGGACTTATTGCAATAAAACTGGGCTGTTAGGACAAGGTTGTCATTTTCTAATTAGCCCTAAACTGCATAGGATCATTGCAATGAGTCTAATAAAAAATACGGCTGATTGAGAAATAAATGGACAATTTCCAATTATCCTAACTCTCCACAGTCTCTTTGCAATAGCCAGAAAATTATCAAGCTGATTGAGAAACAAATGTTCATTTTCCAATTATTCTAATGCGATATAGGCTCTTTGCAATAAATATTAAAATTATCAGGTCGATAGAGAAAAGAAAGATGACTCTCCAATTAGCCGGGCTTTTTACAAACAGCCTAGGCTCTATTCACACAGGCATATTTCTCATTTAGCTTACGACACATACTATATATTGAATAGGCATGTTTTTAAATATGTTTTTCCAAGAATCATGCCGAGATCTATATTTTCTTATTACTATTCATTATTTAAAATTCCACAAGCACAGTGTTGACAAGCTAAGACTTCTTTTTATATAATAACTGTTGCTATTCACAATTGCGGAAAAACAACAGATTGCATTATCTGTCTGTCTTTACGTGAAGAAGAAAAAAAAAAAAAGGGCAAACGGTTTTGTCTAGTTACAATTTTTGTAACCACCTCAAATCTCTATTAAATGAGCTTTTTATACTTAAAAACTGTTATCTGTCGGCATCAGAAACCGTTCTTTAAAAGAATTGCTATGTCGAATATTTTTTTTTTTCGATAGATCCGTTGAGTGAAAAAGAAATCAGCCAATTTTGGATAAAAGCCAATCTTTTTTTTTTGTTTTTTTTTTCAGTTTGGTTGTAGTCCATTCCTAAACATCACTTTGTAAAGAACAGGTAATGTTTAGTTGCTGCTGTTGTTATCTTTTTTTATTTTTGTAAATTTAAGAGAGAAACATTGAGTAAAAATTGATTAACTGAAAGGTTTTCTCTTAGGAACGTAACAACAGTTTCCATGTTTAACCTTCAATAAGCGTGTGAAAATTTCATTTCTTGTTTTATACAGGTTTCAAACATGCATAAAAAATTACACAATTTTAATCTAACATCTATGTCTAAATAAGCTCGGTTGATATTGAATATAAATTGTTTCTATTTTCAGTAAGTTACATTTCATTAACTATTTATTCCAAATTAATGGAAAATTGTTTTTTGTATTTCTAATTTTCTTATTTTGAATTAATTATGTAATAAAATTATAGTGTTGCCGTTGAATTTTTAAAATTAGATTCAGTTTTATTTTGTGAATGACAGCATCCTAGAAAATAGTAACGAAAAAAGAATTTTTTGTTTTTGCCGTTGTCGTCGGTCTACTTATTTCATAGCTCTAAAAAACAAACGTTGAGAAAAAATGATTTACTGAATTTTTTGCCTCTTGAAAACATTTAAAGAGTTTTACATATTTGATTTAGAAAAAAAGATTTATCCCTTTGTTTAATTCTAAATAATCGCTTCAAAATATTATTTATAATTGCATACGAGTTTTAGCATAAATTTCAATTATTTATTCAACTAGAAAATATTATTCTTACGTTTACTATAAGCTTTTAATTTCTATATTTTTCTTTCCTTTTAAAACATTCTTAAGTCGCAAAATTTTCATATATTTTAAGATAGGTTCTTTCATATATTAAAAAAATATTTACTAATTGACAATTAGCGGTCCTATTTTCTCGCAGTATCTCTTGAATTTAAAAGAGTTTGTTTAAACATTAAAATCACTTGACTAATAAAAATAAACAGTCATTCTTTGACAATTTTAATAATACTATCTATAGATTTCATTATTTCTTATAAAATATTTCCTTAAAATAACTATTTCGGATAGCTTATCTAACTGGAGATGTCGTTTTATTTATCTTAATATCTTTACAGCAACCCATTAGTCGCCATTGCTTCTATTTTGGGAACATGAGCATAGAATTTTTTTTTAATCATTAATTTATAAATTGTTAAAAAATTTATGTTACTTGTATTTTAAATATATTCTACGTGTTCTGTATTTTAAAACAAACTTTTACTGGAATTTTCAATTTTTCTAAACGTGTTATACTGGATGAAATTTGCCTTTTTGATCGCATTGGAAAGAAAAAAAAATATATATATAATAAATATTATATTTTGTAGTTAAAATATATTTGTAACTGTCTATTGTATAAGACAGCATCAACTCGGAATTAAAAAGTATAATAGTTTGATCACAATTCCTTAAAGAACACGTTGTTTTCAAATGGGAGCGTTGACGTCTTCATTAATTTTCAAAGCGAATCGGAACAGCCCAAATCCGGACCTCTTACTACGATGCTTTTGCTTCGCGTGCTGCAACGTTCATTATGAAAGTTCTTGGAAATGTCGCTTTTCCATTCCTAACAACCATGTCTTGGTAGTTTTAGCCATAAAGTCTGATACTTACATTGTCAGATATTATCTTTTTTTTAAAACGTATATTTGTAGCAACGTTTTCAATTTGCTCATTGCATATATTTCTATTTTAAGGAAAATATGACTCTTAAATTTTTAACTGTAGCTCAAGTTTTGGATTACATTGAAGAGTTAGATTGAGATGATTATTCGAATCTTCCGGAAATCGTCTGTTTTCCACCTGATATCACCATAGTAAGAGATGAGGAAGATGTAATAGAAAATAATTTATGATGTGACGATTTACCACGTGATATATCTGGTCAAATACAACTTCCCGTAACTTCAAACTCAATAGACAATCAAGAAGTATGTGATTTAGCGTTTAAAATAAGAATTAAATGCAGACAGGATGTTGTAGATGAAAGTTCGGACGAATCTTCAAATTGGGATTGAGAAAAACTAAACAAAGTATAACACGAAAAATATAAACAAAAAACAAATTTCAGAAACCTAAACTCTAGCTAAAGGTTTATGGTTATAAAAAATAAATGTTTGACTAGATAAAATGGTCGGATATATTGCCTACGCCAAGGGAATCCATTTTCACAGTAGAAGAAAACTATCCAGAAATGACACAGTAATTTCCTCATGAAATATTTCAAATTTTTATTAATGGCGAAATTAGTGATTTCATTATGACAGGAATACTCGAATTTTCTGTAATAAATGCAATGTAATGCTGCATAAAAATTGTTCAATCATCTTCTTCGTAAAATAGTCAGAGAAAAAATATGTGTTGATGAGAAATAAAACAATGGATAATCAAAATGCTTATAGAACAGCTAAATTATTGTTTTTTTATTACTATAAGCGTAGATGTTGGCATTACATTGTATGAATTCTTCGAAAAATATCAGTTTCAGAATAATATTATGCCTTTTATAGCTATAGAACTGAAAAATAACTACTGCAAATGTACGGAGCATATGTAAATAATAATAAAAAAAAATATCCCCATTCGGCGCCATTGCTCCCATTTATGGAATATGGTGTTTCTCCTAAATATTCCAATATTTAAAAAAAAAAGTATCGCGGCGCTTAAGGGGTTAACCTAATGTGTTTAACTGAGAAAGATAACTTTTGTTTAATTACAGTTTTTATTTTTACTACAAAAATTTGTGTATTTTATTTCTAAGTATGTTGAAATGAAACAAAGTAAATAAATGAGCCTTATTTTTTAGTTATTAGGGTTTCGTTCATCTGACAAAACCCTATTCCTCTCACTCCTCTGTATCTCTGTCTGTTACAGAGTTTGTACTTGGAAACTAATATAAGTTAGACGCATGCAATTTTCCATACTTATAGGTGAATACTTATCTTCACCTGTAGAATACAAATAACTTCTATGCATCTCTGATACGAAAAATCATAAAATTTTGAAGCAGTCATATTATTTTAAATAAATAAATAATTTAATGACATCTTATCATTTCTGTGATTTTTCATACATTTTAGAACAGAATATTAATTTCAGTCTTTTTCGCGGAGGTTAGATGGTTCAATGACAGAGCGTTTTCCCCCTAACCTATCGGTTCCAGGTTCAATTCTGGACGACGGAAGCTGGTATTTTCGATTTTTACAGTTCACTGTCCGATAGATTTAATTAAAAGAACTTTCGTATTTTTTTGCCATTTTAAGGCTTTCGTTTTTTTAGCTAAAATTAAATCATTTATATATTTAAAAGCAAATGCTTTTTTTTTTTTTGTCAGATTCACATAAAATCGTAGCCAATACGCAGGCGTCAACTTAAATCTAGAATCTAACCAGTTTTAGAGCACCCTCAAATGCGAAAAGGGTGGTCGAGTGATAAAAGGCGCGTTTTTTCCCCTGTTTAGATTTTATCATGTGGGTTCGATCCGCGCTATGGAAAGAATGATTTTTCTTACTTTATGATAATTCATTTTAATAATACCATATTTAATTCAGGAAAAAAAATTACGTAATTTCTCTTTTTTTTTTTTTTTTTTTTTTTTTTTTAGAATGCTTTATAATTAAGTAAAATTTAACACCCAAATATATTTTGTTTTAATTACCAAATTAAAAATATGCATTATTAATCGTTAGCTGCAAACAGTAAATTTTAAATTCGGGGTTTTAGAATCAGACTGATAAAAAATAATTTAATGAAAGTTTTTAAAGGTCGTGTAATTTAAAAAAAGATTATGAAAAGTAAAGAAGAGAAAAAAGAAATAAGCTAAAATATCCATATATGATATATAAAAAATCAAACTGATATACTTACAAAGAGTTTAATATGTTTCAAATTGTTCCTTTAAGTAATGGCATTTTCATTTCTTTAGCATATTCTCTTTTTAGCTCTACAACTGTAATTGATTAATATTCAATTAAAAACTCCATTGTTTTAAAATAGTTCTCTAAAATATGTGGAACGAAGTATTTACAAATTCCTTTAATTTTTCCAAAAGATATATGAGAATAAGACTTTTGCTTTGAAAATTCGCAAAGTAAGCTGGATATTATAGATTTCCTTACAGTTTGTATTTGTTCTATATCTAATTATTGCAGAATAGGGCTCTGTGTTCATGTGTTTGATTTTCTTATCTTGAAACAGATGGCGCCATTAACGCTATCGGAAGAAATAACTTCCTAAACATCTATATATTCTATATATTTAAAAGCAAAGGCTTTTTTTTGTCAAATCCACATAAAATCGTGCCCAATACGCATGCATAAACTTAAAGCTAGAACCTAACCAGTTTTAGAGCAAACTCAAATGGGAAAACGGTGGTCGAGTGGTATAAGGCGCTTTTCTTCTCTGTTCAGATTATCGTGTGGATCGGTCCCTGCTGTGGACGGAATGATTATTCGAATTATTCTTTAAACATTTTAAAACAGCTATGGATTTTATTTTTATGGTGCTACCAAGTTGTTTGCCGCCAAGTTTTAACGGGTTCCATCTAGTGTAATTAAAAACTCTTCTCAGATATACAAACATGTGCTGTTACAATTGTCTGAAAAGCAGTTCTTAAATAGTTTTAATTTGATTTAATAATAGCTTTCCTCTTGTTATCATTTTATTATTAAATTTAATGATACTGCCATCTATGTTCTTATTTATAATATGAATTGATAAAGTATATTGATAAATGATAAGGATAATTATAAATTAATGATTTGGATTTATTAATTAAACGATAAAGTGTTTTGAAAGGAATGTTAAACAAAACCCTTTGTGCTATCTTCTATCAGACTTACCCATTTCTTAATTTCTTCTACATATATAATTATTGGATTCCTTTCAATTTTGATTACCATATTATCATCAAAGTTTGCTGCAAAACGTTTGAGTTACTTTTTTAAACATTTTCTTCTACATACACAAGAAAAATGATTAGATTCGTGAAAATTTTCGACTTGGATGGATTTACACGTTTAGGATTAACACGTTATATCCTAAATCGGGACCTTCCTAATATATAAATCCGTTGCATGTCCCAAAAGTGAGAGGGGGAAGGTAATATTTTCATCCAGTTGTTCAGCAGGAGGTGTGTTTTATATTTAAAATTTTGGAGAAAATCTATATACCGTATATTCCTGCGTTTATATAATTGAGACTGTATTTTTCTACTTTGGGGTATATTCGTCGTGTTACGCGCACCCACTTTTTTGCGAAGAAACCTACATGAGGTATGTAAGGTGAAAATACAATAAAAAGCATTAATAAATATAACCAATGCAAACATAAAGAAAATAAGCGTAAGCAAAGTGAGGACCTACGCTACTGCCAAGCCTATCTGCTTGCATTCCCGCAAGACGTAATATGCAAATCATATACTCCCAATCAATCAAATAATCACGTCTTTTTATCTTGTTCATTAATATAGAAATCTCAGTTCTTATGCTTAATTTTTAAGCTTTCATTTTTAGACCTGTCATTTTTTATGCCTGTAAATTTTGACCAATTTTCTTATTTCAATCGTCCCGCCGATATATACGGTATGTGAATCTAAAACACATACATGGAATTATTGTTTAATTATTCCTATAATTTTACTTCCTGCTTTAACATCTGAAAAAAATTCTCTATTTATTATTTTCTTTTTAGCACTTTCCAACCTAGTTGAAAAGTGCTTATGACTTCGGTTTGTCTGGCCGTCTGACCGTATGGCCGCCTGTCCGTGCTCTAACTCCCGTAAATATGCTCGGATTGCTCTGCAATTTTTATATGTTATTGTCGTTATCTATGGCACGTTCCCTATTTCAACTGAAGTGTGTAGCACTTATAGTTTTCTTACAGGGATACTCAAAAGAATTCCGTTACATTGCGGTCTATGGGGAAAAATCATTTGCGGTTTATTTTAAAAATGTTTCACTATTTTAAACGCATTGAAATTTATATAGATCACTAAGATGCATTAGTAGAAGCTTAATATGGAATAGTAGGTGTATAGCACTTAGAGTTACTTTATAGGGACAGTCAAAATAATTCCGTTACATTACGTCTATGGAGAAAAATCGTCTGCGGCTTATTTAAATAATGTTCCACTATTTTAAACGCATTGAAGTTTATATATATTACTAAGGTGCATTACAAGAGGCTTACTACAGAATAGTGTGTGTATAGCAGTCATCGTTCATTTACAGGGACACACAAAAGAATTCTCTATTGTCTGTTAACAATAATTCCTGGAAGTGCGTTTTAAGTTACTAAACGCGATTTTAATCTTAACTAGCTTTTTGTCAATTACGTGGTGTGTATAAATTCTGTAGATCCTATACAGGGCAGCACAAAAGTTCGCGAACACTTTTCCGTTTATTGACAGAAACTCCAGAAGGAGAATTTAAACGGTGCTACGCGTTTCCTAACTAAACTAAAATTTAGCATCCTATGTATATATACAAATCTATAGATCATATACAGGGCTACATAAAAGTATTCGGATATTTTTCCGAATATTGTATATATTGAAAATTCCTGAAATTACGTTTTTAAATTTGTTATGCGTTTTCCAAATTGTTTACTTAGATGTCATCTTTCAGCTTATTAAACGGTAATGATTTGTAAAATTATTTTAGAAGCGTTGGAAAGTGCTACATAATCTATGCTTGACGCATGATTTTTCGTTCTTGTTTTATATAAGATTCAATGCACTAAATTTTGCTTCAAGCATCCGTAATATAATCCTTTAAAATTTCGGGCAAAATGTATGTAAGTTAACATAATAAGCATATATGCAATTATTATTGTATTTTATTATTTGTTACTCTCATATTACATGCTTCACTACTTTCTGAAAAAAATATGAATATTTAACATACATTTTCTTTGCATTAGACTGTGCAGTTATATAACGGGCAAAAGAATTATATAAAATATTTTTTAAAAATGCTCCAAAAACTTGCAAAATATTTAGTTGTATATTAGTACATAAAAAATCATCATTATTGCAATAATCACTGCATTTTATTTCTTTTAAATTTTGGAGAAAATGTATGCAAATGATTGCTAAAACATACATTTAGTTATTATTTTTGTCATTTTACTTGTTTAATTATCATCTGTGGAAAATACCTTTAATTTATATTTTGTTAGCAGAAGGTTTAATGCAAAAATATATAATTAAAAAAATTCTTTAAACGATTTACACTTATATCTTTCTTAAAATTTATGGGGAAATTTTATATAAATTAATGTAAGAAACTAACATGGAATTATTATTATTTTACTATCGTATTACATGATTTATTGTTATTATATATGCTTATTAAAAGGGTTTTTTTTTAATTTACTTATTTTTTGAGAGAAATATCAAAGTCTTCATATGAATAGGGCGGTATCACAGGACGGAAACGTCGACCATGTTGATTTAATGTCACGGCCTTGAATATTATGAAAGATACGCCTAAATACGATTGGCTATTTTGGAAAAATGTCTGTCTGTCTATATGTATGTGAGACAAATTTTTTTGCCGCTCTATCTCAAGACCTAATGCATGGAATTTCATAAAACTTTATATTCAGTTAGCTAGTCTTAATATAAATTTATGCTGATTCAATTTTGGTGTACATCATCTAACAGGTGACACTTCTACGCTGAATTTTTTACGATCTCTAACTCATCTATCTACTCTCTATAACTCAAGAACTAATGCACGGAATTTCATCAAACTGCATAGTTTGCTAAATCTTAAATTAGTGCTACTAAATTTTTGGTGCATATCGCCGAAAATGTAGTGCTGCTATGCTGTGCTTTTCAAGACATTTTTCATAGCAGTATCTCAAATATAAATGCACGGAATACCACTAAACCACATATTCAGTTAGACCTTGGCATCAATCTCTTCGGATTAAATATTGGTGCATATTGACCAAAATGTATCGCTGCCATACCTGTGTCTTTCACTATTATCGTGATATGTTTATCTCAAGAACTACATTGTTAAAAAATATGTTTCTTAGTCTAATAAAGTTTAATATAATAAATCAAATAAAAAGAAATAGCAAGAAATATATTATATAGCAATAAAAAATATATAAAGTTTAATATAATAAATCAAAAAATAAATAGCAAGTACTTCGAAGTTGTTCGCGATTCCAAAAAGCATTATTTGTCTTTAAAAACTTCAGAAACTAATATATTTTCGAGTATTAAATAAGCATTTATCGAAACATAGTTTCTTTTGCTGCTACGGATTTTCGGTAACGTTTCCGAGTAGTGTATTAATCAGTTTTTTTTAGCCTGGAATATAGGTTTTTTAGATGCTATCAATTCTTAAGTATAAATTTTTATGTTAAACAAACATATTTGACTGACAAGCATGATAAATTAACAGCATTAAAATTAACATTAAAATTTATATTATTTTGCTACTTCTGCCTATACACTGTAAAAAAACAGATGTTTTTCAATCTAGGGAAATATAATATAACTACGGACGAAAATATATAATGAACTCTCCTTAGATATCCACGATTACGAAAAGCACTCTTTATCTTTAGAGAAAAAAAATATTTTCGAGATTTAAAGAAGCATTTATAAACATAAAGATTATTTTGCTATCACTGATTTTCAGAAATGTTTCCGAGTAGTTTTTATAGTGTATTAAGGGACACGGGACATTCAAAATCACGAAATTCGACGAAACAATCGTTATTATTATATTTGTTTTAATTTGGAGAATAATGAAAATAGAGCTCAAATGTATCTTATGCAAAAATAATTTTTCAATTCTGACTCTTCTCCGCATATATACGAGCTTATATATTTCTGAAAACAGTATATATTTATACAATTTTTGAAAGCTTAAAATACTGTTTTCTCAAAATTGAAAATGTCGCACATATCTAATTTTTTAAACGTTTTAAGTGCATTCCTAATTATCAAATTCTTTTGAAATTTATACTGTATGTCAGTTATAGAATAATGAATAAATGTTAGCATAAAAAGTTGCATTTCGGAGGAGTTTTAGTGTTGAAATATATACGCATATGGAAATATAAAGCTACTTGTTTTAGAAAAATAAAGCATAATTATGAAAATATATTTATCTGCTTATACATTCAGCGAACTTTTACAATTCATGCCAACTTCCTTTCTAATATATAGAAAGGATCTCATAAATAAATATTCTCATATTCTAAGCAAAAGAAATGCGCATGGTTCATTTTAAAATAGGACGATTATTTGTTACTTTAAGAATTGAATAATTTAAAAACATTATTTTAACGCCAACTTTTGAACAGGGTAACTCTAGGATAGTTGGACATAGAGGAGAGATGGAGAGTCTAAATATTTCCAAAACTTGATCATAGATCGCAGCATAAACTTTGTTCGTAGGAAATTGTTCAACGAGTTCATTCATTTCGATTATAAAAAGTAAGTGAAATTTTAATGTTTATTTAATTTAGTGATTGAATATTTTTGTTGAGTTAGGTATCTGAAGGTTTTGCAGTACGTGCGTTACATTTTTTTTTTTTTTTTACTATACGGAATTTTAAGGCACTTTGCAAATTGCTATATGCTTTTCACGATTAACTATAAGAAATGCGTTATATTTTGCTATTTTAACTTCACTTTTCCTTTCATGTATTGGATTTCAATCTCTCCTCGGCTTGAAGGAGAGATGGCCATCTGCCATTTTAATTTCAGTTTTGTTTTCCACTTTTTGTTCTCAATATTTAATTATTTTTTGCCCAAAATATGACGAGTATATGTATAAGAATATGCATCATAAGTATTTCTTGTTTTTGTATTCTAAGAATTTTTATTTCAGTCATTAAAAACTACGGCCATCTATTCTAGAGTTACCCTATATCTGAGTTGTAATTTTCCAAATGGACGAAAAAAGACCGGGTCAGGATTCGAACCTAGGGTATCGTGGCTGAAGCAGCCATCCTTTACCAACTGAGCCATCCAGTTCGAATTTGGAGGACCTAATTCATCCAGTTAACCTTATTGATCATAGCATCTGGTCTGATATCTGAATCAGCTCAACAGAATAGATCGCAGGTAATGGAATTCCAGTAAACGCTGGATACGTGATTATACTAGATTAATTTTAACACAAATATTCAAATTGGTAAAGAAATCATAGTAGTTGCAATTTTCCAATTGGACGAAAAATGTCCGGGCCAGGATTCGAACCTGGGATATCTTGGCTGAAAGCCTTTCAGCCAAGATATCCCAGATATTACAACTCATATGATTTCGTTACTAATTTGAATAATTGTGTTAAAATTAATCTAGTGCAATCACGTATCCAGCGTTTACTGGAGTTCCATTACCTGCGATCTATTCTGTTGAGCTGATTCAGATATCAGACCAGATGCTATGATCAATAAGGTTAACTGGATGAATTAGCTCCTCTAGATTCGACCGGGATGGCTCACTTCTTAGAGCATGGCAGCTTCAGTCAAGTGATCCCAGGTTCGAATCCCGGGCCCGGACATTTTTCGTTCAGTTGGTAAGTTACATCTCATATGATTTCCTTACCAATTTGAATAATTGTGTTAAAATTAATCTAGTGTTACCCTATATCTATTTGAGCTAGCCATTAACAAGTCTGCCAATTTTCAGATTAACCCATTGAAAACTGTATGATTTGGTTTTTAATGTCTACTGTCTCCTTAATCAGTTTTCTAAGCCAGGAATATTGGTTTTTAGGATTCTATTAATTCTCAATTACGCAATTGAATGTATACACTGTAAAAAAAGACAAATGTTTCTCTATCTACTAAAATAAAGATTTAAAAAATAGTTTTAAATCAGATTAAACTTGTAAATTGTTTTCTGTGTATTTTTCATTCTCATATTACAAAATAACAGGATTAAAAATTGAATGTCCTCCAAAATATTTCTTCTATATTATTGTATGAATATATAGCAGAAGACGGCCTTTTTTAAATCAAGGGCTATAAGTATCCCCCTTCCCCCTCCGCTTTGAGTGCAACTACCTGTACCTCTTCAAGTATGCTCTAAATTTCTTTAAATTTAGTTGAAAAACTTGCTTGTTACGAGAAAAAAACAATTTAAAAAAATAAATGTTTATTTCATCGTGCATATCTCTGCCTAGATTTGTGAATTATATTAAAATTTAACAGCCTACGTGAAATTCCACCTAAGTATAAGGTTTCACGACTCAAAGTTTACACTTTATTATTTTAACGCAATCATATTGATTGGTAAATAAATCTACGACTAGTAATTTAACCTACTGAATACTTTGTTTCTTAATTATATCTTATTGTTACAATGTTTGTAGAAAGTAAAAATGTAAAACATATAGCTAATACAAAATATTTATACATTTTCACTTAAATTCATTTTCACTTGAAAATAAATGTTAAAACTTACCTACAATAGTAGCAAAAATAAACACTCCTATTAAATAACTGATAATGGTAAACAAATACCTGAAAAAAAAGAAACATAGCGAATTACATAGAAAATATTCACACAAATATGAAAAAAATATTAAAAATTCACTGCGATCTTAAAAAAATAAAATTTACTACAATCTTAAAAAAAAAAAAAAAAAAAAAAAAAAAAAAAAAAAAAAAAAAAAAATACTACAATTAAGAAAGCATTGCAAGACTAATATAAATACTTGTAAAATAGAATTTATTCCTGTTGAGAATCTAAAAACCTCTCTTATAGAAATGTAATGAAAAAATTTTTCTCTTTATTGCATTCTTTTTATCTCATACATATAAATATACATTTCTCACACATGGTCAGCAAAATATACATTACCCACTCTTTTTGGCTCTGGGAAATATTTTAATGCTCCAAATGAGACAAAATTTAAGTTACAGATAACTAAAATAATGTGTTTCTTTTTTATTAAATGGACATTTACTTTACAAAAATTCATCAAAAAGTCGTGTTGTAACATTCAAATAAGAGTTCAATAGGTTTATACATTTTAGTGTTCAATATGCCATCACATATATGTTTATAATGCAAACACGTTAATAAATTTATTTGTTACTATAATAGATGCAAATACTAAAAACAAAGTTTTAAAGCATTAAAACCATTTATGATGTAAAATCAGATGTCAAAATACCTAAGCGATTTCGGCTAAACATCAGCCATCATCAGAGGATAAAAACTAGTAAAACACAGTTCTGAAGAAAAGCACTGGACAGGTGAAAAAGGGGGAAACCAACAAACTATGAAATTGAGTCAGTGAAAGAAGATGGGACGATACCATTAAAAGCACGGGGGGGAAGGGTCAGCAAAAACCAAAAACACCAGTGACACCAAGCACATTAAACCAAATACGTGGGATCTGATAAGACAATACATCATTACATGTATTATCGCCTCTTTTCAAAATTTCCAGGGACTCTCTGATTATGCAACAGTTATATTGTGAGCCATGTGCAATTATTTCAGCCTTATTGAAAAATACATCAATTTCTTTAGCTTGATTTAATCTGGATAGAGTGGTGGATAATTTATCTTTTTTTATGTGGTATTAAAACTGTGTTTTCAGTATTTGCACCTATTATAGTAAAAAATAATTTTTTATCAATGTGTTTGCATTGTGTTTTTTCAAGTTTAAAAAGGTGAATTTGACGTTTTTACTATATGGAATTTTCTTTATATTTTTAATAATTGTTTATTATGTTTATAATAAAAGCTCAGTATGGGCGCTTTCATAGAGAACAAGTTGTAATTGAAGAATCAATTTTACACAAAGTTAAGTGAGTTTGGCAAACTAATAATAATAATAATAATAATAATAATAATAATAATAACATGGTGACGAATGCTTCGCTTTATAAACAGCATAAACAATATGTGTATAGACTATTGTGCTACAAATCTTTGCTTTGCTTATCATATGACTAGCACATCGTTTGAACGATCTGTAGTTTAAATGTAATCTGTAGTTTAAATTTCGTCTGATTCGGAGAAGAAAATTGAGCTCCATATCCCTCTAAAAGTGGGTGTTATACAATAACACTTGTCTGTGTCATTGGTTTATACAAAACGAATCTTTGTTCAACGTCAGGAGTAATTAGGCGCGTCAACTTACATCAATTCCGCCTACATGACAGCATTTCTATGCTTATTATTGCATATTATTTCTCAAGTGCTAATAAGTTAAGTATTACACGTATATAACAAATTTCAATACGTTAAGTTATAATTAATGAAAATCAAGTACTAGAGGCGAGATTGTTTTAAGTAATTAATCAATAATATAAAAAATTATATAAATATACATGGTTAAAATATCGAGGATAAATTTTGAGACGATTTTGTACCATATCTGTCAAGCTAGTTTAATATGTGTGCTGGTACACAAAAATATCGAAACCAAGGACAAAAAATTATGTTTCTGGCACAGATTATGAAACACTTTCAATACTAACATAATATTATCAAGAAATTTCATTTTTTAATACAATGGAATAGATCATAGTCCGCCTTGTAACCGACTTTCTTTTTGCGCCTCTGTAAGCGACACAAAAATGCTGCGATGTACATATGCTACTTATTATATACTCCGGAGAAAGCATTTTTTATTCCATCCCAGTGACGCATATCAATTTAATTATGTTTGAAGTATTGTAGCATCAGTTAAATACATCCGAAACGATTTTTCCCTATAGACCATGATGCAACCAATTTTTTTGTGCGTCCTTGTAAATGCACTATAAATGCTACACACTTCATTTTAAATAACGAACCGTCTAGAGGAAAAAATAATTGCATATAAAATTTACATGGCCTTCTGGTATATTTACGGGTGTTAGTGCGCGGCCAGGCGGCCAGATGGACAGACAGTCAGTCAAACCCAATCCATAAACACTTTTCAACTATTTGAAATATACTATAAACATTCTACGTCTGAATTCCTAAATATCACTATAAAATAAATAATCAGACGTTAATTATAAAACACTAAAATAACATTAATATACATTAAAATTAAGATTAAAACCAGAGGGCCCGTGCGAAGATTTCGCACTGAAATCTAATATTTTTTAGGTACTTCTCTATTATCCCGTCGATCACTTTTCATAACAATAAAATACTGCCAAACTGTAAGATTAAACGCCAAAAATGCAGTCCCATTTACTTGATGTCAGAATCATTATGCGTGTTTGTTACGTCATCTAGTGGTTTTACATTCGACATTTGCGTGTATTTTTCATTATGTATTACTGATTTAGTAGTTATTTTATTAATTAAAATAACAATTGTGTCCTTAAATTCTTATATTTTATTTATTTTTTGATATTCCAATGGCAACGTTCTCCCGTTTATTTGGAGATAGTTTTTTGACATGAAAAGTGGTCGACGGGATAATAGAGAAGTATCATTTTTTTATCAATATGTAATATTTATTAGATGCAGGTTTAAACTTCTAAAGAAAAAGCAAGGATAAAAATATCTGCAAACAACATTTAGTTGTTAGTCAAGACAGAATATCATCTAATTTATTCCATCAAAGTTAGACTAAAAACTGATCCAAGATTGCTAAAGGCATGCGCGAGAAAAAAAAATAACAATCGTACTTTGACTGCATTAGAGGATGACGTCATCCGTTTCGGGAAAACCATGGTACTTAGAAATATAAATTTAAACATTTCAATTTCAATTTCGCTTTTTAATCATAAGTATAAAATAAACCCGTGTGGTGTTTTTTATAATAATTGCTATGAGCATCATATAATGTGGTATTTTATTTTTTTGGCAACAATAATTTCAGGAAAACCTTTCATTTCTTTCATAAAAACAATGCCGATTTAATTTTTTAATTTCAGCAAATTTTAATCAAAAACATGTTTTAACGAATTGTTAAGTGGGCTATGTCAGAAGCCTGTTCTAAAACCTTTCATATGGTATCTCATTCGTTGTTCTGCGTTTCATATTTTCTGAGTAAAAGGGATGTTGACAGGAGAAATAATATATAAGGATAAGATGTTCCGTGCTATAAACATAACACTTCATCTGTAAAAACATCAACATCTTAAACAATTGCAAAATAACCAGTCATCCAGAGATAAAAATAACACATCTACAAAAGTTACCATTAATTTTACAATAGAACATGCAAATAACAGGTTTTTGCCATTGTTTGATATATACTTTAACCACAGAAAATAAGATAACAACTTTAAAAAAATCAGAACTTCAGTTTATAGGAAACCTACATTATCTGCTCAATACTTGAATTATGTGTCTGAATGTCCATTATCCCCTAAATCTTCTATAGTAAGAACTTTATGTAATAAAGCTTCTAAATTCAATAGTAATAATTCAATAGTAATTCAGTAGTAATAGACTTTTAATATTAAAATAATAATATTATTTTCTGATCTTAAAAATAATGGCTACCCAATAAGGTGGTGCAAAAATATTTTCAATGAAATTCTTAACTGAGATATATCTACCCCTCCTTTCTAATATGAGAAACCTAACGATATCTATTAATCCCCTATTACAAAAATATGTCAGATAAATTATCAATGCATTTTAAAACTTTCAGGTTTTACACCTCACTTAAACCATAACATCCACTCAGTTCATTTTTGTCGTGATTCAAGTATAAATATCCATTATTGAAACTGAAAGGTGGGATTTATAAAATCCCATGTCTTAAATGAAATTCTGTTTACACTGGTGAAACTAGTCGATCACTGGAGACTTGGTTAAAAGAACATGAATGCCCCTTTAAGAAAGGCACCCTAAGTTCAAAAATCGTCATTCACGCACTGGATACAAATACAAATCATACTCTGGTTTTTACGAATGCTAGTGTTTTCAGATCAGACTGCCACATATATGCAAGCAAAATATTTTTGGAAGGATGGTATGCTAAATTAGAGAAATCACCTCTTAATGAAGCTTGCGTTCCAGAGGAATATAGAGCTTTGCTCGATGTGTAACTTTAATTTTAACTCTGAATGACTGGTTCTTTTGCAATAGATAATATGTATATGACATTTAAAATCTAAAAGCAGACGTACCTTTCAATTGAGTGTAGGCAGAAAGTAACAATTCTAGCAGAGCTAATAATTTATTATGCATTATTTCCTACACACAATACATGTATGATATATTATAACTACGTGAAAATTACAAGCATTTTAGAAAATTTTCCAGCAATTTAGCTGGAAGTTTTGCCTAGGTTAAATTGAGTACACAACAAGCCAGTTTGTTGACAAATGTGCACATTATTGTTTATGATATTGCTGTTTTTACTGATGAGGCACTATGTTTATAGCACGAAACGTCTATTTTAATTTTAATTTTAATTTTATTGTATTTTAATGTTATTTTAGTGTTTTTAAATTAAAGTCTCATTATTTATTTTTATAGTAACTTTTCAACTATGTTAGAAATTACTAAAAAAATTCTTACTTTAACTCAAGCTCTAGATTGAATTTCTAGAATAATTTGGCACAAATTGTATTTAAATACCATAATTAGATAAAAAGATATAACACATTTAAGATGGTCTTGTGCATAGTTGTAGTGCCTTCTTGCAAGATTTAACTGCATTCATCTGAGAATGCATTTTTTCGAAATTTGTCATATTTAAACTTAAACATCAAAATTTCTATGAAACATAAAGTTATAACATTTTCAAGATAATTTTAAGAATATATTCTTCAAACTGTCTTCGGGATGTTTTTTATTATTTTTTTTGTGAAAAATATTATTCATATATTACACTTATATGATTTATATAGTAAAACAGTGCTCAGAAAAATAAAGTTAATAAATATATTTCTAAATGAATATTTTTGTGAATTTTGAAGGTATATTAACATTTATTCTTTACTCTACTTAAAAATAGAAAACAATGTGTCAGAAAAGTTATATTTTGAGAAGATATAACACATTTAAAACATCGATAAAATTTTAATTGTTTAACGTTTCAAAATTAAATTTTACATTTTGAAAAATAATTTGCATTTAAAAGGATTAATATACAAAGATGCATTTCAAGAAAAAAAAATAAATAACAGACAGATATAAATACAAAAAACAAAATTCTGTGCCCACTTTAAGCAGATGAACTGCAGTGTGTGCAATTTATATCACGATCGATAACATTCAAAATTTTGTTTTAAAAATGCAAGTAAAAGATTTTAAAAAAATTATATTTTCTTTCCTTTAAACCACCGAAAGAACATCAAATATTTTTATTCGTAACAAAAAAAAGGTTCATGCTGTAAAGGATTAGAAGAAATTTAATTAGCAACAGGTTGGAAATTGTACGCTAAACGTGACAAATGAGGTTTTGTTTGTTTCGTGCTATAACTAGTTTTACAATGCAAAAAAATCATCGTCATTATTTCAGTGAAATAAATTATATCGTCTGCTATGAGCGAAATGAGGATGCCATTTTGTTTCTTATTACGTATGCTATGTATACAGATACGAATTTTTTTTTCGACACCAGATAGCTCTGTAAAATTCACTATGGAGATCTTGCTTTGCGAAAGATTACTTCCATGGTTTAATATTTCTATGACCCACAGTGAATGAATCTTTTGTTTATTTACTTTAATGGATTGAGATAATCGGCTGTTAACCTAATTTTCACTGCTGTTATCTCAGAAATCTATACTTTTTTTTTAATGTAACTCAAGCAAATATTTTTTTTGAACGATCTTTCTAAAAATGTAACTTTTATGCAATTTTATTCGAAAAAATAATTTTGAATAAAAATGGTCGCTTTGCATATGTAAAAAGTTGCGGTTATCCCGTATTTGTTTTCCTCAGGCACATGACTTCCGCTTTTACTACATAGATTATACGTATGATAGGATTTAATAGAATAAAGAAAACTTTTATTAATATCTTTTTTGATTCAATTTAGTTGATTAGTTTTGATTCGATTTTCATAAAATTTGAAATGACTCGACAAAATTCTGCTACGATTATGTATATTAAATTTCAAACCTTTTGGTTGGGTAGTTTTTGCGCTGTTATATGCGGATGGACGGACATACGGGCAGAACAGACGACGACTATAGGTGCTACGTATTTATATAATTACGAATGCACCTAAAAAAGACCATCCATCACCTGTTACAGGAAACATAATTTTCGACTGATTTACTATATAGCTTAAATTTATCTCGAAAAACATGTATATTGAAACATGTTGGTCTTTATTATCTTTTTGTATTCTATTTTATTTTGTATTTTTGTTTTATTTTTTTTCCCTTCCATAATATAAGTTTCTCATCATACTTGCTGTTTTTGCACTCTATGTCTCAGACGTCTTCTCTGTCATGATAAATGCTTCTCATAATACTTGCCGTTTTCCCCCTCTATATCTGAAAAGTAATTTTTCCTCTTAACTATCATTATATTACCATTCTAATTTCAATTATCTTACGTCTACGAAAGAAAATATTAGTTCATCTGCTCATATATTTTTATACCTTAATAAAAACTTATTGAAAGGAAATTTTAGAGAATTTTTCTTTCCCTTTTACGCATTTTGTTTCTCTTCTTTAATATAAGTTTTACCTCGCATTTGCTGTTTTTGTCCTCTATGTCTGATAAGTCATATTTCACCTTAGCTATTATTACGATTCTAATTTGAATTATTTTAGGTTTACGAAGAAAATATCAGAGCATCTGCTCATATATTTTAATATATTCAAAAACCTTATTGAAAGAGAATTTTAGATAATTTTTCTTTTACTTTTCCGTATTTTGTTTCTCTACCATAAAATAAGTTTCTCATCATACTTGCTTATTTTGCCCGTCATTTTTCACCTTAGCTATTATTATACAGCGATTCTAAATTGAATTATCTTAGATTTACGAAGGAAAATCTCAGAGCATCTGCTCATATATATTTATATATTCAAAAACTTTATTGAAAGAGAATTTTAAATAATTTTTCTTTTACTTTTCCGTATTTTGTTTCTCTCCCATCAAATAGGTTTCTCATTATACGTGCTGTTTTTGCCCTCTATGTCTGAGAAGTCATTTTTTACCTTAGCTATTATTATATTACGATTCTAATTTGAATTATCTTAGGTTTACGAAAGAAAATATCAGAGCATCTGCTCACATATTTTTATATATTCAAAAATCGTATTGAAAGAGAATTTTAGATAATTATTCTTTTACTTTTCCGTATTTTATTTCTCTCCCACAAAATAAGTTTCTCATCATACTTGCTATTTTTGCCCTTTATATCTGAGAAGTCATTTTTCACCTTAGCTATTATTACATTAAGATTCTAATTTGAACTATCTTAGGTTTACGAAAGAAAAGAGCATCTGCTCACATATTTTTATATATTCAAAAATCGTATTGAAAGAGAATTTTAGATAATTATTCTTTTACTTTTCCGCATTTTGTTTCTCTCCCATAAAATTAGATTCTCATCATACTTGCTCTTTTTGCCCGTCATTTTTCACCTTAGCTATTATTATATAGCGATTCTAATTTGAATTATCTTAGATTTACGAAAGAAAATCTCAGAGCATCTGCTCATATATATTTATATATTCAAAAACTTTATTGAAAGAGAATTTTAAATAATTTTTCTTTTACTTTTCCGTATTTTGTTTCTCTCCCATCAAATAGGTTTCTAATTATACGTGCTGTTTTTGCCCTCTATGTCTGAGAAGTCATTTTTTACCTTAGCTATTATTATATTATGATTCTAATTTGAATTATCTTAGGTTTACGAAAGAAAATATCAGAGCATCTGCTCACATATTTTTATATATTCAAAAATCGTATTGAAAGAGAATTTTAGATAATTATTCTTTTACTTTTCCGTATTTCATTTCTCTCCCACAAAATAAGTTTCTCATCATACTTGCTATTTTTGCCCTTTATGTCTGAGAAGTCATTTTTCACCTTCGCTATTATTATATTAAGATTCTAATTTGAATTATCTTAGGTTTACGAAAGAAAAGAGCATCTGCTCACATATTTTTATCTATTCAAAAATCGTATTGAAAGAGAATTTTAGATAATTATTCTTTTACTTTTCCGCATTTTATTTCTCTCCCATAAAATAAGTTTCTCATCATACTTGCTCTTTTTGCCTGTCATTTTTCACCTTAGCTATTATTATATAGCGATTCTAATTTGAATTATCTTTTGTTTACGAAAGAAAATATCAGAGCATCTGCTCATATATTTTTATATATTCAAAAACCTTATTGAAAGAGAATTTTAGATAATTATTCTTTTACTTTTCCGTACTTTGTGTTTCTCCCATAAAATAAGTTTCTCATCATACTTGCTCTTTTTGCCCTCTATGTCTGAGAAGTCATTTTTCACCTTAGCTATTATTATATTAAGATCCTAATTTGAATTATCTTAGGTTTACGAAAGAAAATATCAGAGCATCTGCTCATATATTTTTATATATTCAAAAACCTTATTGAAAGAGAATTTTAGATAACTATTCTTTTACTTTTCCGTATTTTGTTTTTCTCCCATAAAATAAGTTTCTCATCATACTTGCTCTTTTTGCCCGTCATTTTTCACCTTAGCTATTATTATATAGCGATTCTAATTTGAATTATCTTAGATTTACGAAAGAAAATCTCAGAGCATCTGCTCATATATATTTATATATTCAAAAACTTTATTGAAAGAGAATTTTAAATAATTTTTCTTTTACTTTTCCGTATTTTGTTTCTCTCCCATCAAATAGGTTTCTCATCATACGTGCTGTTTTTGCCCTCTATGTCTGAGAAGTCACTTTTTACCTTAGCTATTATTATATTACGATTCTAATTTGAATTATCTTAGGTTTACGAAAGAAAATATCAGAGCATCTGCTCATATTTTTTTATGCATTCAAAAAAATTATTGAAAGAGAATTTTAAATAAGTTTTATTTTACTTTTCCGTATTTTGTTTCTCTCCTATAAAATAAGTTTCCCATCATACTTGCTGTTTTTGCCCTCTATGTCTGAGAAGTCATTTTTCACCTTAGCTATTATTATATTAATATTCTAATTTGAATTATCTTAGGTTTACGAAAGAAAATAACAGAGCATCCTCTCATATATTTTTATGCATTCGAAAAACTTATTGAAAGGCAATTTTAGATAATTTTTCTATTACTTTTTGGTATTCTGTTTCTCTCCCATAAAATAAGTTTCTCATCATACTTGCTGTTTTTGCCCTCTATGTCTGAGAAGTCATTTTGCAATTTGGCTATTATTATATTACGATTCCAATTTGAATTATCTTAGGTTTACGAAAGGAAATATCAGAGTATCTGCCCATTAATTTGTATACATTAAAAAACTTATTCAAAGAAAATTAAAGAAATTTTTTTTTTCTAAATTTATTCGGTAACAAACGACTATCATTAGTAACATTATTTTCTAATGATATATTAGTACATGCAACGTTTTTATGCTAATGTTCAATCAAATAAATTGTCTTCTTTTGTGCCTATTCTAATTTTTTTCTAATTTTTTCCTCTTTCAAACATAAATTTGCCATCTTATTTGCTGTTTTTGAACTCCAGCCCAGAAAGGTCGTTTGTCTTAATTGTTCTCTTACCATTCTAATTTCAAATCTATTTTGTCTACGATAAAATATATATCACCAGACACGTTTTAAAGATAGAAAATGTTTTTTTTCTGTTAAAAAAAAGCTCTTGAAAAGAAAATTAAAGACGTTTAGTATCATTTATCAAAATAACACAATTTTCAATTGATGTATTATTGCACTTTACATATATCTTTCCAGGTTTAAACAAATATATTTTCTTTCTCGTTTTATGAATCTATGTGCATCCGTTTTTACTTCTTCTTCCATAGCATAATTGTTTCTCCGTATTTATTTATTTACTTATTTTCGTGCCCTCTAGTTATGAAAACTCATTTTTCACCTTTCTAGCAAAATCTTTAATTTTTTTTTTTTTTTTTTTTTTTGTGAAAAATAGAATTAGTTGTATTTATATTACGATCTGTAAATAATTATCTGCTAAATATGAATAGATAAGCAGTAAAATAATAGGTCTTTTTATCGTCAAATATAACACTATTCGCGGAGGAATAGAAGAATGCCGCCAACACTGCCGAACAGGAGTTTAATATGAATTCAAAATAAAAGACACAAAGCATTAAAAATAATTTCTGTCAGATGTATTACTAGTTTATAAGAATTAGCGGGTTGATTAAATCCTTGATTTTCTTGTTTTAACAAGTTGGAAATTGTACATTAAACGTAACATAGAACGTTCGTTTATAACTAGTTTCAAAATGTAAAAACAATGATCCTTATTATTTCAGTGAAATGAATTATGTCGTCTGCAATGAACGAAGTGAATATGTTTTTTATTTTTCTTATTATATATGCCCCGTTTAAAAATGCAATTTTTTTCTACACCAGACACCACTGTAAAATTCACCATGGAGATCGTGTTTTGTGAATGATTACATCCATGGTTTAATATTTTTATGCGTCATAATGAAAGAATCTCCTGTGTTTATTTACTCTAATCGATTGAGATATTCGGCTGTCAACGTAATTTCCACTGAAGTTATCTCAGAATCTATACATTTTTTAATGTAATTCATCTCTCAAACAAACAATTTTTTTCAATGATCTTTCTAAAAATGTAACTTTTAAGTTGATTTATTCGAAAAAATAATTTTTAATAAAAATAGCCGCCTGGCATATGAAAAAAGAAATGGTTTTCCCGTGTTTGTTTTCCTGAGTCACATGATCTGCGCTTTTATATTCTATAGATTACGTATGATAGGATTTAATAGAATAATGAAAACTTTTATGAATATCTTTTTAAGTTTTGATTCGATTTTCATAAAAATTGAAATGACTCGACAAAATTCTACAATGATAATATATATTAAATATCAAACCATTCGGTTGGGTAGATTTCCACTGTTGTGTGCGGACGGACGGACAGACAAACATACAGACGGACGGACCAGACGACGACTATAAGTGCTACGTATTTATATTGTTACGAACGCACCTAAAAACAGATAATTTGTGCAATTTTCGAGTAATTTAATTTTTGTTAAATTAGAAAGATGAGATCCTTCCTAGAAAGATGAAAAGTGAGTTTTCAGACTTAGAGAACATGAAAATAAGTAAATAAATAAACACGGAGAAACAACTATATTATGGGAGAAGAAGAAAAACATTTACGTTTAACCTTTCGGTTTATTCATTATTTAAAAGTTAAGGATTCTTAAGAGTTTTAAAATTCAAAGGACTGTTGTTTTAACAATTTTTATGAATGTCACTTGCATCTCAGTAGAGGTTTCTATGTAAAGTAAAAAATGCCAACTGTTAATCCATTTATCGTAGTTTGGATGTTTCATCTTGTCCAAAGTCACATAGATAGAAAGACGTTTAAAAAATAATAGAAATTTCAAGGGATTATCTTGAAGATGTAGAATAGGCAATTAATAATAAAGTCGAGGAAACGCTGAATTTAAATTCATCCAAACATAAATTCGTGGATTTAGAGTAATCGATTTTAAGATGAAATATGTGACACCTGAAGTGAACATCTGGGAGATGAAGGATGGATTTTTCATAAGTTAACAGAGAACGAATCGAAAATCAATTCATTAGAATGCAAACAAGCAGAGGAGCACTACTCACAATATCGTAGCGTGTCTGCTTCCCCACATCCGCACACACACAAAAAAAAGTGTCAAGAGTTGCAGAAGTGTTATTTAAATGGTCATAAAACAAAAAAAGTATCCACTGAATTGATTACATTTACAATAATTTTGTAGAAATAAAATTTAAATTCCTGAAAGCGAGAGAGCAAATGCCCCTTGTGATCCACGACACTACTCTTATGACACACTACACTCTTTCATGTAGTGCATGTACGTTATTATAATTTGACTATCTTTTCAAAAAGAAAAAAATTGCAACATCGCAATATTGAAAGTCATTAATTCTAACTTAAGAGACAAGAATTGCAGTCAAACTAACTAAGTGTTGTTTAAAAATTTACAATCTAAAATGTTAGAATTTTATTAAATTGATAAGCACAACGAAAAGTGCTGCCCCCAACTCGCCAAAATACTGAGGAAAAATCTATTCATACTCTTTCATTTAAAAAAAAGGCATTGCAGCTAATAACCTATAATGTCCCCACCCCTCCCCCCCCCAAAAAAACAGAAGAAAAAAAAACCTGCTACGGGCTACCATTGGTCAAATAATTTAGTGTTTAATACAAGTCGCTTAAAAATCAAACGGTAATATAACTAATAAGTAGTGTAGGTGAATGAAAAGGATCAAATTAAAAAAAATTACGGCTTACTTAAAATGAAATAAAATGGAAACCTTTAAAACAAAACTATCATAAAATGAAATTGCATTTATGGAATGATATTTACATTATTTATATTTTTAATTTTGGAGGGATTGGTTTATATCTACCTGCGTATCCCTTTATCCACGATTCAGGCAGCAAAAGTCGTAATACACAAGACCAATGCTTGCCGCCTAACAAAGACTTGCATACATTGACAGATAATACATTGTATTTGCATACATATTATAAAAAACTCAATTAATTGAGCATATTTGAAAAAGCTATACATTCGAAAGTAAACTACTGCTAAAATTCCAACCATGGATGCTCATCTTACATTTGTCAGGGAAGGTCAAAGCTTGCGAATTAACAATAGGTTTCTTTGTAAACTAAAAAAAAAAAAAAAAAAATCAAGTTTTAATCCATTCATTGCAATTTGGATGATTTATCTTGTCTAAAGTCACATAGGTAATACTTTTTTTTTTCAGGAAAATTAATAGAAAACTTTTCCTGATTTTTGTTTTTGTTTTTGTTGCTGTTGCTGAAAAATGAAACATCTTACTCGTTATAAAATCAATATCAATCAAGACAAAAAATTCGCTAATGAGCGATAAAGTGTCATTTTCGGAAATAGTGCACAGTTTTTAAATATCTTTCTGTGGCCTCTCAAATTTAATTTAACAATTAATTTTAAAGATACGGCTACATTTAGACATATTCTTATGCTAATAAAAGTTTGGATAAAATTCCGAGTTTTGTGGTGTAATAACTTACATGTTAGCCGCGATTTTATTCTCATTCAAATTAGAATTACCTTATTTTTATGATTAGACGTCTTTTCTCGATATATAAAATTTTCTTTCTATAAGGCAGATCACTCTTTTATTTAACTATATAAAAAAACTATATTATAAAAGAAAAAGCATTTATACGCAAAGAGAAATAAATTTTGAAAAAAAAATTACATTTTAAATGTGAACATAAACATGACCAAAAAGTAATAATGCATCGTGATTATCACAATATTATTATTTTTTATTCAAACTGAGAAGCGAAAACACTGCTTTATAGGATTAAAAGGAAAGTTTTTTTGGAAATTTAATCGGTCGATCATTTGTCTATGATTTTTAGTTTACAAATGATGTATTATTGCGCTTAGCATTTATCTTCTAATATTCCGACAAATATCTAGTCTTTATACTTTTACTTGATTTTAATCTTTTTTTTTCTTTAAATTATTGTTTTCTTTTTGCCCTCTAGGTCTGAAAAGCAGTTTTCCATCTTATCTTTATTACTCACCATTCTAATTTCAACTATCTTACGTCGAATGAATGACAATATATGAAAAGCCATCATTGTAAAAACTTTCTGAAAGAAAATTGTAAGTAGTTTGATCGGTAAGAGTAAGATTATCATTTGTCAAGAATCATATTTCCAATGATGTATTTTTGCGTTCAACATTTACATTCTGTCTTTCAAACAATTTTCTTTCTATTTTCATATTTTATTTTCATTTTTACCCCTTTTAGTTTATTCTCAATTTTCTTGTTTCTTCAGAATTTTTTTTTCATCGAAATTATGGTATTCGCCTTCCTTGGTTCGAAAATTTTTTTTTCATCTTAGCTTTCTTTCTATTGTCATCATAATTTCAATTACCTTATGTCTATGACAAAAATACATACTTTTTTTAAAAACATGAAATGCTCTTTCTATATAGGACAATTTTGCTCCTAGCTATTTACTGAAATTTTTTTTTGTCTAAATTTAGTCGGCAGAATTGATTATATGTCATACAACAAATATTTTTAAATGATGTATTATTGCACTTAATGTTTGTCTTCTAATTTTAATCAAATATATCGTCTTTTTTGTGCCTGTTTTATTTTTATTTCTTCTTACTCTTCAAAACATAATTACTTTTTTCCTACGTACTTTGATTTCTACTTTTGCCATCTAGGTCTGAAAAGGCATTTTCCATCATAAAAGTTGCTTTTCCTTTATCATCATTTTAATTTCAATTATATTTTGTCTACGCAGAAAAATACATAGCCAGCGGCCTTTCTAAAGACATGAGATGCTATTCCTATTTTTTAAAAAACTTTTTGAAAGAAAACCTAATAAAATAACAATAGTTGATAGATTTACGAGCATCATTAGTCAAAATTAAATAAATAAATAAATTCAATGACGTATTATTGCGATCAACATTTAGCATTTAATGTTCAAACAAGTATATTTCTTTTTTTCTTGTACCGATTCTAATATATCTCATTTTTCATTCCTGTACTAATCTATTCTATTTCTTCTTCCTCTCCAAAGCATATTTTTAACATTTTCTAACATAGTTGAAAAGTGTTTATGAATTGGTTTGTCTGGCCGTCTGTCTGTCAGGCCGTGCTCTAATTAGCGTAAATATACTCGGATTGCCATGCAATTGATATACGCTATTGAGGTTTACCATGTTCGGTATTGAAAATGAAGTGTATAATATTTATAGTTCATTTACAAGGGCAGTCAAAAGTATTCCATTACATTATGGTCTATGGAGAAAAAACATCTGCCGTGTATTTTAATGGTGTTACACTAATTTAAACATAATGAAATTTATATACATTATTGAGATGCACTAGAAGATGGTTACTATAGAATACGTTACGTGTAGTACTTTCAGTACGTGCACGGGAGAACTCAAAAGTATTCCGTTATATTACGAAGAAAAGTATATGAAGAAAATTTGTTTGCGGCGTATTTTAATGATGTTACTCTGTTACAAACATAATGAATTAAATATGAATTTCTCAGTTGGCACTAAAAGATGTTTTTTGTTGAATATGGGGTGAAAAGCATTTATCGTTCATTTACAGGGCCAAACAAAAGAGTTCGGTTATATAATGGTCTATTGGGAAAAACTGTTCGCAACGTATTTTTATTATTTTGAGCTATTTCAAACATGATGAAATTGATACACATGCTTGCAGTAGAATATGATGTGCACTCCATTTATCGTTCATTTACAGGGACACATAAAAAATTTCGGAAAGTGCGTTTTCAGGTATGGTATGCGTTTTTAAATCAAACTAAATTTTTGCATACTACGTTGTGTATTTAAATTCTGTAGACATATACAGGGTTACAGAAAAGAATTCGTAAGCATTACTGAGAATGAGTGTGAATTGCTTAAAGGTATTTTTTAATTTAAGTTATGCATTTATATGCTCAACTGACACTTAGTATAGTAAGAGATGCTTGTGGAATATTATAAAATCATATACAGGGCTATGCTAAGAATTGGATACATGACCGCCTATGGATGGTAATTTCTGGAAGTGTGATTCAGTAGTTTCAAGCATGTTTTGCATCAATTAAATTTTAGCTTAATATGTGACGTGTACACAAATATGTAAGTTATATACAGGGCTGTATTAAAGAATTCAAGTACATTTCCATGTATTGGTAGAAATTGCTGAAGGTCAATTGTCAACTGTGTTATGCATTTTCTTAATTTTTTTAATTTTAGCATACTATGTAGAATATATAAAAATCTATAGATCATGTACAGATCTGCACAAAAGTTTTGGAGTACCTTTCCGGCTATGGACGATAATTGTTGAAATCTGGTTTCCAAATGTGTTATGCGTTTTCTAAAATGTTTACTTGGGTATCTTTTTTACCTGAAAAATTTTATACACTTTTGTTATAGCATTGTCGAAGTTTTGGAAAGTGTTTCATAATCTATGCTTGACGCATGATGTTTCTTTCTTGTTTTTTCCCTACGTAGTTTGCCCTCTATATTTGCAATCTTGGTCTGAAAAGTCATTTTCCATCATAGCTGTCCTTTATTACCGTTTTAATTTCAAATATATTTTGTCTACGCAAGAAAATACAAAGCCAGCGGCTGTTTTAAAAACATGAGATGCCCTTTGCTTTACAAAAAAAACTTTTTGAAAGAAAAGTTAGAAAAAAAAATAATAATTGATGAATTTACGAGCATCATTAGTATAAATAAAGAAATATATAAATTCAAAAGATGTATTATTGCGCTCAACATTTCTCTTCTAATGTTCAAACGAATATATTTTCCTTCTTTCTTGAACCTAATCTAATATATCTCATTTTTCTTCCTCTCCAAAACTATATTTTATTCTTATTTGTTGTTTTTGCTCCCTATATCTGAAAAGTTGTTTTCGTCTGAGCTTTTATTTTATAATAATTCTAATTTCATATACAAAAGGAACTATATGCCCAGAGACTTTTTGAGAGACATAAAATATGTTTATTTCTAATTAAACAAGAGGTTTGAGATGTGGGTCGCAAGACTATAGTAAAAACAAATTAATGGTATTTTAGTTCAATTTTGAATTGATTTGTAAGAGCATTCGGAACATATGAAGTCACCTGATTCGCTTTAATATCCTAAAATAACAATCATAATGATTGTGAATAAAATTGTTATAATAAAACGCCACCTGTTATCGGAAACCTAAATTTATAAACTATACTCATGATCAGTGATGGATTCAAAGGGTGGCCCGTTTCATCGAACATTTGAAAGGCTCGGTGGAAAAAAAACATGGTAACTGACATTTTAAAATTTCTTTCTGATTCTCATGGGAAAGTATTTAATTGTATACTGATATGCTATTAAACGTACAAAAGTTATTTATTACTCATAATCAAATATAAATTTTAGAAAGTACAACGGGTTTTGTTATTAAAATTCAAATAAGTTGAATAAACCTATTAGACAAAAAACGTTGCCCATAATTAACTGAAGGTTCAATTCTACAAATCAGTGGCTTTAGAGGTAGCAATCATGATAAATAGTCTTGGTAGCAGGTTTTTAAAAAAAAATTGGAATCTTGAATATCTCGAAACTTGCATTTTGTTAGTTACCTTGTTTTACACCCAAGTTCATCATTATCTGGAATATTTTTATTATAAAATCATAATAGCAATAATTTGCATTTTTATTTAAATAGCATTATTACATTTAAAGAAAATATATTTCTTAGGTGTGATGTAACAGTACTATGTGATAGTTATATTCATCATTGATTTAATAAAATCGACGGCAAAATATTCATATTTATCTTACAAATGTACGAAATGTTTTGAAATTATTTCTAGACAAAACCTTAATTTGTTTATAATCAGATGTAATACTTGAAAATGTATTATGATATCGGAAAATTCCCTAAAAAGCTAATTTAAAAAAAAGTAAACATTAAAATTTCATGAATAAAGCATTGAAGATCCATACGGAAAACGAATATATCTTTAAAACGTCACTTCCTTAACGATTTTTTCCATATTTCCGTTTTTTCAAAAATTTTAGTTCTTTAGTGTGGGTTGGGTTGATTATTGACGGCCAATTATCTGCACTAGGGATATAGGCCCGGGGGGAGTGCCCTCCGTGGGGGTCTTTCTAAGGGAACCTAATCCGTATTTACGCATGGATAAATCCACGGCTCGAAGAAAACCACGAAAACTCCGAACGATTAGGCCGACGGGCGCGATTGGGATCGAACCCAGCACCTACCGTCTACCAGCTTCGAGAGCACAACCTCTCAGCCACTGGTGGGGCCAGTTCTTTAGTGTGATTTAAGAGGTTTTCACTACGAACATCGAAAGAAAAGTTTAAAGAAATTTATTCCGTAGATTACGATCATCATTGTTAAAAATCCTCTTTAATAAAAAGCTATGCGTTGCTGACAATTGGGAATTTCGAGAATCGTTGCCACAAATTAATCTCGGAAAATTAAACATATGAAGTTGCTGAAAAAATTAATAGCTCGAAAAGTATTTGTCAGAAAATTGTTAGACAAACTTTGTTCGAAAGGTAAAAAATTTTATTTTTCTTGATATAAATTTAAACTCTAATGATTATGCCGTTTTTCACATATTGAATTTCAAAAATTACTAAATTTCACAATGGAGTACCATAGCGAAATCTTCACGCATAAAAAGATAATGATAACGGCCATGTGTCCTGACGTATACTGCTATAGCACGAGTCACAAATTATAGTAGCCTTACTATATTCTGTTAAAATGCAAAAGTGAATTATGATGCCACGAGTGCATGATTTTTATTTAATTTTAATATAATCATCTTAGAAACAAGGTTTTTGGAATGGGACTAATAAATTGACCAATACTGTATATTATTTTGAGTTTAAAAAAGGAAAGATGAGGGAGCGCTTTATATTATTTATATTATTTTATATATTAACGATTTAATATATTAAATCGACATTAAATGGGCAATAACTATAACGACTGTCCTTCAGATCGTTTAGATAGATTTTCATTTAAAAATGTAAAATCATTCCACATTGATTTTAGGTATTTTTAAGGTTAGTATAAGAGGACCGGGCAACGCCGGGCATGTCAGCTAGTATTTTACAATAAAGAGCCCTCTGAATACTAGACCAACACGATGACGCAAAAATTGTGGCTGTCGTAGGCGGATTTTTTTTAAGCAATTTTACGGTTTTTTGAGTTTTAAAACCCGTCATTTTTAAAACTATTCTTCACTTATTTTTTTACACTTAAATAAACGCGAATAATGCATTAAGAAAATATAGGTGTTCAAATTCAAGGGGCCATAGAAACGCTGAAAAGAAATCCGCCTATGACAGCCGCCACTTTTGTGCCAGAACGAAGGCCTCATATTCAGAAGGCGGTGACTAATGTTCAAATAACGAATTAATTCGGTCAAATTTTATCTTTTATTATTTAAACAAATATATTATCTTGATATTTTTCCGATTCTAAACTATTACTGTTTTTTCTTCCTCTCTCACAATATAGTTTTCCCTTCGTATTATTTGTTTCTGCTCTCTTGCGGTGTGAAGAGTTATTTTTCATCTGATCTTTTATTATACTGTGGTGGTCAGAATTATAAGAACAACTGAAAATTGCACAGAAAGCATTTATTTCTGAACTAAATAAAGTGAAATTTATACATAAAATGCTTTTTTATGCTAGAAATCATTGAAGAATGCAAAACATTGGAAAATGCAAAATATGAATGTTTTGCCATAATTAACAAAATATGTCATTTGAAAAATTGGACAAAATTATAAGGACAATGAATGTTTTTTCCTGAAACACACTAATAATTAATTATCTCCTCCTTCTTCTTAATCACTTTTATTAGCGTTGGCTTCATGGAGTTTGACAGTTCCTTCAGAATGTTCTTGGAAATTTTTGACCAGGCTTTTCCGATGGAGGACATGAGCTCTTGCTTGTTTTCATATTGTATACCATTTTTGTATACTTCGTGTGTCAGAATACATCCACAGATTTTCCATTGGATCCAGATCAGGGCTTCTGGCAGGCCAATCAAGTAGTTTCACGAAATTAGCGTCAAACCATGATTTTGAAGTATGGGAAACATGTACTGAGGCATTGCCCTGCTGGAAGAAATAGTCTCCACTCATTATTAACGGTGCTTCTGGTAAAACATTATCGCCCAATTCATCAACATAACTCTCATAATTCATTCTACCCTGCACAAAAACTATTGGGCTTGTTCTACCAGTTATGAAACCTCCCCAGACCATTACTGAGCCACCTCCAAATGCACGTTATGAGAAAATTTCTTTTTCTCTACGGCGATCATACTAAAATTAGCGTAAATCATCTGGTCCATCCAAGTTAAACTTTTTCTCATGGGAAAAGACAACATTCCCATTTTTTTCCCATAGTAAGGCATTTTTTGGCAAACTCCACCCTCAGTCTCTTATGAACTTTTGTAAGAGGCGATGTGGCACGTGTTTACAATAGCGAACCATTTTTTTCTTTTGGTAAAACACGTCTAACAGTTCGAGTACTGCATTCTAAGTTCAATCCGAGTTTTATTTCTGTTGACATTTGTTTTCTGAAGCAAGCTTTTCTTAATATCATTCTTTTCTCCAAAACAGAAACAGAAGATTGCCTACCTGTATGTCTTTGCCATCCATATTTACCGGGATTTTTAAGATAATTGTAAATAACCGTTCTTGATCTATTAGGCTTTGTCGCAAATTGACATACAGAAAGTCATGAACTTTTTAATGCATCCACTTTCCTTTTCTCAAACTCTGAAAGCTTCGTACCTAGCGGTATGACTGAAAAACAGAATATGACGATCCCAAACGCTTACTACGCATTTATATGCTCTAGGAATACTGTGTACAGAACAAAAAACATGCAAATTTTACTTTTTAGAACACACAAATACAGTTGTTCTTATAAATTTGTCCCTATTACATGGCTGTATAAATCCATAATACATTTTATGAATATGAATTTTTCACATATTTCCATAAAAACTTATACAAATATTCTTCATTTTTCACTGGTTTCCAGCCATTAAATTTGCATAAATTTTCAGCCAAGTGTAGCCAAGATTTGGCGATTTTTGCATTGACCTTATAATTTTGACCACCACTGTATTATAATTCTAATTTCAATATTTTATGTCTACAAAAGAAAATATACTACAAGAGACTTTTTTAAAAATAAGATGTTCATTTTATAAAAATAAAGGTAAAAAAAAGTATTAAGAGAAAGACCGTCGTTTGTAAAAGAAGCATAATTTTCAAATGATGTTTTATTATGTTTATTGTTATCTTCTAATTTTCAAACAAATGTATATCTGTCAAAAAAATATAGGCTTTTCTATTTTTAAAAGTTCTAAAATATTCCCATTTTTTCTTTGTCTCCAAGACATATATATTTTTTTCTGTACTTGTTGTTTTTACCATATAAGTTTGAAAAGCTCTTTTACAACTTAGCTATTCCTTTACTACCAGTATTATATTCTATCTACGAAAGGTAATACATTATCATATATATTTTAATGATATAAGATATAATCCTACATTAAGAAAAATAATAAAATCATTAATCTTTAAAAGCTAGAAACCTGCCTCAAAGAAACTTGTTTAAAGAAATTTAATAAGTAGAGTATTGCCATCATATTTTTAAAAAACGTAACCATTGACTGGTGCATTATTAAATTTAAACTTTAATATTTAAGCAAGTTTCTTAGCTTTAGTCTAATATATTTCCGTTTTGTCTTTGTCGCCATCATTTTCATCTGCTTTTTGCCATCTAAGACTCAAAAGTCATTTATCGTCTTAGCTGTTCTTTTATTACCACTCAATTTTGTATCATTAAAAAATGTATGGGATGTTTAACGGAAAATATAAAAGAAAATTCATATGAATTGTCCATATAAATATGGAATTAATTATGGATGTGAATCGGAGTAGTTTTATTAATTTCAATTATCTTATGCCTATGAAAGGCAATAGATGACAATACATCTTTTTTATGGACATAGAAAGTTCTTTCAATACTGAAAATTACTCTTTAATTTAACTTTCAAATGCAAAATGCATTATATCATGAAAAGCTTTGGAAGAAAACCCACTAGAAATCTTGAAAAATACAGAAAATTAGTTTGCAAATAAGAACATTAACATTAAATTGAATTTGCATCGCGATTTTTTCAAAACAAAATTTGTTATTAACTAATAAAACATTAAATTGCTAAATGACTACTTTTAAATTCATTCAAACTGAGAAGCCAAAATCCAGCATTGAAGAAATTTATTGAAAGAAATAGGTTTAAAAGAAATTTAATTGTTGAAGTAAGACCATCATTTTTCAATAAAACGTAATTTACAAATGATGTGTTACTGCGCTTAACGTTCATCTTCTAACATAAAAACAAATATCATAGAAACTCGACAGAGTTTCTCGCCAAGCATATGAAACAGCAATGCATTGAACCGTAAATGAAGGGAATTTCCGCCAATGGATGCCAAACGATTTTACAATTTTTTTTTTTTTTTTTTAACTCTGTCTAGTTTATATTTTGCGGACGGGACAAAACGGGTTTTTGACACATCTATATCTCGCGTTCTATTTATGATAGAAACAAAATTTTTGATTCTATGGAATGGGGCGTGCCACGAGACGAAAACATCAAAAGAAAAGCAAGATCTGTCGAATAGGTTTTCAGGAAATGCGATTTTAAAAGTTCTGTTTTTTGCCCTTTTTAAATCTTGTACAGACCAAAAACTGTTGACAGGGCTACAGCAATGTGTAATTATCGGATTTTTACGTGGTTTACGTCTTTTGAATTATTTTTATGAGTAGTTCAAACCTTTGTAAGTTTCATGTAAAAATATTAATTAGTTTTTGAGTTATATCAATTTAAAGTTATTGATTCCTATACTTAACATACAGCAAAAAACTGTTGACAGGGCTACAGCAATGTGTAATTATCGGATTTTTACGTGGTTTACGTCATGTGAATTGTTTTTATGAGTAGTTCAAACCTTTGTAAGTTTCATGTAAAAATATTAATTAGTTTTTGAGTTATATCAATTTAAAGTTATTGATTCCTATACTTAACATACAGCAAAAAACTGTTGACAGGGCTACAGCAATGTGTAATTATCGGATTTTTACGTGGTTTACGTCTTTTGAATTATTTTTATGAGTAGTTCAAACCTTTGTAAGTTTCATGTAAAAATATTAATTAGTTTTTGAGTTATATCAATTTAAAGTTATTGATTCCTATACTTAACATACAGCAAAAAACTGTTGACAGGGCTACAGCAATGTGTAATTATCGGATTTTTACGTGGTTTACGTCATGTGAATTGCTTTTATGAGTAGTTCAAACCTTTGTAAGTTTCATGTAAAAATATTAATTAGTTTTTGAGTTATATCAATGTAAAGTTATTGATTCCTATACTTAACATACAGCAAAAAACTGTTGACAGGGCTACAGCAATGTGTAATTATCGGATTTTTACGTGGTTTACGTCATGTGAATTGTTTTTATGAGTAGTTCAAACATTTGTAAGTTTCCTGTAAAAATATTAATTAGTTTTTGAGTTATATCAGTTTAAAGTTATTGATTCCTATACTTAACATATATCAAAAAACTGTTGACAGGGCTACAGCAATGTGTAATTATCGGGATTTTACGTGGTTTACGTCATTTGAATTGTTCTTATGAGTAGTTCAAACCTTTGTAAGTTTCATGTAAAAATATTAATTAGTTTTTGAGTTATATCAATGTAAAGTTATTGATTCCTATACTTAACATATAGCAAAAAACTGTTGACAGGGCTACAGCAATGTGTAATTATCGGATTTTTACGTGGTTTACGTCATTTGAATTGTTTTTATGAGTAGTTCAAACCTTTATAAGTTTCATGAAAAAATATTAATTAGTTTTTGATTTATATCAGTTTAAAGTTATTGATTCCTATACTTAACATAGAGCAAAAAAATAATAAATGACCCAACTCTTTTAGAAATGGTCGTATACACATGATATTAAGATATGTTATTGCAGTCGACCCAAGTAAGCTCCCTATTATAAAAAAAATAGTAACATTTAAGGTTCGTTTACAGATTCTCACAAAAGATCTTTTGATATAGGGCTAAAGAATTGTGTAATTATCCGATTTTTACGCTGTTTTCAGCAATTGCATTGTTTTTATGAGTAGTTCAAATGTTTAATATTTCGTGTAAAAATATTAATTAGTTTTTTTATGTATATCACTTTAAAGTGATTTATTCCTATGCTTAAGATGAAGAAAGGAAATATTAAATGGTCTAACTCTTTTAAAAAAGAACGTATGCGCAGGATGTTAAAATATGTTACTACGAACGACCTAAGTTAGCTTCCTATTGTAAAACAGAATTGTAGAATTTACTGTTCGTTTACAGGGTAACTCAAAAGATTTTTTAATAAGACTAAATAGTTGTGTAATTAGCGAATTTTTACGTTGAAGTACTTGATTCCTCAACACAGAGGAAAAACAATAGTATAAATAGCATAATTTTTGTCAAAGTGGCTATATATAGAAGATATTCAAATATGTTACTACATCGATTCATTTAAACTCTCTATTGTTTGAATTGTTGAACCATATACGTTCGTTTACAGAGTCTCTTAGAAGATCTTGATTACATTACAACCGATGTATATTTACTGAGTGAGATGTATTTTAATGATTTTATACTGTTACAATCTCTGTAAGGTTTTATTATCTTGCTTTAATATTTAATACGCGCTCATTTTGTCCGCCTGAAAGCTCGTCGATCTTAAGCTCTAAATCTATTAAAATATACTATTTTCATCGATTAAAAAAAAATGTGTTTATTAATAAATGTATCAGGAATTGATTGAAAAAGCGATTAAAAAATTCCAAATTTACATTCATGCGCTGAGTAATAGAATGTAAAAATGTTGCTACACCAAGATTAGAAGTTTTGCGTTTAAATATTTGCCGCTCATCGAATCTCCGGCTATGACGAACTTAAAGTGCTCTAAAAACGGGCCTAGAGCACAATGAAAAGGAAATATCTTCTTAACCCGTCAGCACACGCGCCCCTTTCCATTACGTTACTACACGCGCGGGATAAATTTTACCCCAATGTGTAATTGTGTCAATTTCTCCCTGTTAAATTATAAACAAAAAATTTATATTTTGAAATAAACTGTAAATCAATAAAGGACATAATTTAAATTTAAATAAAAAGTTCTTTTATATTTAAAGCAAAAAAAAATTAAATAAATAAATAAGTAAATAAAATAAAATAAAAAAATAAAATCTCTTATTTTTTTTCTGCATATCATTACATACAAAGCTTTCACAATCCAAATTCAGCCATGAAAATACAAAAAAAGTATAAAACTGATATATAGAAACTGTATGTGCTAGAGTTGTTAACGTTTAAAAGAAAAATTATATTATTATTTGCACACTATATTTTTTACATAAACATTTGCATTAACATTTTCCTATCATTATCGGTTACGTTATAACACGCGTGGGGTAAATTTCCTCCCACGTAATATTTTTATAATAAAAGAATGGAAAATACACACCCGGAGGTAAATTCTTTTTGGCCACATATTGATATCATTCAGCTTGAAAGGTACTATAAAGCTCAGAATGATCACGAACTATTTTCGCACATTTTTAAGTAATAGTTGTATGCTGGGGTAGATTTTATCCCAGCGCGTGTGCTGACGGGTTAAATCCCCCATAAAAATTAAAAATGCTATATTTCGTATACAATTAGGTGATCGGTAACGAACTGTTCGGTTTACGAACAAATCGATTAACGATCAATTTCGCGTGAGATTTTTATGTTCTGATAACGAACACATGTTCGGTTAACGGACACTTTCAAGAGATTTTTATGTTTGGAGAGCGAACACCTCACGAAACAAAGTCATGATGAAGCAATGCCGTGTTTCATATTTGCCGAGTTATACTTATTGCTTCTATTGTCGACTTTGGGAACATTTTAACAGTTGCATACATATGTCTTAATTAATTCATGGACTGTCGAGGATTGAGGACTTATATTTTAGTATCCCCGAATTGGAATGGACAGACTAGAAACATTAATTATGTATTTTGTGTCTTTATGTATTTTGTGCATTTAGTAAATATAATCCTTTTTGGTTTAATCACGCTCCTTTTTAAAATCTAATTTAAAGCTTTATGATTTATCAGATCAAAAATTTTAATAAAATTTTACATTTTTTTAAACGGTTCATTATGTAAATGCATTAGTCTTTGTGGTATATTTACAAAATCACACAAAATTTTGGAATACATGTCATCCTACGAACATTTTCTATTTTGAAATCACTTTAATAGTTTTTATACTTTTGCAAACATTGCGAATCTTATATTTTTCCGATTCTCGAAACGTTGAGTTAAAAAACTTTTAAGGTGCTCAGTAATTTTCAAAAATAATATTTATTATATTAGTATAAAAATACCTGTAAATTACAATGGTTCGTAGAAAAACAAATTTGATTATTCTCGGTAAAGTAAACTCATTGTTATAATTGACCAAAAAAAAAGGTGCTTCTTATTTTTCCACATTTTTCTGAAACTGCAGTATTTTAATTACTTTGTAAACTACTGTAAAATTTTCTATTTTTTTGTTTTTTGAATGTATATAAACGGAAGAGTGATATTAACAAAAGAAAAAGGAAAATAAACATGTCATAAATAATCTGATGGATACAATGTAAGGAAATGAATATAAAAGTTTCCCCGTTGCTATGGTAGCGACATGTACATTGGAATAAGTCACTCAATAAATTGCATAATTCTGTTTATAGCATCACAATTTTTCTTTTATTTTGTCCCTTTCATCTTTCTTTTATCTTTTCTTTTCTGAATAAAAATGGGATCTGTGTAATTGAAATTAAACACCTTACAAAAAGGAGTGATATCTCATCAAAAACAACTCGTTGTAAATGATCCCGCCAAGCCACAAACCTAAAACGTCAGCCATAAAAAGAAGTGATCACATAAAAAGAAACGATATAAAAGTGCATACTCCGAGTCCCATGTAAAAATCTATCACCACTCATAATGTTTCCAAAGGACTCGGCGTGAGGTACAGTATGTGAAAACTGCTTGGCGACCTGCAGGCTTTTATAATGTATGCAGTATATCAATTTTGAAAATCGAAAAAATAAATTTTTAATTTTTGTTATATCACTTTTATAAATATTTTTGTATGCGAAAGAACAGACAGAACGGATTTTTCCCCAGACTTATGCGATTCCGCTTACGCTAGAATTATTGCAATATATCTCAATTTAGTTAACGTTTATTATAAGGTGCATTGTTATTAATATGCGTATGATCATTATATCTCGTATATATATATATATATATATATATATATATATATATATATATATGTATATATGTATATATGTATATATATATATATATATATATATATATATATATATTACAAACTCGAAATCTTTACATGTTTACTTAAGAAATCTTCTTCGTAAGAGTGGTGTTTCTAGTTTAAATAATGTAAATAAAATCAACAAATTAATTTTTCAAGCTCATAAATAAGAAAAGACATGCAAACACAGAAGCTTCAGCTTTTTACAATTTTATGGGAGCAAAATAATTAAAAAAATAAAAAAATAAAAATAAAAATAAAAATAATATAGTCATATGTAATTGCAGGAAACGCGAACATTATAAAAGCCTGCAGGTCGCCAAGCAGTTTTCACATACTGTACCTCACTCCGAGTCCTTTGGAAACATTATGAGTGGTGATAGATTTTTACACGGGACTCGGAGTATGCACTTCTATATCGTTTCTTTTTATGTGATCACTTCTTTTTATGGCTGACGTTTTAGGTTTGTGGCTTGGCAGGATCATTTACAACGAGTTGTTTTTGATGAGATATAGTTTTATACTTTTGCTGATTCTAATCTACTCTTATTTTGCTACTTCTCCAAAATGTATTTTTTTTTCTTCGTAGTTGTTTTTAGGGTTTCGTTCATCTGACGAAATCCTATTCTTCTCACTCCTGAAACTGATTAAGTTAGATGCTTGAAATTTGGATACATGTAGCTAAACTAGAAGTTTGCATACTTAGAGTCTTATCTTAGTATCTTAGTCTCGTATCTTAGAGTCTTACTTATCTCCTGTCACACGACAAATCATAAAATTTTGAAAAAGTCCTATTATTTTTATTAAATGAATTCATTTAATGACATCCGACCATTTTTGAGATTTTCTTAGATCTTAAAACAGAAATTTAATTTCAGTCTTTTTCGCGTAGGCTAGATGTTTCAGTGATAGCGCGTTTTCCTCCTAACCCACATGTTCGGGATCCTATTCTTGACGACGGAAGTTGAATTTTTCGATTGTTATATTTCATTCTCTGATGGATTTAATTAAAAGAACTTTCGTAATTTTTTGCTATTTTAAGGGATTCGGGTTTTTTTTTAGCTAAAATTAAATCATGTAATTAAATATGCTTTTCAGATATACAAACATATGTTGTTACAATTGCCTGAAAAGCAATTCTTGAATATTTTTAATTTGATTTAAAAAATAGCTTCCTATTGTTATCATTTTATTATAATATTTCATGGCGCTGCCATTTATGTTCTTATTGATAAAGTGTATTGATAAATGATACGGGTAATTATAGTTTTTTTTTATTTATTAATTAAACCATAAAGTGTTTTGAAAGGAATATTAAACGAAACCATTTGTGCGATCTTCGATCACACTTACCCACGTATTTTTTTTCTTCCCTCTAGGTCTGAAAAGTTACATTTTATTACATCTGCCCTTTTATCGCCATTCGAATTTGAATAATGTTATATCTACGAAATATAATATGTGATGAGACATTTTTGTTATCAGAATTATTGAAAGAAAATTCTAATCTATTCTACTAAGTAATATTATCATTTGTCAGTAAAACATATTTTAAATGAAGTATTGTTGTGTTTAACATTATTATCTTCTATTTTTCAAACAATTATATTGCTTTTCTATTTTTACCACTTCTAATTTATTCTCAAATTTTCCTATTCTCCGTAAATGTTTTGTATTCGTAATTGATGTATTTAAACTCTGGGTCCGAAAATTCTTTCTTCATGATAGCTTTCATTTACTACCATTCTAATTTCAATTACTTTAAGCTTTTAAAAGAAATTATTTTGTCAGGGAATCGTTTAAAGATATTAAATGTTCTTCCTATGTACTTAAAACTTTTCGTCTAACTATTATTTGAACAAGTAATTTTCAACAAAAATAAAACCGACTTCAAGGAATTGAATCTCATTTCATTGATTTCTCTCTTTTTAACACTTTCCAACCTAGTTGAAAAGTGTTTATGACTTCGGTTTGTCTGGCCGTATGGCCGTCTGGCCGTCTGTCCATGCTCTAACTCCCGTAAATATGCTCGGATTGCTCTGCAATTTTTATATGTTATTGTAGTACTCTATAGCATGTTCCATATTTCAACGGAAGTGTGTAGCACTTATAGTTTTTTTACAGGGACACTCAAAAGAATTTCGTTACATTGCGATCTATGGGAAAAAATCATTTGCGGTTTATTTTAATGATGTTACTCAATTTCAAACACATTGTAATTGATATATATCACTAAGGTGCATTACAAGAAGCTTAATATGGAATAGGGTGTGCATAGCACTTATAGTAACTTTACAGGAACAGTCAAAAGAATTCCGTTACATTACATCTATGGAGAAAAATCGTCTGCGGTTTATTTAAATAATGTTTCATTATTTTAAACGCATTGAAATTTATATATATCACTAAGGTGCATTACAAGAGGCTTACTACATAATATTGTGTGTAAAGCAGTCATCGTTCATTTACAGGGAGACACAAAAGAATTCTCTACTGTCTGTTTACAATAATTCCTGGAAGTGCGTTTTAAGTTACTGAACGCGATTTTAAATTTAACCCAGTTTTTGTGTATTTACGTGGTGTGTATAAATTCTGTAGATCCTATACAGGGAAGCACAAAAATTCGCGAACACATTTCCATTTTTCCATTTATTGACAAACTCCATAAGGATAATTTTAAACTGTGCTACGCTTTTCCTAACTGAAATAAAATTTAGCATCCTATGTAGTATAGATACAAATTTATAGATCATATACAGGGCTGAATAAAAGTATTCGGATATTTTTCCGAATACTGTATAGGTTACAAATTCCTGAAATTATGTTTTTAAATATGTTATGCGTTTTCAAAATTATTTACTTAGATGCTATCTTTCAGCTTATTAAACGGTATGATTTGTAAAATTATTTTGGAAGCGTTGGAAAGTGTTACATAATCTATGCTTGAAGCATGATTTTTCGTTCTTGTTTTTTTTATGTGGCAGCGCTGTATTGTTATCCACATTGGAGGGGTCGGGTTATTATAGTAAGTCTACATTAAACAGATCTGGTGCAGGTCGGCTTATACCAACTCGAATCCGAAAGATCTACTTGTAGTCAACTCGGAAACCGATCTACGAACTTCAAGCCCATATTTTAATGCGGTTGTGGAAAAAAAAAAAAAAAAAAAAACCTCTATACGTGAGTATATTTCTAATATAAATTTTATCTTTAATGTTGATAAATAAAAACACATACATATAGTATATATAATAAAATAATAATAATAATAATAATAATAATAATAATAATAATAATAATAATAATTTATATTCAAATATATAGTTCTTTCATCTTAAACAATATTATCGACATGTATTTAAAAAACGGATTGCCAAACCCAACCCGGTCAGGAACGAAAAAATTATTTTCAATCTCATCCGATCCAAACCACGGGTTGGGTCAGGCACAGATTAAAATGCGTTACCCGATTGATATACAGGACTATAATCTGCATTCATTTTAAATCTTATTGTTTTCAATATCGCTGATTTTGACGCACAATAGACAATTATATATTATTTGTGTTTAGATGCCCCTCTAAAGAAAAAAATTATATCCTATACGAGGACTATTTAAAAACGTAAAGTAGTTCTGGGTACCTTAACACCAAATTGAAATTTGGTGAAGGTTGGCCAAATTATAAGATTGGTCAATCATATTGCAATGGGACCTTTTGCAAACTAAAACCACCATCACACGCACATACAAACACACACACACACAAAAAATTTAAATCGGACCATCCCTTCAACAGTTATTCGTGGAGATACATAGAAAAAAAAAAGAAGAAGCTATACAAACAAATTCTATAACCTCCTTGAAAGTCAGTTAAAAATATTTAAAAGAAATTTAATATGCAGCGTAAGATCAGCATTTGTCAAATATAATTTTTAAATGGCATATTATTGCACTTGACGTTTGTCTTCTAATATAAAACAAATTTATTTTCTTTCTATTTTTGCCCTTTCTGAACTATTCTCATTTTTTCATCTGCAAAGGAATATTTTTTCCACATGCTTGTTTTTAAGCTCAAAAGTCATAGGGATTATGCTCAAAAGTTATGAGGACAGTCATTTTTTATTTGACTTATCCTTTTGCTACCATTCTAATTTCATTTATCTTCTGCCTACGAAAGAAAATAAATTGCAGGCCATCTTTTTAGAGACACAAGATGTTCTTTCTGTACAGAAAATAAATATTGACTAATAGCTATTTTTCAGAATAGAAGGTCACTCAAACTATTGAATTGAAAGTTAAGAAAATTCCTTCAGTATAATAAAACCACCATATTACAAAATAGTAATAATAATTATAATTGTCATATCATGTATTATTGCACTTAACGTTTGTCTTCTGTATTAAAACAAATATATATTGTCTATAAACTAATCTATATCTAATTTTAATTCCTCTCCAGAATATATATGTTTTTCTCCGCATATCTTACTTTTGCCATCTAAGTCTGAAAAATCATTTTACCTCTAAGCTCTTATTTTATTACTGTTCTAATTTCAGTTATTTTATGGCTACAACTGTCTCTACGTTTAAAATATTTTCCACTAACAATTTGTAAATTTCAAATAACTTTTAAACTCTCATTAATGGTAATTTTTCAGCAAATTAAGTTCTCACAATAATGGTGACTATTTTTTAAATGTCCAATACTGTAGGTGTCATCAAATTCAGAACTTTTGAACTTCAGTTAGAAATCAGACTTTGCACTCAAAGAGTTATATATTATTTTACATTAATCCAGCATGCATTAGAATATATAAAAAAAGGTTTGCCTTGCACTCAAAGAGATGTATTATTATTTTATTTTATTCTGTTTATATTTAATAAGTTTGTAGCACTATATAAAATTTGTTAGCATTCAAAAATTATAAATACAGATAGCACTCAAAGAGAATTTATATATCTATATTTACTTTAAGCTTGTACTGAAACAGTAATATACTATTTTATTATGTTCATTCTTATTCTATGCATTCAAATATTATGAATGTGGTCATTTTTCAACCAGTACTCGAAGAGAAATTTTGTATCATATTCATACTAATTATAGGTCGTAATCACAGAGTTATATATTGATCATATTCTGTTCTGTTAGCATTTAAAGAGTCATTTATTTAATTAGCATCCAAAGAGAATTTTTTATATCTATACTTAAATTAATTTTGTTTGCATTTTTGTACTCAATGTCCAAAATGCTCAATATGAAATACTCAATATGAAATACTCAATGGACATACTATTTCATATCTATACTGCTTGTATCTGAATTTCTAGATGATGTTCTGACATATATGCAATAAGTTAAATAATAATTTAACATGTACTTAAAATGTCCGTACTTCAAGAATTTATATATAGATAAAACATATCATTCTTACATAAAAAAATAATGGCATTCCATCTGTTTCTTCTGGAGAGAAATGTTTATTCTGTTATTACTCGTTTAATCATTTATTTTTCAAATGTTTGCATCCAAAAGTTTAATTGTTATCAAATTTCATTGTTTACTTGTACTAAAAAAATTATACTTAATTTGTAATTTCATCTAAGACTAATGAAATGTCAAATCTCTGGCTTTTGCTAAGCCTAGAGGTGTAATAATTTCAGCATTCCCGCATGAGGGTTGCTTTGTCGAATATGTTTTTTGTTTTTTTAAATAAACTTGCCAAGCAGCGCTTGCAGAGGCTAAAGCCATATGGTAGGCCTCCCTGCTTGGTTGAATCTGAATCTGAATTTGAATCTGCCTACAAATGTAGCAAATTAATTCAGTAGAGTAAGAACATAATCTTTCAAATAAACACAATTTTTAAATGATGTATTATTACGATTAAGATTTATTTTCTAATTTTAAAACAATTATATTGTTTTCTATTTTTACCACTTTCAATTTCTTCTCAAATTTTCTTTCTTTTCACAAAGTATTTTTTATTCACAAATGGTGTTTTTCTCCTCTTGGTCTTAAAACTAAATAGGTTTATTTTTTAACAGTAATGATATTTGTAGTAAGCAAGATCCTCATTTGTCAGTTCTCTGCACGAAGTATTTCTTATTCGTAAAGGGTTTGTTGTCCTCTTGGTCTTAAAACCAAATATATTTAAGGAATCAAGAGCATCATTTGCCCCCCCCCCCCCCAAAAAAAAAGAACAGTCAAATGACAAGGACACTTAGAAAGGTAAGACTGAATATTTTATGTTAAATTTATGATATTAAGTAAATGTTAGCATTAAGATAAATAGAGCAATTAATAGTAGTAACTAGCTGACTTCGCCCGATAGCGGGCCCCTAATTTACATCGGTGCCTCGAATCTTGTAAAACCTCGAATAAGATAAACCTCGAACTGAACGAACCTCCGACCCGGGTCCCCGCTGCCTTCGGCACCGGTTAATCCCTTAATTTTCACATTGAATAGTACAAACCTCTAACGGAACGAACCTCTGTCCCTGGTCCCGCTGCCTTCGGCACCGTATACCGGTCGTGCGACGCAAGCACCGGATAATCACTTAAATTGCACATCGAATAGTATAAACCTCTAACTGAACGAACCTCCGGGTCGGGTCCCCGCTGCCTGCGGCACCGTATAGCAGTCATTCTGCGCACGCGCTGCAGTATATGTTAGTTCCACCTTCCACCACCAGGTGGTGCAAACTGATTATACAATCATATCTGAAATCGTTAAGGCTTTTGATGTCGAGTCCAATGAGTCAAATCCAATGAGTAATCCGGACCATAGAAACAGAGATAATAAAACGCCCCTTGGTGGTGAAAAACGAACTAAAACCGATAAGCTTATCCTCTATCGATGTCGAGTCAATTGAGCCGAACCGCGTCGTGATGTGACCCATAGAACACGAGTTGGCTGAAAAATCCTTTAATTACACCTTCCACCACCAGGGGGCGCAATGTGTTCTATACGAACATGACCGAAATCTGTAAAGCTGTCGAAATCCGGTTGAAAGAGCCAAACCCCGTCGTAATCGGGCCCGTAGAACCCGATTTCTGGAAGCGCCCCCTGGTGGTGAAACTTGGAACTGAAATATGTAAGCGCTATTGATATCGAGTCGAATGAGCCAAACCGCGTTCCGATTGGACTCAAAGCACTCGAGATATTGTGAAATACAAATATAAAATCTGATATTATTATTCGAAATGAGTGGTATAAACTCAGAAACTTTTAAAAATGTTATAGAGGGTAAACCTCTAACTGAACGAACCTCCGGCTCGGGTCGTAATGCAGTTTTTAGACGGGGCCTACTTCTTAAAATCCTAATATCTAGCCGGCACTGTAATAGAAATCTTTCTTTTGCTTTAATTATACAAATAACGATGATTAATTATACAATAAATAATATATCGGCTCCTAATGAAGATATGAGAATAATTTTTAGATATTCTGAAAGCAGAATCCATTTTGCGTCGCCCTGTCAAAGTTTGGAATTACTGCGCCCCTTAATTTCGGAGATGGGGCCCCCCCTCTGAAAAAACGCAGTTGAAAGTCACGTGACTATTTTATCTCTTTCAGAAATGACTTATTCACAGACGATTTGTCTCCGTTGAAGGTTGAAATAAAAAAGCAGCTGTCTCTTTGGAATAGAAATAAATTCATTTGCCGTGTCATTAATGAGTTTTAATTGATATCTTAAAAAATTACTGGTCTATTTTTACGAATTTTTGTTGTTGAATTCGTGATTTTTTTATACACGTGTTAGCAAATTTTCGTGAATGTAGAGTCATTATTTCCACTTGTTTCAAAAAGGAATGGAGCGATTTGATCCCGGATGTGTCGACCCGGCATTCTTTACGGCAACCTTTTCCCCGTCTGGGGTCAATGTTGGATGTCTGGTCAGTTTTTGGCCGAAATAAAGAAAAGTTACGGTCCGAATTTCAAAAAATTTGACATTTTGGAACGACAAAAATCGGCCGCGTGTGTACCCCGATTTTCGGATCCATACCTCCGGTAGATTTTTTTAAATTCGATGATGCGTTAAAAAGCGACAATTTCGATGTCTGCGATTATCAAAACGGAAATTTTTTTCATTTCTTTTTCAAGTTCGGTTTCGGTCGGTAATTAAAACAGTTTTGTCGATTAATAACTCCCCGGGTCCGGGTCGGACACCCGACCCGGCCAAACTTGAGCACCGCGCCTTTTTTCCGAATTTTTCGGTCCGCGTCCGCCGTCCGTGCGTCGATTTGTCCCGGAGCCTTTGCGTGTACAGAGGGGAATGCACAGACAGACAGAAAGAAACACACACAGACGTATACCGACATTAATAGTATTGACTAGCTGACTCCGCCCACTAGCGGGCCCCTAATTTACATCGGTGCCTCGAATTGTAGAAAATCTCGAATCTTGTAAAACCTCGAACCGGACGAACCTCCGACCCGGGTCAACGCTGCTTTCGGCATCGTATACCGGTCGTGCTACGCACGCGCCGGATAATCCCTTAATTTGCACATTCAACAGTACAAACCTCTAACCGAACGAACCTCCGACCTTTGTTCTAATCGTCGTACTGAAATGATTTTTCGAATTTATGAAAGCAAATGCTCTCCTGAATCTGTCTGTCCGATTTCCGAATTTCTGGACCCCCGACTTCCGAAGATACTGGTCGGTTTAAAAACCCGCGCTGTGGTTTGGGGCGCTTAATTTGCTCCGCGGCGAACCCGCTGCCTTTTCGTTCCTCGACCCGAGAGACCGGCAACCCTTGCCGGAGGCGAAAATTTGTGGTTTTCCTTTCTTTTCCAAGTTCGGTTTCGGTCCGTAATTAAAACACTTTCGTTGATTAATAACTCCCCGGGTCCGGGTCGGAATCCCGACCCGATCGAAACTTGAGCACCGCGCTATTTTTCCGAATTTTTCGGTCCGCGTCCGCCGCCGGTGCGTCGATTTGTCCCGGAACCTTTGCGTGTACAGCGGGGAGTGCACAGACAGACAGAAACACACACAGACGTTTACCGTTCTTAATATTAGGGAGTAGCTGGCTTCGCCCGCCAGCGGGCCCCTAATTTACATCGGTGCCTCGAAACTTTTGTATTCTCCGGCTCGCATCCCCCTCGATCCGAACGAACCTCCGCCTTCGGCACCGTATACCGTTCGTGCTACGCACGCACCGGATAATCCCTTAAAGGATTTGCACATCGAATAGTATAAACCTCTAACTGAACGAATCTCCGACCCTGGTCCCCGCTGCCTTCGGCACCGTATAATCCCTTAAATTGTACATAGAATAGTATAAACCTCTAACTGAACGAACCTCCGGCTCAGGTCCCCGCTGCCTGCGGCACTGTATAGCAGTCGTGCTGCGCACGCGCTGCAGTATACGTTAGTTCCACCTTCCGACACCAGGTGGCGCAATCCGTTTATATGATCATAACTGAAATCGTTAAGACTTTCGATGTCGAGTCGAATGAGCCATACCCCGTCGGTTTCATGCCCGTAGAACCGAAGATAGGAAAGCGCCCCCTGGTGGTGAAAAAACGAAATAAAATCGGTAAGCTCTATCGATGTCGAGTCGAATGAGCCATACCCCGTCGTGATCCTTCCCATAGAAACAGAGATAGGAAAGCGCCCCCTGGTGGTGAGAGTCGGAGCAAAAATCGATAAGCTGTAGTATCCTCTATCGACGTTGAGTCGAATGAGCCATACCCCGTCGTGATCCGGGCCATAGAAACAGAGATAAGTAAACGCCCCCTGGTGGTGAAAAACGAACTAAAACCGATAAGCTCTAGTCGAATAGTATAAACCTATAACTGAACGAACATCCGGTTCGGGTCTCCGCTGCCTTCGGCACCGTATAGCATTCGTGCTGCGCACGCGCTGCAGTATACGTTAGTTCCACCTTCCACCACCAGGTGGCGCAAACTGTTTATACGATCATAACTGAAATCGTTGAGGCTTTCGATGTCGAGTCAAATGAGCCATACCCCGTCGTAATCCGGGCCATAGAAACAGAGATAATAAAACGCCCCCTGGTGGTGAAAAATGAACTAAAACCGATAAGCTCTAGTATCCTCTATCGATGTCGAGTCGATTGAGCCAAACCGCGTCGTGATGTGACCCATAGAACCCGAGTTGGCTGAAAAATCCTTTGATTACACCTTCCACCACCAGGGGGCGCAATGTGTTCTATACGAATGTTATAGAGGGTCCTTATTATTTTAATTCTGATGTTTGGAATCAGTTTGGGGGAAATTCGTAACATAGTTTCTGAGTTATAGAAACGGACAACAGTTAAGATAAAAAAACTTGAAGGGGGGGGGGGGGGTGCGAGGACACTGCTTTTCCTTAAACAACTGAATTAGACTGCCGGAAAAAAAAAAATCTGATGTCTTAATTACATAAACCGTCCGGATTCGATAACGGGCTAACCCCGCTTTTTACTAATCGAAAATAGTGGTTATTTTTCTATACATATAAACAATCAAACGTTTAAAAATGTTAAATTTGTTGAAATGGAATTGGTTTCCTCAAAAATAATACAAATGTACAAATATGTCTTTATTACAGCAACCGCCCCGATTCGATAACGGGCGAAGCCCGCTTTTCCTTATCATAATATCTGGTTGCGACTCTAAAAGAAAAACGTAAAATACTCCTCATGCAGTTTTTGGACGCGGCCTACTTCTTAAAATCGTAATATATAGCGGGCGCTGTGATGGAAATCTTTCTTTTGCGTTAATTATACGAATATTGATTAATTATACAATTAAATAATATATCGGCTCGTAATGGAGATATGAGAATAATTTTTAGATATTCTGAAAGCAGAATCAATTTTGCGTCGTCCTGTAAAAGTTAAGAATTACTGCGCCTCTTAGATTCTGAGATTGGGCCCCCCCTCTGAAAAAACCCACTTGAACTTCACGTGACCTCCGTCTAAAAAATGCTCCTCGCCTCTGGAAAATCGATCCAGACAATCGTCTGGGAGCGTATCTGCGTTCTCGCATTCCCGGCACGGAAAAAATGAAAAATCATTTTTTATCGATCGATTTTTAAAGGATTTTTTCGGTTCTAATTGTAGTACGGAAATGATTTTCGAATTTATGAAACCAGACGCTGTCCTGCTTCCGTCCGTACGACTTCCGAATTTCTGGCCCCCCGACTTCCGGAGATACGGGTCGGACCTGCACTGCGGTTTGGGGCTTAAATTGCTCCATGGGAACCCGCTGCCTTTTCCTTCCCCGTCCCGAGAGAGACCGGCAACCCCTTTCGGAGGCGAAAATTTGTGGTTTTCGATTCTTTTTCAAGTTCGGTTTCGGTCCGTAATTAAAACAGTTTTGTCGATTAATAACTCCCGGGTCCGGGTCGGACTCCCGACCCGGCCCATACTTGACATCCGCGCCTTTTTTCCGAATTTTTCGGTCCGCGTCCGCCGTCAGTGCGTCGATTTGTCCTGGAGCCTTTGAGTGTACAGACCGGGAATGCACAGACACACTCACTCACTCACAGACGTTCGCGGACATTAATAATTATAGGATTAGTATAATTACGTGTGTGATTTTAAAATTTTTATTACCTTCACGGGTAACAGTTAATACGAGTAACGGTTAATACGAGGGCTTTTACAATTCCCTTGATCCTGGTATTAATCGAGTTCGACTGCATATTTAATTTATACAACCCGTTTTAAATTAACATCTTGTAAAACTTTTACAATAACTGCATACTAATCGTTTAATATATATATATATATATATATATATATATATATATATATATACATATGTATGTATGGATTCAAACACTTTAAAATCGGATAAATCAGAAGGAAATTCAACATGTGACAATTGAAAAATGATAAAGAAACATCAATTTTAATATGCTTTGACGTAATAGAAATTTATTTCAGAAGCTAAATTTAGCACTCCCATAATTTGTAGAAATATCTAAATTGACGGTTAAATTTATTGAATTTTGTCTCAATTTATAAAACGGAATTAAATTTTTTTTTCAAGTATTAAACGGAACATGATATTAATTTTTCAATTCTTTATTCCGTTTTCTGTATTGATTTCTCATTATTTAACTTTATCGTTGTACATTCTGTGTTTCTTCAAAAATCTCCTTCGCATTCCTTGAATTAATAAAAATGACAGATATGAAGCATGCTTCTAATAAAAATTAATTTTCGGAAAAACAATTGCTTTCTACAATAGAAAATGATTTGATGCACCTATACTTTTACAAATACTTTTTCTAAAGCATTTTTAAAGCGCACTTTGCGGATCATTTATATAGAAGGGACAAATTGAAGAATAATGTTTATTTGTTGCTTAATTCGAGTACAGATTATTCCTTAAATATAACGGTACTTACATATTATACGGGCCAAGTCAGATAAAACTGCGCCAAGCATGGCGCCAGTGATACTAATTACAGTAACCCTTATTTATCGACAAAATTATAGTTTATTTGATATAGTTTAAGGATATGGTTTCTTTTTTTATTATAGTTTAAATTTTTTTGTTATTTATTTACGATATTTTATTTATTTATTTATTTTAAATTATTTACCATTTTTTAACAGTTTTATGTATTTAATAATGTTAATCTATTGTTTTGAATGTGATTGGCAACGATAAACAAGAATGTCAATGATAAACAAGATTGCCAATTTTCAAACAGTTTTGTTTAACCTTACTTTTTATTCGGCGATCCACTCTTTCAGCTTTTTAATTACATAAAATTGAATTTTATATTAAAAAACATTTTTAAAAACATTTTTGTTAAAAGCATCTTTTAATATTACATTCTTTTTTTTTTTCTACACTCTAGTTTTTTAAATATTTGTCGTTGCAGTTTCATAGCCAGTTGCATAATTTGGCGCGAATGGTTTGGCGTATCATTAAGTTCATTGTTTTTGTAACTCGTTAAACGTTGTAACCATACAGATTATTTGGCGATTTATCATCTACGTCGGCTAGCGGGAAAATGTCCTAAAGTTAAATTATTAACTGATAATTAAATTTTAAAAATATTACAATATTGTATTGTCATCGGAAATAAATCTGTGTACATAAATTTATAGTTCTAGCATATGAAAAAGTGGGTAAAAAATCGATTACACAATTCCATCTTTACATACAAAAAACAAGTTAAGTTAAAGATAAAAGTGTAATAAGAACAAAAAGCATGCATAAGGCATAGATTACGAAACACTTTATAATATTATCAAAATATTGTTAAGAAACTCTTTTTTTTACGTACAGTGAAGTGCGATGTCCAAATACACAAATTAGAAAAGACATAATACAATTAAAAATACGTTTTCAGCAATTACTGTCCATAGCTGGTAAATGTACGCGAAATCTTTTTTTTTTTTTTTTTTTTTTTTTTTTTTTTTTTTTGTAATGATATATAGATTTCTATATATACCTATTGTGAAACTAAAATTTTATTCTGCAAGAAAACGCCTAAAGCAACAAAAACACAATTTTGGAAATTGCCATACATAGATGACATTGTATCCGTATCATTTTCAATATTCCTGTATGTGAACTTTTTTATACTATATTATATTAACACAATACATTATAGAAAAAAAATATTTCAGATGATAAACGCATAGCACAGTTCAAAATAAACCTTCAAAAATTCCCATGTATAGAATTTAATTCAAATTTATTTGGGTAACGTCATATTTATATAATTTATACACAACACATAATATTTTAAAATTTAATTCATCTGCAAAACGTACAGCACAACTAAAAAACCCCTTCTAACAATAACCATCTGGTAAATGCCTAGCACAGTATAAAAGCACACTTTAAGCAATTCACGCCCGTAGATGGTAATACTTGCGAATGCATTTGTGCAGTCCTGTAAATGATGTATATAATTCATGCACACCCGTAAATGCAATAAAATGTTGTTATACTTGAAAATGCATACCCCAGCTTAAAACACACTTCCAGAAAATGTCGCTTATAATCAATCCGGTAACCGAATTCGTCTATGTGTCTTTATAAATGAACGATAAATGCTACACCCGCGATACGATAATCTATAGAAAACATGTTGTACCTCACTGATGCAATTCCATTATATTTGAAGTAGTGCGAAGTTATTGAATTACACATCTAACTACACATTGAACTGCTCAATTCAAGTTTTATTTATTTCGTGATGTCGGATAGTGTGGAAGCTGCTCCTAATAGGGAAAAAACAACCCCGAATGGCATGTTTAAGTAAAAAAAAAACCTCTCACGGATTCAGAAATCGAAGAAGTGTTGATATGGAGTGATATTGATGATTCAGATAATGATTCTGATTTTATTGCGGAAGAAAATAGCGAAAGTAGTGACACTGATCATGAATCTGGATCCCTTCGAAATGTTGGTGTCAATATTCACTCGACTCAATGTGTAGTGCAATGTTATTGAATTACACATAGAACTACGCATTGAACTGCACAAGTTTCAATATAGATAATAAAGTAACGAAATTTTTCTGTGCGTCTTTATAAATGAGCTATAAATATTATTGAATCCATATTCTATAGAAAGGATTTTGCAGTCCACCTCAGTAATACGTTTAAATTTTATTACGTTTGAAGTAGCGTAACATAATTGAAATTCACCAGAAACAACTTTCCCTATAGACCATAATGTAACGAAATTATTTTGTGTGTCCATGTAAACGAACTATTACAATTACATGCTTCACCTTGAACCGAGAACATGCTACACGTACCACAATAAAATACAGGTGTTGGACAAAAATATGGAAACACCACGTAAAATGCATGCTTGAACGTAAATGTGGATTTCAGCCAATACTGTAAGTAGCGTTGTTGCATTTTCCCACCAACACCATCTGTACAATGTCCTCAATATGTTGCAAGTGTCAGTCGTTGTCAGAACAGTACTCTATGCAGTTGTGAGTGCATTATGTCTGAACTAAGGAAATTCGAACGTGGACAAACTGTTGGTGCTCGTATAGTGGATGCTTCCGTTACCAAGGTAATCGAAGGGTTTCATGTTTCAAGAGGCACCTTGTCGAAGATTTGCACCGCATACAGGAAAAACTGAAAAGCATCATCCGCTAAGTCACAACGCAGACGAAAGTGTGTGTTGGATGATCGTGGCTAACGGTCATTGAAGAAGATTGTGATGAAAAATAAGAAGACGACAGCTGCAAAAGTCATTGCTGAAATGAATGTCGGGCTCTTAAAGCCCGTCAGCACCAAAACAATAAGAAGGGAACTCCAAAAGCAGGGATTTTCAGAGCGAGCTGCAATTTCAAAAGCACTCATCAGTGATACAAATGAAAAGAAAAAAGTGTGTGCCGAAGCCATAAAATCTGGACTGTGGAGAAGACTGTAATTTGGTCGGATGAGTTGTTTCACACTGTTTCTAACTTCTAGCCGAGTTTACGTCTGGCAAACGCCATCCCAAGCCTACGATGCAGACTGCCTGCTGTCAAGCGTAAAACATGGCGGGGATTCGATCATGATTCATCCAGCCATATCGTTGTATTCCATGAGCACAATGAATGCAAAGTCGCAGTGCTGGCAAGGATTATGTGATCATTTTGGCCGGTCATATCCCATGGTACAATGTTTGTTCCCCAGTTGTGATGCTGTGTCCCAAGGCGACAACCCCCATCACATATCTCTGATCGTCCAGGACTGGTTTTGTGACCATGAGGGTGATGAGGGTCACCAGATCTCAATATTATTGAGCATTAATGGTATTCCTTGAAGGTGCGCGATCTCTATCCACCTCCATCATCGTTACCTGAACGTGCCTCTATTTTGCAGGAAAAATGGTATACGATTCCTTTGAAAACCATACAGGACCTGTATTTATCCATTCCGAGAAGACTTCAAAATGTTTTGAATGCCAACGGTTTTCCTACACCATACTAGGGATGGTAATATGTTTTTTAAGATGTTTCCATATTTTTGTGCAGCCCCTGTATATCAATGTCGTAAAAATCCAAGTATATTTACTACACTTAGAGCTCAAAATGATGATAGACAGACAATCCAAAGTCATACACTATTTTCAACTATGTGGGAAATTGTTAAAAAAAAAGCATGTTCGATGAAATAAATTCGACTGATTGAAGAGCAGTTAGTGTTTAATAGTATTTGATTAATTGTTTTCTGCCAATGTCCTTCTGCTAAAAATATTTGCAGTGTCAAATTCAATAATGACGATTAGAATAAAGACATACACTATGAAAAAGGACAGAGGTTTCTTAATCAAGGAACATATAATATAACCACGATCTAAAATATACAATAACCTCTTCCGAATTACCCACGATTCCAAATTCAAATTCAAATTCAACCAAGCAGGGAAGCCTATCATATAACTTCAGCTCTACAAACTCTGCTCAGCAGGTTTATTTAAAAAGAAAAAAAAAGATTTACATTTGAGTCCAGTAGGCTTTTACATAATTACAGATATAATAATTGCAAAAATCACTGTTAGAGCCATATGAATTGAATGGTTACAAGTTAATAATGTTTTTTTTTCCAAAAAACGTTGAAACTCAGAAACCAATATATTTTTAAGATTTAAAGAAGTGTTTATAAAAACAAAGTTTATTTTGCTGCCACTGATTTTCGAAAACGTTTTCCACGTAGTTTTTAAAGTGTATTATTCAGTTTTCTTGAACCGGAATATAGATTTTTTGGATGTTATCAATTCTTAAGTAAACATTTTTTTGTTCGACAAACATTTTTAAACACAAACATGATACATTAACAGTATTAACATTAAAATTAGAATTATTTTGTTACCATTGTATGTATGAATTCCATTACGCAGGTTAAAATGTTTAATTGAGAAATTAAAGCATCCAAAAATATGATATTGTGGATTGAGAAAACTGATTAATACACTATAAAAACTACTCGGAAACGTTTCCGAAAATCAGTGGGGTCCCACCAGTGGCTGATAGGTTCTGCTCTCAAAGCTGGTAGACGGGAGGTGCTGGGTTCGATCCCAATCGCGCCCGTCGGCCTAATCGTTCGGAGTTTTCGTGGTTTTCTTCGAGCCATGGATTTATCCATGCGAAAATACGGATTAGGCTCCCTTAGAAAGACCCCCACGAAGGGCACTCCCCCCGGGCCTATATCCCAAGTGTAGATAATTGGCCGTCAATAATCAACCCAACCCAACCCGAAAATCAGTGGAAGTAAAAGAAACAAAAGAAACTTTCTCTTTATAAATGATTCGTTAAATCTCGAAATTACATTGGTTTCTGAGGTTTCTAAAGATAAAGAAAGCCTTTTGGAATCGGGGGTAACTTGGAAGCGGCTATTGTATATTTTCGTTCGTGGTTACATTACATTTTCATAAAGAAACATTTTTTTTTTTTTTACAGTATATCTCTTAGGTTTACTTACAATGAGAGGACCAAGCTTGGTAATCACAGATTTTTATTATTTTTATATATGTTGTAGGGTAGAAGCCCCTTAGTCTCAGGTTCAACGGATTTTATACAACGCTCCTTAGTTCTCGAGAAATAGGGGGTCTAATACTTTAACACAACTTAAATACTTACTTTGTAACGAAAGTACTGCGTTGGTTGTAGCTCAGTTGTTAAGGCGTCGGCTCGTGTATCCGTGGGCCCGGGTTCGAGACCGGGACGAGCTACGTTTGTTTTTCTCATTTTTTGTTTTATAAATATGCTTGTAATTATTATTTAATAATCCTAATTAAAAATTATAATATTGTGCATTAATTATAATGTTCATTTATTTATTGTTATTTGCAACTAAATCGTTGTATAAAACTTTATTAAATAGTTATTTTTTTATCACTTTTAAAATGTATTTCATATATGCTTTATCGATGCAATGATATTGAACAATTGTGTCAATTCGTGATGTTAAAGCAACATAATTTATATATTACCTTAACAAAGGAAGACAATGCGATGATAATATTACTCTGTTTTTAAAGAAGAAGCATAATTATATTACAATTTAGCATAAGAATTAAATTACAACATATTTTTTTGCATATTAAATATTTTTAAATTTGTAATACGTATGCTTGTGCTTTGAATTAATTTATAATTAATAAAATAAGTTATGATTTTGTAACTATTTTGTAATTTTTACTAGTCAATAATAGATAAATTAAAAAAAAACCTCTTTAAATGATGAGAAACGTTAATAATGGCTTAAAAATCAAATTAATTTAATTTAAATATAAATATGTTAACACCATAATTAATGTACGATATTAAAAATTTTAATTGAGACAATTAAATTAAAATGACAAGTATATTTATAAAACAAAAAATGAAAAAAAACAAACGTAGCTTGCCCCGGTGTTGAACCCGGCCGCTCGTATCAACGAGCAGACGTCATAACAACTGAGCTACGACGAACGCCGTAATATAGTTACAAAGCAAATATTTAAGTTGTGTTAAAATATTAAACCCCTTATTTCTCGAGAACTAAACAGCGTTGTATAAAATTCGTTGAACCTGAGACTAAGGGGCTTCTACCCTACAACATATATAAAAATAATCAAAATATGTGATTACCTAGCTTGGTCCTCTCCTTGTTAGATATCTATACATTTTTAGAATATTACAAAAAAAAAATTTGCAGTTGTGTCCGTGCAATCGATTTATCTTCCGGTAACCCAAACAGAAATCCTGTTATTTAAGATGACCGACCAATGGATAAGGAATTTTAAGAAAATGTTACTGGCCAAAGATTTATTTTATCAGCCTGCAAGATACAACGTATAGTTTAAAATCATTATGAGAAAAATTACGCGACTGCGAAAATTATTCCTTACTACAATGCAGTTTTGTATTAACATGTTCATACTTTTTCAAATGTAAAATTAAGAAATACACAGAATAGAGGAATGTTTTGAATAGAACTTTATGCCATGTTTACATTCATCAATTGGGAGAGTTGCAAAATAGGTCTAACAAATAAAAATATAAAGGTTTTTTATACATTTTTGATAGCCTGTAATTTTTTATACTAACTAAAAATTCCCTCGCACTATCAGAAAATCCACTCGCTTGTGGAGAGAAGAATTTTGGAATCTTCCCCCCTCATATATTGTGGCTGAAACAACGAAATCTAACATGGAAATAATGAAATTCAATCGTGAGTATGAATGTATGTTAATCGACTCAATCAGAAGAAACAGAAAAAATGTATTATGTGATATTAAACATAATTTATATACCAATAGAACCTAGAAAAAGAGTTCATATCAAATAAGCAGCGACTACAGCAGTAATCTAGCAATTTATTTGTGGAGAAAAGAAAAACAAAATGAAAACTAATAATCGTTTTTTCATGCAACTTTTGTCATGTCAATTTCTATCCTTCTTTTGGTTTGTACGTGGAGAAATTGGACTTAAAATCACCTGAAAAGTTGGGTATTTGGAAAATTGGGCAATGGATGGGGGGGGGGGGGGTGATAAGAAAACAACTTCCTCGAACTGTGTTTAGTAGAAGAATCTAAGAAAAAAATCTTTATAATATTGATAGTATAAGTAATGAGTATAAATATAATGAATATTATATTAATAGATGCTTAATAAGTAATTATATGTAGTATTCAATTTATTTCATTTTTTCCAATTTGCAAGTGTAGCAGAAATTTTATACAAACATTTTCTGAACACGGGACAGAAAAAAATAGTTATATTTTAGAAAGATATTAAATTGTAATTAAATCGTATTTGTAATTTTTCTATCTTCTACATTTTGCGCATTAATTTGTTATCGAGTTATATGCAGTTGTTTATCTAAACAAATATCTATTGTTTTTTCCTTTGCGTAGAAGCATAATGTTTGTAATTAATAAATAAGAAATATTAAAGCACAGTAATCGATATATCCTTTTTGGCATAAAATAGAGAAATACTATAAATCAAAGATTATTTTCTTTTCGTAATATTATCAGCAGTTCCTGTCATATGTACTTCAAATGTAATAAATTGAACTCAACCGTCAGTATGAAAAATGTACTTCGTATAGTCATTGATCTTGAAAGAGTATACCTCAAAAGCAATTTCGAGTTGGCTAGAAAATATTGCTTATAATGGATAACATTAAAATCGAGAAATTGACTGCCTGTAATACGATAAATTATTTTTCAAATCAGTAGTAGTTTATAAAATGGTTTTCACTGCTTGTCAAGAGTAAAATTTATTGTAAACAATGAAAGCGGTTTTAAATAAATTGTTTCCAATATATACAAATCTTGTATCGGTTTAAAAATCATTTTTTACAGGCAGAAAACTGTAAATATTACTAAGCTAGCGTCTTATCTATCGTCTAGTCATAGGATTAATAAATTCTCCTTCGTTCCCCCTGTTTAAATTTTTAGCTTTTTTAGGTATTCACTTTCAGTATTAAGAAGTTTGATAATTATATTTAGATGTATATTATTTTATTTACTTTCTTCTATATACCGGTTGTACATAATTAAAATTTATCTACTCGGAACTGTCAGTACTCGAAACTATTTATCAGAAATATATGAAAGTTCGAATGCGTCTAAATGAAGAAAGTGCGAAACACATTTAACAAAAGGAAAGAAAATCAAAAATTGTCACCAGCGAGTATTTTCTGATAAAACTTCGGTATATATGCGAATTTTAGCCCCCAAGGGATGTATCGTCTCGCGCACAATGAATCTCTTATCGTGCCTTTTCCACAGGAAATGTCGTGCAGTTTACAAGTACTTTACTGGTGAAACCTTTTTATTAAAATGGCTATTCCGCACCAGAAGCTTTGAAAAACATTTGTAGGGGTGCAACGACAGAAAACGGATTACGAAAAATATTAAAAAAATTTGAGGAAACGGGATTATTGTGCGTTCGACCTGGAAGAGAAAGAAAGTGGGTTTCTACAGAGGTAATTGGAGATGTTGCGCTCATGGCGGAAGAAAACAGGGCTTCAAACTCAATGGGTAGCACGAGCATTCACCATATTGCAGTAGCGTTAAATCATCCGACTGCTATTGTTTATAAGATTCTTCGAAAAATTCTGCGATATATTACCCCTATAAAATGTCTCATGTTCAGCAGTTGTTGCCAGCTGATCCAATAGAATTTCTTGCATTTTCATAAATTCATAAGATTTCCATTGGAATTCCTTGCTCGCTGTCAGATGTGGATTTGCCTTGGTAAACTCTATGTACCAATGAAGATCATTATCATCTGAATGGTGCAGTGAATACGCACAGTTGCTGCATCTGGTGTGAAGAAAATTCTCATTCTATTCTTCAAGTTCCGTTGCATTATCAGAAAATCACGGTATGGTTCATATTTCCTCCAGAATTCAAAGGCTCCGTCCGTTTTTGTTCGAAGAATTTACACCGAAATACCTGGTGGCGTGCTCCGTAATTAGAAAACGTTATACATCGCCGCTAGATAATAAAATTGTCCCGTGTCTGCAAGCACGTCAACGCCTTGAAAGAACAATTTCCATGCAGGATGGAACTCCCCCTTGTCATTTCCACTTGCGATAAAAATGTGCTTAAAATACATTTTGTAAAAGATCATGTCACCAGTTGATATTTTGTCATGCCTGACTGTTAAGATCCCCAGACCTGAATCCCTTTGATTTTTGGCTCTGGGGCTTCTTCAAACTGTTGGTCGGTCGTGACAGTACAAGAACATTGCCAGAACTCAAGGGCAGTATTTCCCTTCATGCCCTCAGCATTTCTAAGACTTTGATTCGCGTGATTGTTGACTATTATATTTTGCTATTTCAAACGGTACTTGAAAATAATGGGCGGCACATTGAAAAGTATTTTTCTTGATAAATCAATTATACAGTGTATATAAACTTGTATTTTGTTAAATTATTTTTTTAAAGATCAATAATGCGCCCTCAGTCGCCATTTTTTGTAAAAAAAAAAAAAAAAAAAAGACTCTGCTAAAGGTCTTTCGCATCTCTTCATTTAGAGAAATCCAGATTTCATATTTTTCTGATGAACAGTTTAGACTACTGACAGCTCTATGTAGGTGAACTTTATTTATGTATACCAGACTCATAAGAAGAAAGTATTGTGATCATGAAATTTTCGGATTTGTTTTATATGGGTTTATACGTTTTAGGGTGTCCTGAATACGATTTGACTATGTTTAGAAAATGTCTGTCTAATAGTCTGTATGTACAGGGTGTTTTTTTTTAACTGACGCTATTCAGAGCCGCCTGTAGCTCGTTCTAATAACTGGATTGATACAAAATTTTGTGAATGGACTAAGAAAACCATGGAAAAAAAGATTCCAACAAAAAAAAAATTAGTTCCAATCACCACCGATAGGGGGAAATGTGGCGCTGTGGTAATTTATGCAACTGAGAATTAGCATAAAATACGGGCAATAAATGCAAATGCAAGTTTTTACTTACGCAAGCGACAGTAGCGCCAATAGTTTAAGTTATAAATGCATGCGAAAAACACCGAGAAACAATTTCAGCTCAGGTTGAAAATGAATCTCACGTCACCGCAGCGCGCGTTACTTATGAAGTTCTATTATTGTAACCAGTGCAATGCACCAGCCGCTCTTCGTTTACTTAGAACACGTCATAAACTGCACAAAGGACCTATATCCGTTAATATATTGAAAGCAATGATTCTGAAATTCGAAGAAACAGGCTCGCTAGCATTTCGGTCAGGCACAGGACGTAAACCGGTGGCAGAAAAAGTGATAATGGATGTTTTAACTGCAATCAACGAAAGGGAAAGTGTAAATGATGAATAAAACTTGGCATTTTATCTAAATTATTAATTTTGTCTGTTTCTGATGTCTTTTTTTTCAATGTACAGCGCCACATTTCCCCCTATCGGCGGTGATTGTAACTATTTTTTTTGTTGGAATCTTTTTTCCCATGGTTTTCTTAGTCCATTCACAAAATTTTGTATCAATCCAGTTGTTAGAACGAGCTCTGCGTAGGGCGGCTCTGAATAGCGTCAGTTAAAAAAAAAAACACCATGTATATCTGTGTCTATCCTGCACAAATATTATAACCGTTCTAACCCAATAAGTAATAGACGGCAACTTATTAAACGTCATATTCAGTTAGACCTTAACACAAATGAGTGCTTATTACATTTTGGTGCATATCTTTCAAAAAGTGATTCTGCTATGTTGTTTTTTGCCTGTTCTGCTTAATAGCTATATACTCAGAAGAAAAAAAAATAGTAATAATAGTAATTGAATTAAACCACAAACGTAAATAAAGAAAATAAAATAAAAATGGTTCTGCTTTATTAATAAACCATATATTTTCTTTTATTAAATTCAGTAATTTTTTAAATAATACGTCACAATTTTGTTTTATTTATTTATTTATTAATTTATTTTAATAGAAGATATTCTAAAACATTAGTACAACTAAAAAAAAACTTTCTTTTAAAATAAATACGAAATGTATAATGTAATAATAAAACGACTAGAATACAGAACATTGTATTATTATTTTTGGAAAATTGATGTGATCTGTGTGAAAAAATAAACAATCAATTTAAAAACACTCTAAAAAATAAATGAAGAAACATCTAAACAAAAAATTGTAACTCATTATATTTAGTCGTCAAAATCTTTCTTATGAGATTGTTTTAGAAACAAAGAATGTACAGTGATACCTAGGATAACGACTATTTCCGTTAATCAATGTTTCGGCTCACGAGCACAGTTTTCCGTGTTTTTATGACCCGGCTAACTAACCTGGATTCAGCTTATGATTTTTTTTCAATACGTGCACTAACATAACGCAGAAGAGTTGCATTGTAATTGGATGAGAAATCAGTTTCGGTTAACGAACCTTTCGACTAACGAACGTAATTCCGAAACGAATAATGGCCATTATCCGAGGTATCAGTGTTCATTACAATTAAAAATTAAAATAAAATATTTTTTATGTATTTATTTACATAATTTTTTTGTATATTTTTCGCTGCAAGAGGAATGCATTTAAAGCATATTAAGAAAAAACAACAATCTCTACATTTAGTCTAGTTTTTTGGTTTGCTCGTTTAAAATTATACAAATTCCTTAAAGTGAATTAATTCCAATCTTCAAACATTTAAAAAAATATATATAAACACATTTTCGTACATTCCGCTTACAGGTGAGTTGTAAGCCTTAACTTAAATGACAAACCATTATGGTGGACATTAAGAGGACTAATTCTATGGGAGCGTTCTACTTATTTGAATTTGAATATTTTTTAAACGATTGCTTCTTTCATAGGATAGCTGAGGCCAATCTCTAAACAGAACCTTTTTCATTTTTTTATTGTGGTTGCAGTATTTTTTAATAAAAGTACTTTCATTTTCGGAACCCGTTTCGAAAGTAAAAGTGCCTTTATTAAAAAATCTACAATTAAAATCGAAAATAGTAACAAAGAATCTGTTTAGAGATCAACTTAGCTATCATATACAACAAAAAATATTTTAAAAATATACAAATTCAAACGAAAAATTTGTAAAAAACGCTCTCATAGGTTTAATATTAGCTTGCAAGCGTCACGTGACTGAAGAGTCCTCTTAACGTTATACCATGCAAGGACTTTTGTACAGAGTGAAAGAACTGAAAGTCTGACAGCGAAAGATCTGGCGAATGTGGTGGGTGTGGAAACACACTACATCCATGTTCCAATCAGTTTTCATAGATGTTCAGATTTGAGTGTGGTCTGGTGAACTCATGAGTGAACAAAACTTCTTCACGATTAACGTGTTCTAGACGTGTTTGAAAGATGTATATGTTTAATTCATATTAGCCCATCGTTGCATTAACGTAACACCAACAAAGATAGTTTAAACTTATTTTATCCTATCATGTACTCTTCTTTCAGTTACCAACAGCATTGTTATTTGATTTGATGAATGTATGCATGTATCAGAAAATATGCAGAAGTATATATCACCTTAATGGAACATATTATTATAATTAAATTTAAAAAAAATATCTGGAAGAAAATCCAAACTTTTATGGATTAAGCAATCCAATTGTTGACAGTCAGTGCTTAATTTGCAGAGGAAATAACTGGAGCTGAGTTCTAGTATAGATATATAAGCCAGAGCCCACCGGATGTTATAGATCAATGTGCATGGAAGCCCACGCAAACAGCACTGTTTGTTCTATTTCACTGTTTGAAAAAAATATTCTTGTCGATTAAATTTTCAGAAAACTACACCACACTTGATTATAAATGTTTTTGGTAGCTACTCATTTATTAGATTTTATTATATCTATATGCATATAGATATACTTAAAACATATTAACATTTAATTTCCTGAGAGAAAAAAATGCTTTAAATTTTACAAATAACGGTCCGAAAGCCAAATATATTGGTGGAGAGGATAGTGACTGGGGAAGGGGGATACGGCTATAGTTGTTAGCACTGAAGAATGTTAGGGATTTGGTACTTTTTTTTCTTTAGAATTAAAGTGCTGCTAACAGTACACATTAAAATTGATTATTTCCTTCCGTGGTAAGAGCTTATAAAAAACACGACATCTTTCAAACACCAAGAGAGTTATTTAAGACAAATCACTGCTTCGAAACCAATATCGTTAATATCCCATATTGTTGCAAACAATCCACTTATTGTTAAAAGTTATCCTACGTTAAAAAAAATAGTGTTTTATTGAATTAAAGAGCATCATATCATCTATCTATATTATAAAGCAGAAACATCTCTCTGAGTAGCGTTGACGTCATATCAACGGTGGCAACGACCTAAACAATATACCTCGTATTTTTCGCAAATTTATTAACTTCTAACCATGACACGGTGATTTTTTATACACTGTCAATAGGGTAAAAATGTACTTTCAAATGCAATTTTCCTGAAAACTGCACATCAGTTTACTAATTTTTTATAATTTTAAAAATAATTTTCAAGCATGATTTTTTAAAAATCTGTCTCTATCGCATGCATCTCGCTTACGTAAAATTAACTCTTTTGTAATTAAACCAATATAAACAGTTTAGATCTTCTTTTCGGCAAATATTCAATAACGAAATAAAAATTTCCTCAATAAATTATTAAATAAATAAAGTAAAGTAAATAGAAGAAAAAAATTAAAGATATATAATCGAATAATATATAATCGACTAAGATATAATCGAATAATATATAATGAAACAATCAAAAAGGCTGCTGTAAGTAATGAAATCTTTGGCGATTGTTTCGGAATCTCTGACATGCGGCTAATATGATAATTAGATACGATTAATAATTATCAAAAACCTATTTGAATACTTAATTGGTATTTCTCATACAAAAATGCTTTTTGGTTTTATCAGTGGTTAATGTAAAAATTATACAGGGTGGTCATAACGCCTTTCCCTGATTACAATAGTTTATTGCAGAAAAACCATCATAATTGGGCATATGCTTGTTTCAATATATTGTAAAGATATTTATGAAGTTTTTAATACAAGTAATTACGCCAGTAACTTTCGATTTCAGCACCCTTGGTGGCTCGAAGAATGTCAAGGCGGTATTCCATTTCTCGCCACGTATTTCCCAATATTTGGCTGTCACACTAGACACAGCATCTGTGATCGTGTTCTTGAGTGTTTAAATATATTTTAATGATGTTGCAAACACTCCTTTATGTACCCCAAAGGAAAAAACTAGAGGAATTGGTCCTTCCTGTCCGATCCATCTTCCAGGAAATTTGCCATCATGGAGCTCACGACCAACGGTAGAGACTGGATTACAAAAAAACTTAAAAATATGACTTTTCCATAGTAAAAATTTTACAGTATTACATTCAATGATTATTTCGTAATAATTTTTTGTAATCAGGGAAAGACTTTATGACCACCCTATATATATATATATGTATGTATGTAAAAAAAATACCTCTATTACAGTTTTCATTAAAAAAAGGATTTTCACTTACGTTCTGTGCGTCGAACAGTATGTTCCTGCAAGCCCTGATTGGATTCCATAATTTTTATAAACGCTGATAAATGGCTTTCTTTGAGTTCAAGAGGCATCCAGCTATTGAATATGCTTATGCATCCCAACTTCTTCGGTTGGTGGTAATAAGTCTTTAATATTTTTGTAATCTCTGGTGTCATGTAATGGGGACTTGAACTTGGTGGACTTCATTAAATAGAGTTATTGAGATCATAATTATAATTAGTTGATTGGTTGGCGTTTGTAACGACCGTTATCTACACATAAAATATAGGACGAGGAGTCCTCCATACGGGGACTTCTAAGGAAACTATCCCGTATTTACAGAAGTTTCGAAGAAAACCATGAAGTACTCCGAATGATTTGTCCAATGTTGCGCGACATGGTTTCGAACCCAGCACCTCTTGTCTGGCAGCTATAAGAGCATAACTCTCAGGTGCTAGCGAGACTTATAGTTAAGAGCAGGGAATTTCATAAACCATTGTTAGCAGTGATGTTCTTGTACTTCACTGTTACAAAGGACGATTGTTTACAGAATGAAACTGCAACTGCTGACTGTCAAATGACGTATCTTTAAAACATAGACAACTCTCTTGTTTGTCTAAAAATGCATATTTGCCATCTTCACAAAATATATCATTTATTTCCTGAAATTACAACACTTGTATGAAAAAATAACTTTTGAGTATCATTTTTGTTAGAGTATAAGTACATCCATGTCCATGCTACTTATTATATATATATATATATATATATATATATATATATATATATATATATATATATATATATATATATATATATATATATATATATATATCGATAATAATAAGATGAAAGTTTATAATAGCTTTTTCTTCCCAATATCCTCATTTTAAAATTTTGAAAATACTGGATCAATAAAAGCTTTGCTTTATGAAATATTTTTCATAATAATGCATATTTCTTTAATTTAATAAAATACAGATATAAAATATAAATGAGTTTCTAAAAAACGGAGCGTAGTCTGCACGCATTATGAGATTTTATATTAAACGCGTACTTGTATTCATTAATATTTTATTGTAGTATTTGTGATGTCTTTTTTCAAATTAAAAAATATAATTAATCCTGACCCCAACAAAGAAAAGAAAACTAAACTAAACGAAATGAACAGTGCCTTTAATAAATCAATGAATATGCATCACTCACTGTTAAAGAATACCAAAGATGTATTTCAAAAATGAAATTTTAAATTAAATTTCCTCAAAAGAAATATGAAAAAGTTTGAAATTAAATGTATAATGTAAAAAGAAACAAAAGAAAATTGAACATTTTAATTTAAAAGATTCAATTCTTAATTCGTTTGACTTATATTCGTTTAAGAAATGCATTTTTGCATTTATACTTTAAAAAGTTTTCCACTAATTTACTTTTGTTTTATTCAATTGTCAGTAAATTACGAAATTATTTATTTCTTCCGTGGGACAATTATCCACATTTTTTTTTGCCAATTTTGCTTACTTTTTGTGTTTAATTTGAGGGGTGCTAATTTGTCAAAAACCGTTTGTCTTTAAGGCTGTTCTCAAATCCAAAGAAGCTACTTACTGAGAAATTTCTGAATTTATATTTGTTCGGAAACGCATAAAATTGGCAGGTGTTCTTACTCAGAAACTATGTAATTGAATGACTTTTTTCCATTTTTTGGTAAAGGCAGAAGATCTTTCAAAAAATACTGTCGAATTCCACGTTTTGAATTGAATTCCCGACGCAGCAGCGCAAGCAAGCACAAAAACTTGTCGTCACGGGAAAATAATCGCTTATAACTCGATAAGTAAATTATTTATCAAAAATGGAAAATATTATTCGATTCCAAATCGCTTCAATAGTCAGGCCTGGAAATTTTATGCTTTTACATTTAAAAATGAGTCAAACAATGTGTCAGAAACTTTGGAGTTTTTGAGCGGGGAATTTGAGAACCACCTTAAGATCGTTTTGTAATTCTTAAAGCAACTGACGAAGCTAAAAAATATCACGTAATAAAAAACATGGCCCTTACAAACAGACTTTCCATACATTGTTAAATAAAAATATTTCAATTTTGCTGCTGGAGTCGTTACTTTTGCCCCCTCTTCCCTCCCTCACAGATTAAGTTTAAAGGGATTTGTGAGAAGTTTTCTTGTTGTCTTAAATATCATTAAACATTGATAGTAACCAAAATAGTTATGAATTGCACTGTGTTCCTCTCATTAACAAATTGCCTTTCTCTTTGTCCATAGAGACAGCTGTAAAATAAATATTAAGGAGTAATTTCATATTGCATCTGATATATCGGTGATACAGTGGACTGTTGTTAAAATTTATTGACGGTTAATGAGGACAATTTCGTTTTCCACTTCATTCGCTATTTGCAATCGCTTAAGGCTCACTACTCATCGGATAAGGTGAACATTTCTTTCAAAAACTGGCCGAGCAGAATCGAAAGTACTTTTGCATATTATTTTTACATAAGCAACATTGATATAAATGTGGTTGTTGAGAAATCAAAAAATTGCCAGTGACAAAGAAAACTTTTTACTACTAAACACATGAGGTCTTCAAAAATTTTTAATGACTGTTCACCGGTATTACGAATCAAAATGTGATAGAACAAACCAAATTGTTCAGTGTGTCACAAAACTGGAAAATGATACAAAAAGATCATTTGTTCGAATAACGCAAAAAAAGTGAGAGATCATTTTAAATAAAGTTAAAATATGTAAGTATGGCAATTTCGTTGGCTAATTTGTTTGTCCTCAGTAGGGGAAGGTCGGGTAGTACCGTACAGCGTGTTGTATTGGACAAGTTGTGTTTCAAGCTTTTGCCAATGGTAGCAGCACCTGTCACGCTACTGTCATGTTTATTGAGTCAGATGGAAGGAACTTTCGCCATTTTGCACCACGTGGTCTGTGCGTTTGTAGTAAGTTCTTAGTTTTCTGTGAGTTTTTTAGTGCACGAAGATAACTTTGGAGCTACGTAACTTGTGCGAAAATAAATACAACAATGTTTTTAGCGTTTTGTTACATGTATGGGTTACTACATTATATTGCCAAAGGTGACCGGTCACTTGCGATTTCAGACGTTTTGTTAACTATCTAGAAAAATACATGAGGAATTAACCTGAAACTCCAGGAGTGTAAACAGTAAAGTATAGGTTATATATTTACGCGAAGATTTTTTTCACGAACCCCATAGGGGACTGTCAACAAATTGAACAAGAACGAAAAATCATGCTTCAAGCATAGATTATGTAACACTTTCCAACGCTTCCAAAATAATTTTACAAATCATACCGTTTAATAAGCTAAAAAATAACATCTAAGTAAACAATTTGGAAAACGCATAACATATTTAAAAACATAATTTCAGGAATTTCCAACAAATACAATATTCGGAAAAATATCCGAATACTTTTATTCAGCCCTGTATAGGATCTATAGATTTGTATATATACTACATAGGATGCTAAATTTTAGTTCAGTTAGGAAACGCGTAGCGCATTTTAAAATTCTCCGACTGAAGTTTCTGTCAATAAACGGAAATGTGTTCGCGAACTTTTGTGCTTCCCTGTATAGGATCTACAAAATTTATACACACCACGTAATAGACAAAAAGCGAGTTAAAATTAAAATCGCGTTCAGTAACTTAAAACGCACTTCCAGGAATTATTGTTAACAGACAGTAGAGAATTCTTTTGTGTGTCCCTGTAAATGAACGATGACTGCTATACGCACAATATTCTGTAGTAAGCCTCTTGTAATGCACGTTAGTGATATATATAAATTTCAATGCGTTTCAAATCGTGAAACATTATTTAAATAAACCGCAGACGATTTTTCTCCATAGACGTAATGTAACGGAATTCTTTTGAATATCCCTGTAAAGTAACTATAAGTACTATGCACACCCTATTCAATATTAAGCTTCTTCTAATGCACCTTAGTGATATATATTAATTTCAATGTTTTTAAAATAGTGATACATTGTTTAAATAAATCGCAAATGATTTTTCCCCATAGACCGCAATGTAACGGAATTCTTTTGAGTGTCCCTGTAAAAAACTATAAGTGCTACTCACTTCCGTTGAAATAGGGAATATGCTATAGATAATGACAATAACATATAAAAATTGCAGAGCAATCCGAGCATATTTACGGAGTTAGAGCACGGAGAGACGGCAGACGGCCATACGGCCAGACAAACCGAAGTCATAAACACTTTTTAACTAGGTTGGAAAGTGTTAAAAAGAACGAATATCTTTTGGATAACCCTGTAAAAACTAATGTAGCAAAGGCGTTCAAACTCGAGATTTTTAATAAGTGGCTTATTGTAATATACTGTGTTCATTTTTATGAGGATAGCATGTATACTCGTGGAGAAATGAAAGTTTTTATAAAAACAGTCCCAAATTTCGCCTAGTTTTTTACTTATATTTTGTAGAGTTCTTAATATAAAAAAAAGTTCTTTTCAAAAATATGACCAACAACATTGTACATAATACTCTGCAATCAGAATAAAAAAAAAAAAAAATTGGATGCAAAATGAGCAGGTTTACTAAAAAATGTTTCACTGCGCATGCGCGAATGCAATCAAAATATAATATGCATAATGTATTAGCTAAGTATACAGAGCAACTTCTGTGAAGTCTCAAAATTATAGCTTTAAAATTCTGAAAATTATCGTCGATAGAATAAGCTCGAAATACGTTCTTCCCAAAAGGAAGCAAAAATATGAGGGGTTGTATCCAAATATCGTACTTGCAATATTGTGTACGCTATCTTGGCACTAATCAACAGATATTTGATACAACCTCTAATCTTTTTGCTTCTTTTTGGGAACAACGGATTTCGAGCTTATTCTATCGACGATAATTTTCAGAATTTTCAAGCTATGATTTTGAGACTTTCACAAAAGTTGCTCTATATGCTTAGCTAATACATTATGCATATTATATTTTGATTGCATTTGCGCACGCGTAGTGAAACATTTTTTAGTAAACCTGCTAATTTTTCATTCAATTTTTATTATTTTATTATTCTGATTGCAGTGTATTATGTACAATGCTGTTTGTCATATTTTCTGAAAAGAACTTTTTTTTATATTAACAACTGTGCAAATTATAAGCAGAAGACTAGGAGAAATTTGGGACTTTTTTTTTATAAAAACCTTAATTTCTCTACAAGTATACATGCTATCCTCATAAAAATGAACACAGTATATTACAATAAGCCACTTACTAATAATCTCTAGTTTGAAAGCCTTTGCTACATTAGTTTTTACAGGGTTATCCAAAAGATATTCGTTCTTTTTTAATTTGTTGACAGTCCCCTATGGGGTTTCGTGAAAAAATCTTCGCGAAAATATATAACCTATACTTATACTGTTTACACTCCTGCAGTTTCAGGTTAATTCCTCATGTATTTTTCTAGATAGTTAACAAAACGTCTAAAATCGCAAGTGACCGGTCACCTTTGACAATATAGTGTATGATTTATACTATCGGTGTAAGTATGCCTAGACCTGGCAATACGCATGATAGGTAATCAATGCGCCGGAGTGTAGTGTTCGCGTTGCATCGGATAAACGGTTGGAGGGTTGTATGGGACAAATTTTACAGGTTTAAAATGCTAAATTCTGACGGTTTTCTCTGTTTTATTGTTTGGATGGAGAAAATAAGTGTGATGAAAATCACATGAAGGAAAATATAGAAAAGTCCGACTCTCATGAAATGACAATCAGGGAAGCTAGTGAAATATATTGTTTTCATAAAAGCATCTTAAGTGATAGACTCAAAGAAGTTAAAGGGAAAAGGACAAACTGAAGTCCACAGCAAATAAATAACAGAAGAAGAGTGTTAGTCTTAATTCTAAAACCGAAGAAAAACCTCTCGAAGCGAAAGCTAGAAAGCCTTTGATCTTTCACGAAGAATTGCAGGAAGTTGATGAATGGACTCATTGTATTATTTCCAATGAAACTTTCCAATGAAACTTTTCAAGAAGACTGGATCCAGTGTAATATTTGCAAAGTTTGAGCCCATGTAAACTGCGCGGATCTTGAGCTTAACAGGCTTTTTTTACGAATGTGATACTTGTTTTTAGAAAAAAAAAACCCGTAAGTGTCTTAATTTAAATACTAAAATGCCTTTTCTTCTTTCTACATCTAATAAGTAATGTCTATGTATTTTTTTGTATAAGAATGTATATATGTAGAAATAATAAGTTGTCTCTAAATCTTAAAAATTACGTACGTTTTTTCAAGGACAACACCATGTTGATACAACCCTCGAGAATTCAGAAAGGTCAAAATGTAAGATTTATAAAAAGTAAAAAAAATCCAATACAAATTATTCTAAGGGAAGTGAGCTTTTTAAAGTATTGCAATAACATGTTAAAATTTTCATTAGAGTAGAGAATATTCAAATTTAACCATGATTCTTTTTGGAAAATTCGAAATAGCTTAAGCGTCAGATACTACCCGACCTTCCCCTAAGTTATACTTTTATATTAATAAATTATCATTAACTTTCTTTTAAACTAAAACTACTACAATTAAAGGAAAAGTCAGTGTCAAAAGTTCTCATTTAGTTGGTAACCTATTTAATTTATATCAAACACTGAATTCAATTTATTCAAAGAAAGGGATTATTTTACAGTATTTAAATGTTTATATCGTTTAAGGTAAAGCTAGGAGAATCTGCGCACAATTCAAAAGAATAACAATAAAAAATCTAAATATTATTTTTTTGCTAAACTATCCATTAATAATTTTTACTTCATTTGTTTTTTATGCATTTCCATTGCTATTTGTTGTTATGTTGTAATGTAATAGAACAGTTGTAATAAAACCAAGAAAGTTATTTTGTGCAATCTCTCCTTACAGGGTTGGTGTGATTGCGCACATGGGTAGGAGAGATTGTTACTAATACTAACTACAATTAAATTATTAAAAATAATAATTACACGTAAATGACATTGTTGTAAGGTTTTTGTGAACAAATATTATTAAGTTAGGAGTGAATATTTCAACCTAATGATTAAAGAATCAGAAAAAGGGAATAATTTAAAAACGATTAAACAAATTTAAATAAAGGGGAAAAAATTAAAGAATTAGAAAAAGCAAGTCCAGATAAGATTACAAAATAACATTAAGTTACTTGAAAACACGTTTAACTTAAAATTAGTCCGTTTTCATTTTTCATTTTTTTCTGCAAATTTACCAATAAGCTGCGTAATCTCTCCTAGCATGGAAAGTAATTGGAAAAATGCGCCATCTCTCCTAAGTAGCAGATGCGCAAACTCTCCAATTTCGGTAGGAGAGATTGCGCGGCCTTTTATTTAAACATGGCCGCTACTAAAACGAATCGTTGATGTTTATGTTGTTAGTCTAGATTAGTAGCTATTGAGAAAGCGTTTAAATTTAAAATATTCTGTACTACTGACATTGTATAGAAATTCTGATGAATAGCTATGAAAATTCAAGCACTTACTTTGGGAAAACAAAACAAAAAGCAATGATTTATCTTAGACCCTCAAAACAATCAACGTGCACTTTCAAGTAGACACTCCACTACTGCTGTTGTACAACTACCTGGAGTGGCTGCGCGCTCACTCTACTCCTTCTCCCCGAACCTCTATGTGCGCAATCTCTCCGACCGCGCCATCTCTCCTGGCTTTACCTTAATGCGGACTGAAGTCCTGCATCGTGTCGGGTTACCCACTTTTACTTGCATACGACCCGATCCGACCCGCGGTTCACGTCGGGTCTTGTTGGCGCTGTACTTTATCGTTGCGGGTCGGTTTCGGATTGATACGATTTTTCAAAAGAATGTCCAAATTAAAATTCTTTACAAAATAATACCTCCATAACAGACACTTCAGAAAAGTGTACACTTCTATTTAGCGAATACTTTTTTAGTTTCTAACTCTTATATATTTGTACGCTTTTACCTATGAATAGTACACACCTCCCAATCTACACACACGTAAAATTTTTATGTGTGTATAAACTATTACCAATGCAATACATGCGTTTTTGTGTGTATCAGAAACGAAATGTTGGTAATATATTTCGTAGTCCGAGAGAAGAAAAACTGGTTCTTAACTGTACCATAAAGAAAGAATAATCTATGATCAGATTTCTTATATGCATTTTATTTCTCATGGATTAAATTGAATATATGCTCATTCATATTCAAATACGTATTTATTTTCATCTGAAACATAGTTCTGCTTAAACGTTTTGTGAAAATCCTGACAATCCGACTTGCAAAAAATCTAAATCTGACCCACAAGAATTATTCTAGAGTGAAGCTGGCCGCAGAAAGAAAATTAGTGTTACCCCGCACGATGCAGGACTCTATTAATTGATCCCCAGATGTCTGCTATTAGAGGTTTTACTATATTTGAATATTAAAAAATATAGATATGTCTATTTTTCTATATAAAAGAAAAAATTGTTAGTAGAGATATAATTGTAGATTATTTTTCGTAATTTCATTAATACATAATTTACTTTCCTTTCATTTCTGGTTCTGGTCGGGTTGCGGGTAGAAGAATTTCGGGTTCGAATCGGATGAGGGTTAAAACTTGTCGAGTTTGGGTCGGGTACAACCCGGACCGTACAGGACTGTAGTGCAGACAAACCATATCCTTTCTTGCATGTCCGCAACAGGAATTCCCGTATTTAGTAAATGGAAAGATATCTTGCAAGTAAATAACAAACACTAACTATTTAAAAAATGAATTTATTTTGTTTATTAAGCTATGACAGAACTAAACTGGTTTTAAAATTACTATGTGTTTTAAATAAGGATTGCATATTTTTAATGTTCAGAAATAAGCTAAAGAATTTACAGTCATTCACAGAGTATAGGAAATATATATATATCATTTATTAGTAATCCATGTTTAAGCAAAATAATAAATAAATAAATAAATAAATAAATTACAATTTCATTTGACTCCAAAAATCACATCCAATTTAAAGAAAACATTTTTATCAAAATTGAGAAAATAACAAATTAATAAAATACATAAATGGAATTTGACTGAATCCAAAAATAAATATTTAAATTTTAAATAAATATTTTGATTCGTAAATTTTTTAAAGAATATTTATTTGAAAAATATTTATTTTTTCAAAAAATTCAAAAATTTTACAGCTTTGCGCCATCCGCAATGTGTTGTTCATGTGTTTATTAAGTACTAGCATGATACGCCCGCTACGCTGGTCAATTTCTCTGAACGAACTTTTAATCAAACAAAATATTGACAATTCATAATGCACTCTTATATTTTAACAGAATAATAAGGCTACTATACTTTGTGACTCATGCCAATATACACGTCAGGACACGTCGCCCTTATCATTATCTTTTTACGCAAGAAGGTTTCGCTACGGTACTCCATTGTGAAATTTGGTAATTTTTGAAATTCAGTATTTGAAAAACGGCATAATCATTAGATTTGAAATTTATATCAAGAAAAATACAATTTTTCACTTTTCAAACACAGTTGTCTAACAATTTTCTGACAAATACTTTTCGAGCTATTATTTTTGTCAGTCTTTAAATGTTTCATTTTCCGTGATTATTCTGTGGCAACAATTAGCGAAAAACCCAGTCGCCAGTAACGCATAGCTTTTTATTAAAGAGGCTGTTGCAGCAGGGATTGTTACAATAAATTTGCCACCATCACTTTTGAAATCGGTTCTGCAGTTCCAGAGATCCCATAGAAATTGTAATTTAGAATTATTTTAGAACGCTTTTCGCTCATTTCACCCTTTTAAATTTCAATTTTTTTAAAATTATTATTCTTAGAGAGTATTTACATCTTATAAGTAACTACAATGCCAAATTTCAAATTTCTAGCTCCTTCAGTATAAAAAAGTCGTAATTTTCGAACATTTTTCGCTTCTGCACCCCATTGGGGTTAGTGGCACCGACATAAAATATAGCCTATGCTGGAGTAGGGATTGTCACTATCAATTTACCACCATTACTTTTGAAATTGGTTCTGTAGTTCCAGAGATTCCATAAAAATTGTAATTTAGAATGTTTTTAGAACGTATTTCGCTTTTTTCACCCTTTTAAATTTCGAATTTTTTTTTAAATTTGTTCTTGGAGAACATTTACATCTTATAAGTAACTACAATGCCAAATTTCAAATTTCTAGCTCTTTCAATATAAAAAAAATTGCAATTTTAGAACGTTTTTCGCTTCTGCACCCCCCTGGGATTAGTGGCACCGACATAAAATATAGCCTATGTTGGAGCAGGGATTGTCACCATCAACTTGCCTCCATCCCTTTGAAATCGGTTCTGTAATTCCAGAGATTCCATAGAAATTGTAATTTAGAATGTTTTCAGAATGCTTTTCGCTCATTTCACCCGTTTAAATTTCGATTTTTTTTTGTTCTTAGAGGGCATTTACATCTTATAAGTAACTACAATGCCAAATAACAAATTTCTAGCTCCTTCAGTATAAAAAAATCGGAATTTTAGAACATTTTTCGCTCCTGCACCCCCCCCTGGGGTTAGGGACACCGACATAAATATAGCCTATGTTGGAACAGGGATTGTCATCATCAATTTGCCACCATCACTTTTGAAATCGGTTCTATAGTTCCGGAGAATCCCCGGAAAGTGTAATTTAGAATGTTTTTAGAACGCTTTTCGCTCATTTCCCCCCTTTTAAATTTCATTTTTTTATTTGTTCTTAGAGAGCATTTACATGTTATAAGTAGCTACAATGCCAAATTTCAAATTTCTAGCTCCTTCAGTTTACAAAAAATTGCAATTTTAGAACGTTTTTCGCTCCTGCACCCCCCTGGAGTTAGTGGCACTGACATAAAATATAGCTTATATTGGAGCAGGGGTTATCACCATCAATTTGCCACCATCACTTTTGAAATCTGTTCGGTAGTTCCAGAGATTACCCCCTACAAACAAACAAACAAACAAACAATCTTTACTCCTTTATAATATTGTATATAGTATAGATTAACAATAAGATCCCTGAATTTTCTAAAGAGAAGAAATCTCATAAAAGCAACGTTAAAGCATACTAATAAGCTACGAAGAATAATTTCTTTAATACTTTGTAAAACATTCTATCCCTAAATAATATAATTAATCAAGGAAAAATAAAAGTAGACATATTTTCCATCATATACGAAGGGAAAAAAAACCGTATAAAGAAAACGTCCTCCTTTTCAGCCAGAAAATATACATCCTTTCTGAGTTACAGCAAAAAGAAGAATGAAGATATTATACAAAATACTACTATATATAAGAAAGATCAGCCTGTCAGTAACAGGCAAAAGATCGGGGACAAGAGAAAATAGTAATAAAAGTAAATGCACATTTTGTAAGGGTGAAACATTGTATTTACAAAATGAAAGGAAAATATTACAAATGAAAAAACGAATCGAAAATATTATAGATAAGGAATGAAAGAAAAAAATTAAAGGTAGTAGTAAAGTAACAGATACGTTTCAATTCTTTTTTCAATTTTTATTTTTAAATTCTATATACCTAGTGATCGAAAAGTCAGGAAAATGTAAATAATTGATACCTCGTAAACTAATAAATATAGAAAGCTACCGTTGGGCCAAAAGTAATAGAAATGGAGCTGAAAATTTTGTCAATGGACTAAAATTTATTGACAGTACATTTTTTACGTTCGACTGACTGATGTTGCAGACCTTTTTCAAGCAATGCATTACATTGGATGAGATGTTTTATTAGCTAGTGGCTTACAAATTTTGAATATGCAGTCCGCCATTTAACATCATCGTTACCATCCGAAACACCGCAGTGTTCACAACATTAATCAGCGTCTCTGTTGTTGTCACAGGCACATGTTGACTAATGGTATCTTTCAATACTGGCAGTAACGTTGATTTATTGCAGTACATTTTTCACTTCAAGAATTCCCACAGCCAAAACTTTCAAGATCTCATATCGGGAGATCTAGGTGGCTATGCATACAGAAAGGATCGACTGAGGAAACGATACTCCTACATGTTGAGCGTAGCATTCGCTGCAATATGCCGTGGCAATCAGTGAATAAAGGTTCCATAAAGGTGACAGTATGCACTACTTCCCGTGCTTGTAATTCTAGAATAATGCAGGTCCAAAGCAGTGCTGAATAACGCTCACCAATGACAGAAATCATTTTTATGATAATCCTTGTGACTTCCTCGAATTAATGGACCGATTAAGAAATGAACAATGAGGACAAACCAGATTGTTATTTTTGACTGATGCAGGGTTTGTTTAACAAAAGTGTATGAGTTTTCTGTATTACACACACAACAACTGTATGTGTTAATATGGACAGTATGCAAGTGCGAAATACTTTTCATACGCTTACAGCAAAGCCAAACGTTCGACTGCATCATTTTATTGAATACCCAATAAGCAAAATCTCGGCGAGAGATAAAGTCGACAGGATTCAATTTCTACATAGGTTGTAGATTATATGGATATCATTTGAGGATAATTCAATTTTCTTGCAATTTTGCACTTTTGCCAGTCCGCCGAAGCACTGCATTCCCTGCGGTGAAAAGTCCCAGACAGTACCTTCCACTTACTTTTTTCACACCGATGCTGGAAAGCTTCTCACTATATATTTGAACATTAGAGTAAGGGACAGCAACTTACTACACGTGAAGCCATTGGTTTCAAAAATTATTTTTGTTACGGCGGAAGACGTTATCTCATGCATGATTCGATGTGCCCGAAATATCGCACCGACTTTTTTCTCTCTGACTAGTAATTTCAACTAAGTTGCCGTTATCGATTAATGATAATATTTCTACATACACAGTTTCGTATCTACGAGATGGAACAACTACCATTATGCATTATTTGCTTCAATAATGGCGTTATCAACCAGAGCTGCTCTTTGTATACTGTCCTTTAACCAGTTTAATCTGATATGTGTAATACGACAACGCTCTTTGTCAGATTTAAAAAAACTATTCTAGCATTAATTTTTGATTTCGTGAAAAAATATCCGGCTCCATTTCAATCTTTTCTCTGCAACCAGTAACATTCTTATCTTTATTAGTTAAGTTTATTTACATAGTATTGATTTTTAAATTTTTCTGGAATTTCAAACATTTTGTGTAAATATGTATGACATGTTTAGACAAAATTAATATTGCAAGCTGTAGAAAAACTTCACTGTTAAAAAAATCTATTAAAAATGAGGACTTGAACTTAGTTTTCTTTAAGTACAATTGTATCATACATTAATGTACAACATGGTCAAATATAAGTAATCACATTTGCTTAAAAATAATCTGATTGATAACTATAAATATACCCTGGTATTACTTCAGTGTACATGTTATAAGTTTCAAAATGCTTTCATAAATTTCCGTCTGCACATTTTATCATTTTTTAATTCAAATACTGTGAAGAAGAAAGTTGCACACTTCAAATCAGTTTATCTAGCTCGAATCCATGCATCCATGCGTGACCTGTCTAGGAGTTAAACCTCTGGCTACAAGGAAACGGGTTCGGATTTCGTTCCAGTATTATGTGATAAGAATGGATTTCTACTTTAAAGAGAATACCAGGTCTGCTTAACTGTCGTATTAAAAAAAGGTGACCATTGCGCCTCAACTAACCAACAATTGTGTTTCACTACAGGTGCTTCATTTTATCTACATTTTTTTGTAGTATATATTCAAATAATGAACGTGTTTTTTTTTCAGAATGAGATTTAAATAATTGGAGGTGTTTTAAATCGACAAAATACTCAAAAATGAATATATTATTCTTATTTTTAAACGTCCATTTTTGTAGGCTCTATTTTGAAGCACCACGCTTTGATAAATGTTTTATCAACATTCATATTTTATTTCTAATATATATACGCTAAAATCTTTATCTCTTAGAAAATATGTAGTCAAAACAAAACATGTAAACAGAACAAAAGAAAAATTAAAACATTTAAAGGTTGTTGCAAAAATTTGTGTTGGGATATAAAAGGATATCATAAAAATTAATTGAGTTGTCGAACAACAGACTTATTAAATTATCTTCTAATTAGTAAAGTACTCCTGCATTCTTATTTCTTAATTACTTAATTATCTCATACACTTACGTTTCTCTCAAGTGTGCATTTAAATCTAAACTTAAATTATTCGCAAGAAGAATCCTAATTATTCACTTACAAGAAGAACCCTAATTATTCTTAAGCTAGAGAAAAGAAGTATCAAATTTTTCTGCATTATTCATACATAATTATTTATTAAAAATTTAGCTTTAATAGTTTATATCTTTCTTCATAGCTAAAATTATTTAAATAGAACTTTTATACTAACATTTTTCGAGAACTTAATTTCCGATTCAGCATTCGCAATGAGAAACCTTACTATTTTTCTAAACTCGTTATACAGGATATATCTATATAAGAGAGACCTAATAAGAGATGGCAAAAACTTTAAAAGATGGTAGAGTTAATTGTAATAAACAAATTTTGTATAAGAAAGAAGGGTTTCAATCTATTTATTCAGTTAAAAATACAGGGTGTCTCACACAAATTCGAAACCGGATTTTGTTTCATAACAAAAGTAAAGTTTTTATTGTTTTTTGTTACAAAATTACCTTGCATTCCTTGTACTCAGAATTTTGTTCATAAATTTAACAATAGTGAAGTGTTTTTTCTTTTTTTTTTTACAAATTGTTCCATATATTTATCTTGCATTCTTTGAACACAGTATTTTTTTCATATATTTAACAATAATGATTTTTTTTTCTTTTTTACACGAAATGTTCAATATATTTACCTCGCATTCTTTTAACTAAGGAATCTTTTCTTAAAATTAACAAAATAAAGTTTTTGCTTTATTATGAAATGTTCAACAGGCCTTCACCTTGCATTCTTTGAAATGTGATGACTTCATGAAAAGCGATCTAAGCGTCCATCATCGGAATTCAGACTGGTCTGAATTGGAAACTCCATATTTCGGGACGTAGTGGAGACATTACATAAGATCTCAAGGGCCAAATAGATCTGCAACGAGTTGGGTAACCTTATTTTACCCGAAAAGAATTCGGGTCAAGCTGGTGCTAGATCTGCCAGATCTTTTATTTGCGGTTCGGTTTCGGGATGGGTTTGACACTGACGAGTTTGGTTCGTGTTCACCCAAAAGTAAGTTAAGAATATTATCTCAGATAAGAAAACATACATTTAAATATGAATAACAATACATATGATAATTTTTCATCATAAAAGATAAAACGGATCTTAGAGGTAAAATTGTAGACAATTTTGCCATAGAAAAGATAAAATATTTTTATCCTTTAATATATTAAAGATATTTATATATTAATTATATTTATAATATATTTCATTGTGTGTCTCTGGTCGGTTTCAAATCAAAGAAAACTTTTCGCCGGGTTTCGGGATCACTTCAAATAGAATTTTCGGATTCTCCCCGTATACACGCGATACATACAGGGCTCTTGACCATATCACTGTACAAGTTGTACACTTCCAGCATTTTTCGAGAAGTATTTCATTTCACACAAAGCAAGGTTAGTTTTTTAAAAAAAAGCTTTACAATCTTTACAGGATTTATTGTTAAAGCTATAGACAATAGTCTAGGTTTAGGCTTGGCGTGATACATGCGGTATTTTTTACTAAATAAACAGATTGCTAATGCTTGAGTTTCCCATACACAAATTGTTTGTCTTGATGTGTATTATCATCCTTGAAAATTTATTGCATTTATTTTAAAACAATCTGTGTATTAAAAATTATATATCTCATAAAATTTCATAACACATGCACATATACTGAGATACAGATTGGCCATAATTAAAATACATGTGCTTGAAGGGCTCTGTAAAATAAACTGTTGGGGATATTTTAAAAGGCTTTGGTATTTATACTACACTGCTCAAAACAATTAAAGGATATTTGAAGTTTTATATAAAATAAAGATATAAACGAAATTTTTTTTGCCGAAAATAGAAGAAGAGAATCACAAATGCAAATTTTTCTGGTTTTCAAACTGTGGAGTATGCAAATTTTGAGTTCGACGTCAAAAACGTCGCTTCAGCGGCAGCGAATGAAATTTGACTTTCAACTGGATAAACGAGAATGAAGACAAGGATGATCGGCATTCAGTGATTGCTTTGTTTCGATGAGTACGATGTCTCAACGAAGTCATTCGACAGATTCAGAAGCTTGGAGAATTATTGGTAGGTTAGAAGGGGGCCAAACTCAAGCCGAAGTAGCGCAAGCCATTGGAGTGTCACAAAGTGTCATTTCCAGGATCTGGAACCGTTTTTTGGAGAGTGGATGTGCAGGGCAAGGTTGTAGCCGGGCAACAACGCCCAATGAAGATCGGTATTTAGCGTTAACAGCTCGGAGACACCGAAACATGAACGCTACTCTTCTCCAACAACACCTTCGCTCGGCTACAGGCACCACGATTTCAACTCAGACTGTCCGAAACCGGCTCCATGCTGTAGGTCTGTATGCTCGCCGACCGATGGTATGTGTTAGATTAACATCAAGGCATCGTCGCGACCGCAGGGAGTGGGCAACCGAGCATGTCAACTGGAGGAGAAATGAATGGAGCAATATTCTGTTTTCTGACGAGTCCCGTTTTTCTGTGCATCCGGATAATAGGCGTATTTTCATCTGGAGGGACCGTGGCAGTAGGAATAATCCTGCGTTCGCGCACGAAAGTGTCAGATTTGGCGGTGGAGGAGTGTTGGTGTATGGTGGCATCTCCATTGACGGGCGTACTGACCTCTACATCATTCGAGATGGTGCTCTGACTGGTCGCCGATATAGGGATGAGATCCTCAGACCTATTGTAGTCCCTTACGCTGCAGCAATCGGAGATAACTTCATTTTAATGGACGATAACTGCAGGCCACATCGTGCAAACCTGGTGGAGGATTTCCTTTTCGAGGAAGGAATCGTTCGAATGGAATGGTCAGCGTGTTCTCCAGACATGAATCCAATCGAGCACGTTTGGGACGCTCTAGGAAGACGAGTTTCTGGCCGCCAACAACCCCCACAAACTCTCCAAGAACTGGAAAGAGCTCTTCTGGAAGAGTGGGGCAGAATACCACAACTCGTCATTAATAGCCTCATTGAGTCCATGCCTCAAAGGTGTTCAACGTTGCTAGCCGCCCGTGGAAACTATACCCCCTACTGAAAATGATTTTCTTTGAAGAAAACACCTTTTCTTATTATTTTTTTCTCATATGCACAAATTGTGTTTTTTTTCTTTTGTACACAAATGCGCAATAAAATGCATTTTTTTCTGCCAAACATGTGTAATTTATTCTCATATAACCTACTATGTCTGTCGACCATGTATCAATCAGCTAAAAAGTTTCCCAGATACAAAATCCACCTAAAACTGCAATATCCTTTAATTGTTTTGAGCAGTGTATTTAGAGTATGCGGAAACGTGATATGCAATAAAAATGATTTGTTCGAAATTTTACCAACAGATGGTGCTATGTTAGGGATGTTTTATTAGCAAATATTAACAAAACTAACTCATTCTAAATCAATATCTTTTGAGACGACGCGACGCACGGTGTTCTCTCATAGCAGCACTATAATTACTACCATTTTGATAAAAAAACACTTTATTAACAGAGCGCGGCATTTTTTGGCTAAAATTTTAGTGTCCATAAGGATATTTATGACCAAAACCTTCAGTTAGAATCATGTGAAATTTCTGATAAAAAAGTTTTAAAAGTTAGCTATAGGAAATTCTCTATTTTTTTTTCTTTTTTTCTTTTAATAACATAAAACGCCATCTATTGGGGAAAAAAATATATATTTTATTGCAGAGCTTGTTTTTGCATGCATAAATACCAAATCTTTCAAAAATATTCCAAATAGTTTAGCTTGTCATCCTGTACTTTATACATCCAATAAAAATACATAAGAAAGTTAAAATACTTGTGGATTATTACAAAAACTTACCTATAAAAACTTACCATATTCACCTATAAAAGAAATATTGCAAAAAGTATTTGAACTGTCGAATAAGTGAATGGTTAAATTAAATATTAATTAATAAAGTAATCATCCTTTCGAATTTCTTAATTACTTAATTATCTCCTTCTCTTATGTTTCTCTCGAGTGCAAATTAAAACCGATACTTAAAATATTCGCACGGGATATCAGAACAGGTGACTATCACTGCAAAAAAATTAATCGACTTTTAAAAGAATATTGTAAAAATTAACGTAACTTTTTAACAATAGAATGGGCAAATTATTTTTTTATTAATAAAATACTCGTCCGTTCGCATTTCTTAATTTGTTAATAATCTCTTCCACTTATGTTTCCCACAAGTGCAAAATAAAATCGTTGCTTAAAATATCCGTAAGAAGAATCTAAATTCTTCAAAGAAAAAATATGTATCCCATTTATGTATCTTTTACTTATGTAAAATTTTTTTAGCTATTATGTTTTATTTCATTTTTCTATTTTTACAAGAAGAAAGTTTTGGATTCCTGAAAATTTTCGACTTCTGGTTTTTGACGGATTTATACGTTTTAGAAGGTCCTGAACACGATTTGACTGTTTTTAAAAAATGTCTGTCTGTGTTTGTAGGTGACAAATATTTTGTGGGTGCTGTATCTCAAGAACTAATGCACGGAATTTAATAAAACGTTAGATTCAGTTAGACCTTGGTATACATTGGAGCTGATTAGTTTTTAGTGCAAATCGACCAACAGGTGGCGATGCTATGTTGCTTTTTTCACGATTTCCGCAATAGTTCTATCTCAGGAACTAATGCACAGATTTTCATCAATCTTCAGATTGAGTTAGACGTTCACATAAGTTGTAGCTGATTAGGTATTGGTGTAAATCCCCTAACATTTGACGCTGCTATGCTGCATTTTTCAGTGTTGACACGATTTTAGCGATAGTCACACCATATAACAGGTGATGCTTCTAAGCGGCATTCTTTTATTCTAAAATGCATAATTAAAATAATTGGCGCTTTTTGAAGTATTAACATGTATGAGATATAATAAAGTATTGGGATTGGCCCATCCAACAAGTTTGTTTTTTCATAGCTAAGATTATTTACATAACATTTTTTATGTTAACTATTTTAAAGATTTTATTTTATGTTCATTACTTTCAATAAAATAATTTACTAATTTTTTATTCCATTTTATGGAGGGCTTTTGAAAAGAGATGGGAAATACTTATAGTAAAATAGTAGTAAAGAACATAATAGTAGTAAAGAACAGTCTAAGAAAAAAAATTCGTAATGGAAACCAGTGTCGCAATTCATCTATGGTCAAAAGTGCATGGTTTCTGACTCCAATCCGCGCATGGAGTTTTATTCATAAATTTAACAATAATGAATAAATTTTCAAATCATTTTTACCGTATTTAATAGCTGTAATCTTCAGACTAGATAAAGCGAAAAGTTGTGTACTAAGTTACGGGTATTCAAATGTAAAGATTTTTGCACGTACATGTGTTGCTCGTCGTGAAACGGTCAATTTTGAGCACTAGATGAATTTTAACATTAGGTTTATTTTATCCTAGAAATTTATACAAACAAATGCAAACACATAGAGTCGCTTTATCTATCCAAAAAGTCACATAAAAAATTTAACTGTTTGAGTATTATCACAAAAGTTTAAACTAACTTTTAAAAGTTATTGTAAAAATTACAATTTGTAAAACAATACAATCTTTAAAATAACTATTAATTGATAAAGTATCTTCTATTTGTATTTTATAATTAGTTCTCCATTACTTTCTCCATTTATACTCCTCTCAAATGCAAGTTAAAATCAATACTTAAAATATTCGCAAGAATCCTAATAATTTTAACGTTACAAAAAAAAAAAAAAAAAAAAAAAAAAACAGCATTATACTTACCTAAACTTTCATTTTGGCTTTAATATTTTATCGATTTCTTCGTTAGATTGATCTACGAAGATTTCTACGAGATACTACGATTTCACTATTAATATTCATAGTTAGTGAGTTTATTTAAATAACCATTTTTCACACACTGATGGCCATAAATTAAGGGTCAGTGACCGGACGCTTTCGATTTTACACGGTTTCTTTTTTACTGAAATTCTTGACGTCTTTGAACTTCGAGAATGTAAAGAACAAGTTTGACATCATATTTTTCACTGAAGATTTAGTCGCGAGTACAGTTAAGGGGCCAATAATAATTTTAATAATAAAATAATATTTGCGATCACCCAAAATTCTCAAAATAGTCTGCCAGTGTAGCAAATGACTTTGTGGATCCTGTTCCGTGTTTGTGTGCATTTGTGTACGCATAGTAGGCATATTTGTAAAGATGTTAACGTTTTTCTTTTTCTTTTTTTTAATTATAATGATAAACAGTACCATCTGACAAAACATTTTTTAATTATTTTTTTTACTCTTTAATTATGGCCACCCGGTACCTTGTTCTAAAATTTTTTGTCTCTCAGAAAAAAAAAAAAAAAAAAAAAAAATGCATACAATACATACTCATGGAAAGGCTTTACTCATCCAACAATATCACGTAACAAAAATTAGAACGCTTGGCTGTTATTAAAAAAATTGAACTGATTTATAAAAAAATATTCGAAAAAGTTATTTCAGTTGTGAGATAATATAAAGGATAAATTAACTATTAATTAATAAAGTTCGCCTGCATTCTTATTTCCTAATTACTTAATTATCTTCTCCACTAACCTTGCTCTCAAGTGCAAATTAAAGTCGATACTTAAAATATTCGCAAGACGAATTCTAATTATTATTACGTTAGAGAAAAAAAATCTATATATTTACAATTATGTAAATTTTTATTTTGACTTTTAAGTTCAATTTGTTTCTTCATAGTTCAGGTTATCCACATAAAATTTGTATGCTATTAGGTTTCTAAAACTTTCTTTTGAATTCAAAATTTTCAGTGAAATATATGCTACGGAAACGCTTTATCTATAACAGTTTAAATATAAACAAGAAATAAAGATTATGCATTAAGCATATATTATGAAACACTTTCCAACACCTCCGGAAAACTTTAACAGACGCTCGCTATTTAATAAAGTAAAACTAAGCTGCGCCGCCAGATGCCTGAAGAGAGCCCGGCGCGTCTACGACCACCGAACCCAAGACCTGAGGGACTTTCAGCGCGCTCGACCGGATTTGTTGCTCGGCCGGAGGACAGCCACCTGCGGACCTTCAACCCTTAGACCCATGTGTCGACAACGTAGGTCGCTGCGATACGCGATGGAACCCATTATCAGTGAGAACCACCACGAGACACTTGGGGACGGGCCGGCGTCCCCCAACAGCTTCGGGGCTGGACACCCAGAAGGAAGCCAGGTCCTAGGCCTTAAGTCGGGTTTTCCTACCCGTACTTGCTTTACCATAACTCAAGGGATTAATAAGGTAAATACAATACCTAAGTAAACATTTAAACGAGAACGAAAAATCATGCGTGAAGCATAGATTATGTAACACTTTCCAACACTTCCAAAATAATTTTAGAAATATTTCGCGTTTAATAAGGTAAAAACACAATTTCAGGAATTACCAACAATATTCAGAAGAATATCAGAGTTATTTTGTGTAGCCCTCTATATGATCTATAGATATGTATATATAGTATATGCTTGATTTTCATCAGTTAAGAAACACGTAACACAGTTTAAAATTCTCCTTTAGGAATTTACGTCAATAAACGGAAATGTACTGGAGAACTTTCGTGTTGCCCTGTATATGATCTATAGAATTTATACACACCAAGCAATAGACAAAAAATGAGTTAAATTTAGAAACGCGTTCAGCAACTAATAAGGCACTTCCACCAATTATTGTTATCAGACAATACCGAATTATTTTATGTATCCCTATAAAAGGATGAATGCTATACACACAGTATTCTATAGTAAGCTCTTGTAATGTACCTTAGTGATGTATATCAATTTCAATATATTTCAACATTATTAAAATAAACCACAAACGATTTTTCTCCATATACCGTAATGTAACAGAATAGTTTTGAGTGATCCTGTAAAGGAACTATAAGTGCTATGCACACCATATTCTATACTAAGCCTCTTGTGATATATAATAACCCCGTCAGTGATATATATTAATTTCAATAAGTTTGAAATTGTGTAACATCCTTAAAATACCTGTGATATATATTAACTCCTCAGTGATATATATTACTTTCTATATGTTCGAAATTGTGTGACATCATTAAAATAAGCCGCAAATGATTTTTCCCCCATAGACCGTAATGTAAAGGAATTCTTTTGAGTGCCCCTGTAAAAAAAAAAACTACAAGTACTACACACTTCATTTTCAATACCGAACCTGCCCTAGTAAACCTTAATAACATGTATAAATTGCATGACAATATGTATATATTTACGCGAGATAGAGCACGGGAAGACAGGCGGCAGACAGACAGACGGCATACAGTCAGACAAACATAATTCATAAACACTTTTCAATTATGTTGGAAAACCACATTTCAACAATTACCGCCTATAGACGGAAGAGTACTCCAATACTTTTGTTGAACCCTATATTTTATCAATATATTTGTATACATTCTTCATAGAATGCTAAAATTTAGTTAAAACTCATAATAGGTTGAAAATTCCCTTTCAGCATTTTCTACCAACTGACGAAAACATACTTGCATTTTTTTGTACACCCCCTGTATATTAACTACAGATATTTACACACGCCACATTCAAAGCTGAAAATTAATTCAGGCTAAAACGCGTTAAAAACTACTGAAATCACACATTCAAAAATTATCATCCATAGATATACATGTATCCAGTTCTTTGCTTGGTCCTGTATATGATTTTATTTATATTTTAGAAACATCTCTTAGTAAACGAAATAAAGTTCAGCTTAAAAATGCCCAACTCATTGAAAAAAACACCTTTAAACAATTCATGCTTATACTCCGTAATGCTTACGAATTCTTTTGTGTAACCCTGTATATGATCTATAGCATTTATACACACCAAAGCAGTATGCAAAAATTTAGTTAAACTTAAAAACGCATACTATAACTGAAAACGCAACGCACTTCCAGAAATTATCGCTAATAGACAGTACTTCATATGCAGTACTGTACAAGAAATTTTTCCTATGTCCCTGTAAATGAAGGATAAATGCTATGCACATCATATTCTACAGCAAGCATCTTGTAGTAAAGCTCAGTAATGTACATGAATTTCATTATATTTGATATACGCTGCATTATAATACGATGCAAACTGTTTTTCTCCGCAGACAATTAAGAAACGGAATTCTTTTGTGTGACCCTGTAAATGAATAATAAATGCTTTGTACCCCATATTCTACAGATTGCATGTTTTAGTGCACTTCATAAATACATATCAATTTCATTATGTTTGAAATGGTGTATCATCATTAAAATACACTCAAAGTGATTTTTTCCCAGTGACCATGATGTAATGGAACCGTACCTGTATAAAAACTACAAATGCTTCGCACTTGATTTTCAATAGCGATCATGCTATAGTAAACGTTAATAGCATATACAAATTACAGGGCAATCCGAGTATATTTACTAAACTTAGAGCACGGACAGGCGGACAGACAAGCCGCAGTCATAAACACTATTCAACTACATTGGAGAGCGTTAAGAATAAATATGTACCAACTACGCCCAATAATTAGTCAATTATGTCATCATTTAAATTTTTGTAATGTAAATGACCCTTCCTATGGTCTGCGTGTCCTAGTCAGAATTTTTAAAACCATATGGAAAATAAAATAGAAAACTTGACCACTAATATAAGGTTATTTATTAAGCATAAATGAAAACATACATGGAATTTTTCAGATTTTTTACTTTAAAAAATGTTTTTTGCTATTTAATACATTTTCGTGAGAATGATCACTACAATAATATTGCATAAAAAATTCAAATATTTAAAAGTTATTACAAATTTTTGCACTGATTTGTCGTAAAAATGAACTCAGTTGATGAATAATACGATGCTTAAATTAACAATTATTTTACAAAGTAACTCCTACATTGTTATTTTCTCATTACTTAATTATCTTCTCTACTTATGTTTTTCTTAAGTGCGAATTAAAGTCAATACTGAAAGTATTTGCAAGAAGCTTCGTAACAATTCTTAAGTTAGAAAAAATAAGTTTAAAGTTTTCTACTCACTTAAACTTTTATTTTGGCTTTTACGTTTTATTTACTTCTTCATAGTTTAGGTTATCTACCTAACATTTTTCTGCTTACAATTTGCGAAAATTCAGTTTTATATTCAGACTTTTTAGGAAAATGCTTTCTATGAGAACACTTTATCCATACAATAATTTTACATTGAAAGAATTAAAATACTCACAGGTTATTACAAATATTTTAACTGACTTGTAGTAAAAATTAATTCCGTTATTGGACAATATCTTTTTAAAATAACTAATAATTAATATACAACTCCTCCATTCTTATTTACTAATTACATAATTATCTCCTCCACTTACGTTCTTATCAGGTGTAAATTAAAGTGAATACTGAAAGTATTTGTCAGAAGAATTCTAATTGTTGTTGCGTTAGAAAACAAAATTCTGCCCCATACTTACGTGAACTTTTATTTTAGTTTTAATGTTTTTTTTGTTTCTTCATTGCTCATTTTATTTACAATTTGTTTGTTTTTTTGTTTGCTTTTATTTATTTATTTATTTTTTTTGCTAATATTTTTTAAAAACTCAGTTTTATGTCCCGTATTTTCAATTAATTTCCTGCTAATTTTTTTATCACATGCCATATATTAATTGAAATGTGTAGATAATATATGAATGAACTATTTTTATAAGGTAACTTAATTGAGCATAGAAACAGAAAGTGATCAGAATAATTATTTAAAATAATCTGAATAAAAGGTGATTGTTAAAAATGATTGAAATGTGGGGTGATGAAAAAGGTGGTGGTTAAAATTATTGAAATGTGGAACTATCAAAAATGTGATGAGTAAAAATGTAAAGAATAAGAATAATAAACCGAACCGATTTTGTCCTACAATGACGGTCGGAAGTGAATTTATGGTATCCTTTTGAGTGAATTTGTTAGGTGAGAAATACATATTTTCATATTTTTTGTTACAAAAATTTTAAATGCTTGCTAATTTTAGGCATAGGGGGGCAAAAAAAGTTACAAACTACAAAATACTCTAAATTGCTTTCTAAAGAATCGAATAAAACGAAATTAAATTTAAACAATAGATAATTTAAATAATGCACGTGTCATTTATTAAATAAAAATTATTTTCTTAACGAAAATGCGTCGAAAAGTAGTGCTGTAACATTCAAATAAGGGTTCACTAAGATCTTACATTTTAATGCCCAATGTGAATATTACAGAAATGTTTAATATACTTACAATAAATGCTCAATATGTCCGACTTCTTTGTTAACACAGTATTGTAATCGCAAAACCACATTTCTTCTCGCTAGATTCAGTCCAATTAAATATACGAAGTATTACGACGGATGTTTTAATTCCTCTTTATAAAATAAAGCACAGATAGATTTATTGAATGAATTTTCTACTGCAAAGTTTTTATTTAAACATGAGTATGGCGCATCAGTTGAATTATCTGTAGTTTAAATTTCGCCCGATTCGGAGCAGTAAGTAGAACTTCCAGAGGAACCTGAAGTGTGTAAAATTTCTCGATAAACTTTGTACTTCTGAAATTTTAAGTATATCTTGTAGCATAAGTAATAATAATCTCTTATGAAGGTAGTCTAGGGTTAAGTAGATTGTTGAGTTTTGTGTCTGACCGTGTTTTCCTGGTCCTAACATTTGTGCTTGAACGAGCCACGTATTCTGTCAATTCTTTTACTTTCCAAAGTGTTCATGAATCTCCTAGAATCTGATTTTCGAGATTACTTCGAGCGATGATATATTAATTAGGTTTCTGTGGTCATCTAGCTGGTATAAATACGGCTGTAAGGGTAGCGGATTTTGTCGGATCCCGTCCCTTGTAGAACATCAAGACTAGGTTTGAGCTTTCCTCGACTTGTCCACGGGCTGATAGCCAGTGATGTTCCGTTTTGACTGAGTTTGGAATAAGATTCTTTAGCTGAGAGTTTGCTTATGTGGTAGGATGTTGAGTTTAACACTTCAAATAGAAGTATATTGGAATCCACGGTTTTCCTTTCAATTAGTGTCATTGCCGTTTTTTCTAGTGATGTTGTGTATAGTGTTATTTCAGAGTTACTAGTGATATTATCGTAGAAAGCTGAGATGAACGTCATTAGGTTCTGGATTCCAAGCCACGTAGCCTTTTTATTTTACGCTAGTGTTCGTATTTAGAGAATTTCGTGGGATTAGCATCACCCCTCTCATTATTTTAATGTTTAATCCATTAATTTGATCACCTTTAATTTAACTGTCTGCTCCACTGCCAAGTTCCTTCCCTATTGATTTTAAATAAATTGTTTTATTGTTAATTTCTGTCTTATGACTAAACTGACGGGCACAAAAGATCCGCCACAATCTGTTTTGTTCCGGCAACTTTTTTATGCTCTGACTGATAGATATTGTAAAGCTTATGTCTGACTCACTAATTGGAAGAAAGTTGTATGCAAGATAATTGTTAAGTATTGCCTCCTTCAAAATGAAACTGAAAATCAGTTCCAGATGTACACGAGACATTCTCAAGAGACTATTAGACTTACCAAATGCATATAAATTTTATCTTGCTTCTTGTGATCTGACTATATACAGATCTTTATTACACAATAAATTCGTTGTGCTTCAGACCAGGAGTTTCACATCTCTCAATCACTTAAAACCGCCTTAGCTGCATAACCTCACTTATTAAGTCATTGAACTACTTGAAATTCATCTACGGTATATACTCAAAATTTGAGAGGCTAGAGAGGGTAATTTGTTGCAAACTCTCAGCAAAGAGAGTTGGAGTAGTTCTCTCAAAGAAGAACGGGTGATATGGCCGGGCGTTGCCGGAAAAAGGATTTTTACCTCGGATCGAACCCAAGACCCGAGACTTTCCTGACAAAAAACTTTAAGAACTAAACGTATATGTTGCTTGTAACTGTTTTAAGTGTACTGTGAAGTAGTGTTATTAAAATTAAATAATGCGTCAGCAAATCTTTTTAATTTAACGACGCAATATGAAATGTGACCAGGATATTATAATTGGTTAATTTTCGATAAATAAAGTTTATTATTATTGCGGAAATAAATTTATCAACTTGTTTTGAACAATTCTCTTTTCATACTTTCCAGGGATAAAAACTTCTTAAAAATACTTCTCATAATATTAAATATTGACAATCTGTACGTAGCGTGTGATTTTTCTTTCCTTCTTTCTTTTGAAGTTTATTGCATTAACCTTCTAACATTGCACGTAAATTTCCGCTTACATAATAAACAGCAACCTGAATAGCATACATAGATGACAGAATGAAATATTTCTAACATAAGTTGTAAGGTATATGTATATATCTCTAGATAATTTATCATAAATACATAAATTTGAGATACTTCTTGAATTCTTTTCCAATAATTATTTATATCATTGACAAAGAGAAATGCATTACTATATTTTAATATTTATATCAATGTACAAATCTATATACATTCAAATACAAACTAAATGATCATCAAGTACATAATAAATAAGATATTTTTCTATCTACTGGCAAAGAGACGGCAAAGTAAATTATTATCTGAAGTGATAAATAGAGAATTCCTTTAAATACTCTTCCGCTGTTCCTATTCCTTAATTTTCCTATCCAAATAACTCGTCCGTAAGACGGTAATTTAGATAGATGTGCCGATAAAATTATCGTTAAAGTACGACATATATCAATGCTTCAAAGAGCATCTGGGGAGCATTATTAATAGAAAATCTGCTAAATTCTAAAGAATATGTAAAAAAGTATTTCCTTAATTAGTGTAAAAGATCATTTCAGGAAAAACGTTTTTATTATTGGATATTTGATTATCAAGAAAGACATATTTGATTCTAATACGTCAGTTATTTTATTCTTTTTTTTTTAATTATAAACGGATTAATTCAAATGGTTGCTTATTTCAATTAATAACTTACTTCATACATACATTTTTTTTTAAACTTTTTTATGAACTCTTGCATGTAATATAGTAAAATGTGACTGTTTGTTTGTATAACTCAAAACTAGTTTTAACCGAGCATAGCTCGGTCTTCCCTGCTCGTTATCACTAAAGAAAATAGATGTTTTGCCATTATAACATACCCAATATATGGTTAAGTTTGCTTAGAGTTGCAGAATGATTAATATTCTATCCCTACCTCTTTTTTTTACATGCATTTTTTTTTATTATAATTATGTATGTATGTGGCTGTCAAATCTTGTTACTCATTTTTCACCCACTTCCTGTTGACATAGAGCTTTGAAATTTGGAATATATTCCGGAGTGATACATGAATTGGACAATGATTTTTTTAAAATTCTATCCTTAAGAGGGGAGCAACGTCGACCCAAAACTTGTATTTTCTCCATAGAAATAACGTTGCAATTGTTTAATATTAATTGAAATAAAATATCTCCATTGTTGCAACATTCATCCATTTAATTACATTGTTGCCCGCATCATTACGACGTCGGCATTTATGTGGAATATATATGAATGAGTATGTGTTGATGAATACATATGAATACAATGAGTGTTTGTTGAAAAAGTATTAATGACAGGGTTACCACAATAGCGCCAAATCTTGGCCAACTTGGCGAATTATCGCCAAATTTGGCGATAAAATTACGTTGCTATATATGAAGCCAACTTGGCGATAGCTGGTTAATTTGGCGAAATTCTCATTTAAATCCATTAATCTTCCATAATCTTCTTTCATTGGCATAGCCTACTATTTTCTGTAAAGTGCCATAAAACAAACAAAAAATTAAGAAAGCATATTTTTTTTAAGGCCTTTATACTCTTATTTTCTCTCCTGTCACACATACACCAAGGGCAATTGGAATCACCCAACAAACCTGGCTGCAAAAGTGGGCTTTCCCTAGTTCCCGGATGAAGAAGCTTATATTTTGAAAGTAAGCCGTTGGTAATATCAGTTTGTATTTTATTTTCTGATGATGGCTATGTGTATAGCTGAAAGTGCTTGGAGTAATTAATAGTAATGTAATTTAAATCTCATTACAATTTTGTCATCTTTTAAGTTATAAAACGCATCAGGTGTAATTTTAATTTTTGAACTTGATAACTGTTTTAACCTTTATTCCCATTTAAATGCATTTACCTGAAGTGATCCCAAAATGACTCACTAATCGAATTTTCGCAAACATGTGAAGAAGCCCAGTGCCCTTTTCGTTTTCAAGACGGTAGGATACAAAATGGAGTCAAAAACGTAAGAGTTATTTTTTAGAAAAAATTAGCTTGACCCGAAGTGACCCCAAAATGACCCACTAATCGAATTTTCTTGAACATGTGATTTATCCCAATGGTCTTCTCGTACCTCAAAATGGTAACGATACAAAATTTAGCTTTTATATAAAATTTGCACACACACACAGATAGAGAGAGAGAGAGAGAATAATAGACACAAGATTTTCTCGTATTATAATATGTGATAAACTGATTGCTTCGAATGATTGCTTATTTCAAATATTTTAAGATCCATTAATGAGTAAATATAAATACTTAGAAATACAAAGATGCATGCTCATCAAGTACATATATTAAAGAACATATTTTTATCTTCTTATAGATGGCAAAGTAAATTATTACTTGGGAGTGATGAATAGTGAATTCCTTTAACACTCTTCCGCTGTTCTAATTGCTTAATTTTCACATCCAAATAACCCGTCCGTAAGACGGTAATTGAGATAGATGTGACGTTAAAAACATCATTAAAATACGTTATAGATCAGTGCTTAAAAGAGTATCTTGGGAGTATTGATTATAGAAAACCAACAAAATCTAAATAAAATATGAAAAGTATTTTATTTAATTCGTGTCATAGATCATATAAATAAATATATATACATATTATACTTTAAACTATTAAGAAAATTAATACTATCTAGAAAAGTAATAACGTCAGTTGAAAATACATATTCAGGTTGTGCACAGTTTTACCATAATTTTTAATATAATACTTCGCCTTTTTTAATTGCAGAAAAATATCATAAATCTAGAAATGAAACGAAGTGACTACGACCTATGCTACTTAAATATTAAATAAAATTGTCTAAAAATACATAGTGCTACCAGATTCCTTGAAATTTACTAGTTTGAGCAATATGAATTTATTAATATCATAAAAGACTCCATTTAACATTTTATATTTCATTGTAATGACTCCATTCTTTTTTCTCTTATTCAAATGATTATTTAATTCTCCAAGGGTACCACAAAAAAGAAAAAAAACATAACCTGTTGCACTTAATAAAAGTGTAAATATGAAATTGTTTAAATGATCAAGTGCAATCAGCAAAAAAAAAAAAAAAAAAAAAAAAAAAAAAAAAAAAAAAAGATAGAAAAAAAAGAAATAGAAACAAACGAGAATAGCAATTCAATTGGGAATTATAGCTTCTCTCATTTTATATTTTATAAAAAGGTTTAGGTCTTCATAAAGAAATTACAACAAACATTAAAATTTCCTATACGAACACCGTATTTTGACATCATATTTGGATTGTTTAAACATTTTACGCTAGAGTACCAAACGGATGTCATTCTGTGATTTGGTCAAGTAGTTTACAAATTATGCAGGTTTGAAGGTTGGAACTCTTAATCTTAAATTCATTTTAATAGTTGTAAAACAAACTGCATTGCCTGTCTTTTTTTTAAGTATAACTACATGGTAGAAAATGCCGGTAAATATATATTTAAATATATATTTATACATATGCATATATATATATATATATATTTATACATATACATATACACATATACATATTATATATATTACACATATGTCTAATATGAAATAAATACTCGAAAAAAAATGTATGGTTACCTATAAAAATTAACAGAAATCGATTTCTAGAAGCTTCAAATATGCGAATCCAAAATTACAGCCAAGTACTTTTTGAGTTATTAAAAACAAAAAAAACTACATGCATTGTAGTGTATTTTAAAACTATTAAAAATGAATTTAACATTAAGAGTTTAAAAATTTAAATCTGCATAATTTCACAACTTTTTCATCGAATACGTTCCCGTTTTGCATTCTAGGGTAAAATTTTCCGAAAAATCAAAATATAATGTCAAAATTAGATGTTCTCGCTGAGCATTTTTATGTTTCTTACAACTTTTTTATGATGACGGTCCCCTAAACCTTTTTTTAAGATAAATTGATAGAAGACATGATTTCCAATCGAATGTCTATTTTCGGTTTTTTATCGACAATTTGGAGAATAAAACATGTTATATTCTCTGGGTTTTTTTTTCCAACTGTATTTTTTAATAGCAGCTCATATATCTTTAGATAGTATTAAAAGTTACCGAAATTTTTAGAGATTGTTATTTTAAAACTATTAAAAATACTTGTCCAAAACTTCAAGGAAATATTTATACAACTCTTCTATTTTAAATTTTGCTTTTAAGAATGCTAAATATATTTAATTATTATTAATTTTATGCTATATCACCCCCATAATCTAGTTGCATAGGCTGTTATTAACACTTTCCAACATATTTGAGAAGTGTTTAGGACTTCGGTTTGTTTATCTACCGTTTGTCTGGTCCGTGTTCTAACTCTCCTAAATATATTCGCAGGGACACTCAAATAACTTCCGTTACATTATGGTCTGCAAGGAAAACGCATTTTCAATGTACAGGGTGGCCAAAATTAAAATAACCCTACTCCGACCTCTATTTAACTACGCTACCACGCATGCGCGGCAGCGTATTACTGCTTATTTTACTGTTTATTAATGTTAATTTTACGGTATAATCTTGGCACCTGGCATGCCAGTATTATACTGTAAAATCAACACTTCTTTTTTACAGTGTACATGCTGTTCTTATCCAAATGATCATAAATTCTGTACAAGATACACATAATCATGTGACACAGTTACAGATCATTTCCAGCATTTTACTGTACAAGGTGATCGTAGATATTAATTATTTAATTCAATATCTTGTTTGCACCCTAATTGATCTCGTGGCCAAACCTTTTCTGGGAAATATGATGTCAAATATGTTTTTTTATAATCCTACAGTTCCAGAAGAATTCGTCAAATACGTCTCTAAATATTCGACAAAACGTCTGACAAGATAATTGGCAAAATGTGTAAAATCGAAAGTGTCCGGTAATTTTTGAACATACAGAGTATATAAATATGTATAACTCATATACAAGATTGCACAAAAGATTTTGACTACCTTTCCGGCTAATTACTGAAATTACGGTAATTACTGAAATTGGCTTATCAATGCGTTATGCGTTTTCTAAATTGTTTCTTAACTATCTTCTTTCGCCTTATTAAGCGGCAAAGTTTTGCTACAGTATTCTTGAAGCGTTGGAATGTGCTTCATAATCTGTGCATGAAACATGATTTTTCGTTCTTGATAAAATTATGTCAACAAATAGAGTCTAATTAATATTATGTAAAAAAAACCTTAATATACATTAAATTCTGATTCATACCATACTGAAATTCAGAATTCTTATGGAAGTTAAATATTTATATTTTGTTATGCTTTATTCTGAACAATGTATATTTGCAAAGATGTACCTAAATATTTCTCAATAAAGTTATAAATTTCACAAACCTCGGTTCCAGTAAAGTAAGAACAGCGTATAAAGGACAATTTTAACGTTCCGTTATAAACGGTTTTCACTGTGCTATATTGTCCTTTTGTGTGTAGATTCTCATAATATTTTTGTTTTAAGTAAATAACATTTGCAATAAAGGACGATTAAATAATACAAAATATGTGTAAGTAAGTAAAATGAAGATTTCTTAAAGTTAAAATTGACAAAATATATCATTTTCTTGATTTCTCTAATTTTCAGAGAGGTTACATCCAATAGGCAGATTATAATCACTCTGAGATTTTAAGGAGTAGATTAGCTGAGAATGATGAGTTCAAAAGCAGCAGAGATCTAATTTGAATTCATTTTAAAGTTTATTACATGAAAATTGAAAAATAGGCTTTAACTCTTCTTTTTAATATCGCAGTGGCATAAAGTTAAATAAAAAATGTTATTCAGAATTATTTGAGGATACATTATAAACTAATGCATAACAAAAAATGTAAATGATAAACCACCATTTTTTTTTTGCATTTAAATAGCTGAAATTTTAGAGAAAATGTTTTACAACCTGTAGAGTTTTGACCTGTCATTATACGCATTTCATGCACTGTAAAAACGATAATTATTTCTTAACTTATGAAAATATAATATAACCAGAAACAAAACTATACAATAACCTCTTCTGGGTTACCCATGATTCCAATAAACGTTATTTTAAAAAAAAACTCAGACACTTATATATTATCGAGATTTAAAGAAGCATTTATAAAAACAAAGTTTCTTTTGCTGCCACTAAATTTCAGAAACGTTTCCAAGAACTTTTATTGTTTATTATCAGTTTTCTTCACCTGGCATATAGGATTTTGGATGCTATCAATTCTCAAGTAAACATTTTTATATTTAACAAATAATTCTTTACCGACAAACGTGATAAATTGACAACATTAACATTAAAATTAATATTATTTTGTTACTTTTACACTTATAAATCAATTACGAACCTGAAAATTCTTAATTGAGAATTGATAGCATCCTATAAACGATATTTCAGTTTAAGAAAACTGATTAATGCACTATAAAAATTACTCAGAAATGTTTCGGAAAATCAGTGACCGCTATTGTTTTTTGTTTATAAAGACGTCTTTAAATCCCTAAAATATCTTGGTTTCCGAGGTTTTTAATAATAAAGAACGCTTTTCGGAGTCATGGGTTACCCATAAGACGTTATTGTATATTTTGGTTCGTGGTTATATTATATTTTCGTAGATAAATAAACATTTCTCCCCTTTTTTTACAGTGTGGAAAATCACTAGTAACTTGATGTGTTAATATCATCACCTTGTACCAGATCAATCTTGGCTATATTTTTCATACACTTGCCTCTAAAAGTTAAGGTACAAACGGACTTTTGACATAAAGACATGAAATTGGGTTATCAAGTGCTTTATATTATCATACAGCAATATCGCAACTTTAAAAAATGGTATCTCGTTATATAGCAACATAACGATATGAAAAAAGTAAAGATTTCATAATATACACATGCTTCCGCAGATAAAATATGATTCAAAAGTGACGTTTCATATCCGCAAATTAGGCTGACAAATATTGAATGTTGTCACATCATTGTAAAGGTGATGCTCTCATGAATGATCAATCATCAATGATCTCATCAATGAGCTCTCATACTGTCAATGTGATAGTTAATGACAACTTGCGTTAACTATCCGACGTATCTGAAAGCGTGGCGTTTTATGCCCTGTAGCAATTTGATATTTTATGCCATTTTTAGCATGTCTAAAGGTGAGAGATCAGCAGCGGACGCCATAGACAGGTCGGACACCACCTCTTGCTTTTGTTGAGACTCTCCTTTTTTTTGTTGATAACCACACACCCTTTGCAGAAGAATGGGAAGTCGCATTATGTATGGATCTCTCAGGCAGACTTGCTTAGATAGCGAAATAAACACAAGGTCTGTGGCTATCAATAAAAGAAAGGGGAATCTCAACAAAATAAAGAGGTGGTGTCCGACCTGCAACGGCGTCTGCTGCAGACCTCTGACATTTAGACATGATAAGAAAGCCATAAAACATAAAAGAGTCCGAAATACCACAACAGACGTTGCGATGGTAAATCTGGTAGTCTGGGCGAAGTTTAAACCAGACATGCTCAATGGAATTAAGATCCAATAATCTTACTATCAATCAATTATGGTGTATGTCTTCTCCCTGAAGAAAATAACTGAGAAGTTGGGCTTTGTGTAACCTTACATTATCGTCCATAAAATGAAGTATACTACTCGAAAAAATGTCACATGAAGTTCACGGACCTTACGCATTTTTCATATCGTTATACATATCTATATACCGTAAGGTATATAGAGATATTCGCACCATGAGGAACACAGTCACCGGGGACGTCACTTCTCACAATATCGTCATATTTCACAAAAAAGTATTATAATGATACCTTTTATTTATCCTTGACAAAAATTGATGAGTTCGTATTGACGTAATACTCCCATTTTTTGAATGAATAAATGGATTGCGACGATAGTTTCCTATGCAAAAATTTCTTGTATAAAAATTCAGCGACAGTGTTGGCAACTACCTCCAATTATTATTTATACACACCTCTTAAAATTTGTCCAATTTCTTAAAAAAATCTTTTACTATTGATTTATCTAAAACATCTATATTCCACACAAGTAGATAAATAAGAGCATATTTATCTCTTTAGACACGGAAAAAAAATCATTATTTAAAGTGATAAATACGGAATCGCATTAGTTACTTGTCTGCTGTTTTTACTCTTTTACTTTATTATTCAAATAACTTATCAAAAGACTTTGCTTTAAATGCTAAAAACAAGCGTTAAAATATGATATAGAACATTGCATTGAAGAGCAACTTGGGAGCATTAATCATAAAAATTAGCTAAATCTAAAAGAAATGCGAAATTTGTTTTATTTTTATTTCTTTCATAGATTATTTTCTTGTAAATACTTTTTAAATGAACTTTTATTATTGTGTGTGAGTAATAATGTTAACAGCAAAAATACATTTGAAATATTTTATTTTTATTATTCTAACATCAATTTAATTTAATTGTTTTTATATCACATTCTTTATTTTCTTAGCTGCAGCCGAATCCTAGTCATTAAAATTGTTTTAAAATATTTTGTCAGTATATTATGTTTTTCTTCTATATCACAGACACATACAACTATTTTAAAATCTTTAAAAAAATTCTTTACATTTTATGTCAGTAAACGAAAAAAACATTTTTATTGTTGCAACTTTATCGTTATTAAAAGTAGGAACATTTTAATTATACCTACTAGCAAAACAATAAGGGTCCAATATTGTTTGTATTAGCTATATCTTGGTTAATATTGGATACGTCTTGCATATATATTGACAAATATTTTAAATATTGGTTGCAAATATTGCCTAGTTTACCAATATTTCTGTAATAGGGAAATTCCATTGCTAACATTTTCAGTGTAAATCCAATATTTAACCTATATTGATATTTCATGAGTTTTCCAAGTATTTCCGATGAAATCAACAATAAAGCAATTCGCTATGTTGGGATTCAATCTAACAAATATAATATACATTGGTTTGATACTAGAGTAAATATCACAAATCTTATGCTCGTTCCCATACTATTTCTAAGCAAAAAATTTAAGAGTTTTTTTAGTGTTAAATGCTTAAAAAAAACTACAATCATTCAAACAGTTGTGGCGGGTTTTTTTTTGCGTAACTCTTTGTTAAGAGTATTATAGTTGGAGACGCAGTTTCGAATGTGTTGTAATGCGTTTCAACTTTTGTGCGTGAATGCGAATCCTGTTCTCTATCACTTTAAGTTTCACATAGTATGAAAGAATTGAAATGTGTCATAGTAGTTTGTGAATTTATTTAGTGTTAAATGCTTAAAAAAAACTACAATCATTCAAACAGTTGGGGCATTTTTTTTTTGCGTAACTCTTTGTTAAGAGTATTATAGTTGGAGACGCAGTTTCGAATGTGTTGTAATGCGTTTCAACTTTTGTGCGTGAATGCGAATCCTGTTCTCTATCACTTTAAGTTTCACATAGTATGAAAGAATTGAAATGTGTCATAGTAGTTTGTGAATTTATTTAGTGCTAAATGCTTAAAAAAACTACAATCATTCAAACAGTTGTAGCGTTTTTTTTTTTTTGCGTAACCCTTTGTTAAGAGTATTATAGTTGGAGACGCAGTTTCGAATGTGTTGTAATGCGTTTCAACTTTTGTGCGTGAATGCGAATCCTGTTCTCTATCACTTTAAGTTTCACATAGTATGAAAGAATTGAAATGTGTCATAGTAGTTTGTGAATTTATTTAGTATTAAATGCTTAAAAAAAACTACAATCATTCAAACAGTTGTGGCGTTTTTTTTTTTTTTTTTTGCGTAACTCTTTGTTAAGAGTATTATAGTTGGAGACGCAGTTTCGAATGTGTTGTAATGCGTTTCAACTTTTGTGCGTGAATGCGAATCCTGTTCTCTATCACTTTAAGTTTCACATAGTATGAAAGAATTGAAATGTGTCATAGTAGTTTGTGAATTTATGCAAATAAGATTTGCACCTAGTTGTTTGCTTTATAATGCAAAGCTTCACTAGCAAAAACGGGTTATTGAATCTTCACCATAATTCCTTTATAATCAAATTGCTTCAGATCCATGCCTCGTTAGACCCCAGAGTTTGAAGACATTTCAGTATATTTATGAAGTGTGTAAGCCGCCACTATTGGCAATATCATAACTTTATCTTTTCGAATAAAGCTTGAAGGAGACTTACGATAGGTATACATTTTACTTAGTGACATTCTTCTATTTTATGTTAAATTTACTGAAGTGAGGAGTATCTTTTCGTGTATTTTCCAGTATCCGAAGTTCTTAGCCTTTAGACTCTTGGAGGAGTTTAGTGTAAGAAAAGGTATTTCTTTAAAATAATCTAAATTTGCTGTTAAAAATATTTTTTCTCCGCTCCAGTTTAATTGATTGAAGTGGAAAGCTAAATTTGTTTAATTTGTCTGATCATTTTCACTGAAACAGCTTTTGTTTGATTTAAGAAAGTATTTTGTTGTTAACTATTACTAATATTGAGTAATCATCTCCGCTAGAAGCATGACATTAGTGACGATCAAACTGTTACATTGTTACTTATGTTTTAGTGCAATTTAATTTCCTATTTCATTCGTTTAAAATTGATGCAATAACATTAGGGACGTTATAGCAAGTACTTAATGTTATTATAGTAATCGCGTTCATAAGGGAATTTCTTGAAACTGACGAAATAGCACCTATTTTGCATAGCACTTGAAAACTTATTTTTGGTGCTAATTATGGCGATATTTCTCCAATTACTGCAGAATATGTTTAACACTGGAAAAGCCGTGTGTATGTATGTCTGTGAGTGCACAGCACATGTCTTCATGCATATATTGCTAATGTAACTATATATCGAAATAGAGTGTCATATTTCATAAATTGTTTGACACATGTTATCCCACACATCCAACATAGCTGAGCGGTAACATCATCACATCACTGGAAATGTCGATCACGCTTCCGGCTCGGCTTAACCTTTTATTTTAAGAGAATATACCTATTTTGAACAGTGGTCATTTCTTTCTTTAATGCATGTTTTCTATCAATTAGCTGAAAATCATCAAAATTCATAAAATATCATGAGGTTTTTCCCGCCTGCAGGTTTGGTAACAACCGAAAAAAAATACGCGAGTAAATATAGTAATCAAATAAAACGGCAAAATCTTCTCAAAGGTATTTGTCTTAAATTTTTCACGCTTATCTTAACACTGGAAAAATAAATTTTGTTTACTTAGCGAAATCACCCAAGGGCGATTCAATTCTGTGTGTACAGTAATTTGTTATTTAGAAAGAAACTAAAGTAAATGGTTTTATTTGCAAACCAGTAATTCCAAAAACAGCAAAGAGCTGTTATATAACAATTTTTATTCAAAGAAGGCAGACAGTTTCTTTAGAACAGGAAAAACAGTTTAGTTTACCTTTAAATATTTATTAACTGGCTTTTCAGTTTGAAAGCATGTTTGAATGAATATCAGAAATGAATGTGTGGGATTCCACCATGTGTTGAACTCAGAAATAGATCCTTGTATAGATGGATTTATGTCCTTAAGGAGTTTGTAGTAATGTCGTTTCAACGATGGAAGAAATTTATCTAAAGTTAAAATTATGAAGAGGATATTTCTGGTATTAAAAACTGAAAAACCCATTTTTAGAGCCATAAAATAGTTCAAATTCATAAAATTCAAAGCATGAATACTTGGTAAGTTTTAAAAGACAAGATTGAATCCGTTAATGTTCTACTTGTTAATACACCGAGAGATTTTTCTCTAATTATAAATTATAGTAGCCAGGGATCCTATTAAAATTTAAATTTTGTAATTGTTTAAAAAATAATTATACTGGTATAGCTATAGTGTAAATGGATTTTTAATGCGACGAAGAATAAAATTTAAAACATTATTTTCAATTGGTACTATATCGCTAAATCTAATGGTTTAGGAATTAGATATTTGTCAATGCTAAGAAGCTAAATAATAAATACTAAAACTCTTTCGCGAAGGTATTTGTATTAAATCATTTACATATATCTTCTCAAAGTCAAAGTAGATTTTGATTATTCAGGTAAAATCCTAAAGCTGATTTAATTTTATAATTACTAGGGCATTCAAACCGGGCATCCCGGGATAGAGAATATATGTGAAAACCATTTATTGTTTTACTAGCTGACCCGCCCGGCGTTGCCCGAGCCCTTGTAATAAACTTAAATCTCTTAGAAAACGGAACTCTGGCCACGGTCTACGATGGCTTCGGAACCGTATACCAGGCATGCACGTACGCTCCAGAAAATCTTTTATTTCCCCCTACCACCGCCAGGGGAGCATTCTGTTCAAACAAACCTCTTTCCGAACGAACTTCTGAGACAGGTCCCCGCTGCCTACGTTACTGTATAGTAGGCGCACTACAAAATTGAGCTGGTTTCGAGAAGATTATAACATTATTAGCCCAGTTATTGCAATAAGGCACAGTTAGAGAAAATAACCTTGAGTGAGGTGCCGAAGGGAGGAGATGTTCGAGTGTCCTTCAGAAAATGACTAATTAGGAGGCCCACTATGCATGCATAAATATTCGTTCGTTTTGTTAAGCTAGGAACTTAATTACAAAGTTGGCTTAAACTCTTATTTGTAAATAGTGGTAACCGCTACTCATAAATTTAATTTAATGTTATAAAGGGTGACTATTAAGTTAAATATAATGTTTGGAATCACTTGCGTTGAAATCGGAAAGATAGTTGCTGATATATAGAAACGGGTCATACTTAGAGAAAAACCTTGAATGAGGGGCCGGGTAGGAGGGTTGTTCAAGTACCCTTCAGCAAATGACTAATTAAGAGGAGCACTATGCATCTTTCTAAATTCGTTCGTTTGCTTAAGCTAGGAACTTAATTACAAATTTGGCTTACCCAATTATTCGGAAATAGTGGTAACCGCTACTCATAAATTTAGTTTAATGTTATAAAGAGTGACATTTAAGTTAATTATAATGTTTGGAATCACTTGTGTTGAAATCGGAAAGATAGTTGCTGAGATATGAAAACGGAGCATAGTTAGAGAAAAAAAACCTTGAAAGGAGTGCCGGGGGGGGAGGGGTTGTTCAAGTGTCCTTCAGTAAATGACTAATTAGGAGGACCACTATGCATCTTTCAAAAATCGTTCGTTTGCTTAAGCTTTGAACTTAATTGCAAATTTGGCTTAAACTATTATTCGTAAATAGTGCTAACCGCTACTCATAATTTTTGTTTAATGTTATAAAGAGTGACAATTAAGTTAATTATAATGTTTGGAATCACTTGTGTTGAAATCGGAAAGATAGTTGCTGAGATATGGAAACGGAGCAGAGTTAGAGAAAAAACCTTGAAGGACGGGCCGGGGGGGAGGGGTTGTTCAAGTGGCCTTCAGCAAATAACTAATTAGGAGGATCACAATACATCTTTAATGATTGATTCATTTGGTTAAGCTAGGAACTTAATTTGAAATTTGGCTTACTACTTTTACACTACTATACGGAAATTCTGGTAACTGCTTTCTAGAAATACACCTTGAAGCTTAAATGTAATTAGACCCTTGTCCCTCTTAATTCCCGCAAATATAAAAAAGAATCTGTTAAATAAAGTTTTCTGTATTAACAATCTCCATCATAATAATAAATGTCATGTAAAAAAAAACTTAAACCCGACTAATTGTCATGAAGAAAAATATGCCTGCAAAATATTTCAATCAGTGGGACGTATGTGTAAGTTGTCATGTACAGGTGGCGTGACATTCGCATGGCTCCTCTACGCTGATAACTTCAATCCATGTTAACACTATTAATTAGAAATCCTTATTTATGCATCGCTACTCTGGTTTATTTAATTACTTCTGTGAAGAATCGATGCAACCAACCCAAGAGAATAAAAGCGTATTTTTAATGAGAGTTCTTTGTGCATTTTAATTAATATTTCAGAACGTAATTAAATTATTAAAATTCTGAAGTAATGGTGCAACAGGAGAGGGTTTGGACTACCTAAATCTAAATTTCCAGCCTTCTAGGTGGGCCAGATTTTCCTAGCCATCGCCAACAGACACACACACAGACACACAGACACACAGAGCGAAACTTTCTTTTATTAGTTTAGATTGAAAACTCTAATAGAATTTTTATATTTAATAATTTTTTAGATTGCCCCATAACAACAACAAAGAGTGTTTTTATATGAAATAAGTCCATTATATATTCAAATAAAATTTTGAAATTTATTAAAAGCAGTAATTTCGTATTGGCCTCATGCCAGAAGTTAATAGCCGTAGAAATCATTAAAAATTTCGTTATCTAAAGCAGATTTGTTTATTCTGATAATTTCAGCAGTTTTAAGCCTTATTTCAATTACATGTCTGTTAAATTTGGGTTTTATTTATACTATTTTACGAGCAGGGAAGACCGAGCTATGCTCAGTCAAAATTAGCTTTGAGTTCAAATATCATGACCCATGTCCAAAATGACCCACTAATAAAATTTTCTCGAACATGTGACAAAGCCCACTTCTCTTCTCGTGCCCGAAACCCGTATGATATAAAATTTAGTCAAAATAGTCTGAGCCTTTTTTTAGATAAAATTAGCTTGGCCCAGTGACCCAAAAATGACCCACTAATCGGATTTTCTCGAGCATGTGACCTATTCCAATGATTTTCTCGTGCCCCAAAACCGTAGGATACAAAATTTAGTTCAAATCTTCTGAGCCGTTTTTAAGATAAAAATAACTTTATCCATAATAACTCATGACCAAAATGACCCATTAAGCGAAATTTCTCGAACATGTGATCTAGCCCAATAGTCTTCTCGTTTGCTGAAACTGTAAGATACTAAATTTAATTCAAATCCTCTTAGCCGTTTTTAAGATAAAAATATCCTGACCCATAATGACACACTAACCGAAGTTTCTCGAACATGTGACCTAGTCCAACAGTCTTCTCGTGCCTGAAACTCGTAGGATACAAGAATTAATCAAAATAGTTAGAGCTGTTTTTTAGATAAAATTAACTTGACCCAGGTTGACCCAAAAATGACCCACTAATAGAAAGTTCTCGAACATGTGACCCAGCCCAATAGTTTTCTCGTGCCCGAAAACGGTAGGATACAAAATTTAGTCAAAATCGTTTGAACTGTTTTTTAGATGCAATTAGCTTCATGACCCTGAGACATGGTGACCCAAAATGACCAACTAATCGAATTTTCTCGGACATGTGACCTATTATAATGATTTTCTGGTGACCCAAAACGGCAGGATATAAAATCGTTAGAGCCTTTTTTAAGATAAAATTTGCATTCATATATATAACCATAAACAAGATTTACTCGTATTAGAATATATGAGCAGGGAAGACCGAGCTATGCTCGGTCAAAATTAGCTTTGAGTTCAAATATGATCCATGACCAAAATGTCCCACTAATTAAATTTTCTCGAACATATGAACAAGCGCAATTGTCTTCTTGTGCCCGAAACACGTAGGATATAAAATTTAGTCAAAATAGTCTGAACCTAAAATTAGCTTGACCCACAGTGACCCAAAAATGACCTACTAATTGGATTTTCTCGAACATGTGACCTAGCCCAATTATTTTCTCGTTCCCCAAAACCGTAGGATACAAAATTTAGTTCAAATCGTCTGAGCCGTTTTTAAGATAAAAATTCCTTGACCCATAATGACCCATGACCAAAATAAATCACTAATCACATTTTCAAGAACATGTGACCTAGCCCAACAGTCTTCTCGTGCCCGAAAATCATACGATGCAAAATTTAGTCTAAATAGTCTGAGCCGTTTTTTAGATAAAATTAGCTTGACCCGCGACGACCCAAAAATGGCCCACTAATCGAATGTTCTCGAATATGTAACACAGCCAAATAGTCTTCTCGTGCCCGAAAATGGTAAGATACAAAATTTATCAAAATCGTTTAAACCGTTTTATAGATACAATTAGCTTGATCCTGACCCAAAATGACCCACTAATCGAATTTTCTTGAACATGTGACCTAGCCCAATGGTTTTCTGGTGCCTCAAAATGATAGGATACAAAATTTCGTGAAAATCGTTAGAGCCGTTTTTAAGATAAAATTTGCATATATATATATTACCACACACACACACACACACACAAGATTTGCTCGTATCAGAATATATGATATATGATTTATTGCTGAATGAAGTTTTAAGTTCATTATTGAATATTATCTGGTAACAAAGGCTGAATTTTTATATTGTTTAAAAAGTGCAAACGGCTAGCTATTGTTTAATGATCTGCAAGCGACAGAGATAGATTTTTTTTTAAATATGCTTGAAATTTAATTTAAATACTATAATATAAAAGTCAATAATGATACAATTTTCAAACAAATTTCATTTGAAAGTAGATTTTTTTCTTATATAACGCTATAAAAATGAAAAACTTGCGATATACAGAAATTTAAAAAAAAATGCAGTTGCAAATATCGCAAAACTGAAATTTTATCGTCAATTGTTGTCATTCGCAAAATGACGTCAGCGTTATGCACGGACACGTTTGTCCTTTATAATATAGATAGTCATGCGTTATCCAGAAAGAAATTTGCGTAAATGGTTTATTTACGAAGCAGTAATTCAGAAGCTTTGAAGACAGAATTAAATAACAATTTGTAGTCAAATAAAGCTACAAACTTTTCAGAAATGTTATATAAAACATGAAAAATAGTGAAGTGTGCATTTTATGATAAAATGTTTATTAACTACCGTTTCTGTCTGCAAACATGTTTCAATGAACATCAAGAAAGAGTGCGTGGGAGAACAGCAAGTGTTTTACTTGCAGATATATATTATTGGAACAGTGCGTGGGAGAATATCATGAGTTTAACTCAGAAATATATTCTTCTGCAAATAAAGTTTATGCTGTTAATAATGTTTCTATTACTTAAAAGAAGAAATTTATCCAAGCTATAAGAACTAAAGAAATGTGTGTTTGTAAGTTTCAAATAATGAAATAAAAATTTTAAGATATATAATTATTATACAGTATTTAAAAGAAGTAAGAAAAATTTTAAAGATTATTTTAAAGAAGATGGGACATCCGTTATGAGCCTACATCAGTCACGCGAAAAAACGCTCCAGCTAATGTTAAGTCTATGGGAAGGTTATCGCGCGATTTCTCGCTCGCATTTTAATATTTTTAAATGATTGTTTTTTTGCATAGAATAGCTGAGGTCGATCTCTAACGTTGTTAGTTTTTACTTTTTCGATTTTGGTTCCAGTTTTTTTATATAAGGGTAATTTCACTTTCAGAACCGGTTCCAACCGGTTCCAAAATTGAAAATGTCCGTTTATAAAAAAAAAAAAAAAAAAAAACCGTAACCAAAATCGAAAAAGTAAAAACTGAAAACGTTAGAGATCGACCTCAGCTATCCTATGCAAAAAAAAAAAAAACAACATTTAAAAATATTAAAATGCGAGCGAGAAATCGCGCGATAACCTTCCCATAGACTTAACATTAGCTGGAGCGTTTCTTCTCGTGACTAGCGTAGGCTCTTAACAGCAAACACATCACAAAAAGTGATGGAAGATCACCGGATTTCCTGATAATCCTGATTTTTTTTAGAGTACAGTGTATGTAATGTAGATTACATTTCATCTACATATCAAAGCAGAAAATGTCTAGTTTAGCACTGCATTGATGCGGACAGTAGCAATTTGCATCACTTCTTGTGATAGCGTTAAATTAAATTTAAAAAAGGGTAAATCCTCCGGAAATTTCCGTTAAAATGTGATCATTATATTTGTAATTATGAACAAAAATCGGAGTTCACATTGGAAAAACATACCCTAAATTTTTGACTGAATAAATGGATAGCAACCCCGGTTTCTCATGCAAAAGTTTTTGTTGTGGTCTCTTGCATTATCTCTTAAAGTTTGTCACATTTTTTAAAACATTAGGTACATTGTAAAAAGAAGACAAATGTTATCTACGAAGCTATAACATAATCAAGAACGAAAGTATATGATGATCTCTTCCGAGTTACGCTTGAGCCGAAAAGCGTTCTTTATCTTTAAAAATTTCAGAAATCAAAGTATTTTCGTGATTTAAGGAAGCAGTTATAAAAACGAAGTTTTCCTTGCTACCACTGATTTTCCTAAACATTTCCGAATAGATTTTATAATGTATTAATAAGTTTTCTGATCCCGTGATATACGTTATTAAGATGCTATCAAGTCTTAACTAAACATTTTCAGCTGCCTAATTGAATTTATAGATGCCAAAGGAAAAAAATAATATTACTTTTAAAGTCAACATTAATGCTGTTAATTTATCATATATGTCTTTAAAACATGTTTGTTGAACATAAAAATGTTTATTTGAGAATTGATTGTTTCCGAAAAACCTATATTCTTGGATGAGAAAAGTAATCAATACACTATAAAACCTACACTGCTAAAAATTTGCAACAAACTGTCCAGTCATTTGACCGTTTTTATAGGAAATAGTTACATAACCGTAGTTTGACTCTATTCTGACCATAATATGGGTAATAATATGGTCAGAATAGAGTTAAATTACGGTTACATATCCGTTTTCTATAAAAACGGTCAAATGACTGGACAGTTTGCTGCAAATTTTTAACAGTGTACTCGGAAACGTTTTCGAAAATCAGTGGCAGCAAAAGAAATTTTGATTTTATAAATGACTCTTTAAATCTCGAAAATATATTGATGTCTGAAACTTCTAAAGATAAAGAACAATTTTCGGAATCGTTAGTAACTCGGAAAGGTTAATGTATATTTTCGTTTGTGGTTGCATCATATTTTCCTAGATTCAGAAATATCTGTCTTTTTTACAGTGTATAGTCATACCAAAACTTTCACATTTTCTGGAGTATATTTGTCTTAAAGCTTTCACACGTATCATGTCACTGGCTAAGTAGCTTAAAAGGACTCTTCAATTTGCGAAAAGTGACAAAAATATCAATTTCTCATTTTTGTGCTTAATTTGAATTTAAACATCTGTAGCATATATTCTCAAGAAATGGCGAAATATCCAATAATTAAAAATTTGCAAAAAGAGTTTTTTGCTGCATCCATTTATTTCTAAATGATCCAGAGTTACAATATTTTAATTCATTTTTCTCAGATGCTGTTTTTTTTCCAACATTTTACTAAGTTCTAAATGATAAAACTTCAACAAATATTTTTCAATTGAATCTCTATTTTTTATTTCCGATCATTACGGTGCTTTTCATAAAACAAATGATTGGATATTGCGTAATATAAATAATTTTAAAAAAATAAAAAAACATGTTAAGTAAATGGTACATTTTACTGTAGTTTTACATGTATCATGATCAGGACTTAACAAATGCGGTCACGAGGTTGCCACTAGAGACCAATTTTTTCTATCCGGCGACCAAATTATTTAATCCCGCTTTATTTTTGTACAAAAATTGACCTAAGAAATCAGCACAAACGGCAATTTTTCTTTCATTTCTCATAAGATGTCTAGTTATAGATGTTGGAAATTTACAAAAAAAAATCAAGGTCACCACTGGCGACCAAGTTATTTAATCTAATGGGGGTTTTGTTGTTGTTTCTTTTTTGTACAAAAATTGACCTAAGCTTTCTTGAAATGAGCACAAATCGCCCCGCCCCTGGCCCAATATTAAAAAATAAACTTTGAAACTATATTCAAACACAAAATATTTTTTACTTTTGTTTTTAATTTGTCAAAAATAAGTTCATCAAATGCAAATTTTAAAATAATAAAATCGGAATTTTTTGCCTGACTCAACAGCAAAATATGTTTTCCTTTTTCAGTATTTCATCGATGTCCCCCTCATTAGATATACATTTTGTAGCACTCAACTTTCCGGACATTTGAAGCATTCGGTAATCAACATTTAACGAACATGCAGGTTAATTCAGCCTTTACAGTATTTCATTTTTTCAGAGATATACAATTTTGATAAGTTTCATGAGAAACTTAGTTTATATTATCTTTCTAAATTATGTAGTATTCTAAACTATGTAACTAATAATTTTAATCTAAGCTTATTATTATTTTTTCTCAATTACTTCCTATAAAACTTTCGTGCTTTTTAAAAATAAATGACTGGGCAGCGGGGAGATAATTTTTTACTGGTGACTAGATTTTATCAAATTTGTAATACCATGGTCATGACATTTTATTTATATTTTCCATAGCTAATTAACTTTCTGGAAAACCGATCCTTACGAATATAGAGTAAGATTTGTAAAAAAAAATGCTGAAAGAGTTGTTTAAGTTAAAAGTTGTAGGAGAAATGTCGTTTTAAAATTTTCTTCAAATTGTAATTAAATGTTTTAGATTTTCTCACAATAATTGCATCATTTCGTCATTAAATTATTTTTCTTCATAAAACCTTATAATGAAATCTCAAAAATGTATATTATACTTAAATTTTTAAAAAAATGTTTAAAGGGTACCGAGTTATCTTAAATTTATCATCTAAAGGTGATTCAATTGTGTGTGTAAAGCAATCTGTTATTCAGAAAGAAATTCATGTAAACGGTTTTATTTTCAGATTAGTAATTCAGAAATTTCAAAAAGGCAATTACAGAACAATTTGAATTTAGAGTGCGTTACAAACGTTTCAAAAAATTATTGTTATATAATACAAAGTCTAGTTTATTTTGAAATGTCGTCAATCATGAACATTAAAGATAAATCTGTTTAATTCAGAAATATAGCCTTGTACAAATGAGTTTATGCCCCTGAGCACGTTTCTATTGCTCACGGAAGGAAATTTATCTAAAGTTAAAGCTGAAAAAGTGTAAGTTTGAAATTTGTTTTTATGAAATAAAAAATTTAACATTGATAAATATTATAGAGTATTTCAAAGAAGATGAGATAAACTTTAAAAACGATGCCATTATAAAAAAGTGCTGCAAGATCCAGCACCTTTTTGTTATGAGACTGTATATAATGTAATTGACATCTCAACTACATTCCGAAATATATAGCATCTATTTCAGCGCTATTTTGATATGAATGGTGACCACTTTCACCACTTCTTGCGATAGCATTACATTACACATAAAGAATGGGAAGTCTTTTGAAATTTCTGTTAAAAATATTCATTATTGTTGAAGTTATGAATAAAAAGTGAGGTTAATCTAGGAATGAGGTACCTTGTATTTTAGGCTGAATAAGTGTATTGCGCTTCTAGTTTCGCATAAAAATTTGTTTGTTTTGTCTGCTGTTCTATCCTTTAAAGTTTGGTCCATTTTTGAAAATGCCCAATATAATTATACTAAATTTTTTTGAACATATTTGTCTTAAAGTATGAGTCTTCAACCCAATCCTCGAGGGCTATGGGTTGCCAGTCATGTTAGTTCGAATAATAAAATAATAAAAGTTTTCCGCGAAATAGAAAAAAGGCTTAGTACGGTAAATCCAAAAATTTGTTTAGAATATTGAAAAGAAGGATCATTCGTTGGGGGACATTGGGAACTGTATTTCTGATTTTTGTTGTTGTTGTTTTGTTTCAGTAATATCACAGGACTACAGACAACTGTTTATTATTCTACACTAGACTATTGCATCGGAACAGATCAGTCATAGCGAGGATCATATAAAATTATTGATTTTATAAATGTAATACATTTCTTTGCTGTGGCAAAAAAGTTTACAGAAATGTATAAAATGACAAAACAAGCATAAAGTATTCTTCTGGATTAATTTGATTAAAGAAACTCAAATATAATGTCAAAAGTAGATGTTACTAGTTGGAAAAAAGTATAGAACAATTTTTATCATGTAGATGGCCCTTAAACCGTAATCCATACAGAATTAAGTAGAAGTTAATAGTAGAAGTTATTATTCATCGGTATAATTTTTATTCAATCATTTGAAGTGTAATTAGTTTGCGTGGGGGGAAATATCTCTTTTTTCCTTGACTGTACTAATGATATGATTGTATCATGAATCAATATGGTACTCTGATAAACATAGTGTTGATAGTCTGTCTCTTTTAAAAGGCCTGTTACCTCATGAATATTGACACCATTATTATTGTTGTTGTTATTACTGCCAGTCGTACTACTAAATGCGGTACTTGGATAGAATTGCTGAAAAAAATGTTTGATATTAGTTGCAAATATTTTAAAAAAATGTGAATCAAGAAGAAAATAGGAATTTTCCAGTTCTCCAATTCTTATTGGACCTTTCTGGGTCAAGGCGTGCATACATTTCTTGTCTATGTTATTTATCTGACCTATGTTAGCCAACGGTACTTCAGTAATTTCCGAAGTGGTCTTCAAGCGTAAAAGGTTGAAGACCACTATTCTACAGATTTCACACTTCGCATGTCGTAAAAAAATTACTTTAAGTTTATTACAAAAAAAGTGTTTCAATTCTATGTTTATACTAATCAGTTTTTTCAGAAAGAAATTCAAGTAAAAGGTTTTATTTGCAAACCAGTAATTTCGAAACTTCAAAGAAGCGGTTATATAACAATTTTCAGTTACAAAAGATAACAAACTTTGCAGAAATTTTATTCAGAACATGAAAACTAATCTCCTTTACCTTGAATTATTTATTAACTAGCTTTTATGTTTGAAAGAATGTTTGAATAAACATAAAAAGTTAATGCGATGCGTGGGATCCTACCACATGTTCAACACAGAAATATATACTTGTATAAATGAATTTATGCCCTCGAGAACATTTCTATTTCTCAAGAGAAGAAATTTATCTAAAGTTAAAGCAACAAAGATAATGTATGTGTGCAATTTTGTTTTAATAAAATAAAAATTCTAACATTGATAAATACAATATATTGTTTTAAATTCATAATATATTGTTTAAGGATAACATAAATAATAATACAGACTTGGAAGAATATGCTCTAGTTATGTGAGATAAGAAATCTCTATGAAATTTAAATAGCAAAGGAATTTGCAATATGTTTCGGTTTATATCCTAGTATTCGTTACATTGGTTATATTTGCACTGGACATTGCATTAACAGTACGTTAATCGAAATTACTTCCAAAGAAATGCTAATACTAGTTATATAATGTCTGTACATAGGAACTGGGAAACAACCCCAACATCTCATGGTTATTTTACACCAAACTGTCGCAGAAAGCTGCGAGAAGTACCGTTCGACTGAGAATTGTGTCTACGAACATGATTGCAATTTTGTAAATAAGAGTCATCTACAAATTAAAAATTGTGGCATCCTTAAATTTTAAAGTACCAACTTCCATGTTTTACATTATATTTGTAAACCTTGCCGTTACATTGCCTTGGATCAAGGCAACCCAAGAAAGGCCTAGTTTATGTACATTTTTCTTAAATCTACATAGACTTAAATTAAAATTTTCATATGCTAATGTGTGTGTTAAATCCGTGTGACAAACTTTAATTTATGTACTCATAAAGAAATCATCCGATTGTTTTTTTTTATGATATAAAATGAAAAGAATCAAACATATAAGAAAATTATGAATTATAACCCACATTCACTTTTTCATAAAACAACCCACAATCGTTTACAATTCATTCCAATCATCGAGATATAGATAAGTTTTAAAACGATATTCTAAGAGGACCGTCTCCTGCTATCGATAGCATCCACGAAAAAGAAAGGCTTAGACATTCACCGAAAAATGTTTATGGAATTTTGTTTATTATACAGCGAGTTAAACATATATTCATAATTTTCTATACAATTTTTCTGGTAACGTAGTGAATGTTTCCGGTATATTGTTCCTTGTAAGATATTAATTTGTTTTTCGACCCCTGACACATATTATTTTTTAACTCTAAAAAGATTTAAAAATGTATTTAAACTACACCTATTTCCAGGCTGCTTTGACTAAGAAAAATCAAATATGGTGTCTAAAGTGGGTGTTGCAATTTGATAATTCAAACTTGATATACTTTTTAATATGTAGGCGATCCTTCTTTTAAAAATTGCATTCTAATTAGGAAAGTGGATACTATTCCCAGTTGAATGGTATTTTTCGCATTTATCTCCGACAATTAGGTGATAAAATAGCATAAAAAATGCTTAAAACTGGACTATACATTAAATGCTACTATTAAAAAGATGAAGGTTTTAAACGTAAAATATTTGCATTGAAATGGCGAATTTTGCATGCTAGTGTTGGTGTGTTATTGTAAAATTGTAAACGCCTCAATGTTGAATCTATACTTCCTAGCAATATTGTCCCAGATTTAGCCATTGTAAGCAATATTGGCAGCATATAGCCAATGCAATCTATATTGGTTCAATATTGTTTTGCTAGTAGCGTTCACACTCTACTTTCTTTATTTTTAGGGTTCCTTACTTAAAAAGTAAAAACGAGAGTCAGAGACCTTTTTCTCGTAAACTATGGGACGTGGAAAGTTCAAACGTGGGAAAGTTATAAAGCCTTTTTCCACACATATGTTCAGGCTATTAGTCATTCACAAATATGTTTAGGAAAAATTTAGAGGGCTAATTAAGTTACTTGAAAGAAAAACAGTTTTCTTTTTGTATATAGTGTGGGGTACCGTGTGAAAGATCTCGTAATACCGAACTCAAAAATATATTTGTTTTAATGTCAGGTATTATATTTTTAGAGATATCGTCGAAAGTATACTAGAAAAATATGTTCCTCCGATTTTCGAATTTACTGAATTTAAAATTATGAAAAAATTAGGGGTAGTAGGAGTTTATTAATTAATGAACAGTAATTAATAAATTTAATGTATGGAACACTTTGAACGCAAGATATACTCGTACTTGACCGACTTATTTAATACGTTTTAACAGATACACATGTATGATTTTTCTTGTCTATTTTTACTATACAAATTTATGTTTTTCCAGACCGCTTTTTTATTAGTATTTGCACGATTTTTTTATTTTTCAACAGGAACACCAAATATCATAAAATATTTTTAACCACACTTAGAAATATTTTTTATTTCCAATGCAGCAGGCGAACAGACATTATCCTTAAGCCGTACAGAGATCATGAAAAAAAAACAGAAATATAAGTAAAAAGATAACACCAAACACAGGAACAAAGTAAAGGGTAATTAACATGAGAACAACATAAAATCAAGAAGTTAAAATATATAAAGAGTCTCTGGCCTCCCAGTAGCGGGAGTAAATGCAGTTCTTTGTGAGTGCTGAACAATCAGAGAGGTGATCAGCAATCATCGCCGCACCACTGTGGCAGAGGGGGCAGGCAGGACTATCCACTATCTGGAGACGGAAAAGATGAGCATATAAACAATCATGCTTTGTCGCGAGACGAAAGGCAGCCACAGCACTGCTTCTTGGACAATCGGGGAGGTTAGAGATGGTATTTCTCCACGATTTTTCTTTTGTCCGTTCCTTTAATAGTGATATATGTGATGTCTTAATTATTTGATTAACGATTGAAGAGGCAGACTTATAGTTAATTAAGTTGCAAGAAGCCTGATTAACAGAACAAACTTTTTTGGCCAATTCATCCGCCTTTTCGTTACCGGGAATACCACAGTGTGAGGGGATCCATTGTAAGACAATTGTCTTATGTTTTTCATGCTTTTCTCTTATTAAAGATCTGCACTGCACCACAGACATGGAGCAAGGGGCTTGAGAGCAGTTGGTAACCGCCAGAATCGCAGCTTGTGAATCTGAGAAAATGACAGCCTGGTTGAAAATTGAGCAACGAGCATTTAGTTGAACCAGGGTTACTTTAATTGCTTCAACCTCACCATCAAAAGCGGTCCCGGCCGTTCCCAACGAAAGATAATGAGAGAAATGCTCACTGTGAATACCTGCTTCAACCAAACCATCCATCTCAAGCTTTGATCCGTCAGTAAATATGTGTAGCCATGTTTCAAGAGGAAAGCGATTGTAAATAGTCTCCATCCCCGCAGAAAAGAAAGCTGTAGTACAATCATTAAATTTTGAAACAGGACTCATAAGGTCCAGGTCATAAAATATTCTACAAGCCTCCAAGGGATTTGTGGAAGGCAGCAAAGGTACAATCCGTTATGTAATTTCAAGTCCGTCCATCTCTTTTAATACAACTTGAAGGAAGCCACTCTGAGTTGTCAGTCTGCGCGGTCCAGATTTAACCCTCATATCGCCATGAGGTAGGCGAATTAATTTCTGATAAAGATTTAAAGCTGATTTCTTTATTTCATATTGCATAGGGGTTTCATTAATATACAATAGAAGTGCGTCAATTGGTGTAGACTTGACAGCACCGGTGATAAGACGGAGTGCATTGTTTTGTAGTCGTTCCAGTCTATCAAAACCTCCCATAGATAGAGTAATAAGAGGAGCGCTACAATATGTCATGACAGGTTTTATAAAGGTCTTAAAGGTAGCCAGTAGAGTTGTGGGCCCGGACACCAGGGGGGGCAACGTTATTCGCGTCCGTAGCATTCCAAGCTACACGTGCTCCCTGTGTGGTACTAAATGAGTAACAAAATTTTGCAGCCGAGATCACGCTTAGAAATATCAACAATAGAAATATCATATTACGCTGTAAATAAAGATAAAAGTTTCTTAATCTATGAAAATAATATAACACCCGAACGAAAATATACAATAACGTCTTCCGAGATACTCATGATTCTGAAAAGCGTTTATTATCTTTAGAAACCTCAGAAACCAATATATATTTCGAGATTTAAAGATGCAATTATAAAAACAAAGTTTTTTTGCTGCCACTGATATTTGGAAACGTTTCCGAGTAGTTTTTATTGGGCCATTAATCAGGTTTCTCAACCCGGAATATTGGTTTTTTGTTTGCTATGAATTTTCAAGAAAACATTTTCTTGCTAACAAACATGTTTTACAGACAAAAATGATAAATTAACAGCATTAATATCAACATTAAAATTAATGTTAATGTGCTATACTCTTGCTTGTATATATTCAGTTAAGCAGCTAAAAATGTTTAATTCAGAATTGATAACATCCTAAAAACTATATTCCTATTTGAGAAAACTGATTCATACACTATAAAAACAGAGCGGAAATGTTTCCGAAAATCGGTGGCATCAAAAACAAACTTTTTTTTTATAAATGCTTCTTTATATCTAGTAAATATATTGGTTTAGGAGGTTTCTAAAGATAAAGAACGGAATCGTGGTAACTCGGAAGACGTTATTGTGTATTTTCGTACATGGTTATATTATATTTTTCTAGATTAAGAAACATTTGTCTTTTTTTTACACTGTAGTCCAAATGCAGTGAACTCGCAACAATTCGAGCTACGTTAAGTCAGACTAATCACAATGTCCCGAAAATATTGCCATAGAACTTACGTTAAAACTCGTTCGTTAATTCGAACTTATTTTTTTTTCAATTCAATTAACTCAAGTTAAAAAACTTAGTATATATTTTTTTAATTTATAAAATAAAGTCCCGATATTTTTCTGGAATATAGAATCATTTTTTAATTATTTATTTAAAAAAAATTCTTCAGTAACTGATGAGAAACTACAGAAAATTTCTAGAAATATGGTCAGCAGAAGATAAGACTCACACCATCTTTAACCATTTCAGTGAAAAACCAGTTATAAATTCAATTGTAATTGAGAAATCTCGTATTCATTTGGAGTCTTTTGTACGCAAACAATAAATATTTATTCGAAACAGATGGCTGAAAAACGTTGAAATAACAATCTGCACCAAATATCAATTGATCAATTAGTTAGAAAAGAAAGTTGTAATTCATTATGCATTAAAACTTCTGAAAATGGAACCTGTCCATAACAGATTTCTATTGCAAACGGAAAAAATAATTTCTTGGAAAAGAACATCATGCAATCCTGATATACCTGATAAGACAGAAACTGAAACAAAAACGGATTTTTTCCTGTCCTTTGAAATTCCTTCTTAGAAGGTTTTACTTTACAGTTAAAATTTACTGTTTTAATATATGTTTGTCTATGTTAATTGACATATATAGGTTAAATTTACTGTTTTATCATGTTTGTATATGTTAATTCACATGTATATGTTAATTTTACTGTTTTAATATGTTTTATTAACTGAAATTTTTGGTCGTAATAATACACTTTAAAAGGTTAACTTTAACAACTCGCTCCATAGACATTCTAAATGTATGAAATGTTTGTATTTTGATTATATCGTTACTCACTGTAAGTTTGTTGCAGGCGTGGCGAGATCGCCAATGGTCGTCAGTGTCAGAGTGGACCAGTACACAGATCCCAAGTACTTCCTAACCAGGGGCGATTCTTCACTCTGAGGATGTCTGTAGGCCCAACTGCCTTGAAAGCCCTCCAGTTCTGATAGCATGTAGTAGAAACAGCCAAACCAGTGCGCCAGCAACAGGAGCACATGTATCAAATTAGCTACACGCCACAGGTTGGGATAGGCTGTTCGAGACTCCACCGCATAAACAAATTTGTAAATTCGCCGTGCTTTTAGAAACCTGTTGAGGATAAAAAAAATTATGATGCAAAGATTATAAAATACTTTCCAACACTAACAAAATATTATAATTATAATATTATAATAAGCAATTTAAAAGACACATTAATTCAGTATAAATCCATTTTTGGTAACTGCTGTCCATATCCGGTAATGTGTGCAAGTTATTTTGTGCAGCCCTGTGTATCATCTATGGAATTTATACACAACAGTAAAAATTAAATAAAAAATGCATCCATACCTCATTGGAAAACGCACTTATCGATCATAATCAGAATTCTTACCGAACTATTTTGTGCGTCACTCTAAATGAAGGATAAATGCAACGCATTAAATAATCTATAGAAAATATGTTGTAGTGCACTTTAATAGTTCTTTTAGTTTTCATTATGTTTGAAGTATCATTGCATCATAAAAATACACTACAAACGACTTTTTCCATAGATCATAATGTAAAGGTATTCTTTAGTATGTCCCTGTAATAGACCTTTAAAGGCTACTTATGCTATATACTTCTGAGAAAGCATATTGTAGTTCACCTCAGTTATGCATAGAATCCTGATTATGTTTGAAACAGCGTGATATCAAAAAATTGTGTTCCGCAAACGATTTTTTCCGTAGGCCATAATGTAATAGGAATTTTTTTGTGTCCCTGTAAACGAACTATAAATGCTACACACTTTATGTTCAATATCTAACAGTCTATAGAAAGCCTTAATAAAACATAAAAATTAGATGACAATCCGAATACATTTACACGAGTTAGAGCAGCGACAGGCGGACAGACAAACAAACCGATTTCATAAACACTTTTCAACTATGTTGGATAGTGTTAAAAAGAGCAATTTATAAAAAGTGTAGAAGAGAATATGAAGTATTGATTACAGTATCTTTAATTGTCAGAGTAACGACATAAAAGCAGTAAACTTTTTCTGATTAAGTTCTTCCAAACAGACTTCGCAAGTCTACCATTATTGTCAATCTAATGTTTGTTTATTTGTTCAACGCAAGCATTGCCAAATTCTGGGATTTGGGATGTCATACTTTTGTATGGCATCTAATGTTTGTTTATTTGTTCAACGCAAGCATTGCCAAATTCTGGGATTTGGGATGCCATACTTTTGTCAAAACGTCAAATCCGAGCTTGCGCTTTATGCCTATATCACTACACTGAGAAATAAAATAAAGTCACTCTAGTACTGATTGAAAAATAAAGTCGATACGAAAAAATTACGATAATTGACAATGAGCATTAAAATTCTATTTCATCAAACTTTGTTTTCCGTCCGCTTTTTTTTTAAGAGGACTGAATAAGTGAATAGTTTGCATCACGTAACAATTAATAGACGAAAAAAGGTTAAATAGAAATAGTAATATAAAGTGAATATAAAGAAAATTAAATTGTATAGGTCTTTTAATGACTTAAAAAATTTCAGCAATTTCCTAGTAATGAAACAATAATGGAATAATATTGATTGTAATAACTATATCTACGTCAATATTGGGTACATTCGGTATATGGTGGCCAGTATAGAACCAGTCACAATATTGCCGAGAAATATTGTGCGGAAAATGGGGTGGTTACTATGCTCTAAAGGTTACAATGTAAAGCAAATATTTTCGCAATACTGATGTTTCATTGTAAATAGTTCAAATGTAAAGACAAGCTTTTATAATTTTATTGAAACTGTTTGAAATATAAATCCAATATATGATTAATATTGTTGTTTCGTTGAACGTATTTCGGATAAATGCATCATTGGGTATCAATATAACAAACATAACCAATATTGATGTGCTATCAGGGTACTCACTAAAAAAAACTTGATCCTATTTTTGCAATGTGCATTAAAAATCTTTTTCATCAAACTTTATTTTTATTTTCCATTAACGGGTGCTGAAACTTGTAATAATCAATAGAAACAAAAACAATAGAAAGTTAATTTGCCAATAGAAATGCAAAGACAATACGAAGAAATAAATGGTTTCTTTCATTGTTTTAATGAATTTAGTAATGTAAACACATTTCTTGCTTTAGTTAAGAATTTATCAAGTTTTATTATTATTTTTTAAATCAGAAGACATTCATTTAATCCATTGTATTTTCTTTTGTTTCACTCTATTTCTCTATTATTTATCTTTTCCTACAATGTGAATAACAATCTGCTATTTTCCTGTTTGTTATTATCAGCTTTGTGCTCTTTGAACTAACCTTATTTCTATATCTTTTTCACTCTTTCCCATCTTAATCACAGTAGATACAGCTCTATATGGATGTGCTGCTTTATTGCTTATTCTTTCTTTTTATTGTTCATTTTTGCTTCCAAAGAAAAGCACTGGAAATCTTGAAACAGTTATATCTTCGTTTTGGTTCAGTTATTTGTGCTTTTTACGTATTATTATTATTATTATTTTAGCATTATGTGTTTATTTAATAATATATTCATTTTATATTTATCATATTTTATTTTTTTATCCGTTAAATATTAGACATATACATGCATTCATAAACAGAATTTGTATTGAGTCTAAAATATAGTACATTAGTTTAGGTAGCTTCCATTACAAAAAGTAAAAAGTTACCTATTGCAGCCATCGGAAAAAAGCAAGTCCAGATACTTTCGGTGTATTTTCACCGATCATGAGCTCCAGACGCCAAACTTACTAACTGTTCAAATGTTGATATATATATACTATATACACTGCTTGACAAATGCTAAGGAACAACGAATTTGTGCAAAATTGCGTTTCATTGAATCAGTGCGTTTCATTGCAATCAGTGAAAAAAACAATGTTAGAGTACGTTTTATTGCAAGGTCTCTTCTCTGTATTAAAGGCAGTGCATGCACGCGGTTTCTTTCTTCGAAACTGCAAGTAGCAACATTTGAAGAGGACGTCACACTGTTGGTTTCTGAAGACAGAGTTGTAAATTTCCTTTTTGGACGACAAGTGTTGACTATTAGATGCATGTAAGACATCATTTGATTGCTTACAATTATGGTTGAGCAGTTACCAAAGCAAGAGACGTATCGAAGAGTGTAATATTGTGGTTTAAATAGACCTCTGGATGTGGAAGTGCTACGAGAAGGAATTCTGGAGGCCGTGGTAAGAACATCACACTTCAAGAGCACCTATATGTCTGCCTAGTGGCCCAGAAGAACAAAAATGATACTCTAGGTCAGATAACCTCAGACCTAGCTAACTGATGTCAAGGGTTATGTCTCCTCGCAATGTTCAGATACAAACGGTCACTGCAACTGAAAATCTTCTTTGAAAAGTGGGATATCCTCAAACATTCCCTGTATGTCCCAAACATTTAAGACTTTGGAGAAAAACATATTTTGACACGATATCGTTTCTAGCCGGGCAATGGTGTGAAGATGTTGTGTCTTAAATGATTCAGAATAACTCCAGGACATTTACGAGAATACTATTTACTATTCCGCTTCATATTCCGCTGAGATAAATACCTCTGTAAGAAACATGTCAATCATATTAAATATTTTATTAACTAAAAAAAAATGTTTTTGTCTCCAGGATCATTGGATCGTTATTTATAGAACGACATTAATAATGTGTGTTTTAAGAACTTCCTTAAAATATGTTTTTAAGAAGTTTGTAGTTCCAGTTTCGCCTCATACAATATGTTTCAGTTCTAGGTTTACAAATTTTGGATTTAATGTACACTACAACAAACAAATTTGGTATAGGAAACCAGAGTGTCAATCTACTTATAAAATAAGACAAACACGTTACTTCACTTCAGTCTGAGATTGTCTTTTTTATTCATAATTTAATAATTATAAAGATATTTCAATGAAATTTGCAAGTCTTATCTTGATGCGTGAAAATGCGCTGAAATCACGTAAAGCGGTATAAGTACACAGTAATTCGGTCGATGCACCGTATGTAATGTCAATTATATTCCGAAAAGTGAATCTTCTAATTTAGCGCTAATTGGATGCGGTATTATTTCCACAATACTTCGTGATATTGTCTCATTTAAAGCGATGGGAGTGGCTACCATCTGCATCCCATCATCAATAAATCAGACAATGCATTTTGCGGAATGTAGTTGACATTACATATGGTACAGCGACTGAATTACTGAGTATTTCTAGCACTTTTAGTGATTTCGTAGCATTTTGCACAAAAAAAAGTTATGATTAAATTAATGACCAAAAATCCGGGCTCAGATTGAAGTGAAAGCTTAGCGATGGGTAAAATAGTTACTTTCTGTTAACAGATTCCATCTTTACACCATCACCAAGATAATGGGTTACAATAACATATTAATTTTGTAACTCATTTCAAGAGTCTAGAAAGTGATTGAAATTTGCATTTTTTTAGAAATTTTGAAAGATGTTGAACAGACAAAATAACCTTTGACAATCATCGAAATGAGATTCAGATGCAATATTCATGTCGTCAATTAAGCAATTAAAGCTATTTCGATTATGGAGGGGATTTATAAATTAGAAAACAATTTTCAATAATTTTATTTCATGACTATTTGAATATACATTTCCATAATATTTTTCAGCTGTACTTTTTTTTAAAATAATGCTATGCATATGTTGAGTTCCAAAATTAACAGGAATTTTTGTCTAATATATTACTGAATAATAAGCATTAATTCAAGATTACTAATATTTATCATGTTACGGTAAATAACGTCCATCTCTATGAAGCATCCTATATTTTTGGCTGAATAAGAGAGTTGCAATCTTGGTTTCCTATATGAAAATTGTCTGGTGTTGTGTGCTCTACCACATCTTAAAGTTTATAGAGCTGGTACTGAAAAACCCTGTGCATTTTGTTTTACAATTACTTGTGTAATTAAATATGTTTTCGAAATAAATAAAGGATAACTATTTTTGTAAGGGATCATTTACAAAGAACAACAAAGTAGTTTAGAAATACATATAAGGTATCAAATTTTATAGTTTAAAACATTTACATATAGCCTGCATTAAAAGTTTAGACAGACACTAAAATATAATAATAAAATTGGAAGGAGAAATATGTGGAAAACTTTTACAATAAATAGTCAAAATGTAATTGAAATTAAATATAGTAGAGATATTATAATGGTTTCATCAGCATTATTTATTTAAAATATATTCCTTTTTATATTTTTGTTAAAAATTACTGTCTCAAAAGATTGGGCATATTATGTAAACGTTAACAAATGCTGTGTTGTTTTTAACCAACCAACCGTTCCGACCAACGGACCAGTTTCCCAGATTATTATAACAGCAAATATTCAATTTCCACTGGTTATTTAAGAGGCCGAACAGAGGTATAGTTGTAAAAATTCCAGAGGGTATACTCAATAGGCAGAGAATGCACACTAGAGAGTATACACTATAGTTTTATTTGATAAACAGAGGCTATACGGAGTTCCTTAAGAAATCAAGAAAGTATACGGCGTATTCCACAACATACACTCCGCTACATCCCTGATATCGAAAGCTATGGAATTCACAAAAAAATTAACTTTTAAAGAAATTTAAGTTGAAATCGAGAAATAAGGCTATTATTGAAATTTCTAAAATTTTAAAGCCTTTAAAGCGAGGATTATACATATACGAATTTATTACTTGCTAGAAATGTCAATTTTGACTGGAAACTAAGATGTGGGTGGCACGTGTAACAGATATTTAGACTGATAAAAAATTGGCAGATTGGTGTAAAGCAAAATATGTCTATAAGGCAAACTAAATATAATCTCGGTGTCAATGTCTCAAGGGACACAATATATAGATGCATAAAACAAACGGCAAGAACATTGTTTTAATGAAAATGTGTTGCTAACCGCGCCTAAAATCGTACCATAAACAGACCAGAAGAAATTAGGCTCCAAAGTACATGTTGTATGGGGACAAGTAGCTCACCGTGTTATTCAGTAATGAAAAGAAGTGGAATCTGGCTGGCCTTGATGACTGGAATGTTTATTGGTATAATCTCAAGAAACATCCCTGGACTTTCTTCAGTATACGACAAGGAGGCAATAAATCTCCTTTTATGGGGGGGGGGGGCGACTGGCTTTAATGGAAGTTCTCAATGGGAAATAAAATACAACCAAGTATCAAGAGACACTAAAGCAACATCTACTTGCATTTGGTTACAACTTAGGGTGTTCTGAGTGGCGATTTCAGCAAGACAAGGATAAAATACAGGGTGATCAGAAAATGAGTATACATTTGAAAAATTAATAATTCACGGAATAATGTAGGTAGAGAGGTAAAAATTGACACACATGCTTGGAATGACATGGGAGTCTATTGTATCCACAAAAAAGTTCATAAAATGGCCGACAGATGGCGCTTCGTGTGATAAGAAAAGCAATAATTAGCATAACAAATTATGACAAAGCAAAGACGATGTTCTTCAGAACGAATGCTCAACATGTCCACCGTCATCCCACAACAATAGCTGTAGCCGAGGGACAATGTTGTGCACAGCACTGTGCAGCATATCTGTAGTTATGGTGAGAAATTGGCGTTGGATGTTGTCTTTTAGAATGCCTATTGGTGTCGGTCGATCGCGTCAGATTCCCCAATTTGATAGTAGAGCTTCACTAACATTGCCTTTTCTGGTAACGTCAACATGCTGCGATTGCTGGTGCATCTGATTCTCTCTGTCATTACAGCTCCTTTTATACACGATTCTCAGGCAGAGTCACTGACGTTTTGCTGTTCAGTGCCATCTGTCGGCCTTTTTTTAAAACCTTATTTTTGTGTGGTTACAATAAAATCCCATGTCATTCCAAGCATGTGTGTCAATTTTTACCTCTGTACCTACATTATTCCGTGAATTATTAATTTTTCAAATGTATACTCATTTTCTAATCACCCTGTATAATTACTCAATCCACATAGTACAAAACAGTGAATTTCTACTTGAAACGGTGACGTTTTAGATTGGCCAGTCTTAAGCCAGAAACTAAACCTAATTGAGAAGTATACAAGAATGGAAAACAATATGACTCTACTAAAGAACTAAAAGTGACCATTGAAAAACCATGGTATTCCCTGCCTACAATTGTTTCAAAAAGTATTTGATTCAATGAAAATACGATAATTTGAAGTTATCCCAAAACAGGAATTTACTATTAATGTATAGCATCATGTAAAAGTATGTTAAATAATGTATATTTTGTCCATCTTGCTTAAACGTTTGAGACACTGCATATTTACAAATGTTTATGATTATTTAGGAAAGTTATGATAATTTAACAAATTATTCATTTTGCAATGATTTATTTGAATAATTTTACAGAATCTGAATAAGTAAATGATACGTTTTTGATTAATGTTTCATTGATATTTAATAAACGACATTTACTTGTGTTGCTTAAAGTTTTTGGACAGACTGTATAATGCAAATACACTGTTAAAACTTTGCAGCAAACTGTCCATGCATTTGACCGTTTTTGTAGAAAACGGTTACATAACCGTAATTTAACTATATTATGACCGTATTATTGCTCATTTTATGGTTATAATATAGTTAAATTACGGTTATGTGACCGTTTTCTAAAAAAAATGACTGGACAGTTTGCTGCAAATTTTTAACAGTGTACATATAAGACATTAGATTTTAAATTAAATTAATTTTTTTTATTTTAATATATTTATATTTTAATTAATTTAATAGTTATTTCAATTATTATTAAAAATAATTATTTTAACTAATTTTTTACTTTTTTAGATTATTAGATTAATTTTTATATTTTTCTTATATAATAAATGCAGTAATATGGCTAAAATTCATCATTTATTTTGCAGATTCTTGCGTCCCGCAGAATATTAAATTACTTTTTGATTCCAGAGATATATATTTAAGACACTTTATTATAAAATATTCATTTACTTTTTTCGTTTATTTTTATATATTACTTATGAAAAGTATCTATTTTATTTCACAGACTTCACACTTCCGTTTTTTTTTTCATTGTTTAACACATTGCAAGAAAATTACATTATTTCATAATCTGCCTACTATATTATTCCATTAATGGTCATTTATTGAGAATAGAATGGTAGTTTTGCTTTCACTCGGTCATTTTTATAGAAGCCGATAAATATGTTTGAAGGTATTTCTGTATAAAAACTAGACATTCAAACTGTCACCAAAAGAAATATTTGTAATAATAACTAGAATACATACAATTGTTATTTTATATAAGTCCTATAACTCTTTACCGTACATATATGAGTGTTAGGTTCATAAATTTTTATGAAATGTATAAATATCTCGTAATGATAAAAATTTATTTCGGGAAATTGTGATTTCACGTGCAATTTATTGTTGAACACAGAGCATTCATTTTTTAGATTTTTACTTACATTTATGCTATCTACACTATAAATCAACTATATTTTATAATATTTGTACTATTTGGAAAATAGGCTTTTAAATTTATGTTTATAGTAGTCTTTCTGGCATTTATCGATTATTTCGAGTCGTATTTTTTGACTATAGCTTTTTACAGAAAAAAGAATTGTTCAAGAGGCGACAACATTTATATATATATATATATATATATATATATATATGTGTGTGTGTGTGTGTGTGTGTGTGTGTGTGTTGAGCTAAATTTACGTTTTTATATCACTTTTGGGAACGCACTACATGTGAGTTTGAAATTTATGTGTGCATATGTTCCCATGCATAAAAAAGTTACCAATTCGCAGTACAATTTATAACTTATAAACATTAGATCGATATAAATACATGCTTACTAAATATACATGAGGTGTTTTTGTGCATTCTTAAGAATTATATTTTGATAAAAGAAACCTGTACTATGGAATAAGTAGGGAAAACCAATGAAAAATGTGAAAACTAATCAAAACGCAAACTACATTAGACTAACAGCTTCCATTATATACTGTTTTTTGAACTTTTTATTATTTTATCTTTATTTTATTTAACAGTCTCATTTGTTCACATGCATTAACGAATTACCAAGTTACAATACAATTTATAACTTATGGACATTATATGGATATAAATGTATACGTTTACTAAAAATACATACGGTAATTTTAAGTATGAAATATAATTTGTACTTATCAGAGTGTATTTTTACAATGATCTACATTAATAAAAAAAACATTTGTTTATCTCTTTGTGAGTGGGTGTGTTGGCGATGAAAAGGGAAATCTATTGCACGTAAAGGTATGAAAATTTGGACAAGGATAGAAGAAGACAGGTCCGAATGCACATGAAAGTCACATTTTTGATTTTTTGATAATTTGCCGATATATTTTTGAAAACCCTCATCAGACGCTAATGAACTAGCTGCAATTTTCGGCAGTTTTCTGGCGTTATGATCGTTTCCACCCATTTCCGCAGAAAACTTACTTTTTCAAGCGCAGAAGTAGTAAACGTTTATTTTTTTCTTCATTTTGAAATCGCGATCGCCGGGTCTCCAAAGGAGTTTAGAAAAAAGAAAAATACTTACGTTTTCATGGTACCATCGTGAATGAAACGGTATCATTTAAAAAAAATTATAAATTAGAATTTTATTTTCTAAAAAAACATGTTTTTCACGCGTGTTTTTATAAATTGCGTTTTCCTGCAGTTTTAAAATGCCATCCTCGTAGCTCCGACGAAAATACAAAAAAGCAAAAAATACCCATAAAAAAATTCTTTTCAGATTTAAACGGTACTTTTCATTTAAGAAACTATTAAAATTTCAAAATATGTTCTAGAGACCGTTATTTTCTGAAGTTTTAAGCCCCGTGTCCTGAATAGCAGTACAAAAAAATATAAATAAATAAACAAATAAATAAAAATTTCTATTTACAGGAAATTTTTTTTTACTTTCAATGGTACCTTACAATAAAAAAAAATATTAATATTTACTATTTTGAAAAAAAAAATTCCAGAGATCGTTGTCATATTTCTCGTACTTTTCTACAGTTTTAAACTGCCATCCTTGCGGCCGGATAAAAATACAGAAAAAAAACACGCATAGATATTCTTTAACGGTATTTTTCATTTTAAAAATATGAATATTTATTATTTCAAAAAACAAAAAATGGAAATCGTCATTGAACGAAAAAATTCGTGTATTTTCCCGATTTCCAAAGTTCGCCTTCAATTTTGAGCCACTCATAAAAGCAATCTAATTTAAATCTTTTTGACCGATATAGTAAATTTTGTCCTCAATTCATGTAGGTAAGGTCATAGAGGCTTCCTTTCTGAATTTCTTGAAATATTTGCTTAACGCCAATTTTCTCGCCATTGGACTCTGCCGTTATCGAGACAGAATTAAAAAATTATAGTTGTGAAAAAAAGTCTTCCACAAGTTAAGTATCGCCATGTTCTGTAATACGAGTTCCCATAGTTCGGACAAAATCGATCTGAACATACTATGCCCTATGTCACTACTTTTTCATAAAGTTATTCAAGAGAATGCCAATGATTTTATCCGGGTAAAATTGCAGAGGTAACATAAAGCTAAAACAAATGAGAACATGTCACAGTGTTATGCTTAGAATACGTTGTTGTACAGACAATATTTTAAAAAATAACAAATGTAAATTTGTAAAATTTAAGCGTAATTTTAACAACCAGTTCGCCGAAATCAACAAAACATTAAGTATCAGCTCTACCGAACCGGTGCGAACTGGCTGAATCCCGCTACGGATTCATACACATAAGTTGTTACTTTTTACTACAAATATTCTCGTTTGCGAAATCTGGATCTTAATTTGATAATTCTGTTTTTAAATCAATTAAATACCATATTTTTTAATGAATGAAAAATACATAAGCTTACAAAGACTTTCGGATATGAAAAAGCGCAATAAAAGTGATTTATGGGCACGCTGTTGACGATTCTTCCTATAGATAATCTGAAAATACTGCGAATATGGCTACACATGTTGATGTCCAACAGTAAATTCTATGAAGATAATCAGAAACAGATAATTACTTTATATGAATTTTATTTTATTTAAAACATCGATATGATTGTCTCCAGATGACTTTTTTAAATGTAATATTAAAAATATTTATATAAATGTAATTTGATTTCTTTTTCATCATTTATTATTTTTTATACAATAATATTTCAGCTAGTGAAGTTTTATATTGATCATACATGAAAGTACCCAGACGTGTTTTTACAATAATATATGATTTTATAGCATACATTTATTTTTATTGGCAGTGATTTTTGACTACACGTTGATAACATTAATAATACACATATATTTTCATAACTAGATATTTATACTAAGTTCAAAATTTAAAACATATAACTTTTCTGGATTTTATACGCTGCTTTGCTGATTATTTCTGTTTAGTCCAGTTCAGTTGAGTTTACTGAATATTTCAGATTCTTTCAAAGTTAAATTCTCAAAATGGTTTATACTATTTGTAAAACTACCTAATACATGTTCATTAAGAGATTTTTTTTTATTTAAAAAGGTGGCTCTGCCCTTTACAAGCTACGCAAGTCATCCCCCGTCGAGACCCTGCAGGATTTAAAAACACGCTAATTTGGTATATTTTAAAAAGATTAACCCATTGAGGACGATTGAATGATTCATAACTATTGGCGATCTTCTGTAATCGGATTGCTATTCATTTCACTTTGACTGGGGGATTTTTCGGTTCAAAAGGCCGCATCCACCGCTGTCGCATTTGCTTTCGTGATTGAATAGGAAAGATCAATTACACATTTGAAATTCAGATCAATTACTTATTTGAAATTCAGTCTAAGCCACAGATTACGTCCAGGTGGCCATTTCAGTGCGTGTGTATCAAAGTATTAATTTATAAACAAACTTAAAGCACGGTAACAGGCTTAAATAAAACATCTTCGAAAACACAAAACATTAAAACACGAAAAAGTAATGAAATTCAATTTTGTTGCCATATGGCGTGTATAAATTCGCATTATTAAAAAATAACGTCTTCTTCGTCAATAGAGCGTGCAATTGTAAGATGCACACGGATAGAAAATAAACTTTTTTTTTCGCGTGGGAGAAATACTACAACATAAATCCTAAATAAAGTAGTAGTCTAAATTAATAACAGATTTCCAAGTACAGAACTAAGCTTCAGTAATTTTTTATCATTTAAAACCTTTCTGGTGACTTTAAATTTTAACAAAACGTCTTCTTGTAACTGTGACATAGAATAATCAATATACGCCTCTTTCTTTGCTTTAGGGTCACCGCTTGCCTATAAAATTTCGGTTTTGGCATCCAAGTAGGTTATAAATTAATTAATCTTAATGTAAATGGTGCTACAAATGTCTATTTGGCCGCCATATAACTTGCCAAAAAATCTATCTAGAGATAACCAAAAATCACTCTTTTTATAAACGTCACATCATATTGAAACTTCATGATCTCATATCAAAAAATTAACTTAAATAAAATGCAATAAGATCTATTGAAAGTAATTCTTTAACTTTCAGTTGTCACATATGATCTACCCGAACAATATTTCCTTTGTTCAATTGTTTTAATCTATTAGTCTCTAAATAAGACAAACATATGTAATTTCAATGTATTTTTCATTTGGTTGTCCACATGCTCCAGTGTCCATTGGGCACTAAAGCAATAACGTTTAGACCTTTTGATACACAATAAGTCTAAAGCTGTTGTTCTAACGATATATCATGAAAAAACTTTCAACCTTTTGATACAGAAAACTTCCAAATATATTATACTAACGGTAAGTCGAAAAAAAACTGCCGTAGATACGTATTAAAAGTCATGGTAAACATAAAATATAAGTTCGCGATAAACGCGAGTCAAAAAGGCATGAATAAGTTTCGAAAGCATCTAGTAGAAAACAAAGTATCTAGTTATAAACCTAAATTTTGATTACATTTCAACACATTCATTATTTTCCTAAAAATCCAATAGATGGATATTACTTATGATGATATTATTTTCAAGAAATACTGAGCAATAAAGAGGATCAGGGAGCAGAAAGGTGCATTGAGAACTGGAGAAAACTGCATATCTTAGAAGATTTTATTTTTGTGTAAAATCAACAATAAAAAACTAATAAGACCGAAAAGTCATGCATGGGATATAGATTATGAATCATTTTCCAACACTAGCAGAATATTATTAAGAAATTTCATTTTTTCATGCAACGAAAGGATATATCTAAAGAAGCAATTTAAAATAACACATAACTCAATAAAAACCCATTTTCAGTAATTGCTGCCTATATCCGGTAACGTGATTAAAAGGCCCTTCCAGCCATTATCGATCTTTGTCAGTCCTTTAAGTAAATTCTTCTGTGCGTCTCTGTAAATAAACAATAAATGCATACGATCTTCATAAAGAAAACGTCCTATTGAAAACGTGTTGTAATGCACCTTAGTGATTCTTCTGAATTTCATTATATTTTAAGTATGATAATATCATTAAAGTGCACCGCAATCTATTTTTCTCCATAGACCATACTGTAATAAAATTATTTTGTGCGTCCCTGTAATTGGACGATAATTGCTACTTATTCTATACTCCTGTGAAAGCATGTTATAGTCCACCTCAGTGATGCGTATCAATATCATCATATTTGAAATATCGTGACATTAATGAAATGTACAACAAACGATTTTTCCATAGACGATAATGTAACGGAAATCTTTTGTGTGTCCTTGTAAACGAACTACAAATTCTACAGACTTCATTTTCACTACCAAACATTCTACAGTAAACCTTAATAATATATACAAATTACTTGACAATCCGAGTATTTTTACGAGAGTTAGAGTACGGTCAGACGAACACATAGATAAACTGAATTCATAAACACTTTTCAACTATGTTGGAAAGTGTTAAAAACGAAAATACTTTATCAGTTTAGAAAAGAATATGTGAAGTATCGAAAAAGTACGAACTTTCTAGGAAGGAAATGAAATCGTGTTTTTCTTTTTTCATTTTATTTGTTAGATATTCAATAGATAAAATGTTCTGTTACATAAGTTGATTACATCAATCTTTTATAATATATGTTTTTTCTAAGTATTGGAAACCGATACTAGTTCCAGATGTCGCCCGATATTGAAGCGAAATTCGAATTTTCTGAAAGGAAAGCATTTTTAGGTATATATTTTTAATTTACCAATATCATAAATTTATGTTATAGGAAAATATGTAATAAATATTATGCATCATTAATTTTAAATTTTCGTGTTTTTCTCATAGTTTCAGCAATTGATTTATACGAAAGTTAATAATGTATGAACCTCACTCGAAATTGTACAAAAAACAGAATTATATGAAATAGTATACAAGAATTGTAGAGACAAGAAATAACTCAGACAGACGTTTCAGCTTTTAACTTTTTAATAATCACATAAATCAAGATCATATGGTTAATATACAAATGATATAAGTAGATCTTTGAATTACAAAAAAAATTACAAATTTTCTGCCGCAATTTGCTTTTATGTAGAACCGAAATCTTTTGAAAGTATTTTTAGTAATAAGTCGCACCTAATTAGCTAATATTTTCAGCCGATTTCATCTCATTCTTCATGAAGAGATTTTCGCAAGAACTGTAAACTTGTGTATAGTTTGGAATGAATTCTTTTCTGTATTATGATCATGGAGAATAATTCATTTGGCTGAAATCTAGAGAGTACTGAATTCATAAACATATTTTGATTATCATATACATAGGCATGCTTGGACTTTTAAGGAATCTAGCACGTGTGAATGTACAATTCCTGTTATCTTTTTGTTCTATTAGCTGAATCATTTTTCATTTACTAAGTTTTCTTGGCAGCAGGGACGCAAAATATTACCTAATATGTTTTATAGGCACAATTGGTGGTTAATTTTGGTGTCCATAAATAAAAACTATCAGTGTTCGCCAGTTAAAATATCTCACACCAAACCATCACCGGCTGGAAAATTTACAGAATTTCAATAGTCACTGATAGACTAAGAGACCACTCTTTAACCGAATTCCATTGTTGTGACGATTATGGCCTACTTCGTCTCCAAATATTTTGCATATTTCTGGCCACTATTCATAAACGGCCTTCTCTGTTCTATATTTTAAAAGCCTTGTCCTTTTGTTGCGTCACTCCTCTCTTCGGAACTTTCTGGAACTGTGGCAGTTTGTAAGGAGGGTATTTAAAGAATTTTTGCACAGTTTCTTGAAGGGTCTCCAGATTGGTGTTAATCTCATTCGCGAATTTTCTTTCCGAAACGTTGGGAATGTGCTCGAGTCTTTTTATAATCTCATTGGGTTTTTTAACACTTTGCAACCTAGTTGAAAAGTGTTTATGACTTCGGTTTGTCTGCCGTCTGCCGCCTGTCCGTCCTCTAACTCGCGTAAATATGCTTGGATTGCCTTGAAATTGTTGTATGTTATTATCGTCTACTACAGCATGTTCTCTATTTCAAGAGAAGGGTGTAGCATTTATATTTTTTTACAGGGACAGTCAAAAGTATTCCGATACACTACAGTCAATGGGAAATAATCGTTTCAAGTGCATTTTGATGGTGCTACGCCATTTGCAACATGATGAAATTGATATATATTTATGAAGCGCATTAAACATGCTTTTTGAGAATATGCGTACAAAACATTTGTTATTCATTTAACAGGGTCAAACAAAAGAATTCTTTTACACATTGTTCGATAGGGAAAAATCGTCTGAAATGTAATTTAAATATGTTTCACTATTTCAAAGATAATGAAAATTATACGCATTACTAAGGTGCACCATAAATTGCTCGCTTAAAAGTATGGTGTACATTGCATTTATCGTTCATTTACAGGCCCACACAAAAGAATTCGGTTATAGTATACATGCGATAATTACAGTCTATGTGTGAGAAGTGCGTTTTCAAGTTTGGTTTGCATTTTTAAGTTTAACTACATTTTTTCACATTGCGTGGTGTGTATAAATTCGGTTGATCATATACAGGGCTACACATGGAAATTCATAAGTATTACGCACTATGGGAGTGAATAGCTTAAGGGTAGTTTTTAATTGTATTACGCATTTTCTTGCTGAACGATATTTAGTAGACTAATATAAGTTTGTGGAATATAAATAAATTCATGTACAGGGCTACGCAAAGAACAAAATACATTGTAGTTTATGGATGGTAATTGCTGGAAGTGAGTTTTAAGTTGCCTTATTCGTTTTTTACCTGACTTAAATTTTAGCTTAATATGTGATGTGAACAAAAGTGTTTAGATAATATACAGTGCTGTACAAAAGATTTCGAGTGCATTTCCATCGATTGACGAAAATTGCTAAATGTGAGTTTTCAAACTTAACTAAATTTTATCATTCTATGTATTATATATCCAAATACACAGATCATATACAGGGCTGGATCATATACAGGGAGGCATATACAATATGACCTCCTTTTTTTGCAATGGAAGGTAATTTCGAAAACTGTATTTTTCAATGAGGTATATGTTTTCTAAATTGTTTACTTGCATATCTTCTTTTACGTTATTTAACGTGAATTTCTGTTCTGGATGTGTTGGAAAGTGTTTCATAATCTACGCTGGACGCATATTTTTCGTTCTTGTTAGAAATGTTAACTGTTCATTTTTCACTCCGGTTTGGAGTAATGTTTGCACAAAATATAGGGTTATTAAAGTTCTAATTTTATTATTCTAAAATTAATTATATCTTATATTTATTACTATTTTTTACAGATAATTCAAATGTTTGTTATTCATAATACAACACAGTTCTCGTGTTTTATTTTTATTTTAAAACATTAGCTGAAAAGAAATTGAAGCATTTGAAAAAAGTGACCTCCATTACTGGGAATACATTGCTGGAACAAATAAAGCAACGGGTGTTAACCATTTTCAAAATGAACAAAAATAATTAATTTTTGTATCACCTGTTAAAAAGAGAGTAATAAAGATTAGATATAATTAATTTGCTAATAATAAAATTTAAACTTTAGTAACCCTACTTCTTTTTTAAACATTTTGAAATTCTGATTTTTCTTTGATTCTTCGAGTATTTTAAAGCATTTTTTTAAATAACAAAATGTCTACTTTAGAGTCTCTTTATTCTTAATGTACATTAAATTTATACTCTTATTAGTCTATCTACACTAATATTATAAAGAAGTAACGTTTGTTTGTTTGTTTATAGGGGGTAATCTCTGAAACTACCGAAACCATTTCAAAAGCGATGGTAGCAAATTGATGGGAAAATCCCTGCTCCAACATAGGCTATATTTTATGTCGGTTCCACTAACCCCAGTGGGGTACAGAACCAAAAAATTTCTAAAATTCGATTTTTTTTATACTGCAAGAGCTAGAATTTTGAAATTTGGGATGGTAGTTGCTTACAAGATGTAAATGCTCTCTAAGAACAAATTCTAAAAGAAAAATTCAAAATTTAAAATGGTGAAATGAGCGAAACGTGTTCTAAAACATTCTAAATTACAATTTCTATGGAATCTCTTGAACTACAGAACTCTTTTCAAAAGTGATGGTGGCAAATTGATAGTGACAGTCCCTGCTGTAACACAGACTATATTATATGTCGATGCCACTACCCCCATGGGGTGCAGGAGCGAAAAACGTTCTAAAATTACGATTTTTGCGATACTGAAGGAGCTAGAAACTTGAAATTTGCATGGTAGTTATTTATAAGATGTAAATGCTCTCTAAGAACAAATTAAAAAAATCGAAATTTAAAGGGCTGAAATAAGCGAAAAGCGTTCTAAAACATTCGAAATTACAATTTCTATTGAATCTCTGGAACTACCGAACGGATTTCAAACGTAATGTTGCAAATTGATGGTGACAGTACCTGCTCTATCATAGGCTATATTTCATGTCGGTGTCAATATCCCAGAGGGGTGTGGTAGCGAAAATCGTTCTAAAATTGAAATTTTTGTAATACTGAAGGGCCTAGAAATTTGAAATTTGGCATGGTATTTATTCATAAAGTGTATATGCTCTGTAAGAACAGTTTCTAAAAAAATCGAAATTTAAAAGGGTGAAATGAGCTAAACGTCTTCTAAAAATATTCTAAATTACAATTACTATGGAATCTCTTAAACTACCGAACCGATTTTAAACGTAATGGTTGGAAATAGTTGGAAATGGTTTTATGGTGACAGTCTCTGCTCTAACATAGGCTGTATTTTGTCAGTGTCACTACCCTTAAGGAAAACATTCTAAAATTGCATTTTTTGTGATACTGAAGGGATTAGAAATTTAAAATTGGGAAAGGTAGTTACTTACAAGATATATATGCTCTCTAATAACGGTTTCTAAAAAATTCTAAAATTTAAAAGATTGATATAAGGTAAAATGTTATAAAAACATTCTAAATTACGATTTATATAGAATTGTTAAGGACAGAAACTTGAAATTTGACATGGCTGATACTTTTTAAGACGCAAGTGCACACCCCGAACAGTTTTGTAAAAAAAATCTAAATTTAAAAGGTTGAAGAAGTAAAAAACGTTGCATATTGTGATATTTTTTTAAATACTAACAGGATTAGAAACTTTAAATTTGGTACGACGGTTACTCTTAAGAGACAAATGCTCGCTAAAAATAGTTTGTAAAGAAATTCAAATTTAAAAAAGCGTTTTAAATCGCGATTTCTATGGAATTGTTAGGGATAGAAACGTGAAATTTGACATGGATGTTGCTTTTAAGACATAAATGGTCGCACAGAACAATTTTAAAAAATCGAAATTTCAGAGAGTGAAATGAGCGAAAATCGTTCTAAAAACGTTCTAAATTGAGATAGTTTTCTATGGAATTGTTAAGGATAGAAATTTGAAGTTTAACATGTTTGTTGCTTTTAAGACTTAACTGGCTGCACAGAAGAGTTTTTTTTTTTTAAATGAAATTTAAAAGTATGAAAGCGGGAAAAGCGTTCTAAAAACGTTCTAAATCATGATTAATTTGAAGCTGTTAAGGCTAGAAACTTGAAATTTTGCATGGCTGTTACTCACGTAAATGATCACCCAGAACAGTTTACGAAAAATGCGAAATTTAAAAGCGTATAAGCAAAAATAAAACGTTCTAAAATTGCAATTTATGTGGAACAGGTGGTATAGAAGCTTCGTATTTGATATGATGGTTACTCTTAAAATGCAAATAAAGAGACCGTTTCTAAAAAATTTGAAATTTAACAGGCTGAAAGGAGCAGAAAACGTTATAAATACGTTCTACATTATGATTTAATTGTATTTATTCGGGTTAGAAACTTGAAATTTAGTATAGTGGCAACTTTTAAGATGCAGACGCTCGGTATAAACAGTTTATTAAATATTCGAAATTTAAAGGTGCAAAATGACTGGAAAACATTAAAAATTATGGTTTTTTTAAAAAAATGTTAGGGATAGAAACTTGAAATTTGACATGCTTGTTATTTTTTCGACGTAAATGCTCGCACAGAACACTTTTTTCAAAATTCGAATTTAAAAAAGGTGCAGAAGCAAAAAACTTTCTAAAATTACGATTTTAGTGATGCGGCTTGTCTAGAAACTTGAAATTTGGCATGATGGCTATTTTTAAGATTTCAGTGCTCGCTAAGAACAGTTAAAAAAATCGAAATTTAAATGAGTGAAATGAGCTGGAAAAGTTCTAAAACCCTTCTAAACTATGATTTATCAGAAATTGCTAAGGATAGAAACTTGAAATTTTACATGGCTGTTACGTTAGCGACACAAATTCATACACAGAACAGTTTTTAAAAGTTTAAAAATTTTAATGTGTGCAGGAACAAAAAAGTTTTAATACTGCAATTTCTGTGATATAGTTATTACAGAAATTTGCTTAACTAGAAGATTGGAATTTGGCATGATGCGTACTTTTAAGATGTAAATACTCGCGTAGAACTGTTTCTAAAAAATTCTAAATTTCAAATGAAAAATTAAATGAAAGGGAAACCTTCAAAATACGTTCTAAATTATCATTAATTTGGAATTTATTTAAGCTATTTTCATTCATTTAAGTCTTATGTTCGCCTAATGCAGTATAAGAATGAAGTTTACTCATAATTATCTGTGGCAGTAATATTTCCTCTAATAAATATAAGCCCACGTATACCAATTGGCTTTTTTCAATAATTACGCGAACAAAGCCACGAATTTTGCTATTACACAATAATTTTAATATTTTAGTAGCTGCATGGGTGGAAATGAGTGGATTTTTCTTGAAAAGATTTTCTACTTTACGACTGATTTCTGGCGTTGATTTAAATGGTGTACAACCTTCAGGTTTTTTTTATCTCTTTATCATATCGTTTTATTTCTTTCACGGACAGACCACCCGAATTCATAAACGCTTTCCTACAACGTTGTAAAGTGTTTAAAAGATGGTATATAAAGTACATTTAGTTTTTCAAGGGGTACACACGTTATAAAATTTTGAGAATCAATGCTATAACTTGTTTCTCTCTACTCTCTATAAAGGCTAAAATCCTTTTTGCAAATGAAAACTTACCTTGGAAACCTTAGAAGTGGTGATTCTCCGACTATTCCATGCATGAAATCTAAGGGTGTTAGCGCTGCGACATCTAGGTAGAAATCTTTTGAAGCTAGATAATGCCTTGCTAATCGGACACCATCGCGAACCATGATGCCCTGTTCTAAATATCCAGTTCGGAATTGCACCACGATATCTAAAAGGTAAACGCCATCAGAACATCCATCTAAAACCTTCCATAAGGTATCGAGATCTTGCTGAAGTTCAGGGAACGCTTGTCGAACGATCAGGGTCCAACTATTGTGAAGTCCACACAATGTGACTACCTAGAAGAAAATTTATAATGTATCTATGTCTTAAATAAAACAGCGTATATTCCTGCATATAAAAGGCATTTTTCATACAATAAATATTAAAAATTACAGGTGGGTCGGATATAAAAATCAACGATTAAAAATTAAGACATCATAAGCAAAATAATTTAGATTGCTACATTATTAAACAATATCAGGAGACCGAGCTTTTCTCGGGACAATGTATCTATACAATATTTTCCTATTGCCTTAAAAGTTCAACTGTAGATACTCACTCACTAATTTTTTTTTCTGCTGCTTTTCTAAATGGTCTAATAGAAAAAATATAGAGACGCTTCACTTGACTTTCTGAACACTTTATAGAATACTTTGCATCAGGTAATCGAAAACCAACCGAAAAATATGTAACACAACAAACGCAATTTATTCTACTAAAATACTTCAGGCATACATCTAAACTTCCGTAATCAGATCCACGGCCAAAGTTGGCTTCAAATATAAGCAATCTGGGCAACAAGTGTATGCAAATTACAACATAATTCCCATATTTAACGCCTTCGGCCCTGATTTTTGTTTTCAATTTTGGAAAAAAATTACTGTTATGCTAACAAAATTAACAATAGCTATCGGAATCACAAAAATTAGGGTTTAATGAAAGTTAACGAATGCGTTTTTTACCAAAACCTCACAAATGTTGTTATTTTGCGTGTTTTTCATATAACAATAGTCTAAGGAAGAATTTTTGAAGACGTTTGGAAAATGTCGTATTACAACTAAATTAAAGAAGCATAAAAATTTAGTAATATTTTTTATATTTTATCGCAAATTGCCGATTCGGAAAAGGATTCCCAAATTTTAATTTAAAGAGTGAAACGTATGCTTTAATTAAAAGAAATGCCAACGGCTTGCTAATAATTATGAAAATTATTATTATTATTATTATTATTACTAAATACTAAACATAAGTGAAGTCATAATAGGAAATGTAGAGATTCATACTATCACTATTAGGTGCTGGAATTAATAAAAATAATGTTTAAGACAAAATAATACTCAATAAAAGATATGTCCTATTAGTAGGACGTCAGGACCGAAGGGGTTAATACAATTCTATGTCAAACCAAGCTCGCTAGCTTACGCGAATTGGTTATGGACTCAATTATGGATGAATCTCCAGTCACAGATTAATCTGTAGACAAAATAGTCTTATTGTAGTAACCGCGATAAAATGGAAATTCCACCAACTTCTTGAATTAGTGCCAATTTCGCTTTGTTTCAGGTGACATTTTTTTGACAAATTTGGCGATATTACGCAATAGTACAGTTGTAACAACATATTACAAATTGAAAATAAATATATCGAATATTTGAAGAAACATGAGCATTTGTATAAAATATTTTTTAACTGTTTATAAACTAACGATAACAAAAATGTTTTTGCATAATTTAGTAGTCAAGTACGTATATTAGCCAACTCGTATAAAATGGCCAGTCAAATATCGTAAAAAATCAGAAAAATATCGGCGATATACCGAGTTGAATTTTAGTCTAGAAATAACTGAGGGTAAGGTATTTTCCACAAATTGTCATTTTGCATTTCTTATTGATGCTTCATTTCTTCTTGGAAGGAGGATCAGAACGAGTCCATTCCAACAAAAAAATAACCTTAAAAATCAAAGCGTCCGTGCCAAAGTTACGCATGTATTTACATTAAATACTAACTAGTTTGTTGAAAGTTAGTTAATACTCGATTACTATCCTCAAAAAACTTACATTATTGCTATCGTTGTCTTTGTAAAATGCATGACGTAATACACTTTATACACAACGCTTGACTCATGCTCGTGCTCAGCCCACTGTTGGTTAAGAAAATAGGTGGAGTAGGGGGCGTTCCAGACGCTTTGCAGTGAGAAAAAAAGTAACTCTGTATATTACAGAAACAAGATAATAATCGAATACCAATAAAAACTGACAATTTATGAAAATCTCTTATGATTTCTACTTTTAGAAAGCAACTGAAATTCAGCTCACTCTATCGCCAGTATATTTCTGAATTTTCACGACATTTCATTGTCACTTTTATATAAGTTCCCTATATAGTTTACTACTAAATTAAGCAAAACAATTTTTGTTTGCATGCACAGTTAACTAGTCGGATGTGCCAATCCCAAAACTTTCTTCTATCTCAGTCATGTTAATACTGCAAAATTCGTTATCATATCCCCAATAAAATCAATATTTTTCGTTATTCCGTTGTACGTCAGCTGCTTTCGAATCGTCGGGTTACCGGGATGCGATCAACTGATGTATAATACTAAACTACAAAAAGTCCTTCAGGTCTGAACCGACAGGAACAGATAGCCTCCCTATTTCTTGGTTTTTCGATTTTAGCTAATTTTACTGGAAAACACGAAGGTAAAATGCGTGGAACCTAATTAAAGAAGATTCAATCCCAGTTCTCGTCAACATTGAATTTCAATGAGAATATCGCCAAATTAGTCCTCTACAGCCAAGTTGGCTTCATTTATGACAACCTATTTTGGTCGCCAAATTCGGCGATATTTCGCCAACTGTCGTCAAGTTTGGCGAGAATTTGACGTTGGCGAATATAAATATATAGTGATAAGCATATAATAGGATTAATTGTTACAACAATGAAAGAAAATTTGCCAAAACCATGTTAACTATAACTCATAAGTTAAACCCGTTTATGGATGAATTTTGCTGTCTTGTTTGAAAATGTCAGCCACCCTAAAATTTCAAACCGCTATATCTCAGGCATTTTTTAAGATAGAGGCAAAACAAAAATTGTTCCGGATTCTCTGAACATTTAACGAAAAAAAATTGTAGGATTTCTAATTTTTTTGCACATCTTTTTGAATTTGAAATTGAATTTGGCTATTTTGACCTTTTGAAATTGGCTATCACAGCACCCCTTTCGTCGAAATAGCCCCAAATTCTGATAGAACCTGCTTGCCATAGCCAAAAACATAGAACAAAAATGTGGTTCAATTTGAAGCATAACTTCATACACTTTTCGATGATACAATAGTGAAAATGGAACAAAAATATCGATCGCAGCGCGCCCTTTCGTCGAAATATCCCCAAATTCTGATAGAACCTGCTTGCCATAGCCAAAAACATAGAAAAAAAATCTGGTTCAATTTGAAGTATAACTTCATACACTTTTAGATGGTACAATAGTGAAAATGGAACAAAAATATCGATCGCAGCGCCCCCTTTTGTCGAAATATCCCCAAATTCTGATAGAACCTGCTTGCCATAGTTAAAAACATAAAAAAAAATCTGGTTCAATTTGAAGCATAACTTCATACACTCTTAGATGGTACAATAGTGAAAATGGAACAAAAATATCGATCGCAGCGCCCCCTTTCGTCGAAATATCCCCAAATTCTGATAGAACCTGCTTGCCATAGCCGAAAGCATAGAAAAAAAATCTGGTCCAAATTGAAGCATAACTTCATACACTTTTCGATGATACAATAGTGAAAATGGAACAAAAATATCGATCGCAGCGCCCCCTTTCGTCGAAATATCCCCAAATTCTGATAGAACCTGCTTGCCATAGCCAAAAACATAGAAAAAAAATCTGGTTCAATTTGAAGTATAACTTCATACACTTTTAGATGGTACAATAGTGAAAATGGAACAAAAATATCGATCGCAGCGCCCCCTTTTGTCGAAATATCCCCAAATTCTGATAGAACCTGCTTGCCATAGTTAAAAACATAAAAAAAAATCTGGTTCAATTTGAAGCATAACTTCATACACTCTTAGATGGTACAATAGTGAAAATGGAACAAAAATATCGATCGCAGCGCCCCCTTTCGTCGAAATATCCCCAAATTCTGATAGAACCTGCTTGCCATAGCCGAAAGCATAGAAAAAAAATCTGGTCCAAATTGAAGCATAACTTCATACACTTTTCGATGATACAATAGTGAAAATGGAACAAAAATATCGATCGCAGCGCCCCCTTTCGTCGAAATATCCCCAAATTCTGATAGAATCTGCTTGCCATAGCCAAAAACATAGAAAAAAATGTGGTTCAATTTGAAGCATAACTTCATATACTTTTAGATGGTACAATAGTGAAAATGGAACAAAAATATCGATCGCAGCGCCCCCTTTCGTCAAAATATCCCCACATTCTGATAGAATCTGCTTGCCATAGCCAAAAACATAGAAAAAAAATTAGGTTCAATTTGAAGCATAACTTCATACACTTTTCGATGGTACAAAAAAGACCCACACAGACGGACAGACGGACAGACGGACAGACAGACATTTTGTAAAAACATGTTTTTCGGAATCTCTGACCCCTAAAACGTGTAAATCCGTCGAAAACCGGGAAAAAAATTTCGATTACAATACTTTCTTCTATTATAGATAGAAGAAAGTAAAAATTATCTTATACAAATTCTCATATTTTATCCAGTATTAAATATATTTATTTTCTAATTTTAACATGTTGTTTCGACTGTATTTTGTCAACTTTGCTGTAAAGGGCGTTAAATTTCGTTGAAAACTCCACCTAGTATAAATAATAAAATTGCGGAAAATTCTTGAATTTTTTACAGAAACCTTTATATCTCCATAAATATACCTTCCATTCTTACACAAATATACATAAATGTTGTACAAGATGTACAAAATGTTGTACAAGATGTACAAAATGTTGTACAAATATACATAAATGTTGTACACACAGTCATGTATTAAAGCCTTTCGAGTATTTTATTTTACAGAGTGAACAACAATATGATTTTTTATTAAATTTGTTGCTGGTCCTTTAATTGGCGTTGTGATCTTCGCTGAAAAATATGATGTCAAACATATTCTTTATATTCCTGAAGTTCCCGAATGTGTCTCTAAATATTCGATAAAACGCCTGAAATCGAAGGTGTTCGGTGACTTTTGACCATATAGTGTATATTACAAATATAAAGTGTTATTAAATTAATGATGAAATTTGAAATTAAATATACTTTGATAATCACGCAGTTAAATGATAATAGTTATCCATCATTCTTTATTTTATGAGCATCGAGTTTCATCGTTTACACCCTTTAAACCAATCGCCCACTGCATTATTTCAAAGGACTTTCAACTTCTTTCCTTTTTTACACCTATCTTCAACTCTGCTTTTAAAGTATTACTTGTGCCGCGATCCAAGGTTGTCAAACTAGTATGCCTCCTAATTTAACAGATAGCACTGTCACCCGTAATTTCACAAATTTTAATTATCATCTACCATCCCTCGTCCCCACTACCCTAACCCTTTGCATATATTTTTCATTCATACGAGTCAAAATTCAATATATAAATTCATCATCATCCTTAGGAATTTCGACAAAGCAGTAGAATTTCTCAACCAATAAAAGTATTGTTGGGAGTTCTTTTCCAATTCTATCTGTCCAAGGCAATAACATCACTTGCCTTGTAAGCCTTCAATAACTATTTAATAGTATTTTTCGAAGTCATTCTTTGATTGCCCCCTCCTTCATCTTCCTTTCGGGCTCCGATTAAAATATTTTTTTGAAAGCGCTGTGTTTTCATTTCCCTAACATGCCCACACCATCTAAGCTTGTTATGTTCGATCATCTGTGAGACGTTCTGTTTGACTTGCATTATTTCACGTATTCTTGAATTTTTAACTTTTTCCAGTTTTGAAGTTCTTGTTGATCTTCGCCAGAAGTCCATTTCGGTAGAGAGGAGTTTGTTTTATATGGAGAGATTTAAGGTCCATGTCTCCGAACCATACATTAAAACGTCTTGCACGATGGTACTATAAATTTGTCGTTTAGTTTTGCGGAGAATATTACTACTGCACAGAACAGAATTTAACATTGCAATTGCTTTTCTGTCTTCACCAATTTCCTTCTGTACATTTCTTTGGCATGACCCATGTTGGTGAATAATAGATCCAAGGTAATTGAATTCCTCAACAGTCTTTATATTTATATCATTCAATAAAGCATCATCTTTAACACTTGTTGTTAAGTTCTCAGTTTTACTCATATTCATCTTTAAAACCCATTCATGATAAGTATCCTTAAATTTGCGAAAAATGTATGCGGCGTCTTCATCTTCTGCTTTGATGACTTGATCGTCCGCAAATAATAAGTGATGGATATATTTACTATTATTCAGTTTTATGCATATTTTATGACATTTCCTCGTCCATTCTCTGAGGCTGATATCAATACTTATTTTAAATAATGTTGACGAGAAACAAAACAACTTTGCAGAAGGCCTTTACTAGTAATAAAAAGCTCAGACAAATTTCCAACTGTAACTCTTCAGCTGTGTCTCTAATATATTGCTTTAATGGTATTGATCAGCTTTTATTTATATTTGCTATCAAATAAATGAAATGATATTGATAGACTTTTCATTTATAATTGATATTATATAAATGGAATGATATTGTTCAGCTTTTCATTTATAATTGCCAATTATAAATGAAATGATATTATTATTTTGCAATATATAAAGATAGAAATCAAAAGATAGAAATGTTATAATAGTTTGCTCAAAGATATAAATTAAAAAGATTCATCATTTTTAGAGAAATCTTAGTGGTTATTGGACATTTTTTATAATATCTGAATGGTTAAAAGGGGAACAACAGTTAGAGAAAACATATGGAAAACAGCTGATATTGAAGTACATTTTTCTCAAAAACAACTGAAGTGATTTCAATATTTTTTTCTAGTTTTGGTAGTGGCTAAACAACAAATTGACCGTTCTGCAACAAGTAAAAATAAAAAATTTGGTTTAGTAAACAAAAGTATTTAAGCTTTTTGAAAATAACATTAATAAAAATGAATTGATTTTACAGAAAATATGAAGATTGAAAAAAAAATGCTGAAATTACTTTTGTTCCTCATAAAACGGTAAATAAATACTAGCTGTTTTACATAGGATTTCGCAGCAGTTGAGCCCTTAAGATATACATTTTGTTTTCTTACCCATAACCACCAAAAGAGAAGCGACTCATCTGGGTTTAGCACTGCTGTAAAATGAAATTCATTGGCTGGCTGATCTAAATCCACCGGTGTACTAGTGGGTCTTGTCGAGAATCTCTGTAAGAAAGAATCTTCTCTCTTCAAGGGAGGTTTCTTGTAGTGAGCATTTATTGCGCTTCCAATCTGTACTGTAGTTCGTAACTTCTTCCATCGGGAGGCACCAGTTCCAGAGGTTTGGGAAGGAGCTGATTCTATTTTGCGTAACATCTCTGAAAGAAAATCAGTATCAGTTTTAGAATTTCTCTTTATTAATCATAAGCTCATAGAAAACCAGCATTGGTTCTAATGAGGTCCAATATTGCATCCATGGAAAATTAGCCCATGAAATGCCAATGTTAGTTTAATATAGTTTTTACATTGGAGATATTTGCTATAGAATTCCACTTCTGGAATCATATTAGTTTTATACTGTAAATATATGCAACGAAACGCAAATATTGCATAAATAGCGGCCAAAATAGAGAAATATTGGAAATAAAATGCCAAAATATATTTTTACCAATATTAGTCAAATATTGGGGCACACTGTAATATGGGAGAAATATTGCATATCAATATTGGTAATAAATAGCCAATAAAAATAACAATGGCGCGATATTATTTTGCTACTAAGGTGCTCTTCTGTAATTATTATATCATAATTTCCGGTCGTAGTATCTAAAAATAACAACAAAAGTAAAATATCACTTACTTATATAAACTACTAAACTTACTAAAATATGACTAATGCTGTTGATACTTTAAAATTTAGGGTCATCTAAATAATTTAAACTACGGTCCTGGTAAAAAAAGGTGATCACCCTTTACAAACTCTGTCGTAAAACATCATATAAAAAAACTGATACTAATCGAATTGTAATAACGTCTATTAATTAGTACACATGCACATTAGTACACTATTAATTAGTATGCGTACACAAATTTTGCTTAGCCGGTTGTTTGCCTACAGAAATTGTAACAAAGTTTTAAATTTAATTTTCAACCCTATTTTGACTATTTTCGCACATTTTACCTTCGGATACCACACAGGAGGTCATTCGATCAAGTAGATTTTTGAATTATAAAAATTTTAAGTTTGAAACTCCTAATGCTTAAATTTATTTTTAAAACGTGCTTCTTAAAACACTACCTTCATTGAAAAATGTTTTGCATCGAATAAAAATTAATTCAACATTAGAAGTTTAAACCTTCATAATTCTTCATCTATCATACTTGACCGAATAAAGTAACTTTTGGTATCTAAAGGCAAAATTTATCGAAGAATACAAGAATAGTGTCAAAAATATATGTGTGTATTGAAAATTTTCAAGTTTGTTACAATTTATACATATAAACGTCATCATAAGTAAAATTTAAGAATAGCATTAATAAGTAAACGTTATTTCTAGTTGATTGATACCTGTTACATTTTATACGATGATTTGTAGCAGAGTTAGTAGGAGGAGTTCACTTTTTTTTTCAGGGCTGTACATAATTAATGATGGTTAAGGAATTCGTACAATTTACTTCTTAAAATGTTACTAATTTTCTAAAACTGTTGAATTAAAAAAAAGTAGAGTATTACTTCTATGTGTGTGTATGTATTTATAATCACTGTTTTCACTGTAAGCTTAAACGATCGTAACTTTTTTTTAAGATATTATTGATTCTTTCTAAATGCTACAAATGTCACTGATTGAATTAACATTACATGTAAATTCAAGTAAGACAAGTATAAAATATAAAAAAGTCAGATAAACCTTTCTGAACTGTAATTCCGTATTTCAGAATTTTCCAACATAGATATTGCTAAACGATAAATATCGAAATAAATAACAATTAAAGGAATGTAATTTAGTTAAAGAGGTAACGTAACTGCGCTGATATTCTTTTAAATTCAAGCTACTATTCTTAAAGTAACATAGTGCTAGTTCAAATTTTAATGTGTATTCACAGTACATGTCTTTTAAAAGGCATAACTAAAACAACAAATATTAGAAAACGCATTTAACGAAGGACGTTCTACAAAAAAAGTATTAAAAATATGTATGTAACGGATATTTACAAATTTTGGCACGACGCACGACGGATAAACTTTTCGAACGCCTTCCTCAAATTGCATCTAGAAACTGCAATATTTTTAGCAAGCGGTTATTCTCACCTTTCTAAATATACATACCAACCAACCGAAAAATCGATGATTAATTTGCAGGTATATTATTCTAAGCCTTCTCTGTGAAATCTTCAGTTAGCTAAAGCCCTTAATAGCAAATTATTGCTAATATACTTTTGTAAGAGTAAAATATATATGTGGAGAAGGTCTAGTGTAATATCAATTCACTGTTGAAAAATTATACAAATGTAAAACATTTGGCGTTCTGTAGCACAGTGGTTAGCACGGTGGTCCACGGTTAGTTTAGTGGTAGGCGCTACTGTACTAAAGGTCCGAGATTCTCCTCTGGATTTCGGCAAGATTCATTTAACATTTCATCTCTTTCGATGTCGATACAATCAGTATCCAACATGCTTGGTAAACTAAAACTAGAGGGTTCCACATCAGACTAACCACTTGACCGTTACACATGCCTTATGGTATCACAGGTCCATGGTCATGAAAGCAGAATTCAGCAATGCAGGCCATGATCTTACATGGATTGTAGCGCCGTTCAAAATATTTATACTATGAGTATTTTACTAAGAGTTAAAAAATTAAACGATCTGCAGATCGTCCATTTGATTTACATATTTCATGAACCAGGGTGTGAACGCTTGGTAGTGTATTATATCTTACTACAGGTTTCTGACCAGTACAGCTATTGTAGCTGTAATATCGCTGTTAGTAAGATTTTCAGCCTGTAGATTAAACTAATCTAGCTAGAAACTTAAAAGAAAGGCTGTTCCATTTGGTAAACACCTGTCCACACCTAATAGTTAACGGGTAAAGCCTCTTTTCATCGTTATATACATACACATGCGTATGCTGTTTTTCCCTACAAAAATATATGAAAAACAAATGGTCTTATTATTTCAACATTCACTTCTGTTCAAATAATGTATTAAAATCAAATACAACATTTTCTAAATGGTACACACATTAAAATCGTGAATTTACAAACACATTTAACAATAATCTACGTTTCGTTACGCTTCTGTGAACGTCATCAGGATTTTACAAAGTCTAAAACGTCAAAATGGCCATAAACGTCTGAAAATCATGGAGAAAACTTGATCGGAGAGTGCAAAAACGTCACCAAGTTCCCATGGTAACCAAATTGATCAAACCACCACAGTGAAAGAAAGGGGGGGGGAGACAAAATGAACAAATTGTATTAATAGATTATAACATATTATGCCAGATTTTATGAATGTTATAGGATAAATTATCGTTACATGTATACTGCCCAAGCTTAATAATCGTAAGGGACTCTAAAATTTTATTAACATAAGACTTCTTGCATGGAATTATGATTCTAGCCTCATCAAAGCCAACTTTGCTACCTTCATTTGAAAAATAAAGCCTTGCGATTAATTGGTTTTGATTAATTGATTTTAATGCATTATTTTAATTATATATTATGGTGTAATTGTCCTATTTTTAATTATTCACATCTGTAATATCTTCATTGCATTTGTGCGGCATCTGTCATTAGTTGTTTCTAGGAATGGAATTGCGTATGTTTTTGTGAGAAAAGATACACACATTAATCATCTCCAATTTTTGGTTAAGTAATTCCTCATTACATATACCAACTAAACACAATCAAGAATAACAGGTAATGGAATTTGGCAACATACGCTTCTTTTCTGGTGGCCTTGGCTTCTCATCATCCTCGGAAAGCGACTTCTTGATACACCCCTCATGGGAAGCCACCGACAATCGCCGAGGACTCCCCTCAACCATGTCCTTTTGCTCCAGTTTACCAGATGTTATTCTCAGTTATCTAAAAAGAAAATAAAAAAAAACTTTAACAAACATTTATCAAAAAGAGATATAGGAAAGTTAAAAGAAACTAAAAACTTACTTCATTATATATATATAAAAAATTGCTGTAACTAAGTATATCCATAAAGTAAAAATTATAATTTACTTTATGCAAAATATAACGGTACATTTCTTTTTTCTTTCTTCCAATACTTAGAATTAGAACTTAAGTTATAGTCATCATTCGATATTATTTTTGCCTGCTGTACATGTATTTAACTATTTTTGAAATATTAATTAATATTGCGAATAGGTATAATGAAATAACTGGAGATGAAAAATATATAGAAGTAGATCTTCTTTTTATATTCACCTTCTGGAGAAAACAGAAAATAAACTTCTTAATGATAATGCGGTTATTCAATATTTCTAAATAGAAATACAATATTTTTTTCTTCATCCTTATAATCCGCATTATCGGGAATTCCCTTAAATAAATTTTCATTTCCTTATAGTCATTGGCTGTGAAGTTATAAGCAAATGTGTAAAACCGGTAATTGTAAGGGAGCACATTTTAGAATAAAGTTAAAAATCTCTTTCCAGCCATTTCATGTATATTGAAAATATCATGATAAATGTGGCACGACAAATCCAATTAAATATAAAAATATGGAGATTCGTATTGAGATTTTAAAAGTCATATAAAAATATAAAATTATAAGATACCCCAAGAATATTTAACGATAAAAATTGTATAGAAAATCATTAACAAGCAAATTTGATCGAAAAAGCTTCATTCTGCGACATTTTAACCGGTAATTATGACTTTTGTTCGGATTTTTTTTAATGTCATTTATTTATTAATTTTTCAGAAAGTTCTTTTTTTAATTTCAGAAAACTCTAATCTAAATGACCATTCAACTTTTATTTATAAATTTTCATTTGAGGCTAAATGAACATATTTGATGGCTAAATGAGGCTAAATGAACATAAATGATACATTTCCCTTTTCAAAAATTGAACATGGGACTTGAATTTTCTTTTGTGAGAGTTACTTTATGAATGCAAACATAATGATAAAAAATGCTATGAAAAATTCCTCAAATGAATAAAAAGGTAAAATCTAACAATGATTTCCATCTCTATGGTGTTATCACAAAAAGAATGATTAGCATTCATGGAATGTTCTGTTTGCTTATGATCGTGATAGCGCTAATGTAAAACGCTATTGAATTCGCAAGCCATTTGAATATAACTTGAAAATAGAACTGTGCTTTTTCAAGCAGTTTAAAAATCTCTGAGGCACACATTGTAGAATAAAAAGTCTATCTTTTATATTAAAATCTCACTGTGAGCTTGTATTTCACATTTAATACTCCGAAAATAGGTTTATTTACAGTTTTAAAACAGCACAAAGTATTTGTAAGGATCCGCGGATATCATAGTAATTCTCAAAATTTTGAAAGATAAATTAGTTTACGCTATATTATTATTGCTTTTTCTCTGTGTAATTTTAATGACATTTCTGTAATGGTGGCAGATAACTTACTCCATAGTTGAAGAAAGGGAAATAATAAAATATATTATTACAGTAATATTATTAGCGTAATTTTCTCATGAAAATGAAACGAAAAAAATATTTTTTTATTTGCGTAGGTGGTAAAAAAACGTATCTTGATTAAACTGCACATTTCACGAAAATTCAAAGAAATAAGAACATATTTTCACTTACTCAAGCCTTTACGAATCAATTTATACTAGAAAAGAAAAAATCGTATGTAAACAAATGGAGATCTAGAAAGTAGTGTTTTCTTTAGTTTTTCTTTTATTTTTATTCCCTTAATCATATCTATACGGTTTGCTAGCCACAGACGCTGCACTACCCGTATCAATGTTATGCTAAACGATATTAGTCAGCCCCGGCTTATCCGAAAAAGTCCTACTAAACTCATCCAAATAGTCTTCAAACTTCGTTTTCTCAGCTTCAAGCCTAGCCCTCTCTAATTCAACCAAAATGGATGATGATTTGTCTCTATGAGTATTCTAATTCCGATTAACCACCAAAGTTTTCCCAAATAAGTCCAAACTCACGAGTATACCTATATCTCTCCTATAATCGACACTAGCTATAGAAAGTGCGTTTAGTCCTTCAATAATCTGAAATTGCAGTACAGTTTTCACAGAACGAGTTTTAACATACATATATATAACCCCTCTATTCCCCCATACTGACCCGTGAGTAAAATTAACCATAAGATTCGAGTATTTAAACTTCTTATACTTCAAATACTTATTATAGAGATAATACAAAATGAAACAACACTCAGCAACTGTACCAAACAAACTTTTTACTAAAATCTCATTAGATACTATCAATAATTCAGAAAGTTCGGCTGGATTTACCATAACAATATTTAAATTAACATAAGATTTTTGCTGTTTAACCTGTGACTGTATACCTTCTGAACTACAACACCTATACCAGTTTAACTGACCAGACTTTGTGCCAAATCGCCTTCGTACAATAACTTTACCTTTATCCCCTTCAACTTAACTCAGCTGTCTTTTAAAGGGCTACTTCACTCAGACGAAAACACCCGCTCGCTATAATGTTAATCCTATGGAGGAAATTTTTGAAGATATCTCGTTCGCATTTCAATATTTTTAAAGGATTTTTTTTTTTTGCATTGGATAGCTGAAGTCAATCTCTATGCACGCTCCTTTCTACTTTTTCGATTTTTGTTGCAGTTATTTTTATTGAGGATATTTTCACTTTCAAAACCTGTTTCGAAAGTGGAAGTATCTTAATAAAAAAAAACTTGTAATAAAAATCGAAAAAGCAGAAAGGAGTGTGCATAGATATTGACCTCAGCTATCCAATGCAAAAAAAAATCATTTAAAAATATTGAAATGAGATATCTTCAAAAATTTCCTCCATTAGCGAGCAGGTGTTTTCGTCTGAGTGAAGTAGCCCCTTAATCCTTTAGCGGGCGGTGGTCACAAAAAAGGACACCTAATTTTAATTCCAAAACTGACAAACGCCACCAAGAATATTTAATTAAAATTTTTCTTTTATAAAATAAGGGAAAATCAGCACGTTATTCTTTTCTAAGGAAATCGTTTGTAAAATCTGGTGTCAGTCCATTATTTCATTATTTTACAAACAGATTTATTCCGCGCCGGAAAGGGTTAAACGAGAAGGAGGGGGTTGGATTTCTAACTCGACCTCCATCTCTATTTCCATCAGACATTCGTCGAAAATGGCTCTCTATTTCTATCCTGGCACTTATGATCAGTTCCGAAACAACCTCTATTACCTCCAAAATTACCACTACACTTTTTTAAATTATCACTATTACCTGTATAATTCTTGCCATTAACTCTATAACCTTTATAATTTCTACTTCTAAACTCTCTACGTCCTCATAGAAAACCATTACCAATCTCCCTCATTCCGAAACTTTCATTACCGCGAACCACTTTCTGTCCTGTATTACATAATACTTCGCCACAATCAATGTTATTCTCAGTTGCATACTTAAACAATAAGTCATGTAGTTCAGCAGAATTTTTATGTCCTCTCATATCAATATAATCTTGTATTGACACATGTAAAAGGGGTAACACAATGTATATCAGTTCATCAAACGTAAAGTTATAGTCAAATTTGCTTTAAAATCTAGTTTATACAGAAAAATTTAGGTGCTTCCTGAAAAACAGTTTGACTATTACAATAAAACTCTCGGAGTAAGACACTTTTATCACGAATGACTGAAAACGCTTTTTTAAATTCTGCGACAGTCTCTTCAAATCGTTTGGCTTCATATTTTATAAAAAAAAAATCTAGACAAATTTTCTAGCCATAGAACAGCGTCCCTCTGGAAAGAACACTTAAGTAATAAATATTTATTTTTATCAGGTATGCCGTTATACAAAATGTGTGCCTCTCTTCTATATCATTAACATAACTTCTGAGAACCACCTGTAAAAGCCTGGTTTTCTTAATATTCCGGGCGGCATTTGTGGCGGTACCATAATCTTGCGTCTCAATGCCTAACAACATAGATTCATAAATTGTTCGGCCGCTGTTTGTGGTGGACCTTTCGTTCCCGTCAGCTGAGAAAGTAGCCATGACATGAGATTAAACAATATCAAGAGTTTATTAAAAGCAATGATAGGAACAAATGGCAGGGAATCGGCCTGAGATAAACTTTCAATGATAAATTGATTAGACACTTAGCTCATATTTTATTAAAAAAAAATCTAGACAAATTTTCTAGCCATAGAACAGCGTCCCTCTGGAAAGAACACTTAAGTAATAAATATTTATTTTTATCATGTTTGCCGTTATACAAAATGTGTGCCTCTCTTCTATATCATTAACATAACTTCTTAGAACCACCTGTAAAAGCTTGGTTTCCTTAATATTCCGGGCGGCAATTGTGGCGGTACCATAATCTTGCGTCTCAATGCCTAACAGCATAGATTCATAAATTGTTCGGCCGCTATTTGTGGTAGACCTTTCGTTCCCGTCAGCTGAGAAAGTAGCCATGACATGAGATTAAACAATAACAAGAGTTTATTAAAAGCAATGATAGGAACAAATGGCAGGGAATCGGCCTGAGATAAACTTTCAATGATAAATTGATTAGACACTTAGCTCATATTTTATTTTAAAAAAATCTAGACAAATTTTCTAGCCATAGAACAGCGTCCCTCTGGAAAGAACACTTAAGTAATAAATATTTATTTTTATCAGGTATGCCGTTATACAAAATGTGTGCCTCTCTTCTATATCATTAACATAACTTCTGAGTACCACCTGTAAAAGCTTGGTTTCCTTAATATTCCGGGCGGCATTTGTGGCGGTACCATAATCTTGCGTCTCAATGCCTAACAGCATAAATTCATAAATTGTTCGGCCGCTATTTGTGGTGGACCTTTCGCTCCCGTCAGCTGAGAAAATAGCCATGACATGAGATTAAACAATAACAAGAGTTTATTAAAAGCAATGATAGGAAAAAATGGCAGGGAATCGGCCTGAGATAAACTATCAATGATCAATTGATTAGACACTTAGCTTGAACACTAAAAGAATAAGACGGGAATGCTATACCCAAGAAATTCACTAAGTTTTAACTCTAGCACCAAAATAAAATGGATACGCTGATCATATGCCTAAACCTAAGAAAAATCATCCCAGCTCCGTACAAAAACAACCAACTCTGTAATAGCGCTATTTAAAATGTCACTAGAGACTCTGCAAACGTCACAACAAAATGTCACTTTCGAAACATTGGAATAGCACTATGAAGAAAACACCGTGGATTCAAGTATTATTTTATTTTGAAAATAGGAAATTGTAACCACGCTCGCTAACTCTCAACTAAATATTTTACTTTAAAACACAGCTCATAGGAAGTTCGAAGATGATCAAATCTAATCTTGATTTCAAACAATCAGCGACATGCTTCAAAATCGACTGGATGTAACTTCTACCGTTATTTAGATGGCAGCTAGACGACCACTGAAACTAAATTAGTATATCTTTGCACAGAATAACCGAGAACATCGGATTTCCAGAGTTTCAGACATAGTTTGCGAAAGTAAAAAAAAATGACCGAACAGTCAGCTTATTCACGCTCCAATATTAGAATTCAGGACACCACGATCCACGCAAAACTCAAAATCCGCTTGATTATAGACTGTATTATGTAGTTATGTGTGATGAAAAATCGTATATGGTTTTTAAATTATACCCTTTTTCTTTATTATATATCACTTTTTATAATTCATTGATTAATTTATTTTAAATTTTATTGAAACTCTATGTTTTACCCTTTATAAGTAAATGAAAGAAATAATTAGGCTTTTTCTATCGATAAACGCTTCCACGCAAATTCTCATTATTAATCATCACGCGAGATCATTCACATAAATCAGAAAAAGTTATAAAATAAATTTACCAGCTAGAGCATTAACTTTGCACCTTTTCATATTCGTTATAAATTTCTTCTTTATGCGTTCGTTTAAGCCTGAATCATATAACAGCTAAGCGGTAGCCGCTCCTTCGTTATTTTGATTGTCTAATGCGCTTCTAACAAATTTGTAAAAAAATTTAGTAACGTACTAGTCGGATTGCTTTCCGTCTTGCTAACTTATCAAGTTTATCCTTCAATTCAAGAGTCTTCCTATGTTACTATCTAAAGAATATCTAATGATTCCCGAACTTTCGCCAAATGAATTATTCCATTAAGTTAAACGAAGAATTTGTGGTGTTTGATTTTGTTCATTTCTTCTCTGACCAGCTCCCTGAAAAATGTAGTCGCATATTTTTTGCACGATGATTAAAGTACCACCCATCATCCTATTTCATCCTACTATTACTTTTTAATTAGAGATTTTAAAACTCTAAGAACATGGTCTGACTCAATTTTATCTTCCAAAAAAGTATTTTTCAACATTTTCTAAAGAACGCGCAATAATGCATGACTACCACTGTTTTTGAATTATTTATTACGGCTATGGAAGCTTCTTATTATACTAGTCACTTATGCTAAAGAGATAATTAAGAATGAGCAGGGTTTTACAAATTTGATAAAATCCGATAGCCAGTAAAAAATTCTAGTCGCCAGTAAAAAATATTATCCCCCCCCCCCCTTCTCCCAACACTGATTTTTTTTTTTTTAAGTTTTTTATGAAAAATTTGAGAAAAATAATAATAAGCATAATTTTAGGATTATTTATTACATAGTTTGGAATTGTTGTATAATTTAGAAAGATAATATAAACCCAGTTTTCTTATGAAATTTATCAAAATTATTTATCTGTAAAAAAAAGAAAAGAGAGAAATTCTGTAAAAGCTGGATTAACCGACATGTTCGGAAAATACTGATTGCCATTGTCCGGATACGAGTGCTACAAAATCTATATCTGATGAGGGGGGCATGCATGAAATAGTGAAACAGAAAAACAATTTTTGCTTATTTTCCTGTCGAAGTCTGTCATTTTTTTTTGTATTATTATTTTAATCTTTTTGTTATTTAAATATGTTTTGCATTTGCTGAACTTGTTTTTACCAAATTAAAAATGCCAAAAAGAGAGAAAAAATGCCGTTTGTGTTCTACAGTCAACTTCTTAGGTCAATTTTTCTACAAAAAATTATGATTATAATAAAAACGCCAGATTAAATACTTGGTGGCCAGATAGAAAAACTTGGTCGTCAGTGGCGACCTGGCGACCGCATTTATCAAGCTCTGAGAATAAGTGTTAAAAAACTGAACATTTAAATCACAAAATCTTTATGCAAGTAAATACTAAAATACTATAGAAAACGTTTAAAATATGTGTGAAAAGTCTCTGGAAATTTCCATATGATACGTGTGTATATAATCTCTATAATTTCTACTCAGAATCCTGGAAAGGAGATAAAAACATTGCCACCTGTGTGCATTCATTATTTTGTGTGTCTTTTAGAGATGTTACATGTTTTTAACTTCAACGAAATTTATTAATGATGCAAAATCATCAAAACAACTTCTGTGAACCTGCACAATTTTTTTGCATAAGTAAATTATCTTACTTTAGAAAGTGTGAATAATATTTTTTATGATATTGGCCGTTATTGTGGTAAATGATGGCCATTGCAACTTTTTTTGTAATTTTCTTTTCTCAATATTAATGCGCGAATTATATTATTCGCTGTGAAATTGGCGTAAAACCGCATTTAGCATTTGGAGAGGTTTTTTTCTCTATTACTTTTAGAAACTGAATTATTGAGAATGTTCCAGATTACTTGTCATGACATAACATTTTCATGCGAAACAATGAGCTTATATATTATTAATTGAGAGTTAGTGAATTAGTAAGTTGAGACATTATATATAGATTTAAGCGATATCGTGAAATGTCTTAGCGATATCATGTTTAGAGATTGAGCTTTTATTGATTTCCATTGAAAAACATGTTTTTTTTTATCACTAGGGGGCTTTGCTTCCTACGAGATAAGCTCGCCAACCTTCGTACGGACACCGCGGGTCGTAAAAACATTCTAATTTGCTCTGTTTTAAAAGAAATATCCGATTATGGAAGTTTGAATGATATTATCACGGCCTTTCATTTTCCTTAAACTGGGGGATTTTTCTTTGCCCAAAGCCGCATCCACCGCTGTCGTAAAAGCTGACGACTGGTTTCATGATTGATTAAGTAGGATAAATTACACATTTGAAAATCAGCTTCTATAAAATGACTAAGTAAAAAATGTCGGTGCCACTCGGACTTTTATAACGTCTAGAAAAAGGTTTTCTGTTAAACGCTGTAAGAAAATAGCTTTAAATATGACGTTTGAAATGTATAGTTTTAAATATGACGTAATTTTTACCATTAAACGTAACCTTTTAGCTTTCTTTTCTTAATGTTCACGTGTAGATAAATTTTACTATTTAAAAATGTTTGGAAATATTATTGTTTGGGCGTTGCTGGTAACAGTAGGTAAAAAACATCTTTATGAACATATGAATTAAATATCTATTCAGATAATGAAATTAAATATTTGGAAAAAAAAACCTCAAAAAACTAGACAAGTTTAAAAAATGATTGAGGACTGCACACAACAATCTAGTCACGCAAAAGTTGGTTCAACTGCTATACATAGTTTTTCGTTCTATAAAACTTGAACTTGGTTCAGTTACTTCAATAAAACTTGAAGTAACTGAACTATCTTAACTGATTTGAACATTAAATAGCACTTAAAACGATTTTTCGATTTAAAAACTGTCTGCTTCAACGTGTTTATCATACATTTCTCTGTAAAACTATTATTTTTAAATTTTTTATCAATAGTTTTTGCATTAGAAGCCGAGAAAGTGAAATGGCTACAACAAATTCAGTTACGGCAGAAGCAGCAGCATGAGTTACTTTTTTTAGAATAAAGACATTACGAATTTTGTGATGCGAATTACGATCTGTACGTCATGCTTGCCAAAAATTAGCCGAATACTATTTATTCTTTGAAGAGGAACCTACTTGTTTCTTTACAAATATCCTTTCACTATGTTAAAACATGGAAGAAAACGTAAGAATATTCTAGTATTGTTAGAAAGTCTCGTAACGTTAGCATTAAACAGTATGACATGTATTTTTTTTTTTTTAATTCTCTTAATTCTGCATTTCATCACTGCATATCGAAAATAAATAATTGACGCTTAAGGAGACGTTAATGCAAATCAATATAAAGTAATATGAAGTTTATTCATCTTGAATGAGTATTTGAATTAAAATTTAGAGCATAAAAAATGTCCAACCTGATTACTTAATTAGAAAAATATATATATTGATTTACGCTCAGTATTCATTTAATTTTAAAAATGTATATCATTTTAATTTCTGATCGACATGTAAACTAAATTTAATTAAAAAGTCACATAACAGATAGAAATCAATAGTAAAATACTCAGATTTTCACTAAGTATTGTTTAAAGCTTAATCGCCAAGTATGGATTTTTCCAAAGAAATCGAAAACCATTTCTTTTCACTTACGATAAAATAAAAATCAGAAAAAGAAAATTATTTTATTTTTAGTTGAAAGTTAAGTTGTTTCGGCAAACTTTTAAGGATAAAATATTCATATTTAATTAAAAATATATTCCCTTTTTTTATATACTATTTTACATCGCAGTTTTTCATCCTATTTTATCTCAAGGCAGACTTGAATGTATAGTTATATATTCTCGGCACACTTGATTGTATAGTTATACTTCCGAGGCACGTTAATAGTAAAAAAAGTATTTTTTTCAAACATTTTTTAAATACAAACAAAATGCACCTTTATATTAAATGAAAACATTATATTTTAATTTAAGTTGTAATTTTAAAAACATAATTAAATTCTTAAAAACTTATTTTTATATTTTCTCTTTATTATATAAGGTAGATGACCCTTTTATGGCTATCTTTCTATTATATGTTATTTAACCAAAATATTCATTAAATGGCATGAGCATACCGTGAAGGAACCTCCTAGTGTATTATGTGATAACTTGCAATTCAGCTAGGTTGTGGAATTTGATGCCAATTTCCTATTTTATTTTTAGGTGTGATCGTTTCTTGTTTTTATCTCACAAGTTTTTTTTTTTTATATGCACGTTTCTTTTTAAACAACAAAATTATGAATATCATCATACTCTGTTCAGTTTTTAATGCTCTATCAATTAGTGCTGTCGTTGATGGTGCATATTTTATGAGTTGTTCAAAATAAAACGATTTTCGTGAAAGCTGACCAGCTCCTGATATGGACATCCAGGTGGTCATATAAAGTGCACCGTGCAATCCTAGGCTAAAGACATTTTTATTTGTTCCAATTGCGACAAGTAATGTGTTTTACCAAATTTTTTAAACTCTAAAAGGATTTCATATTTTTTTTCTAAATAGAAACTTAAATTGTAATGTCAATTTTGCAAACAACTTCATTTTTGATGCAAAATCCTTTTCCAAATCATTTTTTAAATAACAAAAAGAATTATTGAGTATTATGATTATTTAATTTAGTAGAAGAGATATTTTAAATTGAAGAAAATCGCTATTTGTGAAACACGGAACAATGGTGACCATATCATGTGCATATGTTCCTGATATGGCCACTTGGTAGATTTTTGAAATTCAGTATTTTATTCTTTATTCTTTTTATTTTTTTGGAATAGTAAAACTATTTTTATCGGGAATACAATATTTTTTTATGAAAGTCCATTAACCTGAAAACGTTAAAAAAATAAAACGGTTTTGACTTTTACAAAATGACGGTAGGGAAAATTTCTAAACTTTAGCATAGCCATACCAGAAACGTTTGTTTGTTAGTAGGGGGTAATCTTAAAAAAAAAAATTAAGTATTAAAAATATCTGCAAACAGCATTAGTCAAACAGAATATAATCTCGCTGATTCCATCAAAGTCACAGTAAAAACTGATCGAAGATATCAAAAGTCACGCGCGAGGAAAGAAAAAGTAACAATCGTAATTTGACTGTATTAGAAGATCACGTCTTTCGTTTCGGGAAAAACTTGAGACAAATAAAAGTAAATTGAATACATATAAAATACGATTTAATTTAATATAACAAAGCATACATTTTAGGCTACACGTGAAATACCATTGCTTCGGGTGATCGATGGTGTATGTTTCTTTTAATCATTTGAATTTGGATTTTGTTTTCTATTCATAAGTATAAAATAAGTCCGTGCAGAGACGTCCGACTTAATCTTATTTATACTATTTATTTTTTTTTATATAATAAGTGTTCAGCACGATATAATGCGTTATTTTATTTTTCTGGTAACATTTATTAAAGAAACATTTTTCATTTCTTTTATGAAAAAAATGCTGATTTTCAATTTTTAATTAACTGAAATGTTTAATCAAAAAGCATGTTTTAACGAAATGTGAGTGCAGTATGTCAGAAGCCGGTTCAAAAACAATTCAAATGATACATTGCTGTGAGTTTTGTAAAATGCATAGAAAATGGGATGTTGATAACAGAAATAATGTATATGATACTTTTCTGGTTCTGATGATTTTTCTTTTCTCGCAAGTAGGCTCATTCGAAAGAGCATCTCGAGAAACGCTAGAGGGCACCATGTTTTGTTCCGTAAATTCATGGAAGCGGAAGTACAATCATTTCATTAGTTGCTCTAGTTTCTATTTCCTGTCAAATTGGAAGTTTTTTAACAGTGTTAGTTTACCTCGAACGTCATTTTTGTGATAAAATGCTAATGTTTCACATATTAATAATAATAATATGTGATAAATAATAATAAATATAATAGTAATAATAGCAAATAATAGTTATAATACATGAGGATAAAATTGTTCTGGAGGTATTCCTCCATCGCTTCATAGTCTGTTGTTACAAAACTTTTGTTCCAAAAAATTTGATTACATAACTTAAATTTGCATTGGCCTCTATGAGCTGAACTTTCTTATAACTTAGACCTGTATTTACCCTCACAGAAGAATTTGCGAAATAAAAGCAATTACATTTTTTTACAAACTCGATGAGTACTATCAGGGCAACACTAGATACCGGGCTTGCTCATTCATTATCATGACGCAACAAATAGTGGCTGGCCGCAACCAGCGATTGGTACAAAGCGGCGCGCTCATCGTTTTGTACCAATCGCTGTATGTCATTGGCCGCGGCCAGCCACCATTTGTGACGTCATGATAATGAATGAGCAAGCCCGGTATCTAGTGTTGCCCTGGTACAATGATGCCCATTTCATTCATATTCATCCGAACCGGTGGAGTACCTTACCTTGTGAGTGAATGTTTCTCAACCGATATGCCGTGACGCACTTGTGCTACTATGAGAGGGCTTCATGTGTTTTGTGACGAATCTCGTAAAATGTAAACTGGCTGTGCAATTTAGTATCCTCTGTTAAAATTTAAATATTTTCGATTTTATTAATAGCTAAAATCGTATTTTTTACGTATTTATATATTTATATAAATACCTTTTATATATTACTATACAAAAATAATTTGGTATACAGTTATTATTAAAAAGAATAACTTGCAATATTTCTTATATTGAAAGTATTAAATTACCATAGCAGATTTCATAATATTAAAAGCAAACTCTTTTCTAAAAAAATCATATATTTCCTGTTGATATATTACATTTTATAAGACGTTATTTTCATTTAATTAAGCTGATTTCACATAAAGAAAAAGTGGAAAAAAAGACGTAGCTTTCAAATTATGTTTTTGTTTTCATATGCAACAAATAAAATGGTTACTTTAATGCTATAATTTGTTTTTGTATATTTGCAATGATTAAGTTGTTCTATATTTCTTGATTACGCCACAGTAACCGTTAGTAACTAATCTATTAAAAGTAGCATATGTTGACGACAGTTCCTGCATTTACTGTACTTAATGATATGAAATTTAATCCTGTCATCATCTAAATTGTTTGCGTCATGATTTTAAAAATATGTATACTTAAACATATGGTGTTATAGCACAATAAACAAATCCTTCATAAATGAGATATTTTGTGTTTTTATCGTTGCATCACAGTATATGTTTTCAGATCAGTTTAATATCTTCGGAAAGTAAATATGTTATAGATAAAACTTAAATGAAACAATGCAACATTAAGTAGGCACATATATATTATAAGGTGATTGTGAGATTAAAAAAAATTATTTTGTCTTAAAACAAATTCCCACAGAAAATGTAAAATAATTTATAATATTTTGTGTGTTATTAAAAAAGATTTAGCTACTTATGTTATTTCTACTAAGATGTTCTAATTTCATAACAAACTTTTAATGTATATTCTAAATGAAAATAGGTTAGACAATATTTGCGGAAACCTGCAATTAGAGTCCTGTACGAGTCAGATTATTCCCAATTTGGGGACCCAAACAAGAAAATAACTATTTGAAATAAACCCGAAATCTGATCCCAACCAAAGATATCCATTATTCAAAATTCGATCAAGACCAGACAAAATATTTTCGCCGACTGAACCCAACACATTTCAATTAGAAACTGACATGAAAGCTAAAAGTAAAATTAAAAAAAAAAAAGAAAGAAAGAAAACTAATCATTTTTTATACAATTTGAAAAAAAGAATAGTCAGTCTGTCAGTCTCTAATACCAATTTTATCTTTAATGTTGAAAAATAACTTTACACACATTATATATAGAGAGGAAAAGGTCCAAATATCGGCTACCACTTTAATTTCTATGTAAATCTTACAATATTGAAAATTAGTTTGGGGGAAAAGTCATGGTAGAGTAACTTGATATATTTCACATCCTCTTAGAAAAAGAAAATTCAGTTTAAAAAGCGTTTTCTGTTTATAAAAAGAAAAATACCGAAAGTCTGCAAATTTTAAGTTTTGAAAATGGGGTCTAAGTACCAGCTACCTCACACAAAAAGGCCTAATTTCGTTAATTAAGAGAAAATAATATTCTTTTAATAAATTTTATTGATTAATAACATTTAATATGTACAGAAGAACATGGAAATTTTAATAAATAAGCATTTTTGTCAAATTTATAAACATCTTAACAATCTCTGACAATCTTGTTTCCCTTCTGTTCCTAGTTTAGTTTTTAACGTGTTAAACAAAAAAATGCTTGGTGCTTGATATGTAGATTACCTTTTCTACAAAAATCACAAACATAGTAATCTCTCTCTGCGTCAGTGGCGTGACTATGGGCCCACATACCGCATACTAAGTATCAAATCCAGACTTCTTCCTTCTTGTCCGCATAGAAAACACCCTCACGGAAGACACAAATTTCATCATCTTCCTTTCCGAATATCTTCATTTTTTACCTTTTTAAAATCCAGTTTCTGGCTCTTTCATCTGTATTTTCTTAGATTTTCGTCCGTTACTTTTCTTCTACCGCTTCCCGTTTATTGCGGACGATTTTTACCAACATTGTAATAATAGCTACATTGTAAAAGTTAAATGACACAATAAAGTCATACATCTGTGATCCCATAAATTAATTTATTTAGAGAGGTCCTTAACCTAGAGAGGTCCAAACACTGGCTAGCCAGTATTTAGCCAAATCTGGCTGGCCGGTATTTGGACCACGTCTATATTTAAATTAAAACCGCTACTATTCATTCATATAGTAAAATACCAGTAACGTGCTTGCGACATTTGGGAGCTAAATATGTCTAGAAAACAAAACCTTCTCCTTAAACTCTAAGGCTTAGGCCGGGTTTCCCGAGGTGGTCATTCCTGTATAAATATACAGTAAAACCTTTAAGTAACGGACAACGCGGAACCGCGGAGTTTGTCTCCTAATCAGTGGTAAAAAATTACAAATAATATTATACAGGGTGTTTCACTACCAGACCGACGAACTTGCAGGAGGTGTAGAGGGCACACAGACGACTCGAAATCACATAGCAATGCAGGGCCGAAAATTAGGTAGTTGCGAGCTGTGGTTCAAAGAAGCAGAGAAAAAGAACAGAAACTGCAACATATTAATGGGACCGAAAATTTGTTATTGAAAGGTTGTACTACAGAGGATGTTCAAAATTACGACCAAAAGTCGTCTTCTTCTTCTAGGGTCAATGAAGAGTTTGCTGTACGATATTCCCGTTCCTTCAGTTGAATATCTCGCCGATCGAATACCTATAGCTACCGGGAGAATACGCGACACGCCAAGAATCTTCCAGAACGTAAAGTAATACATGCAGCGGCGCTGTCAAGCCTGCCTGACGACATCTGGTTGTATTTTCAAACATTTTCTGTAGTACAACCTTTCAATAAAATGTTTTCTGTCGCATTAATATGTTTCTGCTTCTTCGAACCATACCTCGCAACTACGGCATTTTCGACCCTGCATTGCTGTGTGATTCCGAGTCGTCTCTGTGACCCCTACACCTCCTGCAAGTTTGTCGGTTTGGTAGTGAAACACCCTGTAGATGCGTTACAGATTAAAAAAGTGTTCGCTAAATAGAGGCGTCTGCAACATCTTACTAATAACCTCCATTTGGGAGTGTCCGTTATGGATGTTTTATTGTTTAAACATAGAGAAGCATTTACTTATCTTTAATAATATTATATATGGACTGTTTTTAGAAAAATATAACGCAATTTGATTTTTCATTAATTAAATCTTTTCAATAATTGTTAGTAAAAGGATAAGGTTTACTTGCGTTCTTGATCTAAGTTTCTTTCTAAGTGTACGTGTAGATTTTTTTTTCATTGAACACTGAAGGAAAAAATAATATATGTCTATCATATTATGGCATAATCATTAAATTTTCTCAAAAACGTTATAATTTCACTTTATTTTTCCATAAATTTTTCAACTGAATTGTAACAAAGTAGATTTTTTTTTTTTTTTTTTTTTTTTTTTTTTTTTTACATATACACAAAAAAACAATCGCACTCTATATTTGAACTTCGTTACGGTACAAGATAGAAACTTTTATTTTTCTGAACCCAACCATATTTTAGAATGGATTTAATTTAACTTTTTCGAATATTTTAAAGCTTTTATATCTAGCCGTGCATAAGAATGGAACTGACAACCGACGACGTTACTTTTACTATAAGATTATCTTTCTGATTTACGACCTTTGAGAAATGACTTGAGATAAAGAAGCATTATTTGGGAACATCCTGATTTTGAAAGTAGAAGATTTTACTTTGTGCAAGGAAAGCAACACTTATTTAGCGAATTATAAAAATGTCTTATACTATATGAAGTACGGTTTCATAAATCAACGTTTATTATTAATTTATAAAAGTTCTTCCTTGTTTATTTTATATTTTAGGAATGTAAGTTCTAGTATAATATTCATTTCAATGCTTTAATTTATAAAAATCTTCTATTGCTAGTTGTTTATTTTAGTATACAATTCATAATGAGACCCTTGCTTGTAATAATGTCTTTCCTGGAGTATATGGGTATTTCTTATGAAACATAAAAATTACACGTCTTTGCCTCCCTTCTTTCTTTGTTTGATACGATGATTGATTTGTTTTACGAATAAATATGTCTCTAGCAGAATATAATTACATTCATACAATATTACATTATTTGCAGAAAACATGAGTAATTATCATTTAAAATATAAGAAAAGTAATTATCCTAGCATGTCACAGATTGGGTTGGCATTAAAACAGCTTTTAAAATACTCCATACTATACATTACGTATTCATAAAAGTACAGTGGAGTCAATTATAATGTAGTATTATTCAAATATACACTGTAAAAAAATATTGATTTTACAGTAAGAAACTGTCAGCCACGACGCCAGTAAAAACCTGTTTATTTTACAAAAAGATCGGCATACCGTTTATTTTACTGCAAAATCTGTTAAAATAACAGAAAGTTCGTAACAAATACAGATTTATTTCTGGTAAAATCTGTAAACTGTTTATTTTACGCGCAAAATCTGTTAAAATAACAGAAAGTTCGTAAAAAATCCAGATTTTTTACTGGCGTCCTGGCTAACAATCACTTTCTGTAAAATCAACAGATTTTTGTATCGTGTACTGAGAAGGAGACCCTATATATGTTTTGTTTTGTTTTGTCCTGTGGAGATAATTTTTAGATAAAGCTTTACAAATTAAACCTTGCAGTTGAAAAATCATGAAAGATTCCACTTAAATATTTTTAAGAACGGTAAAGATTCAATTATAATATAAGTATTGACGCTAAAGCTGGCAGATATATTTTCTGTAAAATCAACAGATATTTTAATCAGTGTAAGTGTTTTGTACTACATGTGTATATATTAAAAACTGAAATAGAATTTTTTTGTGTATATTTTTGAAAATAAAATTTTTGTCACTCGGCATCCATATCTTCAAGTACAGTTTTTTTTTTTGTTTTTTTTTTGTTTTTTTTGCGCAAACAGCAGGATACAATGCTACAGAGACTAACACTAGAATATTGCAAAAACAAGTTATTGAAAATATTGTTTTAAGAAGATTAGAAAGTACTTCATATTCTAACACCATAAACTGAAGAGCCTGCAGCTGTGCAGTTATGGATGTATAGTGTCATTACCCTGGCTTTGTTATATTGGTAACTACAATATATTACTGCAGGGCTGTCCAACGCAGCGCCCGCGGGCGCCATGACGCCCTTTGTAGATTTTCTTGGCGCCCCTTCAAATGTTTAATTTTTCAAGATTTCTTTAAACAAAATTCCCTCTCCAAAGTTAATTTGCCTTAAAATAATTAATATTTGCATAATTTTTTTAATTACAGGTGTTATTAAGGTTTTTGCCTCCTTTACATGCAAAAGTCCTTAAAATTCCTCCCCCCCCTTTTTTTTCATCCCCAAACATCAGAAAAATGTAACGTTAAATTTACTATGATATGTTTTTTGTTCAATTTTTAAGATGAGCCACCTTCAACTTAGGACGCCAATGATTAAACACTGTACATACCATTTTAATATCGCATACCACTTTGTCTGTATATCCCGTAGACATGTGGGTATTGCTAAAGGGAAATAATATTCTTGCATTTTTCGAATGATATGAATAATGGCGCCCTTGATTGTGTGCCACAAGCTAAGGTGAGCCCTGGCTTACTGAAAGGTTGGACAGGCCTGTATTACTGAATTAAAACGTACTAGATGGAACCCGTCAAAACGTGACGGAAAAAATACTATAACAACATCAGTAAAATAAGCTTCTTTATTATTTAAGAAGGGGTGCGTATGAAACAGTCTTTCAAATATTTTATTTTAAAAAATCCCCCCCCCCCCGGAAATGCTATTTCCGATGCAAACTCCAAATTAACACTCCGTAAACAAATGTATAATGCAAATCAGTTTGACATTACCACCATATTCCCCACGACAAAAAAAAAAAAAGTCATGGACCTATAAAGTATCATACAAATAGTCCTATCATAAAGTATCATACAAATTTCCTACTTTCATCTCATATTCAGTAAATAAAAAAAACATAGTATAAGCACCCCCCTCCCCCCTGTGATAATGCAATCGAATGAGCTCCTATGCGCATATGTATTGCATCTGCCCAAAGGCACCGTTGAAATTCGACGTTAAAAAAGTTTTAAAATGTTTAAATTAAAAGTTTTAAAATGTCCTCTTTAATCATTGTTCGTTTCAAATCCATATCTTCTAAAACGCATCGATTGTTTTAAGCTAATCAATTGTTATGTAAAAATGAAGAATTTTTGTTAAAAGTAATAAATTAATATGCAGATGAGGGAAAATTTTAATATTTTCAATTGTAATTTATTTGTATGGTTTCTTCTATCCCTTTTCATAATCAGGATGATTATTCCTTTTCCATCACAGTCGGTCTCTTATACAGTTAAATATCCAATGGATCTTTAAAAAAACAATAAATAACAGTTCCTAGCATATTCTGATTCAACATATACATCAACGAATTCAACATATCAATTTTATGTTAATCATAAGCTAAAAATAGTTTTTTTTCTTTTGACAGATTTTATATTAGCGCCAAAATACTCTATCTTATGGATAATCTGATCTTATGATTTATCAGGTTTTTATTATTATTTTTTTTTTCACTTTTCATGGAAGTTAGGGATACCTATTTTCAATTGTTGCAACTTTCCAAGGGGCTATTTTACATTATTAAAACAAACGGATGGTCATTGTTGAGATAGAATTGAAAAATATTTCATGCTTAAAAATTATTTAAAAGTCGTTAAATTAAGCGGCAGATTTAAATTAAATTTCAATCGAAAGCTAATTTTTTTTTCTAATTGAGGATGTAAGAATTAAAATTGTAAAATGTAGTAAAAAAATTAAATTTTTAGTATTTAGAAGTGATGTAAGTGCGATGAAAGCTAAAGCGATAGTGCCGTTTGTTGTCACAACCGTTATACATTTCTAAATATTGCCACTGTGTTTTGGTTGGCGTCCAAAAGTAGACTACCATTTTTGACATCGAAAGAAAAATTCACAGTGAAAGAAATAAGACTTTGCCGCTAATAACGAACTGTTAAATGAACTTATAACAAACCTACCAAAATAATTCCTATAAAATATTAGCCTTACATTGTTTATTGTATCTAAAAATACATTCATTATTTCAAGTTTTTTTTTCCTGAAATTCTTTACTTTTGTGAATTTTTTTATTAAAAAAAGAAATCTTAATAATTTAATTCCTATAATTCCTGTAACTTAATCCTATATTTTAAAAAAAGTAATTGGTAACATGTAATCAAGGTATGCAATCAAGATGAAGCAACCAATAAAGGCTCCAGTTCTAATCTTTAAAATTAAAAATTGAAATATCAGTTAATATTACGCCATGTTGACACAATCATATAAATTTTTCTTTTTAGTTTTATCAATGTTAAAATGCATTTCAAGCTAAGCATAACGTCATTTTCACCGGTTACAAACTTTTCACAGGTACATTTATGCTTAAGCACCATGCATACAAATAAAAATATATTTTGCATTTAATTGTAATGAAAAAAATGGCATCAACAAAGTTATAATGCTTAATGATAAAATGAACCCAATGGACAATATTTCCGTGACGTCACAGTAAATATGAATTTTTATTTGCTTATAAAACACACGGATAAATATTTTTACCGAAATACTTAAACATTTTAACTATATTTTAACTTACAAATTAAAATATTCGGCCTAAAAGTCACGTGCTTTTAATATTTAATATTTATTTTTTATGCTCGCAATCATTGAGTTCAGAAAATAAACTCTGTACGTCGCAACAGTGGGTGTTAATCCGATTGCCGACTTTATGACGTCATAAGCAGAAGTAAAATTTTAATTTAAGATTACGGCTAATTAATTAAATTTTCGAACAAACGAATGTACGATAACAAATCTGTGACCAAATATCTTTCATTTAAAAAAAGAATGATGTAATTTGATGTAGTAGTTTGTTCTCACGGATTGTCGAAACAAAACGCTTAGCGTTTTAAATATATAGATAATATAAAACAGTGAAAAAATGGCCACTTTTACTGTGCCAAACATGCTAAGCCTAAAAATGAAGAAAATATGAAACATTTCAATTTTTTTATTAAAACATCATTTTTCCGTAAATCATTTTCCTGTGGTGTGCTTACAAGAATAATGAATCAAATGTCAGGGTAATGATGGCCAACAAAAATAATTTTAATTTCGATAATAAACATTCCCCGATGATCTATACTAATAAAAGAAAGTTTCGCTCTGTGTGTCTGTGTGTCTGTTGGCGATGGCTAGGAAAATCTAGGCCACCTAGAAGGCTGGGAATTTAGATTTAGGTAGTCCAAACCCTCTCCTGGTGCAACATTGCGTCAGAATTTTAATATTTTAATTACTTTCTGAAATATTAATTAAAATGCACAAAGAACTCTCATTAAAAATACGCTTTTTTCATCGGTTGGTTGGTTGTGTAGAATATCTTCTCAGAACACATTAAATAAATCAGAGTAACGATGCATAGATAAGGATTTATAACGAAACAGTGCCAACATTGATTGCAGTTACCTGCATATAGCCAAGCTAATACAGCGCCATCTACTCACGGCAAATTACATAAACGCCACCTGTTTAAGACATTTACCGGCACGTTTTTCTTCATTATAATTATCTGGGTTTAAGGTTTTTTTTAAACAGGAAATATATTATTATGATAGAGACTACTATTACAGAAAACTATTTAACAGATTATTTGTTATATATTTGCGGGAATGGCGAGAGGTAGGGGTTTAATTACATTTAACAATTTTAACCCGTATCGTTTAATTGTTGTTTTATATACAGAATACTGCTATTTTAAATCTCAGTTTCTCAGTAATATCTCAGTAATAATGTTCCGAACTTCTCCATTTAGTTCCATTTTTACTAAATTATCGTAAAACTCAGCATTCATTGCTTCAAGGTGTATTTCTAAAAAGCAATTACCAGTATTTCCGAATAATAGCCTAAGCCAAATTTCAAAATAAGTTCCTAGCTTAACCAAATGAATCAATCTTTAAAGATGTATAGTGATCCTCCTAATTAGATATTTGCTGAAGGTCACTTGAACATTCGCCACCCCCCCCTCCGGGGCCCTCCTTCAAAGTTTTCTCTAACTATTTCCCGTTTCCATATCTCAGCAACTATCTTTCCGATTTCAATACAAGTGATTCCAAACATTATAATTAACTTAATAGTTACCCTTTATAACATTAAACTAAATTTATGAGTAGCGGTTACCACTATTTCTGAATAATAGTTTAAGCCAAATTTCTAATTAAGTTCCTAGCTTAACCAAACGAACGAATTTTTAAAGATACATAGCGGTTGTCCTAATTAGTCATTTGCTGAACTGAACTTGAACATCCCCCCCCCCCCCACGAACCCTCCTTCAAGGTTTTTTACCTAACTATGCTCCGTTTCCATATCTCAGCAACCATCTTTCCGATTTGAACGAAAGTGATTCCAAACATTATAATTAACTTAATAGACACCCTTTATAACATTAAACTTAATTTATGAGTGGAGGCTACCACTATTCCCGAATAATAGTTTAAGCCAATTTTGTAATTAAGTTTCTAGCTTAACCAAACGAACGAATTTTTAAAGATGCATAGTGATCCTCCTAATTAGTCATTTGCTGAAGGGAACCTGAACATCCCCTCCCCCCCCCTCCCCCCGGTCCCTCCTTCAAAGTTTTTCCTGTAACTATGCCCTGTTTCCGTATCTCCGCAACTATATTTCCGATTTCTACGCAACTGATTCCAAACATTATAATTAACTCAATAGTAACCTTCTGTAACATTAAAGTAAATTTATGAGTAGCGGTTACCACTATTTCTGAATAATAGTTTAAGCCAAATTTCTAATTAAGTTCCTAGCTTAACCAAACAAACGAATTTTTAAAGATGCATAGTGGTTGTCCTAATTAGCCATTTGCTGAACGGCACTTGAACATCCCCCCCCGACCCCTGCTTCAAGGTTTTTTACCTAACTATGCCACCTTTTCCATATCTCAGCAACTCTCTTTCCGATTTGAACGCAAGTGATTCCAAACATTATAATTAACTTAATAGACACCCTTTATAACATTAAACTAAATTTATGAGTAGAGGCTACCACTATTTCTGAATAATAGTTTAAGACAAATTTGTAATTAAGTTTCTAGCTTAACCAAACGAACGAATTTTTAAAGATGCATCGTAGTCCTCTTAATTAGTCATTTTCTGAAGGACACTTGATCATCCCCTTCACCTGGCACCTCACTCATGATTATTTTCTCTAACTGTGCCATATTTCAATAACTCGGCTTATAATGTTCCCATCTTCTCGAAACCAGCTCGATTTTGTCGCACGCCTACTATATAACACAGGCAACGTTAACCTGTCTCAGAGGTTCTTTCCGAAAGAGGTTGCTCCCCTGGCGGTGGAAGGGGGAAATAAAAGATTTTCCGGAGCGTGCGAGCGTGCCCGGTATACGGTGTCAAAGCCATCAGAAACCTTGAGCAGAGTTTCGTTTTTTAAAAGATTTCAGTTTATTACACGGGCTCGGGCAACGCCGGGCGGGTCAGCTAGTATAGAAATAAATTGAAGCTAACGTAAAAATATTAACTTCACCATTTTAAAGCTTTTCAATTTAAAATGTTTTTCATTCTGAAAATGCAATATTTCACGAGAATCACTCATATAATCAATATATAAAAAGGAACTAGTGTTTACTAAGTTTTTGCCCTTAAATATGTTGAAACGCCACACAAATGGTTTGTGTTTGCATGGTTATTGTGAGCATTATTACTGTTTGAGAGCATGCATACAGCTTGTGACATCAATTGGTGATATTTAAAACTAAAACATTTTAACATAATAAATGCCTGACATCGTCTGTTATCTGCCTTAGAATAACACCAACAGCTGCTATCGTTTACTCGTTATTTAATTTTAAAACCGTTCAGTTCATTTTAGAATACCATGTACTTACAAAGAATACATTTCAATAAACAGTTTCTTTATATATTTCTTTCCATACACTACGAGTAAAAATTGTTCATTTCTCTAGATGGAAATAAACATTAACTGTTATAAAATAGTTATGATATAAAATAGTTATGATTTGAATCAATATTTTAATGCACAAGAGTGACAATGAAAAGGGACTGAGTTCTCTTTAATTAAAAGTTGTCAAATTTTATTCAAAATAAAATCTAATGCATTTGACTTTTCATCAGTCAAAATATTGAATTTCCATACACTCGTTACATTATCTCAAAACATTATAAGAATTTTTGTATCTCAGATTTTAAACTTTATTTTAACAGAATTTAATTTTTTCTGTCAAAGAAAAAAGCATTTGCACGTCACGTTTCAACAATATTACGTTACTGAATATAAACTACAATTTGCTATCAAGACATATATATTTTAGAATGAATTTTTGCCACTTTTTTTACGATGCTCTAAGGCTTGGAAATCTTGTTACACACAATTAATAGATGAATGAATGGAAATGCCAACTGACGCTACATTTGAAACAAGATTTTGTCTTTTGATTTTTAATCTATGAAAAGTGACTTGTGTTTTATAGAAATAACTAAAACAGTAATTATATTATACCTAATTACTCTTTTTAAAATTATATCTGTGCATATAAATGTTATATCAATTTATATAATTGCATTAGTATAACTGCATTACTCTGTTTTAAAATTTTATTAACTGCGTGTTTAAGAAAGCAATATAAATAAAGGAAAATAGAATAAAACTGGCTACCTAACAGTTTTCCTTTGTTGATAAAAGTCTAGAAGGGCCGAAAAATCGAAACATCCCACAAAAGTGTTCGGGGACATCTGGACTATCGAAAAATCACACCTGTTGCCACCAGAAAATTATTCTCCAGTTGGGAAAAAAAGGAGTTTTCTAGGATTATATGGAACAGCTCCGAATTTTGGTGGTAGTGTAAAACTGGGTATTAATCACAAATTAAGCTTTTACACTTTCAGTAAGAAAAAGCTTTATTGTAATAAATTTTGAATGAAACTTTTAAACATCTATACATTTTAAGGTCAGTAAATTTTTTTAGGGGGTTTTCAATCAATTACAAATGTTGTCATACAATGACTTTTTCAGCTTTTACTTCTCGAAACCGTTGCACTCATCATATTCTCACTCTTTACCGACTGAACATTGTATCCATCCGTCACCACATGATGAGTGAATAAACATTCATTGCAGAATTCAATGTAAAACCATGGGCACCCGGTTTTGCCCCAACAGACCTCCAAAAATCAAAATAGTCATTCTCCAGGATAGCTGGACATACACACCTCTACTTGGCATCAAAATAGTGTGTAAAAGCTATAGAAAACAGTGGTGTACTTGCCTAAATCGATCCGTCATTCTGGATTTATTTAAAGACCAGAAAGTACGGCGAAAAATTAAAAAAAATTGAGGTGAATTTCTTTCCAATGGCACTGCACGGACATAGATATTACCACACTTTAAATGACGACGGTGCAATGTTAGGGGACGCTAAGGGATGTAGTTAAGGCGGGTGCTGTCCACATGGCAGCCGACATCACCAAGAAAACAAGATACGCGTTTTGACCTGCCTAGCCGGTTTTACTCTACTCTCCCCTACAGGTTTTTCAGGAAGTAAATATATCATTAAGCAGATTTATATCAATTGATTCCACTGCTTTTGTTTTATATTAATCCTATTTACCCGATGGAAAAACATAATTTTTTGTAAAAGAATGATAATTCAAAGCAATAACATGCAAGACAATACAAAACCTGTATTTATTTTAATAAAAATGTATCAAAGTTCAATTTGAGAAGACATAAAGTAATTTGAATTTACCAATTATTAAATCATAACGACAACTTATCACACAAGACATAAGATTGTACGCATTTTTTGGTTTAAATTTATTTATAAGTTTTTATTTAAAACGTTTTTTTTTAATACTCAAGAACGTAAACACACGAACATACATCGGCCATATTTTTATATATCCATTAAATTTTCTTTAAAAAAAAATCTTCCAAAATATTCATAACTCAAGTTTATAACTTTAGTGTAACAGCATGTTTTATTTAATATTTTTTTTGTAGTAAAGAGCATTCGCACTTTATGTTTGAACTTTATCACGTTACAGGTTTTCAACTTCTATTTTTATCAAGCCAGACATATTTTAGAATGGGTTTATCGCAACGTTTTTTTTAATGTTCTAAAGCTTTGAATTCTTGCTACATACAATCGATAGATCAGAGAATAGAAATGACAGCTATCGTTACTTTTACCATGAGTTTCTCTCTCTAATTTATGACCTCCGTGAAAAACTTGTGATTTACCTTAGCATAGTTTCAGAACTTTCAGATTTTTAATGTATAGTATATTGATTCGTTTATAGAGTATTAGTATGTAGATTTTGGATGTATTTTATTTTGAGCTAAAAATGTAACATTATAGGTTTTAAATGTAATACAGGGTGTTTCTAAATGAATATCGGGGATTTAACGCTTGGTAGTATTTATTACATACAACTTAAAATTATACTTAATACATAAAAGGAAAGAGCAACTCAAACAGTTTTACCTACAAGCTTACAAGTGTTCAATGTGAACACCTTTCGCTACACAGCACACATGAAGTCGATAGCTCAGTTCTTCCCAAACGTTAATTAGTGTTTGTGGGGTAATTGTTGCAACAGCTGCCTCAATCCTGTTTTTTAGGTTTGTCAGCTGGTAGCGGAGGCACATACACTTGATTCTTTATGATCCCCAACATGTAGAAATCACATGGCGTCAGATCATGTGATTCTCTGGCCGTCAGATCGGTGAGCGTAGAGTGGCGTTTGGGAAGAACTGAGCTATCGACTTGATGTGTGTCGTGTGACGAAAAGTGTTCACATTGAACATTTGGAAGCTTGTAGGTAAAACTGTTTGAGTTGCTCTTTCATTTTATGTTTTAAGTATAATTTTAAGTTTTTTATAATAGATACTACAAAGCTTTAAAACCCCGATATTCATTTAGAAACACCCTGTATTATGTAAATTACAAAACGCTAAGGTACTTCAAATACGTAATTTATATTTAAAAACCTGTTTTTAAAATATTCTCTGTTTATAAAATCTAGTGAAATGTTGTTTTTAAAGCTTTAATCTCAAAAATCCTTTTATTTCTTTAATATATTTCTAATTTAGTGTTCGATATCAGCCAATTGTTGTGCAGTTTATCATAATGCTTGTTATTAAGTAATGGTAATTTTTAAGAAAAGTGTGGTGATTTGAAGCAATAATTATAGCATCAATAACAACAAAAAACTCGTGTCTTTTTTCAATTATATATCCTCAATCTTTATTCTGAGAAAATATCAATGCTAATTCTATCAACTACATCTTAACTCACAAACTTTAGCACAAAGGATAAAGTTTCGGCGTGTTCTTGATTTAAATCTCTTTATCGTCGCTACCATGACAAACTATCAAATGTGAAAAAATGCATTTTTCATTACTTTGAAAAATGTGCCGATTGTAACCACGAAATTTTAATAGTATTCTTCACCAAGATTACCATTTTGGACTCCTTTTTTATTTAGAAATTTCGAATATACACCAGAAATTTCAAATGGAAATAGTTGCTTTATTTATTTACAGACATTTCCTAACTACGTAAAGTAACATTTCTTTTTCTCAAAATTTCCGGTATGAAGTCGGTATCTCTGAATATAAAAGAAGGCTAATCTGGCAACCCTGTTCTTCAGAAAAATTTTATTAGCATTTTTACTACACGAAGAATTCTAATAAAATGTTGTGGTTACAATTGGTCCATTTTTAAAAGTAATGAGACATGCATTTTTTCACAGTCGGATAGATTGAGATGGTATAGCTACGAATGTTTAAGAGTATTTGTATTGAATATTACACAATTTAAATAAACTCACATATGCGTATATTGCTTTAATATATATTTTACTTTCTAAAAAGAGAAAACTTTTTGGGTTATTTCTAACTAAAGTTTCTAACTTTATAAAGAAAATAGTTCTTTTTTCTTTTTTCTTTTTCTAATCTGTTTCGTAAAAAGAGCATTCTCTCCTTATGTCTATATGTTATACAACAGAAAAATGAAACCTCTATTTTTATAAATCCGTACATACCTTAAAGGGGATTTATAGTAACTTTTTCGAATATTCTGAAGCTTTGATTGCTTGCTATGAACAATCAATAGATGAGGGAATGGGAATGACAACAGACGTTACTTTTACGATAAAGTTCTCTCTCTTATTTATCACCTTAAGAAAAGGGACTTAAGTTTTATAGAAGCAACATTTTACAACTTTCTCATATTGTATGTAAAATATTTTAATTTGTATTTCAAATATAGCAATTTTTAATCAATTACAAATGTTTTCTAAAGTACTCTAAATGCAGATTTTTAATTAAAAACATATTTAAAGAAAAATAAAAAAAAAACTCTTGTTTCTGCGATATTTTTATAAAATGTAATGCAATATTATTTTTAATGGTTTAATCTTGTAAATTCTTCTCTTTCTATAGTATATATAGTCTTATATAGTTTTCATTATAAGATAATTGTTGTGTAGTTTGTCTAATAATTGCCACTGAGTAATGTTAATTTTAGAAAGGAGTGGTTATTTAAACCAATATTTGTACATAAATTAAAATAGAAAACTAAAGTTTTCTCCAACTGTAATCATCAAAGTTTATTTTGGGAAAACAATAAATGCTAATCCGATTTTTTATCCATTTTAATGCATTCTTGATTTATATTTCTAATTTATAATGGATTGATATGATAACTCTTTTCGAAATGTTATGATAAGTTCATTCGAAATGTTTGCATGTTCTTATACAGCTTTTAATTCACGCTAAGCACAATCGATAGATGTAAAAATAGAAATTACAACTGACACACACTGGAGTATTTGAGTCCTGGTCAAAAATACTTGCCATGTTTTTTAAAGTTAAAAGCATTGCTGTTGATATACTATTAGTAAATACACTTAATTAATGTTATACATACATAACTGTATGCATTTATTTAAAAATATAATAAAACGTTTACTTAATTGTCTATTGCAGGGGTTCCCAAAGGGGTACGCGAAACTCTTGCTACTAATACGTGGAAGTCCGATACTGGTGCGTGATGAAATAAAATGCAGAATGCAGCATATTATTATGGAATCAAAAAGGACTTGTCTTTATTAACTTGGAAATTTTCAGAAATTTTTCAAATGCGATTTAGCATCTATAAACGCTTTTCCTATATTTTTGTTACGAGAAACATATGTTTGTTATAGCAGACTTACTGAAATTCACCGCTTATGATACAATCAGTTTTCCAGAATTAAAACATAATTATTAGATTTATATTGATAAAAATTGAATAGACCTAATTTTAAAATCAATGAATGAAGTCAATTTAATTAGCGGTTGAACTGTTTATAAACATGCTTTATAACTTGAATTATCTGAAGGTAAAGTCGGGATGCTGGGAAGTTGGAGGAGCTTGTGTGAGTAGCAGGAGTTAAAACAAAATAAAATTCCAAATGTAATTTATAACACATTGATCTTTTTGTATTAAGAGAGCTTCTAGGAGATGTTGAAACAAAAGTTTTATTTCAAGCATAATTCATAAAATAATTCATTCTGTTGATTGATATAAGTTTCTTCTCTTGTACAAAATATGTTATAATTACTTTCTATTTGATGGTAATCAGTTTTTAATAGAGTAAGGTTATTTAAAACGGTGATCTAAAATAAAACAAAAACAGTGGTCATATGTAGTGTGGATTTGAGGTAAAGCATTGTACATATGTATTGAGATGGTATATACATAAATGTATGAAAAAGCTTGCAAGTGTTTGCCTACTGCACATTATTGTCGCATTTAAAGATATACAGATTATTAATACAATTGTATTGAATGTCAGTGTTAAATGCGCTAACTAAGCTTTGGATAAGAAATTCGTTTCTCATTTGAGGCACCCTGCCACTGTATCTCACCAGAAAGAAGTGAACTTATTCAGCTATCCTGTTATGAATGACTTGAGTCCACATTCAAAAGTTTGTATGTAACAGAATTTTCGTTGGCGAGAATATCAGAATACTGTCTGATATCTTCAAAGTCTGCTTGTCTTGTGTTTAGCACAACATATCTTTGTGAATGTGCCTTTTCCCCCATTCTTTATATGAAAAACAAATACAGGAACAATGTAAACATCGCTACCTAATATTGGGCCAGATCTGACCAAGCTGTGCTTGATAAAACAAGCCCAGATGTTTTGTTAGCGATAGGAGCAAATTAGTGCAATCAGCTTACTATAGCACTATATGAATCAGTGTGTGGCAATAAGTATTGTAACTTTTTTCCTATACCAAAACACTCTATTTTGAAATTGTATGCATATTAAAAATTAATGACGATACTACTTTTTACTTGAATGTTATTATAAATCAGTCAGTCTCAGTACCAATTAAGTAACGTAATCATTAATTTTTTTAAATATAATAAAATCTGCTAAGACGGACACAAAAGACTGGAGTATATTTCGTTTTAGACAGGTTACTTCTTACAGGTATTTCTATATTAGATTTACGTTTGTTACTTGGTGGTACGCGGAAGTATGAACTTCGATTTAGTGGTGCGTCGGTCTAAAAGTTTGGGAACCCCTGGTCTATTGTCTATAAGAGGAAAGTAATTGTTGATGGGTTTGTTTTATTTGCAAGTAATGTTTAATTAAATGTGGTTAATTTTACTACACATAAATGTTTAATTATTTATATAAACCAATGTATATAATATATATATATATATATATATATATTATTTGAATTTAGCAATTGGGAATGTTGAGCCTCTATAGCATACAGATGCTGGTTTTTAAGTGTTTTTTAGTGCTGGTTTTTAATTGAATTGCAGTCTTCCCAAAAAAACATTGATATCCAAAAATGGCAAAAATGGCAAAATGGCAAAAATATGCGGAACATTAAAAAAAAAAAAGGAATTTGTCTTCAAAACTATAACCAATACGATTATAATTCAAAAATAGACCGACGAATCCCAACACAGCTTTAAAAAGCTTTGAATATGTTAGATAATATATTTCAATAAATTAGATCTAAAAAGGCTTAAAAATAACCCATTTTCATTTAAATTATTCTTTTTTATTAAATGAAAAGTAAATTTATTTAAATGCACTTGCCAAAGTATACATTTAAACACAATAACAAAAATCAAACATAACAAAAAAGCACGTCTTCTGACAAATAAACTTTCAATTCAACTGCGAGAAGGAGCCGCCGGATATTATGTAAGAATTTTCAATGTCTTTTATAAATTGACATTTATTTTTATTTCCCTTTATATTTTTCATTCTTTTTTTATCTTCTTATAAATATAAATTCACGTGGTTTTTTTTTTCAATATTTTAATTTTGAAAATTATTCTATCTTTAGCTGTAGAGTTTATGTTTGCTAAGTTCTAAATTTAAAGTAAAAATTTTAACACAAAGCATAAGATATGAATATTGTGTTTTTGAGTTGAGGCTAGTTAACAAATCCATGTATAATACATTTTTTTAATACTGGAGAATCTCAAGAGAGTCATATATGTCTGTCATATTCTTAACATTTTCTCAAAAGAAATTTTTCAAAATATTTACTTTTAGTTATGAATTTTATAGAAAGGCAATTTATTTCTCATAAAGAAAGATTATTCGCACTGTTACATTTCAAGATTTAAAAATCTGTTGTTTTTAAATCCGATACATTTTAAAAGGGATTTATGACAATCTTTTCGAAAATTGCTACCCGTAATTTTCGGAAACGTTTCCGAGTATTTTTACAGTTTATTAATCAATTTTCTCAACCCAAAATATCGGTTTTTCGGCTGCTATTATTTATCCTGTAAATATTTTCATGTTCAACACCCGAGATAAATTAACAGCATTATACTAAAATTAAAATTAATAGCTTTAACATTAACATTATATTTAACATTATTTTGTTACGCTTTCACGTATTAATTCTAATAAATGCACAAATTATAGGTGCAAGAATAAGAACTGAAAATGGCAATACTTATCGGTAAAACTATCGCTTTGATTTGTGATCTCTGCTAAAAGTAGTTTCTTTTATCAGAATCATTTAATACAATATTATATTGCACAAGAGCCTAGGCTAGTCACGCGAAGAAACGCTGAAGCTAATGTTAAGTCTATTGGAAGGTTCTTGTGCGATTTCTCGCTCGCATTTTAATAATTTTAAATGATTTTTTTTTGCATAGGATAGCTGACGTCTATCTCTAACGTTGTTAGTTTTTACTTTTTTGATTTTGGTTACAGTTTTTTTATAAGCGGACATTTTCAATTTTGGAACCGGTTGGAACCGGTTCTGAAAGTGAAAGTACCCTTATATTAAAAAAACTCGAACCAAAATCGAAAAAGTAAAAACTAACAACGTTAGAGATGGACGTCAGCTATCCTATGCAAAAAAAAAATCAATTAAAATATTAAAATGCGAGCGAGAAATCGCGCACATCTTACCACTTCCCATAGACTTAACATTAGCTTGCGCGTTTTTTCGCATGACTGATGTCGGCTCTTAATTATATTTTTGGTAATTGTATGAGGCGTTCAGAATAAAAGTGCATCAAATCCTTAAGGTGTTTCTCAAATTTCCTACTCAACAATGTAAAACTTTTTAACAAGTTTTCTGACTCATTTTTAAACGCAAATGCATAAAATTAGCAGGCCTTTCTATTGAAGGGATTTGAAATCGAGTAGTATTTTCTATTTTTTTTTAAATAAATAAATAACTTATCAAATCATGAGCGATTCCTGTCACGCGACGACACGTTTTTCCCCTTTCTCGCAGTACCGCATCGGGAATTCGGTTCAAAACGCCAACTTTGACAATATTTTCTAAAATACCTTCTGCATTTACAAAAAAATGGAGAACGCCTTTCGATTGCATAGTTTCTGAATAAGAACACCTGCCAATTTCATACGTTTCCGAATAAAAATGGATTTAGAAATGTGTCAGAAAGTAGCTGCTTTGGATTTGAAAACAGTCTTAAACATTATCCATAGACATTTTAATTTAATTCGTTTCATTCGGATAGAAAATACTTTTGCTCATTACTTGATATTTTCTATCTAGGACGTGATATATTACACCACGCAACAAATTATTGTCTCTAGAGCAATAATTTTCATCTCAAATTTTACTGCATTGTAAAAAGAGACAAATGTTTCTTAATCTAGTTCCTATCTTTTTTAAGACTTACGAAAATATAATATAACATCTTCAGATTTATCAGCTATTCTGAAAAGCATTTCTTTGTTTTTAAAAGCCTCTGAAACCTGAGTTTTGTGTATGAAACTCTGAGTTTAGAGTTTTCAAGCATTTCTGAAACATGAGTTTCTTTTGCTGTCAGTAATTATCGCAAACATTTCGGAGTAGTTTTTACAGTGTATTACTCAGTCTTCTATAGAAGGAATATCGGTTTTTCGGATGCCATAGATTCTCAAGGAAACATTTTATGCCACGTAACAGAATTTATACACACAAGATCATTTTAATGGTTATGTCAATGCTGTTAATTTTAATGTTTATGTTAGTACAAATGTTTCTGAATCTAGCTCTGATCTTTATTAAGTTTTACGAAAATACAATATTCTTACGAAAATACAACTTCTTCCAAGTTACCAACAACTTCGAAAAGGTTTCTTAAATCGTCAGAAACCAAAAAATTTCTGAGATTTGTTGAAGCATCTCTGCAATAAAAGTTTATTTTGCTGCCCGTAATTTTCGAAAACGTTTCCGAGTATGTTTACAGTTTGTTAATCAGTTTTATTGATCCGAAATATCGGCTTTTCGTATGCTATTTCTTCTCCTGTAAATATTTTCATGTTCAACACACGAAATAAATTAACAGCGTTAATATTTATATTAAAATTAATAGTTTTAACATTAACATTAAATTTAACATTATTTTGTTACTCTTTCATGTATAAATTATGTCACACAGCTGAAAATTCTTTCTTTAAAATTGATAGCATCCAAAAAAAAAACAATATACCGGGTAGAGAAAACTGATTAATATACCGTAAAAACTACTCGGAAACTTTCCGAAAATTACATGCAGCAAAGGAAATATTTGTGTCAGAAATGTTTCGTTAAATTTCGGAAATCTATTTATTTTAGAGGCTTATAACGATAAAGGAATGCTTTACGGAGATGTAGGTAAGTCGGAAAAGGTTATATTATATTTTCTTAAGAAAGATAAGAGCTAAATTAATAAATATTTGTGTTCTTTTCTATGGTGTTTCATGTTCACTACATGTACGTACTGTGTATTAATTACTGTAAAATTAACAGCATTGACATAAACATTAAAATATTCTTGTATGTATAAATTCTGTCACGCGACTGAAAACGTTTACTTGAGAATTGATGGAATCCGAAGAACAGAATATTCCACGTACAGGTTAAAATGGCATGAAATCACTTTGGTTATGAAAGCCTCATTTATATACTGCACTGAATATAACCTCATTACTATTCACTGCAAAAAAAAAAAAAAAAAAAAAAAAAAAAAAATGTTGATTTTACAGTATAACACTGGCAGCTGGGGTATCAGTATTATACTGTAAAATCAACAATTTTTTTTGCAGTGTAACTAAAATATTATAATTGAAATTACTGCTTATACGTGCACACAATATAAACACATTATTTTTTTAGGAATAAATATCACAAAACTATTATTTTTTTTTCAATTACTTCCCACAGCTTTTCTCTGAAATTAACTGTGCTTCCCTCATAGAAAGACATTAACTTTTATAAAATTCTGATGATTTAAAACAATAACACACAACACAGTAAATAGCTTGAACTAACGCAAATAATATCTTATAAAAGTTAATTTTCAGAAAACTTAATGCAGTTTCATTTCCTAGTAACAAAATGCTTCTTACATTTTTTTTCAGTACAAGACATGAATCGCTTGCGTTCTTCAATTTCTTTTTAAGTTATTGCATAGAACATTTCCTTTGAATATTTAAGAAAATAAACAAATTCATACGCATTTGTCGTAATCTTATATTTTTATTGTTTTTTCTCAAAAACATTTTCCAGTATTTTTATAACTTTCAGACTTTTTCAAACTCTATTCTTACTGAATTCATTTTACATTTTCTTCCTGTCTCGTAAAGAAAAATAATTTGCAAAATTTTTTTACTTTATTAAATTGCTACATTTAAACGTCTTTTTATGAAGTCAGATGTAACTTAGAATGGATTTATCACAATTTTTTCAAACATTTTAAAGCTGTAACTTCTTTCTATGCACAGTTGGAAGATAAAAGAACACTGACGTTATTTTTACGATGAGATTCTATCTCTGATTTATTACCTCTCAGAAAAGATTCATGATTTGGAAAAAGAACGTTTCAGAATTTCTTAATTTTATACGAAGAATATTTAATTTATGTGCGGAAAGCAACATTCTTTAATGAATTATAAAAATTTACTTAAATATTTCACTATGGTTACGGGATATAAAAAAATTATTTTGCATTTGCGAAAATCCTTGTGTGTTTCTTAAATATTTTATTAATATGTTCCTATATAATGTTAATTTCAAATATTAAATTTAGATTATTCTTCAATTTCTACGCTTTATAATTAAATATATAGTCGGTATTAAGATAATTTATGTATGTTTAGTGATTATATACAATTATAGAATAAATAGTAGCAAACATTTTTTTTCTTTTTTTTACCAATATAACGTCATATTAATCTTTTTTTCAATTGGTGAAACTTTTTATTTCATTTTCATTTTTCACGTGAAAATCTTTCAATAGAAAATTAATTATTGTAGAAAGAATTTATTGTGGATTTTTAATTGTTGGCAACTGCTATAACAAAACATGTTTAAATATAATAGGAAAAGACTGTTAGATTTTTGTTTTTTTAATCTCTCTATATTAAAATAATACGATTTTTTCCAAATTTTATGATTTTGAGCTTCATAGTAGATATTCAGCTATAGGTACACAAAATTTCATGTTTGTCAGTTATATAGTTTCTGAGAAACGGCTCTGTAACGGACAGACAACTTAGCGGGTTTCGTGAAATGAACGAAACCTTAAAAAAAGCTACAAAATATTAATATTTGTTGGAGAGATTTTAAGAATGTTACAAACAATGTTACAACATTCTCGGATAGTAAAGATTGCGAGTTTTCTTTAATTACACTTTATCAAACAATACATTGGGTAAGCATAAAACTATTCCGTTTTCCATTAATTAAAGTTTATCTGGGAATTTCACCCAAAATATATGTTAGCGTTGTTGATTTAAATATACAGATTTTTTTTTTATATATATATTGAAGAAAAGTAATCGTCTCACATTCTGATGTGTATTGACATTAAACTAAAAAATCCTTCCGGTCTGTACCGGGAGGAAAAGGTAGCTTTCATAGTCATGTTTTTAAAAATTTAACTAATTTTACTCAAACATCCGAAAGCTAAAATGCTTGGAATCCGATTATAGAAGATTCGATATCGATTTTCGTTAATACCGTATTTGAATGCAAATTTCAGCATTAGAGTTACAGTATAACAAAAATCAGACTGTTTCAAAATGTCAGCCACCCTAGAATTTCAAATTGCCATATTCAGCCATTCTTTAAGATATAGCCAAAACAAAAATGTTCCAGAATCCTTGTATGACGTTCTAACACTTAACAGAAACATTTTTTCAATTTATAATTTTTTGTACATCTTTTTCAACTTTTAAAAATTAAAAAAAATTTAATTGACCGCCATTTTGAAACAAGATGGCGGATGAAGCTGGCCAACGAACTCGGTCGAGACCTTGGTATGTCCTATACACATACTAAGTCACATCGGCATCGGTTCATAAATATGGGAGTTACAGCATAACATACGTCAGATATATATATATATATATATATATATATATATATATATATATATATATAAATCAACGTTTGGAAGGAGGGTGGTTTGGGGGTCTGGAGGTCATGATCGGTGAAAATATACCTACACTTTTTGGAATCGCTTTCCTCCGAACGGCTGAAATAGGTAGCTTTTTGTAATGAAATCTACCTAAAAATCTAAAATATTCAACTCAAATTTTCAATGTTATTTTAACAATATTCGTATGTATATTTCTTTCGCAAAAAAATTAAAATTAAAATTAAAGTAATTTTCGCATTATGGTTGAACTTTATTATGTTACAAGATAATAACATCTGTTTTTATGAAACCCGCCATTTTTTTAAATGAATTTGTTGCACGTTATTGAATATTCTAGACCTCTGAATTCTTGTTACGTACAATCGATACATGAATAAATTCTAATGACAACTAACGTTATTTTTACTGCGAGATTCTCTCTTTGATTTATGACCTCCTAGGATAAAAAACTTGTCTCCTACAGATTGAACGTTTCGAGGATTTTTGAATTTATGAATAGAGTATTTTATTTTGCACTTAATAGTCGCAATATTTACTGAATTATAAAAAAAAAATCTAAGGTGTTTCAAATACAGAGAATAATTCAACATTTATTTTTATCATCCAAAAATTATTCCGACATTTTTGCAAATATAAATTTTAGTTTAATGTTGAATTCTATAATTTCGTCTGAAAAATCTTACTTTTTCTGTGTTATATAGTCTAATGTATTGTTCATTGTAACGTTTGCTATGTCAGTTGTTATAATGTGTGTCCCTGAGTAATGATATATATATATATATATATATATTTATAAAAAAGGTATGGTTTTAAAGAATATTTTAACATACAAGACAGTAATGAATCTGAGTTTTCCTTGTCAAAGGTTATTTTGAAAAAATATAATACAAGTTGTTTGTTCTATTAATTAAACCAAATTATTAATTGAATAATTAATAATTAATTTAATTTGTATTAATTTATCATACCCACAGCTGTTAACATAAGGTATGGGAGAATAGGATAAAACTGTATACCTTATTATTGGTTACTTCTTGAAGCCAGAATTTCCAATAGAATTTAATTCCTATTCTGGACTTATCCTTGTACTATAATATCGTACCAAATATTTGATATTGGTAAAAAGTCAAATTATCCGATCTTAGCACACCTCTAAATCTTACAGGTAATGAAAAAGTTTAAACTTTCTATTCTAGAGAAACAATATATTTTAGTTTTCAAATTTAACTAAATAATTAAACAATATATCTATTATCAATCTAGTGATTCAATTTTAAAGACAAAATGATACATATTTTAATTACGATTTAAGAAATTACAGAAAAGAAATTCACCTCTTTATCAACTTTATAAAAATCATGATTACTCTTATCCCCGTAGTTTTGACTACCTTTTCTTCAGCCATTGTTTACAGGGTATTCAATTATTATTTTACAATGTTCTTCTTTATTGCACTAACGATATCCGGTTTTATCCCATAGAGAACGTGGATCGGAAATCAAGCACAAAAATGTGCTTTAACAGCTTCATTAAATCTGTTGGTCAGTGGCGAATCTTCAGCAGGAAATAAATCCTTATTAAATATGCTACACTTAATAATATAAAATATTTCAATAACTTCAAATGTATTCATGTTTAAGAATTTTGAAAATTAAAAAAAAAATAAACAAAAAAGAGAGAGAGAGATAAAATAAAATTTTAAATACAAAAACTATATAAATAACAGTATGGAGATATCACCGCAATGGCCGCTTCACCTTCTGGCCTAAAGCTAAATATTCCAACCATTTCTCACAAGAGGGCTTCTCAAATTGATTAAAAATTGAGATATCTTGTTTCACCTTTTTAACTTTCTTTCCCCTATATAGTTTGTCTGCATTCTTTATTTAAATTTGTGTATAAGTTCATACATAGAATATTTCATTCGAATATTTAAAAAAGAAACTCTCAAATGCCACTCGTACTCTCATACAAGATTATAATGAAAATAACTTTGACGATATATGAACCTGGATATGGGTCTATGTATTAGCCCCTAACGATCGTACCCATAGAATTTCTTCTATGATCGTACCGTTTCAGGAAAGGAATGCCATTTCGGAAGTGTGTATTTAAATGCATGTGCTCGAGAATACGGTGAAAATCAACAATCGAGCACTCGCAGTGACTGTTGCAGCGACTAAAATTACGAAAATTTAAATGCCAACACCCACTTAAATTCATCACAAAATGATCGTCACATTAAAAACCATGAATATCGATGAAAAGGTATCTGTAGAACTAGAAACGGTGACTTAAAACAAACGCAATGAAAATATTTTAATGCTGTACGTGTGCTACAAGAACACTTTGATGACATTTGTTCTCTATTGCTATTTTGAGACTTTTGGGTCCGCCATGGCTACCCGAACAAACCTCAATGTGTTTCTGTTTCTTGAGGTATTTAAAATTCTAGGTATATCCATCGAATCTGCAAAGTTACATGAAAACTAACTTTAAACGTGAGATTCTGCTTCGAATTCTGTCATGATTTATTGTTGTGAACAATCTCCAGCAGGGGATGTTTAATTGTCTGTGTAGGCGAAACTTGAAAATTTTGTAATCTGACTAAAATACAGTGAAACATCCAAATGAATACACTATAAGAGACCTAGCAGACTTTTTTTCAATCTCCAACGCGTACATCATTTGTATATTTTTAAACTGTGAATAGTGGCCATCTCCGAATAGAAGACAAATTGCGAGATCTCCCAGATATCAGTTACTTAGACGTCTTATTGTATTTGTTTTTTGCCGCCTGTGTGGGTTCATTTGGGAGTCTCACTGCTTTTCTTTGCGCTTGTTTTAAGTGCTCGTTTCTAATGCTACAGGTAGCGTTCCAACGACGTTTGTGTTTTTTTACTAGGAAGATCAATGTGTGATGAAAACAAGAGTGTTGTCTTTTTTTTTTTTTTTTTTTTTTTTTTTTTTTTTTTTTTCCCATTTTGTGACTGTAATCGAAACCGTATTGTTGACCGTAACCCTATTGTTGTTCTTTACTCACTCTCATACCCGTGCCTTAAAATTCACTCATCCCAAATAGCATCACGTTTATTTGGACGGCATAGTTTCCCAGAATTTTGAATATTCAGCTTTACATCTTAATGCAAAATAATTCATTTTACGTTTGTCTATTTTCCTAAAGAAAAAAAACGTTTCGATTTTCCGTTTGAACTTTATTACTCTACACGATTTAAACTTTTATTTTTATAAAGCAAGACATATTTTAGAGTAGAATTATCGCATTTTTTTCTCGAATATTCTAACATTTTCAATTCTTGCTATGGAATCGATAAAGGAGAGAATGGAAATGAAAACTGACGTTACTTTTACGATAAGATTCTCTCTCAGATTCACGATCTCTTAGAAAAGACTTGTGTTTTATAATAACAACTTTTCAGAACTTTTCGATTTTGTATGTATAATATTTTATTTAATGTATGGAACACAACATTTATTTAATGAATTATAAAAATTTCGTAAACTGTTTTAGATACGGTTGTATAGATCAACATGTATTTTTAATTTGTGAAAATTAAATTTTATAAATATAAATTCTAGTGTAATGCTGTTTTTCCATGCATCACTATAGTAAATTCTTTAATCTTAATAGCTGTATAGTTTAATATATACTTCATAATAAGTGAATTGCTGTATCTCTTGTTTAAAATGTATTTCATTAGACATATACATTAATAGGATAAATATCAATAAAACGTTTTTTTTACATTTCTTTCTACAGTTTTTGAACAAAATGTATCGTGATTTCCCCAAAAAAAGTTTAATTTTATAAAAGAGTAATGACTTGAAAATTTCAGTAACATACAAAACACTAAACAATCCGAGTTTCCTTTAACCAAAACTTATCAAAGTTATTTTACAATTTGTTTATAATGCAATAATGCAACTTAACATCCCCTTAACTAAATCTTACGTACAATTTTTAGCAAAAACCATGGGATTTGCTGGCTTTTTTATATGAATTTATCTCTAAGTATATATATATATATATGGGACTACGATGAATAATGTGTGATTTCACCACAACAGAGATTCAAATACAAATATATACTAAAATAAATGTTCAATGTAAAATAGCACAAACAAAAATATATAAAATGGCATACAGCTGTTTCGGAGCCCCTAAAGCTTCATCATCGACGCTAAATTTAAAAGATTAAAAACTGATTCAAAAGTCTAAGCTCTGTAAGTATGCTTGCATCCCCGCACGCATCCAAGTTAGAATGGCGGTGTTTTTTTTTAAACAACAGCGGAGTCAGGAAACACATATGACTAGGACCAGTAGGAGCGCTCGAACATACTGGACGAGCTTAAGTACAGAGGAGAAAAAAAGGGGGGAGGGGGAAGTGAAGGGAATGAATTAAATGAAAGGTAGCCAGACATTTGAAAAAGTTGGTGTACTGCACATATCATTAACTAAGTTGCCTTAATTTTTCCATATATGATAATCTTCCCAAAAATCAAGGTCGCAAATCGACGAGCATTTCTGAATTATTGAACCTTCTGAAAAATTAAAACTGCGATTGCTATACCAACAATGCTTAGCAATCGCAGAACGTTTAGTGTCACAATTTTTAATATAGTTTTTATGTTCCCCAAGCGAACCTTAAGAGGTTGCTTAGTTTGACCTATGTACATTCTATCACACTTACAAGATATCTTATAAATTCTCCAATGTGAAAATCTGTCAGTTGGATGTTTGAGATCTGTAAATTTGATTTTGTTAAATGGTGCATTAATTACTTTAAAATTGAATCGATTTCAAAATTCTGGATATTTGATGGCTTATTCTCGGAAAATATGGAAGTATAATTAAATTTTGATCGCGAGCATTGTTAACGTTTGAATGTGTACGTTTAATTAGTTTATTAAGAATTGAATCAACGATTTCAACAGGATAACCCGATCAATGGCAATTTATTTAATTTGGTCTAACTCTGCTTTGAATAAACGCCCTGATGAACACATTTTTAAGGCGCGATGAACATAGGTATTAAAAGCAGCCACTTTTTGATTAGCGGGTGAGATGACAGACTTCATGTGACGTCTCTCACAGTCTGCCATCTGTGATACTAAACGTTCTGCGATTGCTGACTATTGCTGGCCTAGCAATCACAGTTTTAAAATTTCAGAAGGTTCAATAATTCAAAAATGCTCATCGATTTACGACCTTGATTTTTGGGAAGCTTATCATATATGGAAGAATTCATGCAAGTTAGTTAATGATATGTGCAGTACACCAAATTTTTCAAATGTCTGGCTACCATTCATTTATTTCATTCTCTTCGATTCCCCCACCCCCTTTTTTCTCCTCCGTACTTAAGCTCGTTCAGTCTGACCGAGCGCTTCTGTTGGTCTTCCTACGTCACATGTGTTTCCTGACTACGCTGTTGTTCTTAAAAAACTCATCGCCATTCAACCTTGGGCGCGTGCTCAGACGCGAGCATACTTACATGGCTTAGACTTTTGAATCAGTTTTTAATCTTTTAAATTTGGCACTGATGATGTATTTTTAGGGGCTCTGAAACAGCTGTATGCCATTTTATATTTTTTTATTTGTGGTATTTTACGTTGATCACTTATTTTAATATAACAGCACAAAGTTCAAAGTTCAATGTTTTACGTTGATCACTTATTTTAATATAACAGCACAAAATTCAATGCCCCTATTTTAAACAAATATATACATCCCGGCTTAATAAACAACTAAATAAACAACTGAAGATTCAACCTATAATTGATTATTAATAAAAAACAATGACTTCCCGTCGTTCCATAATATATACTTCGCAAGCTTTGCTAAGATCCAATGGTTGGAGTATCACTGTACTCACAGTATACACCAACCATTGGATATAAATTACCTGGTTGAAAATACTTTCCTCTGTTCATTATGACTTTTCTAAGATTTGGGTGAAAAATCGAATCAACTGCTTGGCTCAAAACTATGGAAATCTCGTTCATGCTTGCGCACTTTCATTTTCGTATAACGTGACTTCATATTCGTGCTTACCTCTTCTGGTTATTATTATTTTATTGAGTTCGTACAATTGTTGCTGTTACTTCTCATTGTTCCTTTTCATTCCCACATGTTCGGCCATCCTGATAGTACGGGCGACCTCATCAAATATTCATTCTTCTAGAATTTGGATACTACACTATTAACTTGAAAGGACATTATAAAACAAAACACAAAACAAAACAAAAATAATTAAATTATAAATCATCATACTTCTTCATACACGCACAGGAGTTTCGGCCTTATGCATAACACGAACATTAACAAATCTCATAATTGGCTACTCATTGCTCATAAGCATTGAAAGTAACTGAAGATACAAGGCCACTTTTTTTGTCACTTTTCGATAATTTCTTCCATCAGATGTGGTTTTATGTTCTCTGTGATCAAATTTATCTGCAAAATAGGGCTCGTGTTTCCTATCACGCCAAACGTAAAGACGTTTACCACACCCATGAATATTACGTTTTTCTCTATCTTCATGCTGCCCGAACTGTTTACGATATCCGTGATACCTATCAACAAACTTCTATTTTGTATAAAATGATTTCACTTCATTTGCATATCTCCTATCACGTTTCTTAAAACTTTCGTGAAATATATTTTAATTTTTTCACTTTGCTTTTCTATATTATTATTTTTTACTGCTTTCCTCGTGTTCATTGTATTATAATATTTTCCGTTTCTCGTTATTGCATTTCCATTTCTTGGTTTTATTTCGGGATTTGGGTGAATTTTATTCACTTTCATCACACGTGCCAAATTTATCGTGAAATTATTTTTTGATTTCTTTTTATCTATAATTCTAACATTTCTGTTTTGTTTATGTGGGCTATTTGCTGTTGACATCTTCACTTTATTGTATGGATTGGCAGCATAAGTTGATTTTTAACGGAGTTTTTTACATCTTTAAGGTAACCTAATTGAAAATTGTTTCGTTTGTCAAGGATTTTAATTCCATCTTCGTTTATCGCCACATTTATATTGCTGATCACATCATATCTCAATACAATGTCATGTGCAAGACATTCTATAACATAAAATTTTGTTTATATAGGAAACCCATCAACACATATTTGATATACAAAATGTCCAATTGGGTTTACAGTTTCATTACCAATACCAGTTAAAGAGATATCATATGAAGACAAATTTGGCGACCCAATATTGACATAACATTCATAACTGAATAAGGAAAAATCGCTGCCCGTATCAAATAAGATATTTCCTCCTTTACAATTGATATCAATTATTTTTTCCATCCCGTTAGGGTTAGAATTATTTTCGGTCTCAGATGCATTAATGTTAACTTCTTTCCGTACATGAGAATTAGAATTGTAATTTTGGTGATTATAATTTCGATAGTTTTGAGGTGAATGTTGGTCGAAATTATTAGTTTGATCATTATTTATTTTAATTTGGTATTGAGGATGAAAGAAAGATTGCGAATTTTCATATTTACTTATTTCGGGTTTTTGATTTTCAAAGGTGTATGGCTTCTTATTTATTGTTCTGCTACGGCGGCGTGCTTCATAATCGTCTAGTTTGTTTACTAATATATCAACATTTTTAACTTTTGGAAGATCATCAATACAGTCTTCTTTCATTTCTACCGGTAACATTCGCTTGATTTCATCTACTACTATTAATTCTTTTAACATTTCGAAATCAGATACATCAAGACCGTTAATCCATTCATTCAAATACTTCTTAATTTAAATGCCGCCAAGTGGCTGAAAATTCTTTCTTATGTGACATTAATTTTTTCCTAAATTCTTCTGGCGTCATTTTAAAACTTTTAAAAAGTAATTTTTTTACGTAATTGTAGATATTTGCTAATGTCTCTGGTTCTCTGGCTACTCTCTTAAAACGAAAAAGTGGATTTTGCTTCTCAGAAAAGAGCTCTAATTTATGGGATCGTGAAAGAGTGGATTTTTAAATGTTTCACTCATCTTGATTTGAATTTTTATTTTTCTAATGCACTCCAGAAGAGCGAATACTAAACAACTCAACTCGATAAAAAAAGCACTCATTGGCGAGCGGAAATTGAAATACCAGTAAGCTGACGTAGCTGACGTGACCTTCCACTGTCCCCTCTACAATGCATATTCGCTGAGCAGACGACAGGCGTGTAGCGTGTGTAGTTTACGCGGCTAACAGCACGTTGTTGACAATTTTAAAAAGGAATACTTGAAAAGTTAAGAATTTCTGCTGCTTTAAATACTCTAATTATGCTTTTTATAATGATTCTGTTTTATATTAATTGTTATTTTATATATGGCGTGATATTTTTCAGTTTATATCAATATTTTTATTAAATATGTCTTAGCCCTAACATTTAGGACTATTTATACGAGCGAAAATTTAGAGATCTTTTAATTTGAAAGGATAAATATTAAAAAATACTCTAAAATATAATGAAATAAATCCTTTGCCTCTCCTTTATGTTTTTTTAATGTTGTTTCAATAAATATGATTTATATAAATAGCATTTAGTAGCAATTTAAACTTTTAAAGAAATTATCTTGGCGGTACGTTCGTTTATATAGTATATATTTTTAGCGATGTTTCAGAACTCTTGTTTTAAAGTAAACAAATTATATTTCTTATTTTATTCTCAGTCTGAAGAAATATTTCCTTGATTTTTTTATTGACCTGCCTTGCTTTTCGAAAGTGCATACATAAATTTCAGTCATTTTATGTTGCTGAGAGTTGGATTATTTAAAATGTATCTAAAACATATAAGAAAGGCTTTAGTATATCTATTTCATGTTAATGAAAATTTTTGAAAAGTACCTGTATTAGTATACACGCTGTTTTTCTAATATTTTAAAATATACTTGATTTATGAAACTGTATAAATCCCATATTTTTATCATATGTTGTTAAAAATAAGGTAAATATCTACATTCCCGGATATTCACGGTGTGAATATTCCTAAATAGTATTAGGATTAAAACCTATTTAATGATAATATTGATATAAACTGAAAAATATCATGCAATGTATCGAATAATATTGCATAGAAAACATAATCATTATAACAAAAAAAAAAGATTAAAATCAGCAGAAATTCTTATCTTTTCAAATATTCCTTTTAAAATTCTCTTTTTGGGTCGGGAGGGGGGTGGGGGGTATATATTTCAAGCAGCTCAGAAACAACAACAAAAAAATGATACTTTTCACTTAATTGTTGAATATATACATATATGTATACATTCAATATGCAAATTATTTTTTTTTTCTAAAACAATAATATAGCTGTTCATGAAATTTATTATTTTACAATGAAATATTACATTTTACCATGAATTTTAATTCCCCTTCCCCTCCTCAAGTATGAGTTAGTTATAAATCACTCAAGTGCTACTGGATTTAACCTTCATTGATTTGATTTCACTCAAGTATGAGTAAAATAGAGATCACTCAATCATGAGTTGCTTAAAAACAACTCGTTCTCTCGAGTTGTTTCAACTCTTCATAAGAAGCTCATTTTCAAATCGTGAGATGAGTGGATTTCGGCTCAACTTGAGTTATTTTGGCTCTTTCGTTTTAAGAGAGTATAATATCAGAAATTTTCAACGGAATTAAACTCAACAAATATATCATCCAATTTTCCCTTACAATATTCATCCGAGGTATTTGTCTTTCAAACAAAGCCAAATAGATACTGATATTACCCTTGCCGTCAAAATGAGACATTAATTTAAATAAATCTGGTTACTTACTTGATCCAGCTACTGCAGACTCGTCCATTAGACATTTCAAATTGGCTTAAAGTTTCATTTTAATAAATTCATAGTCCATCTGTAATTTTTTTTCTTCTAATCGTCTTTCTTCTCTTTCTCTTTCTACTTATAGGCTTCTTACTTCCTTTTCTAACTTCTTATCGTCTTCCAATTGTTGTTTTCTTTCTTCTCTCTCAGCTATAATAACTTCAAGACGAACTTTAACGAATTCTTCTTCAGAACTATCCGATTCAGTTACCAACTTGATCAAATCAACATTTTTTTGATTTTGAAGCAGTGCTAGATCCAGGTCATCACATAATGGTAATAAATCTGCCTTTTTAGCTTTATTAAGAACTGACATTATTTATTATGTTGACAATTCAATGAAACAAAATAGCATTATATCTTGTATGTCTGATTATGTATTTCTTATCGTTATACTTCCAACAAACAGCTAATTTTTTTATGCTATGCAGTTCAATTCAAAATAGTATTTCTTTCTTTAAAAAAAAAAATTCAAATCAAGGTACCAAGTATCTTTTTACTTCAAATCCAAGCCGAACCCCCAAAATTGCTGTAGGATTACGATGAGTAATGTGTGATTCAAATTCAAATTCAGCGATTCAAATACAAATATATACAATAAGGTTTAATAAACAATTAAATATACAACTGAAGGTTCAACATATAATTAGATTATTACTAAATAACACTGACAACATCCCGTCTTTCAATAATACATACTTCGCAAACTTTTCTGAGATTTGCGTCAAAAATCCAACAAACTTCTTGACTCAAATCTATGGAACTCTCGTTCATGCTCGCGCTTTCATTGTTGTATATCGTGACTTCATATTCATGCTTCCCTTTATTGCAGCTCATGGTTATTATTATTTCATTCAGTTATTATTTCATTCAGTTATTATTTCATTCTTTTGTACAACTTTTGTTGTTACTTCTCATTGTTATTTTTTCATCCCCCTCATATATATATATATATATATATATATATATATATATATATATATATATATATATATATATATGTCACGATTTAACGTGTATCACCACAGTTTTTGTAGAATCATACTCAAGACAAGGGCTTCTCCGAGGAATGCAATTAATTTAATCTCGTTCATCTTCGGTTACTTCTACTAGAACGAATATAAGAAGATATTCTATTATTTTTTACAAAGCCCCGATCTTAGTAATATTTAAATAAGTATAGAATTTAAATAATCATTAACAATAAAATAAAAACGCATAAAAATATTCAAATAGCATAAAGTCACAAAATAAAAATATCAACCATGAAAAAATAACTTACACTGCCGTGTGTTCTTTTTATTTACTTGGCCGCATATCATAGAATAAATTTTTCAATCAGCATCAAAACAGTAAGTCATCAAAGTTCCATTTAATTCCATCCGAAGGATTTACAAATCTCACTCAGTGACATAAACATATTCCGATCTGAATTTCCACACTGTCATAATAGCTGAAGTCCATACACCAGCATCATAAGCATCGAACAAAACCGGTCGATCAAAAGCACTTGCATCTGGCATATCCACTGGGCTTTTAAAAATATCTAGCCATCCTGGTGGATTTTAAAAATATCTCGCCAATCCTCGTCGACTAAATTTAATAATGTCACGATTTAACGTGTATCACCACAGTTTTTGTAGAATCATACTCAAGGCAAGGGCTTCTCCGAGGAATTTTACAGTCGAGCACCGAGAACTCACTTCGTAGTGTACGTATAGAATGCAAAGAAGAGACAGTCCATTTCCATTTCACTTTTATTCGAAACTCAAAAACAAACTGGCTAGGCTTTTCTCTTTATGATGTTCAATCCATACGTGTTGATTTTAATACCGTGAAGAATCTTGATGATTTAATTTATTAATTAAGAAAACTTTTGGTTCGTATAGGCAAGTATTTTTTTTTAATCTATCGGTGGCCAAGGAGAATGTTCTATGATCGTGACGTACGCGCCGAGGTTTGCATGCACCACCGCATCCCGGAACAATCTGACTATTTCGCGGGAAAAACGCCGTATATCATTTCTTGAACGCTCCAGAATACATGTTAACTAAAAAGTCTCTCGTCAAATCAGCGCGTTCGGATTAATTCTTCGGCGCTCTTATATTGAAGCGATTTTACCGTGAGCTGGAAAAAGCGCGGCAAACAAATGCTTCGAGAATATTCCCGCAGAATCTAATTCCTTCGAATAAATAAGAAAAGAAGAAAAGAAAAGAAATACATACGTTTAATCGAGCATGACAAGATGACAAGATAAAATTTTATATTGAGATTAAAGTAACTTTCATAATTTGAGAAGTAATATTATTTTGTCAGAAAACATAGGAAAATAAAATAAAATAAATAAAAATATATAGGTTGTTATTTCAAGAGAGTGAAATATTTTTAGCTGGGAGATTGGTGTTTTTAAAGAATTAAATTCTAGGATGCATTTTATTTAATGAAATAAAAGTGCGTAATTTTAATAGAACATCGCGATGAGCCATTTTTTTAAGAGAATGAATTTGGAATAAACTATTTTTAGCTAGATTGAATTTTGACAATCGAAATACTGGAGCGAGAAAATAATTTAGAATAATGGAATTTACACAGAATTATAGTTTTAATGAGGCCAACGGAGAAATTTTTTTAAATTTGTGTCATATCCCCCCCCTCCCCCAAAAAACAAGCTTATCTGAACAGCAGTTTCCCTAACAGTAGTTCAGATAAGTGACAAAAAAATATATTGAAAATTTTTCCTAAATTATAAAAATTATAAAATTTTTAATTTTTAATTTTTAAATCACCAAGAATCACGAACAAAGCACTTACCTTAAAATTTTGGAAGAATAGAAATTAGAAAATTTTTCTAGAGTAAAGCATAACCTAAAATACATAAATTTTACAACAACACTTACTTTTTGCAAGTGTAAATAAATGAGAATACATCAAGATAAACTAAGAAATAACTAACATAATAAATAATATTAATAACATAATATATAAAGAATTCAATATAATAAATAAAAAGTTGGAAATTAATTACATTGAAAACTGAATTACATTGATATTGAAGAATACTAATACTATGCATACTAATTGAAAAAAACTGAAGAATACTAATACTATACATACTAATTTAAAAAAACTGAAGAATACTAATACTATACATACTAATTGAAAAAAACTGAAGAATACTAATACTATACATACTAATTGAAAACACTGATCTCTGAAGCTTCACTAATCTTAAACAGTCACTGTTTGCGCAACAACATCAGTCAACAACAGTCTCAAACAGTTCTCAATAAATTTCAGTCTTTTTTTTTCCGTCTCTATTGTGGTTTGGGATTGACCCCACTCTAATCTATGGTGCCACTCTTTTCGTGGTCACACTAGAGATTAGAGCTAAATTATTCCATGCGATAGCTATCTTTTGTCACAATCAGTAATTTTTTGTATTTACCTTATTTATGTTATATTGCACTTACTGGTATATACACTACTTAGGTATATCACAACCTTGGTACCAAAATTCAAATTCATCATATATTTTATAACTACAATTCATTGTAAGCAGTTTAATCAATTTGTCAACAATTTGTAAATATAATTCTATTTGTCTTACTAATAATATCTCTCAACATTTTTCTAATATATTCTCTTAATAAATAATAACATTAATAAATCTCTTCAAATAATAAATAATATCAACAAACTTCAATAATTACTCTAGTAATATATCACAGTAAATATTACATTCCATATAAAATTATTGGTTGAGGAGGGAAAAAAATATGCATAGCAAAATCTGTTTGTTTCCTTACTTGAAAAGATAAGGAAATAATTTTTTGCTAGCCGAAATATGCAAAAAAAATGTAACAATATATTATTTTTCCAATACTAAATAATTTAGATGCCCTAATATTTAGATAGGATTCACTCAACCAACAATTGTGAACAATAATATCCCTTTCTGATACTCTTCTTTTAACTACTAAAATCTATGACATAATCGGGATTTAAATAAATTTACCTAATTACCAAAATTTAAGTGTAGAATCATATGCTTCTTTTTACACTTTTAAGTAATAAGCAAAAAAAAATAATAATAACAATAATAATAATAATAATAATAATAGTTGTTAGATAGATAGATGACAGAGAATTGGAATATAAAACTATTATTTGCACTATTGCAATCCTTATTTTTCAACTAATCTCTCTTAAAACATTTCATTACAATATCACAATATCAACTTTGGCTAATACAGAATATCAGCATTCAAGAATAATTCAAGACCTTTATTGTATTAAACAAAATAAATATAGTTACTGTGAATCCATTAAATAATATAAATAATATTTACTAAACTGTAATTATATAGAATATTAAATTTTAATTTAATAGACTCAACAAAAATAAGTACCATAACTAGTTGATCAGGCTAGAAGACACCTAGTAATGTTGAGAAGTTATTGTTTATATTTAAAGTTAATTGAATTTACACAATTAGTATCCTTGTGTCGACCCAAGAATATACCTGGTAAAAAGATTTTTTTTTTTTTTAATTGTAAATAAAAACTTTTGGAAGAAATTAATATATTGTTTTTACTAATGTTTGGTGTTGTGAACCTGTATGTGAAGTTGTTTGTGTTGTTTTTGTGTATTTTCATGAAATAATTTGAAATCATCTGGAAAATAATATTGTTGCGAATTGTTCCATGTTTCCAAACTGAGACAATTAATTCCCTTCTGACACTAAAACTATCACATGACAGCAATAATTTAAGGTTAAATCTTTTTTTTTTCATGAACCTAATTAAGCTCAAACTAGAACATACTCAATAAAATATTCCATTTTAAAACTAAAAATTAAAAATCTTATCTTAATATAACACCAAAATCCTTTCCTGAGATGTTAAAATGCTTTTCTATAAATTTATTAAAATAATCACAAAATATACCCAAGGTATTGAAATAATTGCTTAAGAGCATTTTTAGAACACACAATAATTAATTTACACTAAATAATAATAAACAACATAAGAATTGCTACAATTAAACATCAAATTACGTAAAGCATCTAATATTCTGTTATTTAAAATACAAACAATCAATTCTTTCTAAATAGTTGGAAATGACTTTAAAATGACTAACATATAATAATAATAATAATAATATTTAACATTAATTCATAATATATTAATCTTTAACTAACAACAGCATAATAAACTTCAATCACATTATAACTTTCAGTGAAAACATAATATTTTATTCTTTATTTGTTGTATAAAAAGTCCCTATCAATAAATCAGAAAAAAACTTTGAAATACTTTTTTTTTCCGACTGAAAGAGTCAATTTCATTATTACATCATATTGCAACACTTTGTACGTTGTCATGGTTTCAGTAAATTTTTATGCTATTCTTTAGAGTGGAAAAAAAATCAAACAATCGCCTGCTTAAAATGTAAAATGCAATTAATTTAATCTCGTTCATCTTCGGTTACTTCTACTAGAACGAATATAAGAAGATATTCTATTATTTTTTACAAAGCCCCGATCTTAGTAATATTTAAATAAGTATAGAATTTAAATAATCATTAACAATAAAATAAAAACGCATAAAAATATTCAAATAGCATAAAGTCACAAAATAAAAATATCAACCATGAAAAAATAACTTACACTGCCGTGTGTTCTTTTTATTTACTTGGCCGCATATCATAGAATAAATTTTTCAATCAGCATCAAAACAGTAAGTCATCAAAGTTCCATTTAATTCCATCCGAAGGATTTACAAATCTCACTCAGTGACATAAACATATTCCGATCTGAATTTCCACACTGTCATAATAGCTGAAGTCCATACACCAGCATCATAAGCATCGAACAAAACCGGTCGATCAAAAGCACTTGCATCTGGCATATCCACTGGGCTTTTAAAAATATCTAGCCATCCTGGTGGATTTTAAAAATATCTCGCCAATCCTCGTCGACTAAATTTAATAATGTCACGATTTAACGTGTATCACCACAGTTTTTGTAGAATCATACTCAAGGCAAGGGCTTCTCCGAGGAATTTTACAGTCGAGCACCGAGAACTCACTTCGTAGTGTACGTATAGAATGCAAAGAAGAGACAGTCCATTTCCATTTCACTTTTATTCGAAACTCAAAAACAAACTGGCTAGGCTTTACTCTTTATGATGTTCAATCCATACGTGCCGATTTTAATACCGTGAAGAATCTTGATGATTTAATTTATTAATTAAGAAGACTTTTGGTTCGTATAGGCAGGTATTTTTTTTAATCTATCGGCGGCCAAGGAGAATGTTCTATGATCGTGACGTACGCGCCGAGGTTTGCATGCACCACCGCATCCCGGAACAATCTGACTATTTCGCGGGAAAAACGCCGTATATCATTTCTTGAACGCTCCAGAATACATGTTAACTAAAAAGTCTCTCGACCAATCAACGTGTTCGGATTAATTCTTCGGCGCTCTTATATTGCAGCGATTTTACCGTGAGCTGGAAAAAGCGCGCAAACAAATGCTTCGAGAATATTCCCGCAGAATCTAATTCCTTCGAATAAATAAGAAAAGAAGAAAAGAAAAGAAATACATACGTTTAATCGAGCATGGCAAGATGCCAAGATAAAATTTTATATTGAGATTAAAGTAACTTTCATAATTTGAGAAGTAATATTATTTTGTCAGAAAACATAGGGAAATAAAATAAAATAAATAAAAATATATAGGTTGTTATTTCAAGAGAGTAAAATATTTTTAGCTGGGAGATTGGTGTTTTTAAAGAATTAAATTCTAGGATGCATTTTATTTAATGAAATAAAAGTGCGTAATTTTAATAGAACATCGCGATGAGCCATTTTTTTAAGAAAATGAATTTGGAATAAACTATTTTTAGCTAGATTGAATTTTGACAATCGAAATACTGGAGCGAGAAAATAATTTAGAATAATGGAATTTACACAGAATTATACTTTTAATGAAGCCAACGGAGAAAATTTTTTTAATTTGTTTCATATATATATATATATTATAGATATATATATATTATATATACAGGGTGTTTAAAAAATGACCGGTACATTTGAAAAATGAATAAAAACTAAACGGGCAGAGGTAGAAATACACCGTTTGTTGCAATATGCTTGGGACAACAGTAAATTTTCAGGCACACAAACTTTCGAAATTAGTTAAAATTTTCAACAACAGATGGCGCTGCAGTCTGGAAAAATCTAAACCACGATATTTTCCACATATCCACCATGCGCAGCAATAATATGGCGTAGTTTCTGAACGAAATTACCAGAAACCTTTGTAAACGTGTCAGGCGGGATGGCTTCACATGCAGAAGAGATGTACTGCTTCAGTTGTTCAATTGTTTCTGGATTGTGACGGTACACCTGGTCTTTCAAGTGCCCCCACAGAAAGAAGTCGCAGGTTTATAAAGTTTTCTGGTAATTTCGTTCAGAGACTACGCCATATTATTGCTGCGCATGATGGATATGTGGAAAATATCATGGTTTAGATTTTTCCAGACTGCAGCGCCATCTGTTGTTGAAAATTGTAACTAATTTCGAAAGTTTGTCTGCCTGCAAATTTACTGTTGTCCCAAGCATATTGCAACAAACGGTGTATTTCTATCGCTGCCCGTTTAGTTTTTATTGATTTTTCAAATATACCGGTCATTTTTGAAACACCCTGTATATATATATATATATATATAATTTCCTTTGAATATTGAAGAAAAAAGCAGATACAGATCAGATAATATATATTCTAATATTTTCGCATATTCATTAAGTTTTCTCAAAACATCTTTCTGAAATGTTTAATTCAAATTTCCACTTTTATTGTAGAAAAAGTTCCTTTTACGTGTTTTCCTGTATTTTTTTTTTTTTTCAAAATTGCATTTATTCCTTGTGTTTGAACATCATTACGTTAGAAGATTTAAACTTCAGTTTTTATCAAAGAAGAAATATTTGAACATGGATTTATCGCAAGTTTTTAGAATATTCTAAAGCTTAGAAGTCTTGTTACGCACAATCGATAGATGAAATCATGGAAATGGCAACTGACGTTATTTTTACTATAAGATTCTCTCTTTGATTTATAAGCTTTCAGAAAAAAATTGTGCTTTATAGAAATAGCGTTTCCGAACTTTTTTAATTTACAAGTAGAGCATTTTATTTTATGCAACAAAGCGACGATTATTGTAATGAATTAGAAAATTTTCCTCAACTACTTCAAATGCAGTTTTATAAACTAATATTTATATTTTATTTTCAAGAAATATCATATACTTCTTCCATCTTTTTATAAATATAAATTTCAGCGTAATCTAATTTTAAATGCTTTGATTCAGAAAATTCTTCTATATATATGCTGAATATATAGATGGTAATAAGTCAGTTGCTGTATTTTTTAGAATAATGTATTTATTTAAAAATGATCGTTTTCAATTTGATATTAATCGAAATTTAAAGTACAATATGCAAGCTTAAAGTTTGTTTTAAAATTAATCAAAACATTGGAACTAATATTCCATTTTTATAACAAATTTAATTTGATTTTTTGTTATTTCTTTTGATGAACTAAATATTGAATGATAAAAAAATAAATCTATACCATTTAAAAATATATATATTTACGAGATATTATCGGTCTCCCGTTGGCATATCGTCATGCCAAATTTCGATAGGGTGGAAACATCGGTAAATTCTTTTTAACACTTTCCAACAAAGTTGAAAAGTTTCATATAAATTTGGTTTGCCTGTCCGTGCTCTAACTAATATACACGGATTCTCATGCAATTTCTGTATGTTTTGAGGTTTAGTATGGCATGTTTGTTTTTGAAAATGAAGTGTGTAGCTTTATAGTTTATTTACAGGGACACTCAAAAGAATTCCGTTACATTACGATCCATAGTGAAAACTCGTTTACAGTGTATTATAATAATGTTACACTATTTCAAGCATAGTTAAATTGGTATATATCACTGAGGCGCCCTACAAGATGATTACTATAGAATATGGTGAGCATAGCATTTATTCATCGTTCTTTTAGAAGGACACACAAAAGAATTCGGTTTCACTACTGTAAATGAACAATAATTGCTGGAAGTGTGTTTTTGTTGAGGTACGCGTTTTTAAATTTAACTAATTTTTGCATATTAATTAGTGTGTATAAATTATATAAATCATATACAGGGCTGCACAAAAGATCTCGAGTACCATTTCGTTTATTGACCGAAGAAATTTTTTCAACTGTGCTATGCGTTTCTAAACTGAACTAAAGTTGAGCATGCTATGTAGCATATATAAAAACTATAGATTATATACAGGGCTTCACAGAAGCATTCAGATATATTCTCGACTATTGATGGTAATTGCTAAAATTGGGTTTTCAAATGTGTTATGCGTTAACAAACCTGCTGGGCGAAGCTAGTTGAGCTTAAGCCGAAAGGTAGACCACCCGGTTTGACCTTTACCTCGTCAAGACGAAAGGTAGGACTCCCCTCCCGGTTTGACTTTGACCTTGTTAGTTAGAAATCACATTTCATCTTATTAAACGGTGAAGTTTTGTAACAGTATTTTGAACGAGTTGGAATTTTTTTATAATCTATGCTTGAAGAAATACTATGTCTCCTAGGGGGAGATGGACGTAAAAATTTGGAGAACCAATTATCTATAGTAATACAAACAAGTGTTGATCGCCAAAAATGTTGATCGTTGAATTAAAGATAGACATCTCAAACCATGGCAATTAAGATCGGGAAACCAAAAGAACGTCCGAGATTCTCCATATTCTAACTGTTTGTCGACAACGATGTCGTAACAAAATTCTAGAAGTTTTTTTATTCTCCATGTTAGATTTCTAAATTTATATATGAAGCTTGTGATTCTATCAATAAGTAATTGAGATGTGGGAACCATTTCATTTTAGAATCAATTATTAGTTCTTAATATTTCAGATCTATTTTAAAGAAATTGATTTGTCATATAATTTAAAATTGGGTATCCATTAAGAATACATTTTTTTTTTCTAATAGTATTGCTAATTTTTTCTGGTGTGGAATGCTATGGTTGAGATCATCACAAAGAAATTGGAATATGTTGATATTGTTAGTAGTAATTTCTTCTAATTTTACTCTGATTTCCGCTGCATCAACTATTCGAAAATCATTTGAGATATTTTTCAAATGCTTCGTGTATTTGAAAACAATTTATTTTTTAGTATTAGCCATAATAGTGGGCTTATAACTCAAACTTCTGGGTAACCTTTGAATATTTCCATTATTTTGAATCCAAATTTTGAGTCATATTGCATTTGTCTTCCATTTTTAAGGAAAATGTCGAACAATTTAAATAGTCATATATTTCTAATTCTAGTATTAATTGCTTTAAATGTTTCCAAGAAATATTAACAAATGCCAGAATTATGTCAACGATATTAAAGCACCGTCTTTGTACGATTTTAATGAATTTTTTATTTGTATTTTAATTATTTATAGTAGGTTCACAGTGCTTCTTCTGATTTTGTAAACAAAATTTATTATCCTGGAGAATTTTGCTTGTTTTCGAGATTATTCTATATTTTCTTTTATTTTTTGGTAATTTTTCCCAAAGTTGGTAAAAGAAAAATTAGTCGATATACATATGACAATTCCAAGTCATTATTCTGTTTATAAAAATAAAATTTTGGCGATTCTCCATGTTTTGGGGAAGTATGAGAAATTTAAATACTTTACGAAGAATGTTTTGAGTAAATACTAAAAATATGTATATAGACTTTAAACTATTCTAACATCTATATTATCGTGACCCGATGCTTTATTTAAATTTTGCGATATTATAGTATGATGAAGATTGCTTTTGGTAATTACTGAATATTGAGAAAAGTTATGTGGTTGTGTCATAGTGACTGGTTGCTCTAAAATATGGTTTGCAAATAGAAAAAATAGATTGTACTAATTGTTTTAAAACGTTGTCACGTGTGTTCTCGATGTTAGAGTCTGCTGTGAGTGTAGATTAAATCCGTATTTTCTAAAAATGTGTTTCTTAATCATTTAAATATGGTTTCGAATTTTTCATTGTAGTGAGTTCAAAAAGTCTTTTGCACGAATTCAATTTGCTAGTTGTTTTTTATAACGTTATTTATATTCTGTTTTGATTTTCTCTGGTAGGAATTTTATGAATCTCCCTATTCCATCATGATTCTTTAGAATTATACTGAAGTGTTATGAGTTTAAAACATAAATTTCAAATGTTGTGGATAATTTAAGAAACAGTCTCGTTTAATTCTATGCGTGAAATAACATTCAAAATGACGTTTATTAGTTTATAATTTGATTTACACGATAAGAAATATTTTTTTTTCAAATTTATGTATTAGGTCTTAAATCTCTAATATCATTTATATTGACTATTCAAGTCAATATAAATGATATTAGAGATGTTAGACCCTTATTACATACCTTATGTAATAAGGGTCATCTACATATTATGAATGTAATGTCATGTTAACGCCACAAACAGTCAAATCAGTGGTAAATGATTTATCTGGGTTACAGAAAGTTTCTGGTGCTTGTTTGTTGTTTAATAAGTACATTTTATGGTTCAATATAAAGTCAAATATAAATTCTCATCTAGAAGCAATGTATTTATAGTTCAGATCTTAAAATTTGGTGTTATGAAAGTCACCTGCGATTAGGATATTATCTGTTTGCCCTATTTTATTAATGCATGAGTTAAAAAAGTCTTCTTCTAGATATGAAGATCAGTTTCAACATCTAAATAGATTGAAAAATTAAAAATCTAAATAACTTTAGTTTGTTTTACATATTAGTAGTATTCTTAGAGATTGAGACAGCGCAGCGCCATCCATTGACAAGAAAATCCACTTCTTTTTAAATTACTCAGTGCAAAATTAATTAACTGGTGTATGTCGCATATTTCATATTTATAATAGTTAATCAATTATTCCAATTAAAATTTGGAGTATACTTTTTTTGGAATACTCTGCATCTGTGTACACTATTTTTATATTTCTTTTTTATATTATCTTATTTTATTCTTTCTTTATTTTTAATTAAATGCACAGAAATTGTATTTGTGCTTTCATCCTGTTCTCGATAATGTTTTGTAGTAATATAATCTTTTGATATTGAATAGAAAATAATAGTTACTTCGCTCAAATTATACTACTACAATTTATTTTCTTTCGAACTTTTATCAAAGTTTCTTCTATAATACAATCTATACTAAAGATGAATGTATGGTTCCTGAACTCTGAAACTGAATGTAGTTAAATAAAAAAATGAACCAGGAAGAATAGTTTGTGAAACATCATGAATACAAGATTTAATTTAACAGAATAGCACAAGCTGGCATTCAGCGAAAAGCGGTTTGATTGATATCGATGTATGTTTTTAGCTCACAGGCTATCAAAGCCTGAGAGCTTATGTGCCCGCCCGTTCTGTATGTATGTATGTGTGTATGTATGTACGTATGTACGTACGTAACGCGATAACTCTTGACAGAAATAACCGTTTTGCTTCCAATTTGTTTATAGGTTCCTTGTGATAAGGCGCTTCCCTGATTAGTTTTGGGGATTGATTGTTTAACTATAAAGGGGGGAACGGGGGGCTAACCCCCCTTAATTAAGATAAATGGTTTTTTTCATGCAGAATTGTCCAATTTTCTTCAAATTCTGTATATAGGTTCATTGTGATAAGGTTCTTCCCTGATTAGTTTTGGGGATTGATTGGTTAACTATAAAGGGGGGCTAACCCCCCTTAATTTGGATAAATGGTTTTTTCATGCAGAATTATCCAATTTTCTTCAAATTTTGTATATAGGTTCATTGTGATAAGGTTCTTTCCTGATTAGTTTTGGGGGTTCATAGGTTAAGTATAAAGGGGGTAACGGGGGGTTACTCCTCCCCCTTTATTTTAGATAAATTATTTTTTTCATGCAGAGTTATCCGATTTTCTTCAAATTTTGTATATACGTTCATTGTGATAAGGTTCTTTCCTGATTAGTTTTGGGGGTTCATAGGTTAAGTATAAAGGAGGTAACGGGGGGGGGGGGTTAATCCTCCCCCCTTATTTTAGATAAATGATTTTTGTCATGCAGAGTTATCCGATTTTCTTCAAACTTTCTATATGGGCTCATTGTGGTAAGGGGCTTCCCTGATTAGTTTTGGGGGTTCATTGGTGAAGTGTAAAAGAGGGAAACGGGGGCTACCCCCCCCCTGAATTTAGATAAATGGGTTTTTCATGCAGAATTATCCAATTTACTCCAAATTTTGTATATAGGCTCATTGTGGTAAGGCACTTCCCTGATTAGTTTTGGGAGTTCACTGGTAAAGTATAAAGGGAGGAACGGGGGGACTAATCCCCCTTGATATAGATAAATGGGTTTTTTAAGCAGAATTATCCGATTTTCTTCAAATTTTATATATATGTTCATTGTGATAAGGCGCTTCTCTGATTAGTTTTGGGGGTTCTTTGGTTAAGTATAAAGGGTGGACGGGGGGCTACCCCACCTGAATTTAGATAAATGGATTTTTCATGCAGAATTATCCGATTTTTTCAAATTTTGTATATAGGTTCACTGTGGTAAGGCGCTTCTCTGATTAGTTTTATGGGTTCATTGGTTAATTATAAAAAGGAGAAACGGGGTATGGTTCCCCCTCTTAATATATTGTCGATTTCTTCATATTTCGAGGGCTTATTTCAAATTCTTTGAAATAAGAATATAATTTACAGTTAGTGTGAATAGCCTGTGAGCTCAAAGCCGTCAGTTTAACTGGGCAGTTTTCTTTTATTGTTATTTTAATCAGATGAACCGGTGATATGTTTTCTTTTAAAAATAATTTATCTTTAAACAGGAAATAAAAAAAGACAGACTCTGGTATTGTATTAATACAAATATTTCGAAATTGGTAATTGTTTTTTCAATTCTCTCTATTAGTTCACACTCTCCCTATATACATTTATATATCTTGTTCAAATTTTCAATCGTTAATAAAATACTTTTTATTTCTCCACTCAAGTTCAAATACATTTTTTTAACTTCCAGTGGATGACACTTGATGTTAATACAATTTGTTTCAAATATTAATTCATTAATTAAATTTAATTAATTAATTTAAGTTTTATATGGGAAAATAATATTAACCCGCAGTCGACTTATTTCAGACATTAGTTCCATTTAAAAGCACTCGCTCACAAGTTTTGAAAGCGTAGTCGGTTAAGCTCTGAGCTCCTAACCACAAGGTCCCAGCATCGACCCTCGCCTGGGACGGAAGAAAATTCGCCCGTACTCAAAAATAAATTTCTCTTATATAAGATATTTAGCAGGGTATAAATTTAGGAATAAATACCGTCAGTGGCAACGGGTGTAGATCGCTGGGGGAAAAATTGACCTAAGTAGGAATTGACTTTATTTTTTTTATATTACTTGTTCTATATATACAAGGTAGAAAGCTTGTGCTATGCAGCTATTTAATTTGTAAATGGATTTGGATACAGTGGAAAAAAGTTATGTCTACACCTGCGAAAATGAGCATGCGCTTTGCAATGAGACCATTCGCAGCAAATCTAGTGGCGAAATGTGGAAATTAGCTATCCTATTTCGAAAATTATTGAGAAAAAGTTTTGAATTAAAATGTTGTTCAGCATTATCAATTTAGAAGCAAAAGACATTCAATGAATATGAATAATTTAAACAGAAAGCGGAAAATTCGAATGTTAGTTGGTGCGATCTGCGTCATTGTTTCGGCAAGAACAAATAATTTGCGGCTGTCCGTGAACAAGCATAGGTAATAAAATTCTGTTTTAATTATGTTGTTTGATTTCAATTTTCAGACTTTTTTTCACGCTATTTTGCTTTGTAACAAAATAAACATTGACTGGAATAGTACAAATTTAAATTAACTATTTGCTTTCAGTTTAAGCTTTTCGTACGTATGTAATTTCATTTCCTACACTGCAAAAAAAAGAAGAAAATGTTGATTTTACAGTAGCGGGGTATCGTATTAATGCTTATTTTGCTGTTTATTACTGTTAATTTTACAGTATAATACTGGCAGCTGAGATGCCAGTATTATACTGTAAAAAAAAAAAAAAAAAAATTCAGTTTACCAAATCGGTGACGCTGGAATAATTTCCTAGTCCTTGTCTTTTTTCTTATATCTCCAATAATTTTTTATCTAGGACCGCTAAGTTCTACATTTCGGCAGTAGGGGTGTTGAGAGTGGTCTCACCGTATTGTGAATGCTAATTTTCCTATGTGGAGAATTTTTTTTTCAATAACTGAAGCTATATTTGTTCGGAAATTAAATAGCTACATAACTTAAACTAGTTATACCACTGATAACATGATGTAATATAGAGTGGCGGTCAAAAGTTTCCGGACAGCATAAAATTTTTGGTTAATTTGTAAGTATACCCCATATGAAGAGGAATCTCAAAGTGATACTTACACATTTTATTGACATAATAGTTAGAAACTTATTTAAGTAATAAGAAATAAATATCCAAAAATTTAATTGACAAAATTAAGTGCAAAGAAAAACGCATATTCTCAAAAGTTTCCGGCCATCTTGGCAAGTTTGGAAAAAAATGTTTTTATTATAGAAAATAACAGTGATCAATGACATTTGCAATTAGTATTTTGCCATCCTACCTTTAGCAATACGTACTGTAGTTCAGCGACGTGGCATCGATTCAATGAACGGTTGAAGATCGTTTATGGTATTTTTTTTCCACTCTACTTGCAATTTTTGTGGAAATTATGCTGAATTGGAACATTTGTAATTCCGCTGGATTCAGATCAGGTGATTGGGCTGGCCATTTCAAAAACGGAATTTTTCTGTGCGAAAGCCACTGCTTGACGAGCTTGCATGTATGCTTTGGGTCGTTATCATGCTGAAAAAAATAGTTGCGACCACAAGCTTTCCTCAAATAAGGCAGCAAATTATCTTGCAAGATATCCGTATACATTGCATCATTCATCTTGTCGCGGATTTCAACTAACGCACCGACACCTAATCCAGAAAATGCTCCCCACTGCATAACCTGTCCTCCGCCATGCTTCATTGTAGGAAAAACATATCTAGAATCATATCTTTTGTTTTAAGTCGTCGAACGTAGTGTCTGTCACTTCCAGAAAGGTTGAACTTAGAATCATCGGAAAATAGTACTTTTTTCCAGTTTTCACTTTTCGAGTCTTTGTGTTCCTTGGCAAACGCCAGTCGTGGACGCTAATTTTTTTTTTTTTTTTTTTTTTTTTTTTTTTTTTTTACGTATGAAAGGTTTTTTAACATGACTCTTCATAAAGTCCTACGTCCGTAAGCATCTTGACAAGGTAGACCGACTTAATTCAGCAATATTTTCACTCCGTAAATCGCGGGATATTGCAGCGGCATTTTTATGCGGGTCATCAACTGCTTTTCTCCTGATAATTCTTTCCACACGAATAGTCATTTTCCGGGGTCTGCCGGACCATGGCAAGTCCTGAAGGCCATGGACTTCTTTATATATTTTTAAAAATATAGATTTTCCGATCGATAACTTTGCCGCAATCTCACGAGAGGTTTGGCCCTTTGCCGACAAACAAATCACTCGTTTACGAACAATATTGTTGAACTTTTCATTTTTTAATTTCAACTACGTTATTTACGTTGATTAATTAACAAACACTGCCAAAAAATACTTTACCGATAGCAAAAACTACCGAATGACGAATCGCCGGAAACTTTTGCACACGCGAATGTCGAATGCCTCCCCTTTGCATCAAGTGTCTTCAGTATCCAAACAAAATGATCATGTGGTCAGAGGTCATTTGTATATTCCTAACTTTTGGAGCAATTGTGCTTCTTCTTCGCTGAAACGTTCTGGTAAACAAATCAAAGAAACTAACTGGGCGGAAACTTTTGACCGCCACTGTACTTTTTACTCTGTATACAAAATCTTTTCAAGAAAACTACAATAAAAAATCAGTTTTTTCTTTAATTCTGCTTTTAATAACTAACGATATTAACATGACTAAATAATTAGAAGACAAAGGATTATTATTTTTTGAAAAGTTACGATAAATTCTAAATATGGAAAGATGAATAATTTTAATTAATAACTCACTTAATTTTCAAGTTGTATGAGTATTAATTTGGATATTGTCACTTACTTAATATATATTAACTTTCAAAATAAACAATCATTTCATTTGATTAAATTAATTACACTCAAAACGGTACATTAAAATCCATACTGAGATCAAGTAAAATCCGTTGTCATTTAATTAGTTCAATCTCTTAAACAATATCGATCAGTTTAAATGTATACGAATTTGTGAAATGTAATTAATACTATTACAGTTTATCAAGATTTATTTGAATTAACGATAAAGAGGAAACTTCTTCGGCTTTTGAGATCGATGATCTTTGCTCATGAAAGTATATGCTGCAGTAGGTTAGTTAAACGGAAAACGCAATAAGTTAATCCACCAGTTCTGTATTGTCATAAATAAAATATTTTGTTAAGTATAAAATACGTAATGTCGTGTAAATTTATAATATAACTGTACTGGTCTCCAAAAGCTGAGGATAGAATGTTAAAACAAAAAATAAAAGTAATATGCCATATACTAAGGATCGTAAATAAAAGTTAAAAAATCAAATTAAAAAGTGCCAATTTTCAACTTTTTGAAAGTAATTAAACACATACATAGAAGCTAAATCCCAGATAGCATGCAAAGTGACAACAAGTTGGAAATTATACGTTAAACGTGGCATAGGAGGTGCGTTCGTTTTATAACTAGTTTCACGATGTAAAAAAAAATAATCCTTATTATTTCAATGAAATGAATTATATCGTCTGCTATGAGTGAAATGAACATGCCTTTTTTTATTATTATTACGTATGCTACATTTACAAATGCAATTTTTTTTCAACACCAGAGAGCACTGTAAAATTCACCATGGAGATCTTGCTTTGCGAATGATTACGTTCATGGATTAATATTTTTATGACTCATAATGAAATAATCTCCTGTGTTTATTTACTCTAATGGATTGAGATATCCGGCTGTTAACGGAATTTTCACTGAAGTTATCTCAGAATCTATACATTTTTTAATGTAACTCATCTTTCAAAGAAACTTTTTTTTTCAACGATCTTTCTAAAACTGTAACTTAAGCAATTTTATTCGAAAAAATAATTAGCCCGTATTTGTTTTCCTCAGTCACATGACTTGCGCTTTTATTATATAGATTACGTACGATAGGATTTAATAGAATAAAGAAAACTTTTATTAATGTATTTTTAAGTTTTGATTCGATTTTCATAAAAATTGAAATGACTCGACAAAATTCTACAGCGGTAATATATATTACATTTCAAACCGTTCGGTTGGATAGTTTTTGCGCCAGACGGGCGGACCAGACGACGACTATAGGTGCTACGTATTTATATAATAACAAACGCACCTAAAAAGGAATTATCATAGCAACTTTATCAATTAAACCATGTGGGATGGTATACAGCAAGGCTGATGCACAACACTTTCGAATTTCGAGTAAACCACAAAACATTCCTACTCGAACCCTCACTCCTTTTTTCTTTCCCTAGATTATAAACATTTTCAAAAAGAAAATGATAGATAAAAATCGCTAAAGTAAATGACTTTTTTTTTTTTTTTCGAATGGTCCTTTACACCTGCAGAGTTCAGAAATTCGATTAATTATTGTAAATGAGAGAGTTTCTATTTCGTCACTCGCTCTTCTGCCACCGCCCCCCTGAATACTAGGCCTGCGCGCTGAAAAAAATGGCGGCTGCCGCAGGCGGAATCGTTTGTACAGTCCCTCGAACTTCAACACCAATAATATCTAAAAGTTATCTTTGACTTATTTGATCTCCGAAAAACAAGGCGAAGAAAACTTTAAAAAATTATTGGCGTGGAATTTTGAGGGACCGTTTAAACGCTGAAAAAAAAAAAATCGGCCTGTGACAGCCGCCATTGTTGTCAGTGCTCAGGCCTAGTATTCAGGGGGCGGTGCTTCTGCCGAGGCTAACGAAAAAGACAGGCTACCGCGGTGCATTCCACTTATCTTTTTTTACAGACCGCTAGAGTGACGTGATGCTCTTTTCGTACACTTGCATTGGTGGATTCGAACATCACGTGACTCCCACGGTCTGTAAAAAAAGATACGCGTAAAGCACTGCGGTAGCCTTTCTTTTTCGTTAGCCTCGCTCTTCTGTTTCTTCACGTACTGGAAATTTTGGTAAGTCTGTTATCTCTTACACTTATTTATTACAACTTTATTACCAAAATTAATCTAAATTAAGTTAATATTTTTTTTTGTATTAATTTGATTTCGTGAAAATAATCTTCTTTAAAAGACTACCTACATTTGCATTTTTTTTTTTTTTTTTTTTTTTTTTTGCAGTTATTGGTTGAAATTTGAAAAATACTTTTCTATAATTTACATTTATAATATGTTTTCAATATTTAAGCTTGCATAATAGGTGGCATATTTTAATTCTTGTTGAATTAGTTCTTTAAACATATTTTCAGTCTTATAAGTACGGAACGTTTGTTTTTTTTTTGTTTACCCTTTTTTATATATATTCGTATCCATCGATACTCCATAATTAAAAATTATTCATCTTATAGATCATGTGGTTAGAAAATATCATAAAGATTTTGAATTGATTAATAATAAGAATATTTTTAATGGTATTTAAATTATAATTTATACAAAGTTATTTACTTTTTTAATTACTTTTTAAATTACTTTTTACGCACACTTTCTATTTATTTTTATATTCTATAGTATTTTGTGCTGTGTGAAATCTCATTTCAAAATACTATTCAATAACAAATTATTTCGTACATGTACGTTCGATGTATAATTTTTTTGTTGCATAAGTGCGACATTATTTTTAATAATATTTTATAAATTTTATTTTCATGAAGTTTAATACAAATGACGAAATCAAACTGTTTAAATTTTTGTCGTTTCAATGTACGTATTAATTATTAAGAGTGGGTTTAAAAATGAAGGTATATGTTAAAAAAATAAAAATAAATAAGAGGGGGTTAAAAAGTGTCTAAATAGTATATCTGATTTAAACAAAAATTTAAATTATAAAGCTTCATTAGACTAATATAGAGATAATCCGAGAGATAAATCACACGGAAAAACTATTGTCCTCCTGGATTTAGTAGAATAAAAAACATGTTTAAAGAAAAGACTAAAATATGCTGTACAAATATGTATCATGTACAAATATGTACAAATATGCTGTGTACAAATATGTACAAAATGTGTATGCTGTACAAATATGTATCAAGTTATTAAAATGTAATAAATGGAAATACATATTCAATGGTTGGAGTATCATAGTTGATATTTTTTCCCAACAGAGCAAAAATATGCCAGGACCAGGACTCGAACCTGGGTACTTTGGTTTGCCGTACCAACGCTCTCCCTACTGAGCTATCCCGACGATATCCTGGGCTGGCATATTTCACTCTTATAGCTCAGTAGGGAGAGCATTGGTACGGCAAATCAAAGTACCCAGGTTCGAGTCCTGGTCCCGGCATATTTTCGCTCTGTTGGGAAAAATATCAACTATGATACTCCAACCATTGAATATAATTTACTTAGTTGAATATACTTTCCTCTGTTCATTATGGAAATACATATTTTTCCAGATTTTCTCCTTAATTATCCAAACACAAAATTTTGTTTCTATATAGTCCCTAAATGGAGCTTAATCGTTACGAAATAAATGTATGCAGTAATATGTAACTTAGTTTGTTGACCATCTAATAGATTATATAAATGAGGTAATTTGATATTCAACGGATTAGCATTTCCAAATTTAGGAAAATCAAAAACGATTACCAACACAAAAACGATTAAAAAATAAAACAAAAATAAAACATAAGAATATATAATTTGTTTTTCTTGTTACGCGAAGAAGGTAAAAAAAGAGGTCTGGGCAAGTTTATGCAATTGTAGTAACGCCTGCTACTTTATCCTCCTGCCACCTCCTCCAATTTATCATATTTATTTATATCACTTCAAATGTTAAGTTACATCGTTGTAAAAAAACGTACGTCATTATGTAAAATAAACCGCCAATACTTACAATTTTTTTATCTCCACTATATCTAATTTAATTACAAAATTAAGGAAATAAGTAAGACGATAAATAGAATGCCAAAAAATTATTTTGACAAAAAATTGTAGCTGTTTGTAGCTATGTTTATAATATTGATTATAGATTATGGCAATAATAAAATTTACAATGTATGCCATGTTGATTTTCAGTGTTTTTCAAGCCCCCTTCCCCCACAAAAACTTTTTACATTCACACAAAAACTGAATATTTTATGCAGCTGTGCACCTGAAAGCTTTCTTTTAAACGATCATTGTAAAATTTTTTATTCAATTCAACTCTGCAACTTTAGAAAATAATTAGCTGAAGTCTGAATTAGATGTTAGAACGTTGATACAATTTTGTCCCTTTTTAGTCCTTTCAAATGGTATTCTTTTTTCTTTTACATTTGCAAGAAATTTCAATGTATAATTACGTGAACTACAATTTTTTTTTCTCTGATCTGTAAGGACTGCAGTTTCCGCAGTTTTGGGATTGTGCTGCATCGATTCATTCTGTCTTTATTTTTGGATTACATTTGAATTACCTTATTTCAAAGCTAATTCATTATAATTTGAATTTTTAGGCAGGTGCATATAATAAACACCTGAAAAGAAATTATTTACTGTAATAACGATAAAATATAATTTTTTTCTTTAATTTTGATCACAAAATAGAATCAGAAAAACAAAACGAATTATATAAAAAGGCATATCTGCCAACTTCAGCACCTTTGTGAGACCACTATTTTCTAATAGTATTATTAGTCTTATTGCATAGTAGAATTTCTGTCATTAACTAAAGCAAATGGTGTCGCGTCAATTCGTCTCGCACAATTCATCGCGGAACAATTCATCGCGCACAATTCATCGCAGCGTCAATTCGTCGCGGCGTCAATTCATCGTGGTGTCAATTTGTCGCGGCGTCAATTCCTCGCAAGGAAAATGTTTTTGAAGACTATGATGATAAAAGTAAAGATAATTTAGTAAAATTATTTAATGCTGTAAATTGTTAGTTATAATCCTCTATATCAAAAAAACCAAATTATTCAGCACTTATCGGTCAATGCTTAGGTGTTGCGTCGGAAAATCCAAAATCGATGCATTGTTTCACTGATATATATGTACCTGAATGAAATTTCATTTTCTGTTTTTATTATGCTCATTCGGGCGAAAAAATAACCGGCAGTTTTGGCTAAATATAGTACTTTATCTTATGCATAGATTGACCTGCAAAGTCATTAGACTAAAAATATATCTAATCTAAGACCGCATGCTGCTAATTTCAAGCCACACAAGCAGAGACATAATATCAAATAAAAACATTCTTAATCGCTCTATTTCTATATTCTATATTATGTCATCTATTTTGCATTGCATCTCAATTTAAAACTTTGAGAAAACGCGGGAAAATTCGCATTTGTTGATTATTGGATGACCTAGTATCACTCCCTTCATGCGGTATAGGCTGCCGCCTAGTTTGCACTACTCTATTTATTAGGGGATGCTAAACATTATATGTTTTTCGATCTCTACCCCTTGATGCAAATTAAGTATCACAAAACTTTCAAAGTCATTGTGTTATAGTGAGTGAAGAATGCCATCATGGCACCTAGGAAAATAAAATAATTTATCTCAGACATTAAGGTCCCATAGAGGATTATATTAAAATAAAATACACTAACAATCAATCTATTATATATTAAACAAATTAATATATAGGTACTATACATAATTCTTAATAAAATACAGCAATAATGAATCTTGTACCTGCTTTTTACGCAGAGTTATTCATTTTTAAAATGTTGATTACACTGACTTTTTGTTGTCAGTGACAATGTGAGGAGAAACGCTAAAAAATCGCTTTCTCTTCAGCAGCGATTATAAGAAGTAAAGTCACACAACATCGTTATTACAAAATCAATTTTAATGACAGCTTCAGAGAAACTCGTGTAAAGATTGAAAATAATAGAAAATATGTTCAAAATGGCAAGCATATGCACAAACCAACGTATAGTGATGGGACTGGAAATTAGATATAAAATTCTGCAACAAGTAATTAAGGGTGGACCGTATTTCATTTGAAATAGCTTTTTTCAGTTCCCCCCATGTGTTGCAGCACGCCTCGATGATCTGTTCCTTTAAATAATCCCACAGGAAAAAGTCACATGAATTCAATTGAGGGCTATAGGGTGTTCATTCAATGGCTTTTTAGCACAATGAACATTTCAGTGTCCAAATCAAGTGTACCAAATATTGGAAGATGTGTTCTACTCGGAAAACATATCTATACGGACATGCACACTACTACATGAACCAGTAGATATGGACCATGAGATGATGCCGAACTCGGAATCCAAACGTCTCGGATATCAATTTGCACTAGTAACAGTTTCACTGATGAATATCTGTCCAATTATACGTTTTGAATTGACGATACAACACAATTTAATACATTAAAAATAAAAAGATGGTACCCATTGAACGTGTGAGCTTTCACTACCCCAGTGTCTTAATTTCCAGAAAAGATTTTTTGTTGAATGTTATAGAAAAAATTGGATTTAATTGCTTAGTTAACACGGATTTTTTTTCGTATCCCCTCTGTCTTCGCTGACCACTAGGATATAAAACTGAAATTACAGATTGTCTGTAGAATTTAGGAAATTGAATGTATAAACTAATGAAGTTTATAAACTAATTATAAATCATTTTTTAAAGCATTCATAACTTTTCTTTTCATTTTACGCGCAAGATTATTCTTGGATTCTATATAAGTGAAAATTTTTACACTAAACGTGGAGAATTCGCAAACATTCTGAAAACTAGCTGCAGACGCTCGGAGTCTGCATTCCACAATTTAAGAATGGCTGTATTGACACTTCGCAGTTCTGTCTCTTTATGTTGGTCTGTACAGGAGGTGGTCATTTTCAAAAAATAACAAGTTTGGGTTTGAAGTTTAGTGTTATATGAATTTCATTTTTGACAAGTTTAATTACTAGAATTCATGAAACGTATGTAAATATTCTCTTCAGGCATTCTTTGTCATAATCTCAAGCTTATAATTCCATTGAACTTTGTCAAATGCATAGTCTATTTCCGCATTCAAAAGTTAGTTGTTTCATTTAAAATTTGTTTCTAAATCACACAATTTTTTTCCGAAGTAAAGAACACTTGTCCGTTTTCAAAAGGTTTAATTTAAAAACTGGAGGGTTTATATAAAGTCTGAACGAATACTTTGTACGCTTTCCTGAGTAATAATAATCAATTTAAATTAGATTTATTGAAGAACAATTGCGTGAGTTTCCGTTCTACAGAAATTTCTTCCTCTTTATAAATAGATTCTAAACTTACTTCTTTAAAAGAAGAGAGCTTTTGAATTTATTTCATAAAATAATTTTTCATACAAAGTCGTTTTAACATATTCAAAGCATCACGCGCAATTAGTATATTTTGTAATTGATGTTTTATATCATACTTAGTATTACAAAATGTAAAAATGAGTATATTAAATAAACCGAAACAATGTTAGACAGATAATGTTTCTATTTTCTATATCTTTGCTATATATTGGCCAATATTCGCAATCTTGAAAAAAGGAAATTCATTTCGAACATATCTAATTTAAAGCCAACACTTCTAGATATTTTATTGCAAATTTTTCCAATGTAAGGACAATATTTAGCCAATGTGGGCATTCTTCGCAAAAATAATTTCATAGCGAATATTTCCAATGCAAAGCAAATATTTCTCAAATATTAGCATTTCGTTGTAAATATTCTCAATGTTAAGCAAATTTAGACAATAGCGGTATTTTTTTAGATATTTCCAATGTAAGGACTATATTTGATAAATATTACCACTATTGTTCAAATTTATTGTATTGTCAATATCTTTGCAATAATAAATAGCGTTTTGTTGCAAACATTTCTAATGTAAAACTAACATTTCCGCAATAATGTCATTTTATTGGAAATAACTATAATCTAAATATTTCTGACATAAAGAAAATATTCAACCAATGTTGGTATTTCCAATTAATACCATAATGGCGCAATATTGGGTCCCAACATATCCAACATAACTATTATTAGTTTGATACAAGGGTAATTAGTTACTACAATCTCTTTATGAATATACTTCAGTTTTTTAAATAGTAGAATTTTCAGTTGCATTGTGACTTACTTTATTAAGTCGTTTGAACTAAGTCTGTAATTCTAACTATTTGGTACCAAAAGAAAATGAATTTAGGTCTTAAACAAAACATTTTTAGAGTTTATAAAGAATTTACAATTCCTTTATTAAAATTTAAGTTGTTAAAAACACTTTTTTATTAAAATTGGATAATAACACGAATTAAATATTTAATCTTCCGTTATATACAGTTAAAAAATATACCTTATTTTTAAAACATCTTAGCTTTAGGTTATTATTATTGCAATAAGTCAAAATATTTATTTTTGTTTCAATAAATTACAGTATTTTCTGTGATTCTGTGCAAATTTATTTGAAATTGTCTTTTTACATGCACTAATTGCCCTATTTCAAAACAACGTGTCGAAAATCATTCGATATAATTTTTGTTTTTTTATTTCATTTGCATTCGGTACTTAAAAGCAGGTTTTAATGTTGTTAATAAGTTTTTTTTAAACTTGGAAACTACATTAATGTAACTTGTGTATTAAAAACAATTGTTGAATAGGACTTAAAATTTCCATTAGATAATTTCTGAAGAAATTTTAAAGGAAAACTAAACTTTTCATTTTGACAAGTTTGAAATTTAGTCTTTACAGAACGCAAATAAAATTTTCTGTAGGGAATTTCGTTACATTATTTAATCGTGAAGTACTTTAGATTTTATCAGAAATCATATGGCTTCTGAACTAAACCAATTAACTATGATTTATTTTTCCTTACGTAAAATACGAAATGCTAGAAAATGTTATACATCATAATAGAAAAACTGACAGAAATGATTTATGACAAGTTTAACGTTAAAAATTCACAAAACCTAAATATATATTTATTTCAAAATTTTAATAATTTTTTATAGTCTTAATCCTTGAAATCCTCTGGACATTCTCAGGAATGCATTCATTCCAGTTTCGATTCCAAAATTTTGTTATTTCATGCAAAAACATCCTTCTAAATTACAGAAAAGTTTTCAAAGAAATAAAGAATACTACTCAAACTTCAAACCAATTTAAAAATAGCAATATTTCGTATCGGAATATATATTTTGTGTTTTTTCCTGAATAATAATAGACATTTAAAATAAGATAATTTAAGGAGCAATTGCTATAATTTCTATTCCAAAGAAAGTTTCTTTTTTAAATAGATTCTAAGCATTCCATCTTTAAGAAAAGAGTGCTTTTGTATTTACTTTTATAAAGGATGTTTTTCAAAACAAATCATTAATATCAATTCAAAATTTTGCATAAACGTTTAGCTCTACGCGTGTGTGCATTGATAGACTGTATAATTAATCTTTTAAACCAAGTGATTCAAACTAGAGGTTATGACGATTGTCTCTTTAACCGCTAATAATAGAAACATACTTCCGATTAAAAAAATATACAAACCAAGTACAGTTTTTAGATACAGCATTTGTGTTACTAGAGGCTGTATACGTATTAAAATAAGGTTTTTTTTCTTTATATAACCCACCTATTCATGTAACATATATTTATAGAAGTGTTGCCATGTGAGTAAAAAGGGGATTACAATTTGCTGTTTTTGTTTATGACAATTTATATATTAGCAAGTTATGATGCTTTGAATTTTGTGACTTTTCAGTGTATTCCGGAACTAACAGCTGTCTTGACATTTTTAGTGCCAGAAAACACTGAAAATTCAAAAAATTCAAACTTTCATAATTCTATAACAATATAATATAATAAGACATATAATCGCTATCATAATCTATTTTTTTAATTTTCCTGTGTAATGTTTAGTGCTGAAAAAATGAAAAATGGAACAGATATAGCGAAACAAGATATAGTGAACACAAATAAAGTTCCGCCAATATTGTTTGTAAGGGCTATATCTTTTCTTCTCCATTACTGGCATTATGGAAGAGAAATATCTTGCCATTTCATTTCCAATATTTCCAATCTAAAGCCACTATTTAACCATTATTAATATTTTATTAGATGTTTTTCCATTAAATGTAATATTGGCCCAATGTTAGGTCTAAATACAACAAATATAACAAACAATTACTAGTTTGCCTACTACGATAATAAGATATTACACTAGTAAGCAAAACAGAGGGAAATAAAAAACAGGAATAATAAGAAGTTTGCAAAAAACTATCCTATATATTTATATCCTATACATTAATATAAATATGTGCTAAAATATAATTTTTAATTTTATTGCTACTATCTATTAAATAGAAAGTGTCATTTTTTGAAAAATAGTTTCATTTTAACAAGAGGCGTATACTCCTAAGAACTTCCAAGGAATAGGGCATCACTATTTCAGATTAGAAATCTTTGCGAAATAATTTTCTTCGGATTAAAAATCTTCTGCGATTAATCGCAAAATTTTATTTTTATTTGTTTGAAATCAATGCGATTTAGTAAGGCAAAAATTTTATTAGAAAATTTTGATAGTACTCCACGCCCCCTGCTTTAAGCTACTCATAATAACTCAAAATTTATTTACAATAAAATGCTATACCGTAAAATGGGTTAAAATTGATATGGGTTAAAATTGAAAGGGTTTGTAGATATGTCATTTTTTTACTAATAAGATGTTAATTCATATTCTACTTTCTAAATCTGGTATACAAATATGAAAATTTGTCTGTCTGTATTTTTATACAAATCCACAGTTTAGAAGCGAGAATCGTGAAATTTTACATACACGCATATTAAAACACAGCCCAGGCAACTAACATAATACGGAATCGAGATAATTTTTAATTAATAAAAAACCATCAATCTAACAGCAATTTCCTATCAAATTTAGACATTTTTCGTCAAAGCAGTTTCCAACAATTAAAAATCTACAATAAAATTCTTTCCACAACAATTATTTATCTATTGAAATATTTCCACGTGAAAAATGAAATAAACAGTTTCATGAATGAAAAAGATGATAATACAATGTCATATTAGATGTAACACATCGGCTGATAAGTTACCGGTGTGGCACACAGATTTCGTTGCAATCGCCGAACCGATGCTTTTTTTTAGCAAATACTAACCTTTAAAAGGTAGCAGAAAAAATGTCACGGCGATTCGCCGTGTGGATAAAACGTTAGAGAGGTTTTAGTTGAACGACTTTGTTGACAAACAAAAAAATTAAAAAAAAACAAGAATTTCGTGTTTTGATAAAACATTGATATTTTATGGGGAAAAACACCGCTCAAACAAAAGCTTGGCTTGATAAGCGTTACCCGGACACTGCACCAGGTAAATCAGCCATTATTGACTGGTATGCTGAATTTAAACGTAGTCTTACGGACACTAGTGATGCACCACGCTCTGGTCACCCAAAAAGGTGGTTACTAAGGAAAACATAAAAAAAGTCCACAAAATCGTTTTCTGGAACCGTAAAGTGAAGTTGCTGGAGATAGCCCAGACTCTGAAGATATCCAAGGAACGTGTAGGTTTTATTTTGAATGAACATTTGTCTATGAAAAAGCTGCTGTCACAGTGGGCCGCGCGTGTTGACTTTTAACCAAAAACAACAACGAATCGATGATTCTGAGCATTGTTTGGAGCTTTTTCGTTATAAAGTTATGTTATTTATTATTAAATTATTATTATTATATATTTATTAAATTATTATTATTAAATTATTATTATTAAATTATTATTATTATTATTATTATTATTATTAAATTATTATTATTAAATTATTATTATTAAATTATTATTATTAAATTATTATTATTATTATTAAATTATTATTATTATTATTAAATTTTTATTATTATTATTAAATTATTATTATTTATTATTAAAGTTATGTTATTTATTAAAGTTATAAAGTTATGGTAAAATGTTGTGTTTTCTTTATTAGACAGGGAACTTATCAGCCCATGTGTTATAACTGATATTTTCAAACGTTTCTCAATAATACAAGGAGCATCAGTTAAAAATCGGATTTAATATTAAGTTTTGAAAGTTGTGAATTACGTCATAAAAATGATTAGAAAGAAAATAAATATGACGTCATAATGGAAATTTATAGAACCTTTTCAAATATTTGACAGTCATACAAGAAGAGTATAAGGAAAGGGCATATTTATAAACAAATGCTTCCATCAACCACTCTACCACAAAAATTTTGTCGTAGCGATCATTGCAGGAATCGACGCAGAGCAATTATATCATAGACCTATTTATGTAGACCTATCAGATCGCCTCATCTCATGTGAACCGTAGGAGTCATAAAGAATGAACAGGTTCTTCTTGCTATCCAACAGTAATTTAACCAACAGTGACGTCAGCTGCCGTTTCCTTATTAATATGAGTAAGTACAGAAAGCAAGTGGATATGACGTCAGCAGAGGAATATAATGTCATATTTGAAAAAAAGGGCTCTATGTAACTAATTTCAACGAAAGTTGGTTTATTCAACTTAGCTACGGTTGTCTTACAAAGTTTAGTTCCACCTCTCACCACCAGGAAGCACATTCTTATCTCGGATTCTATGGACCCAATTACAACGACGTTCAGGTTCATTCAAGTTAGTTTTCGATTGTCTTACAGATTTTAGTTCCACTTTCCACCGCCAAGGGCGTATTCTTATATCGGGCTCTATGGATCCGATTACTAAGAGGTTTGGCTCATTGAACTTGGTTTTCGATTGTCTCCGGCTCGTGCGGCACACCCGATATACTCTGCCATAGGCAGCGTTGACCCATGCCACAGATTCGTTCAAAAAAAGGTTTTTTAATACATTAGACTCTACCGAAGTCATTGGGAACCTGGAAACGAAGTTCATTTGAAACACGGGACTACAAAACTAGGTTCATTTATCATTTGAAAGATTTTCCGGAGATATGAAGTCGAACAAACTTGAGGTTTGCTTAAGGTTATTATTACGGGTCCATGCAACGCCCGGTGGGTCCAGCTAGTCGTGAATATTTTTAAGTACGTTTTTTTCTTTCAAGTCTCTTATTTTCTCATTTTTAAATTTATTTTTGCCTCGGTACTAAGAGAAAAGAGTCTCTTATTGTTTATCTAAATCTCTCTGAGTAACGTTTCAGATTTAGCCCCTTTTTTTACTCTGGGTTTAATGTATGTATATTTATATTTTGCATTAATCATAAATTTAGAACAGTATACTAATTTGTAGGAATAATTAAAAAAACTGTTACGTTATTCAAGAAATCGTTTATTTATCCTTCTATAACTCAAAAATGGAGTTTTATTAAACCATATTGACAAAGTTTGTTTTAAATGTTCCTACTATAAACGAATTCCGTTTAACATAGTTTTTATATGAATGTTGGAAGTCTAGTCTATTTTTACCCCTGCGATGTAGTAATGAAGCATAGACGATATTGGGAAAATTGGGAAAAAAATTATAATAAATTAACATAAATTGGTTTTGATTTTTTGAGAAAAAAATGACAACGCTGTATCTAAGACATGGAATTCAATGCAATGTTTTCAGGATCCTTTTTCCATTTCAGTATAATATTCGTACATATATATATATATATATAGATAGATAGATAGATAGATAGATAGATAGATAGTTTTAATGACTTTTTTAAATATGTCTCAATTTTTTAAATCGGAGAAATTTTTAATTGCATTCTTACGTGTTGTCTTATAACTCTGTTAAGAATTCTAGCTAATTGGAACAAAATAAAAATGAATTTAGGTCTTAAACAAAAGATCTATAGAGATTATAAAGTACTTAAAGCCATGTTTACTTATAATTGCCTGAAAAATGGGTCAACTTTGAGATTTTGTTTTCAGTGAAAATTGACGACTTATGAAGATTGTGTTGTTTCACAAATATTTATTAATCTTTTAAGAAATCGATCATATTGTTTTGCAAAAAAATCAATGTGGCATATAATATAGCGGTCTAAAGAATTTCAAGTTAGAAAAACACGACTGATCTACGTATCTTCCAGCTTTTTCAAAACACGGTCTACAATGAAAATTGCATTTCTTTATATTAGTTAACATAATTTCTTATAAAATAAAACTAAAAAACCTAAAAAAGTTTAAAAATTGACAAAAAGGCGGACACTTGAAATTAGTGTTGGTTTTATTATTTTTTTATGGGAAATTTAACATATTATAGGTTCATTCCATGGTTAAAAGTGTTTACTTGCTGGGAAATTTTTCAAGTCAATTAGTGCAACGGTTAAATCGCCAGAAGTTACGAAGATTTAAAAAATCTTGCTTTGACAAGAACATGTTTAAAATTTTCGTAAACTCTTTGAGCGGTAAAATTTTTGCGATTCATCCGTTTTGCAGAAAACATATTTTTGTGGTATTTTGGGGGTTGCTAAACAAAAAATGTCACAAAAAATCGATTTAAAAAAAAATTATATGTAAACTTAGCCTTATGATTGTTTTTCCAGGAAAATTAGTCAACGACACCTGTTAAAGGCTTAATCGTATTGCTATGCACGGGGAAATGTAATTAAAACTTATTCTAAGAAATCTTAAGTTTAGAATATTAGTATTACAACAATTCAAAATATTTACCCTTTCACAGTCTGGGGGTTTTCCAGGATTTTAATAAGTATGCTTGTAAATCTCAGGATACATACATTTTTTAATAGCAGTTTGAAGCTATAATATCTTATTTATATCCCCTCATTTTATATACGGTTCAAAACAGAATTCTGTTGAAAATATTTTTGTCTACAGCTATTTTAACATGATTTCTAAAAACGGAAAAACACATGCCTAACAGTAAAAGGGTTAATTTTGCTTCAATAATTTATAGTATTTTCTGTCATTGCAATTTTTAAAGTATGCAAGAAACTGTCTTTTACTTGCATTTAGTGGCATTTTTTTCTCATTTTTGTATTTGCCTTTAGAAACTAAAAAACTGCATTTAAATACATTTATTTAATGTTTATTCATTTTCTATTTGCAATTAAAATCTAGAAAAAGTATGTTAATGCTACTTATGCATTAAAAACAGTTCTTAAATACGATGAAAATTGCATTAGAATTTGGTTTACAAATTTTAAGATAAAAAAAATTCTGTCTAGCATATTTTATACAAAAGAGTAATTTACACTTACAAGCGCATGCTTATATTCTAAGTACTTCTATTGCTGTACTTGCTTGGACAAATTCGCTGAAATGAATTAAATAAGTAAATAAACACTACACTGAAGATAAGAAGACGCTCTCTATGTCTTTTTTGCCCAAACCTATAACGCACAATTACATGTATATAATCTTTCAGCGAGCGTTCTCAAACAAGTTAAACGACTAGGCGTATGTAGTATTCTTTAAGCACAGTAATTACACTATTACAAATACAAGATATTTCATAACAGTAATAAGAGGCAAATTAGAGGTATACTGATACAAATTAATCATAAAATTCAAGTTTCGATATCAGCGCCATATATGAGATTAAAATGTGAGACGTATCACATTTGTTGTAAAATGTACGACCGTATGCATGGAAGCTGAAAATTTAAATCTTCCGTTTAGAAATCTTTTTATATTGTAAAACTTTCAAATACTGTCGACTTTGTCAGAGAAGTATTCATGCTATTTCCGGATTCAAAAATTAATTATTTTATTTCAAATTATTTTCTCAATCACACAAAACTTTTTCCGAAATAAAGAATACTTTCCAACTTCAAAAGAGACTTAATTTAAAAGATGGGATATTTCTTTAAAGTCAGAATGGATATTTTGTGCTTTTCCTTGGAAAGTAACGATCAGTTAAAGTCTGATATTTTAAAGGACAACTGTGAGCGTTTCCTTTTCCCCAGGAATTTCATTATCTTTATACGTTCTAAACTTTTATCTTTTACGAAACGGGTACATTTGTGTGTATATTTATAGAATTCTTTTTCAGACTAAATCATTTAAAATTAAAACAACCACTCAAACTTTTACATAAAGTTTCTCTTCTGCGAGGTGTTGTACTCATTAGTCTATTATGCTAAACATTAATGTTACAACTGAAAGTTACAACTAATGTAATATACTATCTATAAATTATAAAACTAGTTTTTATAGTTTATAAATACATTACAAATTACTATAAAGTATAGTATACAGTTATAGTATATTACATTAGACATTTAAGTGAATAGAGGGAAATCAATAGTACAAAATATATAAATATAAATAACTATATTATAAAAAATAAATATATACATGAGTAAAGCTGACGTCATTTTGACGGTGGCAACAAACTGAACAATAAAATTCGCTAAACATCGCACAATTTCAATTTATGCACTGTCGAATAGGGAAATAATGTTTTTTTAAATGCAATTTGTTCGAAAACTGTATCTCAATTTACAAATTTTTACGGCTTTCAAGCATAAAATATTTGTTTAATCTGTCGCGTGCATCCCGGTTACGGAGGATTAATCCGCTTCCGTTTAAAACAATATAAATAATTCAGTATTTGTTTCTGGCTAATAAACCATAACGAAATTAAAAGTTCATCAATCAATAAATAAATAAATAAATAAAATAATCTATATAGACAGCTATACATTGTCGAATAGAAAGAAAATACTTTTAAATGCAATTTGTTAGTAAACTGTAACTCAATATATTGTTGTTGTTTTTTTTATATGTTAAGTTATTTTCAAGCCTGATTTTTTCAATCTACCTCAGCAATAAACATTTGTCCATTAACCGGAGCTACCACCCCTCGCAAAATGGCCTGTTTTTAATCCCGATAGGACACCGACTACGGAAGAGTTCTCCCACTACGTAGGAGGTACTAAGTTTGAAAGTAAACAAAAATAAGGATTAGAAAAAATAACTTATACGTTTGAAGAGAGAAAAATCCTTCGTAACATACAATTGTTTTACATATCATCATAATCGTTCAAAATTTTTTCGAAGGGTAGTTTTTCCTGTGGATTTATATGATTTTCATTGTTGTAATGTAACATTTGCAGTAACATAAAACAATAGGCAGAATTAAGGAGAAAGCGTCAGCGTTACTGCGATTTGCAGTTGACTGTCCATGTTTGATGTTTTTTTCATTTTTTTGGGTACTTAAGTATTATCTGTGCCAGTAAGATAGATCGCCGAAAATGGTTGCTAATTACCAATCATGTTTACGTGTGGACTTCTGTTTCTGAATCAAACTAATTTTAACTCGGAAATTTTTTAAACCCGTTAATATATAATTAAATTTATATGAAATATTATTGCACTATACAAATGTCGACAAAAATAAATAAATATCGTTGGACATGGTGTTTTCTTACGCTAAATTTGAGTAAGTATTTAAATTGATGTCAACAGCTTCTTTATTAATTAATCTTTAAACAAGATGGATTCTTAAATATTATAAAGCTAAAATGCGACTAATGACAAAACGTCTGAACAACTGAAAAACAAACATATCTATGTAAATAATTCGCTAAAATCTACGGCAAAGTACGCGAAAATCGGACTTGGCGCACCCGTTATCTTGGACTTCCTGCGGCATAAATCAAAATTTATTGAAAGTCGGTTTTTTCCTCCCAAAATATATAAACTGTTGTGCATTTGTGAACGAGACTGTACTTCTTTCACACAATTGTCTTTTATTATTCCAAAGCGCTATCTTCATTTATCTACATTGTACCTCCAGATAATGTATATATATTTAAAACACAGGACTATTTTTTTCGTCATCTGCCTGATCCTTCTACTGAACAAATTTTAAACATTATTTTTTAATTGAAAGCTCTTCATTAGCAAATGAGCCCGAATTAGTTATTTTTTTTAAATATTTTCATTTTAATACTTAATTTATAACTTGAAAAGTTTTTAATGAAATTCCTTCCAAATAGTGGCAATCGGTTTATTTCCATTGTTACAGAGAAAAGGAAAGTAATAAGAATTACTATATCATTACTGATATCATTTTCTCATTACAATCACAAATAACGTTTTTTTTTAATTTTTCCTAATTTGAACAAAAAATGGTGGGATTACGTTTAAAAACACACACATACTTATAAAGCTGTTACATTTCAATATTTTTTTCATTAGGCTGGTACTGAGTTCTAATTTCAGAGTGAGTAGGAATGCTTCAGAGATTGAAGAAGACGCCATTGAAATTTCTATATATACATATATATTTATGCGAATACCTCTAAAAACATAAATTTCTGAAGTTTTTACACGCCGGTATTGAAATTAGAAGTTTAAGTCATAAGTGCGAATATACACATGCGATGTTGTATCTGTCAAAGGTGAGGTCAAGTTTGGAAATATATTTATTAATAATCTATTTCTCGTTAAAATATTTTTTTAATTGATGATTATGGATTTGAAACGCATGTATATATTGTGACAAAAAAATGGCATTATGTTTTGATTTCATTGACAGAAAAAATATGATTGTGTCAAAGTAAAGCAATTTTTGCTGTTGTTTCATTCCATAATACCAAAAACGAGAGTCCCAATTGATAATTTCACCATTATTACTCATCTTGATTACAGGTTACTGATTGCTTACACCTACAAAGTTTAATTTTTCTATACTTGAAGTTGATGAAAACATTATTTTTGTAACTTTGGTTAAAAATAATATTTGTTAAGAGTTAGAATGGACAATGTAAGATAGCTCACAGGCTATCAAAGCCTGAGAGCTAATGTGCCCGCCCGTTCTGTATGTACGTATGTATGTATGTATGTACGTAACGCGATAACTCGTGATAGAATTATCCGTTTTGCTTCAAATTTTGTTTCAGGTTCATTCTAATGAGGCGCTTCCCTGATTAGTTTTGGGAGTTCATTGGTTAAGTATAAAGGGGGGAAAGGGGGGAAAGGGGGGGCTAACTCCCCCTTAATTTAGATAAATGGGTTTTTCATGCAGAAGTATCCGTTTTTTTTCAAATTTCGTATATAGGTTCATTGTGATAAGGTGCTTCCCTGATTATTTTTGGGAGTTCATTAGTTAAGTATAAAGGGGGGAAACGGGGGGCTAACCCCCTTAATTTAGAAAAATGGGTTTTTCATGCAGAATTATCCGACTTTCTTCAAATTTTGTATATAGGCTCATTGTGATAAGGCACTTCCCTGATTAGTTTTGGGGGGTCATTCGATAAGTATAACGGGGGAAACGGGGGGCTACCCCCCTTAATTTAGATAAATGGGTTTTTCATGCAAAATTATCTGATTTTCTTCAAATTTCGTATATAGGTTCATTGTGATAAGGTGCTTCCCTGATTATTTTTGGGAGTTCATTAGTTAAGTATAAAGGGGGGAAACGGGGGGCTAACCCCCTTAATTTAGATAAATGGGTTTTTCATGCAGAATTATCCGATTTTCTTCAAATTTTGTATATAGGCTCATTGTGATAAGGCACTTCCCTGATTAGTTTTAGGGGTTCATTGGATAAGTATAAAGGGGGGAAACGGGGGGCTACCCCCCCCTTAATTTAGATAAATGGGTTTTTCATGCAGAATTACCCGATTTTCTTTATACTTTGTATATAGGCTCATTGTGATAAGGCACTTCCTTAATTAGTTTTGGGTGTTCATTGGATAAGTATAAAGGGGTGTAAACGGGGGGCTACCCCCCCTTAATTTAGATAAATGGGTTTTTCATGCAGAATTATCTGATTTTCTTCTAATTTTGTATATAGATTCATTGTGGTAAGGCGCTTGCCTGAATAGTTTTGGGTTTTTATTTGTTAAGTATAAAGGGGGGAACGGGGGGGGGCTCACCTCCCTTAATTTAGATAAATGGGTTTTTCATGCAGAATTACCCGATTTTCTTCAAATTTTGTATATAGGCTCATTGTGATAAGGCACTTCCCTAATTAGTTTTGGGGGTTCATTGGATAAGTATAAAGGGGGGAAACGAGGGGCTACCCCTCCCCCTTAATTTAGATAAATGGATTTTTCATGCAGAATTATCCGATTTTCTTTAAATTTTGTATATAGGCTCATTGTGATAAGGCACTTCCCTAATTAGTTTTGGCTGTTCATTGGATAAGTATAAAGGGGGGTAAACGGGGGGTTAATCCCCCTTAATTTAGATAAATGGGTTTTTCATGCAGAATTATCCAATTTTCTTCAAATTTTGTATATAGGCTCATTGTGATAAGGCACTTCCCTGATTAGTTTTGGGGGTTCATTGGTTAAGTATAAAGGGGAGGGGATGGGATGCCAACCCTCCCTTAATTTAAATAATAGGGGTTTTTCAAGCAGATTTAACTGAATTTCTTCAAATTTTGTATGTAGATTCATTGCGGTAAGGCGCTTTCCTGATTAGTTTTGGTGGTTCATTGGTTAAGTATAAAGGGGGGGTAAACGGGGGCTACCCCCCTTAATTTAGATAAATGAGTTTTTCATGCAGAATTATCCACTTTTCTTCAAATTTTGTATATAGATTCATTGTGGTAAGGCACTTGCCTGAATAGTTTTGGGTTTTCATTTGTTAAGTATAAAGGGGGGAACGGGGGGGGGCTCACCTACCTTAATTTAGATAAATGGGTTTTTCATGCAGAATTATCCGATTTTCTTCAAATTTTGTGTATAAATTCATTGTGGTAACGCGCTTGCCTGATTAGATTTTGGGGGTTTATTGGTTAAGTATAAAGGGTGAAAACGGGTGCTTATCCCCCCTTAATATATTGTCGATTTCTTTATTTTTCGAGTGGCATTATTCTTTGAAAAAATAGCATAATATACAATTAGTGTAAATAGCCTGTGAGCTCAATGCCCTCAGTTTAACTGGGCAGTTTTCTTTATTATTGTAGTTATTTGGTTTATTATAAATTTAATCTAACAGTTCCTGATTAAACATTTTTTTCGATCTCCTCTCTGTACCTGTGGTCACAGAGGCAACTCACTCCATTACACCTTACAATGCACCCTCACCTCCACTCTTCACATCCGCAAGCCATCAACAATATCTTTCTCACACTTGTTCGCCTACCTGTTGAAGCGACCAGGCCTCCTAAACAAAATAATTAGTTGCATAAACATTCTAGAAAGGAACCAGCATCTATTCCAAATGCCTCCACCACACATAACTGGTGAAATTGAAAACTGAGGGCTAGTTCGGAACATTGTCAGTAACCACCAGCCATGTTACGAACAGCACCCACATACCTCAACCAACCATCTGTGCAAAAACTCAGCTACCAGCCCAAAAGCTTGTGTAAAAAACTCATCTTTTGTATCTTTAAAAACATTTTTACGTCCCAGACCACAAACTCTTAACAGCAAACTCCCATGAACTCTTAGGAGATAACAGAAATACACATCTTCGTGCTCGCGAAAAACATTTCTCTCTCCCAATCACGAACTGTAAATAATCCAAAAATTTTCTCCATCATTGTATATAACATTTTAGACTATCTTCATCATTTTCATCATCACTTATAGTAATTTTTTATGTTTTGTAAATAATCAAAATTGCACTGACAAATATGTATTTTTTTTAATAAACTTGCTAAGCAGGGCTTGCACAGGCTAAAGCCATATGGTAGGCCTCCTTGCTTGGTTGAATCTGAATCTGAAGGGCTCCACCTCGTATAATTAATATTATTAATTATACATGGATAATTCCTACAATTGGTTACACTTAGCGAAAAACTTTTGTCTTTTATTTATAAGGCATATTTCAATGAAACTTCGTTGAATGTTGCCCTTAAATTCATTTTAAATTGAAGAATTGTTTATTGTCGGAGTGAATGCTTTTTGCTAACAACACTATTTCAAATTATATAACAGTTATTTCGATGTAGTTTTCCTTCATAAACTTTCATTGCGATAGTTACAATTTAACCTAAAGATAAATATGCGACTAAGGGTAACTAAGGGTGCGACTAAGGGTAAGGGCATGCGCTACCGCGCATGCGCGGTAGCGTATTACTGCTTGCACGGCAGCGTATTACTGCTTATTTTACTGTTTAATACTGTTAATTTTACGGTATAATACTGGCAGCTGGGATGCCAGTTTCATACTGTAAAATCAACAATTATTTTTTGCAGTGTGCAGTCGTCCTCAGGATAAAATATGATCTTGAAGTGATCTAACAGTCCAGAAACGTAAAACTTCTTGCAAGTTTCTTGGATCGCGCCGCTGCAATTTTCCAAATCATGTAATTAGACAATGGCTCTTACAAATTGTCTCTCATGCAAGAAACGTTCGTTGCTGGATTTTTAGATCACTTCAACATCATATTGTATCCTGAGAACGACTGCAAAAGTAGTTCGAAATGTAGATTTTATGCTTTTTCCATTATATTTATTTATACAAGTGCATATAAAGGTGCTTGAATTGTGTAACATTTAGAAATTTTATAAGTTTTTAGGCACACATTCTTATTTATAAGTGCGTAGCAATTATCGTTCATTTACAAGGGCGCACAAAATAATTCGGTTAAAGTACTATGCATGAGCGATAATTTCTAATGGTGCGTTTTCTTTTGGTTTACGTTTTATAATATAACTAAATTGTTTCATACTGCATGGTGTGTATACATGCTATAGATAATATAAGGATTAAACAAAATAATTCGAAAGCATTACTGTCTATGGGCGTAAATTGCTTAACGGTGGTTTGTAAGTGTGCAATGCATTTTCCAGATGAATTGCTTCCCATGCTGAATTATATTTAGTATACTAAGAGATTTATGTAGAATAGAGATAAATTAGCATAAACATAAAGCCATTCGTATAGACACAAATGAATTCGGTTACAGTACTATGTATGAGTGTAAACTAAATTTTCGCATGCTGCGTAGTACATATGCAAATCTATGGATCATATGCATGGCTACACAAAAGATTTCGAGTACGTTTGGAAGTAATTACTGAAATTTGGTCGTATATATGGTTACTCAAAGAACTGGATACATCTCCATGTATTGTTGGAAATTGATTGAGGCAAATTTTTAGATGTGTGTTTTACCTGATTTTAGTTTAGTATGTGAAATGTATGAAAATCAGTAAGTAATAGGCAGGGCAGTACAAAATCATTTTAGTACATTTCCATCTATACCGGATAATTGCTGAAAGTGAATTTTCAGCTGTATTATATGGTTCCTAAATAAACAAAATTTTAGAATGTTATGTAGTATATATGGAAATCTATGGATCATATGCATGATTGCACAAAAGATTTCGAGTACGTTTGACAGAAGTTGCTGAAATTTGATCTTCAACTGTGTTATGTGTTTTCTAAATTGTTTACCTAATACATCTTCATTCACCTAATTAAATGATGAAGTTTTGTTACAGTATTCTGGAAGTGTTGGGAAGTGTTTCATAATATGTCCTTGATGCATAATTTGTATTTCTTGTTTATATCGTCACTAATACTTACACAATAAAACAAAATACCTAGTCTTTTTAAACTGGTGTTTCGGAGAGAAAAAAGACCATCAATCTAATGCATTTGTTGTATTATATGCCAACATAATATTTTTACAGCATGAAGATGCAACTCGAAGAAACCGGGATTGTCATGTAAGTTTTATAAAATTAATATATTATTTTAGATATTGAATATGATATGTGGCAGTATTTACAAATCTTTTTCTATGTTTTTTATTGTTGTTACGGTATTTCAAGCGTAATGCAGTTGATAAACATCACTACTGAGGTGGTATATAATACAACATGCTTTCGAAGGAGTATAGAATACGTAACATTTGCAGTTCTTTTATAGAGACGCATAAAAGTGTTCCATTTCATTATGATCTATGGAGAAAAATCTTTTGCGACATATTTTAATGATGTTATAACACTTCAAACATAACGCAATTTCAAAGGAGCACTAAAATACATTGCAACATGTTCTCTATAGATTATGGAGTGTGTAGTATTTGTTATTTATTTATCCAGACGCACAACAGAATTCGGTTAAAATACAAACAATGATAGATAATTGCTGTAGGTTCGTTTTCAGCTGTAGTATTATTTTTAAGGGGGGAGATCACGTCAAGCAGCCTGAAAATGAGAATAATTAAACCAGTGCGAAAAACTCTGTAGTTTTAAAACCAATGAATGGAATACAATAATTTTCTTTTATAATTTCACACATTCTTGTAGTTTAAACAAATTCAAATTATATATATATATTACGATTTATTGCAGGTAATAATGAAATTTCATTAGCGAATACCGGTGTTCGTATTATGGAGTGGAATCCATTGATTACGCAGTCGTCACATCTTTAAAAATATGGCAATTGTTGATTCACCGAAAATCAGGCACGGAGTAATTCTACCGATAATTGATACAAAAACCAGAGCAGCTGTTTAAAAACAAGCCTTGTGGTAGGAGAATCAATATTTTATTCGTGGAAACATCATCAGTTACACAATGCAGAGTCACAATTGTCAGCACAGGAGTACGATGCTAACATTCGAAGGGAATACCATATATTGAAGAGACTACCATACACTTAGTAGACATACTATGCACAAATAAAAAACACTACACTTAGATGACAATGTTGAAAGACAATGTTGAAGTGAAGAATGGGGGTCGCTGAAGCCGCGTATTAGTTTAACAACCAAAATAGAGCAAAATTCTGGCGGTCGTGTCCGATGAAGTATGTTATATACTCAAAAATTTGGTGTAAGAACACGAACGCGCGAAAATTACCAACCAATAGATTGTAAAAAGGGGTGTGGCCAAGAAGAGAGCGCCGAAAAACTTATACGTCAATGGCTAAGAAATTAGGTTAAGAGCGGCCTAACCTGACGTAAATGAAAGAACTCCTTACAGGAAACGGGTGAATTTTGGAGGAAAAAATAAGCGCGCGAACACAGGGAATGATGGGACAAATCGAACGATATCTGAAAATAATAAAATAAAAAGAATGTAAAGAAAAAAATATTCTGAAAGAATAAATTTCACTGTCTCAATAAAAGGAATTTAATCAAATGCTTTTTAGGAAGTTTTTGCAATTTAGAATTATTTTTAGAATAGGGATTTAAAGAATATTTTGACTAAGATATAGAATTAATTCAAACAGGGGAATTAAGATATAAATAAAAGACAGAGAAATATTAAAATAAATAAAATAGATAATATTTAGTAATTTAATAGAATGGCGATAATTTGGAATAAGGACTAAGAAAATGGCGAAAGAAGGGAAAATATTTTTATTATTACATATATATAGCAATATTAATTAATTAATTGATAACGACAAAAATGGCTTTTTAAAATAAAAACTAAAATATGCATTTTGCGCGCAAGGTTAAAAAAATTCGACTGCATACACACACTTTTAATATTTCATTTATTTTTACTTATACTACTATATTTTACACTGAACCTAAATTTAAAAGTATATTCAAATTCATTAGCATAATTAATGGCTTTTATAATAATATTCACTAAATTTACTAAAAGTTTTTGATTTAAATTTTCAATGCAAAATTTTCAATGACAAAAATCAGACTAAATTTAGGTTCAGAATACAGAATAAAAGTATACATGAAAATTAATTATACGCTAAATTTCAAAGTTCTATGATAGAAGAGCAATGTCAAAAAATACAGTTTTGTGAAAAAGGACTTCGAAGGTAATTTTATATCATGACAGGAAATGGCCTTTTTACAAGGTATTTTTAGCTATAACTTCTGTTCTAATTTCTGTTCTAAGTTTTGTAAAATACTTTTTGCAGTGTATTTGTAACATTACAAGGTATCCATGCTTTTTTTTCTTTTTTTCTTTTTCTTTTTTTTTTTTTTTAAATCGATATTTTTTTACCTTCAACGTGATCATAAGTGGACATCCACTATGATCCCGATTTATGATCGGGCCAATAGATCATAAGTGGACAGCAATTGCTAAAAATGGATTTTTACTTAGTCATGTGTATTTTAAATTGCTTATTTTGAAAAATTATTTCATTGCATAAAAACCTTTACACTTATCTAATTTTTATTGTATTAAGTGGTGTGAATAAATTCTATATATCATAAGTGGACAGCAATTGCTAAAAATGGTTTTTTACTTAGTCATGTGTATTTTAAATTGCTTATTTTGAAAAATTATTTCATTGCATAAAAAAATTAAATTTGTTAACAAAATACTGTTAGTGTTGTAATTTTTTTTATAATCTGATACAGGATGTTTCGTGTTTCTTTTAACGTTTAAATGGCTTCACCAACAACAAATTGAGTGAGGGAAATAAAGAAATTCAATACCTCCACTACCAAAATAAAATTATTTCCATTTTGTTAAATGATAATGAACTTCAGTAATTTAATGATTAAATGAAGTTACATAAGGAAGAAGGATTCCAGTGTGATGTCCTTTAAATTAAGATAATTTTTGTAGAAGTTGTAAATTTCCAACTGGACGAAAAATGTCCGGGCCAGGATTCGAACCTGAGATCGCTTGGCTGAAGCCGCCACGCTCTACCACTGAGCCATCCCGGTCGAATCTGGAGGGCACAATTCATCCAGTTAACCTTGTTAAGATGCTTTGATCAATGAGGTTAACTGGATGAATTGTGCCCTCCAGATTCAACCGGGATAGCTCAGTGGTAGAGTGTGGCGGCTTCAGCCAAGCAATCCCAGGTTCGAATCCTGGCCCGGACATTTTTCGTCCAGTTGGAAATTTACAACTTGTATGATTGCTTTACCAATTTGAAAAATTGTGTTAAAAAATGATCTTGTGTATTCACGTATCCAGCGCTTACTGGAGTTCCATTACCTGCGATCTTTTCTGTTGATCTGATTAAAATATCAGACCAGATGCTTTGATCAGTAAGGTTAACTGGATGAATTGTGCCCTCCAGATTCGACCGGGATAGCTCAGTGGTAGAGCGTGGCAGCTTCAGTCAAGCGATCCCAGGTTCAAATCCTGGCCCGGACATTTTTCGTCCAGTTGGAAATTTACAACTTGTATGATTGCTTTACCAATTTGAAAAATTGTGTTAAAAAGTAATCTTGTGTATTTTTGTAGAATTATGGGAGATAAATTGGCAATTTATCTTAAAACGGAAATCAACACAAAATTAGCCAAACTTTAAACACCAATTTGCATAAAAACGAACAGATCAACAGTACGCTTAAAAATGATATTTTCCACAATAGGACCTTTCTGACTGGTGGGCAATACTGTTTGGTAACAGTGGTTCTTAAACAACTGTTAGAAACTTTTAAACTGAAGGCAGAAATTTGGCAAACCATTCATTAACGGAAAGAAATTATATTATTATTACAGTTATTTTAATTTTAAAGTGGTATTTTGGGGGGGGGGGGGACGACACATGATTTTCTTTGAAGCCACATTTGTAAAACAGAAAGAAAAGAAAAAATACGAATTTATAAATACATAATTATGGGTTCACCATATAATTACATGTCTTATGTAGCTTCAATTCAAGTATGAAGTCGATAACTTAATTACTAACTTTCTTGCAATGTCCACCTGTTCAAAAAATACCATCTTTGAAAATTTTCGGAAACTGTGTTGACGTTTTGGTCGGCGATGCAAACAAAAGTGTGGAGAAGCATGTTTTTTTTTTATTGATCACTGAAGAAGGCAGTATTGGAAACAAAGAGAAACTTAAAAAATTTTAAGCTACATATTGTTTCTTAGAGTTTTTGAATATATTACACCGGTATTCCCCATTAACGTAGAAATACTACATGTTAAATAACCAAAAATAAATAAACTTTTTTGCAGAAAAATTGCGTTTTTTGCAAATTTAATAACATTGCAAAACTGTATTCGATTTCATAAAAGAATTTATAGTTATTTTTTTTATTTCAGAATAAAATTATTTATTACAAAATTAGTATTTCACAATTTCGTTGCTGCTGGAAAAATTTAGTCAGGAATATTTTAGAAATGCAGAAAATGCTTCATGCAGAAAATTTACATTTTTTTTTAAAGCAAAAAAAAAAAATGCTTTTATTGTAAATTAAACATTCACGCTTAAATGTTTCAAAGAAAGATTTAAGATTGTTTTATTCATTTCCGAATAATAGGATTCATAATAAGCTTTATATTACACTTTTTTTGTAGAAGGACAAATTTTACTTCATATTTTTCTCGTATTTACTTGCAACCAATAAAAAATCTTTTAAATCTTGATAAATAAAAGGTACTAGATAATTTGTTTTTGTTTTCAATACAGCGTTTGAAAAATAAACTGAAATTTTATATGCATTATATATATATATTAGATTAAACATTATAAATTAATGCTTCTTTGTGTAGGAGAACAATGTTTTATGTAAAAAAGATAAAATATATATAATTATATAAAAAAAAATCCCTCTTCTTTTTTTAAGATTTTTCAAAGTAGTAAAATAGTTTGTGTGACTTCAGTTAAACTGCCGCCAGTCCGTCCGTCTGTCCGTGCTGAGGATCTTGTAAATATACCTGGATTGCCATGTAATTGGTATCTTATTGAGGTTTACTACAGCTTTATCACTATTGAAAGGGAAGAGCGTGGCATTTATAGTTCGTTTATATACACAACAAATAATACCGTTAAATTAGGGTCTACGAGAAAAAAGTCGTTTGTGGTGTATTTTAATAATGTTAGTTTTATTCAATATAATGAAATTGATATGCTTTACGGAGGTGCACTGCTAAATTATTTTCGTAAAATATCGAGTTAACAGAATTTATTTTACAGAGACCAGAAACAGATATCCGTTAAAATAATATGGTCTAATAAGAACAAATTCTTTGCTGTGTATTTTAATTATGTTAGATTTTGTTAAACACAATAAAATTGACATGAATTTGCTGGGATTAACAACAAAACACTGACCTTTGAATATGGAGTTCATCATTGCATTTATCATTCAGTTACAGAGCACCAAAACAGATTTTCGTTAAAATGTGGACTACGAGGAAAAAGTCGTTTACTGTGTATTTTGATGATGTTAGATTTATTGAACATAATGAAATTGATATGCTTTACTGAGGTAAATTACTAAATTATTTCCGTAGACTATAGAGTATATAGCATTAATAATTCATTTGCAGCGACCCACAACATACCTCCGCTAAAACATGATCAAAGAGAATCGTTTGTGGTGTATTTTAATGATGTTAGATTACATCAAACATAATGAAGTTGGTATGTTTATTGGGGTGCACTACAACTTGTTTTCCGTAGAATATGAAGAGCATATCACTTATCATTCACTTACGGGACCCGCAAAAGCTTTTCGTTAAATTATGGTCTACGGGAAAATCATCGTGTGCAAAGTATTTTAAAGATCTCACATTTTTCAAACATAATGAAACTAATATACATTCCCGAAGTCCACTACAAGATGATCGCTGTACAATATCTAGTGCATAGCATTTATAGTTTTTTACAGAAACACACAGAAGAATTCAACTACAATACTGTCTCTAAGCGAATCTGGAAGTACGTTTTCAGTTGTTATCTCCGTTTTTACTATTAACTGTGTTTTTATGATTTTGGTATATTACGTGGTGTGTAATAAAATTTATGGATCATATGCAAGACTCAGCAAAACAATTTGTAAGCATTACTGTCTTTGGACGTGAAGAATAATATATTGTATACTACGAGATGTTTATAGAATATAAATAAATGTATATGTAATTTATATGTAATTTTTGAAAGTGTTTTTTAAGTTTTGCTATGCGTTTTTAGTTGAATTAAATTTTAGCTCAATAGGTATTTTATATCCAGAGTTGCACAAGCGGATTAGAGTATATATTCTTTTATTGGCGATAGTTGCTGAAGACGAATTTTCAAGTGTGTTATGCGTTTTGTAGCTGAATGAAATTTTTATCATACTATGTGATGTATATACAAATCTACAGATAATATGTAAGCCACAGCAAAGAGCTGGATTCATTGCCGTAAATGAATGGTAATTTCTGTAACTGCGTTTTTTGCTGTGTTATGCGTTTTCTAAGTTATATATTGATCTAGACAGCCTGGCTGGGACTGCTCAGACGAGAAGACCAAGTCCGTAAAGTATATATGTTCCTTCCAGTTCCGTTTTTTTAAGGTCTGCGATAAAATACAGTATTCAGCCGGATCTGAACTTGCCGTTAAACAAAAGAAGAAGATAGTGCCTGTTGTCAATATATATAAGACACCACCCTCTGCGTCGGAGAACACATCTCCCACGCAACAGTGGGCAATGTGATAAAGATGACCATTTGTGCACCAGAGACTATTTCGCGACAAGGGGAACTGTGGCACCGCTAGCCAGAGGACAATTTACTCGCAACCAGGGGAGATGCCATACAAGCAAATGCGAGTTGCTTTGTGTACTAACTAGCTTGTAAGGTTAGAGACGTGTGCTAGGTGTTGGTGAATGTGTTTGAGTTTGTTTAGATGTGTGGGTCTTGATAGAATGTTTTGTAGCCATACTTTGCGGGTAATGGCTAGACGTTTGATGTATCAGAGTGCAGTGAATGTGCATTCATGATAGACATGGGTGGGAGATGCCACTTCGCCACACTCACATCCATTAGATCTTCTACACTCAAATTTGTGGAGGTAAGATTTGAAACGGCCGTGTTCTATTAGAAAGCTCGCGATGTATGGTGTGAGGTGATACATGTTCATTGCATCTGTGATGATTAGGTCAAACATGTGCCTGTCATTCTCAGTGAGTTCCCAGTACTCCTGTCATTCCGAAATAATCCTTGATTTCAGGACCTTCTTGATGTACGGCAGGGATGTGAAGTGGGGAGGAATGTTTGTATGCTTGGTGTTGCTTGTTTTGCGAGTTCGTCCGCGCACTTCTTGCCAAAAGTGTGTGCTGAGCGTGCCTGTACTCTGAAACGTGGCTGAGATGTGTTCTGTACAGGAGAGTTTTGAATTTTAATTTAATAATTAGTACGAGTTGGTTGGTTGTTCTGAGTGCGTGGATGGCCTGTAGTCCCGACAGGCTATCGCTGAAGATGGGTATATTTGGCTCTCTAGCTATTCTAATGCAGAGATCTGCCTGAAAGACTGAATTACTATCTCCGAGCCTGCAGGCTTACTAGTGAGTCACCTCACCTCCTTCTGTGATGCAAAAGGCTGCTTCAACGCCATTATAAGTTCCGGAGCCATCAGTGAAGATAGTGGGACAGGTGGCATGGATGTAGCTGTTAAATTGTGTGTTGACTTGAAGGTGCGATGTCATTTCCACATGGAGGACCTTCAATCCAAAGAAATTGTGTAGTTTTAGGAAAGAGAATGTTGGATATATGGTTCTGGCGAAGTTGAAGGATGGATGCTTCGTGGAATTCGTATTTTAAAGTTATTTCTATGGGTGGGATGCCGGTGAGTGATGTTTGTGCATCAGTGGATATTGTTCGGTAACCACGTGAAAGTTGTAGTAAAATTCGCTTCAATTGAAGTTATTTTTTCGAGTGCATGTTTTGTAAGTTTACCACCCAGATGCATGCCTATATTTTATAATGCGTTCTATTATTGTTAGATATCATTTTTTAAAAGTATATTGCTTACCCCCTGAATTTGGATGTTAGTTTAAGTGAGTGATGATAGAAGATCAGTTTTAATCTTAAGTATTTTATGTGTTGGATCCAGTTTATGTTGGAGTCTATTATTATGCGTAGAATTTTGAGTTGTACGTGATGTATGCTAACGTCGTGAATCTGGGTTACTGGCGGTATGTCGGGATCTAGACGGCAATCTTGGCTTATTGAACACCGGCGCTTGGGACTTTCTCGGTAATAGTGTGAGGTGTAGTGTATCAAGAAGATGACAGAAGATGCTTAGGGATGCGGCAAATGCTTCCTCCACATGACGACGAATGCGACCCGAGAAAATGTAGCTAAAGTCATAAGCAAAGGCATAAAGTGTGTATTCCAATCGGTTCAATTCCTTTATCAGTAGATTTGTTTCTAAATTGTATGGTTTTGTATCTTTTTTCACTTAATTAAATGGTAAAATTTCGTTACAGTAATCTGGAAAAGTTTGAAAGTATTTCATAGTCTATGCGCGACGCATGATTTTTTAGTTTGTTTGTTTGTTTTACTTGAAAAATAAATAGAGTTTAAATTTAACTAAAATGAAAATTTTCTGTTTTCAATTGATGTGTCATATATTACAGACGATAAGAACGAAAACATTGCTTCGTTTTTAATGATATACGTTAAGTGGTAATTGAAGTAATGTATTCTTTCCGAAGTTTAAAATGTGAAAATTCTACAATTCGCATAAACATTTTAACAATCTTCAAAATTTCATTTCGCGTTTTTAGTCATTGTTTTACCATTATTACTTACGACCTTTATATATTAATGTAGATTTGTCTTTTTCTATGCATATTAAGTGTATATCACACTGTGTTGATAATATATAAATTTTCTTTTATTTACAAACAGTAGTAGAGGGTTAAAGAAAACGAAAAAAAAAGTCATGAATCAAATAAATTTTTTCATAAACGCTTAACTAAATTTCAGTAGCATGGAAATATATTTATTTGAATAATATGCAGATTTACTTTCATTTAAATTGCGTTTTTTCTCGTGTACTTTATTTATATATTTAATTATTAGAAAAAGTGCCTGAAAATGGATATTTAAAAGAATCTCCCAGTAGTGCGAATTATTTTCTTCAGTCCATTAAATTTCGTATAAATGAAAAGTCGCCGCTTTTATTAATTATTCATCTAATATCACTCTCATATTTTAAATGAATAAAATTAAAAATTATTCTTTCATTTACAGTTTCTGTCTAAATAATATGCTGCTTAATTATCTTTAAGTTCTCCGAATGAACATTATCGTTTATTCAATTCCGATATTTATATTTTTATAGAAAATAGACCATGATAATTGATGAAATATTTCAAAAACATTCCTTTAACAATATAAATCCACAGTACAGCTGCTCCGCACAGACAAAATTCACCCTTTTCTGTTTATGACAACCAAATAATTTTCATTATCTCAACCCAACTAGAAAGATGTTTTAATTTAAACATATGATTATGCTTTGTTATAACTTCTATTGTTCTGAAACTGAATCCGAAGTTTAATACAAGATGAATGTTCTGTTATTTATTATTTACCTTCCAAGGAATAAATATAGTTATTAGCGTAATTTTATTTCCTATTAAAAAAGTCAAAGAGAAATATCTCTAAACATTCTTTTTCCTTGATAATATTTTTGTAGAAATGGATAATTCTTGCTTGAATTACGAATTTTACATTTATAAATTTAATACTATTGTTCTAATATAGTTTATGCTAAAAGTTATATTCCATATACGACAATATTTTTACAATTTCGAAGTATTTATCATGTTTACAAATGTTGGTTTATTTATAGAGATTTTGGTAAAATGGAACAAATGTATAATTTAAATACTTTGTTAAATTATTTGTAGTGTATTTTGATCTTTTTATTACGATTTAACTTTAAAAACAGAATTTTAAATTAATTTATAAAAACTTGTAGCATATTAATTATTTTATCTTGTTAAATAAATGTGCCTAGATTATATTAATATTTTTAATAGATATTAAATTCTTGCGCTCATTTACTATGTATCTTAATACTTTTTTTAAAAGAGTAATTACAGATAAAATAAACAGTGTCAGTGCCTAAAATAATTTGGATTTCAAACCGAGTTTAGAACTGTTCCATAACATACAAATTTCTCGTGTAAATTTCCCCAACATACTAAATTGTCTTATAGTAAAATAATATTTCTAAGTATCGAAGAATATTTTTTTGTTGGAAAATTTTTAAGCAAGAACAAAAAATACATAATTTATAAATAACTTAAATAGTACTCAAACATTGAGGAATGGTACAGAACATTGATATTAATCATATTGACGTACGAAACGCCACCGAACAGAAGATTCAAAAGACACAAAGAACATATCAGTAACAAATTCAGAGTGCTAAGTACAGACTGAAGCCAATGCAGAGTGCTTTATTATGCATTTGGTTAACAGTACAACACCTGAATGACACAGAGTATAATTTCACAAGGGATTTCAAATTTCTAATCATTCGCAGATTTTCAACACAAACTCTGCACGGTTTCTCGAAATTTTTTAAATATATATGGAGTTACAGAAATAGTAAATGTCTATGGCGATTTTGTCGCGATATCCAATTAGAAATAATGGACGTTTTGCATACAGTTGCCCTTATGATTCAATTCAGGTTTAAACTAAATGAGGTGGAACACGCCGAATTTAAACGAATGAAAATGTTTAAAAAGGAACTGTTACAGTAAATTTATAGTAAACCTACACAATTATTTACAATAAAAATCTATCTTACATTAGTTAGTCAAACTCGTAAAAGAAATATAATTTTAGCCTAAATTTACCAAAATATTATTTCCATAAACTTCAACAGTTCAAATTATTCAAAAATTAAACTTTATTCGCACATGTAATCATTAACATCTAATCAAGATATGTAACTATGATGAAATTATCAACTAAGGTTCCTTTGCTTGGTATTACAGAATGAAAAACAGCCAAAATGGTTGCACTTTGACGCAATCATAGAATATTTTCCCCATGAAATCTAAACCTAACATAATTTTCATTGTCTTAAAATTTACGTATACACCTCTCATATCTATATTTATTATTTTAAAAATATTTTAACTCGCAATAGGTTATTAATAAATATATTTCCAAACTTGAAGTCACGTTGATTGTGAACATTCGCACTCTTGACTTGAGGTTCTAATATCAGTACAGACGGGTGAAAATTTCAGAAATTTGTCTTTTAGACGCATTTGTGGTAAAATATTTAGTTTTATCAAAGAAAATAATCCTCAAAATATTTATAAACCATCTAAATTCAATAGACAATAGCATTAAATTAAATCTTGAAATTGAAAATAATAAAAGTCTTCCGTTCATTCATGTAATGTTAACAAGAACAAATCAATCTATCGACAGATCTGTTCTCAGAAAGAGCATGGCTAATCAATCTACCATACCAAATAATGCATCTTTTCCATTTAGGTATAAAATTTCCGCCTACAGATTTTTCCAATGGCGATCCTTTTTAATATGTACTGAAAATAATTTGCATAATGAAGTAGATAATATTCTCAGAATTGCTTCTTAAGATACAACCGTGTGTACAACTATTTTATTAAATAATTCGTAGATATTGCCAATAATAATAAACCTGAAAAAGAAACTTGATACCAAAAAATACAAACTTTACACTCTTCAATATTTTCCAAACTTTTTTTGAGAATTTAAAGAGGAGTTGAAATACAGCCTTAAATGTTTCATTACCTGTTTAATAGCCAAACCCCTTCATAAAAAAGAATATCATTTGCACTAAAATACCGACACAATTAATTTTGAGAATTATTCAGGAACATACGAAATACCATTTATTAAAAGCAGACGGATCCAAGAATTACTATATTGGCATGACTAGCAGGAAATTTATTTATAGAAAAAAGGATGCATATATCTGATATAAAGAAAAATAGAAAACTACCGCCCTGGTAAGATTATTTCAAGTAGAAACCCTCCAAACAAATTTCAGTGAATGTAAGATACTTTTTTCCTTCGAACCTATACTATCCATCCATTATAAGAGAAACCATAGAGATTGCAACACGTAAAAATTCAATATGTAACGATGCAGCATCAATTAATTTACCAAAATTATGGCTCGAGTTACTCCATGGTTTCGGATATCGAAATAAACATTCAAGTAAAAATAAAAAATAACGTGAGTAATCTGAAAGAGTACGTGAAAAATCAAATGATCGCGTTTCAAATCATTACATCATAGGTCGTGCAATTTTATAATATTCCCATTTGTTTTGATAATGGCTTCTATGGAGCCGAAGCATGTAAACAGTACATTCAAACATTTTTTTGCTGTTTTTAAAGTTTTTATTTTACACCTTTTAGCAATTAAAATTAGTACATGATCGTTTACGTTTAAATATGATGTCATTTTCACTCACATTTCACTCACATTTCGCCTATCGTCTTAAACTTCGTATCAGCGGACTGAAAAAGTATTGAAATGTAACAACTTTATGGATGAATATGCGTGTTTTTTAACGCGTGACGTCATTTTCTGTTGAAATTCCTTAAAAAAATCATATTTAATAGTATTTAGAAAATGGCATCAATAAGCATATAATCAATAAAGATATATAAACTCCATTATTTCTCTTTTCTCTGCAACAATGGAAGTAATCCGATTGCAACCATTTTAAAGAAATTTCATAAAAAAAACTTTTAAATTTTAAATCTATATATATAAAAGAAAGTCCTTTTTGGCTAGATGATCAACGCACAGCCAAAACTACTGAACCTACAAAGACGAAATTTGCAGGAAAAATACTTCTTAGTATGTAGAGGCGCACTAAAACGGGATTTTCAAAATCTCCACCCCTAAGGGGGGTAAAAAGGGGAACAAACTTTAAAAGAATTCCTTAAAAATCGGGTATTATAGTTACGTGACAAATGATAACATATTTTAATGTATTTTTGTATGCTGAATCAAATGGTATCAATTAAATACTCATAAGTCAAATAGTTCGTGAGATATTGCACATTTTTCTAATTTGGCGAAGTCTTTGACGTCAAAGTCTAACAATTCTAACAATACAAGTGAGAATTTCTAAAAATAGATCCGTTACTATAGCAATGGAAGAAATTCAAATTAAATCTTTTTCTTATTTAATTCTTTTGTTTATTTTTACAGATAGAAACATTAACTGTTCAATTGTGAATGGAATATTATTCTTACGGATATTTATGTAATTGTGTATTATTAATTCTACAAACGCCATGATTTAAAATAAAACCTGATTGCTAAAATAAAGTTTCGAAGGTCTGTTTAGTATTATATATTGCTTCTTTATTTGTTTTCAGTCTTCAGCCATGTTTCCCCTTTTCTTTGGGTTCAAACGATTTCGGGCTAATTTTCCGCAATCAGATACTTCGCCAATTGGCGTTTTAGTTACCATGTTGTGTACTTCTCTGTTATCCCGTCGACCACTTTTCATAACAAAAAACTATCGGCAAACTCTAACGCCAAATAAACGGGAGAACATTGCCATTGGAATATCAAAATAAATAAATAAATAAAATATAAGAATGTAAGGACACAATTGTTATTTTAATTAATGAATAAATCAGTAAAACATAATGAAAAATACACGCAAATGTCGAATTAAAAACCACTTGATGACGTAACAAACACGTATAATGCTTCTGACATCAAGTAAATGGGACTGAATTTTTAGCGTTTAATCTTACAATTTGGCGATAGTTTTTGTTTATGAAAAGTGGTCGACGGGATAATAGAGAAGTACCCAATGAGGAAAATCATCGTTTATGTTTGAAGCGAAACCTTCATGATGAATCCTATTACAGAAAATCATATCATCATCTACTATGAGTATAAACCTCATATTCATATTTTAATCCGATTATTCATGATATTTTGTTAGGTTTTACACTGTTAGTTAAGTAATGTTTTTTGAAAGGTTTTAGAGTATAGCTATTCTACGTTACTCTGTTATAGAGATACAGAGGAAAGCTTTAAAATTAAGTGAACCCGATTACTAAAGATTACCTTTACAAAAAAATTCTACTGAACAAATTTTGATGGAAGTGACTTTTCAGGTATAGTTAATGACCCTATAATATATCATTCTATGTTGCTTAGTGATAGAGCTAGTGGGAAAGTGATTGGTAAAGGTAAGTGCAATTATGAAAGATATATCTACTATATATATAAAATGCAAATTCGTATTTCATTCCGACCGTTTATAATTTGAGTTCTGCTGGACGGACTTTGGTGGTATTTACACGGTTAGTTAGGTAATTTTGTGGGGATGGTTGGTACTTCTCTGGGGGGAAGTTTCGTCTGCGTTGTGTTTTCTGAAACGAAAGCTTGACAACGAATCCGATTACAGAATTCATATCATAATCATCTACAATATTTATAAAACACAAATTCGTATTCCATTCCGATCGGTTAAAACTCAGGTTCTACCGAACAGATTTTTATATGATTTCCCTGTTAGTTAGGTAATTTGTTTTAGAAAGGTTTTACAATAAAGCAAATTGTTCTACATTGCTTATTTATAGAGCTACGGGAGGAAGATATAGATAAAATTAGGTGAACCCGAGTGTTATGGTTCTTACAGCCACTGCCATATTTTAATTCAATTTAAGAAATATTTTATTAGTCCTTATTCGTTTAATTTTAAAATTCACATTCAAAATTATTTTATTTCCTTTTTTAATCTTCCCCTGTAAACTTTTCTTTCTTGCATAACATTTCGCTTTTTTGTTACCTTTGTACTTCCGGTATTGGATTTTACTAGAAGCTTCGATATCATTGTTTGCCTATGCTCACTTCCTGTTCTAAGCTCCGCCCCTCGCCAATCAAATTCAAATATTTTTAATACGTATTTTTTTTATCTCTGCCGATTGGCGTTTTTCAATTTTTGGCACCCCCTCCCCTCTATGCCCTGTCAGCGCGGATTCTGCACGCTTTCGACACTCACACAGAGATGTTGGCTGCTAGAGTGTAACGTGATGACTTGCCTGGCTGTAAAAAAATGTTATGCGTCTAAAGCTACGATAAGAAAAAAAAATTTCTTTTTTAAAAGAAATTATGATGAATTTGACCTCCTTATTAGTTTACTCTGAGTACGGCAACAATAAAAATCTTCTCCACCAACGTAAAACTAGTCGTTGGGGGCCACCGTAATACTTACCCATCATGGATATGCATAATGTAAAATATTAAAATAAAAATGTGTAAACTACTTATAAAATGCATTGCAATTCAAATAAAATCGTGGATTGATGACGTCACAAACTTTAAAGGCTCGATTACTGAATTGCTTGAAAGAAACATCCTTATAGCTCCAAAAATAATAATCCTATTAACTAGCGGTTTATTGCATCTGATTAAGCGTCAAATTTCCAATAAAAATATATCTTTGAAGTGAGATTTGGATGAAATACAGGGTCATGAAAAATCGAAGAGTGTGGAAAATAGGATTCCAAATATCTCGGCAACTAATCATCCGATCGACTTCATGCTTTATGCAAAATTTATGTTTTTTTATTGTCTTTTATATTCATTTCTTAAAATAAACAATTTCGAAAATTTTTATATACCTTTCATCAGAACGAATATTTCGAGAGTCCGAAAAAAATTGTTCCGGTTAATCGAGGTTATTGAAATGAAATAGGCTTCTTAACATTATTACATACTAAGTACATACCAAATTGTAAGTCTCTATCTCATTTTTTTCGGGTGATAGAGCGTTTACAGACACACAGACACATACACAGACGCACAGACGGACGGCAAAAATTTTTTTCTAAAAATATGTTTTTCGGAATCTCCAGTGTCTGAAACGTGTAAATCCGTCAAAAAATTTTTTTTCGATTTTCAAAACGATTACAAGACTTACCCTATACTACGTATGATGGGTAAGTAAAATCCGTTAAACTTGCGATATGACGTCAGATTTTCTTTTTAATTCTCTAATGACGTGTAATTAATCTGCTTTGTGTACATGCACACATACTCATACTCCTTGCATTATTAAGAAATCTTTCTGTTTTATTACCACTATGACGTCAATCTTTTTTATTTCATATTAATCTTTTTTTTTCAATTAGTGAAACTTTTTATTTCATTTCATTTTTATTTTTCACGTGGAAATCGTCTGATAGAAAATTAATTATTGTAGATAGAATTTCATCATGAATTTTTGATTTTTGGCATCTGCTATAAGGGAAAATGTTCAAATTTAATAAGAAAAGGCTGTTAGAATTTTGGTTTTTTATCTCTATTTATTAAAATAACACGAATTTTTCAAATTTTAATATTTTCAGCTCTTCGCAGCTGATATTCTGATTTATACACAAAGTTTCAACTCTGTAAGTTACACAGTTTTCGAGAATGGCTCTGTGACAGACAAACAACGGAGCGGGAGCAATAGGGTTTCGTGAGATGAACGAAACCCTAAAAAACTATATGCAAATTAGGTACTTTTCGGTTAGCCGGCGGCAGTAAAATATATAAATATAATATATATATATATATATATATATATATATATATTTGTATATATGTATATATATACTATATATATATACCCCAAATAATTCGCCAAACTGTTGCGCCCAATAAACAAGCGGAAGAATGTTGCCATTAAATCTCAAAAATAAAAACAATAATAAAAAAATAATTAGGAAAAGCCGCATTTACTAAAGAATCATTTATCAGTAACTTTTAACAACAAAATTTACAATATATTAATGAAAACAGAATCAAAAATAATCTTGGATATTTATTTATTTACATTATTTCTCTTAATTATGGAAAAGGAATAATCATTCTGATTATGTAAAGGAATGAAGAAACCATACAAATAAATTACACTTGAAAACATTAAAAATCTCCCTTATCTGCAGATTGATTTATTATTGTAAAAAAATTTCTTCGTCTTTACATAAAAATTGATTAGCTTAACACAATAGATGCCCCTTTTAGAAGATATGGATTTGAAACGAACAATGATTAAACAGGACATTTTAAAACGTTTATTTAAACATTATAAAACCTTTTTTTAACGTTGAATTTTGATGGTGCATTTTGGCAGATACAATACACATGTGCATAGGAGCTCATTCGGTTGCATTATCACAGGAGGGGGGGGGGGATGTGTGCTTTATTTACTATGTTCTTTTATTGACTGAATATGAGATGAACGTAGGGGATATACTTTTTGTATGATACTTCATAGGTTCAGGAAATTTTCTTTCTTGCAGTGAGGAGGAAAGGGCAGTAATGTCAAACTGATTTGCATTTTGTTTACGGATTGTTTGTTTGGAGTTTGCATCGGAAATAGTACCGTAATTCACTGGAGGAAAAAACTTTTAAAATAAAATATTTGAAAGATTGTTTCATAAGCACCCCTTATGTATAATAAAGAAGCTTATTTTACTAATATTGTTATTGTAATTTTTTCCGTCAAGTTTTGACGGGTACCATCTAGTTAATAAATATAAAAACGTTTTCATCTCTATATCTGTTCCATCTAGCATAACCTAACCCAATAGACAACATAACACGAACGAAAAATCATGCATCAGGCATAGATTATGAAACACTTTCCAACACTAAAAGAATGTTACTAAGAAATTTCATTTTTTCACACAAGGAAATAAGTTATATAAATAAGAAAGGTGGACAAACGACCAGACAGACAAACAAACAGAAATCAAGAATACTTTTCAACTATGTTGGAAAACGTTAAAAAAATTTTTAGAAGAGTATTATTTCGTTCAACTTATACATTTCCTTATTGTCAGAAATAATTCTTTTACTTTCTTTGTCTTTTACTTCTATGATTCTTTTTTTGCTGGGGTTCTTCACATCAATTTGAAATAAGTGTCAAGAAGTCAGATTAAAATGCGCAGAGATTGTTCGAATACGTCAAGCATTTCATATTTCGGCTTTAACGATTTTTGTAAACCCGTTAACTTTAACAACGATTGAAATATGTCACCTTTTCTTCTTTTTACATTTTGTTATGTATATGACAATCAAAATTTTAGAGGAAATCTCTTAAATAGGTGAGTTTTTTTTAATCCTTTTTTAATGGAGATTTTAAATTGAAAGACAGCAGAAAAATTAAAGATCTATATGCGGGATTTTTGACAACATTCTGATATCGTCGGTTTTTCAGAAGAATGACATAATTGCAAAATGAGAGTTATCAAAAAGTTATGAGAAAAAAACGTTGTGAAGCTATCAATTAAGGATTATGGCGTATCACTTTTTAACATTTTCTAACATAGTTGAAAAGTGTTTATGAATTCGGCTTGTCTGTCTGTTTGTCTGTCCGTGCTGTAACTCGCTTAAATATGTTCGGATTGTAATGAAATTGATATATGTTATTTAGGTTTATTATGGCATGATCGGTATTGAAACTGGAGTGTATAGCACTTATAGTTTATTACAGGGACACTCAAAAGAATTCTGTTACTATGGTCTATGGAGAAAAATCGTTTGCAGAGTATTTTAATGATATTAAACTATTTCAAACATATTGAAATTAATATATATCACTGAATTGCACTACAAGAGGATTACTATAGAATATGGTGGGAATAGCACGAATAGTTCCTTTACAGAGACAGTCAAAAATTCCATTACATCCCATTGGTCTATGGAGAAAAATCGTTTGGAGTTTATTTTAATTATGTTTCACCATTTCAGACATATATAAATTAATATGTACGATTGAAGTACATTACAAGAGGGTTACTACAGAATATTGTATGTGTAGTATTCATCGTTTATTTACAGGGACACACAAAAGAATTCGCATAAAGTACTATCTGTTAACAATAATTGCTGCAACTACGTTTTCAGTTGCGGAACGTGTTTTTAAATGTAACTAATTTTTTGCCTATTACTTGGTGTGTGTAAACTCTATAGATCGTATACAAGGCAGCAGAAAAGATATCTAGTAGATTTTCGTTTATTGACGGAAATTCGATAAGGGGAATTTTAAACTGTGCCACGCTTTTTCCAACTGAACTAAAATTTAGCATTATGTAGTGTATATGCAAAACTATAGACCATATACATGGCCATACAAATAAATTCGGATATTTTTCCGAATATTGTTGGTAATTCCTGAAATTGGGTTTTTAAATATATTATGTGTTTTCCAAAAGCATCTTTCACATTATTAAGCGGTATAGATTTCTAAAATTATTTTGGAAGTGTTGGAAAGTGTTACATAATCTGACTTTACGCAGGATTCTTTCGTCTTGTTTATTTAGAAAAAAAACTTGTACTGGCAGCCATAGATAATTTAAAAAAACACTATTCGAGATAAAAAGAAAACATTATTTTTTTTAGATAATGTTCTAGATATTTCCAAAGTTGTTTATTTTGTGACTTGTGTCACTCATCTCGAAATCCATCGACATGTATTCATTCTTATAAATGCTAAATTTTATTGATTATCTTCAAAAATAATATTTATAAGAAAAAAATTATGTGTGCTTAAGATCACACGGCCAAAGTGAAAATCTCTATAGTGATCGCGAGCTTACGACCGATTAAAGTACATTAGTAAAAAATCACACATACTTAAAATATTCCTAAAGCTTTTATTATCATGCTTAAAAAGTAAAAAGAATAAAAAAAACACATTTCGTTTGTTAAAGTTAGCGATAATAATCGAATAATGATAACTAAATAACAATAACAATAACGCTTAACAATGTTGTTTAAAGTTGTGTAATAAACGAAGATTTTTTTGAACAATTAAATTTATACCAGTGAACCCGTGCGAACATTTCGCACTGCAATCTAATACTTTTTAGCAATATCTAATATTCTCTAGCTGCAGGTTTAAACTTCTAAAGGAAAATTTAGGACTAAGACTATCTTCAAACTACATTAGTCGAGCCAGAATATCGTCTCATTTATTCCATCAAAGTTACATTAAATCTGATCAAGCATAGCAAAAGCAGAAAAAAATATCAATAGTACTTTAACTGCTTTAGAGGGTAACATCATCTGTTTCGTAAAAAACATGGGACAAAGAAAAATAAATTGGGCATTTGAATTTGAATTTTGCTTTTTAATCATAAATATGAAATAAATCAGTGCAGTTTATGTCTCACTTTATCGTTTTGTACTATTTATTTTTTTATAATCATTTTGAGCATCATATAATGCGCTATTTTATTTTTGTGGCAATACTAATTTGAGGAAAAACTTTCATTTCATTTATAAAAACAATGTCGATTTAATTTTTAATTAACAGCAATTTCTAATCAGAAAATATGTTTTACCGAAATGTAAGTGCACTATGTCAGAAGCCTGTTCAAAATTCTTTCATATGGCATCTCATTCGTTGTTGTGTGTTTCGCATTTTCTGAGAAAAACGGATGTTGACAACAGAAATAATATAAGATGTCATTTATGGTACATTAAAGAAATACTAATACTGGTAAACTAATATTTTATATAAAAACATCCTCAATAGATAAAAAAAAATATTTTAAATATTTATTTAGAAATGTATAATAACGAAATTTACAAGCACAAATACCTATAATGTTCTATAAATTGTTTGTCTGGAACGTAAACCAAAGAATGTATGAGATTAGATTTTCTTTTTAATTTCGCTTTCTTTTTCTTTTTATATTATTCAAATTAATGTATTGGATTCAGGAAATTCGACTACTAGTTTTTCATGAACTTACACCTTTTGAGATATCCTGATTACAATTTGACTACGATCGTATGACGATTGATTTGAAGTAATATACTTATTATATTAATGATATTAATATTATTATAGATGGATTTTACTTGGAAAAATGAGGAAGAAAGTATGAAAATTATACAGTAAAACCTCCAAATGACGGTCACCTCGGGAGTGTGAAATTTTTTCGCTATTTGGAGATGTCCACAATTGGGAAAACCTCAGAGATTCATATAATTGCTAAAAATTATATTGCTAATAGATTCATTAATTGGGTTTTAAATGTCCAAAAACCTCTATTATATGATTAATCTGAAATTAAAATTATTTTTTAAGCAATAAAGCTGAAATAATTTACATACATTTTTACCACTCAAAAAATCTGTTGCAAAAGTTTGCTTTTGCTTGCGGATACATGAAATTTGATATTGTTTTCAGTCGTATACTAATTAGATATACAATGTGTGCACTTATAACAAAATTTTCGACTCTCTACATCAGTGTTTTCTGAACATGTAAAATTCTCTCATGATGTTTTACCATACAAAATCTGTGCAAGCTACAACAAACATAGCGCTAGATATAAGCATTTGAAAATTAGTGTCCTTTGCCATTGGGGTCTACAATGACCACATGTGAATTTCACATTATGTTTTACCGTACATAATTTAGAATTGTATGAAATGTCGCTGCGAGAGATGCATGGAGACATCACGATGGAACTAAATTTGATGGTTCATTATATCCCATGCATTACTGTTTGGATTAGAGCGGCCACAGAACTCATGTAACACACACTGCAAAAAAAAAAAAAAAAAAAAAAAAAAAAATTGATTTTACAGTATAATACTGGCACCCCAGCTGCCAGTATTATACCGTAAAATTAACGGTAACAAACAGTAAAATAAGCAGTAATACGCTGCAGCGCATGCGCGGTAGCGTATTACAGGTTATTATAGTAATAAACTGTAAAGTTTATTACTATTAATTTTACGGTATAATCAACTATTTATTTTTGCAGTGCATTGACAGACACCTGTCTGTAGTCAAATTGCATTCAGGACATCTCAAAACGGGTAAGTCCAAGAAAAACTAGGAGACAATTTTCAAGATTCCAATACTTTCATCTGAATAATATAAGGAAGAAAAAATTAAAAATAAATAAAAAAACATTTCCTAATCTCACACATTCTTTGGTCCACATTCCATCTGCGAATCGAACACTATATGTATTTGTGCACGTAAATCTCGTTATTACACATTTCCAAGTAAAATATTTAAAATAACTCTTTAATCTATTGGAGAGGTTTTTTTTATGTAAAACACTACTTTAACAACGTTATTGTTCTTTATTTTAATGTATCATAAATGAGATATAAATCTATTTTTTTATGAAAAAAAAATCGTTGTTTAAAGAAAACACGAACGAATAGTTTTATCATTACCTTTAAACAACATAGTTAAACATAATTCTTATTGTTATTCAGTTGTCGTTGTTCATTTATTAACGTTAACATTAACAACAGAAATGGACTTTTTTCATTCTTTAAAAAACTTCAGATAAATCTTTTAAATAAATATATTTTATTTACTTACTTTATTTTAAGATATTCTAAACTAAACGCCATCATGAAAGTTAGAGCTCTATCGGTAGGATTCTTAACATTCACAAGTATAAATTTTATAAATAAAAAAATTTGACTGGATATCATTGTAAGAAATTAACAAAAGAAAAAATAATAAAATATCGAGCTCCTTTTTATATCCCATGTATTTTTTTTTATCCAAATACATACTCGCCCCACCAGTGACTGAGAGGTTCTGCTCTCAAAGTTGGTAGACGGGAGCTGCTGGGTTCAAATCCCTGTCTCGCCCGTCGACCTAACCGTTCCAAGTTTTCCGTGTGTTTTTTTTTTTTTTTTCGAATTTTGCCGAAAATACGGGTTAGGATCCCTTAGAAAGACCCCCACGGAGGGCACTCCCTCCGTTGGCGTATATCCCTAGCGCAGATAATCGGCCGTAACAACTAACCAACAAACCAACCAACCAAATACATCCGCGAAGATTGCAGAAAATTGTATGCATTATTACAGAAATTTTCATGCAATTATTATTTATTGAAAAATATAGTATTTTAATCTACCGAGGATTTTTTAAACAGACAAAAGCATTTTTAACGGTTTTATTATTCGTTTAATGTAATTTGACTAAGAAAAATAAGTAAATAAAATATTGATTATCTTGAAAAAAGTTTTAAAAAATAAACAAGAAAAACATTTTTCAATCTCCAACATTCTCCTATGCAAAATGCACCTGCGAAGATTACAGAAAATTGCAGGTATTATTTCAGAAAGTTGCATAATTATACTCGTTATATAAAAGCTTTTTAATCTATAAAAAGATGTTTCTATGGAGAAATTCATTTTAACGATATTATTATTCTGTTAAATTACATTTAAATGGATTATAATTTATTTCTTCTGAAAAAAGGGTGTATTAAAGAATCCAGATACATAGATTTCCCACGAAACTAAATTGAAAAAAAATATTATTATCCAATAATCCTACAAAATATATTTTGAGCAATTTGCACAAAATAAAACTTAACTCTTCTCGTATGTTATTTCGATAAATGCAGAAGCGTTGGATTACAATAAGTACTATATATATATATATATATATATATATATATGCGTGTGTGTATGTGTGTAGATAATTTAATTTTAGAAATGCGGCAGAAAAATAAATACAAGCCGCTACTTTATTTATTTATTTATTTTTAATAATTATTATCTTTTAAAAGCATTTCGAAAGTTTTGGAAAAACAATATTCTAGCAGTTTACTTATACCAAAATAAAGCTGTTTTTGAAAACCTATCTTAAAATTGCACTGTGTTAGACAAAGAGGGATATTAATAGTTAATTTACATAACACCTGGAGTATTTTTTATGTATATATAAAAGTAAATTTAATTTTTGGAAAATATGGTAAAACTTTGTTCATTAAAAATATTTTTTGGAAAATGTAATATTTTATATGTTTACAAGGTCAGGATTTAAAAATATATTCATCATATTTTTTATTCATATATACATGTGTACATATTTACCGATTTTTACAGTGAACAGAATTACAATAAAACGTTATTAAATATTTATATTTTTACTCAGAAAATGTCTTTAATGTTAAGTCTGTAAAATAGTTATTTCATAAAATAAAATTAGCGAGTATGAAGTTCATGTACTTAAGTTATATTAATATTTATATATTTTAATGTAGTTGATGCTGTAAACAGACTTGGTATTTCAAATTCGTTAGTTGATTGGAAAAAACTTTCTAGTCAATATTATGTTAAAATTTGCGTGACTTGTGAAACTTTCGTTAAATATAAATATGGAATGTTCAGAAACAATTCAAGGTAATTTATTTAAGCAGTAATCAAAATTACTTTTTTCTGACACACATGTTCAGAAGAATACTCACCTCTGTAGCCTGATAGATTCTGATATTTATTTTTTATGTCTCTCACCAGTCTCAATTAGTTATTATGGTTATATATGCCATTACCAGAAGGCAGAAAATTAACAACAAACATTTTACAAAACATTTCAAATTTTTTGTAGGAGTTGGCTTACTTTGATAAGTTCGCATATGTGTGGGGTGTTTTCTTGTTTCTGAAATCCAGCTTCCTAGCTTTGTTCCTATTGGTTCAGTTGATTGAGCGTTGAATGCATATCCAACTTTTCCTATGTGATCTCAGAAAAGCTGGATAAGCAGGAATATGCAGCAAAAGTGTCTCCTTTAGCAAGGTCGAGCATTTTTTGCTGTCTATAATGTTGTGTTGAGCAAAATGTTGGACGAATGAATTTCGTGTGCTACGGTCAGAGGAATTAAAAAAAAAGAAATCCTTACTACGGCTAGAAATCGATTTTAATTATTATGCCCAACTAGTTGATCTGTCCGGCGTTGCCCGGAAATCAGTAACTTTCTTTTGAGGTTTCAATAAAAAAAGTCATTTTCGACGCGCATTCTGTTCTAAACAAACCTCATTCCGAACGAAACTCCGGTACTCATCCCATCTGCCTATGGTATTGTATAGTAGGCATGCTACGCACGCGTTGCAATATTGCTTAGTTTCAATTTCCACGGCTAGGGGGCGCGAAATCCTCTTACTTAGTTAGCTATATCTTAATTAGTTCATGTCAAGTTGAATAAACCAATATCCGTTGAAGAAGATTCCAGACATTTTTTACAATACTTTGGTCGAAATATGAAAATGCCCTAAGTCGACCACTTTCAACCATTATATCTCTCACATCCCCACAGCTACCAACATACAACCACCCTAGTGCACGATGGGAGACTCGAAAATACTACCACACACAAACACTACAGTGGTGGAAAAAATTATAAAGCCACTTGAAAATATGATATAATTAAAAAACAAAATATAGAACATTTATGAAATTTCATACATATATATTATATACTACAAGGAAGTAAAGAAAAAAATAAATTCATTAATAACTACATTAATAAAAGATTAATAGACTTAAGAAAATTTTCTGTACAAAGAAAGTTGGAAATAATTATAAAGTCGATACATGTATTTCATCAATAAATCGATGTGAGACCAATTTTTTTCGATGACTTTGACTAGTCTTTTGTTCATTGAATCTATCAGACCACACAAAGTACTTGCATCAGTATTATTCCAGCAGTTTTTAAAAGCATTCATCAAATCTAACTTTAAATTGAATTTTCGTCCATTTTTGTAAACATTTCGAGCTAAAATTCCCCAATGATTTTCTATTACATTCAGATCGGTTCTATGAGCTGGCCATTGAAGGCATTTCACCTGATTAGCTTCCAGCCAAGATTTAGTTGACTTCGAAACATGAACGGAAACGTTGTTGAAATGTCCAGTCACCTGAAGTTATCAGAGGAGCAAATGGGTAATGAATTATCTCCTAACATTTCTTGATACATAACCCAATTCTTTTTGTTATGCATGAAAACAATTGGACGGGATCCACAGGCAGCTAATGCAGCCCAAACCATTACCGAGCCACCTCCAAATTGACGCTTTGAAAAAATATCAGGCTCCTGTCGTAAATCATGCCAAAAATATTTATAGCCGTCGGATCCATCGAAATTAAATTTCTTTTCATCGGAAAAGACAACATCTCTCCAATTTGTGCCTTCGGTTACATGTTTTCGTGCAAAGTCTAAGCGAGCATTTTTGTGGTACTTAGAAAAAGGTGGTTTTCCTTTAATTTTTTTAATTGAACAATGGGATTGTTACTTAAAACATTTCTTACCGTTCGGCTTGTACATGGTAATTGTAACTGTTCTTGAATTTGGGCATACGACATTTTTTGTCCGCAAACTAGCTTCCGGATTTGTCTTGATTGCCTTACAGTTAAGGATTTCGGTCTTCCCGTATGCTTCTTACTGCCGTAATCTTCGGGATTTCTGAGAAAACTGTTTATTGCAGCCTTGGACCTTCCTATTTTTCTTGCAATATTAGAACCAGACATTCCAACTTCATTTAAAGTTAATGTTTTAATTTGTTGACCATCGGATAACTTTTTTCCTCTTGGCATTGTATTAAACAAACCAAATACAAAATGAATGCACGTAACGCGTTTACATTTACCTAAACTTTCATGGCGACATATTTTCTTAAGTCTGGCATTATGCCAAATGAGGCTAGAACCACCGGCTTTATACTTTTTTCCAAGTTGTTTTTCATTGGTTGTAAGAAATTAGCATAATTTATGTTCCCCCTTCCGTTTTTCCAAATAACGTTTATGTGTATTATTGCAATGTTGATCATGCAAATGAAAATAGAATTTGCGTTATCAACAATTCCATTACATTTTGAATTTTGTAAATTTTTCTATCGGCTTTATAATTTTTTCCAGCACTGTAGTAATCTGGTAGTTGGGTATTTGGGTAGACTGGGTAGTTGTGGCTGCAAAGTGAAATATAGGGACACACACGTCTATATGAAAATGCCCTAGGTTGACCACTTTCAACCACCATAACTCCCACACCCCCACAGGTAAGGACGTGCAACCAGCATAGTGCACAAAGGGGACTCGAGACTACTACCACACACAAATACCAGAGGTCTGCACCAAGTAGATGTGCCTGCAAAGTGAAATATAGGGACACACACGTCTATTTATATATAGAGAGAGACATGTATACCCAATTTTTCTCATCTTTTCGCTAAACTTTATTTAGATAAAGCGATATTTCAATTTATGATATTTCTCTTTCTAACCCTCTCTTTGTACAAAAATAAAGCAAATCTATTGTATTAAGTGGTTTTAATACGAAATTAACTTCCCTCCCAAATTTTAAATTTGGATCGTATACTAAATAATTTCTTCGTGAACTTCTAAAGAAGACATTTTAGGTGTTTAATTTATTATTGCTAAAATAAACATCACAAAGGAAATCACATTTTCTCAGGTAGTCGAATTTTTATACGTGCATGACGTCATTGAAATGACTTTATATGTCTTACGACCTCAAGATTAAGGAGAATTTTTTATCTTTCAAATAAAAATTTAAAAAAATCGTTAAATGTGTTTGTGATCATTTTTAAAAATTCGCAAAAAATCACTTATTGCATATTTTTTGAAAATTATTTTTTTTAGAAGTCACGAAAGAATAATTTTTTATGTGACCTTAATAAAAAATCTGGATGACAAATGTTTTGAATGAAACCGCTTAATATAGCACAGCGGCCATATTTTTCCAAAAGTTAGAACAAAAATTATAAAATATCGGAAAGTCACTTTACGACTTTCAAATAAAGTTTAATAAAAAGAGGCGAAAATTTACTACATTGGACATAATGCTTAAAATCGAATTGCTTTTCGAATTTTTGTTGCTACATCGTTGGAAAACACTAAAACACACACACACACACACACACACACACACACACACATATATATATATATATATATATATATATATGTATGTATGTATGTATGTATGTATGTATGTATGTATGTATGTATAACATACCGGTTGCTCCGATCCGTAACTGGCCAAAGAAAAATGTTTCTGGTCCCTCGCATAGATGTCTAAGGAACCAAATGGGGAGGATGTAACAGATACAATAGTTAAAATTTAACTCGCTAGATGCTAGCATTACACGTTTTCCTTTGTGCGTGCACGGATAGCCTTTCCCGGCATCTTTTGAGATGCAGTCAATGCTGAGATTTTAGATGTGATGATTGAAAAATATGACTGCCAGAAACGGCGTATTTTTGATTTCGCGTGAAAAAACAACTAATCATGAAGAAGAGGATTCATTCTACTCTTAACAATGTTCTAAATAGTAGTTGTTAGTTCAAAATGTACACAGATTTGTGTTACATCATCCGTGCTGTAACACCGATGCAAATATTAAATTTCTTTCTAATAAGAATCTCTGAGGGCTTTCTGAGATGTTAAAAATGTGCTCTCATTTTATTTAAAATTGAGGAAACTAAGTAAATAGCTTCTATCGTATACATTTTTTCTTTCTCATACGTGGTGAAATAGTATTGTCACGTTCGCCGATTGGTTGGTGCTCGTTTTCGCACCCTATATATGTTAAACCTATAGGGTACTACAGGTTGACTCAGAATCATGCAATTTGGCACGAAGGAAGGTCTTATAGCCTATGTAAAGGGAAAAATCCGACAATCATTAATTTGTAAATCTATGTTGGTTTATTACGTGACAAACTGGTGAATTTCCACAATTGGTACTAACGCCAAATTAACGCATTGTAACGCAATTTTTGTAACGGTAAGAGCCCTCAGGTTACCAGTCAGACTCATACGTGTGTTGATTATTTTCGAACATGTCTTCTACAGTAAATTAATTTTTTTTTTACTTTATGGCTGATCATTGAACCACGGGAAGCTCTATCCGAATGTAAATCCTAACTCAACACCGTTCTCGACATGCGACTGCTAACCAGATTATTGAATTCTTCATATTTACTAAGAATCGGACTTCGACACTTTAGTTAGATTGTCGCTGGGTATCTAGAAATAATCTAGTTAAATCCAACTTCTAAAAAAATGCGGACTTCCTAATTCTTCGACAGCCGATGAGCATCACAACCAAAAGAAGAAAAAAGAGTGAGATCGTAACTTACTATAAATTTACCGCAATAATAGTGAATCGCTATATAACAAAATTTTTTTAAAAATCCAATAACAGTTTGAAAATAGTACTTCGAAATGCATACTGTAAAGTCTTCGTCCTTCTAAGAGAAAATATTATATTGGATAAATTTCTTCGTCATCCTGCAGACACATATTAACCCTTACTTTTACTAGGATAGATTGAAATTATTCTTGAAAAAGTATGTACTGACACTCTATGCAGTGTTGCCAATCAACGAATTTTTTAAAACCAAAGTTTCTAAATAGTAATATTCGACTTATATAATGACTGGCACTCCATGATTAAATGAAGCGAACATTAGTATTTAGAAATGGTGGTTTTCAAATATCTACTAAATTGACAACGTCGATTTCAAATTAAGAAGATCATCATATTTCCGTGAAAGGTAAAATAGAATAATAAAATTAAAATGTGGTCATTGGAACTGATTAATAATTCAGTTTAAAAATAAATAATGATTCAAATAAAACTTTTTTTAGAAACGACAAAAGTCAGATAATTTCACATAAAAATAACGTAAAAAATGAATGTATCTAGAACGACTCTTAATTTTAATATTTTATTTTATAAATGTTCGTATAAATAATGATGCAAAAAAGGGAAAAAAAACCTTTATATATAACTCAAAATCTACCTATGACATTTAAAATATTGGTGAAGTTAATTAACATAATTCATTTTTTAAAGTTTAGTAGAACATTTTATAAATGCAATGTATTCGTTTCTGATTTTTAGTTTATGCTTTGTTTGAATTGGAAAACAAATTTATCTTACATACTTGAGCATAAAATAAAGCTAATGCGTTTTAACGCTACACTGTGAAAAGAACAAAGAGAGACATCAAATGCGTTCTTTATTTTTTCACACGAATACATTTTTTATACTTATTTAAATTTAATTTTAGATGTAGCAGTCGATCTATTAAAAATATTTTTGAAATAGGATTTTTACATTTTACAATGTTATATTTGTCGTACTTATCGTTAATGTTTTGTAACATATTTGTAAAATTTAGCTTGTTACTTATAGAAAGGTTTGTCTCCATAAATGCTGAAATCGATTCTTAGTTACACATTGAACATTATTCGTTTATATTTTTTCTTGTTACTCTCGTATTAAGCGTAACAGGAAGATAGATTGACAAAAATGGTTGTCAATCCACAGGAATTATTAAGATCATTAAATTTGTAGCTAAATAAATATGAAAGATTTTTGTAATTATGTGAATACTGACAAAAATAAAGAAACATCGTTAAAGGTAGTGTTTTCTGATGTTAAATCTCTGTAGGTATTATAATTCATGTCTACGGCATCTTAATTAATCATATTTTAAACAAGAATGATCCTTAAATATGGTAAAACTAAAATGCGACTAAAGGAAAAGCATCTGAAGGACTTAAAAAACAAAAAACTACCTTGTAAAGCTTGCTTTCAATAAGTTAGCTAAGATCTATGTCAAAGTACACAAAATTTGGACATGCCGCGGCCGCTATCATGGACTTGCATCTAAATTTAATGGAAGTCAGTTGTTTGCTCCAAAAATATACAAACTGTACACTGCTAAAAAAAAAAAAAAAAAATTACGGTATAATACTGGAATCACAGCTGCTAGTATTATATCGTAAAATTAACAGTAATAAACAGTAAAATAAGCAGTAATACGCTACCGCGCATGCATGGTAGTGTATTATAGGTGGTCGCGTATTACTGCTTATTTTATTATTATTACCCAATATTATATCGTAAAATCAGCAATTTTTTTAGCAGTGTAATGCATTTGTGAATGAGATTCTACTTCTCTCATACGGATCGTCCTTTATTATTCGAATACACTGTCTGTATTTATCTACATTGCTTCTCCACATAGTATAGTTATTAATATGCAATTTGATGTCGTGGTAATTGGAAAATTTCGTATTTTTGGTATAATACTACTACATTGCTAGAAATGAAGAATAACTTCTGTTTCAGTTCTTTGGAAATCCTTCAAACGAATTATTCAGAATTCGGAAGAAAAAATAATAATGATAATGTAGAAACAAAACAAGTAAAAACACAAGTTACAATTAAAAAGTACAGCATATAAAATGCATTCACAATTTAGAAAGAATTAAGTTTTACAGTAATTCAGTATATCTGACCTGACACAGAAAATACTTAAGTATATTTTCTTAATAACGAAATCTTTCACCGATGTTGTTGAAATTTTGGATTCATTAATTAGTAGAGTTGTAGAATTAGATTCTGAAGCGCTTTTATCTACTGTGTGTTAAACAAATCCATTTTACGAAATTTAAACGAAAATTAAACTTTAAAAAATCGCCAATTGACACATGATTATCAGTTAATAACGGCTGAGCGTTTTCAGTTTTTATTCGTTCAATCACCTTCAACTTATAATTTAAAAAATATAAACTAAAATTAAAATAAAATTCTCATATTTAAGCTAGATTTTCGTGCAATCAGGCAGGATTGTCTAAAACTGTGTCGCTAGTAACTTTTTCTATTCTTTACGGAATTTTAAATTTTCTCACAAACCACTTAACAATCTTCAATGGAAAATAAAAAGAAACGGAAATTATCCATTCAAAGCGAAAGTTACTGAGAAATTCTCAAATCAAATCACAGAAATTCCGTGAAACCATACACATTTTCCGAAAATTCTGCTAGCGGTTTTTTCCGATAAGTTTTTTGAGAGTGTATCATCCGAACTTCAATGATCTCTCACTTTAATGCTTATTATGGTCCCCTTGAAATTGCCTATTTTACATATTTTCTAAAAACTTGACAACTAATAGCGCAAAGGGAAAGCAATTTTATACTGGGAAATGTTCGACCATTTGTCTCAAATGGTTACGAAAAAATTACACATATTTCTATTTACAATTTTTTAAATGTATAATCGCGTTATTTATTATTAATTAACATTTAAAAAAACATATTTATCCAAAATATGCATACGCAGTATGATTGTATTTTACAAAGTGTCAACAAAAAGTTTTGAGATACATAAATTATTCTTCGATGTTATGTGTAAATACGGGACATTACATTTAATATATGTATATTTTTAGATTGTCCACAAACATCAAAAATTATTTTAATGAAAAATAGTATTAATAATGTATTTAAATAAAGTTTTGAATTTTTTTATAACCGTACTTTCGTATTAGACGCATTCCAGGAGTTAATAGCCAAAGAAATCGTCGGAAATTGCGACTTACAGCAGCTTTTTTGATCCTGATAAATTTCCAGCGGTTTCAACGCGTAGTTCAGTTACATTCGTTAAATTTGTACTTTATTTATATTATTTTACTGAATTATTTATTTATTAATGAAGTTTAATTTCGTCATGGAATATTAGTCTGAAACAAATACTGTATTTACAGTGGTGGCCAAAAGTTTGGACGTTTTTTGAAAGTTTCATGTTTTTCAACTTTGTGAGCGTGTAGAATATATTCATTTTCACTTAAATAAAAACATTTATATAACAAATTAAAGGTAATTTAATGTAGAATCTATATATTTAAAACGCTAAGCGATTTCTTTCGACAATCCGTGAGAACAAACTACTGCATCAAATTACATCATTCTTTTTTTAAATGAAAGATATTTGGACACAGATTTGTTATCGTGCATTCGTTTGTTCGAAAATTTAATTAATTAAACGTAATTTTCAATTAAACTTTTACGTCTGCTAATGACGTCATAATCGGATAACGCCTACTGTTCCGAAGCACAGAGTTTATTTTCTAAACTCTGTGGTTGAATAAAAGAGAAATAATAAATATTAAAAGCACGCGGTTTTAAGGCCGAATTTGTTAATTTGCAAGTTAAATTTCGTTAAAAATATTTATCCGCGTGTGTTATAAGCGAATAAAACTTCATATTTATTGTGACGTCACGGGAATATTGTCCATTGGGTTTATTTTATCATTATGCATTATAACTTTGTTGATGCCATTTTTTCATTACAATTAAATACAAAATATATTTATATTTGTGTGCATGGTGTTTAAGCATTAATATAAGGTATATGAAGTACGGGTGAAAAGTTTGCGCCGGTGAAAATGACGTTATGCTTAGCTTGAAGTGCATTTTAACATTGATAAAACTAAAGAGAAAAATGTATATGATTGTGTTAACATGACGTAATTTTACTGATTTTTGCATTCTTAATTATAAAGACTAGCCGCCACTGGCGACCAGTTTGGTCTCCCTTAAATGTATGTTAAGCACTGTAATGCGTTACTTTTATTCATAATTTATTTTTTTTTCCATAATCCTTCGCCAAACCGGAAGATTCTGATAGACAAATCAAAAACTTTTTCGATCATGATAGCATTTCGCATATTTTTTGTTGTTATGTATTTCATCTTTCTTGACAAAAACCGCTTAACCAACTTAAGCATTTATGCTTCATATCCGTTTGCTTATCAGTTGCAATATGCTTGCTAATGAGGAGATTCTTAAACATATTAAGTAGTTTTCCGTAATTGGATCCATTGCCAAATGGCGTATTTTAGTTAATACGATTTGGTGCAATGAAGTCTATTTTGTGAAAGTCTTTAATGATATCCACCATTTACACTGAACCATATTGTTGCCAATATTTTTTGTTTGTTTGTTTGTTTGTTTCTCGCTAACTTTGGCTGTAGACTTGATTACGGGAGAATCAAGAAGAAAATCTATCATTATTCTCATTTAAAACGTCTTGAATAATGTGACATAATCGGAGTGCATATTATAACACGTAATTTTCGAGTATGGTTTGGTGAAACATTGAACTTTTGGAAGCCAGTTTTGATAATCACGTAAATATGTCACACCAACATTACCGCCTATAATTCTAATTACAGCAACCCGTTTTTTCTCTCTATATTGCAACTCTATAGTTAATATAGTGCCCCGGTGCGTCTACGACAGCTGTTCCATCAGAACATTTGATTTCAAAATAAAAGTATCGTTTCTAATTTGCACACGCGAAAAATAAAAGCTGGTATTGGCGATTTTAAAAATTCTATTGGCGAGATTTGCGCCCAAATAACACAAAAGTACTTAATGATGTTATGTATTTTGTAAATGTATATTAAATTACTGTTTTGAAAGCGATTGGTCATTAATAATGGTAAATATGATTGGTGATTAACAATCATTTTCGGTGGTCTCTCTTCCTTTCACGTATAATACATAAATACCAAATTAACTGACAATTTGTTTCGAAATTTGATTCATTAAATATCATTACATGAGTTGTATTTGTTTACATTCAGCTTACATCAAGAAAAGATGTGAATGTAGTTGAGTTGTATAGCACATAATTATGGTAAACTTTGATTGTGTCACTGGTACGAATTATTTTTTTGACACCAGGCAGCGCTCCAAAAAATCTTTCATGGAAAACTAACTTTACGAACGATTATCTCCATGGTTTAATGGTTTAATATTTTAAACCTTCACGACGAATGATTTTTTTTTTTTTTTTTTTTTTTTTTGTTTACTTTCATGGATAGAGAATTTGAACTGCGAAGCTAATTTCAACTGAAGTTATTGGAGAATATATACATAATTGAACGTAAGTCATCTCTCAAATATTAATTTATTTTGAACGATCTTTTTAAAAATGTCACATTTATGAAGTTTTATTCGAAAAAATAATTTTTAATAAAAATGGCCGCCTGGCATATGAAAAAGTGAAACGGACATTCCGGAACTGTTGATGACAGTCACATGACTTACAGTTTTATTATAGAGATTAGAATTGGAGCCGTCATTGATTTCTTCATCTTGATTGCATACCTTGATTACATGTTACCAATTGCTTTTTTTTTTTTTTTTAATTATAGGATAGAATATTTTCCTTTTCAATAAAAAAAACCACAAAAGTAAAGGATTTCAGGAAATTTAAAGTTATTAAAAATAGTGTTATGGTAGAAAAAAATCTTGAAATAATTATTGTATTTTTTGCTAGAATAAACAATGTAAGACTAATATTTCATAGGAATTATTTTGGTAGATTTATTATAAGTTCATTTAACAGTTCCTTATTAGCGCAAAGTCCTATTTCTTTCACTGTGAATTTCTCTTTCGATGTCAAAAAATGTTTTACCACTTTTAGACGCCAGCCAAAATACAGTGGCAATTTTTAGAAATGTACAACAGTTGTGACAACAAAGGCGCTATCGCTTTAGCTTTCATCGCGCTTACATCACTTCGAAATACTACAAATTTCTATTTTATACTACATTTTACAATTTCAATTCTTACATCATCAATTAGAAAAAAATTAGCTTTCGATTGAAATTTATTTGAAAACTGCCGATTAATTTAACGACTTTTTAAATAATTTTCAAGCATGAAAAGTTTTTCAATTCTATCTTATCAATGACCACCAGTTTACTTCAATAATGTAAAATAGCCCCTGGGAAAGTTGCCACAATTGAAAATAGATTTCCCTAACCATCATAAAAAGTGAATAATAATTAAAAAAAAAAAGCTAAATCATAAGATCAGATTATCCATAAGATAGAACATTTTGGCTCTAAACAAAAATCTGTCAGAAAAAAGACTATTTTTAGTTTATGTTGAACATAAAATTGATATGTTGAATTCGTTGATGAATATGTTCCATCAGATATCAGGATATGCTAGGAATTGCATTTTTTTATATTTTTACATTTGCCAACTGTATAAGAGGAAAAATATCCCCGACTGTGATGGAAAAGGAATAATCATCCTGATTATGTCAAGGAACCGAAGAAACCATACAAATAAATTACACTTGAAAAAGTTAAAAATCTCCCTCATCTGCAGATAGATTTATTACTGTAAAAAACTTCTTAATCTTTGCATAAAAATTGATTAGCTTAAAACAATGGATGCGTTTTAGAAGATATGGATTTGAAACGAACAATGATTAAAGAGGACATTTTAAAACTTTTAATTTAATCATTTTAAAACTTTTTTAACGTCGAATTTCGACGGTGCTTTTGGGCAGATGCAATGCACATGCGCATAGGAGCTCATTCGGTTGCATTATCACAGGGGGGGGGATATGTGTGCTTTATTTACTATGTTCTGTTATTTATTGAATATGATATGAACGTAGGAATATATTATTTGTATATACTTCATAGGTCCATGAATTTTTTTTTCTTGCCGTGGGGAATATGGTGGTAATGTCAAACTGATTTGCATTACACAGTTATTTACGGATTGTTTGTTTGGAGTTTGCATCGGAAATAGTATTGTATTTGACTGGGGAAAAAATTAAATAAAATATTTGAAAGACTGTTTTATACGCGTCCCTTCATAAATAATAAAGAAGCTTATTTTACTGATATTGTTATAGTATTTTTTGCGTCAAGTTTTGACGGGTTCAATCTAGTTTAATAATAAAAACAGTATTGCAATATCTGTGTTACAAAAAAAGTTATGCTCATTTTAGTAGAACAAACAAACACAAATCGTTTTGAATGAGGACGTGTTTTGTAATAAAAGCGTACTAGCCAATCACAAACACTGTTCTGAGGACCAATCAAATGTCTGTAACTATAGTTTAGGTTATTTGGATGGTAAAAGAGTTATTGTTGTGGAAATATTTTGCGGAATGATGCATACTAGTACAATTAAATAGAGTATTGCTGTTTTTGAATATTTAAAGTCCCTTTGTTTAATTAAACTAATTTTAAATAATGTCATCAACAAGAAGAACTAATTGGACTTCTACAAAAAGAAGCCGAATTGTCATATTGAGAGAAAATGGTCTCTCTTATATGCTGAAATTGCAAGACAAGTTGGTGGTTCAGTGACTTGTTCTGGTGTACGAAAGTTCTGTTTACGTTATGAAAAAACGAAATCAGTGGAAAATAAAGCTAAATCAGGACGAAAAAAATGCACAATTGCTACTGCCGAAAGAAAAATGTCATCAGATGCCATGCCAAGAAATGAATGCAGTGGGTATTGCAGTAAGTTCAAGAACAATAAGAAGAAGGTTATCAGGATTTGGACTACAAGCTAGAATTCCAAGGAAAAAATCATATTTAAATCAAAAGCAACGCGAAAAATGAGTTAATTGGGCAAAAGAACACATTAAATGGTCAGAAAATCAATAGAATCAAGTAATCTGGAGCGATGAGAGTAAAATATCGCTATTTGGTAGTGATGGTAGAAAATACGTGGGACGTAGAGTAGGAGAAGCACTTCATCCTGATTGCATTGAAGCAACTATAAAAACACCAACAAATGTCATGATTTGGGCATGTATGTCTGCAGATGGTGTGGGCCGAATTCAAGTGATTGATGGCATCCTGAATGCCAAAAAATACATCGAAACTGTCCTGGAACCAAAATCGTTACCTTCCATCAGGGATCTTTTCCCCAACAACGCACCATTTATTTTTCAGCAGGATTCAGCTCCATGCTACACAGCAAAAGTATGCAAAGCATGGATTAAAAATAAAGGCATAGATATATTACCATGGCCAGGAAACAGACCTGATCTCAATCCAATTGAAAATTTGTGGCGGCGTTCGAAAATTCTTGTACGAAAAATACGTCCATCCAATAAAAGACAACTTATTGACGCTATAATTGATTCTTGGCACCATGTGATTACGAAAGATGAACTCCAAACACTCGTTCACTCGATGAAAAGACGCTGTGAAGCTGTCTTAAAAAATAAGGGTTATCCTACTAAGTATTGATTGTGTAAGTATCACTTAAAAAAAATGAAAATCTAAGATTGATCTTACTATTAGTTGCATAACTTTTTTTGTAATACAGATATTGTAATACTGTTTTTATTATTAAATTTTACATTCAATTACCTTCAATTTGATATGTAAACGTTTGTTTTTAAGTGAAAATTAATATATTCTACAATCACACAAAGTTGAAAAACGTGAAACTTTCAAAAAATGTCCACACTTTTGGCCACCACTGTATATTGTTTTAAGTGAAAACGGGTTTATCTTTCTGAATCGGGCTACACACCATACAAAAAGATTTTTAAAAAATCACGCTGGAAAATAAGTTTAAAATCGATAAACTGAGATACAGTTTTTAAGCAAATTGCATTCGAAAGAACATTTCTCTTTTCATATTCGGAAGTGCAAAAATTGAAATCGTGCGATGTCTAGAAGTTAAAAAAATTCCAATAAAAGCGAAATTTATTGTTCAAGTTTTGCCACTGTCAATAAGACGTTAGCATTTCTTTCGAACAAGTTTTAGCTTCACAATATATATTTAATGTTTTAAGTTATCTAAAATGCATATATCATTACTAACATTTTTATGCAGGAGCCCCAGGTTCCCTGTTAATGCTGGAAGAATAGACATCAGTCACTGACGTTCTAAAGAAAATATATATTATACAGCACAAACGGCCCTTCTATTAGTAACGCTAAGATAAAATTTAATGCTAGATGCCACAACCTACGCTATCGCTTTAATCGCATATGTCTTCCCTTCCTAGATACTTTTACTCTTTACTCCATGGAATAGAGCAAAAAAATGCGCTTTCCGATCAAATTTGTTCGAAAACTGAAACAGAGGTTACTGTCTTTAATTATGTTTATTTCCGCCTGTTTTCTTAATAATTCTCCACCAAAATAATCTAATTTGCAATGCAAAGAGTAACAATATAATATTAAAAAGTCTTTTGTTTTTAGTTAGATTCCACATTATTCGCTTTTCACTAGAATTTTCATTCAGTAAATTAAGAAGTTATAACGGAAAAAGATTATTTTAAAATGATATGCAATTTCTCTTGGAATATGAAAAGCTGATTAGCTTGCGAAAGATTTTCTGAATCTTGTTAAATAGTTGTAAAGAGAAATGGTTTTAAATATAATTGGATTATATTGTGTTTATACAAAAATCTGTATTTTTGAGAAAATATATAAAAGCAATCGTTTCATAGAATTACGTTCTATGCTAAATTTTAATAAGGTTTTTTTCTAGTTTTCTTTCAAAAATAACTTCGCAAAACCAATTGAAATTAAAAAACAGATATATTAATTAAAAAAATTATTTCTAGAATTATATATTTTGGAAATTAAATTGAATGTTTACAAACTTTTATTTGTATTTTATAGTTTCAAAGGAACAAGATAAATTTATTAGAAATCTCTTTCTCGGATTATATAAATTTTCAGGTACTTTTAAATCAGATCTAATTTTATTTTAATTTACAGGGTGTACATAATTCTCGTTCAACCACTTCAGAGGTTTTTATAATTTGTTACTATTTATCAGAAAGGTTTATTAAAACTTGGAATATCTCTTAACCCCTTCGCGACGAGCCTACTTTACGGATTTTTTAATCTTTTGCCACTAAGATTTATCCAAATGAAAATTTTAACCTAATTTCATTGCCGATATTCTGTGATTAAATTTAAGAAATTTACTATTAAAAATTTTTGTTAGGAAAAATCAAGGTATCTGAGCATTCTTACGTCACGTACATGTGACGCTCGTCGCGAAGGGATTATTAAAGACGCGAAAAGAAATATAACCCAACTAAAAATTGCCACCATAGGATGATTTTGGTAGAACATTAACATACATCAAATTTTAGCAACTACGTACACTTAAAAAAAATGTATTTTTCCGTTGATTATATTTTGTTAACTCATGAATATTTTTCGCTTTGATACAAAAGAGACGAACTATCATACAAAGCATATATACAGAAACTATAATAGCCATCCTAACATGAAAGTGGAATGATCATAAAACAAAACATTTATTTACTGTAAAGAAAAAAGTTTATTAATAAATGGATTATTAAAAAAACCCGGTTAAAAGTCAATGTAATTTATATCATTATTTTGATTAAACGAGATAAGGGATTGGAACTTGTTTAGTTTACCCTTAAGTCGCTTTTTATACGTGGTTTATTTATTTATACATAGGGTTTTCATGAAGTTTATTTTATATAAAATTTTTAACGCTGTTTTTCTTTTAACAACATTTACATGTTATATTTTTACATGTTGCTAGGGCTAGTAACATGTTACTAGCTCAACTCTACGAGCTACGTTCGTCAAACCCCGTCCAGACGCCGCAGACTCTAAAAATACGGACTATCCCGCTACAGAAGATTGAATGACATCATCACGAACAGTGCAATCTTCTGTAATAATCGGGTTGCTATGCATTTAGGATATTTTTCGGTTCCCATGGCCGAATCCACCGCTCTCGCGACATCAGACGGCTGTTTTCGTGATTGATAAGTAAGATCAACTACACATTTGAAAATCAGCTTCTATAAAATGGCTATGTAAAAAATGCCGCTGCCACTTGCACTTTTATAACGACGTTATGGACAGTATTATTCCTTTGAGTTCGAGACTACTAAAATTCATCTGCTTGGAAAAAGCATTCGGAATTACGCCATAGAAAAACACCTCGATTAGACGACTTAGGCATATATTTTATGATTATATGGTGTTTTAGATATACTCAGGAACAGGCAAAGGAGTATACCTGAAATAGTTTCTCTATTTTAATACAACTTCCTGCATATTTTTATTGTTATTTATAAAATGAAAATTATTTATTTTAATTAATAAGTATATATAAATTTTATAATATGTGTTTATCGAATAGTAGTTCGTACAAAATAAATCTAAAGCATTTTACTCATGCATTCGCCTGTGTTGCATCAGGCGATGAAATCTATACTATTATATAAAGAGAGACCACCTGATTGACAGACTTACTCATAAACGATCAGCTGAAACGACTAAAGTCAGGATCACAAAATTTGGACAGTATGTTGCTGTTATAATCTAGGCAAGCAATAAGAAAGAAATTTTGAAAATCCCCCCCCCGAAGGGGTTAAAGGAGGGGTCGAATGTTTTAGTTCATTTCGCCATATCTCAGCAGCAGTTTTAGGTAAATTCAGGAAAGCAAATATACTTCAAAAAACGGTTAAACAAGTATTTTAGTCATTTTAAAAATTAGGGGGTTAAATTGGAGAAGGGGGGGGGTAGGTAAAAAAAAGAATGAATCTTGCAACCATACAATTACAAAAATAAAGTCGCAACAATAGTTACAACAATGAAATTATAACAATGAAATTGCAACATTGAAATACATAAAATGCAGCTAAATCAGTCTGGTAAAAAATACTTAAACATGCATTTCAGCTATTTAAGCGATTTCGTCGTCAACATCGGCAATGAACCCCATTACGAGATTAGACATTTTGTGTAAGACATTTTTCCAAGGAGGTCGACACATTATTAATCCGAGCGAAACTGGGACGGGCTACAAGTAATAAAACCGGTTAACCGCTGCTTTAACCCATGTGTTTCGCATTGTGACATCACATGAAAATCGTCTATGAGAAAATCGTTTTAAATGTATCATTTTAATATATGACGTAATTTTCATCATTAAATGCTTTTCGCAGTGAATAATTTAAATATTTTAAGGTTTTACTTCTTTTTAGCGTTCCGTACTTAAAAATTAAAAACAGAACCATTATAAGATCCCTCCTGTGTCTGCCTGTCCGTCTGTCAGGGCTTTTTTTTCTTATAAACTATGGGACGTGGAAAGTTCAAACTTGGGAAAGTTAGAAAGCCTTTCTACCCACATATTTTTAGATTATTAGCTATTCACAATAAGGGGGATAATTAAGTTACTTGAACAAAAAAAGTTAAAATTTTAAACATTTCAAAAATTCTCAAAAATTTAGACAAATTAAAAAAATGATTAGACACTGCATACACCACAACATAGTCCCGTATATGCTTGCAAAAGATGGTTAAATTACTATGCATAGTTTTGATCCCATAAAACATTTGTAACTGCACTACATTGACTAATTTGAACATTAAATTGTGCTTAAAATAATTCTTCGATTTACAAACTATCTGCTTCAGCGTGTTTATCATACAGTTTTCTATAAAACTACCATAATAAGCATACATAGTAAAATAGGCAGTAATACGTTGCCGCGCATGCGCGGTAGCGTATTACTGTTTATTTTACTGTTTATTACTGTTAATTTTACGATATAATACTGACAGCTGGGGTGCCAGTATTGTACTGTAAAATCAACAATTTTCTTTTGCAGTGGGCAGGCAAACAAGTAGACAGACAGACGAACTGACTATAGAAACACTTTTAGTTATGTTGGAAAATACATTAAAAAAATTTTTTTTTTGAGAAAATTGAGAAGAAATTAATATAGTACTCACTTTTAAATATGATCGTAACTTTAATTCAAATTACCTTTCGATTAATTTTACGATCGGCGAATCGTAACTTCTTAACGTTAGAACAATGAAGCGAAATTAACATCTAAGAAACGTTTTGTCCTCTATCTTAAATAACAAACTTTTCTCTTCGATAAATCTCTCACGAAGCTTTTATAGCTGTCATCACTTTCCAAACAATTATCTAAAAATAACAATCCGCCAGAGCCACCGGGTTATCGAAACAGGTATAGGAAGAGAATTTCCATGCATATATATCTTTCGACTTCTGCTTCATTACCATAAATCGATGCCTGTTTCCTGGTTATGACATGTATTTATACTTTAGCGGAAATGATAACCATCTAACCCAATTTGTTATTCGGGTCGTTTAAATTTTTGGATAAATATTGTTTATAAAATTAAGTTGGAATTTTAATTAATTGGTTTAGAGGTTGTATTTTTGTTTTGAAGTACGCTGTAAAAAAAGACAGATGTTACTGGATCTAGGAAAACATAATATAAACACGAACGAAAACATACAATAACCCTTTTCGAGTTACTCACAATTCAGAAAAGTGTTCTATATCTTTATAAGCTTAGTAAAACCAACATATATTTTTGAAATTAAAAAAAAAAGTATTCATAAAAAAAAGTTTCGAAGCCGTTTTGTTAAATTTAAATACCTGTAAAATTTATAACGATTCGAGTGAGCGGTACTTGTTAAACGCGATTTTCTCATTTGAACTTTGTTTTTTAAGTCAGTATCCAAATATAATAATATTTATTTTATATTTGGATTTTATATATTTTATTTTTTATTCTTTCGTTTTCTATAAATAAAGCAAAATCAAATTTTTTGTTGAAAACTAACACGTTACGTTTCATAGCCCGCCATTTTGGCAAAAATACAACGTTTAAAAAACACATTGATCAATATCTAGACAATTACATGCGTTTTAGGGTGCTTTTTATGCGATTGGTTTAAGATGAAACCACTCAGAAAACTTTCTGGGTACCATTGAACGCTACATACTGCGCAACATCGAAAAAAAAAAAACTTGTAAAAAAACGTATTTTTCTATAAAAAAGTAATAAAAATAGGGTTTTTAAAAGTTCAGAAACTTACTTATTTCTACCTTTTTCTGGCCGTCAAATCAATTTCATAAAATATGATAATTTTTCAAATGAAATTTCCATATCCCTTATAACACAACTTAGCACTTTGTGATATTTAGGTCATAGTTCGCTTATTAATTACAGAATATCCACTCAATTATATGGTGTATATTTTTTGGATTTGGTCGTTTTAGTTACATTGGTGTAGAATGGATTACTTCAGGGAGAACTTTTAAAGGGAAAGAGGTGCGAATTATCTTTCTCGTGCAAGGAAAACCCCGAAGTCCGCTCAAACCGCGCTGGTTTTAAATCTGTGAACATCGGCCCAAGCTTCTGTTTTCTGGCGAGCATGCTAACAACTGGGTTGAGTGAGCAAGTGGATACTCTTTGATTTTCTTATTATTTTTTATGAGTACTGGATACGTCAAGCATTATTCTAAGTGTCGGAAATGAAGCAACTGAAATAATAGTTTATGTCAAATCAATTTGACGACAGTGTTTAGCAATCGCATTTTTATCAATGTGTAATTATTATTTTAATACTCATACTTTAAGTTTGTGACTCAATTGTTCAACAGATGACGGAAAGATAGTCTGAATACTAATGTTTCCATGCAAATGCGTTGTTCTTGTGTGGTTAGTGTGCGTAAATGTTAAAACCTTCCTTTTCTGCCTTTAAGTTTCAAAAGTGACTAAAAACTCCGTGGAATTAGAGCTTCATCTGTATTTTGAAAATTTATGTCAATGTCGCACGTGTTTTTTTTTTCTCTAAAATGTGCTATCTTCGTTGGTTAATGCGAGTTATTGCAACTCAACCCTTGAAGAATTAGGAAAAGATGTTGCTGTGCTTACAAAAGAGATGGGGAGCGTTTTATTGCTGAGTTTTAGAAATAACACCATTTTGTAAACTTGTTGATTCGAAGTCGCCGTGTTTGAGCGAGACCAACGTAATACGTAATATCAATGTATTATTTAGGTCGCGGTTTGAGCATCGGCAGTATTAAGATTGGAAGTTCACGTGCTACAAAAATAACGTAGTGAGGCTCACGTAGCTTCATTAGATTTTGGCATTTAATGATATTTTTTGAGTGTTATTAAATTTATTGCGCGATTCAGAACCCATTTGAAACTTCCTCCAGGACAGATTTTTTGAAGTAATTGCTGTGTTTAATATTTCAGAAAAAAAATTAAGATAAGTACTAAAAAGTTTTATTCTTCCCATTCAAGGCATTGTTATTCGATAGACTAAGTTAGTGAAATTTTCTCAGGTTATTTAGATTGAACTGTAGAAAACTAATCCATTCATTTCAATCACTTAATATTTTCCACTCAAAGTAAAATAAATAAAGAAAGAAAATGATGAAGCACGCAGATAAAAACCCAACGATAATTTTTCTCTCATCTCTTAAAACAAGTGACCTAATTTATGACTCTTAAGTTTCAAGTTTATCAAGCAATAGAGATTTATTACCTCGTTATAATCGTTCTCTTCTAATAATGTGAAATATGTTTATAATTTGTTATTTGTGATTATGCCATTATAAACTTATTACAGAACTAAAACATTTAAAAGGACAATTATTCAACGTCAATTTGTTTCAAAGAAATGATGCAACTTTACTCGTAACTTTCCAAACTTTGTGAAAATGAGTCAGTGTATTACTATCCTTCATTCTGTAAAGTCACAGGAAAAAATGTTTCCTGATGTTAAAATTAATCTAAATGTAAACCTTTTAAAATTTTAAGTAATGTAAAATATAATTTTTAAAATCAATCCAAACGTGAACTTATTTATTCAATGTGAATTGTGCATTAATATAATTTTTTTTACAAGTCTTATTTCAGCAGTGGTACATCTACACGATTATTCAAGAAGTGTTTATAATAAATTCTCAAATAGTTGAAATATATAAACCAGTGGATATTTCATAAATTGGATAGACCTTAGAAAAGGTAAGCAATTCCTTTTCTTTCTGCATGTTGAAGACCAGAGTTAATTTTAATTTGAAGAATTTAATATTCTGATGTTACGCGCTTACCTCGTTGGCCTCGCCCCTTCAACAGTGATCATGAGCCTGATGAATATATGAACTCAGAATTTATTCTTAAGGATTAATAATTGACTCTAATTAATAAAAATAATACTCAGCTCTTATGCTAGATTAAAAATTCAAGAAAACATAATTGAATTTAATAAACTATTTAAACTAATAAAACTTTAAAAACTGTATAAACAAGTTCTCCGAGATGGCGACAATAAAGGAAATGCAAATAGTAGATAAATTAAACAATAATAATTATTCTATATGGAAGTTTAAAATTAATATGTTGTTAATTAAGGAAGATTTGTACGAACTCGTAACTCAGGAACCCCCTACACCAATTAACGAAGATTGGAGAAAAAAGGATGCAAAAGCTCGCGCTTTAATAAACCTGAGTATAGACGATACGCAAATAGTTCATGTAAAACATTTAGAAACAGCAAAACAGACATGGGATAGTTTAAAAAACATTCATGAGAGAGCCAATTTGTCCAGTAAATTGTATTTGTTACGAAAATTGTATAGTGCAAAACTTCCCGAAAATGGGAACATGCACAAACACATTACTAATATACTGGAAATAAAAGATAAGCTCTCCGCAATAGGAGAGAACATAACCGACTCGCATTTATCTGCACTTCTATTGTGCTCGTTACCTGCGAGTTATAATACTCTAATAACAGCTCTCGAAGCCCGAAATGAAATTGAATTAACTCCCGAATTCATCAAGAGCAAACTTACTGATGAATTTAATAAACGGGTAGAAAATAGTGAGCAAGTTGAAAACTCACAAAAGGTGTTTAAAACACAAAAGAAATACACTCAAGATTATAAAGGGCAAAACAAATATTGTACCTACTGTAAACAATCAAATCACACTTACAAACAATGCTGGCATCTCAAGAACAGAAACACACAGACCACTACACCTAAAACACAATACAAATACAAAAAGTACACATCGTTGTGTTTTGAAAATACAAAAGGTGATAGTAAAAATAAAATGAATGAATCAAAAACAGATGAACAGGTACAAATAAATAAAAGTGAACATAAAGATGCAGCATTCATAATTGTCAATCCCGCTAATAAAACCTGGTTAATTGACTCAGGAGCGTCTTCGCATATAGCGAACGATAGGGATATATTTACAAAATTCAACGATACTGAAAAAACTACAGTAACAATTGCTAATGGGAATACATTAAATTCTTACGGAACCGGCGAAACACAAATAATGACAAAAACATCTGATGGATGTATAAATAGAATTACACTTAAAAATGTGTTATTTGTTCCACAATTGGAATCAAATTTAATTTCCGTAAGTAAAGCCACAGAACATGGCTACAAAGTATTTTTCGAAAATGAAAAATGCATACTATCGTGCAATGGAAAAATATACTTAGAAGCATTAAAGAAACATAACTTATATCAAGTTGAAACACTAGAAGAAAGTTCTCAAAATAAAATAAACATTGCACATGATTGCAGAAATAAAGATTGCCTCGAAATTTGGCATAAACGCCTTGGCCACAGAAATAATGAAAGTATAAAAGAATTAGTCAAAAATGACTTGGCCAGTGGGATAAAAATAAATAACTGTAATCATAAAACAAACTGTGAAACCTGTATAAAAACAAAGTCAACAAATGCACCGTACTCTAAATCTATCGAAAATAAAACAACAAAAGTATTAGATTTAGTACATACTGATTTATGTGGGCCTTTTAAAACACCCACAATAGGAGGAAAAAATTACTTCCTTACATTCATAGATGACAGTTCTAGATTCACAGTTATTTACTTATTAAAAAGTAAAGATGAAGTTTATGAAAAAATAAAAGACTATGTACAAATGGTCAAAACCAGACAAGGAAAATATCCGACGGCGATTAGATCGGATAACGGTGGGGAATACATAGGAAATAAAACAGAAGCCTTTCTAAGGGAACATGGTATAAAACATGAATACACAGTTCCATTTTGTCCCAGCCAGAATGGCATTGCTGAGAGAAAAAACAGAAGTTTAATTGAAATTACACGAAGCCTATTATCCGAAGCAAATTTACCTCATAGGTTCTGGGGTGAAGCGATAAATACTGCTAATCACCTCCAAAATAGGCTCCCCACTAAATTGACAAATAAAACGCCATATGAAATTTGGTTCAAAAGAAAACCAAATCTCTATTATTTACGTGTATTTGGCTGTAAAGTATACACTTACATAAACAAACACAAAAGATCTAAACTAGATGACACAGCAGAAGAGGGTATCTTCATGGGCTATGATAATAATACAAAGGGATACCGCGTTTTCACTAAAAATGGTGAAATAATAATTTCCAGATCTGTAAAATTTCTGGAAGAAAAACTGAACAATTTAAACGAGAAAATTAATGATCACAAACAATTAATTGAAGATAAAAAATACATTGAAATAGAAATAGGTGACACACCCTGTACACCTGACGCGCCCAAACAATCAGAAACACATCAACCTCGTAGATCTGAAAGACAAAACAGAGGAGTACCACCTCAAAGATATACTTCCGACAATTTTATTGCTTTAGCAAATGATTGCGATACAACAGAACCTGAAAACTGGAAACAGCTTATCAAAATAAACAATCCACTAGAAAAGAAAAACTGGCTTAAAGCCACTGAAAACGAAATACAATCGTTAATGAAAAATAATACATGGGATCTAGTCGATCCTCCTCTTAATAAAAGAATCATAGGAAGTAGATGGATTTTCAAACGAAAAATTGATAGTTCAGGAAATACACAAAAATATAAAGCACGTTTTGTTGCCAAAGGTTTCAGTCAAAATTATGGGGAAGATTATCAAGAAACATTTTCACCAGTAGCACAACATTGTACCATCAAAACACTTCTTTTAGCAGCAGCTTATAATAATTTGAATGTGCGACATGTAGATATTGACACCGCTTTTCTTCATGGGAACTTAAATGAAGAAATATATATAAATCAACCTGAAGGCTATGTAAACGAACAATTTCCTGAAAAAGTTTGCAAGCTCAAAAAGGCAATCTATGGCCTCAAACAGGCCGCCAGAGCTTAGCATATTAAAATCGCTGAAACACTAGACAACTTGAACTTTATCCAAAGTACAGCAGACACATGTCTTTTCACTAGAAAAGAAAAAGATCATACATCGTACATAATAATATATGTTGATGATATACTCATCGCCAGCAAAGATGAAATAATAGAAGAAATCGTAAATTCTCTAAAACAAGAATACGAATTAAAGGATCTAGGCAATATTAGTAACTATTTAGGTACTCAAATTCAGAAATTACCTAACGGTTATTCTCTTGATCAAAAAATTAAGATTGAAAATTTAGCGAAAAAGTTCAATCTTGAAAACTCCAAACCGTGCAAAACTCCAATGGAACCAGGATATAACAAATTAAATGATGATGATAATTTAATGCCAAATAATATTAAATATCGCCAGGCACTTGGTTCATTGCTTTATATAACAACAATAACTAGACCTGACATTTCAGCAGCAGTAAACATTTTAAGCAGAAGAAATGAGAATCCTCGCGAAAAAGACTGGCAAGCCGTAAAAAGAATAATAAGATATCTATATCATACTAAAGAACTAAAATTAATAATTAACACTAATGAAGAACCAATATTAAAAGTATTCGCTGATGCCGATTGGGCAGGTGATACCAAAACCCGCAGATCAACATCGGGAATATTATATATGTTGGGCAACAACCCAATTCAGTGGACGACGAAAAGGCAAAGTTGCATTGCCTTATCTTCAGCAGAGGCTGAATATGTGTCCGCAGCACATGCTAGCCAAGAAATAATTTGGTTATTGAAGTTACTTGACGATCTAGGCTTTCCACAGCAAAAACCAATCACTTTATATGAAGACAATCAAAGTACCATAAAAATGGTTGAATCAGAAAAATTCATGAAAAGATCAAAGCACATCGACGTCAAATTTAATGCCATTAAACAATATAGCGAAGAAGGCATAATTGAGTTAAGATATCTTCCAACAGAAAAAATGATAGCTGATGCACTTACCAAACCTTTACCCAAGCCTCGATTCATCGAACACAGAAATTCAATGAAAATATTAGTTAATCCCCATGAACGGATTAAGGGGGAAATTGTAGAAAACTAATCCATTCATTTCAATCACTTAATATTTTCCACTCAAAGTAAAATAAATAAATAAGGAAAATGATGAAGCACGCAGATAAAAACCCAACGATAATTTTTCTCTCATCTCTTAAAACAAGTGACCTAATTTATGACTCTTAAGTTTCAAGTTTATCAAGCAATAGAGATTTATTACCTCGTTATAATCGTTCTCTTCTAATAATGTGAAATATGTTTATAATTTGTTATTTGTGATTATGCCATTATAAACTTATTACAGAACTAAAACATTTAAAAGGACAATTATTCAACGTCAATTTGTTTCAAAGAAATGATGCAACTTTACTCGTAACTTTCCAAACTTTGTGAAAATGAGTCAGTGTATTACTATCCTTCATTCTGTAAAGTCACAGGAAAAAATGTTTCCTGATGTTAAAATTAATCTAAATGTAAACCTTTTAAAATTTTAAGTAATGTAAAATATAATTTTTAAAATCAATCCAAACGTGAACTTATTTATTCAATGTGAATTGTGCATTAATATAATTTTTTTTACAAGTCTTATTTCAGCAGTGGTACATCTACACGATTATTCAAGAAGTGTTTATAATAAATTCTCAAATAGTTGAAATATATAAACCAGTGGATATTTCATAAATTGGATAGACCTTAGAAAAGGTAAGCAATTCCTTTTCTTTCTGCATGTTGAAGACCAGAGTTAATTTTAATTTGAAGAATTTAATATTCTGATGTTACGCGCTTACCTCGTTGGCCTCGCCCCTTCAACAGTGATCATGAGCCTGATGAATATATGAACTCAGAATTTATTCTTAAGGATTAATAATTGACTCTAATTAATAAAAATAATACTCAGCTCTTATGCTAGATTAAAAATTCAAGAAAACATAATTGAATTTAATAAACTATTTAAACTAATAAAACTTTAAAAACTGTATAAACAAGTTCTCCGAGATGGCGACAATAAAGGAAATGCAAATAGTAGATAAATTAAACAATAATAATTATTCTATATGGAAGTTTAAAATTAATATGTTGTTAATTAAGGAAGATTTGTACGAACTCGTAACTCAGGAACCCCCTACACCAATTAACGAAGATTGGAGAAAAAAGGATGCAAAAGCTCGCGCTTTAATAAACCTGAGTATAGACGATACGCAAATAGTTCATGTAAAACATTTAGAAACAGCAAAACAGACATGGGATAGTTTAAAAAACATTCATGAGAGAGCCAATTTGTCCAGTAAATTGTATTTGTTACGAAAATTGTATAGTGCAAAACTTCCCGAAAATGGGAACATGCACAAACACATTACTAATATACTGGAAATAAAAGATAAGCTCTCCGCAATAGGAGAGAACATAACCGACTCGCATTTATCTGCACTTCTATTGTGCTCGTTACCTGCGAGTTATAATACTCTAATAACAGCTCTCGAAGCCCGAAATGAAATTGAATTAACTCCCGAATTCATCAAGAGCAAACTTACTGATGAATTTAATAAACGGGTAGAAAATAGTGAGCAAGTTGAAAACTCACAAAAGGTGTTTAAAACACAAAAGAAATACACTCAAGATTATAAAGGGCAAAACAAATATTGTACCTACTGTAAACAATCAAATCACACTTACAAACAATGCTGGCATCTCAAGAACAGAAACACACAGACCACTACACCTAAAACACAATACAAATACAAAAAGTACACATCGTTGTGTTTTGAAAATACAAAAGGTGATAGTAAAAATAAAATGAATGAATCAAAAACAGATGAACAGGTACAAATAAATAAAAGTGAACATAAAGATGCAGCATTCATAATTGTCAATCCCGCTAATAAAACCTGGTTAATTGACTCAGGAGCGTCTTCGCATATAGCGAACGATAGGGATATATTTACAAAATTCAACGATACTGAAAAAACTACAGTAACAATTGCTAATGGGAATACATTAAATTCTTACGGAACCGGCGAAACACAAATAATGACAAAAACATCTGATGGATGTATAAATAGAATTACACTTAAAAATGTGTTATTTGTTCCACAATTGGAATCAAATTTAATTTCCGTAAGTAAAGCCACAGAACATGGCTACAAAGTATTTTTCGAAAATGAAAAATGCATACTATCGTGCAATGGAAAAATATACTTAGAAGCATTAAAGAAACATAACTTATATCAAGTTGAAACACTAGAAGAAAGTTCTCAAAATAAAATAAACATTGCACATGATTGCAGAAATAAAGATTGCCTCGAAATTTGGCATAAACGCCTTGGCCACAGAAATAATGAAAGTATAAAAGAATTAGTCAAAAATGACTTGGCCAGTGGGATAAAAATAAATAACTGTAATCATAAAACAAACTGTGAAACCTGTATAAAAACAAAGTCAACAAATGCACCGTACTCTAAATCTATCGAAAATAAAACAACAAAAGTATTAGATTTAGTACATACTGATTTATGTGGGCCTTTTAAAACACCCACAATAGGAGGAAAAAATTACTTCCTTACATTCATAGATGACAGTTCTAGATTCACAGTTATTTACTTATTAAAAAGTAAAGATGAAGTTTATGAAAAAATAAAAGACTATGTACAAATGGTCAAAACCAGACAAGGAAAATATCCGACGGCGATTAGATCGGATAACGGTGGGGAATACATAGGAAATAAAACAGAAGCCTTTCTAAGGGAACATGGTATAAAACATGAATACACAGTTCCATTTTGTCCCAGCCAGAATGGCATTGCTGAGAGAAAAAACAGAAGTTTAATTGAAATTACACGAAGCCTATTATCCGAAGCAAATTTACCTCATAGGTTCTGGGGTGAAGCGATAAATACTGCTAATCACCTCCAAAATAGGCTCCCCACTAAATTGACAAATAAAACGCCATATGAAATTTGGTTCAAAAGAAAACCAAATCTCTATTATTTACGTGTATTTGGCTGTAAAGTATACACTTACATAAACAAACACAAAAGATCTAAACTAGATGACACAGCAGAAGAGGGTATCTTCATGGGCTATGATAATAATACAAAGGGATACCGCGTTTTCACTAAAAATGGTGAAATAATAATTTCCAGATCTGTAAAATTTCTGGAAGAAAAACTGAACAATTTAAACGAGAAAATTAATGATCACAAACAATTAATTGAAGATAAAAAATACATTGAAATAGAAATAGGTGACACACCCTGTACACCTGACGCGCCCAAACAATCAGAAACACATCAACCTCGTAGATCTGAAAGACAAAACAGAGGAGTACCACCTCAAAGATATACTTCCGACAATTTTATTGCTTTAGCAAATGATTGCGATACAACAGAACCTGAAAACTGGAAACAGCTTATCAAAATAAACAATCCACTAGAAAAGAAAAACTGGCTTAAAGCCACTGAAAACGAAATACAATCGTTAATGAAAAATAATACATGGGATCTAGTCGATCCTCCTCTTAATAAAAGAATCATAGGAAGTAGATGGATTTTCAAACGAAAAATTGATAGTTCAGGAAATACACAAAAATATAAAGCACGTTTTGTTGCCAAAGGTTTCAGTCAAAATTATGGGGAAGATTATCAAGAAACATTTTCACCAGTAGCACAACATTGTACCATCAAAACACTTCTTTTAGCAGCAGCTTATAATAATTTGAATGTGCGACATGTAGATATTGACACCGCTTTTCTTCATGGGAACTTAAATGAAGAAATATATATAAATCAACCTGAAGGCTATGTAAACGAACAATTTCCTGAAAAAGTTTGCAAGCTCAAAAAGGCAATCTATGGCCTCAAACAGGCCGCCAGAGCTTAGCATATTAAAATCGCTGAAACACTAGACAACTTGAACTTTATCCAAAGTACAGCAGACACATGTCTTTTCACTAGAAAAGAAAAAGATCATACATCGTACATAATAATATATGTTGATGATATACTCATCGCCAGCAAAGATGAAATAATAGAAGAAATCGTAAATTCTCTAAAACAAGAATACGAATTAAAGGATCTAGGCAATATTAGTAACTATTTAGGTACTCAAATTCAGAAATTACCTAACGGTTATTCTCTTGATCAAAAAATTAAGATTGAAAATTTAGCGAAAAAGTTCAATCTTGAAAACTCCAAACCGTGCAAAACTCCAATGGAACCAGGATATAACAAATTAAATGATGATGATAATTTAATGCCAAATAATATTAAATATCGCCAGGCACTTGGTTCATTGCTTTATATAACAACAATAACTAGACCTGACATTTCAGCAGCAGTAAACATTTTAAGCAGAAGAAATGAGAATCCTCGCGAAAAAGACTGGCAAGCCGTAAAAAGAATAATAAGATATCTATATCATACTAAAGAACTAAAATTAATAATTAACACTAATGAAGAACCAATATTAAAAGTATTCGCTGATGCCGATTGGGCAGGTGATACCAAAACCCGCAGATCAACATCGGGAATATTATATATGTTGGGCAACAACCCAATTCAGTGGACGACGAAAAGGCAAAGTTGCATTGCCTTATCTTCAGCAGAGGCTGAATATGTGTCCGCAGCACATGCTAGCCAAGAAATAATTTGGTTATTGAAGTTACTTGACGATCTAGGCTTTCCACAGCAAAAACCAATCACTTTATATGAAGACAATCAAAGTACCATAAAAATGGTTGAATCAGAAAAATTCATGAAAAGATCAAAGCACATCGACGTCAAATTTAATGCCATTAAACAATATAGCGAAGAAGGCATAATTGAGTTAAGATATCTTCCAACAGAAAAAATGATAGCTGATGCACTTACCAAACCTTTACCCAAGCCTCGATTCATCGAACACAGAAATTCAATGAAAATATTAGTTAATCCCCATGAACGGATTAAGGGGGAAATTGTAGAAAACTAATCCATTCATTTCAATCACTTAATATTTTCCACTCAAAGTAAAATAAATAAATAAAGAAAATGATGAAGCACGCAGATAAAAACCCAACGATAATTTTTCTCTCATCTCTTAAAACAAGTGACCTAATTTATGACTCTTAAGTTTCAAGTTTATCAAGCAATAGAGATTTATTACCTCGTTATAATCGTTCTCTTCTAATAATGTGAAATATGTTTATAATTTGTTATTTGTGATTATGCCATTATAAACTTATTACAGAACTAAAACATTTAAAAGGACAATTATTCAACGTCAATTTGTTTCAAAGAAATGATGCAACTTTACTCGTAACTTTCCAAACTTTGTGAAAATGAGTCAGTGTATTACTATCCTTCATTCTGTAAAGTCACAGGAAAAAATGTTTCCTGATGTTAAAATTAATCTAAATGTAAACCTTTTAAAATTTTAAGTAATGTAAAATATAATTTTTAAAATCAATCCAAACGTGAACTTATTTATTCAATGTGAATTGTGCATTAATATAATTTTTTTTACAAGTCTTATTTCAGCAGTGGTACATCTACACGATTATTCAAGAAGTGTTTATAATAAATTCTCAAATAGTTGAAATATATAAACCAGTGGATATTTCATAAATTGGATAGACCTTAGAAAAGGTAAGCAATTCCTTTTCTTTCTGCATGTTGAAGACCAGAGTTAATTTTAATTTGAAGAATTTAATATTCTGATGTTACGCGCTTACCTCGTTGGCCTCGCCCCTTCAACATGAACTTTATCTTTCCTTGTTTAGATAAACTGTTTTATTGTTATCTGTCAAAGGCATTGATTATATTTTCTATCTGAATTATGGGCAAGTTCAAACGCCTGTCACAAAGTTATATAAATGAAAATATGCTGCGAACATGAAAATTTGTGGGGTAAATTTTTAGACATAATTATTGAATTCTTTTTAAACAAATAATGTTTTTTGAATTGAATATAAAAAATATTTTTTAGTTAGTTTCTAATAATAACCATCTGCCATAATCACAGCGTTATTGAATAAGGTAGGAATAGGAAGATAACTTTCATGCATATATTTTTCGACTTCTGTTTCATCACCATAAATCGATGGCTTTTTCCCGGTTATGATATGTATCTATTTATTATTTAGTGGAAATAAGAACCATCTAATCAAATTTGTCGTTCAGATTTTCCGAAACATTCATTGCTCGTATAAATGTTATTCGTATTGTTTCGTATAAATATTGTTTTTTAAACTATATTGAAATTTTAGTTAATTGACTTAGTAAATGGAATTCCAATTTCTGAAAAGTCAAACCATGGAAATAAAAACGCTACTTTAATCTTTTGATTACAGGCCAGGACTGGCGACAAATTTTATATTTATTCGTTCGTACCACAATTTACAATAAATTTTCTTTGTGGTAGATTATCTCTTGAAAATATCCTAGTAAGGTCATTGTGGCTAAATGTGACGACCCATAAATGAGACAATATTCTTGTACTTAAAATTTCAACGTATGGATCGTGTATAAATGCTATATAATGAGACATCCGAACTTCAGGAACAAAACACAAAACATTTATCTGCATTTGAAACGTTTTCTTTTTAAAAAAATTCGCATTACAATACACATTGTTTATTTTGGATCGCCCACCCCATATTCCCTAAATGCAACGAAAAATCCCGAAAATGGTTCACGATTTCTTTTTTAACTTTAAAGATCATATAACCTGATGGACGTCAAGGGCTAAACGTATGTTTCATTTATCTAAAGTGTAAGCTAGGGAAATGTCGACAAGTTTTCAAATTAGAGTTCTAAAATATATTACTCATTTTGGTGGCTGGTTTTATTCAGATACCTATTATCGACGAACTGAATGTCTTAAATGCGGTGAGACTTTTAGAAGATTAACTGTGGCAAGTTTATATGGTATTTTCATATTATTGTATTAAAATGATGTTTAAAAAAAGATATTGTGATCAAAGCTATGTTGAGTTAATAAATTAGGAATTTTAATATGATTCGCCAATAGTGATTTTCTTTCACCGAGTACTTAAATACGTGTTTCATGTGATCAAAATAGGAAAAAAAAACTTTTCTTTAAAATTAGTAATAAAAAATGACATTTTATCATTTGGTCGGTGTGCTGTTGCAGAATAATCATTCGATCCCAATGCCATTCAACGCTATAAAAAATTACAAAATCAGAAATATGAATTAAATGAATTAAATACCAGTCATGTCCACCAAGGCCTTGTCTGATAACAATTTAGCTGTTAGCAATGATTTGTGCACTGACCTGCTTACTGCCAATAAATCAATTTTTATTGAGGATTTTTATGTTAATGAATCGAGTACTAAGGATGATATGATTTTCCTGCTAAAGATGGCAATATGTTTCCTGATTTTTAAATTAGACATGATTTGATAAATATAGTTAATGAAAACTTAACAACTAATACTGACTGTTCTGCAAGCACGTATTTTCAAACTGAGCATCATAAAAGTAATAATAAAAGTTCAAAAATAATGAGTGATGTGTCTGTTCAAACAAATTTAAGATTGCATAGAAATATAAGTGATGAAGATTTTGAATTTTTTTAAACAATGAATGTATATTTTAAAAATGTAGCGTGCAAATCCAGATCAGATTCTGTTCAAGAATAGTCTGTATTTCAGCCAGAATTACACTCACAAATGTGTCTTCCTGAAGCTAATCCTTCTCATGCTTTTGAAAGTTGTTTGTTAAAAACTGTTTCAACAACAAATGAAATGCCCAGCCAAAAAGCGAAAGGCGGTAGGGTCAACCTTTGTTGAATACTTAATAACTGAAGCAAATATGTATAAATATAAAGATAATAATGAAGTGAAAGAGAAAAAAAAAAGACAAAAAATGGAAAAGAGAGAACAGTTAAAGCTTAAAAAAGCAAAAACAACACTTCAAAAACAGAATTCGTCAAAAACTCAAAGTCAGTCACTAAAACAATCAGGAAATAAGGGTGCAACAGAAACAAAAGTTAAAAGAAGCCTAAACGTCAAACTCATCAAGATCCGTGCCATTCAAAAAAACAAAAAGAGAAAATGGAAGCCTACGTGGAAGATGAATACCAAAAATGAGTTTACTAAAGCGAACTGAGAAGCAAGAGATTTGGTAAAATTTAAGTTGTATTAGTCATTTATTATTGGTATATTAAGTAGTATATTAAGTAGTCTCAATAATCAGCTATTCAACTTTCTATTTTATGTGTTTCAAATCTCTATTAAGTAATTAAAAGTTTTTAGAAATTAAATGAATATTTTAAGTTGAACTAACATGTATAAAATCCATTGTCGCATTTAGAACTTTGGAAGTCTCATTTAGGTTTTAACTACTGTAAGTGCGACAGTAATATATTGTTTGCACATATTTCAGATAATGATTATATTTCTACAAATCAAGTCAGTTTTGTATTAAAAGCACAGTATTAATTCATTTTCTGCTTTAAAAAAAAATAGATATTTATTTAATAAAATGCCAAATATACCCTAAATGCGATAAAACTATCGAGAATCACGTCGCATGTCATTATAAGTGTATAGCAGATGTTTTGTTTCAAAAATTGGTAGGAATAGAATGAAAAAATAGTGCCTGGGACGAACGGTGTCCCAACAACGTAATGAAAAGATTAAGCGGATGCTTAACGGTCCTCCTCACCAATAGCGATTTATATAGGAAATTGCGATCAATTATAGGAAATTTTAGAAAGAAGAAGATTTGTTACTTATGTTTTCCAAAATTCGGCAAAAAAAGAAAAAAAAAAGGAAAAAAAAATATTTTGAAATTTTTGCTTTGGGGAAAAATTATAATTTTGTTTCGAATGAAAAAGTCGTATAAGTTTTAAAATAATATACTAGTTTTTCATTTATCGACATTTTAATGGTGAAATATTAAAGTTTTAATTTACACTTTTTTATTTCGTTATAATTAAGTTAATTTCATCCATTAAAGTTGCAAATATCAAAGTGAATTTTTTAGAGTAATAAAAAGCTGTGATCAAAGGGAATTCAAAATCAGTGATTTAAAAAAAATAACATGTATTATGTTTTTCTTATACTGGTCTGAAAGTTTAAGCTGCAGAATATTTACAGTTTTTACCGAAGATATACGTAACGAGTAGAAAGATAAAAGAAATGAAACGTAAAAAGATTTTTACTTTTTTATCATTTAAGAAAAATAAATAATTGATATGTTCTTATATAATGTTTTATAAGGAATCATATAAAAAAACAATATCTTAAAAGAAAATAATAAAAGGTAGACGAAAAAGGAAATTTAGACTCTTGTAAAGGGATATTACTTTAAAGACACAAAAGCAGATTTATTTATTTCAGAAAAATAGTTTTATTCGGATTTTTCTGGATTTCAGTTTTTTACTCGCAACTGTAAACAAGTTTGAGCTTAACTGCAATATATCTTTCTGTTCCATATATCGTTTTTTATGAAGCATCTCTAACATTTGATAGCAATATGCAAGATAAGGCTTTCAATAGTTCACATGTAAAAAGCATTATTTGTTGAAATTACAGAAGAAATAATCTAAAAATAATATTGTTATGGTTCTTTAGTATTAGGTAGATTTCGTAAGAAATACTACCTATTACATTCTCCCCTAAGTTGGAATTTTTGAAAAAATTTTGCAGATCTACGCCGATCATAACTCTCAGAACCCAAAACCACCCAAGTTCAAAACTTTATCTATCTATCAATCTATCTAACTATGTCACTTTTTTATGATCGTCAATAATTCTGCACAAATCTCTTCCAAACTAATACATAAAATCAAGGGGCATAAAATCTCGGTCAAGTTCGTTAATGGGCAAAATCGAACCAGGGGGGGGGGGGGGGTTGGAGGAGCTTTTTGTGAAAACAGAAAAAAAACTCATAATTGCTTAATTAAGATACGTATCGAACCCGTTTAAAGTTATTATTACTTCTAGGAAAAGGGCCGAAAATTTATGTATGGCAGATTTTTGATATAATTAAAAATGGCCTCAAGGGGGGGGAAAGGAGGGGGGGGGGGCTTAGAAGAAAAAAAATCATAATTTCGTCGATTCAAAAGATATCAAATCCGCTTAAATTTATTATAAATCCTCCTAATATTATGTAAAACTTTTATATTGACAAGTTTTTTATAGGACCAACCCTTATAGCAAAAACAAAAAAATAAAATAAAAACAAAAAAATGGCAAACAAGTTAGGTTTTGAAGTGGGTGGTTCCAACTGCCGCATCATGGCAAAAAGGTCATTTCTTCAGCAATTCCCAACAAACAGGCGCCCCACGGTCTGCGTCTTCGAAATCTACCTGTGCCTGTAGGCCGAGCCGTCAGGGATTTTTTTTTTTTTACATATTAGGGCAAATAATGTTAATTAACCCTTTCACAACAAAGAACTTTTTTTAATTTGGAGAAAAAATTAATTTTAGATTAAAAAATTAAAAGCGGATATCCAAATGACAAAAATTAAGACTTGCTGAAATTTAAAAGATATTTCATTTAAACTTAAAACTAACGAGAACAGTTACTCTGCGTGACAATAGGCGATGGGATTTAGATGGAAAATTTTTGAAAAATGTCGTATTACAACATGGTTAAATACACATAACAATTTTTGAGTATTTTTTTTTTTCATTTTAACACCTTCCATTAAATTTGAAAAGTATCTGTGACTTCTGTTTGTCTGTCGGCCGATTACCCACACTCTAAACCTTGTACTCGAAAACGCCATGTAAATGATATAGAGTTTTGAGGTTTACTGTGGCATGATCGCTATTGAAAATGGAATTAGAATTTATAGTTTGTTTACAGTAACACTCAAAAGAAGACACAACAAGTGGGTAAGTGTGATCGAAGATCGCTCAAAGTGTTTCTTTTAATATTCCTTTCAAAACACTTTATCCTTTCTTTAATAAATCCAAATAAATTTCATTTAGCAAAAAAAAAAAAAAAAAAAAAAAAAAAAAAAACGGAAACCAAAAACTTTTCGGGTCTCCACAGTGAGCCTTCACTGATGTTTCGGGAATTAAATGGATTGCGAGAATGTTTTCGGAAGCAAAATTGAAAGTTGTAGTGTGCTGTGTGAAATACTTAAATTGTTTCCCATTTTTTAAACAACGTGTACATCAGATATCTGGGAAAGTTCATCAAATAAATTTCTTCTTTATTGTAACTTTCACTCATAACCTGCGAATAATCTTCCCCCACACCACCGCTCTACATACACATACACCTATTTGGGAAATTTATTAAAATCTCTGAAAATATATTAAATTATGAGTACATTATTATAGCACGAATAACTTTCTCCTACTTTATCTAAATATAATAAAACACAGTATGGTGATTCCGGTACGAACTCATCCAAAACATGGATTACCTCCACTGTTTAGAGAAAAGAGAAATAATAAAAATATTCAGACACGTGGTTTTTTAGACGTATTTTTTAATTTGCAGGATAAATTTCGGTAAAAATATTTCTACACGTGTTACTTTGTTTTTATAAGTAAATAAAAATTCATATTTAATGTGACGTCACAAGAATTGCGTCTATTGGGTTTATTTTATCTGTATGCATTATAACTTTTGAAGACATTTTCTTTTCATTACAATTAAATAGGAAATAGATTTGTAGTTGAATTCATGGTGATTAAGCATAAAAAGTACGTATATATAGTAGTACGTGTAAAAAGTTTGCGCCGGTGAAAATGACGTTATGCTTCACTTGAATTGTATTTTATATTTATAAAACTAAAAACAAATTATATTATGAACATAACATAATTTTCACTGATGTTTCAATTGTTATTTATATAAAAGGAAAAGTGCCCAGTAAATCTGATGGTATTGCGCTCACAGGCAATTCACACTAACTGTATATTATAATCTTATTTCAAATAATAATGCCCCTTGAAAAATAAAGAAATCGACAATAAATTAAGGGGGAACAGCCGCCCTCGTTCTCCTCTTTATATTTAACCAATGAACCCTCAAAACTAATCAGGGAAGCGCCTTATCAGTATGAATCTATATACAAAATTTGAAGCAAATCGGATAATTCTGCACGAAAAACAGATTTATCTAAATTAAGGGGGCATTAGCACCCCGTTCCTCCCTTTATACTTAAACAAAGAACAACCAAAATTAATCAGGGAAGTGCCTTATCACAATGAAACCTATATACAAAATTTAAACCAAAACGGATAATTCTGCATGAAAACCCATTTATCTAAATTAAGGGAGGATTAGCAACCCATTCCATCCCCCTCTCTGTCTACTTAACAAATGAACTCCCCAAATTAATTAGGGAAGCGCCTTATCACAATGAACCTATATAAAAAATTTGAAGCAGATCGGATAATACTGCATAAAAACCCCCTTTATCTAAATTAAGGTGGGGATTAGTACGCCTTTCTCCCCCTTTATACTTAATCAATGAATCCCCAAAGCTAATCAGAGAAGCGCCTTATCACAATAAACCTAGATACAAAATTTATTCTGCATAAAAATCCCATTTATCTAAATTAAAGGGGAAGATTAGCCCGTTCGCCCCTTTATACAGAACCAATGAACCCTCAAAACTAATCAGGGAAGCGCCTTATCACATTGAACCTATATACAAAATGGGAAGAAAATCGGATAATTCTGCATATAAACCCATTTATCTAAATTAAGGAGGGACAGCCATCCGTTCCCTCCAATGAACCCCCAAAACTAATCCGCAAAGCACCTTATCACAATGAACCTGTGTACAAAATTTTAAGCAAATCGGATAATTCTGCATGAAAAACTCATTTATCTAAATTAATGGGTGGATTAATCACCGCCCCCCCCCCTTCTTACTTAACAAATGAACCCCCAAAACCAACAAACAAATTATTTTATCCCACAATGATTTTCATATATACTATTATTTTCATATTTATATTATTATTAAATTATTATAAAACACACAATATTTAATTTAATATAAAACACACACAATCTGTCCTACCCGGTTGTCATACAAAGTAAAATCTCAGTAAAATCACCGTGTTGCCCAGGCATAAAATAGCCATTTTCACACGAAAAATATAACCCGGTGCGTTTGCGACATCTTTACCCAAATGAGAACTATATCTATATCTGTTTCCTTTTAGTAATTAAGAAAGATCTATTATTTCTTTTCTGTTCTGTCACCTTATTTACACAAGATAAAAAAATTTTTGATAAACCTTTAGTAGATGATCTGAACTTAACATTTCAGGTAAGTTTTCCTTATAGTCGATAAATAGTATGTAAACATGTTTACATTTCTTTACAAGTCAGTCACTAAAAACTATTTGTACTGATATTGCATTCAATATATATCTGTTTCCTTTTACAAATTAAGATACATTTGCAATGCCCCTCATCTTATTTACATCAGATTACAAATTTGTTGTTAAAATCCCAGAGGCCTATGCATTAATCAGGCCCTCAACGTAACCTTTCATGCCAGTTTCCCTTATTGTCAATGAGTGTATATGAATATTTTTATCAATTATTTCAAATTTTAAGTGAAAACCATGATTTCTACCCATCGTCCAAGTACGGGCATTTACACTAGTTGGGAAAATAAATGATACACTGTACTTGTTGGAATCAATGCTCGATCATACATAAACTGATAATTGGCTAAACAAATTTTTTATTTTATTTTTCAAAAACTGAGATGTAGATTTTATTGCTTTATTTTGTTAACAACTCCAGTAACACTAATAAATTTAATGAAGTTAAAAGTATGAAATTTTTTTTTTGTTTTTGTTAAACAGAACAAAAATGCTTCTGGGAGGAATGTCGGTAAATTTTTCTTTTATATCTAAACAGAACCTTTTAATAGAGATGTAATAAAACATATTTACAAAAATTGTATAAAAATATTGTTAAATGTGAATTCGCGATTGCTCCAATATAAGATTGTTGGAAACATTACATAAAAATCTCTTTTTCTTGATTTCTTTCAATCTTTTTCAATTTCTTGGGTTTTTTACCCCCACGCTATTGCCTTTTGGCCGTATCCCGTTATCTGCTGTTGGTCATTAAACCTTTCGGTTGAATCTGTAATTTGCTATTGGCTGTAACCCGTTATCTCCTGTTTTCCGACTGGTCATTAAACCTTTCGGTTGAATCCGCATCTTCTGCTATGTATATGAGCAAATTTTCAGCATTCTTAGCACTGAGGACGGTACGCTAAATGCTACCGAAATTAGTATGCTATAGAAAATTTAAGTTCTGGTGTTTTTAACGTTGTTTTATTATATCTCTATCATTTCACACCAGGTACCATCTCAATAATTAGAGAACCTTTTAACCTTATAAAAATCACAACAATATCAAAAAATAAAGTTACCTTCATGTAATATATCAATAAAAGAAAGGTTTTATTAAATTATTATCTTCGCTTTAGTCAATTTTTTGGTAATAATGTAAACTAAAATTATACAAATTGGATAAAAGGCTCCTTGCGATTTCCATAAAGATGACTTTTAGATTCTTTCTAATTAACTCAATTAATTCAAAATTTCGTTTAATTTCTCACCGTTGATAAAAGAATTACAAAAAGAGGAAAATTAACAAAATCTTATTAAAGATTAATGAGACTCTTACAAAAAAAAAAAAAAAAAAAAAAAAAAAAAAAACTTAACGAAAGCGTAATAATGCAGCTTAAATATGTAGTAAAAAAGGTGGACAAAATAATAATAAAAAAGAATCTGGGCGATGAATAATTAATGAATTCGATGAACTAAATCGAGTTTTCTTATTTAAAAAAAAAACTTTTTTTTCATTTATTTCTAAGAATCTCTAAAATTAACAACTTTTTTTTCTTCACATTCAAAAACTACACAATGTCAAAAGTGATATTCGCTTTTTTCAAGTGTTAAAAGCAAAAAATGTATTTTCTATCCGACTGTTTAAATGTTCCTTTGAATTGTAGAAGTAATTTAGATTAAAAAAATAATAATGGCTAGAACTTTTATTGTATTCAATAAAAGGCTACTTATGAATTAGTATTGGAGATTTTTTGACAGAAATTCAAAAAGTGCAATGAAAAATTCACATTATCTCAAAACTTTACACATTAAACTTTTTATTGTGTCAAAGATTGGCCTCAGATATTTTTACATGTTAGTCAAACAAGCAAATGCATTTTCAAATTTGTAATATTTTATTAGGATTTTATTTTCTGTTTTTCTTTTCTTTTCATATATCCAGAATGTACAGGGCATAAAGCAAAGTCAGGAAATACTCAAATAACTACTGAACAGATAAAGCTTTAATTGTGGGACAAGTGCCTACATATAGTAAATCGACTATGTGCTATCATATGAGAGTTGCTGGAGTGCATGTTTGTGGCAAAATGTAAAAATTATCGACTTTTATCTCGAAAAATATGAGACATTACAAACAAAAATCAATTGCAGACGTATAGACATTCTTCAATTTCGTATTAAATGATGTTTTATGTCTAAAAATAACTTTATTAGAAATACGGAATCGTTATTTTTTAAATATATTGTATGATATATGAGTAGGATAAATATCAGGGGAGTTTCGTTTTACCCTATATTTTATTGTACATATCTCTGATTTTAGTAAACAATTTCTATACCTGTTCAAAATTTAAAGAAAATTCTTAATGAAAATAAAGTAAAACGTTTTCTTTTTTGGGGCATTTTTACTCTTAATCAAGAGGAATATAGCGTTCGGTTTATTAATTTCTGACATTTTTCCCTTTCTCAACTACACCTTGTATGAGACATTGGTGAAGACAGAATACTTCCTGATGAATAAAAGTTCTATACCACCTGGGCAACAAATGCGATAACTTACATAACCCGTCTTCAGTTAATTGATAAATAGAAGCACAATAATGTGTTATTTCCTGCTAGTAATAGCACGATCGGAAAAGATTTTTACGTTAGAATTCAAGAGTTAACGTTAGAATTTAAGAGTTAAAATAACATGTCACCTAGTACAACTTCTGCTACTTTGTAACATAAGGCAGGTAAATTTTAAATTCATTTTTATCGTTGCAATTTAGCATCGTACATTTATAACATGACTTAGAATAAATGCTTGATACTGTGAACGGAATTATTCATTTCATTGTGGAGGGAAATTACCACGCGCTGATATGTTTTGCTGTTTGTTTTGATGTTTAAATCTTCGCTCGCTTCGAAGGGGAAATTAATCTTGAAGGTCGCGTAAAGGATTAGTTTTTTTTTTCGATTGCACACGATATTTGAGTTTGAAGAGATCTGGAATTGAAAATTAGGTTTTATGAAGTGACTTATGGAGCAGCCGAATAGTGCATCTTATTTTTCTTTTGTTTTAACTTACTAAAACGGGCATAATTCGAATGTCCTCTTATTAGTTTATCTTTTTCTGTGAATTTTTATTATTGTTGTTATAATTATTTGAAATATCTGTAAAATTAGAAACACTAAGTGTAGTTGTTTGTAGTCATATTTGACTGTGAAAGTTTCGGGAAAAAATGTATCGTGCCATTTATGTGACAAGCATTAAAAAATTAAGACTAAACTAGTTAGTTTGAAGAAGCTTATAGAAAGACATTGTTTGGCGCTGTGAAGAATTGAATTCTTCTTATTTTGTTTTTCCTCATTTAAGAAAAGTCATGATGCTCCCAGCATCTCCTAAATATCCCCTCTCTAAGAGAAGTCGGCCAACACATAAAATTTCAATCACTCTCATAAACTCTCTTACTGGTACTGCAAAAGCCTTTGATCTGACACTATAAAAATCTTAAGTCTTAGAGTACTTTGGGATTTTGACGTTACATCGGCAGTAAGTGTGCAATAACTTCAAAGGTACTCGAGACCCGGATGTTCTACTTCAAAAATCACTCAGGATCCGCTTTACTGAAATAGAGTCGACAAGAGGCGACATGAGGAATTTCCACAAGTTTCGTTGACGAGGACATTTCTCTTTTCTTCGCTGCTGGAAACGGAGAATAGTCTGGTATAAAGAACTTTGATCGTAGAACTAAACTCTGCACATTTCGGACTTTAATCAATTTAGATTGAATACAATCCCTCAAATAACCGCGTGACCCACGAACAGCTGTAAGCTTTTGGCAGGCTAAATTATTTATTTATTATTTTGTTAAAGTACTGTAATATTCCAAAATATGTATCTATATATTATGTAGCTGTGTTCGTAATAAAATAAATTTATAAGGCCATCGGTATCCAGACCGTCTATTCACTAATAAGCTACAGCGCTACGAAGGAGAGCTGTGGGTGGGGGTACCTGATTGTGCTTTTTATTAACTCGGTTTGTTAGTCATTACTTATTTAATAAAAAATCTATAAGAACTTGCAAAACAAGAAAATGTTCATTGTATGATTGATAATGATTCAAACTCCCTCTGTGTGAAGGTAATGGTTACGCCACTACGGGACATTCGATTATAGCAGTGACAGTAAGATGTCTAGAATATTACAAAGCATGACAAAAATAATAGGTTATGGAAACTTATTATCAATACTACCGCGGAACGATGTAATCTGTTAACGAAAACTAACTATTTTGTTCATCCCTATTGGCTACTATACTGTTGGCTTCATACTGTTGCTACTAAGTTATAAAATAAAATAAAAAACTATATTCTGCACATGCGCAGTTAAACTTGCACACTTTTCCTATAAAGTTTTATATCCCTTCTAATATTTAATAGTTTCATTACAAAATTTTGGTATAATATTTCTCCTGCAAGTTATCAAATTGTGTCAAAGTTTTGTTAAATTTGGTTTAAAACTCGGCGTGTTATAAGCAAAAAGCAGTCAAAAATTGTTTAATTGTAAAAAGAGACTTTTATATATTATTTAATCCACCATTTAGCATGAATTAGCATTCATACGAAAATGCATACATACATTGCACATAGCAAGAAAAAGTATTTGTAAAAGTTACAGATTATTATTTTTTTATATGTAGGATGATCAGAAATATATATATATTTTAATTACATTTGTCTTTGGTCCTTTAATACGCTTGGGGAGGAATTTTCATTGGAGTGAATTTAAGCATCATCTTTACATGACCAAATATGAAAAACAAATTGTCTTCCTCAAAATTCGAAAACAATATCTGAAATCCATAGTTTATCCAAATTATCTACCAATTAGTTTACACCAGGTCATGAAATTTCAGTTGAAAAGCCACTAGACAGACTAAAATTTTTGCTCGCCACTATTTTACATTCATTCTGACAGTAACGTCGGCCAACACTCCTGCCCAGAAAATGAACTATTTATGACAAATTGAATTGAAATTGACCATTGTTAGAAGGAGCTGTCTGTTAAATCCAGAATATTTTACATTCATGAAAAACATGAACAATTTTTAAAATGTTAAAAATTCGGGAGAAAGCGAATAATTTTTACAGTGTTTCAAGCAGCTGAGCTTAGGTGGCGAAATCTGATTCACTTCGCGCAGGAATGAAGAGCGATCAGATTCGGCATCGGAAGTGAAAAAATCAGCCTTGGCGCTTGCGCGATGCGAAAGCGGGGGAACGAAAGCAGACGGCGGAAGTTCGTTCCTCCATAGCAGAGAAATGGAAGTGGGTGACGCTGCATTTTTTCTTCTTTTGGAAGATAAATGCCGTCGTTTGATTTTAAAACACTTGTGCGTGTCGCTAGATTGAGGCACGATATTCTGAGCGGATACAGTTTGATTTGAAGTACAACATTTCAAAAGACGGAACTTACTCGCCAACCTTAAGTATTTCCTGGCCAGTGGCGAGCTGGCGAGCGGAAATTTCGTGTCCTGGTTTACACGCTACTGTAGGTTTTTAATGATGGTCAGTATGTTGTTTTACTTTATTTCACAAGGGCAGTCGGACGTAGCAGCAACTTTTTGTGAACTTAAAATACAAAATAATGGGCGCATTGGTCACTATCCCTAGAATCATTTTAAAATTATGATTCAAAACAGTAAAATGATATTTTTCTGATTACAACAAGAACATTTCTAGGTGCAATACAAAACAAAACATTTTTATAAGTTAGAATCAATTCAAAGGATGGTAATACTTTGTAATTTATTAAAACTCAATAGATTATCAAAAAAATAAAGTTTCTTTAACACTAGAACCACGATGATGGGTCATTTTGACCCGTACCAAATAAATAATTGTCGATTCGCACCAGAATTTTTTAAATAAATTAAGCTAAATATATACCGCACTAAAATAAGTTGAATAAATAATTTAAATAGTTTTAAATAAAAACTCTGGTGTAAAATATTTTTTTATAAAACTTAAGTAAAATTTCCCACGGTTCTAGTGTTAACGAATTACATCGGTAAAAGGATATATTAATGCATATATATATATATATATATATATATATTGCCTTTGTGAACTTTTTGGTATCTTTTGGTAATAGTATAAACTATACAAAAAATAGTATAACGTATAAAAAATAAAGTGTACAAATCGTATAAAATGTTTCTTATTATCACATAAAGATGATATTTAATTCTTCATAATTAACTCAATTAATCGAAATTGCGTTTAATTATTCATCATCAAGAAACGAATTAGTAAAAGAAGGAAATTAACAATCTTATTAAAGAATAATGTGTCTCTGACTTAAAAGTTAATGAAACCGCAATAAAGCTGTTTAAATATGCAGAAAAAATGGGCAGAATAATAAAAAACTAGCAGCCGTCGAGTAACTAATGATCTCGGTAAACTAAATTGAGACTTCTTTTTTTTTTATATATATATATATTTTCGTTTATCACTGTAAGTCTCTAAAATTAATGAAATTTGTTTTTTCCTCACTCATGAAAACTAAATAATTTCGGAATCGATACTGTGATTTCTTTAAGAACTTAATAAAAAAGAAAAAAAAAAAGATATTTCTACCACTTACTACTGACAAATTCCTATATCTTTCAATGCGGACTTTTCTGTTGTCGTCAGAAATGTGTAATCTTCTTTTGGACGGTTGCCAAAACCGGTTGCTATTTTTATAGCCCATGCATCATTTCTAAATATCGCATAACTTCAATGTTTACAGTGGACCATTAACCAATAGTGAACCTTAAATATTTGCTGGCCAGTGGCGAGCTGGCGAGCGGAAATTTCGTGTCCTGGTTTACACGCTACTGTAGGTTTTTAATGATGGTCAGTATGTTGTTTTACTTTATTTCACAAGGGCACTCGGACGTAGCAGCAACTTTTTGTGAACTTAAAATACAAAATAATGTGCGCATTGGTTACTATCCCTAGAATCATTTTAAAATTATGATTCAAAACAGTAAAATGATATTTTTCTGATTACAACAAGAACATTTCTAGGTGCAATACAAAACAAAACATTTTTATAAGTTAGAATCAATTCAAAGGATGGTAATACTTTGTAATTTATTAAAACTCAATAGATTATCAAAAAAATAAAGTTTCTTTAACACTAGAACCGCGATGATGGGTCATTTTGACCCGTACCAAATAAATAATTGTCGATTCGCACCAGAATTTTTTAAATAAATTAAGCTAAATATATACCGCACTAAAATAAGTTGAATAAATAATTTAAATAGTTTTAAATAAAAACTCTGGTGTAAAATATTTTTTTATAAAACTTAAGTAAATTTTCCCACGGTTCTAGTGTTAACGAATTACATCGGTAAAAGGATATATTAATGCATATATATATATATATATATATATATATATATTGCCTTTGTGAACTTTTTGGTATCTTTTGGTAATAGTATAAAATATACAAAAAATAATATAACGTATAAAAAATAAAGTGTGCAAATCGTATAAAATGTTTCTTATTATCACATAAAGATGATATTTAATTCTTCATAATTAACTCAATTAATCAAAATTGCGTTTAATTATTCATCATCAAGAAACGAATTAGTAAAAGAAGGAAATTAACAATCTTATTAAAGAATAATGTGTCTCTGACTTAAAAGTTCATGAAAGCGCAATAAAGCTGTTTAAATATGCAGAAAAAATGGGCAGAATAATAAAAAACTAGCAGCCGTCGAGTAACTAATGATCTCGGTAAACTAAATTGAGACTTCTTTTTTTTTTTTTTTTTTTTTTAATATTTTCGTTTATCACTGTAAGTCGCTAAAATTAATGAAATTTGTTTTTTCCTCACTCATGAAAACTAAATAATTTCGGAATCGATACTGTGATTTCTTTAAGAACTTAATAAAAAAGAAAAAAAAAAGATATTTCTACCACTTACTACTGACAAATTTCTATATCTTTCAATGCGGACTTTTCTGTTGTCGTCAGAAATGTGTAATCTTCTTTTGGACGGTTGCTATTTTTATAGCCCATGCATCATTTCTAAATATCGCATAACTTCAATTTTTACAGTGGACCATTAACCAATAGTGAACCATTAATTTTTAAAGTATAATGACAAGCTCTCAGAAATATAATTATCTAAAACCCTTAACTGCGTTAAGTCTCGATAAAGTTGTTTTGAATATTTTCTTTTATTCTTTGGTAGAGAAATTTATTTTCAAGGGTGTCACCAATAAAGGATTTTTCAGCAAACGCTTATAGCTTGCTTTCAAAATATGGGTTTTTTTTAACGGTATGGGTAAGTTCTGGAAACGTATTATCAATACTACTGCAGAACGATGTAATCTGTTAACGAAAACTAACTATTCTTTTCATCCCTACAGGCTACCACACAGTTGTCCTCATACTGTTGCTACTAAGTTATAAAATTTTAAAAAAGTTATATTTTACGCATGCGCAGTTAAACATGCGCAGTTTTCTTATATAGTTTTATATCCCTTCTAATATTCAATGTATTCATTACAAATTTTTGTATAATATTTCTTTTGTGAGTTGTCAAATTGTGACAAAGCTTCGTTAAATTTGGTATAAAACTCAGCATGTTATAAGCAACAAGCAATCAAAAAATTTTAAATTGTTAAAAGATACTTTTATATATTCTGTAATCCACCTAATTAATATTCATACAAAAATGCATACATACGTTGCACATAGCAAGAAAAAAGCATTTGTAAAAGTTACAGATTAAATTATTTTTTTATATGCAGGATGATCAGAAATATATATTTTTTAATTAAATTTATCTTTTGTCCTTTAATACGTTTGGGGAGGAATTTTCATTGGAGTGGATTTAAGCATCATCATTACATGACCAAATATGAAAAACAAATTGTCTTCCTAGAAATTCGAAAGAAGTGTGTCTGAAATCCATACTTAATCCAAATTATCTACCAATTAGTTTACATGCTACTGTAGGTTATTAATGATGATCAGTATGTTGCTTTATTTCAGAAGGCCAGTCGGACGTAGCAGCAGCTTTTCGTGAAATTAAAATACAAAATAATAGGAGCGTTGGTCACTATCCCTAAAATCAATTTAAAATTATGATTCAAAACAGCATTTTTTTTTTTTTTTTTTTTTTTTTGATTAGAACAAGAACATTTCTAGATGTAATACAAAACAAAACATTTTTATAAGTTAGAATTTATTAAAAGGATGGTAATGTTTTGTAATTTATTAAAACTGTATAGATTATCAAAAAAATAAAGATTCTTTAACGAATTACATCGGTAAAAGGATATATTAATGTAAATATTTTCTTTGCCTTTGTCGAACTTGTTATTATATTTTGGTAATAGTATAAACTATAGAAAAAAAAGTATAACGTATAAAAAATAAACCGTACAAATCGTATAAAATGTTTCTTATTATAACATAAAGATGATATTTATTTCTTCTTAATTAACTCAATTAACTCATTAATCGAAATTGCGTTTAATTATTCATCATCAAGAAACGAATTAGAAAAAGATGAAAGTTAACAATCTTATTAAAGAATAATATGTCTCTGACATAAAAGTTAATGAAAGCGCAATAAAGCTGTTTAAATATGCAGCAAAATTGGGCAGAATAATAAAGAACTAGCCTTAGAGTAACTAATGATCTTGGTAAACTAAATTGAGACTTCTTGAAAAAAAAATCGTTTATCACCGTAAGTGTCTAAAATTAATGAAATATGTTTTTCTCACTCATGAAAACTAAATTCTTTCGGAATCGATACTGTGATTTCTTTAAGAACTTAATATAAAAGATTTTTCTACTACTTACTACTGACAAATTCCTATAGCTTTCAATGTGCACTTTTCTGTTGTCGTCAGAAATGTGTAATCTTCTTTTGGACGGTTGCCAATACCGGTTGCTATTTTTATTAGCTCATGCATCACTTCTAAATATCACATAACTTCAATTTTTACAGTGGACCATTAACCAGTAGTGAGCCAATATTTTTTTTTTAATTGAATGACAAGCTCCCAGAAACATAATTATCTAAAACCCTTAACTGCGTTAAGTCTCGATAAAGTTTTTTCGAATATTTTTTGTTCTTTGGTAGAAAAATTTATTTTCAAGGGTGTCACCAATAAAGGATTTTTCAGCAAACCATTATAGTTTGCTTTCAAAATATTGTTTCTTTAATGGTATGCCTCATTTTGGATTAAAATATCCTTTATATATTTTATTACACTCTGAATAACTTGTTAAATAAGTCTAAAAAAACTTTTCACTTGACTTAGCAAAACAATAAAATGTCAGCATTCATTGGCTCCTAAAAAGGTTTTGCAAGAAATTTATATTTATTTAAGATAATATAAATCATTTTAATAGTTAAATTAAACATATAAATAGTTATTTTAAAAGTTATTTTAAAGCCGGAGGCACACTATTTCTGTGTTTTATGTGATAAACTTTATTAACACCAAAATCTCCGAGAAGGAATTGTATCCGAGGTCACAAAAAGCAGTAAAATAATTGCTTTGCACTCTTCTACTACCTGTCGTATTTAGATGACTGACCATTTATTTATCAGTACGTCAAAGTAACAAACAACAAGACTTTCCCTAAGTCCTAAAATCAGCGGTGGGACGAGTGACTGCAGAAACTATTATTAATGGATTCAAAGCCTGCGGACTGGTTCCATGGTACCTAAAGAAAGTGACACTGGTCGTCCAAATAAATAATAATAGCTATGCCTCTTTAAACAACTAATATACGAACTATGTAGATCTGACACTCCTAAATCTATATATGGTATCAAAATTGCACCAACACGAACCATTTTTTCCGAAGAACAGTTTTATAATAATAACAAATAGTGAAGGATTATAATAGTTATTTACGGTGCTAGATAAAATTGAAAAAAATGAATTCGTATTTTCACTGTCTAACGAATCAATAAAATACATCTTGAAAAGTTATTTTGTTGGCATTTGTCTCGTTTTTTCTCTTCCCACCTTTCGAGTTCATCAGTATCCGTTAACATATCTTTAATCCGTTTACCGCTGTATCATGGCTAATATTTAATATGCATTTATTTATAAAATATTTACATATTACTATAATGTTTATTGTATTATTTACGCAGTTTCCACTTATGTTTTAGTAAGACAATTACTTATTAAATCAGGCCCACCTTCCTAAAAAATAATGCGTGAAATAGTAATTTCATTGCGATATTTTGATTGAGTAATGCAAAATGGGTAAGAATCGATCATTATTTTTACGAGGAAAATTTTGATGCTGAATTGTGTAATCATGGAAAGCAGTAGAAATACAGCATCATCAATTAAAAAAGTGAAATGTCTTCTTTAAAAAAAAATCCCAAAGAAAAAAATAGAAATGAAAAATTTAAAATATTTTATAAAAATAGAGGACAAATGAAAAGCCCAGTAGAACAAATAAATTATTTATAGTTGGAAACTAAAGGAAAATTAAGAAATTAATGCAAATTAATTTCTACTAGCTTAAACATAACATGTTTTGGATTCTAAATTTTGTAAATTATTAAAAAAACTGATTTATTTTAGACCACACCGCTCGATTTAAATTATACAGAAAATAAGTTTTGTTGAATTTGTTAAAGGAAATAACAGAAAGATCTGAGAAATAAATAGTCATGAATTCAGCTACATATTTAAGTAAAAAAAGAGAAGATACTGTTGAGTTTGAAGCAAAAGACAACCTTGCCGAAATATTACCTTTCTTGAAAAACCTGAAAACATAACTAGATCAATAACAAATAATTTCTCTCCTAATTTTCCGTTTCTCTAAAGCAAGTTAAATTGACTATAGACAAAAATATTTTCAATAGAATTACGATTTAACCCTTTCTGACGCAGAGTAAGTCTGTTTGTAAAATGATGAAATAACGGACTGACACCAGAACTTACAAACGAATTCACTAGAAAATAAAAACTGGCTTATTTTCCGGTACTTAATAAAAGGAAAATTTTCATTAAATATTCTTGGTGCCGTTTGTCAGTTTTAGAATTAAAATTAGGTGTCCGTTTTTGTGGACACCGCCGGTGTATTACCGGTTAATAAATCCGTAGGATGAAGATACTTGCAAAGTAGTTTAGCAACAGACTGCGTAATTTTTTTTTTTTTTTTTAATTCTGGTTTTATAAAAATCCTTGTGAAAAAGCAGAAAAATCCTCAGACTCTTCAAATGGTCAACATATTTTTTTTCTTTTTTGTTTGACAAGAAGAAAAAAGTATATGCGAGTAAAAATCTCAACTGTCCCATCAAATGATACACTATACAAACTACAGAAGTTAAGGAAAAAAAGAAGTTAAAATTGCAAAAGCTGAAAAGAAAGAAGAAAAAGGAGAAAGAAAAAAAAGAAAAAGAAGAAAAGTAAAAAAGCGAATTTTTCGAGAAGGAAAAAAAAAGAGGATTTTAGCTTAGGTGCAGAAAAAAAGCTGTAAAAATAAAGCAAGATTCAAACTTCTGAATATTTGATTATTTTAAATGAAATTGCGTAATGTATCTGAGGAATCTTCTAAATACATTTTCTGTATTGCGCATATATGTTTCTTATCGGCTGTAATACAAATTATAATTTTTGCATGGTACTTACTGTACACTTAAGACTTGAGTGGACTTTTGCATACCTGCCAACCTTCCAGTATTCTTCTGTAAAATGTGAGTTAAGTTGACCCAGGTTAAACACATTTTAAACCACAAAAGATTTTCTTGAAATAAAATCAAATAACTTCCATGTAGAAACATGAAATTAAATAAATAAAGATAAATCAAATAAATTTTCTGGTTCGTGACGTGTCTAGGTCAAATTAAACCACATTTTGTGAAAGAATGATTGGAGGTTGCCAATTATGCTTTTCGGGGCCTACTATTGGTACATCAGAAATTCAGTATACCCAGAAATGGTACACAGAGGATGTTAGTGTTTTATATTTTTCATTTTCCCAAGGCATATATTTTGAAACTTTGAATATTCATTCTGGTGGATGAAGGTTAGAACTAGGCTAAAACAATACATATCTTTAGATGTCACTAAACTTTGAATGAACTAATCAGATAAATGTCCTCAACTGCCTCTCTACTGGAACATGTGTATTAAATGAATATAAATTCTTAATTCCCAGTTAAAATTTTAAAGTGAATTTGGAGAAACCTATTATAAAGAAGATAATATGTAAATAAGAATACTTTTTAATAAGCAAATCTTTTTTTTTATTAAAAAAATATTATAAATTAATACTACTTAAGAAGCAAACTGTTAAATATGCAACTTTCATTATAAAACTAATAGTCAAAAAGAACGTTATTGATAAATCATACTCTACCGTAGATTTTTCTATTGTTTTAATCTTAATGTCTCATAAAATTTTAAATTGCGATAATACCATATTATAACAGTATCATAAAATTTACATCTATATTAAAACGGAAAAAGATATTTTCTTCATTCCCAGTTAAAATTTTAAAGTGAATTTGTAAAAATCTATTCCAAAGAAAATAATATATAAATAAAAATACATTTTATTAAGAAAATTGTCTTCTTCAGTAAAACAATATTACAAATTTATACTACTTAAGAAGCACCCGCAACATCTGTTAAATATGAAACTTTCACTAGAAATTAATAGACAAAAAAATATTTATAAATCAAACTCTACCATAGATTTTTCTGTTGTTTTAATCTTAATTCTTCATAAAAATTTATATTGTAATAACACCATATTATAACAGTATCATAAAATTTATAGCTATATTAAAACGAAAAGAGAAATTTTCTCGGATTTTCAAATGTTGAAAACGTGTTGCCCCTTAAAAAGAAAATATTCAGTTTCAGTTCTTAAAACATTTTCTCAAAGTTATTTGAAAATCGATCTTCATATCCAGAACCACAGAAAAGATAATAAAGTGACGGTTTGAATTTCTTTGCTGAAAATTTAGATTCTTCCGCTGGATGGAAGAAGGATTTTTTTTTCTACAGATTTATATTAGTACTATGTAAAAATAAGTTGGAAAGATGTAATTATATAGCATTCTAGTTTAAATAACTATTTAGGCATTTGTATTTTGTAAAACAAAACACAAAAAAGTTCATCTTTTTATTTTCTTTGTGCATCCATATTTTATTCCTGCATTTAAAGGGAAATTTTATTCCCCATTCTTAAACCACTGTTCAATCTTTTTAGCTAATTCCATTAAAAGTTTTACGAAGAAGAAACTTTTTTTTTGAAATGCATTATTAATACTATATTTCTTTAGACTTATATAGTTTCTCATTTTACTTACCCATCATACAAAGTATAGGGGGATAAGTCTTGTAATCGTTTTGAAAATCGAAAAAAAAAATTGACGGATTTACACGTTTCAGACACAAGAGATTCCGAAAAACATATTTTTAGAAAAAAAAAATTGCCGTCCGTCTGCCTGTGTGTCTGTAAACCCTCTATCTCAAGACCGATATCAAACTTAAAAAGAAAACTAAAAGAACTCACTATCAAACAATGGCAGTTCGAGTGGGATTATGGGGAAACGGGCAGGAAGACATATGAATACTTCCCAAAAGTAGACTCTCGCAGAATCATCAGCTGCAATCTACTAAGTCAAATTTACACGGGTCACGGAGCATTCCCGGACTACTTACACAGGTTTAAGCGCAAAGACGCACCAAACTGCTCATGCGGGGAGTTGGGAACCCCCAAACACTATCTAACAGACTGCCCACTAACCCAAACACTACATCTGATCCACATCACACCGAACAACGAAAAAATATGGCACAACCAGTTAGCGAACAACAAACAAGTACAAACAAAAGGAAGAGCAGTGATGAGATGGTTAGTAGAAAACATCGATCTCATATCACAATAAATACACCTTCCCAGCAGCGAGATTCCTCAAAAGCACATCCCACTCTCAAAAGCCATCCATTTGGTAAGTATATTTTCTAATATATTTAAAAAAAAAAAAAAAAAAAAAAAAAAAAAAAGTAGCAATGGAACCTCTTTGCTACGCCAAAAAAAATCGATTTTTTTCAGCACTAGTGAGAAGTGGAAGTCATCTGTGACGGACTGAATTTCACCAACTGATGAAGGCAAATAGCCAACAAAAAGTGAACAAAATAATTAAATGGTGAATGCACAAAGCACACCTGCCAAAGAAAGTTAATGGGGAAAAAAACAGTGTCAAATCAAGTGAATACAGCCTCATAGATACATGACGGACTAACGGCCACGGAACAAGCCCCACTCCATTAGTGTGACAAGTTTCTCAAACAACAAATCAACAAGTTGCACAAAATTCAAAAGCAGTGATAACAGCCATTAGGATTCAATGGACTGATCGCAAAAAGCGTATTCACGAAGGAAAAAAAATCAAAATCCCCAATGCTTGGGTGAGATAAAGTGACAAAGACAACAAAAATGAGTGTGCAACATCCAGAAATGTGACAACCACCAGTAACAGAAGTTACAATGTGACAACCACCAGTAACAAAAGTTACAATGTGACAACCACCAGTAACAAAAGTTACAATGTGACAACCACCAGTAACAAAAGTTACAACGTGACAAAACCCACGATAGTGACATAATAACCAGTGAAACTCTCGAAAGAAGACCAAGATTCAAAATGTGAAAACCAGCTCTAGCACAAGCTAGAGGTAAAAATATATCAAGAAAGAGACAAAAAACCAATGAATGATAGACAAAAAACAACCCACAACAGGGGCGAGCCTATAAAAACGCCAAAAAGCCTTGACAGAGACAAATACAACAAGAAGGGAAATCAGCCCATAAAAGAGGCGATAAACACTACAGCGACAACCCACCATGAACGTGACAAGCCAACAGACATGGTAAATATGTAAATCTATGTACGCTAATGGCACCTGGTGCATGTAAAATCCGTCGTGGGTGCAAAGCCCTCCAAGTTACCTGTGAATAATACCTCTGGGGGTGCCTAGTCAGGTGAGGGTCTCGTCACCTGATCAAGGTTCTAAATTACGAGACCTATTAAATCTGTCAATTCAACAAAGTTAAACAGAAACCTTGAACCGGCAAACAAAGATAACGGTAGCAAATCACAAGAGAGCAAGCACAGCAGCGATGTGAACAAATCAATAGTCAGGTGGATCACAGCCATGCTGTGATCAGGCGATTTCCGCCCCGCACCCAGGTACTAACCCGTTAAGCTAGGCATTCATGCCGGGCAGGTAGGGGCCTGGTTAGCGGTATAAAAAAAAAAAAAAACCCTCTATCTCCCCAACAAATTGAGATAGAGACTTGAACTTTGGTATGTACTTAGTATGTAATAACGGGAAGAAGCTTATTGAATTTCAGTAACCACGATTATCCGGAATTATTTTTTTCGGACACTCGAAACATTCGTTCTCATAAAAGGTATATAAAATATTTCGAAATTGTTTATTTTAAGGATTGAATGTAAAAGACAATAAAAGAACATAAATTTTGCATAAAGAATGAAGTCGATCTTATTATTAGTTGCCGAGATATTTGTAATCCTATTTCCACACTCTTCGAGTTTTCATGAACCTGTATTTCATTCAAATTTCAATTGAAAGATATATTTTAATTGGAAATGAGACGATGAGACGCTTAATCCGACGCAGTAAACCGTTAGTTAATATGATTATCAATATTGGAGTTATAAGGATGTTTCTTTTACGCAATTCAGTAATAGAGCATTTACAGTTTATGACGTCATCAAGCCACGATTTTATTCGAATTGCAATGCATTTTATAAATAGTTTACACATGTTTTATTTTCATATTTTATATTAAGCGTATCCATGATTGGTAAGTATTACGGTGGCCCCCAACAACTAGTTTTTAATAGCTTCACTACAAAAAAAGTTGTGACGCAATAATTATAATAAGAATACAGATATTTTTTTCCCGATTTCAACTGTCGAAAAAGGTTGATTCTCTCTAAATAAAACATTCGGAAACGAAGTTATTTGAAAATTGATCTTCTTATCAAGAACAGCAGAAAAGATAATACAGAAACGCTTTGAATTTCTTTGATGGAAATTTGGATTCTGCTGCTGAATGCCACAAAAATCATGTATATTATTTCTGATGTCAACATACCTTTTCCTATGAATTTACGAAGCAGAGATAAACGAATGCGGCATCATTCGAAATGTTTTTGGAGCGGCTTTTGACATAGTACACTCACATTTGGTTAAAACATGTTTTTTAATTAAATATTGCAGTTAATTAAAAATTAAATAGACATTGTTTTCATAAATGAAATGAAAGGTTTTCCTCAAATTAGTATGGTCACAAAAATAAAATACCGCATTATATGATGCTCACCAATAATTATAAAGAAATAAATAGTACAAAAAAGATAAGTTATGATTTCTCCGCATACGGGTTTATTATATATTTATGGTTAAAAAGCAAAATTGAAATTTAATTGTGTAGAAGAAAAAGGTACGATCGAAGCAGTGGTATTTCACGTGTAGAATAAATGTAATATAACATTTATTCTAGTTTTTCTGATATTCTGATTTTTTTTTAGAATTAGATTAAATTGTATTTTAAATGCATTCAATTTATTTTTCTTTGTTTCATGTTTTTCAAGAAGTGGATTGTGTCATCTTTTAATGCAGTTAAAATATCATTGTTCCTTTGTTTCTCGCAAGTGCCTTTTGCTATCTTCAATTAGTTTTTACTATAACTTTAATGGAATAAATGAGATGATATTCTGGTTTCACAAATGTTTACAGATATTTTTATACTTAATTTCCTTTAGATGTTAAAACGTGCATCTGAAAAATATTAGATATTGGTAAAAATTATTAGACTGCAGTGCGAAATCCTCACAAGGATCCATTGGTATACAGTGGTGGTCAAAATTATAAGGACAAGGCAAAAATCGCCAAATCTTGGCTACACTTGGCCGGAAAATTATGCAAATTTAATAGCTGAAAAACAATGAAAAATTAAGAATATTTTTATAAGTTTATGGAAATATGTGGAAAATTCATATTTATAAAATGTATTATGGATTTATAGAGTCATGTGATATGGACAAAATTATAAGAACAACTGTATTTGTGTGTTCTAAAAAGTAAAATTTGCATATTTTTTGCTCTGCACACGGAACTTCCAGACGATAAAAATGCATAGTAAGCGTTTGAGTTCGTCATATTCTGTTTTTCAGTCATGCCGCTAGGTACAAAGCTTTCGGAGTTTGAGAAAGGGAAAGTGGATGCATTTAAAAGTTCAGGACTTTCTGTACGTCAAATTGCGATAAAGCTTAATAGATCAAGAACGGTTATTTACAATTATCTTAAAAATCTCGGTAAATATGGATGACAAATACATACAGGTAGGCCATCTTCTGTTTCTGTACGGGAGAAAAGAACGATAATAAGGCAAGCTTGCTCCAAAAAACAAACGTCAACAGAAATAAAACATGAATTGAACTTAGAATGCTGTGCTCGAACTGTTCGACGTGTTTTACAAAAAGTAAAAAAGGTTCGCTATGGCAAACATATGTCACGACCGCCTCTTACAAAAGTTCATAAGGTACTGAGGGTGGAGTTTGCCAAAAAAATACATTACTATGGGGAAAAAGTGGGATGATGTTGTCTTTTCCGATGAGAAAAAGTTTAATTTGGAAGGACCAGATGGTTTTCGCTACTTCTGGTATGATATCCGTAGAGAAAAAGAAATTTTCTCAAAGCGTGCATTTGGAAGTGGCTCCGTAATGGTCTGGGGATGTTTCGCAACTGGTGGAACTACTCCAATAGTTTTTGTTCAGGGTAGAATGAATTCTGAATGTTATGTTGATGTATTGGGAGATAATCTTTTACCAGAAGCACCGTTAATAACGAGTGGAGACTATTTCTTCCAGCAGGACAATGCCTCAGTACATGTTTCCCAAACTTCAAAATCATGGTTTGATGCTAATTTCGTAAAACTACTTCCTTGGCCGGCCAGAAGCCCTGATCTGAATCCAATGGAATATCTGTGGGGTATTCTGGCACATGAAGTATACAAAAATGGTATAAAATATGAGAACAAGCAAGAGCTCATGTCCTCCATCGAAAACGCCTGGGTCAAAAATTTCCAAGAACGTTCTTAAGGAACTGTCAAACTCCATGACGTCAAGACTGATAAAAGTGATTGAGAAGAAGGGGGAGATTATTAATTATTAGTGTGTTTCAGGCAAAAACATTCATTGTCCTTATAATTTTGTCCAACTTTTACAATGACATATTTTGTTAATTATGCCAAAACATTCATATTTTGCATTTCCCAATGTTTTGCATTCTATAATGATTTCTAGCATAAAAAAGTATTTTATGTATAAATTTCACTTTATTTAGTTCAGAAATAAATTTTTTCTGTGCAATTTTCAGTTGTTCTTATAATTCTGACCATCACTGTAGTTTATTTTCATTTAATATTAGTAATACGTGGAAGAAAGTTGGAAACGAAGTTTAAAAATAGTATTTTGTTTCTGCAAACTGTTTAGACGTAAACACTTTGTGAAACTACTACCTTTTAACTTTTTTGTGTAATATATGTATTTTTTTCTTTAATTTCTAAAAAAAAACTTTATTACTTAAACATAGAATAGAAAATATGGCCGCTTTAAATAAAATATAATATAGATATGTCATCTGATTTCCTATTGTCGGAAAGTCATTTCTCCTCATAAAAAAATTATTCACTTAAATTCTCAAGGAATTTTTGAAAAGTTATTTGAAAATCTGACTTTTTATTGAGAACCGCAGAGAATATAATAAAGAAACCCTTTGAGTATTATATCGTTGAAAATTTAGATTCTTCTGCTGATTGAAACTAGTTTAATTTTTATTTCTATTTTTAATTATTACCATTTTTAAAGAAATTGGAAATGATCTTTTAAAATAGTATTTTGGAGTTTCTATTTAGACATGCGTCATTTGTAAAACCAGTACCTTTTATTTTCTTTCCTAAGTATTCTCTTTTTTAGGGTTTCATACTTCAAGAGGAAAAAACGTTTCGCTTTGGATATCCCGTTTAGGAGAAATAACGTAATAAATTGACATAGAAATATAAATTAATAATTTTCGGATTTTTTTCTTTACATGTGCATTCGTACCAAATTTCAAGGTTCTACGACAACCGGAAGTAACCTATAGGTTTTCAGAGTAAAATCTATAGTGTACTTCCGATTGCCTTTATTAATTCCTATAATCAGGAATACTGATCATAAATTTAAAAAAAAAAACAGCACCAGCTCGAGTAGGATTCGCTATATAACATATAGGGTGCTGACGTTTGACATGGAACCTTGGATTTTGGCACGAATGAAGGTTTTATAGCACATGTGAAGGTAAAAATACGAAAATCATTAATTTATAAATATCTATTGATTTATTACGTGACAAACTCCTGAATTTACATAATCGCTACTAATGCCAAATTAACGCATTTTAACGAAATTTTTTGTAACGGTAATATAACATAAATTACGGAATACTAAAGATATGAGTCCTACTCGCACTTGTCCTAATTTTATACATTTGCAGGCATACAGTTTCTTAAATCGTTGTTAAAAAGTGTAAGCTACGTTTGAAAAATCGTTTTTAAAAAGCAAATCTATAAACAAGTGGGTAAGTGTGATCAAAGATCGCTCAAAGGGTTTCGTTTAATATTCCTTTCAAAAAACTGTATCCTTTCTTTAATAAATCCAAATAAATTTCAAAAAAAATTTCAAAATCCAAAAAAAAAAAAAAAAAAAAAAAAAAGGGGTCATGTTTTTTATAAAGTAAAAATTTACCGGTCTATTTTTCTCGTTTTTTCGAATATCTAAACCAGCTCAATAGCGTGTGAGGCCCGCTATTATATTCTGTTATATTAATATCTGTCATGTAGACTAAATGCGATATTTAAAAAAAATAATTTCAAAATTAAACATGTTGTACATCTTCAAAATGATAAAATATGCGAATATTTTCATAATCGGGTTTTAATCATGATTCAATACGTTCCTCAAACTCATATATTTACTATTCTCCATTACTCATATTGATACTCACTTTGTATTATTCTGAAACATTTGAAAAATCCGTTAAACTTCCGATATGACGTCAGATTTTCTTTTTAATTCTCTAATGACGTGATATTAATCTGCTTTGTATACATACACATACACATACTCCTTATATTATTGAGAAAGCTTTCCGTTTTATTAACACTATGACGTCAATCAATTTTATTTCATATTGCCCTGCAATTTTTATATGTTATTGTCGTTATCTATTGCATGGTCCATATTTCAACTGAAGTGTGTAGCACTTATAGTTTTTTTACAGGGACACTCAAAAGAATTCCGTTACATTACGGTCTATGGGGAAAAATCATTTGCGGTTTATTTTAATGATGTTACACAATTTCAAATACACTGTAATTGATATATATCACTAAGGTGCAATACAAGAAGCTTAACATGGAATAGGGTGTGCATAGCACTTATAGTTAATTTACAGGGACAGTCAAAAGAATTCCGTTACATTATGCCTATGGAGAAAAATCGTTTGCGGTTTAATTAAATAATGTTTCACTATTTTAAACGCATTGAAATTTATATATATCACTAAGGTGCATTACAAGAAGCTTACTAGAGAATATTGCGTGTATAGCAGTCATCGTTCATTTACAGGGACACACAAAATAATTCTCTACTGTCTGTTAACAATAATTCCTGGAAGTGCGTTTTAAGTTGCTGAACGCGATTGTAAATAGGCTCTGAATGGCTCTGTGACAGACAGACAACGGAGCGGGAACGATAGGGTTTCGGGAGATGAACGAAACCCTAAAAACACCGAACATCTTTTTGAAGATTGGTTGGTTACGGCTGCTACGGTCAGATATACCGGACCTCCCTTTAAAGTGGAACACGACCCACTACAAACACCCTGCGTGGAATTCGAAAGTGCACTTCTTCTCCAATAGTCAGCGTCCTAACCACTACACAAGCACGTGGGTAAATCTTGTTGAAAATGCTAAAAAATTAACAAACAGTAAAGAAATAACTTTTTCCGATGTCAGTTTAGCTCTTTATTTCTTTTTATTAAGAGGATCCGGGGGTCAAAAATCTCAAAAAAATGCAGTTTTTATTTATTTTACTGATAATAAAATACTACGAAGGTAAATAAATTAAATAAAGCAAACGCGTCTTTCTACGATAATTATATCAGAATATATAACAATTTTTGTGTTGTATTATCAAATAAAATTATATGTCAATTTATCGCAGAATCAATTTTTTCATAATTTGTCGTGTTTAAAAGGACATATCTAAACTTTCTTGTAAGATGTATGTATGAAATTTTGTAGAGAATTTTTATGTAATGTTTTTAATAAATTGTCTTCCGGGTTTTTAATTTCATGAAAAATTCTTTTAAATATAACCCTGGAAGTAAAAATTACTCACAAAATTCGTTCTTTTTTATTTTAAAATTTATTATAAATTTTGTAAGTAATATTTTTATAAATACGGAAGATAAATTAACAAGAAGCCTTTTCTGCACATAAGAGTGAAAAGAGTAATAAAATCAGACTAGTAGTTCATGTGTTACATAAATTATTAAATAAGTTTAGAAATTTAATTTTTTTAAATAAAATTTCAAAGTTTTCAAAAAAATTTTATTTGAAAAGTGATCATTATAGAAAGATACATTTCAGGAAAAATATTCTTAAATATATATATATATATATATATATATATATATATATATATATATATAATATATATATATAATTATAATATCTATAAATTTCAAAAAACATATCAAGTTCTATTATCATTCTACTTAAATCTCCAAAGAGATAATTAATGATATTGTGTATACAGAATACCACATAGCTAATAATTACCATGTGCAAACATAATATTACCATAGCTTGTGCTTCAAATGGCTTGTGCTTCTTGGTAATTGGCCAAATTTTACTCATACCTAAAGAATATTGAAAAAAGAAATAGAGAGAAAGGGAAGAAAAAAAAATTATAAATTGGAGTTGCAATTAAGTAAGTACAAATGGATTAATAAATTAAATATGAACCATATACAATGGAAAATTGGACCACATGAGAATTAAATATGAATTGGATATGAATAAACACATGCACATGTACTCATCAGCCTGGATGCACCCACATGTGTTTTAAATAATAATTCAGTGTTTCATAATTCTACTGGCATAATGCTAAGATCAGTAGAATCATCCAGGTACACTGAATTATTATCAGACAACAATTGGAAATATTAAAATTTGGAAATATTTAAATACACTCACATCGATTATCCCAAAAACTGCATTTAACACCTCACGAAATTACCACGAGATAACAGTTTTGAAATAATAAAATTGGAAATATGAACGCGTAAAGTGTAGATAAAATAATTTACTCACAATAATTCTACAGAATCCTTAAAATGTCACAACTTCTGCATAATATTCACATCCACATGGCAATGCATCATACATGTTGACTAAGTCGAGTTGAGAGAAATGATTTGAAAGACAAGTTGAGAGCACACTTTTTTTAAAACACAACCCCATCGATGACACCCAAACACAAAATGATTCAAAAACACACAAAATAATTCTGGTTTTAATACACTTATAACAAAATTATATCCGTGAATATATATTACTCCATCCAATTTTAATTCCTGAAAGTAAAATTAATATACAATCAATAGCTCCCTCTATAGTTAAATTAAATATAATATTAACAATATTATCAACAACTACCTGAAAGGTAAAGTGTCGCCATCTATTGGTATTATAATAATTCATAATTAATATTTAGTTAGATATCCACTTTATTAGTTACATACTCACTTCATTAGATTTAATTATATAAATAAACTTTATAAAACAATACTAACTTGTAGTTTTACTTTAAATTCAAATAAAATATAATACTACTATATGAATAAATCTACACAGAATTAATTCAACTTGCACAGCATTTCAGATATTCTTAACAAGAATATATTATGTAAAAGAGATATTATTTTAATTCAAATTGTTTTTGCTGCCAGCTGTGTTAATCCACTGATATTATAGACATATTATTAAATAATTAATGTTTTATTTTTACTACTACTTAAATATATATTAGACTTGTTATTAAATAATTAATGTTTAATCTATACTACATTGTAAATATATTTTATATTTCATAGATTAATTTAAATATCTAATTAAATAATTCATAAACAATTCAAAATATCTCAAAATTTATAAAATTGATAATTAATAGTATTACTGCTGTTTTTCAATCAAATTAATGCAATGCAGTAATTAAAATACTTGTTAAATTTAATTATTCATAGACAAAAATAAAAACTATATATATTTATATTTATATATATTGCAAATAGATATGTTTATGAGTTATAATCACCAATGTTATCCATGTATAATTTAATTTGTTATTGTATAAGTTAATTTATAAATGTATGAAAACTGCACATCAATAACACCTTAAACAGAGGTGATCGGCAACGCACAATCACAACTATACAAAGTGTATATAATGTTCAATCAAATATTAAATTTCCTAATATGTTATAATTGTAATTATGTATGTTATAATTGTAATTATGTATGTTATAATTGTAATTATGTATGTTATAATTGTAATTTTCTATATAAAGTGTATATAATGTTCAAACAAATATTAAATATTAAATTTCCTAATATGTTATAATTGTAATAATGTATGTTATAATTATTATTTTCTATATCTTTTGTTATATGTTATCGCACACTAAAACAATAATTTATTACATACCATGTTTATATTTAAATTATATAATAAATGTTATTTAAAAGAGTTGATGATTGAATTTATCATAAAAATTGGATAACCATATATTTTTGCTTGATCTCGAATATATCTAATATTTTTGTTTTTATTTATATCTGAGCATAAGTATTTTATACAATGTAGATAATTGATAATTATATTTTTATAAACAGATTTATGTAAACATGAAGCAAAATTGGTAAAAATATTTACTTTAAATGGGAAATCAAATCTCTTATCATAAATATCAAAAATTAATTTATAATTATTAGTAATATTAATTTTTAAGTCAAGAAAGTTTATATTATTATTAATAATGTATGTTATAATTATTATTTTCTATATATTTTGTTATATGCTATCGCACACTAAAACAATAATTTATTACATACCATGTTTATATTTAAATTATATAATAAATGTTATTTAAAAGAGTTGATGATTGAATTTATCATAAAAATTGGATAACCATATATTTTTGCTTGATCTCGAATATATCTAATATTTTTGTTTTTATTTATATCTGAGCATAAGTATTTTATACGATGTAGATAATTGATAATTATATTTTTATAAACAGATTTATGTAAACATGAAGCAAAATTGGTAAAAATATTTACTTTAAATGGGAAATCAAATCTCTTATCATAAATATCAAAAATTAATTTATAATTATTAGTAATATTAATTTTTAAGTCAAGAAAGTTTATATTATTATTAATTAAATCATTTTCGCTTAATTTAAGCTGAGTAGGATAAAAATTGAGTGGTGATGTGCAATTTTTTTCATTGAAATAAAATATGATAATGTCATCAATATAGCGATAAAAAACATAATCATTGTTCGGACTTATATTTCTTTCATAATAATATAAGTAAAGGTCAGAGAGAATACTAGATGCGGTTCCGCCCTGCGGAATTCCCTGGCATTGTTTATAGATAATATTGTCATATATAATGTAATTATTATGCAATGTAAAATTTAGTAAAGTTTTAAAAAAATTTACTGAAATATGTTCTTTTAATTTTAATTGAGATTTAAATTCTTTAAATAATATACACATTGTTTTATGTAAGTCTTTTATATCAATGTTATTAAATAAATCATTAAAATCCAATGTTTTTATGAATTTTACCGGATTGATATTATGTATTTTATTAATGAGTTGAAAACTATTTTTTAGGCAATGTTGGTTATTATGTTTTAACGTTATATCATATATCTGCTTTAAAATATTAAGTAGTAAATTGCTTGCATTTTTATTATATGTGTTACAACCGATGGTAACAGTGCGAAATTTAATAGGATTTTTATGAAATTTTGGAATTATAACAAGATAAGGATAATTAAAATTATTACATTTGATTTTTAGTAATTTGTGATAATTTAATAATTTTCTGTTATTTATTTCAATATTTAATTTAGTTTTATTAAAAATATTACTTGTGTTGATTGCATTGTCAATTAACACTTTATAGTATTCTTTACAAATGATAGCATAATTATTTGGAGATTTATCTACATAAGTAATTATAAATTTGTTTTGTAATTCTGATATATGTTTATTTATGTTTTTAAAAGCTGCATGTGTAATATGATGATAATTTTTTATAATTTCATTTTTTAATTTATCAATTACAGAAAATCTCCATTCACTGAAATATTCGATTGGTTTATTGTAATCAGCAGCAATTTTATATATAAACAAATTAATATCTTGAATAAACTGCAATATTATTGATTTGATATTACACTTATATGGAAGACGAAATTTTGTGCCATTATGCATTAAGTTTTGTAAAATAGGTTGTTCTACAATATTAAGATCACCAGTAATGATATGACCATGTGTTGTATTTATATACTTTTGATATTTTGGGTCATTACAATAACATGGGTAATTCTTTGAAGAGACCAAATTTTTTGCAAAAGAATTGTAATTAAAAATTTTACGTCCAAGTGTGCGATTATATTTATATGTCTTGTGAATGGTAAAATTTTTTATTGGAAAATTATTATTAATGTTGTTTATTGTATTGTGTAAATTTATATTATTAAATACATGATTGGAAAAATTTATAATTAATTGTGTATTATTAGTTTTATATTTAGGTTTATTAGAAAGACTTGTATTTAATAGGTTTGCTCTATAATGTAGAATATCATAAAAGATATCACAAAAATGGGGAGAATATTGATACTTTTTAAATACCTTGAAATATTGGTTTATATATTTCTTTTTTATACTAAAAACATGTTTTCTTATAGCAAGCCAACAATAATCATTACAAAATTGTGCCTCAAGATTATCAAGCTCCTGTTGAATCACAATATCATCAGTGTATTTTTTGTTATTATGTTTACCTCTACCAGATCTTGAAGTTTTTTTTTGAAAAATTTAATCCGGAATAAAGATTTTTATAATTTTCATATTTAGTTAAATCTGAAAATACAGGATGTGATTTTTTGTATACTAATTGATTTAATCCATAAGGATATGTAGTATTAAAATGTCTTATATATTTAGATTCTAGAAAAAGTCGTTCAGTAAAAGTTTTTTGTATTTTAAGTATTTTAATAGTAATATTTTTAAAATCATGATTTTTGAAATGAGTATATTCAATATTATGAGTTGTTTGAAATTTAGAATTTTTATATTTATCAATATGAGAACGATGTAAATTTAGCCGCTTATGTAATTTTTGAGAAGACTGTCCTATATATTCCATGTTACACGAATTGCATTTCAATGAATAGATTACATTGTATGCTTTGCAAAATTTTACCAAATTAAGATTGTTATTATTTTAAATCTGTGACTTATCAGCTAATGGACATGTAAGACAACGCTTAGATTCACACTCTCGAAAACATAGTACAGGCTTGGGACAATAGAATAGGTTATCTGATAACGATCCAGGAAGATCCCTAATAATCTTCCTGTACCGAGCATTAGTCCTGGATCCACCAAGGCCTAAATTGCCAGTATCTAACATTTTACTAATAACTGCCATATTTGTTTGATAGCAATAAAAATTGCAAGAAATACATATTAAATATATCTATAACATATTTAAAAAAATTGTTATGAATCAATCTTATTATTACTTGAATATCCATAAAAAAAATATATATATATTAAGATTGACTGTTTAATACTTGATTAAATATAATAATATATATATATGAAGAAAATAAAATTTTGACTCCCAGAATCCCTTAAGTTTATATTTTCCAAACCATTTTATGTTTCAAAGACTTAAGAAAATATTTTTTGAATATTAAACATTTTTTTTTTTAAGTTTAAAACCGTAGAATAAATAAAACAAAATGTGGCCATCTTCGAAAATAATAGAGATATTTCCTTTGATTTCAACTGTAGGAAACGTATTGCTCCTCATAAATAAAAACTTCACATGTAATTCTTAAGACTTTCTCGCAAAGTTATTTGAAAATCGATCTTCTTATCGAGAACCGCAGAGAAGATAATAAAAACGCTTTATTATATTTTTTACTGAAAATTTAGATTTTTCTACTGAATGAAGCAAGTTTATTCCATAATAATAAACATATGCATTCTCGGATGTATATATATATATATATATATATATATATATATCGATGAAAATCTTCACTATGAATTGTGGATATAAGGCTCCACTGACGATTTCATATAACATTCATAGTTTTTTATTTTTGTATTTTCACTCTCTTATTTAATACATTTTTATGTTATATTTTTTCATTTATAAAGGTATTAAGTAAGAGTTTAATACCTGTGAATGAATGAAATGAAACCACATGCGATTTCATTTATACAGAGTGTCCGAAAAGTCTGGAAACGGTCAAATAACTCGAGAAATATACATCGGATTGAAAAACGGCAAAATGCATGTTCAATATTTTTGTAAAATCTATTTAGGGATATGAAAGTTGCCCCCCCCCCCGGAGGGGAAAGGGGGGGCAACTTTGAAATCTTAAATGATGACCCCCATTTTTTACTGCAGATTCGGATTCTACGGGAAAAAATACGTAACTTTTGTACTGAACATTTTCTTCGAAACATTGTAGATGCCGCTGTAATCGAGTGCACTGCTGTGAGAAACGTTACCATTGCAATGTCTGGAAACGCTCGAATAGCTCGAGAAATATACATCAGATTGAAAAACGGAAAAATACGTGTTTAATATTTTAGAAAAATGGCAACTTTGATATTCCTAAATAGATTTTTCAAAACTATTGAACATGCATTTTTCCGTTTTTCAATACGATGTATATTTCTCGAGTTATTCGAGCGTTTCCAGACATTGCAATGGTAACGATTCTCACACACAGAAATTAGTGTGTGAAATGTGTGTGATACTTCAGTAAGTTTTGTAAGTTACTATTTATTCATGGTTTTGATTTTCCATATTTTAATTTGTTGTGGAATCTGCTAATTGTTTATTTTGAGTTTTGAATATCTTAAGGAATTGGATTTATCAATATACTATATATATATATATACACCTGCTTTTCAACCGCCATTTCCCGACACAGATTCCATGACGAAAATTGCTTATTTAGGTTTCCTCTACCACCCGTTAAAATTTTGCCATATATTTTCCGATCCCCCTGTATACATCAGTAGTTTCCAACTGACGACCAGCGAAGTTCTTTACAACAATTAATTTATTTATACTAAAAATTATCTCTGATAAATGAAAACCATTTAATTACAAATAAACAAAAAAAAATATTTTAAATTTTTTACTGCTGTTTATTCAATAATAATACAGGGTGATCATACATAGTTTCACTTTGAAATGAGTTTCACTCTGAAAATTATTCACTGTGTAATCTCTACAAAATGACTAAAAGTTACCAAACTTGTAATTATTATAAAAGAGGTCATAAGAACCGGAAAACAAATTAGTTCAATGAGTCACCAGTCACAACCAGATGAAAAAATGGATCTGCATATTATGTTCCGAATCTGGTGTTTTGGCTTCAAAAAGCTAAAGTAGTATCGACCCCAGTATTTATTACAATTCTCAATGTCTTTTTTAAGGTAAGTTACAAGCCACAAAGAACACACAAACACCGAAAAAATTGTCTTTATCTTTTAATTGGTAGAGATTTACTCGCAAAATACTTTTATTATTGCATTTTTATTATTGATAGTAATGAACATAGGCGTAACTTAGGATTTTAGACTGGGGGGAGGCACTTTTGTAAAAAAAATTATACCCCCCCTCCTTCCCTCATTACTCAAACTTGCGTCAGCGCGCGCGCAAATACACACACATATGCATATATGCAAAAGTGCATTTAAATTAAATACCTATTTAAATATTTCTTTTTAATTCTTTAAAATATCATAATAAAAGTTTAATATTATTATATTATTATATTATTATTTTTTATAATTTATAATATTTTACTAAAAATATTATAATAAAAGACATTTGGTACTCAAATTTCAAGTTCTGAAGTTCGATGTCAAAGCAAATCAGATGAACGGAAAGGAGAAATTTAAAAAAAAATGGTATCATTTACGATAATGTTTCTAATTAGTGGTTATTTTCAGAGCAAAGTTCATATTAAAAATGTTGTTTTTTTCTTTTCTCACCTCTTCTTTTTTTCTCTTTTAAAAATCTTTAATAAGTTTATTGGCAGTATCAACTAAGAAATTTTCATTTTTTATTTTCTAATCACCAGACACCCTATTATCATGGTAAGCAGCCCGAGGCACAAATGGTCTACTTTACCAATTGTTTTTTAAAAATATGTATAAGAAGGTAAAGTTCAAGTTGTATGTGTATGCTGCATTTACGGGGACCGTGGACATTTATTTGATCAAAAATTGACCCAAAAATCGAAATGTATTATTATTCTTCAGTTTGTATTGAACCATTTGAAAAAAACTGCATGCAGCTGCGATGATTTTTCGCAAAGTTACAAGCATTTGAATTATGTACGCAATCAATTTTTCGGTGCTTAAGTAAACTTTATACCTGTTTTTCTCAATGCAGATTTTACACATTTTTTTTATATTTTTGAAATGCACCATGCTTCTTAATTTTCATTCAAAATTCACGAAATTGATAAGGAAGAATCCTCATAATGTTTACAAAGAAACTGTGTATGCATTTTACAATAAGATTTCGTTAAGATAATTAAATTAGATTTATATCTTACTAGCAAGCTACGCCCGCTACGCTGGTCAATTTCTTTTAACGAACCTTTAATCAAACAAAATATTGACATTTCATAAATAACATTTATATTTTAACAGAATAATAAGGCTACTATAATTTGTGACTCGTGCTATAGCCAATATACACGTCAGGACACGTCGCCCTTATCATTATCTTTTTACGCATGAAAGTTTCGCTATGGTACTCCATTGGAAAATTTGGTAATTTTTTAAATTCAATATTTGAAAAACGGCATAATCATTACATTTGAAATTTATATCAAGAAAAATACAATTTTTTACCTTTCAAACGCAGTTTGTCTAACAATTTTCTGACAAATACTTTTTGAGCTATCATTTTTTTCAGTAACTTCAAATGTTTCATTTTCAGAGATTAATCTGTTGCAACAATTAGCGAAAAACCCAGTCGTCAGCAACGCATAGTTTTTTATTAAAGAGGCTGTTGGAACAGGGATTGTCACCACCAATTTGCCACCATCACTTTTGAAATCGGTTCCGTGGTTCCAGAGATTCCATAGAAATTGTAATTTAGAATGACTTCAGAACGCTTTTCGCTCATTTCACCGATTTAAATTTCGATTTTTTTAAAATTTATTCTTAGAGAGCATTTACATCTTATAAGTAACTACAATGCTAAATTTCAAATTTCTTGCCCCTTCAGTATAAAAAAGTCGCAATTTTCGAAAATTTTTCGATCCGGCACCCCATTGATGTTAGTGGCACCGACATAAAATATAGCCTATGTTGGAGTAGGCATTGTCGCCATCAATTTGCCACCATTACTTTTGAAATCGGTTCTGTAGTTCCAGAGATTTCATAGAAATTGTAATTTAGACTGTTTTTAGAACGCTTTTCGCTCATTTCACCCTTTTAAATTTAAATTTCTTTTTTATTTTGTTCTTAGAGAGCATTTACATCTTATAAGTAACTACAATGACAAATTTCAAATTTCTAGCTCCTTCAGTATAAAAAATAAAAATAAAACTGCCCAGTTAAACTGAGGGCATTGAGTTCACAGGCTATTCACACTAATTGTATATTATACTCTTATTTCAAAGAATTTGAAATAAGCCCATCGAAAAATAAAGAAATAAACAATATATTAAGGGAGGTCATCCCCCGTTACCCCCCTCATAGTTAACTAATGAACCCCTTAAACTAATCAGGTAAATCTCTAATTACAATGAATATATATACAAAATTTGAAGAAAATTGGATAATTCTGCATGAAAAACCCATTTATATAAATTAAGGCGGGATTAGCCCCCTCCGTTCCCCCCCTTTATACTTAACCAATCAATCCCGAAAACTAATCAGGGAAGTGCCTTAACACAGTGAACCTATAAACAAAATTTGAAGGAAAACGGAATAATTCTGCATGAAAAACACATTTATGTAAAATAAGGGGGATTAGCCCTCCGTTCCCCCCTTTATACTTAACCAATCAATCCCGAAAACTAATCAGGGATGCGCCTTAACACAGTGAACCTATAAATAAAATTTGAAGGAAATGAGATAATTCTCCATGAAAAACCCATTTATATAAATTAAGGGCGTATTAGCCCCCCGTTCCCCCCCTTTATACTTAACCAATCAATCCCGAAAACATAATCAGGGAAGCGTCTTAACCCAATGAACCTATAAACAAATTTTGAAGCAAATGGGATAATTCTGCATGAAAAACCCATTTATATAAATTAAGGGGGGGATTAGCCCCCCCGTCCCCCCCTTTATACTAACCAATTAATCCCGAAAACTAATCAGGGAAGTGCCTTAACACAGTGAACCTATAAACAAAATTTGAAGGAAAACGGAATAATTCTGCATGAAAAACCCATTTATATAAAATAAGGGGGGGATATGCCCCCCCGTTCCCTCCTTTATACTTAACCAATCAATCCCGAAAACTAATCAGGGAAACGCCTTAACACAGTGAACCTATAAACAAAATTTGAAGGAAATGGGATAATTCTGCATGAAAAACCCATTTATATAAATTAAGGGGGGGATTATCCCCCGTTTCCCCCCTTTATACTTAACCAATCAATCCCGAAAACTAATCAGGGAAGCGCCTTAACACAGTGAACCTATAAACAAAATTTGAAGGAAAACGGAATAATTCTGCATGAAAAACCCATTAATATAAAATAAGGGGGGGATTAGCCCCCCGTTCCCCCCTTTATACTTAACCAATCAATCCCGAAAACTAATTAGGGAAGCGCCTTAACACAATGAACCTTTAACCAAAATTTGAAGGAAATGGAATAATTCTGCATGATAAACCCATTTATATAAATTAAGGGGGGATTAGCCCCCTCCCCTGTTCCCCCCTTTATACTTAACCAATCAATCCCGAAAAACTAATCAGGGAAGCGCCTTAACACAGTGAACCAATAAACAAAATTTGAAGGAAAACGGAATAATTCTGATTGAAAAACCCATTTATATAAATTAAGGAGGGATTATCCCCCCGTTCCCCCCTTTATACTTAACCAATCAATCCCGAAAAACTAATCAGGGAAGCGCCTTAACACAGTGAACCTATAAACAAAATTTGAAGGAAATGGGATAATTCTGCATGAAAAACCCATTTATATAAATTAAGGGGGGGATTATCCCCCGTTTCCCCCCTTTATACTTAACCAATCAATCCCGAAAACTAATCAGGGAAGCGCCTTAACACAGTGAACCTATAAACAAAATTTGAAGGAAAACGGAATAATTCTGCATGAAAAACCCATTAATATAAAATAAGGGGGGGGATTAGCCCCCCGTTCCCCCCTTTATACTTAACCAATCAATCCCGAAAACTAATTAGGGAAGCGTCTTAACACAATGAACCTTTAACCAAAATTTGAAGGAAATGGAATAATTCTGCATGATAAACCCATTTATATAAATTAAGGGGGGATTAGCCCCTCCCCTGTTCCCCCCTTTATACTTAACCAATCAATCCCGAAAAACTAATCAAGGAAGCGCCTTAACACAGTGAACCTATAAACAAAATTTGAAGGAAAACGGAATAATTCTGATTGAAAAACCCATTTATATAAATTAAGGAGGGATTAGCCCCCCGTTCCCCCCTTTATACTTAACCAATCAATCCCGAAAAGTAATCAGGGAAGCGTCTTAACCCAATGAACCTATAAACAAAATTTGAAGGAAAACGGAATAATTCTGCATGAAAAACTCATTTATATAAATTAAGGGGGGATTAGCCCCCCGATCCCCCCCCCCTTTATACTTAACTAATCAATCCCGAAAACTAATCAGGGAAGCGCCTTAACTCAGTGAATCTATAAACAAAATTTGAAGGAAAACGGAACAATTCTGCATGAAAAACCCATTTATATAAATTAAGGGGGGGATTAGCCCCTTGCCCCCCCCCCCTTTATACTTAACCAATCAATCCCGAAAGCTAAGAAGGGAAGCGCCTTAACACAATGAGCCTATAAACAAAATTTGAAGGAAAACGGATATTTCTATGAAGTGTTATCGCATTACGTACGTACGTACATATATACAAAACCGGCTGGCAAGCTCTCAGGGCTTGATAGCCAGTTTGATAGCTAAAAAATGGCAATTTTAGAACGTTTTTGCTCCTGCACCCCCTGGGGTTAGTGGCACCGACATAAAATATAGCCTATGTTGGAGCAGGGGTTGTCACCATCAATTTGCCACCATCACTTTTGAAATCGGCTCGGTAGTTCCAGAGATTACCCCCTACAAACAATCTTTACTCCTTTATAATATTAGTATAGATTAAAATGCTAAATTTTGATGAAAATCGGAATGGAATTCATAAAAAAAATCTATCAAAAATTAACTATTCAAGGGATTAAATAACTGATACACATATTTGTTTGTAATATAGTTTTAAGGGATTCAAATGCCAAATCGAGGCAATATCTTAAAAATTAAGACGCAAGGAGCATTTCAAAATTTGGTTTAAAAAATTTAAATTTTTTAAAAACTCTTAAAATTATATTAAGATTAGACATTTTTTTAAGGTATTCTATATACTTATGGTGGAATGTTACAAATTGGTGGAATGCACAAAATTTATATGAATCAAATATCTGTTGATTAGTGCCAAGATAGCGTACACAATATTTCACGTACTATTATATTTGGATACAACCCCTCATATTTTTGCTTCCTTTTGGGAACAACGGATTTCGATCTTATTCTATCGACGATAATTTTCAGAATTTTCAAGCTATGATTTTGAGACTTTCACAAAAGTTGCTCTATATACATAGCTAATACATTATGCATATTATATTTTGATTGCATTCGCGCATGCGCAGTGAAACATTTTTTAGTAAACCTGCTCATTTTTTATCCAATTTTTATTATTTTTTAATTCTGATTACAGAGTATTATGTACAATATTGTTTGTCATATTTTCTGAAAAGAACTTTTTTTATATTAAGAACTCTGCAAATTATGAGCAAAAAACTATGCGAAATTTGGGACTATTTTTATAAAAACCTTAATTTCTCTACGAGTATACATGCTATCCTCATAAAAATGAATACAGTATATTACAATAAGCCACTTATTAATAATCTCGAGTTTGAACGCTTTTGCTACATTAGTTTTTACAGGGTTATCCAAAAGATATTCGTTCTTATTCAATTTGTTGACAGTCCTCTATGGAGTTTCGTGAAAAAATCTTCGCGGAAATATATAACCTATACTATACTGTTTACACACCTGCAGTTTCAGGTTAATTCCTCATGCATTTTTCTAGATAGTTAACAAAACGTCTAAAATCGCAAGTGACCAATCACCTTTGGCAATATAGTGTATATACTAGCAAAGTAGAAATGGATATATCATGAACATTCAGAGAGATATATATAAACACTAAATAGTAACAAATATCGATATCCTGTATAACTTTTATTAAACCTTAACCAAATATGTTTATGATGACTAAAAAAGAATGAATAACATCACATTGTTCGAGAATGAAGGTGAATGTCAATAATTGTGTTTTCCCTGGTAGTAAGATTCTGGAATGAATGGACTTAGACCAGGAGTAAAAAATATTCCGACAGTTCATTTCTAGTTTTGTTTCTGAAGTTGACATTAAAATGACCATAGATAATTAAGTTTTAACATACCTCGGTTTAGACAGTGATGTCTAAGAGACAGGAATATGGTAGAATGCAAAACATTTGAAAAGAAAACCCAACAAAATTTTAATGAAAACGTAAAGGGTTAAACAAAGTACCATAACTGTTCAAAGAAAATATATTCGTATGCGTGAAACAATACCACATGTCATAATTGAATTATATTGGAATGAAAAACGATGATAATTTTTCACTCTAAGCCAAAAACCTTGTACAAAGTTTAAACTTTTCCTTGTACCAAGTGCGCTTCGAAGGGAGGTCGCAAAGTTGCAACGTCTCCTTGGTCCGTGCCGCGTTTTTCGAGATAGTTTTTAATTAATATCTCAGATAATTACAGAAAAATTGTATTGAAAGTCATTATCAACAATCCTTGAATGATTACGCGTCGATAGGTACATGGAGCGCCCATCAACTCCCCATCTGAGCACCCGCAAAGTAAAGTTTGTGTGTAACGGAAAAATACAATTTTCTCAAACACTGTGTGACCTAGGATAATCGCTATAGTTTTCCTGCAAGGTTTAAATAAACTCCCACTACCCTAATTTTTTCGTAATTTTAGTTTCAGTAGATTCGGAAATAGAAGGTGGGGGGGGGGGGCATATTTTGTTCAAGTAACTTAAATAACCCCCTAAATTTTTCCTAAAAATATTTGAGAATGGCTAATAATCCAGAAATATGTGGGCCAATAGCCATTATAATTCTCCCGAGTTTGAACTTTCCACGTTCCATAGTTTATGAGAAAAACGGCGCTGACAGACGGACACATGAGTGATCTTATATTGGTTCCATTTTTACTTTTAAAGTACGGAACCTTAAATATCTAAATTGCAAAAAAACAAAAACATAAGAAATTACTTAGAGTTTTAAAAATCGATTTTTAAAGATCCCTGACTGGTGAAATTGTAAATTCAGACCTTATGTCTAATAAATTTTGCTTGGCAAATAGCTTGCTTGCATATTTGGCTCTTCTCTTTTTAAGTTACATTATAAGAATGATAATCTAAAAGAAAGCAATAATGAGAGTTAATATCTAGACATTAAGAGTTTATAGTTCCGGATCCATTCTAACGTAATATATTTGAATTAAAAATAAAAAGTCGAGCGAAGATGTATATATGGAAAAGTAGATTATTTTATAATTTAATGACTGTTCGACTATATACGAAAAAATAGGCGAAAAGCATCATTAACTATACATTTCATGTTTTTAAAGATATATTTAAAAATATTGAGAACGCAATCGTTATATCTCTTATGTTTGATACAATATTCGACAAACTTAACAAACTGAATACACACAAACTTAATAAACATTTGCCCAAGTCTTGGGACTTTCATGTTTAAAAAAAAATGGTTAGAAGGAGTTTGTGAGAAAAATATATTCAACCTTTCATTCAATGCGGCAACAAATAATATAAGTTTATAAAAAAATAGCTCTAGTTGAAGTTCTGGTCAGAATGACTGAGAAAATTTTCTGTGATGCATTTTAGGGTATACGGGATTAATTTTAGCTTAAGAATTTACAAATCTATATTTTCCTTAAATTTTGAATTTTTTAACGCTACCTTTTCCCAAAGTAATAATTATTTTAAAAAAATTAAAAAAAAACAAAGAAGAAAAGGGGGGAAAGCACAAGAAAGAAAGTAAGAAAATCATGCATCAGCTATAAACATTTTCAACATTATCTCTATACTATTAAGAAATTTCAATCTTTGATACAATGAGAGGAGCTATCTAAGTAAGCAATTTAAAAAACACACAACGCAGCTTAAAGTCTATTTTCGACGACTGATATCCATACCCGGTATTGTAAACGAGTTCTTTTGTGTAGTCCTGCATATAATCTGTAGAGTTTTAAGCATACCACGCAGCGAAACAAAAAGTTAATTTGGTTGGAAAACGCACAAAACAAATAAAAAGGTTTTTCTGGGAATTAATATGTGTAGAGGACAGTGTATCAATATCCTTTTGTGCAGCCATGCATGTGAATTTATTTATATTATAATATATAACACTATATAATATAGTAAAATATTGTTCAGCTGAAAACACGTAAAACAGATAAAGTGCATTATCATAAAAATCCCTTCCATAGACGTTTATCAGAATTCTTTTGGCTAATCCTACATCAATACATTTTATACACATCACATAATATACTCGAATCTAATTCAGCTGCAAAACGCATAAACATCTAATGCAATCATTTAAATCTCTTGCTAATCATTTACAACAATTAACTTCCACAAGCGGCAAAATGTCCAATTTATGTTGTGCATTCCTGTACATGGATTTATTTATATTCTACAAGCAACTCTTTATATAATAAGATACAGTTAATCTGGAAAATGCCTAACACAGTTTAAAACATGATTTATGATTACATGCCAGTAAATGCCATTTTTATGATTACTTTCATATATTAAAAATGGTACATAGAATTGATATATAGAATTTATACACAACACATAATGCACTAAACTATAGTTAAGTGTCAAAATGAATAACATAGCTAAAAACATACTTCCAGAAATTATCGTTCATATAGTCAGTCCTGTAACCTAATTCTTATGTTTGTCCCTGTAAATAAACTACATAAATTCTACTTAATCTATACTCTATAGAAAACATGTTCTAGTCCACCTTAGTGATGCATACCATTTTTATTATGTTTGATATATCATAAAAGTATTAAAATGCACCGCAAACAATTTTTTCTCATAGACTATATTGAAACGGAATTCTTGTGTATCTCTGAAAAACAAACTATAAGAGCTGCATACTTCCTCTTCAATAGGGAAATAATAAATTTCAATAAGATATAGCTATATCGTTGAAATTCAAGTATACTTACGAGAGGCAGAGCGCGGACAAATGGGCAAAACGACAAATCAAAGTCATAAATACTTTTCGACTATTTTAAAATGTTTTTAAAACTGGGGATTATATTTCTTTTTTAAACTTTATATTATCAAACGTTGCCTAAAGGATCTTCAAATACAACATTTCATGTTTTTTTTAACAAGATTAGTTAATTTTGTTTTCAAATAAAACAGTTTAAATTGATATTCAAAAAAGTTACATCGTGAGGTTTAACTCTAGACAGTTTCAAATCTTATTTGCTTTAAGTAAACAATATAAAGCAAATACATACTATACTAAAACTGTTCACGCTTTAAAAAGTTGAATTTCATTTCAATAAAAATAATAATTATATTAAATTACTTTAATGGGATGGTGGATGATTAAATTAATTGTATATTTAACTAAAAATTTCTATAAGTTGTAATTAGCATGAATACAAACATTCAAGCATTTCCTACCTGCATATAACATGTTTTAAAAAACAGACTAAAACATTTTTGGACAAAAAAGCCTGATTTCATAAACATTTAGAAACATTTTAGAAACATTTAGAAATTTCAGAAATATAAGAAATTCACTTTTACAAATGCTCCATGCAATTGCTAAATGAATAAAAAATAATGATTATTTTAATAAAAATTCAGCTTCTAACTGCACATATTTGTGTATTTGTTTTAATACGTATCAATTGATATTTAACATTACAGACATATTTTCATCAAATTGGGCGATCTTTTACGATATTTCCTTATAATTTTGCATTAGATAATTATAATTTTGATAATTACACTTTGTTTTTCATGTCGCGCTCGTCGACCTAACCGTTCGGAGTTTTCCGTTGTTTTCTTCCAACCTTGAGGTAAATACGGGTTAGGATCCCTTAGAAAGACCCCCATGTAGGGCACTCCTCCATAGGGTCTATATCCCTCGTGTAGATAATCGGCCGTCTTGAAATCAACCAACCAACTTTGTTTTTCATACTATGCTCTTTTATTTGAAAAAAAAAAAAAAAAAAAAAAAACGTTAGCATAATTGAGAAATTTGAAAAGGATTAATAAAAAAATAATTCATATAAGACATTTTAATCATTGGTTACATGAGCAATTTCAGCACTGTGTAAAATTAGTATATTTGGTTGATAATTTGATAAAATTTAAATCCCACTCAAACTGTTTTCAGATAAATCCAGATAATTTATTAAACAAAAATTTGGTGCTTTCCCGTTATACCAACACCATGCCAAAATATATGTGAATGAGCAATTTAATTCCACTATGGCCGTGCAAAGGACTTTTATTGCAAACCGTTTTGCATCGTAACGGACATTGTGATCTGCTATTTATTGAATGTGAATATATTTTTTTTATTATAATTTAAATGAAATCTCACCAAACATCTTAATTTGCTGTTTTTCTATTCGAAAATATTGTTTATTAAGATATAACATACATTTATCACTGACGCTGTGATGGGTTTTACCATTTGGCAATTACCTGATGATGAAGAAGCTGTAATAAAATTGTTTCAGGACTATTGAATTTTACATTAAAAGAAGTTTTGTTCAAAAAAACCATAAAATGAAATAATGGATCAGTTCGGAATTTTATTCACAATGGAGTTGAAAACAATGATTGAATCATCGCGGTGTCCTTGAAAAGTCAGCTTAATACTTTGAGTTTTATATATTTGTGGTACCAAGAGCTGACTTCGATTGAATTTTGCGAGTTTCAACTCCAAATGCACCATAACACGACAGTGGAATGGTTGAAAGAGGTTTATGCCAATTTATGCTAATGCATATTGTGTTCACATTCAAATGGAAAAATTGGTTGACCTAATAAATTTGTAGAAGTGTATGAAAGTCTTTCACAAGAAGAAAAAGCACTGTAGGACGTGTTCTCCCTCCTCAATAGGTATCAGGTGGTTTGTGTCGTGAAACACAAAGATGCCTCCTTACTGCTATTCCTTAATGTACATCTAAAGCTTTAATGGCGGAAATAAAAAAATATAGCTGATGGGGTATTATCTTCACAAATTTTTAGAGAGGATATAAAACTGATGATTTTCGAAATTCCGGTTGCGAACATTTCATGGTAAATCATAAATATAAATTTATAGACCGTAACACTGGATGTCACACCCAATCTGTTGAGAGATTATGGGGCATCATAAAATGGCGTAAAAAAAGACATCGTGGCTCTGTCCGTCGCGATTTTATAATCCTATTTCATATTGTTCATGTGGAGACGTCTTCATTAAAAAAAAAAAAAAGGTTAATGCAGTGCTAAGATACATATAAAATTCCATGCCAACAGTTTAAATTGAGTTTTATTTTATTATTTTACTGTATGATGTTTATTTCTTCTTCTATTTTAAGTATATATTTGTAGTGATTTAATAAAATATTTTGTGAAAGTCTGTAATTTTCAAATGTTACATTTTTTAAATCCTCACTTTCGCATGAACATTTTTTTTTCAAACATTTCATTTCACGTGAATTTCATGTGGCACGACGAATAGGTATTACGGAAGAAGTACCAAAAACAAGTAATATAAAAACTTTTTTTTAAGTCAATTCCTAATTAGGTCAAATAGAAATTTTTTCCCAGCAATCTACACGCTTCGCCGCTGACGGTATTTATTCCTAAATTTATATCCTGCTAAATATCTTACATAAGAGAAATTTTTGAAATGTATTAAAAATTAAATAAAAAATAAGTAGCTAAAATACCAAAAATGAATAGCTTGAAAAGTATTTCTCACAAAATTGTTAGACAAACTGCGTTAAAAAGTTAGAAAAATTGTATTTTTCTTGATATAAATTTAAAATCTAATGATTATGCCGTTTTTCAAATATTGAATTTCAAAAATTACCAAACTTCACAATAAAATGCCATAGCGATGTTAAAGTTAACGATAATAGTTTTTTTCAAATGTTAATTAATTAATTAAATTTTATTATTTAATTTTAGTTTTATACTTCATTTCTGTTCAAAAGTATAGACTCACTCCACATTTATAGTCTCCTTCGCCCGCGAGCCGCCTGATCTTCGTCCGTGAACAGCTCCTTTATCTTTTTATGTGTAAAGGTGAGACTATAAATATGGAGTGAGTCTATACTTTTGAACAGAAATGAAATATAAAATTAAAATTAAATAATTTAATTTAATTAATGAATTAATATTTGAAAAAACTGCATTAACATCAATTGTCATCCAGTACAAGTTTAAAAAAAATTATTTGAACTTGATAGGATGGATAGAAATTATTTTATTAACGATTGAAAATTTCAACAAGATATATAAATATATAGAGAGTGTGAGCTAATAGTAGGAATTGAAATTAAATCAAACACTGATTTTAATTGAAAAAAGAAATATATATTACACATTTTTATAGTGAAAAATTACATTGTTAAAAAAAATGATAATTGTTCTATAATTTATAGTATTTTGTAAATGCCACTAAAAATTTAAGTCAGTTAATGAAATTAAAGAAAAAAACTAATTTTCAAGTATGTATGCATGCATAGTTTAAGTAGTAATTTCTAAACACACCACTAGTGCTTTAAATAATGGATTATTTTCGAATTTCAACAGCTATAATGTTCAAATTCAAAAGCTATAATGTTCAAATTTCAAAAGCTATAATGTTCAAATTTCAACAGCTATAATGTTCAAATTTCAGCAGCTATAGTTCTTTACAGCAGGCGAGGCACATGTGCGACGATGAAAAAAAGGCAGGAAACAAATATCTACCTTCATCCTAAATTTATTCCAGTATGCAATAACATGTTTAATTGTAAAGTTAAAATATGGAGTGCATGCACCAAATTGAACATTTTCTATTCTAATTAATAAAAATAGAAAATATTGTGCTTTTTAGTAAGTATGTAACAATTTATAAGTCAAATAGTTATTTTTGTAAGAAGCAACATGTAAAATCTGATACATTTTAACATTACCTTGCATTACTAATAATTCTGTGTAAAAAGATTTTATTTATGTTTAAATAATTTATTACATAGAAACACATAGAGACCATGCAAATGGATTTCGCAATAGAAACAAATACAATGGCGCAAAGATGTTGAAGTAATTTTAATAATGTATTCTATGCTTAGCTTAAAACTATTACATTTTCCAATGGAAAAAAAAAATAATTATTTTTCTGTCTGTCTAAATATTTAATTAATTATGCTTTCGTAAACTATTTTTTATAAATTTAAACAATATGCATATTTTGTTTTTAAATGTATTCTTCATTTTTTTCATGTTTACAATAAAATATCACATCTAGATACATGATAGATAACTCATAGCTTTAGTATATCATAATTTGACTTTTATTTTGAAATTATGTTAATTCCAGTGCCATAAATTTTACGTATACTTCTTAACAAATACCAGAAATACAAATTTAAGAAAACCTTATTTTTTTCATTATATTTTAAACGAATTCCGTCAAAATACCAATAGTTGTTCTTACAGTCTTTGATAGCTATGGAGTCTGAAATTTTGACGTCACTTTGAGTTAGATTAGGAAGACTTGGCAACTTAGATATTGTTGCCAAGTCTTCCGACTTTTGGCTACCACTGATTCATTATAGATACTTTCGTTTATTTAATTGCGGAAATATAAGTTGGTTTAGTGGTGTGTTGTTTAGTTTTTCAAAACAAATTTGAAAAGTTTTCCAAAAAAATTTGTATTTGCTGTAACTATGTAAAAATAGTTTTTAAAAATGTGAGATGAACTTTAGTATTGTTACTGTCAATTTACCATAAAAACGTTCCCCTGCTGAAATTCTAGACATACAGCGCAGAACTGAGCGCAACTTGCAACTTTCGTTCTAAAAGTCGTATGATAAAGCTGTATTCTTTGAAGTTCCTTCCTTACGATTTTCTATAATATTATTACAGTAAAATTTTCTTGGGATACCAAGATGAAATAATAGAGATAGAACCGTCAGAACAAACTACTGCATCAAATTACACCATTCTTTTTTTAAATGAAAGATATTTGGACACAGACTTGTTATCGTGCATTCGTTTGTTCGAAAATTTAATAAATTAGGCGTAATTTTCAATTAAACTTTTACTGCTGCTTATGACGTCATAAGGTCGACAACTCCCACTGTTGCAAGGCATAGACTTATTTTCTGAACTCTGTGGTTCATTTTAATTTCCATGCCTTACATATATTGAGTAAGTTAATCGAGTTCGTAACAACTTTAAAAATTAACGAAAAAGGAACAAATGCGGTTTGTGTGAATGGGGAGAGTGGTTTTTATAATAACAAAAAAATTTGTAGTACCAAAAGTTACAATTAGAGTACGTTTTTCAAAAATATAAAGCAGATATATGTGAATAAAGTTTGTAATAAAATACAATGAATGGAAAAATAACCGAACAGCGTCTGACGAGCTTCAGTATCCTTTAAGGCGAAATGGTGGCATTTTTTCGGTTTTAAATCCTTCCACCTTTTGAAACTATTGCAGTGCTGCTTCGATTGCTAATTCACTGTTCATGTAAGAAAGCTTACCCGGCAGTGGTCGCGTGCCGGTTTTTTTTTTTTCCGCCCATATCAATTATCTTCTCCTAAGTTATTTCCTCTTACAAATGCAATGGTGAAATCCAATGTAGCTGAAATTAAATCTCCATAGTCAAATAACAAGACGTGTCTGTATTTTTTTTCAGGTACATATTTACAAACAAAGTTGAAATTCGTGAAAAAGTATGCGAAACCATCACTAGTGTCGGTTCATTTTTAACTTTCTCAATATTTCAAAGCTCATGAGAAAAATGTATAATTTAAGTAAACTGCAAAAGGTCAGGGTCCATAAGCCGTGTTTTTGGCCCATGAAATATGACTAAAATTCAATTTTGCTATACTGACTTATCCTGCGCGATTTCAACAATATGTTTTGCATTTTGTTCGGCTTTATATAACTTACACAAGCTCAAAGTTTGTATTATTCGTAGTTTTTGATGAAAAATACGCAATTTCGCTTAATTTTTCCTCAATTTTTAATATATTTGTTAATATTTTACTATGAGCACAGCTTTGCAACACTTTTATTTTTACATATATTGTACATTTTGATGTATTGTATAACATATGTAAAGAAGAAAATGTTGCACGATTACGCTCATATAAATAATTGAGGTAAAATTAGGAGAAATGACGTATTTTTCATCAAAAACTACGAATAATACGAACTTTGAGCTTGTGTAAGTCATATAAATCCGAACAAAATACAAAAAATATTGTTGAAATCGTACAGGATAAACCTTCTAATATTAAAAAGTGAAATAATTAAGCCAGTATAATAAAATCGAGTTTAGGCTTATTTCATGGGCCAAAAACTCGGCTTATGGACCTTGATCCTTTATAACTTCATTTGAATGCAATATTTCAATATTAAATGAAAAATGTTTCTTGCTTTTCATTTTCTGTAGGAGGGGACTAGCGGCAAAAAGACCAAATGTGACCAATAACGTTCTGAAAAAGACGCGAGCTATCTTGGGTTATCAACAATGCTACCTCCATCTGGTAATAATAGCATGCTACCAGAAATTAATGAAGAATAAACATACACTGTGGTGTTTCAATGACGGTCTGATTTGATGAAAATTATGCATATCAGCGATCTCTGTTAGTGAAATGTGGAAGTACAACCTTTCTATGTGCGTTCGTAATTATATAAATTCGTAGTACCTATAGTCGTTATCTGGTCCGTCCGTCTGTCTGCCCGTCCGCCGCATTTAACTGTGCCTAGACTATTTTAGAGTCAGAAGCTCCGTTTTTAGTTCGCTTTTTTCGCAGTCGGGTTTTTTGATTTTTTAAAATTTAATTCGTTCTTGTTAAATTAGTTTCTAAAGTTATAACGAACTTGTGACGCAAACGGTGCATATTCTTTTTCATACGAACTTTGAAATTCTCAATATGAATATTTTTTTTCTTTCGTTCGTTTTGTTTTTTTACATTTATTCCGAACACAAAGTTGTATTACTCTATGTTGAAAATACGGTAAAGCAATTTAAAGCTCGATTGTACAAATTTTGGTCGGGCAAAGTTAACCAAACTTCATGTGCAGTTATCTTAAACTTGCAAGAATTAATTTATAAAAGACAAATGATAGTTTCAGCTTCCTTCTACAGCGGCTAAATTGGTGCTATACTGTCAGTCCTCATTTCGAGTAAAACAGGCAAAGTTTTCCAATTAAATATGAAAGGTTTATTAATCCTTATGTGATTAGCGATTGTACTCTGATAGTAAGGTTGTATTAACAAAAAAGTATAAAATTGGAGAATTATAGAAACTCCAATTAGAGAATATGTCAGATATTAGAAAATCTTAGAAATGCTTAAATATTATCAAGCTTTCGCAAAAATTAGTTTTTTTTTAAATAAGCACATACATTAAAGTAATGAAGAACTTGAATGTTGCAAAGGTATATTTCGATATATTTTTAGACTTCACAATTTCGAAACTCCAACAGTCGTATTCAGCACGTTTAAAATTGTTATATCATGGTCTCAATATTTAATTTTTTGCGCTTCATCGTTTCAAAATTGGCTTTTTCTTATTTTCAGTTTTCCCTTTGAGTTTCTGTATTTGGGTTGAAAAGGAGTCTCAGAAGTCTTACACTTCCTCCGAAGATACAAGTTTGCGTCATGTCACATCTATATATTTAAAACGCTAATAATTTTCTTTCGACAATCCGTCAGAACAAACTACTGCATCAAATTACACCATTCTTTTTTTAAATGAAAGATATTTGGACACAGATTTGTTATCGTGCATTCGTTTGTTCGAAAATTTAACAAATTAGGCGTAATTTTCAATTAAACTTTTACTGCTGCTTATGACGTCATAAAGTCGGCAACTCCCACTGTTGCAAGGCATAGACTTATTTTCTGAACTCTGTGGTTCGCCAATCTTTTGACATTAGCTAATATCAACTAGATAATATTTTAACATTGTAATATTAATTCTTAAAAAGTTTACTTAAAATTAGCTAAAATATAATCATAATAAAATATCTAAACATAAACATATCAATATGAATAACAAATGTCACGTAAAATATTGCAATTTAAATTATTCCAATTGAAAGAAGATTTGGAGAGTTATCCCTGACGCCCAGCTAACATAAAAGTACCAATTTTATTTTATTTATTTACACACATATTCAATTTCATTATAAAACACCAGGTTGCCATACAAAGCAAAAATCGTCATTTAGGCGCCAAAAATTAACCCCAGTTACAGCGCCTAGAATGCATTTTGTTTATAGAATGACATACATATATATATATATATATATATATAGGCGCCCGGCTAACCGAAAAGTACCCCAAATTTTTCGCCAAACTGTAGCGCCCAATAAACAAATAGAAGAATGTTGCCATTAAATCTCAAAAATAAAAATAATAATAAAATAATAATTAGGAAAAGCCCCATTTACTAAAGTATCATTTATCAGTAACTTTAAACAATAAAATTTACAATATATTAATGAAAACAGAATAAAAAATAATCTTGGATATTTATTTATTTCTCTTAATTATCTCTTTCGACTGTTGGATAAATGTTTGTGACATCAGTTGAATTTTATCGATTGTACGAAAGTACGAATCACAACATTTTTTCAATGCTTTTTCTATTTTAATATCATGGTTTCGAAGACGTAATTTTAATTTTAATTAATGTAATAACTAATAAATGAGTAAAACATCATTATAAATACATTTAACGTCGAATTAAAAATCACTTGATGAGAACTTTTAGGCCGAATTTTTTAATTTGTAAGTTAAATTTCGGTGAAAATATTTATCCGCGTGTTTTATAAGCGAATAATAATTCATATTTATTATGACGTCAACGGAATATTGCCCATTAGGTTTATTTTATCATTATGCATTATAACTTTGTTGATGCCATTTTTTTTCATTACAATTAAATGCAAAATATATTTTTATTTGTAACATGATGTTTAAGCATAAAAGTAACTTATACAAAGTACGGGTGATAAGTTTGCGCGGGGGAAAATGATGTTATGCTTAGCTTGAAATGCATTTTAACATTGATAAAACTAAAAAGAAAAATTGTGTCAACATGACGTAATTTTAACTGATTTTTCAATTTTTAATTTTAAAGGTCAGAATTGGAGCCTTTTTTGATTGCTTCATCTTGATTGCATACCTTGATTACATGTTACCAATTACTTTTTTTAAATTATATGTTAGAAGATTTCATTTTTTTATAAAAAAATTCATAAAAGTAATGAATTTCAGGAAAATTAAAATTATTAAAAATAGTGTTATGGGGAAAAAACTTGAAATAATGATTGTATTTTTAGCTAGAATAAATAATGTAAGGCTAATATTTTATAGGATTATTTTGGTAGGTTTGTTATAAGTTCATTTAACAGTTTCTTATTAGTGGCAAAGTCCTATTTCTTCCACTGTGAATTTCTCTTTCGATGTCAAAAAATGATAGTCTACTTTTGGACACCAGCCGAAACACAGTGGCAATTTTTAGAAATGTATAACAGTTGTGACAACAAACGGCCCTATCGCTTTAGCTTTCATCGCGCTTACATCACTTCTAAATACTACAAATTTCAATTTTTTACTACATTTTACTACATTTTACAATTTCAGTTCTTACATCATCAATTAGAAAAAAATTAGCTTTCGATTGAAATTTATTTGAAAACTGACGCTTAATTTAATGACTTTTTAAATAATTTTCAAGCATGAAATATTTTTCAATTCTATCTCAACAATGATCATCAGTTTGCTTTAATAATGTAACATAGTCCGTGGGAAAGTTGCCCCAATTGGAAATAGATTTTCCTAACCATCATAAAAACTGAAAGAGAAAAATTTAAAAAAAACCCTGATAAATCATAAGATCAGATTATCCAAAAGAATGAGCATTTTGGCGCTAAACTAAAATCTGTCAAAAAAAAACTATTTATAGTTTATGATTAACATAAAATTGATAAGCTGAATTCGTTGATGTATATGTTGCATCATAATATTCTAGGAACTGTATTTTATTATTTTTTTAAAGATCCGTTGGATATTTAACTGTATAAGCTTCTACTGTATAAGCACTTTTAAATACTACAAATTTCAATTTTTTTACTACATTTTACAATTTCAGTTCTTACATCATTAATTAGAAAAAAATTAGCTTTCGATTGAAATTTATTTGAAAATTGCCTCTTAATTTAACGACTTTTTAAATAATTTTCCAGCATGAAATATTTTTTAATTCTATCTCAACAATGATCACCAGTTTGCTTTAATAATGTAACATAGTCCCTGGGAAAGTTGTCCCAATTGGAAACAGATTTTCCTAACCATCATAAAAACTGAAAAAGAAAATAATAAAAAACCCTGATAAATCATGATAAATCATGAGATCAGATTATCGAAAAGAAAGAGCATTTTGGCGCTCTAACTAAATAACTAATAACTAAATAGCTCTAATAAACTAAAATCTGTCAAGAAAAAAACTATTTATAGTTTATGATTAACATAAAATTGATATGCTGAATTTGTTGATGTATATGTTGCATCAGAATATTCTAGAAACTGTATTTTATTATTTTTTAAAGATCCGTTGGATATTTAACTGTATAAGAAGGAAAATATCCCCGACTGTGATGGAAAAGGAAGAATCATCCTGATTATGTAAAGGAACAGAAGAAACCATACAAATAAATTACACTTGAAAACATTAAAAATCTCCCTTATCTGCATATTGATTTATTATTGTAAAAAAAATTCTTCATCTTTACATAGAAATTTATTAGCTTAAAACAATGGATGCGTTTCAGAAGATATGGATTTGAAACGAACAATGATTAAAGAAGATATTTTAAAACTTTTAATTTAAACATTTTAAAACTTTTTTTTAACCTCGAATTTTGACGGTGCCTTTGGTGAGATGGCACATGCGCATAGGAGTTCATTTGGTTGCAATATCACAGGGGGGGGGGGGGACATGTGTGCTTTATTTACTATGTTCTTTTATTGACTGGATATGAGATGAACGTAGGGATATACTATTTGTATGATACTTCTAGGTCCAGGAAATTTTCTTTCTTGCCGTGGTTGAATATGGCGGTAATGTCAAACTGATTTGCATTACATAGTTGTTTACGGATTGTTTGTTTGGAGTTTGCTTCGGAAATAGTACTGTAATTCGCTAGGTGGGAAAACTTTTAAAATAAAATATTTGAAAGACTGTTTCATACGCACCCCTTCTTATGTAATAAAGAAGCTTATTTTACTAATATTGTTATTGTAATTTTTTTCCGTTAAGTTTTGACGGGCTCCATCTAGTTTTATTTTATCTCTGATTTCATATAACACGCAATAAAATGAAATTTTTACCACTAATAGGTCCATATCTGCTAGATTTAACATAATTATTTCAATGTTGTACAAGTCACATTTAATTATTATAAAAATGCTTAAATTTTAAAAAGAAGTAAAAAAAAAAACTTTTTCACCTGATATCCGCTGCGCGCAAGGTTGTAGAAAAACTATTGCTTCAAAAATAAGAAACAAAACTGATAATGATGTAAAATTGATTGAACTTATACTTCAATTTCAAGCAATTAAAAATTTATTTTTTTAATTTTAATTTTAATTGTAAAATGTTAAAAAAATTCATTTTTTGTTGAAAAAAAATGCCAATTTAAAATAAATATAATTTTTAATTGCTTGAAATTGAAGTATAAGTTCAGGTACATCAAGTTTACATCATTATCAGTTTTGTTTGTTATTTTTGAAGCATATTTTTTCTACAACGTTGCGCGCAGTGGATACCAGGCGAAAGACTTTTTTTTACCATTTTTAAAAATTTTAACTTTTTAAAAATAATTAATTATGAATTGTTAACATTGAAATAATTATGTTAAATCAAGCAGATATTGACCTATTAATGGTAAAAATTTCACTTTATTGTGTGTTATTTGAAATCAGAAATAAAATAAAATGCGACATGATGCAAACTTGCATTGTCGGAGGAAAAGTAAGACTCCTCAGACCCCTTAACTTTGAACAGGAACACTAAAAACAATGCTTACAGATTTGTCACAGAAGAGAGTGTTAAATGTGTGCATTTTAAAATGTTATATACTCAGTTAAATAACAATATATTTATATATATTCATTCATATTTACATATATTTGCATATATGTTCATTTATTTATTGACTTGTTATTCGTTTCCCTTTTTTGCAAAAGTACTATGTGTATGATTTCTTGGAAAAATATAATCATCGTTGCTTGTTGTGATCCTGAATAAATTTCAATATTTTTAAATTTAAGTTTATAGCTGTACCGTACAGGTAATTGTTTCTTTTCTCAGTAGCCGTTATATTCGTTAGTTTACTTTGCAACATAAAGGGGATCGTATATGAGTAAAAAAATTGATTGATTGATTCTAAAATGTAACTTTTATTTAATTTTTATCATTTATAGCGTAGATGTAATCTGTCATTAATGAAAATAGATTTTAAATGAAAATCATCATCACTACTATTTTAAATATATCACCCATTATACAGGGTGTTTCTAAATGAATATCGGGGTTTTAACGCTTTGTAGTACCTATTATATAAAACTTAAAATTATACTTAATACATAAAATGAAAGAGCAACTCAAACAGTTTGTTGGTACCTGTGCATGCACATGCGTAGGCAATGGTTCTTCCGTGATCCGTTAGAAAGCACTAGTACCGAAAATGGCGACTAGTGAACAGAAAGCATTTTGTGTTCTGCAGTTTGCAAAGACCAAATCTGTAGTTACCATGCAACGTGCGTTCCGGATAAAGTTCAGATGTGATCCCCCATCCAGCTGTTGCAACAATTACCCCACAAACACTAATTAACGTTTGGGAAGAACTGAGCTATCGACTTGATGTGTGCCGTGTGACGAAACCTATTGGAGTGTTTCTATATTAAGTTTCTATATTAAGCTATATTAAGTTGTTCACATTGAACACTTGTAAGCTTGTAGGTAAAACTGTTTGAGTTGCTCTTTCATTTTATGTATTAATTATAATTTTAAGTTTTATGTGATAAATACTACCAAGCGTTAAAACTCCGATATTCATTTAGAAACACCCTGTATTTTAAAGATAAGAATTTAGGATATTGATAAATAAAGTTTACCAGGTAAAGATTTTTTGTTAAGAAATAAAAACCGGATATAAAGGGACAAATAAAACATGATTTTTCAAAGGTTTTTGGAAAGTAGAAAACAAAATTGTTATTAGATGTAAAACTAAACTATACCCTCGATGAAAATCCTTGCCAAACTTAATCTGAATTCACCTCCGGATTAAAAATGATGATAAGTGCTTGTTTATAACCTTGCTTTGCAACAACTACATGCAATAGGCATGTTTGGCAAGGAAATTTAGTTCCATATGAATATGGAATATCGCGGAAATCGAAAAACCATACGTTAACTTCTGGTTCAAAGACAATAAGGAAATAATTATCTGTATCAGTTCCCTATGGAAAATGAATCACGGATTTATTATGCAAATCCCCAATGATTGAATGAATGGATGCGACCAGGTCCGTCGGTAGATACCGAAACAGAACATTCATGGCAGTAAGTTTATGTAGTGTATCTGGTGAAACAAAAAGTGCAGTGTCCTATGAACTATATCAACAATGTCATACAATAAATGGTAAATATAAGGAATATAACGAAAAGTAATAAATTTCATACTTTTGACGTCTAACTGTTCTTCCGTAAAGAGTGGATTGACTTGTTGCAGGTTAACCACATTTCAAATCAGAAAACTTAGTTGATGTATAATTATTTATATATTTTCATGTTTCTCGTGGGACTTGCTTGATTTAATTTCTTGAAAAAAAGTCTGGTTTAAATGTGTTTAACCTGTATCAAGTTAACCCACATTTTACAAAAGAACAATGGTAAGTTGGTAAGTATGAAATTTGAATGAAGAATTCAAGGGAAACGTCCAGAAAAAGGCCGAAGACAGGAAAAAATTGTTTTCCGACGTAACAATGCGCGGTTACTTCTTCAAGATCAGTCAATTAAACTCTAGAAGCACTTTGCTGGGAAGTGTTGCCCACCCCGCTGTATTCAGCAGATATTTCTTCTTTTGCTTACCATTTGTTTCGCTCCATGTAGATCATCTTTCTTGAAAAGTGGTTCAGTTCTTATGGAGAAATCCTAAATTTGCTTGATGAATGCATTGTTTCAAAAGAACCAGACTTCTTGTATTTCGAAATTCGCTTATTGCCTAACAGATTTGCGAAAGCTGAAGCTTGTGATGGAAAATACTGTGAATAAAATTCTCCCTTCATTTTGACAAAAAAAAAAACGAGAGTTTTATTTTTGTTCGAAAAAGAGCGGAGTCATATTTAAACACCTAATATAAAAAGGGAAAATTTAATGAGCAACTAGTTTTTATCTTACTTGTTAACCATTGTAAATTCTTTGTTACATTTGTTTAAATACTTGATTTTTCTGACGTTCTAATACACTTTTTGTACAGGCTTTTTTTTTTAACTTGCTTTGTCTGTGCGTTCAGCTCAAATCTTGCAATCAAATTTTAAAATACTTCTTGTGTTACAATTGACTTTTCTTTCGTTTCTTTTATTTTTTATTTATTTTTTTGCGTGTCGTATTTCCGGTGATAATTCCATATTCCGTAAAAACAAACATTTTAAATTTGCCTCCGTCACCACTCAGGGGGCAAAAACATTTGTCCAATAGGGTTAAGTACATATCATATGTGATGACGTAAACGTCATTGTTTGTTTCAGAAATAAGCTGATGCTTTTCGATTGATGCGTAGCATGATAGGTAAATGCGCCATCTTTCAGTTCCGCTTACTGTATGAATGGCTGTGAGTTCGATTCCACGGAGGGCGTTGATTATTTTTTTCCTTGACAGGAAGCAAAATTTAAAAATGTATATCCATTTTATTTATTTATTTCAGAAAAAAAGTTATAAAAAAACATTTGCAATTTAATTTATTTGTTTTTAGAAAGGTATTTGTTTCAAACAATTCTCCTTCAACATTTTTTCCCTTTTTAGTAAATTATAACAAAAGCTTTTCATTAATTCTTGTTTTTACTTATAATTTATTTTCACCGTGAAAACGATTGACACTTTCAAGAAATTGTAAACGGATTAGAGAAAGAAGATAGAAGGAAGGTTTGCATGTTTGTTCGTAAGTAACCTTTTAAAAATAAAAACTATTGTATTCAATTTTAATTAAAATATAAGTGATACAATTATAATTAATATATAAGCATACATATAAATTACGACAGAAATTAGTTTAAAATGTTTAATTTCTTTCACAATTTCCAAGACGACCTTTTATTTGTGGAATTGTTACTAAAAAACTTAAACAATTTAATACGTAGCGCTAAAGTATGAAAGAAATTCTTTTGAGAACCAATTTTTTTCTTCAAAATAAAATAATTAATTTTTTATACTTTACCGAAGTTGTTAAAGCTTTATTAACCCTCCAGCCGCGGGCAACGCTCCTATCGCGTTTCACTTATTCTATACAATTCCGCGGAGTACGCTATTTTGGCGTTGCCTACAATTTTTATAGTACTACAGTATAGTACATCGGAAGTCTATATTTCTTCGTTGAATCGATCTTCTTTTATTTAGAAATAGAGAGATTAGTCTACAATTTATAATACATATATCATTTCATATATTAGATCATTCGGAAAGTTCTGCGATTTTTGAAATATTTTTAATCCAAAAATGCCACATTCCCACCGGAATTTTGAAATAAAACTTTGTTTTTATAATGTACATGAAGAAACTGTTTTTACTTATTTAGAAATAAATTTGTTTGTAAATTCCGGTGACATTCAATCCTTATAACTATTATAAGTGACGAATTAAAATAGGCCGTGGTTTTATATAAGAAAATGGAAACATCGCCCGCGGCTAGCGGGTTAAGCGACTTCATTATGCGACAAAAACAAGCGTAGACTATCAAGAGTGAAAAAAGTGTTTTTGGCATCCAACGACTGGCGAAATCGGCTTGAATCTGCGTCATTTCTTCATTTGAATTTGTTTTTTCTCGAGAAAATCAATTTTTCTTATTTTTAATGTTTAATATTGTTTTCAATAGAAGCAAGATTGGCAGTTAAGATTTTCATTGATTCGGATTTTCTATGACGTCATCACATTTTAAAAATTATTAATAAAATTCATCATGAGTTTTACAAAAGGAAGTTTTAATAAGTCACATGAAAACTATAATGCGCATGCATATTCAGGAAAACATATCCCTTTTTATACCTATAAGGGATACGTTTTCCTGCATATGCGTACGCATTATAGTTTTCATGTAACTTGTTAAAACTTCCTTTTGTATAGTTGCTTTGTATTCTTTGTAAACTTCCTTTTGTAAGTTATATTTTCATAATCAATAAAAGTATGTATTAATTATAATTTCATTTAATCTTTTCATTTGATTTTAAACTATCTAATTTTACATTGAAAAAAAAAAAAGAAGAAAAATTCATAATACAAATTATTGTTTGACTATATGTTTAAGAATATATATTACTTTTATTTTATACATTTATATTTTTATAGATTATTAGAATAGTTCTGCATTGTATCGACATCATTTCATCATTTCATCACTTAATTTTCTTTCCCTTTTTCTTTTCTGTTACTTTTTTAGTACAATGTATCTTTTCTTACCTTCAGTGCTGTACACTTAAAAAAAAAAAAAAAAAAAACAGCAAAATGACTTTATATTCTATAACATCATCGCGATTTTTTATTAATCAAAACTTCGTGATAGATAGCGAGTTTTTACTAATCAAGATTCGAACAAGATACATGAAAACGGTAACATGTTTTCACCTAAATATTACCTTATATATGAATCGTCTTTTCATAATCAATTAAACATATGCAATATTTCTTATTTGAGTTAAACTTTTTTTGACTTGATTCAAAATTTTCCCTTCTTAAATTGTAAAAGCAATTCCAGAATACAATTTAAAATTTTGTTAAACTATACATTTGACAATATATTTTATAAATAAAAATATTAATGATGGACGTTACACCGTTGATTACTATAGAAATTAAAACACAAACAGCACAAACATGCACTTGTTTTTTTGCTAAAATCACTGTACATAGAAAACCTTAAACTTAATTACAAGTCATCTTCCAACAGTTCCAATTTTTTATTTTATTTTTTTTATTATTATCCGATAGTCCTGCATTCTATCGACATCACTCCATCCCATTTTTTCCCCTTGTCTTTTCCTTTTTTTCTATGATTTCTCTTTCACTGTTAAAAATCTGCGGCAGATTGTGGAGTCATTCAACCGTTTTACTGTAAATAACAATTGCTTGACCTTATTATGAAGAGTTATCCTTGGTCAGGTTCGATTACAATTGCGATTAAGTAACCGTCATCTATAAAAACCGTCGAATGGCTGGACAGTTTGATGCAAATGTTTAACTGCGCAACTTCAATGTTTACTTTTCTGTTATATGGAGTACGAATAACAAATTTCGGCCTTTCTTTAGATTGAATTTTCTGAAACATCATCGTGATTTTTGAAGCCTTTTTGATTCATCGAATTTCAATAAGATGCACAAAGATTGCAAAATATAGTTACCAAAGTGTTGATTTTTGTGTTCACTTCTTAATTATTTAAAAGTATATATTATTTGATATTCCATTTGAACTTTTTATTTCGTTTTAAACCTTCATTTTTTTTAAATATTAGAACAGATTTTTTTCCTCTGTAAAATTTAAAATGTTGCTAGGTTGGACTATGACTAACATTAATGTTTTTATTATTTTTATTTTTTAATATCATCGTCCGTATTTATCTCAATGAAAGAACATTAAAAAATGTTTTGTAAGTAGTAATATTTTATGGAAAAAAATAATAATTCTGAAATGAACGATTTTTTTCTTTTTCTTTTATTTGAAACTTTAAATATTTATAAAAAAAATATTATATAGCATTATGTAAAATTGTATGTTTATAAAACTTAATAGTTATGCTAATTAGAATAGGTTTTACATCTTAAAATTTCCATTTTAAATATTTCGTCATCTCTTTCTTTAAATTAAAAAGAATGTTTTGTAATTAATTTTAAAACTATAAAATTAAAAATAAGGCATCTGCAACTAAGCAATGAAGATATACAACAAGAAATATATATATATACGATAAAGTTCCTATCCTAAAATTATACACAAACGCTTGAATTTACAATTACAAAAATTGCCAGTCTTATTTCGCGGACGGGCTAAAGTATATATCGTGATTCAGCCATAAACACGCAGAAAAGAATTTCAAATTTTCAATACCATATAATTAGAACATCTTGATATTAGCTGATGTAATATCTAAAATTTAAATTTTACGTTTGAAATATTTTGTTAATTTTGTATCGAATTTGTTAATTTATTCCTTTGTAACTAAACAATCTAAAAAAATTTCAAATAATGTTCAAAATGTTACATAAAGCATTAATAAACTACATATTGTTATTATGTAAAAATATCCAAAATTAAAATAATAATAATTATTATTTTTGAGACATGCATATTAACAATGGTTTATCATTTTTACTTTTTCAATTAATTCTGAGAAATACATACTTTACAAAAAATCACAAAATATAGAAAAATATTTACAAACATAGAAACAAATTTCAAGTAAAATGATTTTATACGGTACTTGACTAATAAAATTTAAAGTTTAGAATTTTAAATATTCCGTTGTCTTATTTTTTAAAATCAACAACCTTTTCTTGTAATTTTATATTCAAAAATAAATTAAAAGAAAAAAAAAGAAAAATTAGAAAAATTACACCAAATATACACCATCTCATATAAAACAATAATAAAAAAATTCTAATAATTAGTCCAAATATATGATAAATTTATCCATGATATGGCATGCAACTTACCAATTAATATGTCATTTTCCTTTTATCAGGTAATCCTAAGAAATACATTACTTTAATTTTTGTAAGCAAATATCTCCAGATTCAATCACAAACATGGAGAAAAAAAAATTCAAGTACAGCGGTTTTTTACTCCACGTAAAACTCCAAGTAAACTTTTCTATACTCCACTGAGGGAAATTGATGTTCATTCTCCTCATCTCAGTTCTCGGGACGAATGATGCTTCTCAACTTCGGTCGCATCATTTGCGCATGCGCTTTAAATCGAACTCCGTAGAAGTACAGAAACTCTGTGCTCACTTGAGAAAGTTGTTGTTTTCAGCGAGAGGGGTGGGGGGTTATAGATCATTTCAGGGGGGAAGGGGGTATTTCGTGTTTCATGTATATTAGAAGGAAGTCCAACGTGACAGGTTGCGTCACGTATTCTTGATATTAAAATATAAATTTAGAAGCACGTCAAATGGATAAAATTGAGGGTTTCTTTTAAAGTATCATTGGCTTAAAATCAAGATCATTTTGAGTTTAGAAAATGTATAGCGTATACCAGCTATGTCAAGTTTGAAATTATTAAAAACAAAAACCAAAAAAAAAAAAACACACACACACAAGATAGTAGTACAGAAGCTCTCTGTTGACTTGAGAAGGTTTTTATTTTTAACGAGAGAGGGTTACACATCATTTCAGGGAGAAAGGGTATTTCGCGTTTTATGTATATTAGAAGGAAGTCCAACGTGACAGGTTTCGTCATCTATTCTTGATATTAAAATATAAATTTAGAAGCACCTCAAATGGATAAAATTGAGGTGGGTTTATTTTAAATATCATTGGCTTAAAATCGAGGTCATTTTGAGTTTAGAAAATGTATAGCGTATACCAGCTATGTCAAGTTTTAAATTATTAAAAAAAAAAAAAAAATACATAAGACAGAAGTACAGAAACTCTCTGTTGACTTGAGAAGGTTTTTGTTTTAAACGAGAGAGGGTTACACATCATTTCAGGGAGAAGGGGTATTTCGCGTTTTATGTATATTAGAAGAAAGTCCAACGTGACAGTTTTCGTCACCTATTTTTTATATTAAAATATAAATTTAGAAGCACGTCAAATGAATAAAATTGAGTTTCTTCAAAGTATCACTGGCTTAAATTCGATATCACTTTGAGTTTCGAAAGCATATAGCATAAATCAGCTATGTCAAGTTTGAAATTATTAAAAAAACCTAAGATAGAAGTACAGAAACTCTCTGTTGACTTGACAAAGTTTTTGTTTTTAACGAGAGAGGGTTAAACATCATTTCAGGTAGGAAGGGTTTTTCACGTTTCATATACAGGGTGATTCATAAAAGATGGGCAGAACTTTAAGGGGTTATAGTACACTTAAAGACAAATAATATTAAATAGGAGACTAAGGGTCCCAGACGTATTCCCAAGGAGATAGGGGGCATTAAAGTTTAGGGTCCGAAATTTCAAATGATTATAAAACATGGAAAAATTGGTCGATTCGTTTGCGGTTTTTGCAAAAAAATTTCTTTATGCCAGTATTTTCTTGAAATAAAATTTTAAAGTTCAATTTCAAAAAATGCCGATAGGGGGCGCTTTAGACTTTGGAGTAACAAACAACTATTTTTTAACGTTATTTTTTGTATTTCTTTAAATGATTTCGAAAGCTTAGACTTAAACTTAAATTTTGATCTAAAAATCTGAGTCCTAACGAGTAGTTAAGTAGCGTAAACTGAAATTTGAAATTTGAAACCCTTCTCCCCCCAGAACAAAAATCAGTTATTCCCGATCTTTGTGTCGTAGATTAGGCTCTAACTACTGCCGCGTTTTGCTAAAATTATTCTTTATGTCAGTATTTTCTTGAAAATAAATTTTAAAGAAAATTTTCAAAAAATTCCGATAGAGGGCGCTTTAGACTTTGGAGTAACGAACAACTATTTTATACCGTTATTTTTTGTGTCTCATTAAATGCTTTCTAAAGCTTAGACTTAAATTTTCAGCCCAAAATCTGAATCGTTAGACGTGGTTAAGTTTCTGGGGAGAGGGGTTTGAAATTTCTACTCCTGAGCACAGTTCAGTTTACCATGTCCACACATTGTGTGCTGTGATACGAGGTAAAAAGACACAAATTAGGATTATGTTACCAAAGCATATTTATTAACATGTAATCACAATAAATGTTCAAAATTGTGACCACCAGAGGTTATGCACGCAGAACAACGGCGACGAATGGAACGGCGAACATTCGCGAAAACATCAGGCATTTCGAGCACTTCCCCTACAGCGGCGGAAAGTCTGGCGACCAGTTCCTCGGGGGATTCAATGGGTGTCTCATACATAAGAGCCTTCAATCGTCCCCAAAAAAAGAAATCGAGGGGTGAAAGATCTGGCGAGCGAGCAGGCCAAGCAACAGGACCACCTCGACCAATCCATCTGTTCGGAAATGTGATGTCCAGATAGTTGCGGACGTCTCGTACGTAATGGGCTGGCGCTCCATCGTGCTGGAACCACATGACCCGCCGGATGCGTGGAGGAACAACGTTTAACAGGTCTGGCAGCACATGTTGCAGAAATGTGAGGTATGTTTTACCGTTGAGGCGTTCAGGAAGAAGGTACGGTCCGATTAGGTGGTCTCCGAGGATTCCTGCCCAAACATTGATGGAAAAGCGTCTCTGATGAGCATGTGGATACGTAGCATGTGGATTGACATCCGTCCATACATGTGCATTGTGTGTGTTAAATGTACCTTCACGTGTGAAGGTACATTCATCGGTGAAAAGCACAGTTCGTCCAAAATGTGGATTTAGCGCGTTCTGCTGCAGAAACCAGCGGGCGAATTCAATACCATTTGGATAATCCCCTGGAGACAGTTTCTGGACTCGTTGCACATGAAACGGGAGCAAATGTTCATCCTTCAGTACCCTCCAAGTCGTGGACTGTGAGGTATCCACCTGGCTAGCCACTGTTCGTGTACTTGTACTTGGCTGCGCCGCTACTACATCCAGAATGGCTTCTGCAACAACTACTGATTCGTCCTTTTTTGCACGACCTGCATTCGACCGGGAAGCGAGAAATGATCCCGTCTCACACAACTGTCTGTGCAAGCGCTCGAAAGTTTTGCGGTTAGGCAACCGCCTGTTAGGAAATCGCTCTCCGTACATTCGTTGTGCCTCTGCACCATTTCCATCTGCCGCTCCGTAAATTAAATGCATCTCAGCCTTTTCCTTATTCGTGAAGGGCACCATCTTCCGATTCATTACTACAGCGACTTACACTTGACTCACCGTTCAGTGGTTTTTATGCCTGAATCGTGTAGAAATTTTGCATACGTGTTCTTCTTCTTCCCCATTTGACATTTGCATACTTTCTGTTTCCTTCTTCACCCGGTGACTAGCGTCAGGAATGGAGCTTTAACGTTTGCATGAGCGACGTTTCCAACTGTGCCAGTGCCTTTATGAGTGAATTCCGACTATGCAGTCCTTGACGAAAGTTGTATTTTTGCCTCGTATCACAGCACAGAATCGTTGGGCATGGTTAAGTAGTGCAAACTGAACTATGTTCAGAAGTTGAAATTTGAACCCCCTCCCCTCGCTACTGAACCACGCTCAGCGATTCAGATTTTGAGCTGAAAATTTAAGTTTAAGTCTAAGCTTTAGAAAGCATTTAATGAGACACAAAAAATAACGGTATAAAATAGTTGTTCGTTACTCCAAAGTCTAAAGCGCCCTCTATCGGAATTTTTTGAAAATTTTCTTTAAAATTTATTTTCAAGAAAATACTGACATAAAGAATAATTTTAGCAAAACGCGGCAGTAGTTAGAGCCTAATCTACGACACAAAGATCGGGAATAACTGATTTTTGTTCTGGGGGGAGAAGGGTTTCAAATTTCAAATTTCAGTTTACGCTACTTAACTACTCGTTAGGACTCAGATTTTTAGATCAAAATTTAAGTTTAAGTCTAAGCTTTCGAAATCATTTAAAGAAATACAAAAATAACGTTAAAAAATAGTTGTTTGTTACTCCAAAGTCTAAAGCGCCCCCTATCGGCATTTTTTGAAATTGAACTTCAAAATTTTATTTCAAGAAAATACTGGCATAAAGAAAATTTTTTGCAAAAACCGCAAACGAATCGACCAATTTTTCCATGTTTTATAATCATTTGAAATTTCGGACCCTAAACTTTAATGCCCCCTATCTCCTTGGGAATACGTCTGGGACCCTTAGTCTCCTATTTAATATTATTTGTCTTTAAGTGTACTATAACCCCTTAAAGTTCTGCCCATCTTTTATGAATCACCCTGTATAATAGAAGGAAGCCCAACATGTCAAGTTGCGCCAGGTAAACTTGATATTAAAATATAAATTATTAAAATATAATTTAAGTGTCTCATTTAACACAAATTTCAAAACGTTTTTCTGCAGAAAATATTATTAGAATTAGAAAAATGCTAATGATTTTTATAATATCTAACAAATAATTGCGACCACTGTTGCATTTACTAACGAATTTTATGAAGTTTTTATAATGACTTTATGCTATAAATGCGTTCGGGCTCCTTTTTTTTTAAAATCTCGAGCCCGCTTGAGCCCGACGATTTGAAAACCGAGCACGCCTGAGCCTGAAAAATTATGTATAAACCCGAACCCGCCCGAGCCCGATACGGAAAGTATGCAGTATACAATTGTTAACATTTTTAAATTGTTTCAAGATTCATTTTCTCATTTAAAAACCTCTTCTTACTTAGAAATGAGAATTAATCCTATATAAACATATCCTCACAAAAACGTTTTGTGATTTTCTTGTCGCTTAATTTATTGTTATTGTCAGAAATCTGCAAAAGTCACAATTCTTATTCTTTTAAAATATCATTGTACAAGTATGGCAGAGAGGTATGACTTCTGTTTTCAAGTAATTCTACAAAAGGACCTCACACAGAAAGCGATAATGGACAAGGAATATCCTACGGCTTCTTTATATTATTAACCCTGACCGTGCAAAGCATGGATAGGATATTTCTCCTTTTTTGCCATTAATAACAATTCAATTCCCTTCTAAACTAATATTAAGGTACTGTAAATCACTTAAAGAAACTTATACTTTCTTGTTTCTCAAATAAAATGTTTTCATTTTCTTTGTTTGAATTAGCGAATTAAAAAAAAAAAAATCACTTTCAGCCCAAGCCTGAAAACTGGTATAAACATTGAGTCGGAGGAGGGTTCGGACTCGGGCGAAGCCCGTCTCATTTCTATTTTATACTCTCTCAAATTCTAGTGCTATGTTTTCTTTAGCATAATGCAAAATCTGCTTGAAGGAATGAACTGAGCCTCCTACTTTTCTTTTATTCAGATTGCTTGATTGCTACCACTTCTTTGAAATAATATAAGTCACTTTATTTTTGCCTTATTTAATCTGTTATTAAATAAGGATATTATTGCATTTTCAAAAAAGTTGGAAATTGTACGTCAAACTTGACAAGTGTGTTCGTACTATAACTAGTTTTATAAATATTCGTATCTTGGTGCAATAGCTGTTGCACTCTTATGCAAAAATGCATGAATACAAAAATGTATTTTATATGCAGATTTTCATATTATAGATATCAATTTTATTTTATGAAATTAAGTTTCAATACACTTTTACAAACAATTAATTACAATTATGTTACATTAAAATTATACTATCCAATACAAGGTAGTGTAAAAAAAAATCATCATTATTATTTCACTAAAAAAATGAATTATATGGTCTATTATTATGATATGATTATTTTCCGTAATAAAATAAGTACATTTTAAGTTGGCAACATTTTATCATTTGTTGACATTTACTAAAAATTCCAACGGGAAAATTAAGCCTAGCTTTGAAAATTTCAGAACTTGAAATCCATAATTGGACACGTTTTTCTTTTAATATCTATTTCTCCGAAAACATCTATTTAAACAAGAAAGAAAAATCATACACAAAGCATAGATTATTAAACACTTTCCAACACTAACAGAATACTTTAACAAACCATCGCTATTTAATGAGGTAAATAAGGTATCTAAGTAAACATTTCAAAAAAACACAAAACACATTTGAAAACTTGATTTTAGCAATTACCGTCTACAGCCGGAAAAGTACTCCAATTCTTTTATGCAGCCCTGTATATAATTTATATATTTGTATGTACTCTATAGTATGCTACAATTTAGTTTAGTAATAAAGCAAATAACCCAGTTGGAAATTCATCTTCAGCAGTTTCTACCAATAGACGGAAACATAATTGAATTATTCTGTACAGCCTTGTATATTACTTTAAGCTTTTTATACACGCCACGTATTAAGCTATAGTTTAATTTAGGCAAATACGTGCTGAAATCACACTTTCAGAAATGATCATGCATAGGCAACCACACTGTAAAAAATGAAGGACTCAAAAATGAGTAAGTCCATGTACTCATTTCGAAATGAGTATTTTTGAATCAAAAATGAACATGTGCATTCTCAAAAATGAGTAAGTCCATATACCCATATCGAAATGAGTATTTTTGGATCAAAAATGAACATGTGCATTTTCAAAAATGAGTAAGTTCATGTACTCATATCGAAATGAGTATTTTTGGATCAAAAATGAACATATGTATTCTCAAAAATGAGTAAGTTCATGTACTCATTTCGAAATGAGTATTTTTGGATCAAAAATGAACATATGATCAAACCCAACATACTTGTATATTTCAGAATGTGTAATGACGAAATTTCGGAGCCTAAAAAGCTATTATTTGAAGGAAAAACGAAGAATAAGAGAAATGAAAAGTGGATCTGGTTGTTCTGGATTTTCATCAAAGTGGATCCACTACAACACATTTACTCTTTTTTTTTTTCTCACATTTTACACATTTACTTTTTTTTTCTTGATAGTACTTCAAAATTATGATTTTTTTTCCCACTAATTTTTTTTAAAAATTTATTTAAACTTTTTTGACGTGAGGCAATATTGTGTTATTTAAAAGTTTCATAACATAATATCTTTGCAAATTATAGCTATGCAAATTGGTATTAAACTAAGCTGATTTGGCTTACAAATTTATGAATTACGCTGAAACTTATTATTTTATAAATTATAATTTTACAAAGTTTATAGTTTTTTCCTTAAATTTATAAAATTAGTTAACATTTTTTCTTTACTTTTATAAAAATAAAGTTTTTAACTTTATAACGTTTTTAATTTATTTCTTTAGCTTATATTTTTATAAATTAAACTAATTTAATTTAAATAAAATCAATAAGTCCAGATTTAAACCTACCTATCTCAAGGTCATTAATTTTAAACTTGTCTCTAAAAATCATTTTTTTTAAACTATTTAGTTTAACCGAACCGTACGCAAAAGCTCTCATCATAGCTGAAATATAATAATTTAATTTATTATAAAAAAAATATTTACATAATTTTTTTAAATAAGACATTAAAAAAAATATTTTAATAGCATGTAATAAACACGTCTGATTAAGATAATTGTTATTTTTATTAGAATTAATAAATATATAATCAGGCAAATAATTTTAAAAAAGTATATGTTCGAATGAAGAAATTGTTGGTACTGTTGCAAAAAGAAGCAATCAGTATTCTTAATGCAATGTTTTACGCATATAATATATAATAAATTGAAATTTATCTGTTATAAGGCACCAAATCATACAGCAAAATATTGAAAATTATGAAAAGAAAATATTAAAAACATTGGAACTGAAAAAATCCATCTACAGATGAAACCTCAAGTTTTTGCAAGTTTTGCAAAGTAACTAACAACATTTGAGAAGGAGGCGTGACCATTCATGGCGCGTTGGTCTGAGTCGTCAGGTTATTACACAGGACATCACGGGTTCGATTCCTCTCATGGGCAAGGGTTGGTTAATTACTATAAACTCACGCAGGAATGAAACAAATGAGCAGCAATGTATGTATCCCTTATAAAGTTGTCTTTGCGAAGTAACTTTTTTTTATTTTTTAATCCTATAAATTTTATTTTAACGACATAATTTTTTTTAAATTTGAATACATCCATGGGATCAAAAATGAGTACACAGCAGTTCATATTTGAATACATCCATGCCATCGAAAATAAGTACATGTGTTTCTCAATATTGAGTACATTTGGATCGGAGCTATTTTGAGTATGTGACGTATCCAAAATTGAGTACTTTTTACTAAATTTTGAGTACCCATTTTTTTACAGTGCATGTATTCAGTTCTATGCGTGGCCATGTATATGATTTTATTTATATTCGATAAACCTTTCTTGGTATACTAAATATATTTCACGTTCAAAATACATAACTAGATTAAAAACCCATTTTAATCAATTTACACTGATGCACCGTAATGCTTACAAATTTTTTGTGTAGCACTGTATATGATCTGTAGCTTTTATACATACCTCATAACATTAAAAAATTTAGTTAAACGCATAACTTACTAAAATCCAACTTCCAATTATGGCTTATAAACAATACTTCGGACACAGTACTGTACCCGAAATATTTTGTGTATCCCTGTAAATGAACCTTAAATGCTATGCACATAAAAAGTACAGTGAAACATCCATTTAACGAAGTCTCATCGCTACATTTAAAAATTTTGTTATGGAGAAAATTTGTTAAATAGAAATCAACTTGAATTCATGGACTTTTTCCTTCAGATATGACAAACAGGTATTGGATTCAGAAGCATTTGATTCAGTTTCAATTATGAAGCCGTCTTTTACAAAACAGTTGTGTAAGGTCGATGAAATCACGTCACATCCCCACTCTTTGGCTCAAGCTTTCATCAGCTCTGATACACACATTCTCAAACTAATGTTTTCAATACATTGTATTTTTTCATTCTTTTTCTATAATGTACTTCATTTTTTTATTATTTCTTAGAATAACGGCTGAAGTGTAGAATTTGTATTAACTTCTTCAACATCCACCATATAGCTTCGATTTAGCCCCAAGCGATTTTCATCTGTTTAGTCCACTAAAACACCATCTTGGAAGCAAGAGGATGTTCACAGATGATAAAAAGGTTCAACTTGAAGTCCTAACGTGGCTTAGACAGCAACCCAAAGAATCTTATGCAGCTGGTGTTGGGGCACTGATAAAACGGTGATATAAGTGCATAAATATTGGTGTAGAATATGTTGAGAAATAAAAATAGTTTTGAAGTGAATATCATTGTAAGTTATTGTTTAATTATCTTTTGTGACTTACTTAATGACATCCCTCGTACATATGTATTTTTTTCGTTTTGTGAATCATGTGTGAAATTTATACATTCATTTCTTTTTCTTTTATATTTGGACAATAATTAAAAACAAACAACAAGAAACGATTTATTGAAAAATAAAACCCTTCTGAAATTAAATGCTTTCTTCTTATTCATACAGAAAAAATAGAAATATGAAAGTGGAGAATTGTCACATATTAATTAATACTACCATATCATCATTTCTACCGTACTTAAAAAATAAATAATGTACATCTGCAAATTGCATATTTAGGGTATTTAATTGACCATCAAGTCAAAATATTTTGTACGCGTTAACTACAGCACTTCTAGAATAATAATTACAATTTATAATTTTCAGAACATATGTTATAATTTTTAGAGCATATATTATATTTTTTAGAACATGAAAAATATATAGATAAACTCAAATTTAGGGTCTCCAATATCAAGGGCCAAGGCCCATAGTCCTTTCGAACCATGCTTTATTCGAACCATACATTATCCAGTATAAAATAATACTATATATGAGGGACCGAAATGGTAGGACCGAAACGGCGGGATCGAAATGGCAACGGGACCCAAACGCCAGGATCGAAACGCCAGGATCGTATCAATAACTTGTAGATAGACATACTCAGAGTTAGATATATAGATAGGCTGATACATAAATATCGATGTATATACATAATGTGAATATTCTGTTACAGTCGCTCTCTTTTCTATTTATAAATTATCTTTAGAAAACGGTTAAAAGCTTAAAAGTACGTGGAAAGGCGTTTAAAGCAAAAGTTATTGTGTAGTTCATGCAGGAGAAAGAATCTGATGACAAAACAACTTTGTCGTGCTTATCTTGCTGGTTTCTTTGTGAAGTGAAATATGCTATGAATAACAAAACACGATATTTTTTATTTTCATTTTGTAACCTCAATGGTTATCAATTATATAGAAACTTTAAACTAAGAATTATATAAAAAATTTAGTACAATGTTCTGAATAAAAGTAGTGAAAAGAAACATATAGTTACTTGTGATTGATCTTTTAGAATTTTATTTTAGAACATGTAGAAAATAAACGCAATGAAGCTTGAAACAATATAATAAAAAGGTTTTAAAGGTTTACCGCTAAAAGCTTTATAATTGTCGTTGTAGCTTTGTTGATTTTTGGAATATAAAGAGTGAAACGAAACTTAAAGTTACTTGCGATGGATTGTTTAGAAATAGGTTAGTAAATAAATGCAATGAACATAAAACAAAAAATATAAAAATGTTAAAGTTTTACCACTAAAATTTCAAAACAGGTCTTTTAGCTTTGCTGATAGCTTTTTTTAACAAATTAAAAAATATACTTTAGTATTCATATATTTCAGAATGTTTCTCAGATTGATGATAGAAAAATGATAATTGCTAGCTCTGACGTATCTCCGGTTTTGTTCTTACAATTTAAACAAAATTTATTTCAATTTAATTTGGGTATTAAATTTTCAAATTGTTTTAAGGTAGGAAAATAATATACAGGTGATTATTAAAAAGTCGTTGCCGATAGAATGAGCCCATAGCGACAATGCCGTTCAATGAAACGGGATGCCATTCGGGGTGTGATTATTTTATAGCATTGGCGCGAGAATGAGGTACAGAATACCAATTACGGTTACAGAAAAAAAATTCGAAATTTTCAAATGGGGACACCCAATTTTTTATCGGAAAATTATCTTTACGGTGAAAAACCATAAATGGCATTAAATCTAAGTTTAACACTTTTCAAATGGCGACATAAAGCACACGTAAGGAAAATCAGTGAGAAGAACACATGTGCTCACACAGGCAACAATAAACAAATAATATTATTTGAATCATAAAATTTATAAGTGTTTACATTCACACTGTAATGCATTCAGACTGTAACACACAATGTAACATTCACACTGTGTCACAATGTAACATTCACACTGTAACACTTGATGCGGACGCATCACAATAAAGAGGCAATGCACACCAATAAACCACAGCATGCAGACAATTCAGAATCCCACATTTGATATCATTCTTTTTTTTTCAATTCCTACTATTAGCTCACACTCTATATATATTTATATACCTTGTTCAAATTTTCAATCGTTAATAAAATATTTTCTATTCATCCTATCAAGTTCAAATAAATTTTTTTAAACTTGTACTGGATGACAATTGATGTTAATACAGTTTTTTCAAATATTAATTCATTAATTAAATTAAATTAATTAATTTTAATTTTATATTGCATTTCTGTTCAAAAGTATAGACTCACTCCATATTTATAGTCTCACCTTCACACGTAAAAAGATAATGGGGCTGTTCACGGACGAAGATCAGGCGGCTCGCGGGCGAAGGAGACTATAAATGTGGAGTGAGTCTATACTTTTGAACAGAAATGAAGTATAAAATTAAAATTAAATAATAAAATTTAATTAATTAATTAATTTTTGAAAAAAACTGTATTATCGTTAACTGTAACATCGCTATGACACTTTATTGTGAAGTTTGGTAATTTTTGAAATTCAATATTTGAAAAACGGCATAATCATTAGATTTTAAATTTATATCAAGAAAAATACAATTTTTTTAACTTTCTAACGCAGTTTGTCTAACAATTTTGTGAGAAATACTTTTCGGGCTATTAATTTTTGGTATTTTAGCTATTTATTTCTTATTTAATTTTTAATACATTTCAAAAATTTATCTTATGTAAGATATTTAGCAGGATATAAATTTAGGAATAAATACCGTCAGTGGCGAAGCGCGTAGATCGCTGGAAAAAAAATTTCTATTTGACCTAAGTAGGAATTGACTTTAAAACAAAAAGTTTTTATATTACTTGTTCATGACAGACTAACTAAGTGGATTTGAGTGTATACCTATAATTTTAAATACGAGAACAGACAAAACTGATTGTAGTCTGTCAGCATAGTCTATGCTGACCACGTAAACCCGAAATGGTGGTAGATAACAATGTCACCAATTTGTTCTTGCATTACACGTGTAGCTCGAAATGGTCTTCTGTGCGTTTGTTTTACATCGCCATTTCTACAGTTAAAATAATTTTTAACCTCTGTTTTTGGTTTTTCACCAAGTAGGTCATTTTGCTATGAAAATAAAATTGTGTGCTTTTGGAATTTTCAAATTTGTCAAATTTGTCCGTAACTAGGAGTGAGCGATTGTTATTTGTAATTTCATTTACGAGCCCATGCCATAAACTAACCACATCGCAAATGGCATCTCGTTTCTTTGAACGGTATAGTCGCAAGGGAGATGGCAAAGTTCTTTTATAATCAACTTGTATGTGTTTAGTGTGTTGTAATTGAAATGGTAAATCAAATTTATTGAAATGTGTTACGCAATTGGTGCTATAACAATGCATAGTAATCAAATTAGCTAAAAATTATCAATCAATTTTCATCACAAATAAAAACAATAATAGTAATCATGATATAGAATCATATATATTTTGCGTTTTACTCTAAAATTTAATTTTCCTATCTTAAAGTTTCTCTATGTGAATTAATTTCTGTATTCAAAATCTTTTTATTCTTTAATCCGAAAAACAATCATTTCTTTCTAGCTAAAATGCTCCCAGATACTTCTTCGTAACATTAAATGTACGTTACTCTCATGCGGTTTCGATTCAAATATTAATGTACTGCAGATGACCGTGCCATATGTTGTTTTGTCTTTCTTCGTATCTTGTGTTAAATGCAGGCACCGTTTTCATAATTTGACTGCTGCAAAAATATGCACTATAAACTCTTTTCGTTAGATTATAATAACACATGCCTAGCTTTCCCAAAACAACGCTCTGCTGTAAGTTAAAAATCACAAAAATTGATGTTCCGCCAAATTATGGCATCCTTTCATTTCTTATTCAAAAAGGCTCAATATTGGTTTATTGCTAACTGTCAAAAGTTTGACGGTTCATGCCTGGCTAGAAATGTAACGATTGGCATGTTACATCTAATGTGTTGGCGATAATGAATCTGAAAAATTAGATCAGATCTTCTCTTGCTTTTGTCGGATAAACATGTAATTTTTGGTAGAATAAGCGAAGGCCACCCTCTCTGTTTTCTTGTGTCGATGTTGTGCTGGTATAAATAAAAAGGAATTCCATGATTACAAGACTTGTTTTCATCTAATGCCTATTGTGTGGATTAATTTTTCAGGAAACGGACTGAATTGCGGTGCATCCAATGTGCTACTATAACACGGCAATGTTTTTAAAAATGTCCATTTGAATATATCAGGACTTCACACTATAGTAATTAATATTCAAAAGCATGGGTATAAGTTACATTCTAACATATGAATACAGGGTGTTCTAAAATGGACTGGCAGTTTCAAAAATTCCATAAGAAGTTAACAGTGACGGCTATTGAATTCATACTTTGAGTAAAGTAATGCATTAAATGCGGAATTTCTTTACAACACTTTCTTATTTTAGCTCCAATTATTACCAGTACGTGGCACTGCACTCTTTCAGTCTGTAATAATGCGCTCGAAATAACCTTTCGAAAGCGAAACTGTGTTTTTTAGTTTCAACTGATAACTAGAATGAAATGTAAAACTGAATGTAGTTTGAGATTTTAACAACTTCAGACACGCATTGCGATATATCGGAGATATTTCGAACTAAAACAAGGAAGCGTAGTAAAGAAATTTCCGACTACAATTATTAATCCCTTTTAAGAATAACTTCAATAACCATCCGTATATACTTGTTAGTGAATTTTGAAAACCGTCAATCCACTTTAAAACACCCTGTATTTTACTTTATCATTTACGTTCACCTGCGTAATGAAAATCATTCAGTTAGGAAACAAAAATCGATCACCGAAACGTTTAGCCGAAAAAAACTCAATTTATTTTAAATATTTGATTAAGTTCTTTATAAAATCCTCAAACATTAAAACTGCGTGAAAAATAACAAGGTTACCTTAAGGTTAAGAAACACTCAACGAATGTTTTAGGGACTATTATATTTCAGTACAATCTCTCGCATTAAATACTGAAAGGAAAATAAATAATTAGCATGTGTGAGTTTGAGAAATGAATTATTTTCATGCGATGCTTCTTTTTCATTCAAGTAGTTCTAGAACTTCTTTATTAAAAACAATTTTTCTTAAAACTAAAGTGGAATTTTCAAAACAAAATATAAAATAAAGTATGCGCTTATGAGTTTAATGAGCGTAAACATTTTAATTAATATGCAAATAAAAATGTTAATTTCTCTAAAGCAAATATAGAAAGTGAAACATTAAGTACAGTAGAACCTCGATTATCCGACCCTCGTTTAACCGGAACTCTCCGTAAACCAACGTCGGTTTCCTGACCTTTTTTTTTAACGTTTTTTGTGTATGCAAGCGGACCTTTTCGAACTGCAAGTACAGATAAATATTTTGGTTTCCTTTCTTAGAATTCCTTTGAAATTAGCTTGAGCTTCCGCAAGCTCAGATCTCGTTATAAGTGTATTCTTTCCCCACCTCCACGCCCCGTATGCACGTCCCTGTTCTAAACAAACACACGCCCCATTTCGAAACTTGTAAGGCCGTACTGTCGAGTGCCACAATATTTGAATGTTATAGCACCCTCTCATTGTAAGCAACTGCAAGGAACAGAACAAAACCCCTTTCTGTCATCTTTTCACGAACAGAAATTTTCACAGCTGCAGAATTTCAAAAAGGAGGGTGAGAAATCAATGTCATACTTTTGCTAAGCACTCGTTTACTGTTCGTTTGCGATTGGCACGCCTACCAAATACAATAGTTTGCTTCAAAATAAATTTATTTTTATGTATAATTTGAATTTAGGTATTTATTTAGCAGTTTAAACAGTCATAATACCAGTTCGATGACGATGTTACATATTAAATTAGATGATTATTGATAAATTCTCGATTATCCGATGTAGATTCGTTCCCAATTACGCTCCCAATTCTACTGTAAATATAGATACAGGGTGCTCGAAATTTAAAACTAAATAATTCCTTATCTACAATAAACATAAAGTTGAAAGATCTGACATGTTTATCAGATAGCTCATAAATTTAATGTACAGTAATTTAAAAAAAAAAAATAGTTAACAATTTAATCAATACTGTAAAAATATTCAATTAACTTGAAGACTTCAAATTGCGAACCTATTTTTTCGCATTTTAACTGCTACAATGAATGAAGAGTAAGAACTGAAGGAATCCTGATCGAGCTTTATACGTAGCCTGGAAATAAAAAAAATGACGAAACGGACGAAATTTAGGAAAACTTTCAAAATTACTGTATACAAAATTTATGGGTTTCTCAATAATCATGTCACTCTGACATGAAAATAGTACTTTTGGATGCTTAAGATATCGAGAATGACGATCAGTGTTAGAAAACACATTTAAAAAGAATAAACATAAAATTTACTTCATTTTTCTTGTTTAAAAAAATTATAATGCATTTGTTTTAATGGCCTAAACAGCCTTTACATTAAAATGAAGTGCGTCGTACTGCACGCCTTAATAATGAAAGAACCGGAAAACAAATCTCGAACTCTAGAGAATTATATATAAATTTAAGTTAATCAGTTTTTGTTTTATTTAAAGCCTGTTTTCCAACACAACAGCACAAAAAGAAAAAGGTTCTTATACTGAAGTTTGTGATCGTGGCAAAGTGTCCAAACAATTATTTCGATGTCCAAAGTCATTATTATTTTCCAAAAATCTATAAATTCAAAAGAAGTAAGAATAGGCAGGTTTGGAAGAAAAGGCAGACATTAAAAATACGAAAATATATTTAATTATTTCTAGGCTCTGATGATCGTTGCACAAGTACAGTAAAAATGTTCCATTGCTACGACTGCCAACGGCAGCGGCACCCGGGAGCGTACACATTTCACGCAAATATTACATATTGATCAGTCAATGGCCAGAGATAAAAAAGAATGTTTCTATTATCATGATATAAACTCGCATAATTTTACATCGCCAAAGGTTACAATATGTTGGCGATATTTTCTGCAAACAAAGCATAAAAACAATTAAAAATTTAAAGAGCAGAGCCATCTTTGGCATAAATCATCCTAACGATTTTTTTACAGGGAAAGCCAAAATTTGCGAGAACTTTAAACCTTATATGGGGCTCAGGATAAAGTTTTACATTCTTGAACGGTCGATCTATGAATTTGTTATAGCCTTGATATGTACGCTGGATATTTTTGTACAAGAATTTTTCAGTTGTGTTAAGGAATCATTGTAATTTAAAAGGGTGTTTATGGATAAAGCAGTTAGCAACAGATCTGTGTGACCAAATAAGGACATGGCATATGTACATTTTATGCTAGCTGTTGGAAAGAGTACATGTGGCGGTTTTCATGTACTTAATGAGTACGGGATTCTTTAATGTAACTGATTATCAAAAGGTTATTAGAATAAAAGGAATGAAATCGTTCAAATATACACTAAAACACTTTTTATTTTGCTTAAAAGACGTCAACATAAACATTAAAGATATTAAAATTTAAAATTTACATGTTTCGATTTGTTCATCAAATCGTCATCAGAATAGAATATACACAAACCACAAATACAACCAGATATTAAATTAATTAACAACCAGAGAGTCTGAACAGTCACTATGTGAAAGAAGGTGCAACGCCCTCTATACTTTTAATTTTAACACCACTCTTAGATCCATCTACAGACCGCATCCCACTATTATTCAACCACTCAACCCAAATCTTCGGAATATTAAATGACAACGTATCATTACATGCTTTCGAGCTTCTTCAATAAATTTCACTAGATTCCCTCACAAAAAGTTCAAAATAAAAACTGGAACTATAAATCAATTTAGCTTCGTTAAATAGGATGTTGATGCTCTCTCTATTACTTAATCTTGATAAGGCAGTATTCCCTCTCCCATACTTAATATCTGCAATATGCTCCTTACATCTAACATTGAATTTCCTCTGTGTCATACCAACATAATAATTCCTAACATCCCCCTCCCTAATAAATGGAATAACATAAACACCCGAAAGGTCACCCTTGCTGACAGATTCAATTCTCGTGCTCAAAACCGTCTTTAACTTCGGCGGAGCCCTCGCGACTAAACTCAAACCAAACGCTTTTACAGGAAAATGAGCTTAACAAAAAGAGAGTAAAGGAAAATGAAAAAATATAAATTTTTTTGTAGAACAGTGAGTCTTAAAATAACGGAAAATGGGAACAAAGGAAGAAGGGAATTAAATAAGAGGGGAATAATTACTGAAATTAAATAATGTATAATGCGACCTCATATATTTAGAAATATATGGTGTCGCATCACAGTTCTGTAAAAAGGATTTATTTTTTCAAAATGTTTTAGATAGAGATACAGGTTTTAGACGCATTATTCTAATTATCAGGTAAATATTTTTTATTTCTAAAAGCAATATTCCATGCTCAGTTTTTTGCAAAGTTGTATATCCCGTATAGTATTGTGGAAACACAGTAACGTCAAGTTGACGTCAGATGGGAACTTTGTTACGAACATGTCATCAAGCATATCCGACGTTGGAGTAGAAATTTTCACAAAATTTAATTCTATACTACCGATTAACTTCAAAAGCCTTTTACAGTAAGAAACTTAGCCTTTTTAATGTAGCTTTTTGTCTTTTTAAAACTTTCCAACATAGTTGAAAAATATTTATGACTTTGGTTTGTCTGTCCATCTGTCCGTCTGGCTTTCGTCCGTACTCTAACTCCAGTAAATATACTCGGATTGCCCTGTAATTTTTATTGACGTTTACTATAGCATGATCTCTATTGAAAATAAAGTGTGCAAGGAAGAGCAGATAAGAACAGGTGACTAATTTGGCAAAATTCTGGTTCAAATTCAATATTGACGAGAACTGAGAATGAATCTTCTGTAATCGGGTTCCACGCTTTTTAGCTTCGTGTTTTCCGGTAAAATTAGCTAAAATCTTTTCGTAGTTGTGTTGTAGATCAGCTGCTCGTGCAACGAAAGGTGCTTCGGTTCCATGTAACTCGACGATTCGCAAGCAGTTGACGTACAACAGAATGACGAAAAAATTTGATTTTATTGGCGATGTGATAGCGAATTTTGAAGTATTAACATGTATGAGATAAAAGAAAGTTTTGGGATTGACATATCCGACTGCTTATCTATTAAAAAGACTGCTTCTGCCTGTAATATATATATATATATATATATATATATATATATATATATATATATATATATATATATATACTATGAATATTCTTATGAAACTCCTCTGACGTTTTCCATAAGCTATTCACAGTTTTCCATTTTTGATTTTTTGTTTTATTAAGTTTAAGTCTTATGTTGTATCTTTGGACGTTTAATATAATAATACCAACAATTATTATCTTTCTTTATTAATACTTTGTAAATTATTCATCCTTTTTTTATGCGTTGTAGAACTTTCTATTTAGAGATGAATGTCACTGCATTATTTATCTCTTATCTCATCTTATTAAGTGCATAACTTAAAAGAAATGAGCTTTTTCTTCAGATTTGGTAACATTAATTTCAAAGATGAACACTGTTTGCTAATTACAGATAATTAAGAAAGTTTCTGGTACAGCAGAATTTTATTGCAAAACTTTTGTAAAGGAATTGTTCTTTGCAAAGAAAAAGACTGTAATAAAAAAGAAATTGTTAAATGTCTTATTATTCGAGGAATATAAAAAACAGTTTAATTAGTAATACTTTATTATGAAATGCATGCATTATAAAATAATTAATGGAATGATTAATGTAGTAGTTCTTAATGTAGATATAATATAATTTAATGCAGTGTAACATTTAATGCATATTAATATATATATATATATATATAGGATTGATTTCTGCAAACCCTTATTATTATTTAATGCATTTCATCAAATATTACGTTTTTTAAAATCCTCATATAAATGATTCAATGAAATTATCACATATTCAATGAAAACTATACACATCACAAAAAATATATATTTAACATACTTCCATAAGTTATTTTTAATAATAAACCAGTATTACATAATATAAATACTAATTACATATTTTTTAAAAATAGTTCACATTTACTTCTATCTTAATTTATAAAATAATCGACTTTCTGTTATTATTTTTTTTTCTACGAAACTCGTAATATCGTTAACCGCGTTCCACGAAACAACATATATTCCTCTAAGCTATCTTATCCATAAGCTATTATCATAGATTACAATGAGAAGAATTTATACAAAATATACCAATATTAATATACCGAGCGTACAAAATGTTGTATCTTTGGACGTTTAATATAATAATACCAACAAATATTATCTTTCTTTAGTAATACTTTGCAAATTATTCATCCTTTTTTTGTGCGTTGGAGAACTTTCTCTTTAGAGATCAATGTCATTGCATTATTTATCTCTTATCTCATCTTATTAAGTGCATAACTTAAAAGAAATGTGCTTTTTCTGCAGATTTGGTAACATTAATGTCAAAGATGAACACTGTTTGCTAATTACAGATAATTAAGAAAGTTGCTGGTACGGCGGAATTTTATTGCAAAACTTTTGTAAAGGAATTGTTCTTTGCAAAGAAAAAGAATGTAATAAAAAAGAAATTGTTAAATGTCTTATTATTCGAGGAATATAAAAAACAGTTTAATTAGTAATACTTTATTATGAAATGCATGCATTATAAAATAATTAATGGAATGATTAATGTAGTAGTTCTTAATCTAGATATAATATAATTTAATGCATTGTAGCATTTAATGGGTATTAATTTCATACCATGTAAAATGTAATATATATCGGAAATATTTACTAACATCATCGTAACGCATGAGACAGCTAACACAAGTTAGATTAACACAAGTTAGAGTTCAATGATTATGTTCCTTGCCTGTTAAAAATATTATACAATAATAATATGAAATGTTCGATAAGTTTATATCACTAAAACTAATTTAATAATTAGTTTTAGTGATTCCCCCCCCCTCCATTGGCAATCAAATCTTTTGTTGCAGTTGTTGGATTATAGTGTCTCTTTTAAAGTAAACGTTAAAAGTCTATTAATTTGCATTTTTTTCTTTTGTAACAAAGTTGCAACCTTTTTTTGAATCTGTCTCGTTGTCGCAGTTTTTCATGTACAAGGCAAGTAACACGTCGGTCAAAAAGTCCCAGAACTAACACACAGATGGTGCTAAAATTAAAAAATTCATATGTATGTTAGATAGTACTATCCTTCAAAAGATACGTGTAAAACTGTCATGATATTTTGACCAATACTTATCGAGGCAAGTGAAGTTTTAGTGACGCTACTTTTGATTTTTTCAAATCAATGAAAAAAAAACAAATTTCGTGTGTTGATTAAATATTGTTTTTCGATAGAAAAAAATACCGTTCAAGCTTAACAATGGTTTGAAAAGTGTTACAGAGACTTTGCCCCGTCAAAAATAATGATTAGTTGCTGGTTTGCTGAATTTAAACGTGGCATGCATGGACGCTGATAATGTTGAACTCTCGGGATGTTAAAAAAAGATGACTACACCTGAAAACTTCAAAAGAATTCTCAAAATTGTTTTGGACGACTGTAAAGTGAAGTTGCAAGAGATATCTGACATCATAAAGATATCAACATTATAGAAGGATTTAAATATATCATTTTACAAGAAAATTTGGGATTCAGAGAACTATTTTCCACATGGATTCTGCGTTTGCTCACAGTGGAACAAATGCTAAAGAAAAAAGTGTTGTTCCACCAAGACAATGCACAGTGTCACAAGTGGAAGGATATGAGGGGGACGGGGTTAACGGCTTTCTGTTTAACAACGCATTTATAACACTTTATCGCGCGCCCCCTGGCGGTGGGATTTTCATTAATTGAGAACTCTTATTAATAAAAACAAGTGTATTGCTCTGATTTAGACGAAACAAACTCCATTTTGGAAATTTAACATTTTTAGCTTCATCCGTTGTATTTTATAAATGTTATATATAGAGAATACCAGAAATTTCAAATAACGATTTTCTTAAAAATTAAATTTATGTTCCTAAAAAAAGTACACAACCCGTATTCACTTCATGCATACCAATAATCAAAATAAGTGATTTGTTGTTTTGCACTTGAGCAAGCGCTCCCTGGCGAACAATCCTACAAGGATTTTTCTCTATCTGTACATTCGTATCTCGGGTTCTATGGGCCCGATCACAACGGGGTTTGGTTGATTCGACTTGGTTTTCGATCGCGGTACAGATTTTAGTTCCACTTTCCACCGCCAGGGCGCGCATTATTTTCTCGAGTTCTATGGACTCGATTTCGATGGGAATTGGTTCTTTCCAGACCCACTATACAACGGGTACCCGTGTCGGATGTTCGTATAAAGCAAATTGCACCCCCTGATGGTGGAACTAACAAGGAAAGCTTGGTAATCAACCATGTGATTACCAAGCTTTGTAATCACAGCTTTTGATAATTTTTATAAATGTTGTAGGGTAGGATAGAAGCCCCTTAGTCTCAGTCTCAAAGTATTTTATACAACGATCTTTAGTTCTCGAGAAAAGGGGGTCTAATATTTTAACACAACTTAAATACTTACTTTGTAACAGAATTGCAGTGTTAGTCGCAGCTCAGTTGTTATGGCGTCTGCTCGTTGATCCGCGTGTCCGGGTTCGAGGCCGGGACGAGCTGCGTTTGTTTTTCTCATTTTTTGTTTTATAAATATACTTGTAATTATAATTTAATAATCTCAATTAAAAATTTTAATATCGCACATTAATTATAATGTTAACATATTTACTTTCAAATTTCATTTATTTGATATTTAAGCCATTATTAAACATTTGTCATCATTTAAAGAGATTTTGTTTTAAATATATCCATTATTGACTAGTAAAAATTCCAAAACCGTTACAAAATCATATCTTATTTTATTAATTATAAATTAATTCTAAGCGCAAGCATATGTATTACAAATTTAAAAATCCTTAATATGGAAAAAAAAAAGTTGCAATTTAATTCTTATGCTAAATTTTAATATAATTATGCTTCTTACTTTAAAAACAGTATACTATTATTATCGCATTGACTTCCCTTGTTAAGGCAATATATAAATGATGTTTCTTTAAAATCAAGAATTTATAAAATTGTTCAATATCATTGCATAGATAAAGCATATATGAAATACATTTTAAAAGTGACTAAAAAAATTAACACTTTAATGATGTTTTATACAATGAATTAGTTACAAATAAAAAATAAATAGGTTAATATTATAATTAATGCACAATATTAAAATTTCTAATTAGGATTATTAAATAATACTTACAAGTATATCTATAAATTTAAAAAAATGAAAAACAAACGTAGCTCCTCCCGGTCTCGAACCCGGACCCGCGGATCAACGAACAGACGCCATAACAACTGAGCTACGACCAACGCAGCAATGTCATTACAAAGTATTTAAGTTGTGTTAAAATATTAGACCCCCTATTTCTCGAGAACTAAGGTGCGTTGTATAAAATCCGTTGAACCTGATACTAAGGGGCTTCTACCCTACAACATATGATCCATAAAAAAGTTTACAAGGCAAAGGAAAAAGTCTTTATTAACAATAGAAACAAGATACAAATGGCAATCAAGAGACACAGCTGGCCTTTACTTTTCCACATAGTCGCCAAACCTGTTTAGGCATTTGTCAGAACGTTCGACCAACTTATTTATCCCGTCTTGGTAGTAATCAGGGCCCTGCTCATTGAGCCATTTCTCGGCAGCTGTTTTCACTGCATCGTCTGAGGTGAACCGTGTTCCATATAAGTTTCGCTTCAACTCCGGAAAAAGGAAATAGTCACTTGGAGCCAAATCGGGGTTGTATGGGGGGTGATTCCAGACCTCCCACTTGAACCTTTGCAGCAATTCCTGAGTCGGGCGAGCTGTATGGGGCCTGGCATTGTCATGCAGAAGAATGACGCCTTTGCTCAGTAATCCAGGCCGTTTGCGTCGGATGGCTTCACGCAATTTCGTTAAGGTGGCACAATAACGATCGGCATTAATGGTATGGCCACGCTCCAAATACTCGATTCGGATAACACCAGTCGTATCCCAGAAAACGGTTGCCACCACTTTACCGGAAGAGGATGTCACCTTAAACTTCTTCTTCCTCGTCGGTGATCCAGCGTGTTTCCACTCCATCGTGGCTGTTTTGGATGTGGGGGTGATGAAGCCATGTTTCATCACCGGTAACGATGCGATCAATGAAGTGTTGGCCGTCTGAATGGTATCGCTACAGAAATGTGAGGCTGCACATCATTCGAGTGGCCTTATGCTCCGCGGACAACGCACGTGGAACCCAGCGGGCACAAACTTTGGAATATCGCAACTCATCGGTTACGATACGCTGAACGTTACCATAACTCAGGTCCAACTCTGAGGCAATCTCACGCACGGTTATTCGTCGATCCCTTTGGATGATTTCTTCAACACGTGCCGTGTTGATATCCGTCCTTGAAGAACTTGGACGGCCGCTCGCTTCCATATTGCGGTTTTCCACATGCTCCCTGGCCGCTTGATAAGAACGACACCATTTCGCTACCTGTTGTCTACTCATTGCTTTGTCCCCGTATACCTCAACGATTTGTCTGTGAATTTCGGATGCGGCCACATTCTTGGCCCATAAGAATCGAATTACGGTTCGCACCTCTATGCGAGACCACTTTTCTAGACGTCGTGCCATTACTGTCGCTCTTAAGTGTCTGCGTACTGACGCTACTTACTCGTAGAACCGCTGTAGGACAACTAGCGCCATTTGTCAACCACCCAGGGTGGAAATATTCGCTCCACAATTATTACGTTTCAAATGCTTCTGCTTGTAAACTTTTTTTTGGATCACCCCTCGTATGTAAAAATAATCAAAATCTGTAATTAACAAGCTTGGTCCTCTCCTTGTAAAGAACTTTGCAGCGCGTGCGGAGCACGCCTGCTTTACAGTATAGGAGGCACAAGGCCGGATTTAGACTTTAAACGACTCCGTGCAAAAGTTAAAAATTGCGCCCCTACATAATAAGTATACATAGTAAGCATTAAAAAAGAGTACATGGTCTTTTTTACATTTTTTAGAGAACATCCAAAAAACAACAGGGAAACTCACACTCAGTAATTGACACAAATACTTATAATATATTTTTATTTAAGTCTGAAAATTTAGATTTAGGTAGTCCAAGGCCTCTTCTGATGCACCTGAGGCTCAGACTAGGACCTTTTAAGATATTTTCATCTTAGGGCCCTGCTCAAAACCAGCATTTGTCTCCTTTTGGGCCCCTTACTGTAGCTCCCTTAAAAATCATCCGATTCACTAGCTTTTTTAAACAACTTTTTAGGTCATCCAGCTTACTACATGAGCGACAAAAAAATTTCTCTGATACAGCTACCACCAATTTTTAACTCTTTTGATCTCCCTAATATAGCTCCCTTAAAAATCGTCCGATTCACTAGCTTTTTTTATACAACTTCTTAGGTCTTCCCTCTAAAGTGCTAAATACTAGGATATTTTAAGATATTTTCATCTTAGGACCCTGTTCAAAACTATCAGTTGGCCCCTTTTGCGCCCCTTACTATAGCTCCCTTAAAAATCGTCCTATTCACTAGCTTTTTTTAACAACTTCTTATGTCCTCCAGCTACTACATAAGCGACAAAAAAAATTCTCGGACCTCAGCTACAACAAATTTTTAACCCTTTTGGGCCTACTAATATCAGCCCCGACAGCGACATTTTTTATTTAACATTTTTATACAAGCTGATTTTAAAATTGTGATAGATCTTACATAATCAATCAAGAAAACACCGTCAGCTGTCGTGAGAGCGATGGAAGTGGCCTTGGGAATCGAGAAATACCCAAGTCAAAGGGAAATGAATAGCAACTTGATTACAGAAGATCACTACTGGTCGTGATACTATCATCCAAATCTTTCGTAATCCAGTAATCTTTTTAAAACAGAGCAAATTAGCGTATTTTTACAGCCTGCGAAATCTGGACGAGGGGGGGGGGTGGCGAGCGTAACCCGTAGGGCACAGCCTCTAGTTTGTTAGAAAATGTAACTGTGAGATAAACTTTTATTACGAAAAAACAATTTTTATTGATTAAAACAATGCAACACTTCAAATTTTTTAGAAATTTACTTTTCTAGTTTAATCCATGTCTCGAGAATTAATTAAAAGTTCTAAACATGTATGCTAAAATTTTTCAGTTTGACTGAAATAAGTCAATTTTTACACAAAATTTGATACATTTTATTAAGGCTGTTCTCAAATCTATAAAGGAGCTACTTTCTGAATTAATTTTTGTTCGGAAACGTATGGAATTCGCAGATGTTCTTATTCAGAAACTATGTAATTGAATGGCGATTTACATTATTTGGTAAAGGCAGAATCTCTTTCAGAAAATACTGCCAAAGATGTCAATTTGAACCAAATTTCCGAATGCGGTAGCGTGAGAAAGGGGTAAAAATTCTCTTCACGTGATAAGAATCTCTTATACCTTAGTATATTTATCAAAAAATGAAAAACGCTATTCGATTCCAAACCATCTCAATAGTCAGGCCTACCAATTTTATGCTGTTACGTTTAAAAATGAGTCAGAAAATACGTCAGAAAGTTTCGCGTTGTTGAGCAGGGAATTTGACAACCACTTTAAATAAATTAATGTGAGTATATTAAACAATTTAACCCATATGTATTGATTTTTAGTAAATTGCACAAAAGAAAAAAATATAAACGTGAATATGGAAAATTTAATAAAATAAGAATGTGTGTAAAGCTATCTAAATAATGAAATTCATAATAAACCAACTAACTTTAATTACTAAGATAAAAAGATGGGGATAAAAATTATTTCACAAACAATCAAACTAACATGAGAGGTGTAATATTGTTCAAACCTTTTTTTACTATTTCTGTTTTTCAAGCCACTTAAAAACATACAGTAATAACAATGGTTTTCTTCAAGTTAAATTTACTCATACCCAAGGACAAGGATAAACACTTTTCTCAATTAGATAAACTCTTTTCTGAACTTATTAAATAAAAACATTAAAGATAAAGGAAAAGTGAAGCTAACACACTTCCTAAAATCTTCTTATAATATTATTTTACGACAAAACATACATTTTGATTCTTTGTCTGTTTTTTCATAGATTTTATGCAGGAGAGCAAGACAAAGTGATTTCCCAATGCAATGGTCAATGGTTCTCAGAATAACAACTTTTTCTATCTCCTAAAATATAAATAGCGCCAAACAGAACCTTCCCGTCGCCGTCCTGCTCTAACCACGTGACACGCATCAGCCTATTGCGATACGACAAATAGAAAAAGATATTTTCCTAGGAGCATTCGGATCAAGAAACATGCTTAACACTGAAAACTTTTGGCTTTGGAGAAAAAAAAAATTAAAAAACGAACTTCTCGTTGGATTTGAATAAATTTTCTTTCGTCTGAAAGGCAGCTATTTAGGGTATTTTCTGGAATTTTTTTCTCCTTTTGTTTTGGCAATTTTGCGCCCCTCGATTTTTAACAGCCCGTGCCGGGGCACGGATTGACGGAGTGTTCGTCCGGCCCTGGAGGCAGCTAGAACACGTGTCGGAGTTTCGTTTTGAAATGTAGTTTGTTTGTAACAGAGTGCGTCCCTGCCGGCTTCAGGTGGAACTAAAAGATTTTGCAAAGCAAGCAGATTGCAAGCAGCACGCCTACTATACGGTGCCGCAGACAGCACGAACACGTATCGGAGTTTCGTATAGATCTGAATGCGATAGATCTGTTGGCGGAAGGTGGAAATAAATTATTTTTGTCGCGTGCGCAGCACTTACAAATATATAATTTCATACAAAATCAGGTTAAATATAAAAATGATACAAACTTTAGGTTTGTTTAATTTTATTATCACGGGCCCGGGCAACGCCGGGCGGGTCAACTAATATGCAATAAGATAATAAAAGAAATCGAAATGAAAGTACTAATTTGGGATTAAGGTGAACGTGGTACAAAAAACATAAGTAAAATTAAAAAAGGTTTAGAAATGCAATGCTTTACTAATTAATGTTAACCAAAATAAAAGGAAGGGGATTTTCTAACCTTTTCTAACCTTCTTTTCTAATTTAGTAATGAAAAATCATAGAAAACATTTGTATTAAAAAGAAAAAATGAAAATTACATAAAAACGAACAACATATTGATTGGGAAAAATAATAGAAAATGTGTTTCCCTCAAATTGCGGAAATATTCATTGTAGTAAATAAAATACAAATCTTGAAGAATACGAAAAAAACGGAAAACACACCCACAAATATCTATAAATATATGTTTGGAAGTATCTGAATAGAAATAAAGTGTTTATGAAAAGTACGATAGTTAGTTAAAGGTTATTAGTTATGTGTAATAAAACGGAAAAATACAAAACGGGATTTATGAAACTCGCGTAAATATTTGTGGAATGTACCGATTTTGTTTTCTTAAAAATGCAGAAATAATATAGCAATCCTGATTGTCTGTACAATTTCCCTAATGTAACGGAAAATTTTACAGTGCAAATATATTCTTAAATCGTATTCCGAGAATTGTAACTCTCGTCGATGTTATTTCTTTTAATATTAATCAGTACAGAACCCCTCGCCCCCTCTTTCTACATATAATGTTGAGAACGAAATAAATATTACTTTCTGGTTTCTTTACTTTTCGGATTATTTCAAAATTTACCTTTGAGATACATTTTTTTTTTCAAATCTTCTAACATTCCTTTTTTTAACTCTTGCATGTTTGTACTACTTATTTTAACTTGCAGACTTTCACATACTTAAACCAAAAGGATTTCACGCTTAATCAAAAGAACTTGTCTCAAGTGATGTTCAAGGGAAATATATTCTGAAAATCTGTATAAAACAAAGCTGAAATTGGTAAAATTTATTCATTTTGATAGCTATCCAACTTACTTCTTTTCAGTAGTTCAAACAGTAAATACACAAAGTGTTTCAACTAGCGAAATTGATACAATTACAAAAGCAACAATAACTTATTTTGAGTTTAAATTTATGTATTTCGAAAATTTATGCGTGTAAAGTTTTAGCAAGCAATTCTCAAAATCCATATCAGCTCAATACCCGGTGCGAGAATGTTTCTTGGCCCTAAGCCAATGCAATATTACGTATTTTCTTGGCTGTAAGCATATATTATGATTTATGTATTAACTTTCGAGGATTCGTTTATGGATTGTCATCCATTAATAGATATTTAGCAGAAAAGAGATATTTTTATTATCACAATAAAATTATATAATACACCAAATAAATTCGCAGTTACGGAAACCAAAGGCATTATTTACATTGTCTGCATCCGTAACCAATTGAGGAAGAAAACATATGCTACACCTACAGTTAAAACTATGTTTTTTGAAAAATAACCGCGATAAGACAAGAAAGATATAATGAAAGGCCAAAAAAAAGTGTTTTATGGATTTTGTTATAGGTTAGAAAATAGGATCTTGCTTTCGAGGAAAAGGATAAGGTGTCTATAACTTTGGTAACCCTTCTGTCTGTTATGGAAACTTTAATATTTATTTTTCTCTCTAGTTATGATAAGAATTTTCCAAAACATATGAAGAGCGTGACTGAGAAAAGTAAATTTACTCAATTGTTTTAGTGATTTTAGGCTGAAAAATTAACTATATTTTTGTTGCATTTTTTTATATGTAGAAACTTTGTACAGTGCAATATCAATTCAGAATAATCCAGTTAAAGTAATTTTTCTTGAGACGACAAAATGATTCCTACTATCTTTATCCGAAACTAGCAAGTTACGCCCGCTGCGCTGGTCGGTTTCTACAAATGAATCTTTAATCAAACGAAATATATCGTTTAATTTGACCTTGTATTTGAAAGCAATCTGTATATTTATCTGGAATATCCTTCCACATTACTGAAAATTGACGCCATTGCGCTATTATATTTTCTGATGTGCAGTCAAAATTTTAGCTGTTATAGACCAACTCTTTTATTTGGTCATTTACAGTTAGGGTTTGGTAAAGAACGATAAAACTATATGCAATTTACTAAAACCATCACTAAAAATTATCGAACTAACAATGCAAATAAGTTAACTAACAAAATTCATCCAGCAGAAGTTTTTATAAAAGCTAATCTTTGATAATCGGGTACATCTGATAATAGAACTTTTCCATATATTTCTAAAACTAACATAGAACGATATGAAATATACTAAAACCATCCTAAAAAAATATCTACTTAACAATGCAAGTCGAAAAAACTACGCCCAGTAAAATCTTTCAAAAAGGCTAATCTTTCAGAATCGGGTTCACCTGACTACATAACCTTCACACATAACTGTTTGACTAAGCAGTATAATATGTAGTACACTAAAACCATTCCTGAAATAGCATCTAACTAACAATACAATTCTCATCAAAATTCGTCCAGTAGAACTTTTAAAAAAAGCCAATCTTTCATAATGAGGTTCACCTGATTATAGAACTTTCCCCCATAACTAAGCAAAGTAGTTATGTATGCAATATGTTATACAATAAAACCTTCCCTGAAAAATTATATATCTAACAGTTCAAGCTCTGTGAAAATCCATTCATTAGAACTCGAGTTATAAGCAGCCGGAACGAAACTTCATATATAAGGTAGAAGTAAATAGAAGTATATTGCTATTAATATAATTTACATTTGAAAAAAAAGGGTACTTTTCGGTTAGCCGGGCGCCAGTGATATATGTACATATATACCGGGTGTCCTAAAAAGGACTGACTGATTTTAAAATTCAATAACTTTGAAACGGTGAGAGATATTTAAAAAATTCTTGCAGGAGAGTAATGTGTGATGTCAGGAGTTTTTGTACTGCGATTCCTGATTTCAGTTCGAATTATCAGCAATAGAGGGTGCTGCGAGCAATAGACATCCAATCGAGACAAAAGTAGAAATCATTCAAAGTGGATGTGAAGAAATGGATGATTTTAGTTTTTGCCTGGATTGCACTCTTATCGCTCACAGCGCCATCTATTGCTGGTAATTTGAACTAATATCAAGAATTGCAGTAAAAAAACTCCTGACATCTTACATTACTCTCCTGCGACAATTTTTTATATATCTGTCACCGTTTAGAAGTTATTGAATTTTAAAATCAGTCAGTCCTTTTTAGGACACTCGGTAAATATATATGTATATACATATCTATATATATATTCATACATATAAGTGTATATATATATGTATGAATATATGTGTAGATATATGTGTATATATATGTGTGTGTATATTTACATGTATATATATCACTGGCGCCCGGCTAACCGAAAAGTACTCCCCCCCACAAAAAAAAAAAAAAAAAAATGCTGTCGTACACTTGAAAAAAAAAACTTTTGGCTGAAAATCAAATTGTTTGGGGACAAAGGTAGAATCAAAATCGCCAAAAACAAAAGATAAATCGGCCAAAATTGTTTCAATATCAGTCTTGCACATTGAATAATTTTTTAAGCATTACGAACTTTCTCAATCATGTTTAAATTAAATATTTTCGTTTTATAATATTATCTCTCATCAAAACTGTTTTTCCTTTCTTTCAATTTCTTTCTTTTTTTAAAATAAAATTAGCAACAGTTTTTTCTTTTATTTTTTGAGATATATAGCCATTTTAATTCTTTCTGCAACCAAAAAAAAAAAACACCTTTAGGCTTAAAATCAAATTGTTTAGGGTCAAAAGTAGAATCAAAATCGCCAAAAACAAAAGATAACTCGCCAAATATTGTTTCAATAGAAATCTTCCCATTGAATAATTTTTTAAGCATTACGAACTTTCCCAATCATGTTTAAGTTAAATATTTTCGTTTTATAATATTATCTCTCATCAAAACTGTTTTTCTTTCTCTTTCTTTCTTTTTTAACACTTTCCAACCTAGTTGAAAAGTGTTTATGACTTCGGTTTGTCTGGCCGTCTGCCGTCTGGCCATTTGCCGTCTGGCCGTCTGCCGTCTGGCCGTCTGCCGTCTGGCCGTGCTCTAACTCCCGTAAATATGCTCGGATTGCTCTGCAATTTTTATATGTTATAGTCGTTATCTATAGCATGTTCCCTATTTCAACGGAAGTGTGTAGCACTTATAGTTTTTTTACAGGGACACTCAAAAGAATTCCGTTACATTGCGGTCTATGGGTAAAAATCATTGACGGTTTATTTAAATAATGTTTCACTATTTTAAACGCATTGAAATTTATGTATATCACTAAGGTGCATTAGAAGAAGCTTAATATGGAATAGGGTGTGCATAGCACTTATAGTTACTTTACAGGGACAGTCAAAAGAATTCTGTTACATTACATCTATGGAGAAAAATCGTCTGCGGTTTATTTAAATACCCGTAAGGCATGGTGACATCACGGCGACGTCACTGTGAAGTCACACTGTGACTTTGTGACAGTCGTCGTGACGTCACGTGACGTCGATGTGAAGTCACTGTGACGTAAATGCGAGGTCGTTATGGCCGTTTTCAAGGCTTTCTGTGACCTCACAATGTGACTACTTTGTGAAGTCACCGTGCGACTTCAATGTGAAAAATGTGACGAATCTGCATCGGATAGGGTGACCAGATTTTACCCGAATCCTATACGGATTGTTCGGATCAAAAATTTTTTATGGTTCAAGTTTGTGACGTTTGTGACGACACTGCACCGGGTCGGGTGACCAGATTTTATCCGAATACAATCCAGAAACTTCGGATCGATCTTTTTGGATTTGTTTGGCTACAGAATAGATTTGGATTAGTTGTCGTGTGACCTGATTTTCGTGAACCCGATCTGACCCGAGTCGGGTATAATGTTTTTACTGTAAGTCTTGTTCAGAATAGAATCTTGCATACGACCAAGTAACCAGATTTTATCAGAAATTGTGTTACGATACAATTTCTGATGTCGGCTCGGATCTAGAGTCATGCACGAATCCGGTTATATACTTCTTGAACATGATTGAATGTCTACTTGAACATGAATGATGGTTGACTGAAACTATATTTACATTCAACCCGTAATCTTACCCTAACCCAACACAACAACAACAACAAAAATTCTGTAGGCCCACAACCCGACCGAACCTGATAAATGATTTCGCATAGATTCGGATAACAAGATTTCACCAAATACGGATAAGATCGACGATAAGGATTGGATCGGCAATCATTTTTTTTATGCAACTCGTATTCAAATTAAAACTTTGCATCTGATTGGGAAACCGGCTAATGTAGCCGTTAAACAAGAAAATTATAAATGTAAAAAACGCATACTAATATAAAAATAATAGATGAATCCATTAAAAATTATAATAAAATTAAATATTTTAATAATATGAAATTCTATTGTGCAAATAACCACTTTTAAAAATAACTTCGACTTCCATTTGTTTTATGTAACCACCAAAAATGTTGACAATAATTAAAACTATGCTATTTTGCTTTTAAGTATTGAAGTTTTTAAATGTGTATACTTTGCCATAGGTCCCCTCGTTCAGTATCACGAAACTTTCTGACACATTTATGAACAAATTTTTAAACGCTTGGCACTTGCATGCCTGATTATTAAAGCGATTTGAAATGAATAGCGTTTTCCATTTTTAGATAAATGAAATGCTTACGAGCAATTTTGGTCACGTTTTTCCGTTTCTGACGCTGCGCGTCGGAAATTAGGTTCAAAACACCGACTTTGATAGTGTTTTCTGAAAATCTTTTGTCAAAAATGGAAAATGCCATTCTATTACATGTATTCTGAATAAGAACACCTGCCAATTTCATGTGTTTCCGAATAAAAATGAATTCAGAAATTAGTTATTTTGGATTTGATTACAAATTTAATGAAAATAAAAGTATAGATTTTTAAATAAGCATTGTGAAAAATTTATATTAGGAATCCATTTAAATAATAGATCTACCTATTGTGCGATATTATTAAATAATAAACATTGTATCAAGCAATAAAACATTTTTCGAACGCAAATGAAATTTAAAACTTCGGATCATAAACGCAAAGAAAAAAAAATATTTTTTTTTTCTTTACAAATTATTTTATTTATAGTTTTTGATAGAATACTAAATGCAGAGCTTAAATATCAATTTTTACTATAGAAAAAATTCGATAACATAACTGAAAAAATTACCTTAACTGAATAGCTGTTTTATTGTTTCATCAATATTCATTATTTTTGTGCACCTAATATTGACATATCTTGACAACTAAATTTGTAATGAGTTAACTTGTCACAATTATTTCAAATATACCAGAAAATTATTTCTCAAAACCTCCACTAGCTAAGAAATTTTCAAATTGTAAATCAAATATTAATAGTTTTAAAAATTGCAATGTTTTTAATTACAATGAATAACTATCAAAATTGAACTGAGAAACGCAAAATATAAATACATTCCTCGTTATAAATAACACTTTACATTTAGAATATATATTGTTAGTAAATACTTTAAGCTTTTTTCCAAACTCTCTATTTAAAACGATTTAAAACATTAAAGATAAAATTTTATACAAGTGATTAAAAAAAAAATGATTTAAACATCTTAAGATTTAAATAATGCATTATTAATGTACCATTACTAAATATGCACTATTAACAAAACTGCGAAGACATTAAAGTTACCTGCTAATCTATAAGTAAAACCAACAGTTCTAGGGATTAAGTTTTAATGGTCGTTGACTGCTTCCTTTTCATTGAAAAATGAGACTCAAATCCACTGCTTTAATTTTCAAAGTGTCCAGCTTAGGTGTGTTCATAGATCTGAGATATCAAATATCACGCAGACCTTAATAAATGCACCCAGCTAGACATAAGGATAGGTTAAAATGGATGATTCACTTTAAAACGTTAATTTACTTTCACGGTATAAATTCCACAATATACTTCCACAAAATTAAAAGAACACCACACACTCTAATCCGCCGATGAAATTAATCGTCTGCCCTCAACATCTGCGATCATGATCTGCGCAGTAATGTTTACCACAAAGTAACATCTAGCAGGTGTTTCCAGAAAAAGAATAGAAAGAAAACAGTTAAATAAAGACATTTCAAATGCTTGATAGTTTATATGGCTGACAAATAACTTCTAATAAAACTATAATATTCTGTTTTTATATGCGAGAGTTTAATATTCTTGGAAATAAGCTGTGAAAATTAAAATTTTTATATATTTTTTAATCAGTTGCATTTGTTTTAGGCGTCCAAAGTAAACATAAATTTTAAATAAAAATGGATTTAATAGTCTTTATAAAATAATTACGACATAAATATAAATACTATTCTGCAATCAGATTTCCTAAATACGATTTTTTCATTTTTTACACTCTATTGAAAAGAGCAATATATTTAACAGAGGTGATATCTTATTAAGCACTGACCAGTTTTGGAATAAATTGCTATAGGAATGACATATACTTTATGACATATTTTTAATTCGTTTTTGTTCGGAAACGCATGAAATTGGCTTTTGTTTTTATTCAGAAACTCTGTAATTGAAAGACGTTTTCCATTTTTTAGTAAAATCAGAAGATCTTTCAGAAAAGAATGTCAAAGTCAGCGTTTTGAACCAAATACCCGACGTAACAGGGAAAGAAAAGAGAAAAACCAGTCGTCACGTGACACGAATTGCTTATAACTCGATAAGTAATTTATTTATCAAAAAATGGAAAACTCATTTCGATTCCAAATTGCTTCCATAGTCAGTCCTGCCCATTTTATGCCTTTGCGTTTAAAAATGAGTCAGAAATTATGTCAGAAAGCTTCGCGTTGTGGAGCAGGTCAGTTGAGAACCACGTTAAATATTCAGTACAAGAAAAATCTTGAACGCGTTCGACGGTCACCCCGAGCACCCCCGATGTCGAACTCGCAAAAATGGTGTCCTCACTTTTTAAACAGAAAGCTGATGATTGGGTTGAGTGGCCCCTCAAAATAATAAGAGATTGGAGATTTTTAAAATATTTTTAGTATCACAAAATTAGCAAATGAGTTCTATGCGGTGGTAGGAAAAAAAATTAAATGTTTGTATTTAAAATGCTAACAAATCTCTAAATCGCTAACAGTTTTATTAGAATGGGAGATCTATTTCTGAATTACTTTCCGCCAAAACTTTCCTACGTTACTAAATTTCTATTTAAGGATTTTTACGTGTGTATTATATAGTATATTTTGTTAAATTTCATGAAAATGGCAATGAAAATTGTAAAAAAATATCTGCCTCATATATGTAGACAAATATTTATTTATTATTTTATTTTGGAAATACAATATATTTAAATAATGTGTGACAATGTTTTTATTAATGATTTAGGTACATGACATAATTCAATTCAATATTTTATGAGTTTTTTTCCAAATTCTCTCTCCGATCACACCGTGAAGTCACAGAGTGTTGGCATTTTGGTCATAGGTTTTACGTGACTTCTGTGACTTGCAGTGACGTCATTGCAACGTCACAAAAATTTTTAAAGCTGTCAAAAAGTAATTTTCTTCATGCCATAAGATGTTCTAAAGTTTATTTTAAGTTTTATTTAGATCTTCAAGACGTTCACATTTTGATCACAGTGTGACGTTACAAAGTGGTGTCATTTTGGTCACAGATGTGACGTGACGTACGTGACTCACAGTGACGTCACAAAGACGTCACTGTTACTGTGCATGCTATGCGGGTAATGTTTCCCTATTTAAAACGCATTGAAATTTATATATATCACTAAGGTGTATTTCAAGAGGCTTACTACAGAATAGTGTGTGTACAGCAGTCATCGTTCATTTACAGGGACACACAAAAGAATTCTCTACTGTAAGTTAACAATAATTCCTGGAAGTGCGTTTTAAGTTACTGATCGCGATTTTAATTTTAACTCGCTTTTTGTCTCTTATGTGGTGTGTATAAATTCTGTATATCCTATACAGGGAAGCACAAAAGTTCGCGAACACATTTCCGTATTATTTAACTCCAGACGGAGAATTTTAAACTGTGCTACGCGTTTCCTAACTGAACTAAAAGTTAACATCCTATGTAGTATATATACAAATCTATAGATCCTATACAGGCCTGAATAAAACTATTCGGATTACTTAGATGTTATCTTTTAGCTTATTAAACGGTATGATTTGTAAAATTATTTTGGAAGCGTTGGAAAGTGTTACATAATCTATGCTTGACGCATGATTTTTCGTTCTTGTTTAAATAAAATTAGCAATAGTTTTTTCTTTTATTTTTCGAGATGCTTAGCCTTTTCAATTCTTTCTACAAGAATAATGATAGCCAAAAAATTAGCAATGGTAACCTTTTCGGCCAAAATAACAGAACTTTCTATCATAATTCTATAACTAATGTACGTAGAACGTTATGTTATATACTAAAACCTTCCCTGAAAATTTATCTATCGAACAGTACACGTTTCATCAAAATCCATTCAGCGGAACTCGAGTTATAAAGGAACGGAACGAAATTTTCGTTTGTGTTTTATATATATAGTAGATGATTCAAGTGTTTTCACATAAAATCTCAATTACACCTAAAATATTTGGTACTTTCCTAATAAATAAATAAATAAATAAATAAATCAGCATGAGTTACAGTTTTTAAAATTTCTATTTCTATACTGAAATATATTTTCGTTCTTGAATAAATGTTGTTGAATAATCCTTGTTTCTTTAATAAATTTTGCACACTGATTTTGTGTGCGGATGTGTGTTGAGGGAGACATCTATGCAGGACGCATTTAAAAATAATACTTTTACTTTAAAAAAAAATATTAAATAAGCAGCATTTACATGGCCGATGTTAACAGAAATTGCCTCTATCACGTTCATAAAAAAACTTGTTCACGAATTCATATTAAATTAAATAAATGCATAAGATTAACTTAGTCATATATTAATCATATGAGATGTTATTTTCCAACTGGACGAAATATTGCTGAGCAAGGAGGGTCCAGGGACCTCTTTGAGATAAGAGGGTCCATGGGGATAATGGGTCCCTCGTTTAAATCCTGTCCCGGACATTTTTCGCCCAGTTGGAAAGTCACCATCTCATGTGATTTATTTACCAATTAAAATAGTTGTGTTAAGATTAATATAGTTTAATTACGTATCCAGCGTTTAATAGGGTTCCATTACATGCGATTTATTCTTTTGAGCTGATCCAGATATCAGATCAGATGCTGTGATCAATAAGGTTAGCTGGTGGAATTATGTCCTCCAGATTCATCCGAGATAGCTCAGTTGGCAGAGGATTGGCAGCTTCAACCTAGAGGTTCGAATCCTGGCCAGGACATTTTTCGCCCTGTTGGAAAAATACATCTCATAAAATAAATGCATATATAAAAGAAAAAATATTGAACCTTAGCATTTATTTTCTGGAATCTGAATAATCATAAAATAAAAATTGATTTGCATAAACGTTTCATAGATATTTATTAAGATACAAACAATCGATGCTGGACTATTTTTTTATTACAGAAAACAAGTGATAAACCATTTTAATCAATTATTGAAGCATCTATATTTCTAACATTTTTGCTAGAAACTCAAAAAAACAGTTGAAGCTTATAATTAGAATACGGTCAGTTATTATTACATCTGCAATTATGATTATACACCCAACCGTTGGTCAATTAGCAATTCAGGCCTTTATTCCAACAATCAGCAGTCAGTTGCGTTGGCTCAGATGACATTTTAGCCATTGGTCCAACCAATATCCAACTGTTAGGTCAACATAGACCAGATAACCAAACTCAGCTGTTAGCCAACGAAAATAGAAAAAAAATATCCAATAAAATTAGGTCAATGATTCTGTGTTGCTTGCAAATGTTATCTAAAAGAAAGAAAAGATAATTGTATAATATATAAAAAACAGAACGAGTCAGTTATATTTAACAGCAAGATGACGATTATAAAAATCATAAAAAACCATCAGGCTTGGAATTCATAATGAAATTGCATATGAAGTAAAGCAATGATTTTTTTTCTGTGTTAATGGTTGGATGTATCAAAGTATGACTAATGTGTTAAAGTACTTAGTTTCAATACAGAAAATTTGGCGATTATCTTTTAAACCCCGGATAATTGAAACAAATGACATTTCAACACACAGACGCATATATAATTACAAAATGCATTCAAATGAAGGTAGCTTTTATATATGATGGATAGCTTTTCCGTATTTTTCGCATTTAAAGAAACACTTATAAAAAAAAAAATATTTTGCTGAAAATGATTTTTGGAAACGTTTCTGAGTTTCTTTTATATTATATTTCTCAATCATGAATGTAGATTTTTTGGATGCTGTCAATTCTCAAGTAAACATTTCCATGTTCAACGAACATGTTTTACAGATAAACATGATACTTTAACAGCATTAACATTAACATTAAAATTATTTTGTTACTTTTGCATGTAAATGCTGAAAAGGTTTAATTGGGAATTAATAGTATCACCAAAACTGACATTCCGGTTCCAGAAAACTAATTAATACACTAAAAATACTTACTCGGAAACGTTCCCGAAAATCAGTGGCAGCAAAATAAAGTTTGTTTTTATAAATGATTTTTTTAATTCTCGAATATATATTAGTTTCTGAGGTTTCTAAATATAAAGAACGCTTTTCTGGAATCATTAGTAACTCGGAGGATGTTATTGTATATTTTCGTTCGTGGTTATATTATATTTTCGTAGAATAAGAAACATTTGTCTTTTTTTAACAGTGTAGTACTATGTGGAAAATTATTATTAATTTATATATTACGCATCCTAGAAAATACACGCATATTTAAATATTGTTCTTTTGAATTTTTTCAATTTTCTATAAAATATTATCGATATATTTAAAACGAAAAGCGCATTCTGTCAAATCCACATGAAAATCGTCTCTTTGCGCGTGTGTCAGCGTTTTTTGAAGGCTTCTACCCTCAGAAACGAAAAACCTGAGTGATTAACCCTACGCTCACCTATTTAGTCTAGCGGGATTAAAAAGGATTGATTGAAAACGTATGAAGCCGTACCATTGCATTGATTCTTCTAATTTATTTTTGCTCTTAGGTTGAAAGCTAAAGCTTTTTTTTTAAGAACTCATGTTTTCACTACTGAATATGCATATTTTTTCGCAAAATTTTAAAGAAAGCTTGGATACAGTTATATTTATAACTGATTGAAATGTCAGAGAATTCGGGAGATGAGAACTATTTTTTTATTGCTAGGTTAAAGAATACGACGCGAAAACAAACAAACAAAAAAGCGAGAAGAAAATATTTCTTTTACAACTAGATAACAATATTTTTTCACGAAATTTTTGTACACGGGCTGTAAAACCGATTTATTTATCCCCAATAAAGATTTCAAAGAATTCGGACAAAAATAACTTTTTTATTTTAGTACTATGAAACGACCCTGTGTTAAAAAAAATGAGCGCTTTTATCACTAAATATCCATATTTTTTTTCGAATTTTTCATTTAAAAATATAATTTCATACAAAATCGGGTAAAACTATCCTGCGCCGTCAGACGCCCACGGGGGTTGCCGACGCACGTAAACGACCATCGCACCCAAGCCTCTGAAGGGCTTATAACGCACCAGGGCTTTGTCTCGAAAAGATATAAAATAATAAAAACTTGATTTTTTTTAAATTTATTATCACAGGCCCGGGCAACGCTGGGCGGGGGTTTGCTAGTAATACATAAAAAAGAAACCACAGCAATTCCCTTTTCAAATTGCTCTTCATAATCTAGAAGAATGTATTAATTTTTATTTATGCAAATAAAAGATTATTCATGTGTATTATTTTTAATCAGTACTAATTCTTATTTGAAAATTTCATGAAAGACTATTCTTTCGTGCCTGTCTATAATAGTTGTTGAAACAAATGTGTAAAACAAAATACGTTAATTACTTTATCTGAAGAGACATTTTTAGCGGCAGAAATATATTTCATTTAAGATGAATTGTACTTTATTAATAAGCACTACAAAAACAATTTCAAAACAGATAAAAACAAATATTGTTCAGAAGAATTAATGATGTCATGTGTGAAATTAATGAAACTTTTCTCTGAAATGAAATTTTAAAACTTGGTTATTTTTAATGAGTTAAAACTTAAATGAAATTTGCCATTCCAATTTTTAATTCTAATTTGGAGTTACAAACAAAAAAAAAACATATTTCTTACATCTGATAATTTAAATGTTTATTAATTAAAATGTTCGATGATTAAGGATTATTTATACATATATAATTTCATCGGTGATTGAATAATGTATGGAAAACTAGATCCAATATCGTGAAAGAGTGATATTTTTCTTATAAAGAATAACAATCTAATATAGAGTTATCGTATTTTATGTAATCGTTAATCCCCAAGCACGTTTGGAGCAGATTTTCCTAATCTAAGTATTCCATTCAAACTATTTTTTTAATCATAGTTATCGAGAGCCAACCATTCATTCGTTTAAGTAATGTCCTATTATATCCCTCTCAGAACTCTGATTGGAATAAAACTTATTTATTAGTCCGTAGGATGATGTGTTAAAAGGTCTTTTATATTACAAGAAATGTTTCTTGAAGGTAATAATGCATCAATTTGACATTGCTCCACATATTTTTCATTTATTTGAAAGTTTTTTTTTTTTTTTAATTTATACATGCAAGAGCATCAAAATAATATTAATTTTAGTGGTAATGGTAATGCTGTTAATTTTTCATGTGTGTTTGTAACACATGCTTGTTGAACATAAAAATATTTACTTGAGAGATGATAGTATTCAAAAATCTTATATCTCGGGTAGAGAAAACTGATTAATACACTATACAAAAGTACACAGACACTTTTCTAAAATCAGTGGCAGATTATTTTATTTATTTATTTATTTATTTATTATAAATAATTCTTTAAACCTCAAAAGCTTATTGCATATGGTTCTCAAAGGCATATGGTTTATGAAGTTTCTAAAGATAAAGAACACAATTAGTAACTCGGAAGAGGTTATTGTATATTTTTGATAGTAGTTATATTGTATTTTGCTAGATTAGAAACATCTGTCCTTTTTTTTTGCAGTAAAATTTTCCTATAAAAGTTTTACTTTTCAAATTTGGACAGAGAAATTCTAAATACACTTCTTGCACTTTTTTACTTAAATATTTAATCATAAAAAAAACCTTTCCTAGTATATGCATTGTTCAAACTTTTATGAATTCACTAGTTAAGAACAAAATAATCAAACATTGACCCAATTTTGGGGGGAAAAATTGTGAAAAGTAGGAGCATTACTCTAATATAGATTTGTTGTATAATGTATAGTCATACGATTACGTGCTACAATTGGAAACGTTTTTAAAGCTTTTCATAATATACCTATTGCAGTAAAAAAAAAAAAAAAAATCCCGTAGTTATCTCAAGAAGCATAAACTATTCATCTGCTTAAATAATAACACTTTCATAGCTGCCAACTTTTACATTCGTTTGCTACCACTAAAACTAAATAAAATTTTGCCTTCCTAGTAGGAAAGACAGAACTACGCTCTGAGAATTCTCTTTATTTTCTCGAACATGTGACCTAGCTCAATGGTCTTCTCGTACCCCAAAACCGTAGGATAAAAAATTTAGTCAAAATTGTTAGAGCCGTTTTTTAGATAAATTAGCCTGACCCGCAGTGACCGCCAAAATGACCCACTAATCGAATTTTCTCGAACGTCTGACCTAGCCCAATGGTCTTCTTGTACTCCAAAACGGTAGCGTAAGTTTAGTCAAAATCGTTAGAGCCACTTTTTAGATAAAATTTGCATACGCACACACAAGATTTCCCCGTATTATAATATATGATTTGAACCCAGATTTCAGGGATTAAATAAGTAAAATTTTATTGGTAAGTTTAGTGGTAAGAAAAAAACGTAGAAGTTGGCAGCTATGCGTTCTATTTCCTTATTAAACCTCAGTTAGAATCTAAACTGCTGCACTGTTTCGTCGGTGGATATGTCAAAAGTTCTTTAATGTTACACATAATCTAAAGCTAGAAATTAAAGAGACAGATAATTTTACATTAATTTCAAACTATTCTTTAAATGATGAAAATATGAATTGTGTAACTGTTTTATCATTTAAAAAAAAGTATCTCAAATTTTTTTAGTTTTGGTATGTGAACTACAAAAATTATAAATCTAATTGGATACTTAACACAATTCCTGCTCATGATTCGAAATGCAAGTACTTACACTCTTTTATTTAACTCAACTTGATTTTTATATGTAAAGATAGAATTTTGTAATCCAATTTTAACTCACATCTTAATATACTATAATTTTAAAAAAAAGGGTACAAAGGCGTGTTTTTGATGTCAATACCATATTTTAGTATTATTAGAACTTAATTATAAATTAATAATTTTATTTTAAGACGTTTTCCCGCTAGCCCGCCACAGGTGATAAATCGTCAAATATTCTTTACGGTTAGAATTTTATACGAGTTACAACATCAATGAATTTAATTACGCACCAAACCCCGTTCGCCAAAACAGGCCAACATTCTGCGAAACTGCAACAATGAAATATTTTAAACACGAAAAAGTAGAAAATAAAATACAAATAAAATAAGAGTGTAATCATTTTTAAAACGATTTTATCAGTTAATGGTTTAATACTATAAATTGTTAATGCTATACGTTAACAAAAAAATTTATAAATCCTGAATAGATAGTTTAAAGAATGCTTTTTTTTCTTTCCTGTTGCCATAGCTTAAAAGAGAAGCAGACAAAAAATTATAATTAAAAAAAAAAAAATTCACTAGTTTACGCAATCTACCAAGCGTAAAAATGTGGTGAATTTTCCATAATCGGATATAGGCTCACGAAAAATGAATGAATTGTATGGGAATTTTTTTTTGAAAAAATAACGAATAACAGTCATGAAATTAGCGTGCTTTTCAGTACAAACTGCTTATAAAAGTATGTATTTTGAAAAAATTATTTTCATTTTTATAGGTGCGTTCGTACTTATATAAATACGTGCAACCTATAGTCGCAGTCTATGATCTATACTAATAAAAGAAAGCTTCGCTCTGTGTGTGTGTGTGTTTGTTTGTCTGCGATGGCTAGCAAAATCTACAGGGCCCGACTTATGCAGAGGGATGCGGGGCAACTGTCCCGGGCCCACAATTTGTGAGGGGGTAAATCAGGGGCTAAACCAGGATTTTTGTTAAAAGGATTCAAAATGGTTCAAGACTTTAACGCACACTCTCAACAATGGGGCTATGCGAACATATATGACAGGGGAGTAAAACTTACAGACTTCCTCCTCCTGAATTCTCTCTTTGTACAAAACCCACCACACGCAAAAGCATCGTTCAGCACCATGAGAGGTAAAAGAAGCTAGAAGGATGGCCGGATCTAACAATAGCTACAGCTAAATTAATAGAAAATATAACAGACTGGGATTCAAACGACGAATCAAACAGTGATCACAAATACATAAAATTTAATATAAAATATAAAAACACGTGCTATGAAAGACATAGATTAGAAACAAAACACGGCAAACACGTAAAATTCGAGAAGAAAATAAAACAAATCAGAAACAAATATACAAAAGAACTAAGAAAAGCAACAGATATAGATCAGTTAGACAACATAACACTAAGATTACAGAGAGAAATAACAGCAATAGCATTCGCCAGCTACAAACATAGAAAAACTCCAGAATTAATGGCACCACCATGGTGGTCACAAGAAGTCAAAATAGCAAGAATATAGAGTAAGGGAAAATTCCAGCAACAACAAGATGAGGAACTAAAACACAAACAACAAATAGAATATAAAAAAGAACGCGCAAAATTAAAGAAAATAGTCCAAAAAGCCAAAAGAGACACATGGAAAAAATACTGTGAGGAAGTCACTAATACATGTGGCCCTCAATATAAACTGGCATCAGGCAAAAAAAACAAGCCCATCACGATTAGTAAATATCATGCCCAACAATCAGGAAGTAACAGTCAAAAAGACATTAAACCACTTCCTAAACAACTTATATTTAACAGATCCATCAATAGAACACGAATTAAAACCAGAGACACCGACATTTAATGAAACAAAACCACAGCTTATAACAAAACAAGAATTCAACAGGGTAATCAAAAACATAAAACAAAACAAAGCTCCGGGCTTTTACTACATAGACTATAACCTAGTGAAAAGAATACACACAGCAGCACCACAACTACTACTAACATTATATAACACATTCCTTAACTTCAACTACTTCCCAAAATCATTTAAAATAGGTACAGTAGTCCTATTTCCTAAAAAAGGAAAAGATCCAAAAGAACCAACAAATTACAGACCCATATGGTTACTACCTTCACTTAGTAAAATATTAGAAAAAATAATACACGGCAGGATATCACATCATCTAACAATCAACAAATACTGGAGCGACAAACAATATGGGTTCAAACAAGGGTTATCAACTGAACACGCACTAAATAACCTAATAAAAACAATAAAAAAAGACAAAGAAGACAAATACCAAACAAACATTACTAATAGCCATGGATATAAAGGGTGCATTTGATAATATCAGATGGCCTATTATAGCCGAAAACTTAAAACAATCACCATGCCCCACTTACTTAATAAATTGGATACTAAGTTTTTTAGAAGATAGATTCGTAACCTTAGAAGAAAACGGCATTAAAGTAACAAAACAAACATTTGGCGGCTCCTCACAAGGCAGCTGTCTGGGACCACTGCTGTGTCTGCTTGTAGCAGATACAGTCCTAAAGAAAAACTGGGTGAAAAATGTAAGAAACCAGCCCTCGTAGACGACTTTATTTTAATATTAAAAGCAAAAACAAAAGAACAATTAGTAAAACTAGCAAACAAAAAAATAAAATAATTTAATGAATGGGTAACGGAAAATAACCTAACGCTTATTTGGGACAAAACAGAACTACTGTACCTTAATAGAACACACACAAGAAACCTACCAACAGCAGACACATATAAAATTGAAGGAATTAAATTCAACGAAAGGGAATTTGAAGGTAAAGAAAATATTAAGTATCTAGGTGTAATCATACATAAAAACCTAAATTGGGTAACACAATGCCAAGCACAAACAGCCAAAGTAAGGAAAGCATTTTGGATGATGGGTCAAATGGCCAAACGGGGTTGGGGTTTGAAACCAAGCATCTTAAAAATATGGTATAGAACAGCTGACTTACGCAGCCTCAATATGGGGACATAAGCTAAACCAAAGAAGTAAACAAGTACTAACATGCCAAAGGCACTTTTTGCTGGCTATAGTTAGGGCGTATAAAACTGCCCCAACAGCGGCCCTTCAGGTACTTGCTGGCCTGATTCCAATTCACCTCCAAGTTAAATACGAGGCAGAATACGGCACAATATCACGTTTAAGAGAAACGACAGAAATACACGGAACCACTCTCCACCATACAGACTATTTAAAAAAGATTAATGTATGGGAAACACATCCCGCGGACACCATAGAACCAAGAATTGGCCATAATTACAAGAACATAGTAATATATACAGACGGTTCGAAATTGGAATCAGGCGCTACGGGTTCGGCATTCGTAGCTTTCAAACATGAACAAAAAATAAAAACATGGTCAGCTCCATTAAGGAAGTACAACAGTGTTTTCTAAGCCGAACTACTGGCTATACTAAAAGCAGCAGAATGGGGAAATAGCAAAAGAAAGGAATATAGCATTCGCTCGGACTGCATGTCAGCCATCCAGTCACTCAGTAAACCCTTCAATGTAGCAAAACTAATCGATACAATACAAAAAACAGTAAAAGACTCAAACCATAAATTCAAAATTAGCTGAGTCAAAGCACAGGTGGGTATCCAAGGGAACGAGGATGCCGACGAATTAGCAAAAAAAGGCTTCGGAAAACCAAACTAAAGAAATTCCATACCATCTAGAAAGACCGATATCAAACTTAAAAAGAAAACTAAAACAACTCACTATCAAACAATGGCAGTTCGAGTTGGATTATGGGGTAACGGGCAGGAAGACATATGAATACTTCTTAAAAGTAGATTCTCGCAGAATCATCAGCTGCAATCTACTAAGTCAAATTTACACGGGTCACGGAGCATTCCGGACTACTTACACAGGTTTAAACGCAAAGACGCACCAAACTGCTCATTCGGGGAGTTGGGAACCCCCAAACACCATCTAACAGACTGCTCACTAACCCAATCACTACATCTGATCCACATCACACCGAACAACGAAAAAATATGGCACGACCAGTTAGAGAACAACAAACAAGTACAAACAAAAGGAAGAGCAGTGATAAGATGGTCAGTAGAAAACATCGATCTCATATCAGAATAAATACACCTTCCCAGCTGCGAGATTCCTCTAAGCATTTCCCACCCTCAAAAACCATTCCTTCGGTAAGTATATATTCTAATATATCTTTAAAAAAAATGTATTACAAAAAAAAAAATTTTTTAAGTAGCAATGGAACCTTTTTGCTACGCCAAAAAAAATCGATTTTTTTCAGCACTAGTGAGAAGTGGAATTCATCTGTGACGGACTGAATTTCATCAACTGATGAAGGCAAATAGCCAACAAAAAGTGAACAAAACACAACAAAATAATTAATTGGTGAATGCACAAAGCACACCTGCCAAAGAAAGTGAATAGGGAACAAAAAACAGTGCATCATCAAGTGAATACAGCCTCAAAGATATATGACGGACTAACGGCGTCGGAACAAGCCCCACTCCATTAGTGCGACAAGTTTCTCAAAAAACAAATCAGCAAGTTGCACAAAATTCAAAAGCAGTGATAACAGCCATTAGGATTCAATGGACTGATCGCAATAAGTGTATTCACGAAGGAAAAAAATATTAAATCAAAACCCCCAATGCTTGGGTGAGATAAAGTGACAAAGACAACAAAAATGAGTGTGCAACATTCAGAAATGTGACAACCACCAGTAACAAAAGTTACAATGTGACAACCACCAGTAACAAAAGTTACAATGTGACAACCACCAGTAACAAAAGTTACAACGTGACAAAACCCACGATAGTGACATAATAACCAGTGAAACTCTCTAAAGAAGACCAAGTTTCAAAATGTGACAAACACCTCTAGCAGAAGCTAGAGGTAACAATATATCAAGAAAGAGACAAAATCCAACGAATGATAACAGACAGAAACAACCCACAACAGAGGTGAGCCCATAAAAACGGCAAAAAACACTGTCAGAGACAAATAAAAACGAAAAGTGAAATCAACCGCCTAAAAAAGGCGATAAACTCTACAGCGACAATCCACCATGAGCTTGACAAGTCAACAGAGACGACAAATATGAAAATCTATGTACGCTAATGGTGCCTGGTGCATGTAAAATCCGCCGTGGGTGCAAAACCTTCCAAGTTACCTGTGAATTATACCTCTGGGGGTGCCTAGTCAGGTGAGGGTCTTGTCACCTGATCAAGGTTCTAAATTACGAGAACTATTAAATCTGTCAATTCAACAAAGTTAAACAGAAACCTTGAACCGGCAAACAAAGATAAATGTGGCAAACCACAAGAGAGCAAGAACAGCAGCGATGTCAACAAATCTATAGTCAGGGGGATCACAGCCATGCTGTGATCAGGCGATTTCCGCCCCACACGCAGGTAGGGGCCTGGTTATCGGTATATGAAAAACTGGGATTTACTGATCCTTTTTATCATTCTATGGCGTATAAACGCTCATTTATCATTTTATGGATGATTATTTAAAAGCACAAACCATTCATGCGTTTTAGTCATTCCATTTTATTTCCCAATTATACCCCATTTAGGAACAGAACTTGTGTAATGATATTTTGTAAAAGCTAAGTTGATTAACAATGTTTCATGTGACAGTGAATCTAACATAGAACCATAATATATTTTGCATTCTGGAGCAGATTTTTTCATTCATTGTTAAGAATTGTTTTGGACATGAACATATGATTTTTTAATCATTTAATTGTATTCATCACAAATCTTTAGCTTTATGTTTAAAACTTTTTATAATTGTTAAGCAAGGAATTCTGCGAACCATTATTAACAGCTATCTCTGGTTAGAAATTTTAATAGTTGATAATTTATGTTTAGATATTTGCACGTGCGATCTTTTAAATATTACGTATTAAAGATACATAATTATATGTCTTTAGTAAGCTTAAAAGTAAGGTTTTATTAAGATATACTTTGATTTTTTAAAATAATTTGTTAAACTTGAAAGAAAAATATTTAAAAATATTAACTACCATTCTATATACATGAAAATATATCCATCAAATTTCTCAAATGTTAACAAAAATTCCATGCAAGAAAGATATTAGTGAAACTTTCCTAAATATGCTCTGGATTATCATACTGATTAGAAAGTTATTTGTTATTTTCGTTCAAAATTTATTTCTCTCTTATATGCTTATTAATATTTACTAGATCCATAAATTTAAAAGCCATTTTTAATAACTATTTCCCGCGAGAAAATATTTTCAACTTTTTTTATATTTTATGTAAAATGCTTAGCTATATCTTCTTAACATAGTATAAAACAAAGTCGCTTTTTCTGTCCCTATATCCCTATGTACGCTTAAATCTTTAAAACTACGCAACTGATTTTGATGCGGTTTTTTTAATAGATAGAGTGATTCAAGAGGAAGGTTTATATGTATAATAACATCCATTAAATAGTGGAGAAATACTGTTATTTTCGAGGTTTTTAATGTGATGTCGTAAATAATTTCATTTTTTCCGCTTATACATTGCAAACGCAGGCTGAACCCTACAAGATTTATCAAAATAATGTACTAATTATTGTACACATTAAAAAGGTCTACAGAAAACACAAAGAGATGAAGGTTTTCAAGGTTAACCCGAAGCAAAGCGAGGGAGGGCCGCTAGTTTATAATAAATAAAAATCAGAGATTTTTTAAGTATTAAAGTAGATATTTATTGTCATTTTTGTTCTAGTAAACCTAATCATGGAAAAGGAATTATATGTCTGGTGTGTTGTTGCACATATTATTTCATTCATTTCACATATTTTTTTCGACATAAAAATATAATTTGAATAATCAATTTATTGTACTCATCAGAAATTTTATTTAAAAAAAAATCTCAATTTTGAAATTTGAGTAACGAAATTCGAAATATGCTTTTTATAGCTATATACTTACTATAGCTTATTTTAACTACATCAAAATAAATATAATCCTTTAAGTTAAAGAGGTATAAGCTTGGTATTGGTGGGCATAAGTTGTCATTTATTTCAAAGATTTTTTTTATAAATAAAAAAATATGATTTTCTAATAATTTTATTGCCGTCTTTAGAAATTTTATCCAAAACTTTTATTTTTGAAATGTGGACGGCAACAAATCTAGACCTTTTTATTATAGCTGCTTACTGAAATGAGTAAACGTTATTTTTTATTTATTTATTTTGCTTACATGCGTAATTTTGGAAATTACGTAATTCCTTTTTATAACATCATTAAATATTTACAAGCAATACTCTTGAAAAAAATTATGGCCTGCTGAGCCAAAACAAAAAGTAAACAATCGGTAGAAAACGCGCTCTCTCGTGAATAATCAAAATAAAAATTATGTATAAGAAGTGGCAATTCTCTGCATACAATAATAGAGGTATGTGAAATAAGCTTACCTTTTATACATCATGGCTCGCATACTGGTCGTTGATCCAACTTGACATACGGCTAGGGATTTCACTGAAATATTTCCAAGATTTGAATTTGTTCTTTTTTATTTAGTGAAGAACATATATTATTGTAGTCAATATTCTAGAGATTTATTCAAGATAAATTGAAAAAATAATATAGAATTATTATGTGTTGTTATAGACGAAGATAAGGACTTCATTTTGATTAAATATATATATTATATTTTAAGAGCCTTTAAGCAACTACTTATTTAGGCAATTACATTTTAGAGAGTGATTACATTTTTGTGTGTCGTAAAACAGCACATGCCACTAAATAAAATATAAAAATATCGTCTGTTTTCAGTCAGTTATAAACATTTGCTGCGAGCAGTTTTTCTATATAGTTCAAAAACAATCATTAGCGCAAAAGTGGCACACTCATATTTCACATATGTTCGTTAAAGTACTAATTAGATTCTTTACTCCTATAATTGGATGTTGTTCTGTAAAATTCATCTGGGTGATTAATTTCGAGAAATAATCTAAATTCGAGGTACTTCTGTATCATTCTAATATAACATTTGATGGTTATCCCGAGGAAAGGTGCTGAATCGTGATTTTGCCATGCGTGTGGAATTAACCCTGTTTTAGCGAGAGCAGCAACATTGTCATGCAAATTGCTTCGAGAATTCTGAATTCATTCTCATTTTAGCGTACATGACCGATATCTTCCATGCTCTCAATCATTCCAATCAACAGATGAAGGGGATTGAGTCAACATCATCGAAGCGGAAGAAAACCTGAAGGCTTATTTAAAAAAAAAAAGATACCCTTATGGAAACGACGAACCCCAAAATGATTAACTTCGCAAACTTTCCCCTGCTGGACGACTGTGTAAGTAAGATCAAAGATGAGTTTTGAATTGGAGACATTTCTGTACACGGGGAACTGAAGAAAGCAATTACCACGCACTTAGACGCAAAGTCTCCCGATGGATACTTCCCGACCACAGTATCATATCCAGCAAGGGTGAGACAGCCGTTCACGTGTAGTGTTGCAACAACTGGTGTCAGTGATCAGTACCGCGCCGAAATCATTGAGCAGAGCTTGAACAGAATCTCTTCAGAACAACAACGCTTTCAACGTTTTGGTGTCACCAAATCGTACCGTTTCCTTTTATTGCTAAGAAATCAATTGAGATGCTTGATACAACGTATCTTTGCGAGCAATCCTTTTCAAAGATGTCAGACATAAAAACGAAGAAAAGGAACGGACATATTGCGAAAATGATATAAGAGAGGCACTTGCCAAGGTGAAGCCGCACATTCGCAAAAAGTCACATTGCGCAAAAGTCACAATGATTTTGCAGTAAATGATAATTAAGTTTTTTTTTATGACATTTATGTTTTTTTTTTTTTTTTTTTGTTCTTTGACCACTGATTATACGTGCAATGAAGGTATCGTTCATTTTGTGTACTAATAAAATATATACGAATATCTTTATGTTTTTAATTTTAAAAAAAAAATTTACTTTTCCAGTTATGAATGTTTCGTGAATGCATGTATGAAACTTGCGGAGTTCGATACATACAGCAAGGTTAAGAACCACTGCCTTAGAAAATTAAAAAATGAAACTATGCAACTGTTTTTTTTTTACACCTGTTGGGTGTGTAAATGTACATTTTTCTTATGAAGATAAAACTAAAAATCTAAAGTTATATTTGATTAAAGAAGATATTTTTCCACTATTATTTGGAAGAGATTGGGTCTCTTCATTTAACATCCTTCCCTCTAATTTGAAATCTGTATATGTAAATGAAATTGCGATTTCTGCAGCAAAATTGAAAGTATCATTAAATGATTATTCTGATTTGTTTACTATAATAAAGTTAGGGAAATAAAAGGTTTTAAAGCAGAACTTTATCTAGTAAAAGATTCTACGTCTATATTGCACAAAGCTAAAACGGTCCATTATGCTTTACGTGGAGCAGTAAATGAAGAAATACAAAGATTGCAAGATGATGGTATAAAAAGTACCATATTTTCGGGTGTATAGCCCGCACCCCTAAATAAAGCAGTACAGAAAAAAAGTTCGGGCTATACACCGTCTACGAACGTATATTTCGATCAGGGTTTGAACAGGTTGGCCAGATTGAACACTTATCATGATAAAACTCCAATTATGGAAATATTGGCATATTTTAACATTTTGAAGGTCTCTATACAACATGTTTAATTTTGAAATTGATTTTTTTAATATCGCATTTAGACAGATATAAACACAGTAATTTAATTTAAAAATGGATGATTTTTTTTCTGGTCAAGTATTATTATATTTAAATTGAAACAAACTAACAAAAAGGTGCGAAAAAAATAAAAATCGCCTGGTGTATTCAGTATACCATGTGTGTAGTTACGTGATTATTTTTAGTACTCGTATTTGAGGGTTAAAGATTGTTAATTAAAACTATTAGACCACTTGTACAAAATTTTAAAGGAATATTTTTAAATATTTATTACTTTTAAATCATGTATAATTAAAAATCAATCCTATTTCATAAATCTTGTATTGTACGCAGGACAACACTCATGCAACTTAAGAGGACCAGAAAGGTTTAAATGGCGAAAATGGAACAAAGTTACCTTTGTCTATTTACATTATCTCTGTTTGTGTAATGCTTTAGTTAGAAGTATTTGTGGTGCACATTTTTCACATTTGTTAACACATTTTTAATCTAAAGAACGTCATGATCAATTTGTGAATGGTCCTTATTTTTACTGATGAAATAGCCTTTTAAATTTTTGAAAAAGTGGTATAAGTCAATATTTTCAACTTAGCAAAATTCGGTTAATTTTTAAGATACAGATATGTAATTTTTAAGTTTGATCGTGGATGAAGAGCCTTGTAATTAATTTAGACTAATATTTGCTTTTGCATTTATTTATTATTTTTATATCAACAAGAATTAAAAAATTACTTGTTAAATTGTAAAATACAATAACAAAAGTTTTAATAGTATACGACAAATTAATATTGAGAAACTAGTTTTGCCACGATTTTAAAGTGCAGGTTCAATACTTGTAAATCGTAATTTTTTATATATATATTTATTACAATATCTCTCTAACTGGGAAAAATAAATAAAAATCTGTAAGAAATTAAAAAAAAATAGTTATAATAAAAAGTTCAAAAATCATTAAAATTAATAACATTTTATAACTTGAAAAAAAAAGCTTATTTTTTAAAAATAGTTTGTAGAAAATTTAATTCCCTTTATTATTTTTTTAAGGAAAAAAATAGAAACATGTAAATGCGTTAACTTATTCAAAAGTTATCGTGGCAAAACTGTTGAAAAACGGTATTTGGAGCTAAGTGAGTTTAAAGTTTTACCTTCGCAAGTATCGCAGGTTTGCACGGCTCGTTCGACCGTAATTTTAAGAATTTTCCTATCGGACTAATAAAAATAATTAAAAACATACATTATTTTCTTCATTTATCATTTTTTAATACTTAAAGAAATAGTGTTTTATTAAAATGACGTGTTATTGAAAAAAAAGTCTCGTATAGTTTCAATAATAAAAAATAATTATTCTTAAAAGTCAGATATTTTAAAAACTTGAAACAATCATAATTTTATGAATATTAGCAGAAGGACCTAAATTTTGTTATTTCATTTGCATATATTTACTAAGCAAGACGTTGAAATTTCACGAAAAATTGGTTAGCCATTTCACGAAATCGTATATGCAATCTGCAAAATAGCTGGTTTGAATAAAAATAAAAATAAAATAGAATATTCCTTTTGTCGTATATGGTGATAGTTAAAGTACAGCGCCTAGAATATATAGTGTGGAAAACGGCTACAAAATAGTACTAAAACATTGAATCCGATAAATGTAGAACGATGCTGAAAAGATAACGGGTCGATCGCAGCGACATCTTCTAGCAATGGCGTAGACAGGGTGCTGGAGGTCCAGATGGCTTTGATACCACTAATTTTATAAAAATATTTTTGCCTTATCTAACAAGAAAATTTTCTGCGATATTGTAGGCGAAGAAAACTTTATAATATTACTTTGATTCCAGAGAAATTTGACCCCCCCCCCTCTCTGGCAACGCTACTGTCTGCTAGCTCTTTTCAACGCAAACATTGTTTAAGAATCGAACTGAGAAAGCGTTTCAGCTGGTGGTAAATATTTTAAATAATTAAATTATACCCTATATCCTTTGACTTGGATAGTGATTTTCATAAGCTTTGAAAATATGAATGATATTGAAATGGCCAAAAAACGTAATACGCATTCTTTTGTGCCTGGTTGCAGTACTCGATACAAGACAGCAAACTAGAAACTATTCCTATTTTTAGCATACCAAAGGATGAATATCTGCTAGAAGAGTTTAAAAGATTAATTCCCTGATATGATAAAAAACTAACTTCAAAATGAGTTACATCTGAAATATACACTTACAAGAAGATTTTATTAGCAGAAATTATGGTCATGTTGTCAATAGTGAAACGGTTACTTTTGCTTGAGGTAAATCTGTTTTTAAAGCAGATGTCGCTACGATTGTTGTTAATTATTGTACCGCATCGTTGCACGTTTATCGGCTAAAATGTTTTAGCATTTTTTAAAGCATTAACAGTTTGGCTTTTTCTAAATTCCGAAATTTCGCATTCATACCAGAAATTCCCTATAATGGTCTTTTCGTTGCTTAATGGCAGATATTTCGTGACTTCTTAAAGTAAAAATTCTTGTTTCAGAATTTCTGGTTTTAATCTTGAAGATTTCTGTTTTTCTGTCTTGAAGATCTCTGATTTTATTTCTGGTTTTCGAAAATCTTGAATTAAAAAACGGTAAAACCGTTTTTTCTTTTACCAACTTTTATTTTTACATCAAGTTCTGAATGCGGATTTGATTAAAATACCTATTTCAAAACAAATAACTTTTTAATATGAGTGAGTAAAACAGTTTTCTATTTTTTGGTCCGTAGGTACACGACTACTTAAATAGGCATTAAATGTGAGCGTAACCTGACATTTTGTTTAAAGTATTATTATAAAAAAGAGGGATTTTTTAAAATCATTTTAGATATCTGTTCATAACATTTAAATAGTTTAATGGGTAACACCACTCTGACGCCCTAAAATTTAAAGCTGTTTCGGGATATATATTTTTTTTTCTTTTTAAGTGAGTTATTTGTAAAATCCATTTACAGTAATCTATAATATTGTATATATTAAAGTAGAAAATTGTATTTTTTTAGTTCATATATTAAAAAATAGTGGTTTGAGTGATGATGCGTGGCAGCACATTAAACAAGAGTGTCAAACTGTGGTCACGATAACTCATCGTAGACTTGACTTAAAACAATAAATAGAAAGTTTCTTTAGTCAAAAAGCTAGTAAAATACATAGCTATTGAAGTATGAATATGCATTTTTAGTGAAATGGTGCTCATTCAAACTCAAATACAAAATTTCAATAAAAACTTTCGTTTCGTACAGTTATAGAGAAACGCGATCGATCTTTGTTGAATATATCGAATAATATATGATATAATATCTATAACGTATAACATATATAATATACAACATATAATAACATATAATATCTATTAATATATCGAAACAATCCCACATATTTCACTAGAAAATATGTAAGGATTAATTTTCAAAAAGATCAGGTTTATTGATTGAAAACTGGTGGAGCTTGAGTTTCCACTGATTTTGAAAATTGCTGTTCTTAATTCTAAAAAGCTTAAAGTTTTTGTTACTGTTTACTGGTTGAGGCGCACTCTGCTTCTATAACTTCAAAATTACCCTTTCACTTTCTATACAGATTTCTGGCTAATAAAATATGATTTTCATGCGTATAAAGAGAACTTTAATCAACAAAAATGTTTTTTGAAATTTTGGTCAAGTCAAAATAATGTTACTCTTTAATTTGTTTTATTAATTCCTTATTTCACTTAATTTTAGTTGATTTCTCTATCATGTACAAACCTAGTTACTTTTTTTCTTTTTAGTAATTTCCATTGAAACTACTTATATGAAAGTTTACACGGTACGTACTACCACAATTTTCGTAAAGAATTTTTCGCCTTGTTTAATAGCAGAACAACCTTATAAATTATGCTATTAAACACAAAGATTTCTTATTTAAATTAGTGGTGCCATACTGCTTGGAAATTCCAAGGGGTGCACCTACATTGTCTCTTATTTATTAATAATAGTACTTTGGTCAGCTTTTATGAAAAATGTTTCACATGATTATAATTTGTCTGTATATCACTTATTACTACTATTTCTCGAACTTAGGAAAAATACTCAGATCATTACAAAATGTCAGTGTATTTTGAACTATTCATATCCAAAATGTATAGAGCAATAACGATTATTTCGATGGTATATATTTTAAAATATCATATGACTGATTCTATTTTTTTTTCTTCAAAACATTTCTAACTTCTGACCAAAAAAAAAAAAAAAAAGATGACAATTGGCTTTGCATACATCTTTTTATGCTATATATTTAGCCTTAGAACAGCATTAGAAAGCCTTATTTTAAGTTTAAATGTTATCTGTGATGCGCTTAAATGCATTTTTAGATATAAAATTTTACTGTCTAGAAGTAATAATGAAGTCGATAGAATCTAGATGAATCTAAAAGTCGATAATAAATATATATATTTTTTTTATGTTGATACTTCCTGGTATCATTTATATTATATTGATTAATCTACGACTAATATTAACCGTTCAAAAATAAAAGATATGTTTAATGAAGTGTCGCCATTTGGGGGAGGCTAGGGGGGAAAAGCAAATGCCTTCTTATGGAATTTGGTATTTTAAAGTGTATCAGTTGTCACAGATCAGATTTTTAAAAAAGAGTGAAATTGCACAAAAGCTAAAATAATTTGTTTAATTTGATTAAAATAGAAACAGTAGGTATTAAATAAACACTTTAAGCATATAAATTAATAAATATCAGTGTTTGCAAATGCCTTGCTATTGCAATTTTCGCATAGTGAAGCACATTTATCAATAATGAGTATTTTGGCTTATTTTCTGAACTAATGTCAAAATAAAACTGTATCAATTTCTTGTTTCTTAACTATACACAACAAAATTAAAAGATTTTTCTTCCCCCCTTATTCAAAAAAGTTTTCAAATGGTGTCCCTGTTTTAACGATGTGGATGATTTCAGACGTGCGAACAGAAATCAAGTGGAAAGTTCAATAAAGTAACATGTTAACGTTTCGATTTTATTTCTATGATACTTTTAACTTTTTCATTCAAAATTAATTGATGAATTAAATAAAAATTTAATTATATTTCAATATTTTAAATTTCTATTTAAAGTCGTTAGATAAAAAAGCGTTACATAAGAAACTATAATACTGTAAAATAAAATACTAATAAAATTGTTAGGAAATACTATATAGATTATCAACATCAAATTTATGTTCTAATACAGTAAAGTTTGTTTATAACAGAACCGTGCTATCAACGAAAAATAAATATAGTCCAACCAAAAAAAAAAAAAAAAAAGACATGCAATCTTCTAAGATGGAAAACCTGTCTAAAACGATATTCTTCACTGGTCACTTGCGTTTTCGTCTAAGCACGTTTTATTGTATCATACTTATGGTGTGGGCCGCGGTCTCTCTGTACAGCCCTGATCGTACGTGTAAAAATACAATAATAATAATAATAATAATAATAATAATAATAATAATATTCTTAGTAGTAGCAGGAGTTAGTCGAAGAGAATCGGAAATGAAACGAACGATGAGTGTTAATTGTTCAACTTTTGTCCTGACCCACCTGATTGGTCGCTGAAACCTGTTAGGTCAAGGGTTACATTATTTTAAAGCGGAGGTCAGGTAGGTATTATAGCTCTGTTAGTGCAATACTTGGCGATAGTTACAATAATTCTTCCAAACCAAGAAATAAGTAATAATAGCATTTAAACAGTGAAAAACATATTACAAACACGGGAAAATTCTTTTAATTTCGCGGCATAGCGAAAAAAATTCACAAATTTCGACGATTTCTGAAATTTTTTGTGGTTTAAAAATTGTAGAAAAATCACACGATTTCCGTTTTTTTAAAGAAAAAATCTTTGTATAACCCGCACCATGTATAAGCCATAGCGGCTATTCCAAATGTTTTTTTCTTGTATAACACGCGGGCTATACACCCGAAAATACGGTAAGCTGCGCTGCCAGGAGCCATGACGGGCGCCCGGCCGTGCAGTCGACCACCGTACCCAAATCATCATGGATTTTTAGCGCGCACATCGGCGATCACCGAGTGCGCTACGGCCGATCCGGAGAATCGTCATCCAACGAAACCTCCCAATCTTTTACCCGAGCACGCGACGACATAGGTCATTGCGTTACGGCGGAAGTTCCAGAGCTTAGAGGAGAAAACCACACATGACACTCGATGAACCGTAGAGACTGCCGAACGGCTTCGTCGCCGAAATCCCGAAAGGAGAGTCGTTCCCTCGGCCATGTGCTCGACATACCTACGGCCCTTGCTATCCCACGCAGTCCGATCGTAGACAGGTAGGGAAGGACCAGCTACTGGACTCATCTTCCGTGCATGTTTCTAGTAGTAAGTGGGGAACTCTTCTTGTTCCAGTGGTTACGCCTAATGGTAAAATTCGTTTATGTGGTGATTTTAAAGTAACAGTAAATACATTTTTGAAGGTTGAAAAATATCCTTTACCTGGGGTAGAGGATATGCTAGCCACAGTAGGTGGTGGTTTGCAATTACAAAGATTGATTTAAACCAAGCATATCTTCAGTTATCTGTAGCGAAAATTCTCAAGAGTTGTTAACTATAAACATTTCGAAGAACTTAGTCCAATTTTTAAAGTTACCAGTAGGTCTTACTAGTTCACCACTTATTTGGCAAAGAGCAATTGAACAAATTTTAAGTGGTATTGATGGAGTTATAGTTTTTATTTGTGATATTGGTTTTACAAGGGAAACTGATGAAATTTATTTGAAACGGCTAAAACAAGTGATAGAAAAATTATGTAAACATAATATTAGGATTAGTAAAGACAAATAATTTTTATGGTTTATACAATTATATATTGCGGTTATAAAATAGATAAAGAAGTCATTCATAAAACACAAGATAAAAATTATGTTATTTTAAATGATCCTAGACCAATAAATGTATCGCAGGTTAAAGCTTTTCTATGCTTAGTTACCTATTATTCTAAATTTGTAACGAATTTATCTACAATTGCTCATCTTTTAAACCAATTCATCAAAAAACTTTGAAATTTATTTGGTCTGCTGTTTGTGAACAAGCATTTAAAAATATAAAAAAATATATTATTTCTGAAGGAGTCTTTACACATTTTAACCCTAAATTACCTTTATTCTTAGCAACCAATGTTTCCCCATGTGGTATCTCTGCAGTTCTTTTGCATGTGATGCCAGATAACGTGTAAAACCTATTTGAACTCTAACTAATGCAGAAAATTGGTATAGACAGGTGGATAAAGAAGCACTAGCTATTACCTTTGGTGTAAAGAATTTTTTTTTTCAATATTTGTATGGTAGCAGATTTACTTTATTTACGGGCAGTAAACCACTTGTGTTATTTTTTCTCTTTCAGCTGCTAGGATGCAAATATATGCATTATATTTAAAAGCGTTTAAATGTGACATTCGTTATAAGAAAACTTCCGAACACGGAAGTGTCGATGCTCTTTCACGTCTTCCATTCCATAGCGAAGATTTACTTCCACAATTAAATTCCAGTAATGTAACTAATAAGTATGAATTTTTTCAAATTAACCAAATCTCTAACTTACCTTTAAATTCTCAAACAATTGCTGTAGCTACAAAAACAGATCCTTTATTAAGTCAAATTTTTCATAGCCTAATTTCGGGCTCTGCAATTCTTAAAAATTATTTTTTTTGGCGGTAAGCAAGAAGAATTCACTCTTCAACATAGTTGTATTTTAAAAGGATGTAGAGTAATGATACCTGAAATTCATAGAAAACAAATTTTAAATGATTTGTAATTTGGACATTTTGGTATAGTGAAGATGAAATCCTTAGCTCTCAGTTTTGTATGGTGGCCAAGAATTGACCAAGGTATAGAAGATTTTGCACGGAATAGCGCTATTTGTGTCAATTTAAAAATAATCCTCCTAATGTAGATATATATCATTGGGAATGGCCTACAGCTCCATGGCAAAATATATCATATTGATTATTTTGGTCCAGTAATGGGTATGTTTTATTTTTTTTTCCTGTGGTTGATGGTCATAATAAATTACAGAAGTTTTCATTGTTCCTAATACAGCTTCATAACATACGATTACTTGTCTTTCTCCACTTTTATCCAGATGCGAGTATCCTATACCTTTGGTGTCTGATAATGCTAAACAATTTAATTCTGCAGAATTGAAACATTTTTAAAGAATCATGGTGTAAAACATATGTTGAAGGTTTCATACCATCAAGCTACAAATGGTCATGCTGAGAGATATGTGCAAATTTTCAAACGTGGATTAAAATCTTTATCTTCAGAATCCAGTTCTCCAGAATAGTGTTACAACGGGGAAGACTCCTGCATCTCTATTTATAAAGCGGCATACAAGAACAAAATTAGATATGATTCTTCCAAACGTTTCCAATTTTGTTCATGATAAGCAAAATTCAAGTTATTGCAGTTCAAAAGTAAAATAATCTATGTATTTAAAACGCTAAGCGATTTCTTTCGACAATCCGTGAAAACAAACTACTGCATCAAATTACATCATTCTTTTTTTAAATGAAAGATATTTGGACACAGATTTGTTATCGTGCCTTCGTTTGTTCGAAAATTTAATTAATTAGCCGTAATTTTCAATTAAACTTTTACTTCTGCTAATGACGTCATAAAGTCGGCAATTCGGATAACGCCCACTGTTGCGAAGCACAGAGTTTATTTTTGAACTCTGTGGTTGCTATAGGATAAAAGAGAAATAATAAATATTAAAAGAACGTGGCTTTTAGGCCAAATTTTTTAATTTGCAAGTTAAATTTCTGTAAAAATATTTATTTGGTTGTTTTATAAGCGAATAAAAATTCATATTTATTGAGACGTCACGGCAATATTCTCCATTGGGTTTATTTTATCATTATGCATTATAACTTTGTTGATGCCATTTTTCCATTTCAATTAAATACAAAATATATTTTTATTTGTATACATGGTGTTTAAGAATTAAAGTGACGTATGTAAAGTACGTGTAAAAAGTTTGCGCCCGTGAAAATGACTTTATGTTTAGCTTGAAATGCATTTTTTCATTGATAAAACGATAAAACTAAAGAGAAAATGTATATAATTGTGTCAACTTGGAGCCGTCATTGATTGCTTCATCTTGATTGCATACCTTGATTACATGTTACCAATTACTTTTTTTAAGTTATAGGTTTGAAGATTTCCTTTTATAATAAAAAATTACAAAAGTAAAGGATTTCAGGAAATTTAAAATTATTAAAAATAATGTTATGGTAGAAAAAAATAACTTGATATAATGATTGTATTTTTAGTTAGAATAAACAATGTAAGACTAATATTTCATAGAAATTATTTTGGCAGGTTTATTATAATTTTATTTAACAGTTCTTTATTAGCACAAAGTCCTATTTCTTTCACTGTGAATTTCTCTTTCGATGTCAAAAAATTGTTTTTTACTTTTTAACGCCAGCTAAAAGACAGTGGCAATTTTTAGAAATGAACAACGGTTGTGACAACAAACGGCGCTATCGCTTTAGCTTTCATCGCGCTTACATCACTTCTAAATACTACAAACTTCTATTTTTTACTACATTTTACTATATTTTACAATTTCAATTCATCAATTAGAAAAAAAATAGCATTCGATTGAAATTTATTTGAAAACTGCCGCTTAATTTAACGAATTTTTACATAATTTCTAAGCATGACAAGTTTTTCAATTCTATCTTATCAATGACCACCAGTTTGCTTCAATAATGTAAAATAGTCCCCGCGAAAGTTGCCACAATTGAAAATAGATTTCCCTAACTATCATAAAAAGTGAATAATAATAATAATAATAATAATAATAATAATAATAATAATAAAAACAGTGATAAATCCTAAGATCTGATTATCCATAAGATAGAGCATTTTGGCGCTAAACGAAAATCTGTCAAAAAAAAAACTATTTTCAGTTTATGTTGAACATAAAATTGATATGTTGAAATCGTTGATGTATATGTTCCATCAGATATCAGATTATGCTAGGAATGGTATTTTTTATTTTTTAAAGATCCATTTGCCAACTGTATAAGAGGGAAAATATCCCCGACTGTGATAAAAAGGGACAATCATCCTGATTATGTCAAGAACCGAAGAAACCAAACAAATAAATTACATTTAAAAACATTAAAAATCTCCTTCATCTGCAGATTGATTTACTACTGCAGACCTGCCAAGTCTCCGGCTTTTTGAATACCAGTAATTTTGTATAGAAAATGCTGTTTTATTTAATCGGAGCATTTTGCGATTTAAAAGAACAACATTTTCTCAAAAAAACTACTGGTGTGCCAAAAGCCGGAGACTTGGCAACTCTGCTACTGTAAAAAAAAAATTATTCATCTTTATATAAAAATTGATTAGTTTAAAACTATGGATGTGTTTTAGAAGATATGAATTTGAAACGAACAATGATTAAAGAGGACAATTTAAAACTTTTAATTTAAACATTTTAAAACTTTTTTAACGTCGAATGTCGACGGTGCTTTTGGGCAGATGCAATGCACATGTGCATAGGAGCTCATTCGGTGGCATAATCACAGGGGGGGGATATGTGTGCTTTATTTACTATGTTCTTTTATTTACCGAATATGAAATGGACGTAGGAATACACTATTTGTATACTTCATAGGTCCATGAAATTTTTTTCTTGCCGAGGGGAATATGATGCTAATGTCAAACTGATTTGCATTACACAGTTCTTTACAGATTGTTTGGTTGGAGTTTGCATAGGAAATAGTACTGTATTTGACTGGGGGAAAAACTTTTTAAATAAAATATTTGAAAGACTGTTTCATACGCACCCCATCTTAAATAATAAAGAAGCTTATTTTGCTAATATTGTTATAGTTTTTTTTCCGTCAAGTTTTGACGGGTTTCATCTAGTTTAAAATTAAAAGCTTAAAAAAACTTCTTATTAACACCGTAAAAATAAGGAATGCATTAGGTCTTTCGAAAAAACTTTGTATTTCTTCGTCAGACGCAAAAAAGACGTGCAACCACTTTGAAGAAGGGGCAAGACATTCATATTGAAAAATTATGATTAATAAAATTAATTATTATTTAAATTATTAATATTAATATTATTAATTTAAAATTATTATTAATTTAAAATTATTATTAATTTAAAATTATTATTATTTTAAAATTATTATTAATTTAAAATTAGCCATTTAAATTAATTTAGCCAATTAAAATTTAATATTAATTTAAAATTGGACAGAAAGTATCTGTTAGAAATTATACTCCTGAAGCCAAGTGGAAAATTGGTCGCATTATTGCAAGAGAGGGCAAGATACAATATAGAATTCAAGTTGGTTCAAATATTTGTAAAAGACATGTTGATCAGATAACTAATGTAGCTTCAAAAGTACATTTAACTAATGATACCAATTCTGAAGAAAGTGATTCAGAAAGTTACAGAAGTGAAAATGCGGTTGTTAATCAAGATGATTCGCAACTAATGCATCCTAGTGTCACAGATCTTCGACCAGCTGACCAAAATACTCCAAATAATAAACCAGTTGACCTTGACCACACAACTACTCCAAGTCCTAAACCAGCTAACTCTTGTGTCCCAAATACTCCAAGTTCTAAACCATCTGACTCTGATACGATATCATCAGATCCAAAACCTACGGTACCAAATAGTACATATGATGATGCTGCACTTCCTTTAAAAACTAATTCTTCTTCTTCCTCCCTACAGGTTCCTAGAAGTTCTACAAGAATTGAAAAAGCTCCCACCCGACTGAAATATTAAGTAGGGGGAGAACTATGTGTTTGTCCTTCAGTTAAAACACCCTAGATGGCAGCACTATAACTTGTAATGTGTCTGTTTGCAAGAGCCCTCTATTTCATTATATGATTGTACTATAAGTAACTTTTGAATGTAGTCTAGTTATGTCGTGATGTCGTGATGTTACGTTCAGTGTTGTGAATTGTAATTGAATGTGTAAAATAGTTACCACTTGTCCACATTATTTAAATATGTGTTTTTACTCATTGTAATAATTAATCAAGACATTACACGTTTGTTTATCTTTTATTGGAACTGTTATGGAAAATCATAATCCAATCATGCGTCTAGGCAATGCCATTTTATTTCCCAATCACATCGTAATAACGAATAAAACCAGAAAAATATTGCATAAATCGAACTATCAAAAGTTCTTTCAGGTTTACATTAGGTCGTTTAGGATATACATACATACAGTAAATATAATTCTGGAAGATAATGTTGGTTAGTTGATGTTTGTTACAGATGATTAGTTACGTTAAGACGTTTGTTACGCGAGAAATACATAGGCAGAGGAGTGGGGAGATATTGTCCTCTATGGAGGTCTTTCTTAGAGAAGTTAAACCATATTTACGCAGGTTTCGAAGAAAACCACGGCAACGAACAGTTAAGCTGACGAGCACGACTTGGATTCAATCCCAGTGCTTCCCGTCTACCAGCTTTTAGAGCAAAATCCCTGAGCTTTCGGTGACGCTTCTGGAAGATAAGGAAGTTTAAATCTGGTATAGTTGATTCGGCATATTTTTTCCTTCATTGTAATAATTTGACATGAAAATGCGTTCAGATATATAATTTTATTCTGCTGATCAGAAGTTTCATCAAGGAAATTTGCAGATTTTAAATGTGAACAACGTCAAATCTAGGTAAGTTTATCATAGACGCTTAATTAAAATATTTAATCATTAGTTTTTTATGAAGAAAAAACTAATTTGTTGAATTGCATTCTAACAAAGTCATAAAACTAACTGAATTCTGTAATTAAATTTTTTATAACTTAATTAACCTTTTACAGATAAATATTCCCAAATGGGAACATCGAATTGAAAAATCAATAACATTTATATTTCATTCATAGAGTTGAAAAAATTAGCAGTTAAAATGTATAGATGGTTAACTTTTTTAGATAAAGATTCTATTTCTGTCAAAAATAAATAAACATAAAGGAAATCACGAAGACATTTTTTCATATTTTCCTCGATGCACAGCTTAAAAATCATTTTAAAATTCAAAAACGGCCCAACATTTTAAAAGATATACATAAAAAGATTGGTAAGCCTTTATAAAAATATTCCATAAGTATAATAAGATTAAATAACATTAATAAAAAATGAAAAAAAACTTAAATTCTTTAAACATTCGTGTTATAAATTTGATAAGTAAAACATAAAAATAAAATTTTTCAAAAAAATCATGTATATTTTTGCTCGCATTTTAATTATTGATATTTTTAACCACTTAGAATAGTCATTTTATGACTATTTTAGTGAATAAAAGAGTCAATTTTTAGGTGCGTTCGTAATTATATAAATATGTAGCACCTATAGTCTTCGTGTGGTCCGTCCATCCGTCCGTCTGTCCGCATATAACAGCGCAAAAACTACCCAACCGAATGGTTTGAAATTTAATGTATATAATCCTTGCAAATTTTTTTTATTTCAAATTTTATGAAAATCGAATCAAAACTTAAAATATATTAATAAAAGTTTTCTTCATTCTATTAAATCCTATCATCAGTAATTAATTCAATGATATCCCATGATAGGTAATTATTCTAGGTTGCCATGGTGATTACGTCCTATATAAGATTCAGTAATATTATTTCCGTATTACTGAATTTAAAAACCGAATTTATATACTAAAATTGTTGAATTATAGCAATCATATAATCTTTACCAACAGTTTTTTCGATAGATGTTTTCGGAAAAATAAATATTTAATAGAAAAAGAGTCTAAATATGGATTTCAAGTTCTGAAAATTTCAAAACTAGGCTTAAGTTTCCCATTGGAATTTTCAGAAATTGTCAACAAAAGATAAAATGTTGCAAACTTAAAATGTACTTATTTTATTACGGAAATTAATCATATCATAATAACAGACGATATAATTCATTTCACTGAAATAATAACGATAATTTTTTGACATTGTCTTGTATTGGATATTTGGGCTTAGTATATTTTTAATGCAACAGAATTGTAATCAATTGTTTATAAATGTGTATTGAAACTTAACTTCATAAAATAAAATTAATATCTATAATATGAAAATCTGCACATAAAATAAATTTGTATTCATGTATTTTTGCATAAAAGTGCAACAGCTAATTGCACAATGATCTGAATATTTATATAACTAGTTATAGTACGAATGCACCTCATTTGTCACGTTTGCCGTACGATTTCCAACTTGCTTAATTCGTATTTTATGATTATTTCTGAACTGTAATTTTTATAACAGTATTTTGTAGAGTTTAAAAGATATAAATTTTTTTAACTAGAAGGTTGCCCATACATAGAAAAAAAAAGCACAGGTGAAACGAGTTTTCAAAAAGAAGGGAAAAATCACCTGGACACATGTCTGACGACAAAAACTTTTAAGTGTTTAAGCTTCACTGGTATCCAAAAATCAAGCAACAAACACAAAATGCTAATTTTGTTATTTATGTATATTCAAAAGAAAGTGATTTAAACATCATGTGTAGCAAATAGGTACTAACTCTAAAGCACAGCGAGTCTATGTGTTGTCACTTTCACGTCACAAATAGTCGTAAGTGTCAAATTCACTAAGGATAACCAAAATTTGATATAGTATTTCATTCGTCTCAGTATTACTCTCAACTAAACGTCATTTGTTGACTCCAGTGAGAAGTCACTTTTATTGTTGCTTTGTGACGAGACCCGTGGTGAAGTTACAATTAAATCGCTTTTTGAGTTTGAGGGTCTGTTTTAAAGTCACCATGGTGGTTGTTTTGTGACGAGTCCCCAAGTGACAACCGAGGCTAACGAAAAAGATAGGCTACCGCGGTGCATTCCACTTATCTTTTTTTACAGACCGCTAGAGTGATGTGATGCTCTTTTCGTACACTTGCATTGGTGGATTCGAACATCACGTGACTCCCACGGTCTGTAAAAAAAGATACGCGTAAAGCACTGCGGTAACCTTTCTTTTTCGTTAGCCTCGGTCACAACGAAGTGTGGTCATCTTGCGACTTCAGCATTTTTGATGACTTCATAGTAGAGTCTTCAAATATCTATCTCCATGAGGGTCACCATGTGACTTTGTTGTGACGTTATCTTCCATTCGTTTAATTATTATTCTCAAGTAACTCCACTACGAAGTCGCTGTGACTGCTTATTTGTAACGAGCCCCTGGGTGTCATTGTAATGAAGTTACCTTGTGATTCTCATCTGACAGTCATTTTGAGACACCATTCGGAAGTCATCATATGCATTCCATTGTGATGAGTCACCAATCTCGTCACACAACAACTATCATGGCGACTTTAAAACCTAATCTCGAAATAACGGTCACACGAGAATGGGAACTCGGCACAAAACAGCAGTCACGGTGAATTCTCAGTCAAGTCACCAAATGACGTTTACTTGAGAGTAATAATGAAACGATTGGAAAATGTCGCAGTTTGGTTCACTGTGACTGTGACACTTCTAACGTTAAAGAGATGTCCCATTAACTGGCTGTCTGTAGGGATAGTGTCTATTTTCTAAATATCATATTTTTATCACTTTCATTTGAATACTTACAATTAACAAATTAGAATTTTGTGTCTGTTGCTTAAATTTTGGACTCCAGTGTAAAACATTAGGAAACGAAATATGACAAAAGTAATTCAAAATATACCCTGGATCTGCATTCGTTCTTTAAAAAGTTGATATTCAAACAAATAATGAAAATAATAACCAATTTCATGGGAAAAATGTTTCGGCTAATAACATCAATCTAATATAGGTTTATTGTATTTCATGCAAACGTAAATACTTAAAGATGAAACTACAAATGGAAGAGATTTTCTTACTACACCCATTTAATTGGAACACTGATTTATCTTTTATTGGATGGTTATCGAAAAGCATACACCATTAATATGTTTAACTAATGCCATTTTATTTCCCCCTTAGAACGAAACTCTACTGGGAACAAAAAGAAATAAATTATTTGAGGTTTATCGAACAAAAGTTCTTTTATGCTATAGCATAATGTTCATAGTCAGAAAACCAGAAAACTGATAACTTTGCACAAAGTTTTCGTTTGTTCTAGTTGAGACCATCTGTTTTATTATCGTATGTGATTAAGGATATATTCAAATCCGGAGATCTCAAAGACATTAATTTTATAAATTACTTTTAATGCAAAAATATAGCTATATATCTTTCAAATTTTATTTCTCCCTTAGAACGAAACTCTACTGGGAACAAAAAATTTGAGGTTGATCGAACAAAAGTTCTTTTATGCTATAGTATAATGTTCATAGTCAGAAAACCAGAAAACTGATAACTTTGCACAAAGTTTTCGTTTGTTCTAGTTGAGACCATCTGTTTTATTATCGTATGTGATTAAGGGTATATTCAAATCCGGAGATCTCAAAGACATTAATTTTATAAATTACTTTTAATGCAAAAATATAGCTATATATCGTTCAAATTTTATTTCTCCCTTAGAACGAAACTCTACTGGGAACAAAAAATTTGAGGTTGATCGAACAAATGTTCTTTTATGCTATAGTATAATGTTCATAGTCAGAAAACCAGAAAACTGATAACTTTGCACAAAGTTTTCATTTGTTCTAGTTGAGACCATCTGTTTTATTATCGTATGTGATTAAGGGTATATTCAAATCCGGAGATCTCAAAGACATTAATTTTATAAATTACTTTTAATGCAAAAATATAGCTATATATCTTTCAAATTTTATTTCTCCCTTAGAACGAAACTCTATTGGGAACAAAAAATTTGAGGTTGATCAAACAAAAGTTCTTTTATGCTACAGTATAATGTTCATAGTCAGAAAACCAGAAAACTGTTAACTTTGCTAAAAAGTTTTCATTTGTTCTAGTTGGAAGCATCTGTTTTATTATCGTATGTGATTAAGGTTATATTCGAATCCGGAGATCTCAAAAACATTAATTTTATAAATTACTTTTAATGCAAAATTATAGCTATATATCATTCAAATTTTACCAATTTACAGTCCTACGATAAAAAAAAAATTTATTCATAATAAAGGGAGGGGAGGTATACATATTTTAATGCTCATTCGCGTAAAATACTCAAAGATTCCGATCATGCACAGTTTCCACACATTTGAGAAATTTATGTTGCGTTGATAAATTGCAAATTTAACGATAAGGACAATCAGAAATTCTAATTAGTAAATTGGAAATTTAGTCATCGACACCATATACTAATAAGCATGATACTGATGACTGCTGCATACACAGCAGCCACAAACAACGCACAAGGTAAAAAGCTCTAAAAGGGAGAGACGGGGAGGATATATATCTCTTCGAGAGAAATGAAATGCATTAAAATATTTGTGACTTTGTTGCATCTATGTTAAACAAATGGTAACAAATTCATATCCTAACAAATGAAAAAATATATAATAAATAAATTCTTTTTAAGTGTTTTTTTTTTTAAATATTTTTGACTGCCCTAAGTCCTCCGTGTGATTTTCTTAGATCTCCAGAGTAATTTTCTTTAAAAAAGTGTATGTGAGACAGGAAAAAACTCGGCATTTTTTTAAAACTCAACGCGTAGGAGAAATATTAAAATTATCTAAAACGGTCCAAAAAGGTAGAAAAGTTTTTTTTTGCAGGCTTGCCTCTAATAACTATTTTAGAAAAATGGCATAAGATATTAAAAACACACACTGTTGCGGCCATCAATGTCGGATAGAATGAGTTACTCGATAGGTGTTATTAGTAATACCATTAGTTGTTTTTTTTTTGTGGGAGGGAGGGGTATTAAAAACAGTAATGTTTAATCCAGTTATATATGAAAGATTATTTTTATTATTAAACTTATTAATTATTTAGAAAAACTTATAAAAGTGTTTATTTTTACAAAAAAAATATACGATAATTTATCTGAGTTTTATTCTACAGTGCATTGCTTCTTCAGAAAAAATTCATCTATTTTTTACTTAAAATAAATAATAAATAAATATTAATTTCATACGCAAAATTCTAAAGAGCACGAATGATTAAAAAATAATATATATATTTACATTAATAATATAATTGTAAATTATTATTAATAAACGTAAAGTAACATTAAATATATATATATAGAAAAATATAGGATAGCAGTTGCAATAAATTATGCAAAACTAAGAAAAAAGTGATAGAGTTGATCCAACTAACGGTATATTTTCCAAGTTTAGCTAGAACAAGCATATTGTGGTTTCAAGTATTGTGGGTAATTGTGGTTTCAAGTTCTATTCAAAATTTCCCAGCTTAACCATTTTTTTATGCAAAAAAACCTTTACTGTGTTTTTTCTAACTTTTACACAACAGAAACTGGGAGAGTTGAGAAAGAAAAAAAATAATCATTCACTGAAAACAATTAAAAACATACCATTTTTAATATAAGATACATGATAATCCAAGCTGGTATCTGTTATAACATATTTTCTATTATATATGTTACGGAAGTATGCTTTCATTTTGTTCATAAATTGGATGTTCTATTCTGCTTTTGGTATTTATTCGAACTATATTGTAATATGACATTCTGATACATATTATAATATCAAATTTATTTGTGGTTACAAAAAATGAATATTGATATCATTAGTATTGTTTATATAATTAATATTATATGTGTTATTTATATCATTAATATTATATAAATTGTTCATATCATTAATGTTACACAAATTATTATCTTAAATTAAATACAAGTTTCGTACGGAGTTTTTCATAATCGATGTATAATAATTTTTAAGTTAGAAAAGCTTAAACCACTTGTTAACTTTTTATAATGAAGAAATACTTGAAAATTTAAGATAAAGTACTGTTTAAAAGACACATATTTTGTGTAATTCTGCGACATGAACTGAAAACAGCGTAAAAAAGTTATTTTTCTTATTGAAAAGGTTGATGGTGATTACTTGTCAGCAAAACGATCAATCTTTTATCCTCTAAAGTAAATATTTTTGGCGTTCTCCTTCTAAAACAACAGCTTAGAATGTAAATTCCCTATAAAAGATGACATACTTTTTGAAAAAGAAAATCATTTTATGTGACTAGCAAGGTAAACTGTTTCTATAATTTGTATCTAAGTAATAGCATCGAGATACGTTTATAAATGGAAAAACAAAATGGAAATCTATGTTGTAACATTATCAATATATATATATTTTTAATCCAACAAAATATTGACATTTCATAATTCACTTTTATATTTTAACAGAATAATAAGGCTACTATAATTTGTGACCCGTGCTATAGCCAATATACACGCCAGCACACGTCGCCCTTATCATTATCTTTTTACGCATGAAGGTTTCGCTATGGTACTCCATTGTGAAATTTGGTAAATTTTCAAATTCAATATTTGAAAAATGGCATAATCATTAGATTTAAAATTTATATCAAGAAAATAAAATTTTTTACCTTTCAAACGCAGTTTGCCTAACAATTTTCTGACAAATACTTTTCGAGCTACTATTTTTTTTCAGTAACTTCAAATGTTTCATTTTCCGGGATTAATCTGTGGCAACAATTAGCGAAAAACCCAGTCGTCAGAAACGCATAGTTTTTTTATTAAAAAGGCTGTTGGAGCAGGGATTGTCGCCACCAATTTGCCACCATCACTTTTGAAATTGGTTCGGTAGTTCTAGAGATTCCATAGAAATTGTAATTTAGAATGTTTCTAGAACACTTTTCGCTCATTTCACCCTTTTAAATTTCGAATTTTTTTTTTATTTTGTTTTTAGAGAGCATTTACATCTTATAAGTAACTACAATGCCAAATTTCATATTTCTAGCTCCTTCAGTATAAAAAAAATCGCAATTTTAGAACGTTTTTCGCTCCTGCAACCCCCCCCCCCTGGGGTTAGTGACACCGACATAAAATATAGCCTATGTTGAAGCAGGGGTTGTCACAATCAATTTGCCACCATCACTTTTGAAATCGGTTCGGTAGTTCTAGAGAGTCCATAGAAATTGTAATTTAGAATGGTTTTGGAACGATTTTCACTCATTTCACCCTTTTAAATTTCGAATTTTTTTTTTTTAATTCTTAGAGAGCATTTACATATTAAGTAACTACAATGCCAAATTTCAAATTTCTAGCTCCTTCAGTATAAACAAAATCGCAATTTTAGAGCGTTTTTCGCTCCTGCACCCCCCTGGGGATAGTGGCACCCACAAAAAATATATCCTATGTTAGAGCAGGGGTTGTCACCATCCATTTGCCACCATCACTTTTGAAATTGGTTCGGTAGTTCCAGAGATTCCATAGAAATTGTAATTTAGAATGTTTTTAGAACGCTTTTCGCTCATTTCACCCTTTTAAATTTCGATTTTTTTAAAATTTTGTTCTTAGAGAGCATTTACATCGTATAAGTAACTACAACGCCAAATTTCAAATCGGTTCGGTAGTTCTAGAGATTCCATAGAAATTGTAATTTAGAATGTTTTTAGAACGCTTTTCGCTCATTTCACCCTTTTAAATTTCGATTTTTTTTTATTTTGTTCTTAGAGAGCATTTACTTCTTATAAGTAAGTACAACGCCAAATTTCAAATCGGTTCGGTAGTTCTAGAGATTCCATAGAAATTGTAATTTAGAATGTTTTTAGAACGCTTTTCGCTCATTTCACCATTTTAAATTTCGAATTTGTTTTTATTTTGTTCTTAGAGAGCATTTACATCTTATAAGTAACTACAACGCCAAATTTCAAATCGGTTCGGTAGTTCTAGAGATTCCATAGAAATTGTAATTTAGAATGTTTTTAGAACGCTTTTCGCTCATTTCACCCTTTTAAATTTCGAATTTATTTTTATTTTGTTCTTAGAGAGCATTTACATCTTATAAGTAATTACAACGCCAAATTTCAAATCGGTTCGGTAGTTCTAGAGATTCCATAGAAATTGTAATTTAGAATGTTTTTAGAACGCTTTTCGCTCATTTCACCTTTTTAAATTTCGATTTTTTTTTAATTTTTTCTTAGAGAGCATTTACATCTTATAAGTAACTACAACGCCAAATTTCAAATTTCTAGCTGCTTCAGTATAGAAAAGATCGCAATTTTAGAACGTGTTTCGCTCCTGCACCCCCCTGGGGTAGTGGGACCGACATAAAATATAGCGTATGTTGGAGCAGGGGTTGTCACCATCAATTTGCCACCATCACTTTTGAAATTGGTTCGGTAGTTCCAGAGAGTCCATAGAAATTGTAATTTAGAATGGTTTTGGAACGATTTTCACTCATTTCACCCTTTTAAATTTCGAATTTTTTTTTTTTTAATTCTTAGAGAGCATTTACATCTTATAAGTAACTACAATGCCAAATTTCAAATTTCTAGCTCCTTCAGTATAAACAAAATAGCAATTTTAGAGCGTTTTTCGCTCCTGCACCCCCCTGGGGGTAGTGGCACCGACATAAAATATAGCCTATGTTGGAGCAGGGACTATCGTCATCAATTTGCCACCATCACTTTTGAAAACGGTTCTGTATTTCCAAATATTCCACAGAAATTGTAATTTAGAATGTTTTTAGAACGCTTTTCGCTCATCTCACCCTTTTAAATTTCGATTTTTTTAAATTTTGTTCTTAGAGAGCATTTACATCGTATAAGTAACTACAACGCCAAATTTCAAATCGGTTCGGTAGTTCTAGAGATTCCATAGAAATTGTAATTTAGAATGTTTTTAGAACGCTTTTCGCTCATTTCACCCTTTTAAATTTCGATTTTTTTTTATTTTGTTCTTAGAGAGCATTTACTTCTTATAAGTAACTACAACGCCAAATTTCAAATCGGTTCGGTAGTTCTAGAGATTCCATAGAAATTGTAATTTAGAATGTTTTTAGAACGCTTTTCGCTCATTTCACCCTTTTAAATTTCGAATTTTTTTCATTTTGTTCTTAGAGAGCATTTACATCTTATAAGTAACTACAACGCCAAATTTCAAATCGGTTCGGTAGTTCTAGAGATTCCATAGAAATTGTAATTTAGAATGTTTTTAGAACGCTTTTCGCTCATTTCACCCTTTTAAATTTCGATTTTATTTTTATTTTGTTCTTAGAGAGCGCTTACATCTTATAAGTAACTACAACGCCAAATTTCAAATCGGTTCGGTAGTTCTAGAGATTCCATAGAAATTGCAATTTAGAATGTTTTTAGAACGCTTTTCGCTCATTTCACCCTTTTAAATTACGAATTTTTTTTTATTTTGTTCTTAGAGAGCGTTTACATATTATAAGTAACTACAACGCCAAATTTCAAATCGGTTCGGTAGTTCTAGAGATTCCATAGAAATTGTAATTTAGAATGTTTTTAGAACGCTTTTCGCTCATTTCACCCTTTTAAATTTCGATTTTTTTTCATTTTGTTCTTAGAGAGCATTTACATCTTATAAGTAACTACAACGCCAAATTTCAAATCGGTTCGGTAGTTCTAGAGATTCCATAGAAATTGTAATTTAGAATGTTTTTAGAACGCTTTTCGCTCATTTCACCTTTTTAAATTTCGAATTTGTTTTTATTTTGTTCTTAGAGAGCATTTACATCTTATAAGGAACTACAACGCCAAATTTCAAATCGGTTCGGTAGTTCTAGAGATTCCATAGAAATTGTAATTTAGAATGTTTTTAGAACGCTTTTCGCTCATTTCACCTTTTTAAATTTCGATTTTTTTTAAATTTTTTCTTAGAGAGCATTTACATCTTATAAGTAACTACAACGCCAAATTTCAAATTTCTAGCTGCTTCAGTATAGAAAAGATCGCAATTTTAGAACGTTTTTCGCTCCTGCACCCCCCTGGGGTAGTGGGACCGACATAAAATATAGCCTATGTTGGAGCAGGGGTTGTCACCATCACTTTGCCACCATCACTTTTGAAATCGGTTCGGTAGTTCAGAGATTACCCCTACAAACAAACAATCTTTACTCCTTTATAATATTAGTATATATATATATATATATATATTTGTAAACAGATAAATTTGATATTATAATATGTATCAGAATATCATATTACAATATAGTTCCAATAAATACTAAAAGTAGAAAAGAACATTAAATTTGTGAACAAAATGAACATAATACACATACTTCTGTAACATATATCTGAAAATTATGTTATAAGAGATACCATTTTGGACAATCATGTATCTTATATTTAAAAAAATGGTGTGTTTTCAAATGTTCCATTGAATGATTGTTATTTTTTTCTTTCTTTGTAAACTCTCCCACTAATTGCTTATGAGTAAATTGTTAGAAATATATATATATATATATATATTTGCATAAAAATAGTTTAAGTTGTGAAAATCCGGATTCGATTTTTGATATTCTTATATTACACAAAAAAATAAACGAAGCTTAATAAGTTAATTTAGCGAATGTTTTTTAATTTTTTGGTCTTTTTACATTGTTTTGATAAATGAGTTATTTACGAGTTTTCTCGAAACAAGAATAAGCCTTCAGCTTGCTTGGAAAGTATACCGCTAGTTGGAATAACTCTGTCCCTTTCTTCTTAGTTTTGCATTATTGCAATTGCAGTCTTATACGAGGGGCAGTCGGAAAATAAGTTTCCCCTGGAGACTGTAGACAGAGGTGTGTACAAAAGACAGACAAAAAATGTAATGAGACATTAAAGGTAAAACATCACTTTATTTGTCCACATAAGTACCAAGTACATTGAGACATTTGTCATACCGCTTTATAAGCTTCAAAAAGCCGTCCAGGAAGAAATCAGGGCTTTGCATACGGACGAAGCGTTGAACGGCTGTGGGTGAAAGACGACACTGCGGGTAAACGCGAACATGCAAGACACAGATACACCATTGGGTAGAGGTCGATCGCGATCAAGCAGATGGCGCTGTTGACTGCAGACAAGAGGTTGACAAGAGGTTGCTGCAGACAAGAGACTGTTGACAAGTGGTTGCAGTCAACAGCGCCATCTGCTTGATCGCGGTCGACCTCTACCCAATGGTGTATCGGTGTCTTGCACTTTCGCGTTCACCTGCTGTGTCGTCTTTCACCCATAGCCGTTCAGCGCTTCGTCCGTGTGCAAAGCCCTGATTTTTCTTGGAGGGCTTTTTGAAACTTATAAAGCGGTATGACAAATGTCTCAATGTATTTGGTACTTATGTGAAAAATAAAGTTATGTTTTATCTTTAATGTATCGTTACATTTTCTGTCTTTCATACACACCGCTGTCCACAGTCGCCAGGGGAAACTTATTTTCCGACTGCCCCTCGTATTTATTTATATATATATTTTAATGCTACTTTACGTTTATTGCAGTAAACGAAAGCAGCGCTATTGACAAAGGGAGTGATTTGTGTTTTATTAAATGCAAGCCGGATGGAATATGATCAATGCATGACATGATTTTAAACGTTGCTCAACAGCGAAGCTTAAAATACTAACATAAAACCGAAACTGAAAATTGCACTCTTGCTATGCAAAACTTTGCATAATTGCATATTAAGTGCCATAGTGAAAACTCATAATTTTACGTTAAATGCCGATAAACACGTTGAAGTAGGCAACTTTTTAATCGACGAATCATTTTAAGCGCAATTTAATGTGGAAATCGGTCAGGATAGTTCAGATAAACAAGTTTTATAGGATCAAAAACTAGGCATAGCAATTTAACCATCTTTAGCAGGCACATACTTGACGAGATTGTGGTGTGCAGGGTCCAATCATTTTTTAAATTTGTCTATTTTTTAAGTTTTTTTCCCAATTTTTTATTCAAAATTTCATTACCTGAATAGAGATTTATTTCAAAGAAGTCTTTCTTTTTTATTTTTAACCTACATTTGCCAGATTTTAAAAAAGCGCAAAAAATACGTCATATTTAAAAAACCCAAATAATAATACTACCAAACACTTTTCAACTGAAAAATATATTTACACGTGAATATTAAAAGAGAAAGAAAATTCTAAAATAATTAAATTATTACGATTGAAAAGCATTAAATCGGGAAATTTACGGCGTATTTAAAACGATATATTTAAAACGTCATATTTAAAACGACTTTCTTATAAATTCGTAAAAAAAGAAAACTTTTCTTCTAGCCGTTATTAAAAAGGCCGGGTGGCGACGACATTTATTACTTAACCATTTTATGCAAACTGTTTTTCAAATGTGTGATAGACAGTACTTAATTATTCACAAAATAAGATGTCAGCTGTCGCGACAGCGGTGGGTGCGGTTTCGGGGACTGAAAAATCCCCCAGTTAAAGGGAAATGAATGGTAACGGATTATAGAAGATCGCCTCTAGTTTTTATAATATCATTCAATCTTCGGTAATCCTGTAATATCTTTAGAACAGAGCAAATTAGCGTGTTTTTAGAGCCTCGGAGTCTGGACGGAGATTGGCGAGATTAGCTTGTAGAAGGCAGAAGCCCCTATTTCATAATTAACTATTTTTGTTTCTTTCAACTCATATTTTGAGAATTTATATTTTTAGTTATCTTTTTATAGTGTTTTAAGATGGACACTGTGTTTTAGGAAGGCTGTATCAGTAGATTTTCATTGTAAGTTCATAAAGATTAAAATCAAAGCCGTCAAAGTAAAGTTCACATTTAACCCTTTAACGTTCATTGGTTCCCTGTGAAACCACAAAACTTTAATTACGAAATTCAACAATGACAGTAGAATTTTAATAGAATTGTTTTCCATTTATTATATATGTGAAATATCGCTTTTTTTATATATAGAAATAAATTTGTTCATAATTTCCGGTGTCAATAATTTATTTCAACATTTTAGCAATTGAAATGCTTTATCCGTTAAAGGGTTAAGTATATATTTATCTCAAAAAAGTTTGAAATTTCACCATATCCCGTATAAAAAAGGAATGCGCCAAAACATTGGTGAAAGTTCATTTTACAATAATTTTAATGTTAACTGTTTTTTAATGCTTTTATTAAAAAATAATGCTGTTTTAATATTTAATTATTTCACCCAATAAATACACGAAAGTACTTGAATTTTTACTGAGGTTCAAACAATTTTAACCACATATAATTCGTGAGATTTCTGTTTCATAAAACATTGACCCACAGAAATGTAGCAAAGCAACTCTCCATTTTGCTTATTTGCTTATTTTAGGTAAAGTTCGGAAAAGAAGAAATCGGTTTGACTTTTGGCTAACAATTCGGAAAAATTCTTCTCTATGTGATGTTAGCTGTTCCGAAAGAAATGGCATACTTTCATTACGGTTTTCCACCAAATTGAACGGTTTTAGTGCGTAGTAGGCTTTATTTGGAAACTTATTTTTAGTGCCAAATTTGGCGATATGTCACCAAGTTATTGTCATGGTTAGTAACAATTTGTGTGTGTGTGCGTGTGTGTGTAACTGTACGTCTACATGCACACAAAGTAGAGGCTTTTTTTAACCGACTTAAAAAAAGGAGGAGGTTATCAATTCGACCCGTATGTATGTATTATGTTGTTCACGCATAACTCTCGTAATGTGCATCGATTTTGATAATTTTTATTTTGTTTGAAAGAGTAAGGCCCCAAGGTGGTCCCATTTCAATTTCGTCAAAATCTGATCATTAGAACAAATTATTTTATTCAAATTTCCATTATTTTGATGAAGATTTAATTTATATTTCAAAAAGTCCATTATTTGAATTGTTGCCAATTTGTAAAATAGCACCCATAATAATTTTCCTTTCAATTAAAAATTTATTTACACGCGACTATTAAAAACAGAAATAAAACTTTAAAATAATAATTAAATGATCACGTGTTAAAAGAAGTAAATGTAGAAAAATACGTTATAAAAAATATACTCGCGCGTGAATATTAAAAAAGAAAATCATTAAATTATTACGCGTTCAAAACATTAAATTAGGAAACTTACGTCATATTTAAAATGCTCAAATAGCATTACTTTTAAACAGTTTCAATTTAAAAACATATTTACACGAGATATTAATTTATTTGTAGCTGATATATTATGTATATTAAACTACAAAAAGTCCTTCTGGCCTATACCGGCGGGAAAAGATAGCCTCGCTATTCCTTGGTTTTAAGATTTTAGCTAATTTTACTGGAAAACACCAAGCTATAAAAATGGATGGAATCGGATTACAGAAGATTCAATCGCAGTTCTCGTCAATATTGAATTTGAACCCGAATTCTGCCAAATATGCCAGCTATAGCCAAGTTGGCTCCATTTATGGCAACTTGTTTTTATCGCCAAATTTGGCGATATTTCGCCAAATATTGCCTAGCTTGGCGAGAATTTAACGCTGGCGAATATGAATATATAGTGTTAAGAATATAAGAGTTGGAATGATGGTTACAACAATGAAATAAAATTTGAGAGAAAGTATGTCCACTAAAACTCTTAAATTGAAACCGTTTATAAAGAAATACTGCTGCCCTGTTTCAAAATGTCAACCACCCTATAATTTCAAAATGCTATATCTCAGCCATTTTTTAAGGTAGAGGCAAAACAAAAATTGTTCCGGTATCCTTGGATCAAGGCTGAACATTTAATTGAAAAAAACCTTTAGGACTTTATTGTACATCTTTTTGAATTTGAAATCTTTAAGTGTCTATCATAACGCCTCCTTCTTGCCGAATATCCCCAAATTCAACTGGAACCTGCAGGCCATAGTAAAAAACACATATAAAAATTTGGTTCAGTACTGTGGATAACCTAATACACTTTTCGAATATACAATAATTTAAATGAAAAAAAAAATCGCTATCACAGCGCCCACTTTCGGTAGAATATCCGCAAATTCAAGTGGGACCTGCTGGTCATAGCCAAAAAACTATAAATGAAAATTGGTTCAATTCTAGGTTGCTTCATAACTTGACACACTATTCAATGATACAAAGAGGGCACACACGGACAGACAGATATTTTGTAAAAACATGTTTTTCGGAATCTTTGACCCCTAAAACACCGTTGAAAAAAAAACCGTTGAAAAAAAAAACGTTGAAAAAAGTTTTGATTACAGTACTTTCTTCTTTGATAGAAGAAGGTGAAAAAAAGGAGGATGTTAATAATTTGACCCTATGTATGTATCTATGTTTTAGTCCTGTTCACGCATAACTTTCGTAAATGTGCACCGATTTTGATGTATATATATATATTTTTTTGTTTAAAAGTGTAAGTGGTCCCATATGAATTTCGTCAAATTCTGACGATTAAAACAATTTTGTTTTTAGAAAAATTTCAAAATTAAAAACTTTAACTCAAAGTGAGATTGTAATAACTCTTTTAAAAATCAATGAAATATTAAATTAAAAAGTGTATGAAATAGATTTCGCAGAACAGTTGGTGGTCGGAAAAAAGAAATATTTCACACAATTTCAGAGTTTAATACTAGACAATGAAATTATTTTACAATTTCCTGAAAAAGGACAGTGGCTTCTAACTCTGAGCCGTAAATATTTGTATCACCGCTATAAACTTTATTATTTAAATAATTCGACATGTAGTGCAGAAAACATTCAGTCTTTTTCTGGTTATATACTCAACGCATTAAGTAGACAGTGCTCGTAGTCTTTGCATCTCAGCTCGCGACTTGTGATCGTGTGTTTTATTTATAAGTTTGTTAGACTACAAATCACACAAAGCTCATCCTTCCAAGCTCTTAGCTCGACTTAAAGCCCATAACTTTTTCCTTTCGAAAAGATTTTTTTTTTTTTTTTTTACAGGAAATTTTAAACTAAAATGCGTGGAACCCGATTACAGAAGATTCATTCCAAATTCTCGTCAATCTGAATGAGAATTTCGTCAAATAAGTCAACTACAGCCACGTTGGCTTCATTTATGGCAACATATTTGGTCGCCAAATTTGGCGATATTTTGCCAATTGTCGTCCAGATTGACGAGAATTTGATTCTGCCGAAGATTTTATTAAAAAATATTTATCTAATGAATAATTTCGGTAAATTATAATTTCTATTACAAATTACTTATTTATTCAGCAGATGTTGAAATCAAGATAATTGTGTATTACTGTCTTAATAACTAAAAAGTAGGAAATAAAATAAACTTTTACAAAAAATTATTAACTGACTTAAAAAAAAAGCACTAAAAAGTATTAAATAATTATTTAAATACTCTAATGATAAAATGTTATCTATTAACCACAAATCCGATATCATGTGTCGGAATAAAAACGATAAATTTAATATGTACAGTTTAATACCCACCAAATATGGATTTTCGGGAGAATAAATTTTAAAAGAGATGAATATACAGACTTATGATTTAGTAGTTTACGAATTTATACATATGAAAAGCAATCAATTACTTTTTGAAGTCGGTGCCAAACTACCTTAAGTATAGTAAGAATTGTGAATATATTGTACCTAGTATCTACTAATTTATCGATTGGGGTTGTTTGGCACCGACTTCAAAAAGTAATTGATTGCTTTTCATATGTGTAAATTCGTAAACTAAATCATAAGTCTGTATATTCATCTCTTGTAAAATTTATTCTCCCGATACATGTTTGGTGGGTATTAAACTGTACATATTAAATTTATCGTTTTTATTCCGACACATGATATCGGATTTGTGGTTAATGGATAACATTTTGTCATTAGAGTTTTTAAATAATTATTTAATACATTTTAGTGCTTTTTTTAAGTCAGTTAATAATTTTTTGTAAAAGTTTATTTTATTTTAAACCTATTTCATGCTAGATTCATAGAAAATCGACTTAAATTTAAAAGATTTCTGTACAACAGGTATCAGTATAAAGCAACAATCAACCTCTTAATGCACGCTTTTTTTTATATTTACGAGAAAGACGCTTTAATAGCGTATTGAGTAGAGCACAAAAGGTAAAAATGTTTTTAAAATTTTATTAAAAATTTTCGCCAACAATTTTTATCGTGGTACATAAGTACCACGAAGTAGAATTTACCTACTTGAAGTAGTATCGCAGATATAATAGCTGACAACTGCTACGATTTTTGATCACCGGTAATTTCGAAAAGTATCATTCGCTTTATTTAATAGCCGATATCGGCGATTAAATAAATCAGATTCCTCTTTTCTGAAATACTGGTCGCCAAAAAATAGTAGTTGTCATCGGTGTAGACATGATCTTTTACTTTGAGTCCTTTTTAATAACAAAGAAGGGAAAAAAGTCAACGTCTGATTCTCGTTTCTGTGTTTTTGTGAAATAAATGTATAATATTTACTATAATAGTACATAAAGTAAACTCTATTAGCATCATTTAAATTTCATACACTGGATTGGTCAGATATGAAACAAGAATCATTGTGAAAGTGCATCACACATAGTAAAATACATAAATTATTTCGCATTTGTCATATATGATACCAAATGTAATGAAGGGTTAATCAACCGTAAAAATATATTTTTGAATGTTTAATCAAAAATTATCTTAGAAATACTTATGCAAAACCTAATAGCATGCCAATCTTTCAATAATTATTATTTTTTTTTTACTTGGATGCATAGGAAATACTATACGGATGTTGGGGTAAATACAGGGTGTTTCACAAAGGACCCCTAACTTTAAAAATCAATAACCCGGAAACGGTGATAGGGAGAAACATGAAACCAGTAGTATGTTTATTAAAATAATCGTAAGAAGCTTATACATAAATCTCAAAATTTAGTTAAAAATAGCGCCGATAGATGGCGCTGCGATAAATAGGCGTATCAAAGTGATTCAAAAGGTGCACCTTTTACACAACAGACTTATTGCAAACGAAGAATGAAATTGTCATTGACTCTCTGCTGTATGTCACCGGTCTGTTTGTTAAAATTTTTTGAAAAGCTTACGAATTGCTTTCCCATCTGGGCTTTTTGAGACTTGAAATCGCGTTTCAAAACTTCTCCTTGAGGCAGTAGGACTCTGATTTATTCGGTGGTACTCCAACACAATAAACACACGTTCCTCCACGGTATACTACATCACTTTCGGAAGTATTTTCACTATAAGCTAATAGCGGTCAGATTTCAATGGCGAAATCTTCAACGGCAAGTCTTTCTATGCTTCTGAACTCTCTGTAGAAGGATTCCTAACGCCCTCAGCGCCATCTGTCGGTACTATTTTTAACTAAATGTTGAGGTTTATGTATAAGATTCTTACGATTTTTTTTATTAAACATACCACTGGTTTAATGTTTCTATCTATAACCGTTTCCGGGTTATTGATTTTTAAAGTTAGGGGTCCTTTGTGAAACACCCTGTATTTCCCCAATAATAAATGTCAGTATCTAAACATCATTTATCCAGTCATTTCGTTTGTTAGAAGTTCCAATATGATAGAAATAGTGCACTAGAATTAGGTTACATAATTCACCAGGAATATTTAGCAATATCTATATAATATTTATACAATATTATCGTTTTATTAGAAATAGTTCTGGAAGTTATATGTTAATATACGTAAGTTATATATTTCCAATGATGTGAGACCAGATAACCAATATTAGGGAAATATTTTCAGGAATTATGCATTATATACAGGGTATTTGTTAGCTTTTCAGCAAAGAAACAGGAGTAATAGTACACAACAAGAAAAACAACATGTGCTATAGCATTTAAGGTCGCGCTCTACTTATTCTGTCAAATATATACAGGTATTTCTCTGCAAGTTAAGCCCACATTTTCTTTCATAACTTTACCAATAAGTGCCACATTCTAATGAAGCATTATGTAGATGCTACTTCTTTTATATGAAATGTTGTGATAGGTCGAGAAGTACCAGAGGGGAAGGAATGGTGTTTTGTTAAGCAACGGCCAGAATTGGCCCTAAGATGCTTTTAGTGAAGACATTTGAAGGAAAAGTAACCCGATTTAACCTTCTTGTACCAAGAAAACCGTGAAAACATTGCACAGTTACATCTCCCAGATCACACTGGTATCGAATCCACGAACTTCGGTCCAAATTCCCCATTTTGTGGGCAGCATGCTAACCATATAGTTTATGGGTCGTAAGAAGTGTGCAATAATCCTTTGGGTAACACCGTAAGCAAAGTTATCTACATTCCAAAACATGAAGCGTATACCTCAGTGTTTTTGGGCGTGGATGGCATAAACTTAAACACTTGTTATAATATTAGATGTTACCCAAATCAAGAGATATCGGTTGAAAATTCTGTTCAAATTATTAACGAGAATCAGGATTCAATTCAGGGTGAGCAGCTAATTTTCATTGAATTAGTCAATTGCGAACAATATTGTATCAAATACTTTCCATCTTGTTGAGCACTTTCACCCAACTGTTTTATGTTAGAAGAGCGCATGGGTACCTTGTATTTACATTAGTTTCAAAATCTCAATGGTTCAAAAAGCTTAAGCCATTAATGTGCCATTGCTGTTTTGCTACTAAAAAACTAGTTCTAGTAGAATACCGATATTGATTATATTGGGGTCCAATTGCATTCAATAGAAATATTTGCAATGAAATGCTCTATTATAGAAATATCAGCTTTACATTACAAATATTGGTAATTAAATGGCGAAATATTTCTTTACGATTGTTCGCTGAATATTCGAAAAATTGAGGATACCGCAAAGTTTTAGTGCTATTTCCTATCAATATTTCGAATATTGGCCATAATATATCCAATACAAATATTATTGATCGAATATTGATTTGTTACTAGAGACGTATCCTGAAACTGTGTTTAGATAAGTTGATGTTCTCATCAGAAAAAGTAAAAGTTTATGCGTAGATTAATTTAATTAAAACAACATTTTCTCTTATCTATTTCGCAAAACCCAACATCAAAGTTAAGTACTAGGGAAATAAACCTGCCATAAACTGCCACAAAGCCTATATACAACTAAGAGCTAGGGCCTATAAAAATGCCACATCCTTTTTGCTTTGGTTTCGGAGACTATTTATTCGGTGATAGCCACGGCAGTTACTTACATTTTGCTTAGATATATTATTATTTTAATAACAGATGTTATTATTTTGTATAATGGATTAAAGTTTCTATTGAATATTAAAATAGGAAATTTATTTGTTTTATTACATATAAACTTATAGAATAGAAGATTCCCAAGCTAATAGTTCCTCTGGAACAAATAGTGATTAAAATGTATGGGTTTATCTGTTTTTTAGGGTTTCGTTCATCTTACGAAACTCTATTACTCCCGCTCCGTTGTCTGTTTGTCACAGAGCCGTTCTCAGAACCTATATAAATTACAAAGTTTAAACTTTGTGTATATATGACTGAATACCTGCTATGAAACTCAAAATAGTAAAATTTGAAAAAATCGTATTATTTTAATAAATAGAGATAAAAAAAAAATAACAGATTTTTCCTATTAAATTTAAATATTTTTCGTTATAGCAGTTGCCAACAATTAAAAATCCACAATAAAATTCTTTCTACAATAACTAATTTTCTATTGAAAGATTTCCACGTGAAAAATGAAAATTAAATAAAAAGTTTCACCAATTGATAAAAAGATTAATATGAAACAAAAATGATTGACGCATATTGGTAATAAAACGGAAATTTTCAAAGATTTCTCAATAATACAAGGAGTATGAGTATGTGTCTGTACAGAAAGCAGATTAATATCACGTCATTACAGAATTTAAAAGAATATTAATCTGACGTCATATCGAAAGTTTAACGGATATCTCAAATGTTTGAGAATAATACAAAGCGAGTATCAATATGAGAATAGTAAATATATGAGTTTAAGGAACATATTGAATCATGATAAAAACCCGATTATGGAAATATTCGCATATTTTAACATTTTGAAGGTGTACAACATGTTTAACTTTGAAATTATATTTTTTAAATATCGCATTTAGTCCACATGACAGATATTATTATGACAGAGTATAATAGCGGGCTGGTTTAGATATTCGAAAAAACGAAAAAATAGACCGGTAAATTTTTACTTTATAAAAAACATGACTTTTTAAAGAAAGGATAAAGTGTTTTGAAAGGAATATTAAACGAAACACTTTGTGCGATCTTTGATCACACTTACCCACTTGTTTACTCCTCTTTTCGTCTCTCTTTTCATGTTTTTACTCCCCCCCCCCCACATCTTTCTCTCTCTCTCTCTCTCTTTACTACATAATTTCTCTTGATAATTTTAATGTAGAATACGGAATGTATAAAGCATAGGAAACTTCTATAATGATGTCAATAAATAATATTTTATTTATGGTATGTTTCCTAAGCTATATCAGTGTGTAGGAACTTTTACAGAAGCATAAAAATAGCGAGATTTTGTCTATCTTAAGAATCTTCTCTCAAATCAGTGTAAAGCGGCCGATTTGATAATGTGAAGAAAATAAGCATTTCAAATATTTTTTTTTCAGATTTTTGAAAGCAATGACATTAATGAAATTTTAACAAAATAGTAATTCCTTTTCTAAATATAATACGTGTATATTATTCGAATGTATGTGTATCATTCATAATTGATCAAACTCAGCTTTTGAAAGACTATTTTTTGTCATTTAATAAGATATAGTGAGCTAATCAAAGAGATTTAAAGACCAACATAACATGTTTACATAACACGCAAATCAGTTATAAAAGTAAGTTCACAAAATAAAAAAATTAAGCATTGTTATTTTACTAACCATATGTTATTAATATGCTGGAAAATTGTAGCTTCATTTATAGACTCTTGATAAATATATGCTTTTTGTGACAAGATACTGGATATTTCATGTAAAAATTGCATTGTTATTTAGCAAGTTATTGATTTATTTTCCATTTTCGATTATTTAATTAAAATTATTACGCCAACGAAAACAATGCTATGTAAATAAATTCAAAAAGAAAAAATTCTTTATACACAGGATACACAAATCCGACTTTGTATGTTTATACAAAGACTAAAAACTATTCATTTTCATATTTTAAGGAATATTTAAGTAAATTTAAGGGTTTTCGGATAGATAAAAAGCACTTTGTTATCTGAATAATACATGTAGATAAGCTAGCTGACCCTCCTGACGTTTCTCAGACCCGTTATAACAACCTTAAATATACCTAAAATCAGTGTGATTTTATACATTTAAACGATTCTAATGCTGGTGACAACGCCGCCTTCGGCAATGTACACCCTCAAATTTGTATGTTTTTATATTTAAAATGAAAATCTATCCAAACGAACCTAGAGCTGGGGTCCCTTCTGTCCTTGTCAGAGTAAAAATATGGACATTTGGTTCTAAAAGAAGTAGTTATCTAATTTTTTGTTTTTCATTTCACATCGCGAACAAAGGCCAGCAGCGCATTCGCAATCAAAGTAAACGAACAGCGGAGCAGATTTTAATCAGTTTCATGTACTTAGAATATTACGAACGTTTTAAAATGTTTGAATGTGATATAAATTACGCGTCCAAAGACTGTAAACGTGTGTTAACATACCGATATTTAGTTCATTTCCGCCTAGAAAAAAGAATGTATTGAAGAGTCCAGAAGTGATTTCCAGCCATTTTTTTTAAAGGTTAATATTTTTTTTTAACCTAAGACTTACTTTTAAAGCTAAGTGTACCCTTGTTAAGTGCGTGCAATTTGTTTTTTAGTATTTGAATTGCAAACCTGATGCAGAATTTAAAAATATGCATAAAAAACTAAAGTCGGCAGAGTGAATTTCGGAAAGGATTTTTATTTTCAAAGGGTTGGCATTATTATTTTTTTTAAACCGAAGATGTCGTATCAAATCTAAATGTACACTTGAAAGCGTAGCGAGCAGGGGGGTGGAGCCCCTCTAGTTGAGAAAAAAAATTCTTTTGATGACTGTTCGTTGTGATTTTTAATTAATATCTCGGCTAATTGTTTAAAAAATGCAAAATGTGAGACTCAGATGCATTAGGACCTGCCTAGGATTATCCTCATCCAAATTTTCAGACCTCTACGTGCTAGCTATCGTCGACAGACAGACACACACAGCAACAAAACGAAACTTTCTTTTATTAGTATAGATATGTTATTATAATTCAAACGTTTTTAAGTAAAGTCCTAATTTTAATAACTTAATTTAATAAAACTAATTAATAATTTTGTAAGGGGCTTCTGTTCAAATTCTGTGCATTAATTATTGACATATAGTTATTACAGAAATCGGGGGAAGCATGGCATAGCAGCACCATCTGCGGGGCGATGTACACCAAAATGCAATTTAGCAATAATTTATGACGCACCCATAGGACAAACTATTTTATTTTATTAGTATAGATAGATATAAAAAATACGTGTTACATCAAAAGATTTTGAACTAAAATGAACACAAATTTCTTATTGGAGAGAGTGATTAACCATTAGATGCATTTTTATACACTTTTGCTTAAAACAATAACAGCGTATTGCAAATCAAGCTGCATTTTCCCTTTAAAAGCATGTAACGGGCCTCTGATGAATAAAAAAAATCATGCAGTTCTAAGGAATTTGTCATTCATTGAAACAAAAATACAATCTAATGTCTCTCGGATCTTTTTTTTTTTCTTGCAAAAAAATTTCTTTTGGGCTTAAATAGTAAAACCTGGCTGTCCTGATAAAATTCAGCAGAGAAATTTAAAAAAATTCAGAACACAAAATGTTATTTATTTATTTTTATTTTATTTATTTTTTGTTGTTGTTTGTAAGTGTTTTTTGCTACTTTTTTTTTTCGGGAAATGTAAACTCATATGTCTATTGTTTATTATTTTTCAAATGTAGTATCTTTAAAAATAAAATAAAATTTATTTATTTTAATTAAAAAATTTAAATTACAGTTACATTTAAAATTTAACATATCTTCTGAGAGAATAACTCATTTTGCATACAATTTCAACTATGAGTACAGAAAAGAATAAATGTTAATTTGTCTTCGATATTTACAAAAATTATTTATTCTAAAACATTCATTGATATTCAAAATATAAAACATTCACTGATATTCACCAATTTAAAGGAAAAAACCCCTTTTCTATTGTGGTGGTTGGACGATAGTTCCTGTTCTTTTTATACAGTGGAATCTTGTTAATATTCCAAATAATATATATTTTTTGGCTTGTGATCAAAAAGCATATAGTGAGTACAGTGTTGTTATGGCCGCAAAAGACCACTTCGACATGACATTAATTATTAAAACAAAGATTTGTTAAATAAATTATTCATGCAAATTTATAATCAAGAACAATAAAGATAAAATTAAAATATTACCTGCATCAACCTAAAAGGAACATAAGTGAGAGACGTGACTAAAAGAACTTGCACTAAAATTTTGCACCTTCAATATAAAATCTTTATTTATAAAGAATCTTGAAAAAGAAGTATTTCTGAGGGAATCTCTTCTTTATATATTCACCTCTATTTCTTAAATTAAAAGCACATAACTGACGTTTTTAAATAAACGCCATCACAAATATTACTGAAGTTTTTTTTCTCTTGGGAAACTGGGATATGTTGATTTTTAAAGCTAATATAAAACATACGACTTTATCAAGCAAATTGTAGAACAAAAAAAAGGTATCACCACTCGAATGACAATAAGCCATTTTCGCCATATATTCCAGGTTCCAGCGAGCTACCATCACACACAACCGTCTTTTTAACTACGTTGTTGGAAAATAATTTCATTTTTGCTGTAATAACATCAGATCATCACAATTTTTTAAAGACGATATTTTCTTCATATCGTAACATTCGATGTACGCATTTTGTACATTTTTTACAGCAGCAAGCCAAGCTATTACCTTACACTCTTATGGCAAACGTCTCAGTGTGTGTGTGAGCGCGCAGATTCAGCACTGACTGGGAACGGATGAGAGGGGGTGCCAAAAAAATTGAAAAACGCCAATCGGCAGAGATAAAAAAATTACGTATTAGAAACATTTGAATATGATTGGCGAGGGGCGGAGCTTAGAACAGGAAGTGGGCATAGGCAAAGAATGTTATCGAAGCATCTAGTAGAATCCAATACCGGAAGTACAGAGGTAACAATCACTATCATTTTTTTAAAAAAGCGAAATGTTATGACAGAAAGAAAAGATTACAGGGGAAGATTTAAAAGGAAAGAATTAAAATAAATTTGAATGTGAATTTTAAAATTAAATGAATAAGGACTAATGAAATATTTCTTAAATTGAATTAAAAATATGGCAGTGGTTGTAAGAACCACAACATATACTCCGGCCTCCCCAAGAGAAAATATTGGTGAGATGGAGAAATTAAACAATTTTGACATCGAGTCAATATTTTCTCACCTATATACAATATACATATAACTTGACATAATGAGAAACAAAATAAAAAGAATAATAATAATAATAAATTTACATTCTTCTGGCAAAAAAATACACAAAGTCCTTCAAAATATAGTTGCTAACAGTCCAAAAAGTAAACAGTCTATTAAAACAAAGATGCTGAAAGTCCAATAGTAAATATAGTCTTTCAAAATAAAGTTGCTGAAAGTTCATTTACTGATATGTGAAATAGGAAATACAATACTATAAAGTAAGTTCAGTAGCAAAAAGTGAACAAAGTCTTTTGAAATAAAGCTGCTAAAAGTCCATTCACTGATATGTGAAATAGCAAATACAACACTATAAAGTAAGTTCAGTATATACTAAAAGAGTAAAAAAAAAGGTTGTAATAATGTACACAAAAAAATAATATTATATGATACAAATTGGTAATCATACTAATAGTGGCTTTCCTAATTCAATATAGCATAACATTAGCAATAAAACATTTCCATTTTGGAAAAGAAATAGCAAAAAATAAGACCTTTGAATCACAACTGTATTTCCAGTCACAGTCGATGAACTATATTTCAATTTTTGCATTAACATTTTTATTAGAACAATGCTTATATAAATTCAATAAATTACTCATTTGAGAATTTTTCCATAACAAAAATTCAAAATGTAAGCAAATGGTCAAGAGAGAATATTTAGACTCTCATTGAAAAGAAATATATATATATAGCACTTTCTAAGAAATCATTTTTTCTTAGTTGAACAACTCTAATACAACAACATTAATACCTTCAAAGTAAATAATGGCAAAGAGAGGATATTTAAGCTCTCAGAAAAGTACATAAATAAATGTATCATTCTACCACATAACTTTAATAATATTGACCTTGTAAAAAAAAATCCACACAACATATCTATACAAAAATATCCTGAATGCTTATTGAATTTTTAATTCGAATTTTTAAACATTTTTAAGAATAAAGATGTAATTTTAATTTTCTACATATAAAATAATACATAAGTATTTTATTTAAATGTAATGACTTAAAACAAACTTTGGATCCAAAGCATATAATTTGCATATGCATAAATATTTTCTTCAATTTGTGGGTTTTCAAACACCTATAGAGCTTAATGTATTAATCCTTTTACATAATACACCAACAATAATAATATTAGAAGTATTAGCATGCATACTCTTTAGATGTTAAAAAGAGGTTAGATGTTAGGGCATGCAAGAAGTGACATTTGTATTATTCTAAAAGTCACAATAGGGAAAGTGATGACATATGTACTCATACCATATATCAATAACAATTTACTTTTTAAGTTAAATTACCTTTAAAAAAATTTAACCAATAACACTTCATCTCCAACTATGATATTGAATTATAAGTTTTTAAAAGAATTACAATTTAAATCAAACACTGAATTTTAGAGTTTTAAGCTATCAGCACATTTCATATTAAACATAAATTCCAAAAATGAATATGGTTTTGAAGAAATATTTCAATGAGAAACATAGTTAACAGGAGAAACCAAAAAAAAGATTTACATACTTTTACAGGATGACAATTCCATTGTGTCATGGCGAAGGTGACTTAAAAAAAATAATAAATACACAAATGCTGCCTGCATGCAGCTTTGGTAGAAGTAAGCAAATAAAAATAATCAGTCAGTCTTCACATTTGACAATCAAATCAAGCTAGCATAGAAAAGATTTTTACAATGGTAAAGGCATCCTAAAAAAAATAAAGATTAGTTTACAAGTTATATTGTTTATGATTGCGAGGGCGAAGATCATAATGGTTTTTACTTTGAGTAGATTTGTCTAGAACTGTAGTATTACTACCAGATGCTTGTGAATGTACTGAACTAAGTGAATGCGAAGATGTTTGTTGGCACTTTGAAGAGGTGTGAATTTGAGGAGATGTATTGTTATTAGTGTGAGAGCAAGAAGAATCACAATCAGCAGTATGAGCACGAATATGTCGTTTCACAGGAGAAGATGCACTATCAACAGATGGTTGATCATGTGTTGCACTTCTAGATGAATCCGCAGGATGAAGCAATGCTTCATTTCTTTTCTGGAGTTTCAAGATTCTGTTAGTATGAATTAACATAGGTGATGCTTGATTATTGTTGCAATCTTGAATTTGAATAAGTACAGGTGAAATTATTTTTTTTATCATATAAGGTCCTTGTACTTTTTTGTTAAATACACTGGGAAATTTTACATAAACAATATCATCAACTTTGATGTTAGCAAATTTTAATTTTTCCCTTGATTTTTGATACACTTTTTGTCTAGAAGACTCGTTATTTTTGTAAGCTTGATAGTATACTTTTTCAATAACATCCATTAATTTGTGAATTTCATATGCAGTGTTAAGAATTTTCCAGGAAGAATGGGTTTTATAATTAGCATAAATATCATTCACCTCCCTTCCAAAATGAAGAAGATTTGGAGTGAATTTTGTTGCTGGATGAGGTGTAGCGTTATATATTGACTGGTGGATTTTTAAAGCAGTTGGAACATCAAATGCTTGGGAAGCCATTGTATTCACAGATGACTTTATTTGAGTGTTACATCTCTCACTCAATCCATTAGCCTGTGGATGCGCTACTGTACTGTGCTCTAGTTTTATGCCAAGTTTTTTGTTGAAATAAGAAAACATATCACTCGTAAACTGGGAACCATGATCAGTAAAAGATAACTCAAGTTATCCATGAGTAGAAATGTAATGCAACAGAGCTTTAGTAACCGACTCAGCATGAATGCTATTCAAGGCATATAATTCAAGATGACGAGAAAAATGGTCGATTACAGTCATAACAAATTGGTGATTTCTCAAAGGACCAAGTAAATCGATCGAAACTTTTTGATTGGGAGCTGTAGGTAGTGGTGCTGGGAGATACGGAGCAGTGTTTTTTTTATGATGTTTATTTACTAAACAAATTTCACCCGAGTTGACATAATTGATTGTATCGGAAACTAGAGTTTTCCAAGTGAACCTTTTCTTTAAATTAACAATGGTTTTATGAATACCAGTATGAGTAACATGAGCAATTCTTAAAGCTTTAGCTCTAAGTGCGGATGGTAAAACAGCTCTATGTAGATCAATGTCTTCTGAAGAGAAGTGTCCATTATAACATAGCAAATCATTACTTGGATTAATGTAATAACCATTTAAACTTTTAGATTTTTTATTAGTTTTAATATCTTCATAAATTTTCTTAATTTGAGGGTCTTTTTGTTGCTCATTAAGGATGGTTTGATCAAAGATTTCTAGCAATGGGTCTTCATTATTAGCACTATTTGTAGATGGAGAATCAATTTGGAGATGGCAATTATGATGGGTTTTTCCAATTAATCCACATGGATACTGAACAATTTCATTATGTAGATCGTTTTGATCATCAACAATAGGCAGTATTTCTTGTTCATAAATGAGATCTGGATTAGTATGGAGATCTTCAGTAGGAATGTGAGGTGTCCTACTTAGAAAATCTGCCAAGACATTCTCTTTGCCTGGAACATGCTGAAATGTGTAAGAGTATTCAGACAGTTCTAACATCCAACGTGTAGTTATGTCAGCAGGAGATGTTGATTTTTTGTAGTTATTGAGGGGTTTAGCATCAGATAAAAGAATGAAGTGTCTGCCAAAGATGTAATATTTAAAAGCTGTTATTCCTTTATAAATGGCATACAGTTCTAATTTTATGGCTGGGTACTGCTTTTCAGACTGATAGAGTTTTGGAGTAATAAGAAATGGGGCGTAATTCACCTTGAATTTTCTGCATAAGAACAGCTGAGATTGCTGTCTTTGAAGCGTCGGTATTCACATAGAATGTCTCATTCCAATTTGGAAGATTGAGCATGGGTTTTTGGAAGAAAATTTTTTGCAATTTATTAAATGCATTTTCTTGCTCAGATTTCCAACAGAATTTATTTTTAGGTTTAGTGATTTCAATAAGAGGAGTAATCAATCTAGCAAAATGAGGTATAATTGACCTGTAAAATGAACATAAGCCAATAAAACTTTTTGTTTGCCTCTTAGTTTTGGGCTTTGGGAAGGAAGTAATTTTAAAAATATTGCTTGTAATTGGAAGAATTTTATGATCTGTGAGTTGAAAGCCTAAAAAGTTAATGCTAGTTTGCATAAAAGAACACTTTTCAGGAGAAAGAGTAATATTGTTGGCAATAAGAGTGTCCAAGAGTCTTGTGAGTTTCGCAACCATTTCTTCAAACGAATTAGCGCCGACAACTATGTCGTCCTGGTATGCGTAGCAAGAGTCAATTTCAGACAGTTGAATAACAGAATCAATTAACTGTTGAAAAGTACTCGCAGCTATCTTCAAGCCAAACACAAGACGAAGGTAGGTAAACAGTCCCCATGGAGTGATAAAACTGAGCTTATCTTGCATCTCCTTAGGTACAGCGATCTGCCAGTACGCAGAGGGCAAGTCCAATGTAGTGTAGAATTTATATTTTGACAATTGTACTATTAGATTTTGAATGCGAGGTAGAGGATATGAAGATGGAATAATAATAGAATTTAATAATCGTAAATCCAATGCCAAACGATATTTTTGAGGTTTTGACATGTCAGTTCTTTTTTTCTTAACAAGAAGCATGGGACAAGCCCAAGATGAATTTGATCTTTCTATAATGCCAGCATTTAGCATTTGATTGATCTGGTCAAGAACTTCTTGTTCTAATGCCTGTGGCACAGGAAAAGGTAGGGTTTTCACCGGGTGAGAATTCATCATTGAGAACTGAGGATTAACTAGGTCTGTATGACCCAAAGTGTCTAAGGATTTAGAAAATGCTTGAGCTTTATTGCACAATATTTTTTTTAAACAGTCACTTTCATGTGGGGGCAAGTGTTTTAAGTCAAAATCATTAGGTGACAGTTCTTGTATCCGTTTTCTTTTAATTTCCTCAGATGGTAAAATTAAATTACAATATTCATTTTCTAAATCTGAATCAAAGGAATATTTTTCAATATCCTCCTCATCTACATTAATGCATTCACCAAGAATTGTATTTTTATTTAAATGAACATCCACTTTGGATATATTCTGACATACAACTAAAAATAAGTCCTTTTGAATTGCAGATTTAGAATGCAATGATTCATGCAAAACAAGAGCTTTGCTTTTCAAAGCAGGCTTAAAAATAAAATATTTAGATGGAGAATTCAAGTATTTGACATGTAAATACACAGAAGAATTGGGGGGGGGGATTAACTCTCTATTTACAGCATGTACCATGTTAGAATTCAATAAATTTTTATTACCATTTTTCAAATTGGGAAACTTTTTACCAAAATAAATAATGTCATTGTCACCTTCACATGTGACATTATTGTCATCAGAGGTAATTTTGGTATTATTGGTATTAGAAAAATTATTTATAACATTAGCATAATCAAAGTTTGTGTCAGTAGGAAAATAATTAGGAAACTGGGTAAAAACTTGAGCATGACCATCTAAATTTCTGATATTAGCATTCATTAAAGAATTATCATAATTCATAGCAGTATTACCAACATTATTTATAAACAAACCATTATTTGGGAAACTGTATTTGTAAGGACAATTTTCATAAATTATGTAATAAATGCAAATAATTATCACCAAAATTTCCATTCACATTATCACAATAAGTACCATTATTTGTGTTAACTGACATAGAATTTTCATAAATAGGCACATTGTGTGTATTAAGAGAATATGGAACTGTTATATTGTCTTTAGTATACTGAGCATTCAAATAATAACTGGTAGGAGACTCTTTTTGAATGTTAAGAGGTATATGTTTATCTTTAATTAATATAGATTTAAAAGCTGGAGAGATGGTTATAGAATGCTTATTTATAAACTCAAAACCAAGTATGGCTTCAAAATTAACATTCTTTATATCAGTAAGATAAAAGACATGATGGAAAAAGAATTTATCTATTTTGAATGCAATCTCGATATATCCTTTAAAGAAAACCTTAGAGTTTATAGTTGATACAGAAACATTTCTCGATAAACATTTATAATGAATTTTGGATTTAATGCTATTAAAGTATTCATTATCTAGCAAAGATAAGGTTGAACCTGAATCGACGAGAGTTGATATTTCATTATGTTGAACATTCATAATTATACATGGAAGCGAATACATGTTGTAAAAAGAGCTGCAAATTACGTGTCGTTGTTGATCATCAATTTCAGAAGAGTACTTTGATGACAAAGAATTTTCAGAACAGAAAGGAGATGTTTGTGTAGCAGCGCTTGAAGGGGAAGTAGTCAAAGAAGGATGTTTATCAATGTGACATTCGTTTGTTTTGTCACAGGAGTGTACTGACCCTGACGAGGAAGATTGGGAGAGAAGGCGGTCAGCGGGACCAATCTCCCTTACCTGTTTAAATGGTAATTTTTGTAATCTTTTTTGTTTTTAGAAAAAGAACTAAAGTTTTTCTTTCTCTGAGAAGAATTCACAGAAAACTGAGAGTTTTTAGTGTGGTTGGCATTTTGCCTAGATGAGTCAATTAAATTTTTAAACTTGTAACATGATTCCATAAGGTGGTTAAGTCGTCCACAGAAGGCACATTGAGTAACATTTTGTTTGTAAAAAGACTTTGAAAAGTCTTTCTTGTGAGAAAACTTGTCAAACTTTGGAAGAAAGAAAGATCGTTTTTGGTATGGCTTATGCTGAATAAAGTTTGTTTTGCTTCTAGAAGCAACGTTTTGCCTAACTGGAGAAGGAGAGTAAGTTACATGATTTTGCTTAACATTTCGAAGTCTAGGAGAACGTTCATTATGAGATTCAGATGGTGATAATGCAATTTGCGAATTTTTATAGACTCTGTCCTGTCTATGTCTGATAGGAGCTTGTTCAACAAAACTATCAGAAAGTTTTGAATTTTCACTACTATTGTCATTATTCAGACTGTAAACTTGGTCATAGTGTTAAAGATTAGATTTTTGAAGAGGTGGTGAATCATATATATTCTGTAAAAATTGTGCTCGTTCAAGAGCTAACTCAAAAGTGGAAATATTTTCTTCTTGAATTTTTCGTTTTATTTGTTTAGGCAAAGCTTGAAGAAAATGCGTAAATTTTAAAGCTTCTAGAGCATCTGGTGCTAACGTAGGATACACAAGTCGAAGCTGTTTAGTCAGGCGATATGAAAAATTTTTTATGGACTCATTCGAATCCAATTTTAAATTTTGAAGAGATTTGAGAGAGTCAGTTTTTTTACTTGGCAGAAAATAGTTAATAAAATCATTTCGAATGCTTTGTAAGTTAGAATTTTTAAATTGAAACTGTGTTTCAAGAAAGAAATGTAATGCACTACCCTGTAATTTTGACTTGAAAAGTGCAAAAATTTCTTTGTCTGAGTAATTATACAATTCCTGCATATCTGATAACTGATCGAAGAAAAATTCGACCGTCTGAGGATTCCAATCAAAAGGTTGAATGGAAAGGTTTAACTTTGCTTTCGGAGGCATGGTGACAAATTTGAGAATAATTCTTAATAAATTTCAAAAGAATGTGCTTTATGAATCAACCGAAGTTAAACAAAAATTAATTTTCATATGAAATCACCTTTTAAAATAATGTCAAATCACCAGAATAATTTTTAAGAATGCAATAGTTCTAAAAATATTATCAAAACAAAATGGTATAAATCGAAATTAATCATTCACTTATAAGTAAGAAAATTATTTTTCTAAAGTCATCTTCTTTTGTAAATAACAACATAAACAACCATTTTTTTAGTAATAAAATGTAAATATTGCATAAAAGAACACCATGGATTATGTAGAATCATATGAAAACGTTTTGTTTTCAAAACAAATTCTTAGAATTCTGAGAATAAAATTGTATTTTTCTCATAAAATTTTTCAAAAAATATGCATTAAACATTACTAAAATGACTTGTCAAAAGTAAATAAAACACACAATGCAATTATCTGGCAAAATTATTTTAAATTCAAACACTTTAAAATACTTATCAAATATATCACATATTCCACTAATAAAATATTTCAATAAGAATGCAATTGTTTTAATCAAATTTTTTAATATAACAAAATATAATTTAATAACTGTCATGTCGTTAAGGTTTCTAACGGTTTAGGCACCAAAGAGGGAACTGTGGTGGTTGGACGATAGTTCCTTTTTTTTTATACAGTGGAATCTTGTTAATATTCCAAATAATATATATTTTTTGGCTTGTGATCAAAAAGCATATAGTGAGTACAGTGTTGTTATGGCCGCAAAAGACCACTTCGACATGACATTAATTATTAAAACAAAGATTTGTTAAATAAATTATTCATGCAAATTTATAATCAAGAACAATAAAGATAAAATTAAAATATTACCTGCATCAACCTAAAAGGAACATAAGTGAGAGACGTGACTAAAAGAACTTGCACTAAAATTTTGCACCTTCAATATAAAATCTTTATTTATAAAGAATCTTGAAAAAGAAATATTTCTGAGGGAATCTCTTCTTTATAGATTCACCTCTATTTCTTAAATTAAAAGCACATAACTGACGTTTTTAAATAAACGCCATCACAAATATTACGGAAGTTTTTTTTCTCTTGGGAAACTCGGATATGTTGATTTTTAAAGCTAATATAAAACATACGACTTTATCAAGCAAATTGTAGAACAAAAAAAAGGTATCACCACTCGAATGACAATAAGCCATTTTCGCCATATATTCCAGGTTCCAGTGAGCTACCATCACACACAACCGTCTTTTTAACTACGTTGTTGGAAAATAATTTCATTTTTGCTGTAATAACATCAGGTCATCACAATTTTTTAAAGACGATATTTTCTTCATATCGTAACATTCGATGTACGCATTTTGTACATTTTTTACAGCAGCAAGCCAACCTTACACTCTTATGGCAAACGTCTCAGTGTGTGTGTGAGCGCGCAGATTCAGCACTGACTGGGAACGGAGGGGAGTGGGTGCCAAAAAAATTGAAAAACGCCAATCGGCAGAGATAAAAAAATTACGTATTAGAAACATTTGAATATGATTGGCGAGGGGCGGAGCTTAGAACAGGAAGTGGGCATAGGCAAAGAATGTTATCGAAGCATCTAGTAGAATCCAATACCGGAAGTACAGAGGTAACAATCACTATCATTTTTTTAAAAAAGCGAAATGTTATGACAGAAAGAAAAGATTACAGGGGAAGATTTAAAAGGAAAGAATTAAAATAAATTTGAATGTGAATTTTAAAATTAAATGAATAAGGACTAATAAAATATTTCTTAAATTGAATTAAAAATATGGCAGTGGTTGTAAGAACCACAACATCTATGAGTATTTTTTACTGCGAGAATAATATTTTAAAAATTATATATCAAATCTAAAACTTCCGAAGGGAATTTAAAACATACCTAACTGACATACACGTTGGAAGAAGTTTCATAATCTTTCATAGAAATTTAGATTTATCAATTTCAATATGAATAATCTTGAGAAAATGAGATAAATGCATTTAAATCATGGAATAAGTCGCAGCAGTAATCATAAAAACCGTTATCTTTTAATCTAACTATCGTATTCACATGTGGTCGCATCATTTTATTCTGAAAACTTTGAGTATTTTTTATGCTAAATATATAAAAGTGTGATGTATTTAGTGATTTTTGTATCCCGAATTACGTTAAATGCAAAATATTCGCCTGAGTTGTGGGCTCATATTGCACTAGAGACTAGATAAAAATGAATATAATTAACCTTCCGTACGTCTAATAGTTACGCTTTAAATATTGTGGGGTCTATGGTACCCTAGGGGAAAAACTGCATTATATTTAATAAATATTGTAAGATATATTATGTTTCTACAATTTGTATAGGAAAAGCAAACGTATAGTTTGAAAAAACAAGTTAATAAATGTATTTTATAAATCTGTGTGTTTGGATGGCTCAGCTAGACGAACGGAAGATTAATAACAAACATTTATTCATACAGACTGAAATTATGATTAAAGTAAAACAAAAACCATTGCAAATCTCCATCTATAGTCATAGCTTATCCATTCTCCAGACTATCTACGCCTTTAGAACCTTCAATCAGGAAATCCATGAAATTAAAATTCAACTTAGAAACCTTCTACATAAAAAATCCTTAGAACATGTGACTGCACACAAGGGGATCTTCGGTAATCAATCTGTGGATATGCTAGCAAAGGTTGCAACAACAAAACTTCTATAGAGATCTAGCTTCCTGCGCCACACTCCTATATCAAAATATTGTTGTGAGCTCGGGGTTCGAAAGGACTGATGCCAATATATAAGAACAATGAAAAGGCTTTATTCACTATAAACAGTGCAATACGATCACAAATATCTTCTGAAAATTACAAGATATTCAGTAATCTTCAAATCCAATAAAAGCGCAGCAAAATTTCACACAGAAACAATGCGTTCAATACGACGTATCAACGACAAAATCGATCCGAGTAACACAGTTCTCAATGCAAAGCCTCTCGTATGACTTCAATCGCAGTTGACAGACAACTAACTGAACTGAACTGATGGAGGTCCTTATATAGGTTTCAGAGATCTTTCCAGATTATTCCAGAGCCTTCAGATGCTAGAAATTACCAGAAAGTGCTTTAACTTTCGATAGAGAACCTAAGCGAGAAAGGATCCCAATGTACAGGTATAAGGGGGGGGTTGCACAAAAAGTCGCCAAATCCGTCGCCAACTTGGCGACATAAGGAAGTATGCGTGATCAGTACGAAGGAGAAATTTCCTGCCATAGAGATAGTGATGGAAGTGTTCTATGGCTTTCACTATAGCTAATAACTCCTTACGAGTGACGCAATAATTCCGCTCTGGTTTCGATAAACATTTGCTCCAGTATGCTACGACTCGTTCTTGGCCATCTATTTCTTGGGAAAGTACAGCACCGACACTTTCATGACTAGCATCCGTGTCCACAATGAATTGTTTGTCGGGGTGTGGATAGGTTAGGACTGGAGAGGATGTGAGAGCTTCTTTCAGCTGCTGGAAGGAATTCTCGCATTCTTGTGTCCATAGAAACTTCTGCTTGCTTTCAGTGAGCCTATGCAAGGGTCTTGCGATGTTGGAGAACCCCTGTACAAACTTTCTGTAATAAGTGCATAGTCCCAGAAAGCTTCGCAACTGATGGACATTTTCCGGACGCTTCCAGTCCTTTACTGCGGACACTTTTTCAGGATCTGTTCGAACACCTTCAGCTGAGATGATGTGTCCTAAATAGTTTACTTCTCGTTGGAAGAACTTGCATTTCAAAGGGTTCAGCTTCAAATTCGCCGCTCTTAGCTTCGTTAACACTTTTCGAATATTTTCTAGATGTTCTTCAAACGTGCGGCCACCAATGATGACGTCATCTAGGTAGATGAGACAAGCTTCAAAAGTCAGGCCTTTTAACACTGTCTCCATGAGACGCTCGAACGTTGCTGGTGCATTGCAGAGCCCGAACGGCATAACTTTAAATTGCCAAAGTCCTTGTTCAGTAGTAAATGCGGTCTTCTCTTTGTCATCAGGATGGATCTCTACTTGAAAATATCCACTCTTCAAATCCAGCGTGGAAAACCATTTATGTCCTGAAAGAGTATCTAGCGTGTCGTCTATTCTTGGTAGAGGATAGCTGTCCTTCTTCGTGATATCGTTAAGTTTACGATAATCCACACAAAATCTTGTGGAGCCATCTTTCTTTCGGACCAACACGATGGGAGAGGCCCACGGACTTCATGACGGTTCGATGATGTCACTATCCTGCATCTCTCGTAAGAGCTTAGAAACCTCTTCTTGTTTTGCGAACGGCAAGCGTCTTGGATGCTGTTTAATCGATGGATGGTCGGCAGTATATCAATTCTATGACGTGTCAGAGAAGTGCGACCTATATCATTCTCGTTTTGTGAAAACACATCCTTAAATTCCTGGAACAGTCTTTCTGCGGCATGTCTCTGCTCGGGAGATAAATTCTCATTTCGTCCAATTACAGGTGTTAAACTTGTAGGCGGCTCCGATAACGTCAAGCTCGGGTCTTTGCAAACACAGGTGACTGGAGCACAGGTTGCAAGCACTTCACCTTTCTAGATAATTCTAGACTTTTCACTTACGTTCGCAATCCTCACAGGTATTACATCTCTCGACAGATCTACCAGCGCTGATGCTATTAGCACTCCTTTTGGGCTCTTCTCAGGATATCCAAACAAGCCACTCTGAAAACTTCTTTCGTTCTCAGTTAATCCAGGTATCATCATTTCGGTCCGAGGAGGGATGATAACATCTGCCATGGCTGTGATCTGTTGAATAGATTCAGACTCATTTCCTAGTTTGAAAATAGTGACATCTTCTTGAGCAGAGCGTAACTCATTATTCTTAAAGTCCAGTGTAAATCCATGCTCTTTTAAAAAGTCCAGTCCGAGTATGAAAGGGTCTGAAATATCGGCCACATAGACTGTATGATGGTAAGCGGCGTTCCCAAACTTTATTTTCAATTTCATTCTTCCATGTATGTCAATCTTATCCCCGGTCACGGTTTGAAGGATAACACGGGGCGGGGTCCAGAGGAGTTTTTCTTTTAGCCGCAGAGCTAGATCTTTCCGAACGATGGTCACATTGGCTCCTGTATCGATGATCATATTACAGGGCAAATCATTCACACGCCCGACTATAAAAACTCCGTTCTCGCCGCAACTTCTTGCAGAAATTTGACACACTTGATAATGGGGCTTCTCAAAATCTGGCAACCTCCGCCCCGCGAGATGGCCATTAATTAGTTTTCCTGCTCCGCCGTTCGTGGGGAGCTATTACCTTCTGTGCTGGGTCGTTTTAGGCAGTTTCTTTGAATATGGCCTTCTCCACCGCATTTCCAGCACTTGATCTTTCTGCCAGGTTTGTTGTATATCAAAGAGTTCATCTTTCTCATCATGTCCTTAATCTGCTGCTGTAAACTCTCCACAGCTCTGTCCGACGTCTCAGGCATGTTGGCTACTCGCACAAAGTGCCGATCTTTCCTTGTAGCTTGCTGGGCTGCCTCGAATTTCAGGGCATAAACTAAAGCCCCTTTTAAGTCACTGAGATCTGCAATCCGGAGTGCTTTCTGGATCTCAGAGTCACGCACACCATCAATAAAATGTTGCAGAGCTAAACTTTCTCTAATTTCTGTCGGACAGTCAGGATAAGCAAGATGTGAAAGTCTCTCGACATCCGTAGCAAGATCTTGCAGGGATTCAGTGGATTTCTGCTGTCGAGATTTGAGCTGGAGTCTGCTATATTCCTTCATGCATTTCTCGCCAAAGCGCAATTCTAAGGCACTGACGAGCGTTTCAAAATCCAGCGGTTCATTTGCAGGCAAAGTCTGTAGGACGTCCGCAGCATCAGCTCGTAGAGAAGCAGCTAACTGGCAAGCCTTTGTCTGGGAATCCCATCCGTTGGCGTCCGCTACGATCCCAAATTGTGTCTTAAAAACTGGCCATGAGGATTTTCCGTCATAGGTCGAGAGTTTAATAGAGGCCCGAGGAAGCATAGCTTGATACTTGACATCTTCGGGATAGTTTTCGGCAGTTATCTTTTGTTTCTTCACATTTTCCAACTCCTTTTCTACACTCTCAATCCTTTCTTCTACGGTTTTGGCTGTCCTTTGTATTTCTTCTACCTCTTCTTCTACGGTTTTGGCTGCATTTTGAACTTTTTCTTCTATTTCTTGAAATCTTTCTTCAACTTTGTTTTCCACGCCGTCAATTCTGTCATTTAAAGATGTTATTTTATCCTCTATTAGTTCTTTCAACTCACCAAGGTTGGTTGACACATCCTTCTTCATATCATCTTTTAACTCACCAAGGTTCGCAGTCATTTTCTCATCCATCGCTGACATATCTTTCTTCATTTCAGCCTGGTTCGCAGTCATTTTCTCATCCATCGCTGACATATCTTTCTTCATTTCTTCTTTCAACTCGCCAAGGTTCGCAGCTAATTTCTCCAATAATTCTTTCAGTTGACCCTCCATTGCTCTGGTAATCGGCATTCAACCCCACTCCTGACACCAAATGTTGTGAGCTCGGGGTTCGAAAGGACTGATGCCAATATATAAGAACAATAAAAAGGCTTTATTCACTATAAACAGTGCAATACGATCACAAATATCTTCTGAAAATTACAAGATATTCAGTAATCTTCAAATCCAATAAAAGCGCAGCAAAATTTCACACAGAAACAATGCGTTCAATACGACGTATCAACGACAAAATCGATCCGAGTAACACGGTTCTCAATGCAAAGCCTCTCGTATGACTTCAATCGCAGTTGACAGACAACTAACTGAACTGAACTGATGGAGGTCCTTATATAGGTTTCAGAGATCTTTCCAGATTATTCCAGAGCCTTCAGATGCTAGAAATTACCAGAAAATGCTTTAACTTTCGATAGAGAACCTAAGCGAGAAAGGATCCCAATGTACAGGTATAAGGGGGGGGGGGTTGCACAAAAAGTCGCCAAATCCGTCGCCAACTTGGCGACATTTGGCGATATATCGCCAAATTTGGCGACGAAAATAAGTCGCCAAAAACATCGCCAACTTGGCTATAAACCCATTCCTTGGCGATTTTCCAATAGAACTCTAATATAAAAACCGATGCTCTAAGGTTGTTTTCCTTGCAAACCACCTGAGGCTTTTAGCATTGAGTTAAATGATGCTCAATAGGAAATACATTAATAATACTGCAATTTTCACAATAATAAAATAAAATAAATTTAAACAAATGGAATATTTACAGATATATACAAAATTCATAACAATATCCCTAAAATTGTGCAGCAGTGGCAAGACCACTGGGACTGCTCAGAGAAGGGTAGATATACCTATGACATAGCCCCAGTAGTATCTCGAATTCTCCTGACATTAACACTCTCAACCGCTGCCTTCCTAATATGAAACGACCCTTTCGGGACACACCTACACAACTTTAAAAGGATCCCACCTTTGAGTGTGGCGCAGAGGTACATACTTCACACTTCTATTTTAATTGCCCCCTTACAGCTCTCTGGCACATCCGTCGCCCCTCTGCTCGCCTTAGTGGTTGGCTAGATCAGCCATACTCAACCTGCGGCCCGCGGGCCGCATATGGCCCAGCGACCTTTTATGTGCGGCCCGAGACACGTAATCATTATACCCTATTGATAAAATTAATTGAGATGTGTTTTCAAAGTTTTTAATATTTTCACTGCTCTTTTATATGTTTTCATGGGAAAATAATTTCCTGTTATTTATAATTACTAATTTAAAATTACCTTAAAATATCTTAAATGACGTTTCCTTAGCCAAAGTTCTTTTTACATGTAGATTTACTTGTGCTATTATAGTGTATACATTTCTTAATCCAGAACACTAAACAAACATTATTCCAAATTGATTTAATTTGCACTATGTATTTCTACATTAACACAAAAAAAAGTTTTTGTATTGAGAAAAAAAAAACTGATTTATTAGAAAAAATTCCTTAATTCTTTTTTTTTTTTTTTTTTTTTTTAGAATTTGGAATTGCTGCAACGTTATATTGCAGCGTTTTATACTTATCATATAGCTAATAAGGCTTATTAGAGTTAAATATTTGTCGAAGAAAAAGTTGTCAGCAAAAAGTTTTATACCACTATTTCAAAACAACAATCTTCGCGGCATTTACAATATAAATCTAATTTATAATTATTATTATTATTATTATTATTATACAAGTGTGTTGCGGCCCGCCTAACGTCGCAAATATGTGTGTGCGGCCCGCGAGAAAAAAAGATTGAGTACGACTGGGCTAGATGATATCCTCTCCCACCGAGCATTTCTTAAGGGTCCCCTTCACGCGGTTCTGCGTCAATTCGTCGCGCACAATTCATCGCGGAACAATTCATCGCGCACAATTCGTCGCAGCGTCAATTCGTCGCAGCCTCAATTCATCGCGGCGTCAATTCGTCGCGAGCTCAATTCGTCGCAGCGAAAACGCACAATTCATCGCGGAACAATTCATCGAGCACAATTCGTCGCAGCATCAATTCTTCGCAGCGTCAATTCATCGCGGCGACAATTCGTGGCGGGCTCAATTCGTCGCAGCGAAAACGTCTTTGAAGGCTATTATGATAAAAACAACGATAATTCAGTAAAATTACTTAATGATAATTTGTTTTTTAGATTTAGAGAATTGTAACTAACATTTTACAGGCAATTTTGGAGGAATCTTTTTTCATATGTGATTTTTGTGAATTTCCCTGATGAGAACATGAAGGTTTAATGAATTAGAACAACTCATTTCTTATTTAAATTAGAGATCGGATAAATATTGCTTTAGATTACCGAAAAATGGCGGAAGATTTAGGATAAAATCACCCAGAGCATGAAAAAATGACGAATACAAATGCTAGAAAAAAAATTACATATGCGTACACAGGGTACAAAAGAGGAGCCCCCTCCTCCTTATATTTGAAAGAATTAGGAAGTAAAAAAAGTATTTAGAGATGTAAACATAAAAGCTTTTTGTGATTATGATTGAACTGATCGCTTCATGATTGCAATTTCCTTATATGTTATTTTGGCTTTAAAAGTTTTATCATTCATTTCATCTATACTAATAAAAGAAAGTTGTTTCTTTTTCTGAGTTCTGTGTGTGTGTGCGAAATGACAAGCGAAATCTACCGTACGTAGAAGTCTGAAAATTTGGGTGCGGATAATCCAAGGCAGTCCCTGAAGACCTGAGACTCAGATATTTCATATTTTAAGATCCGGGGCCCCTGGGGCCCTTTTAAGGTTTTTTGCATCTAAAATGTTAATAATTTGCCCCGGTTTTATCCAATCCCCCTTGTTTTCGTGGCCATTTCTCCATTAAACTTTCCCCCCATTTCCACATTGCAGTTAGGGCCCTGGCCCCCTGTGGCCCGATACGTTGTTCACTTGAACCTTTGTGTGCCATGCATTTTTCATCCTCTCTAATTGTGTCACTCTCTCAATGCGTGACTTTTAAGTTGAGTCTTGGATTCCTCTCAACGGGCCGCCACCCTCATATTTCTATTGAAGCCCTAGGGCCCTTTTTTAGCATTTCTTTCAAATTTTATTCTAACTATTAATTTATAACCTATGCTTAATTTTGTCTAATTGAAGATGTAAAGCGCTACGTACTAGGAACTTTTAAGATGTTTTCCTCTTAAGGTCTTACTCAAAACTACCAGTTGGCCCCTTTTGGGACCTCTCCCCTAAAAATTGACCGATTCACTAAGCTTTTGTTTACTGATAACTTTTTAGGACTTCCAGCTACAAAAGAACGACAAAATTTTCTCGGTCAAGTTCCGACCCTCCTGAGCACTTTAAAATTTTTGTGCAATAAATTGTTAATAATTAGCCCCATTGTTACCCGTTCTCCTTCGTTTTTGGGGCTTTATCTCCATTAAGTTTTTCACCATTTCGACGTTTCAGTTAAGACCCTGGCCCCCTGGGACTCAGTATAGGGGACAAAAAAGAGGGGGAGATGAAATAGGGGAGATGAAAGAAAATTTTCCGAAATCATGTTAACTAAAACTCATAAATTAAACCCGTTTATGGATGAATTCTGCGGTCTTGTTTGAAAATGTCAGCCACCCTAAAATTTCAAACCGCTATACCTCAGCCATTTTTTAAGATAGAGGCAAATTAAAAAATGCTCTAGAATCCTTGGATCATAACATAACATTTAACGGAAAAAGTTTTTAGGATTTCTAATTTTATTTTTACAACTTTTTGAAATTGTAATCTTTAAATGGCTATACAATGAGGACAGACAGACGGACAGACAATTTGTAAAAACTTTTTTTCGGAATCTCTGACCCCTAAAACGTGTAAATGCTTCAAAAACTGGAAGTTGAAAAAAAGTTCGATTACAATACTTTCTTCTATAGAAGAAAGTAAAAAATCATAAATTGGAAACATTTACTGAATACAACAAGCAGCATTAGTGGATGGAAATAATTAAAATATAATAAAATTATGGTTTACTTTCTAACTAGGTGACCCACCCGGTGTTTTCCGTGCCCGTGATAATAACCATAAACAGAACTCAAGCTTCTATGACTCTTTTAAAAGAAGCTGCATAGAGGGGCCCAAGAAGGGGATTACTATTCAAAATTGGTGGTAGCTGAGGTCCGAGATAATTTTTTGTCGTTCAAGTAGTAGTTGGAAGTCCTAAGTAGTTGTCAGACAAAACAAAATCTAGTGAATCGGCTGATTTTTAAGGGAAGCTAACAAAGGGGGCTGACTGATAGTTTTGAGCAGGGCCCTAAGAGGAAAACATCTTAAAAGATCCTGGTACTTAGAGCTTTAGAACTTTAATTAGTCGGAATTAAACATAGGGTATAAATTAATCATTAGAACAAAATTTAAAGAAATGCTTAAAAAAGGGCCCTAAAGGCCCAATAAAAATATAAGCGTGGTGACCCGGGGAGAGTAATCCAAGGCTAAACTTTAAAGTCACTTAGTAAGAGGGTGACAGAAATATGCGGGTGAAAAATGCATAGCACACAAAAAGTTCAACGGGCCTCGAGTCGGGCCCCAGGGTCCTAACTGGAATGTAGAAATGTAGGAATAACTAAATGGAGAAAAGGCACCAAAAACGAAAAAAAAATCGGATTTAACCCCTTGAAGGGCACCGGTATATTATATATACTACTTAATTTTAATCCCAAAATGCCACAATGACACCAGAATTTTATAACCAAATTTTGAATTTATAAGGTACAAAAAGGAAAGCTTTTACTTATTAAAAAATAAATTCGTCCGTGAATCTTGGTGTCAATCAGTCATTTCAGTATTTTAGCTCCAATAGTACTTTGCCCCTGAAGGGGTTAAAGTAGCAAGGTATTAAAAATTTAGGGAACAAAAACTTCAACAGTGCCGCTATACCGAGTCCCATGGGGGCTCGGGTCTTAACTGGAACATAGAAATGGGAGAAAAGCCTAATGAAGAGAAGGCACCAAAAACGAAGGAGGTCTGAGAAAAATGGGGCAAATTATTAATAACTTAGGGCACAAACATTTTAAGGTGCCCAGGGGGCCCGGGACTTGTCCGAGAAATTTTTTTGTCGTTCATATAGTAGCTGGAAGTCCAAAAAAGTTACATTAAAAAAAAAAAAAACTAGTGGATCGGTCGATTTTTAAGGGAGCTATATTAGAGGTCCCAAAAAATGGCGAAATGATAGTTTTGAGTAAGGCCTTAAGAGGAAAACATCTTAAAAGATCCTAGTACGTAGCGCTTTAGATCTTCAATTAGTCGAAATTAAGCATAGGGTATAAATTAATCATTAGAATAAAATTTGAAAGAAATACTAAAAAAGGGCACTAGTGCCACAGTAAAAATATGAATGTGTTGGCCCGGGGAAAGGAGTCGAAGACTCAACTTAAAAGTTACGCATTGAGAGGGTGAAAAATGCATGGCGCACAAAAGGTTCAAGTCAACACCGCATCGGACCCCAGGTGGCCAGGGTCCTAGCTGAAATGTAGAAATGGGCGGGGAATTTAATGAAAAAAGGCCCACAAGAAGAGGGAGATCAGATGAAAATGGGGCAAGTTATTAACAATTTAGATGCAAAAACCTTAAAAGGGCCCTAGTAGCCCCGGTTCTTAAAATGTTAAAAATCTGAGCGTCAGGTCTGTAGGACCTGCCTTCGACTATCCACACCCAAATTTTCAGACTCCTACGTGCTGTAGATTTCGCTTGTCATCGCGCACACGTACACAGAACTCAGACAGACAAACACTTTCCTTTTATTAGTATAGATGAAATAAATGAAAAAACTTATAAAACCAAAATACTACTTAATGAAATTGCATTCATGCAGCAATCAGTTCAATCGCAATCGCAAAAAGTATTTTGTGTTTACATCTCTCAATACTTTTTTACTTCCTAAATCTTTCAATATAAGGGAGGGGGGAGGGTTGTACCCTGTGTACAAATATGTCAACTAATAATTTTTTTTTAAATTTCTAGCATTTGTATTCGTCATTTTTTCTTGATCTGGGTGATTTTATCCTAAATCCTTCGCCATTTTTTCGGTTATCTAAAGCAATATTTATTCTATCTCTAATTTAAATAAGAAATGACTTGCTCTTATTCCTTAAACTGTCATGTTCACAATAAGGAAATTCCCCAAAAAATCACTTATAAAAAAAATTCCTCCGAAATCGCCTTTAAAATGTTAGTTATAATTCTGTATATCTAAAAAACAAATTATCATTAAATAATTTTACTAAATTATCCTTATTTTTATCATAATAGCCTTCAAAGACATTTTCGCTGCGACGAATTGACGTCGCGACGAATTGGGCCGCGACGAATTGAGCTCGCGACGAATTGTCGCCGCGATGAATTGACGCTGCGACGAATTGTCGCCACGATGAATTGACGCTGCGACGAATTGACGCTGCGACGAATTGTGCGCGATGAATTGTTCCGCGATGAATTGTGCGAGATGAATTGACGCGACACCCCTTCACGCACTTGAAAACACCCGCTCGCTAATGCTAATCCTATGGAGCATGATTTTTCTAATATCTCGTTTGCTTTTCAATATTTTTAAACGATTTTTTTGCATTGGATAGCAGAGATCAATCTCTATTTTGTTTGTAGCATTTTTACAGAAGTTCAAATTAATAATATATTTATGAAAACCTAATCGACCATTTCGCGACCCACTAAAACATTACTCGCGACCCTTAACATGGGAACCGCTGATTGATGGTAAATTAATTATTTTTCTTTTGTCACAGTGATATCTGGGCTAATGAAATCTCTCCGCTAACGCATTTTTGGGCTAATAAATATTCTTTTCACAGTTTTTCTGACTTTGCTAACGAATATGGTTCCCGTCAACGAATGCTAACGAATAATAGTCTCCATAATTTTATTAATTGCGTGCTTTAAGATAACGTAGATGCGATAGAGTTTGATTGAATGAGAAACAACTCTTCAGTTTACGAAAGTTTACAGCTATGGAATATGATTCTGAAAAAAACTATATTTGTTAGCAGAGGATCAGTCTATGGTGTTGGTGACCCGACCAAAATTTATTCGTTTTATTAACTCAATGTAAATACAAACATATAGACAATTAACAAATATCTTCATTTAATGACATATATTAGTTTTTTTTTAAATATATGCGTGGATCGTTGTAAATTGATCCCGTAATATGCTGAACAGCTAAATAAATAATTATCTAATAAAAACTCAGATCGTAAGAAAAATGTTTTAATAATTTTTCAAAACTACTCATAATAGCTCTGAAAGCGATGTTCAGATAATAATAGATACAATTTCAGCCTCAAGTCTTGCATATATTTTAATAAATGTGAATGCAATATTATATCCATAAATAGCAGCACTGAAAATAACTCAGTATGAAACAAATCATTTTCCTAGAAAGAATATTATGGATTGAAACAGGGGAGTATTTTCTTTCAACAATTTTTCTTTTTAATGATTATTTGTATGAAGAAAGTATTTAATGAAAGAAAGCTATAAGATATTTTAAAACAGAACTTTGCTAAATTTTTCTAGAAGCTCCTTCTATTTATTGATGTAAAGAATATTAATATTACTATCTTTTAGCGGTAGAAAAGCTATTTTTTTACCCTTAATTCGGTTGAAAATAGTAAGTAATAAATTGTGAAGTAATCGAAATTGTGAGTAAAAAATAGCTTAACGTATTCTCCCAAAAAAAAATAAATTTGAATCCCCGATGCGCACTTATTTACTGTATATTCCGGGATTTTTCGCGCACCTATATTTTGAGAATATATTTTTCTATTTTTTGGTTTATTAATCCTTTCGCGACGAGCGTCCTTTTCAAAATTTTTAATCTTTTATCACCAGTTTTTCTAAATAGAAATTTTTGCCTAATTTAATCGTAGAAATTCTTCAATTATTTAAGGCAAAATTTTCGATTAAATGTTACTGGTAGGAATAATCAAGGATTCTGAGTGCTTTATGGGAAGGGGTTAACAGTATTATGCACACAATCTTCTTTGACTAGTACCATGAAAATACAATAAATAACGCTGAATTCCATAATAACTAGTACGAATATAAAGAAAAATTATACGCGGCGTATAATGCGCACCTCTAAATTTTGATGAATTTTCTTGTATCAAAGGTGTGCGTTATACACCGTAATATATTGTATTTACTAAAAAACAATTTCTATATGTAAGTATAAAAAACAAGTTCAAGTGTTAAAATCAGTTCGAAAATCTTAAAAAAACAATTTAACTCGATTTATGCAAAAAATTGGAAAGTATATTTTAAGTTTGAATATATTCACTTAAAATTTGAGAATCTACTTAACATTAATCACTGTTTAATGTAAAATTGTACTAGAACTGTGCATTGTAGTAACATCGAGTGAATAGTTTAAATTGTTCTTGCTTAAAAATATATTCGCATTCCAGTGACTAAATTTAAATGTATTCCAATATGTAAATATAACAAGCATTTACATGTCTTATAACCAGTTCGACAACCTTAAAAAATAAAATAATTACAATTATACAAAATACTACAAATTAATTTGAAGTTATACTATATTTATTTAAAAATAATTATATTTTAAATAGATACCCCCAAACGTATTATTGAACCCGAAATTTGCATTATAATAAAGCATGAAGTCTGATAAATTCATTACATTAGTTGCCAACTTTACAAAACAGCAATCTTAGTGGTTATATTAAATTGACGTTGATAGTGAACTGCTCAAGATCTCCCTGTGTAGACGTGTGTATTTCATAGATCGGTAAATATAGATCTTTCCCAGAATAGTCATCGATCAAAAGATGCAGTTCCTTTTGTCATTTTAACTGAGGCAAAATAATATGGTGTCGTTGAATTTGCATAATACTAATCTGTATTTGAAGGTTCAATATATTTAAATAATAACGTTAACTAATTTACAGACCATAACCTACAGGCAAATACACTGAATATATTTCGAGTCTTTTGAAAACTATTTGCAATGTTTGTTATTTTCACATTTTTTCAAGCATGCATGAGGTAAGTTAGGTGAAATTTTTAATAAGAAGAAAAATAATAAACTCTCTAATGGTGCCCTTAAAATAAAAGTATATAAAAATTTTACAGTTCAACAATTCATTAACTATAATTAATATAAAGATGAAGTTGAGTGATATGCTTGTACAATATCACGAAAATTTCGGAACCGGTTCCGAAACTGAAAGTGTCTTCATAAAAAAAGAAAAAAAAGCAACCAAAATTTTAAAAAAGTAAAAGCAGTTAAAAATCAGTTAAAAAACAGTTAAAACTCAATTACAAATCGACCCCAGATGTACTATGCAAAAATAAAATTCATGCACATTCAGGCACATTCATGCGCCCCATGATGATACATCCAGCATCACGGTAGAACGATATAAATCCACTAATTAATAATTCATGCAGAATTAAAAATCCTTCCATTATTTTCCCCATCTTTACATTTAAAGACGAAAGCATTCTTTATTAATCCTGTAGCATCAAAAAAAAAAAAAAAAAAAAAAAAAAAAAAAAAAAAAAAAAACATTGAGCACCTTAATGCATCAAACCAGTGCTGTCTGTAACTGTATTCTTCCCGTAGATGCCCCAAATATTGAGCCGTCCTCACTGCCTTTTCTCCTCTATTCAATTCAAAAATGGAATACGTCGAAAGTGTTCCAGTTTCTGACACTTCATCTTCTTTAATTAAAAAATGTACAAACTTTCTTCATATATTCAAAATTCGAAGTGCATTTACAAACAAAAAAACTTAAATAACGAATGGCAGATGTCAAACGATAAAGAAATTCCTAACACCGCAATGTTGCCATGCAAAACAAAAGAGTTCAGAGCTTATGCATTAATCAATTGCAGGGTAGGACACGTAAAACCGGCACTACCGAAATAAGCCATTGTAACATATTTAGCAATGTTACAATACAATGTATCTCCAAACTCTGTGATTTTTGGTTGCCAGTATTTTCGAATAGTAATTTTCGCCTTATTTATTCACAGATAGTTTTCAACTTCTACAAATTTTTGTCACCACTTTTTTTTAATAATAATATTTCACCTTATTTAGCCGTACATTTCTGCAATTAAATAAAGCGAAGATTACTATTAAAAAAAGGATAGTTACAAACAATCGAATGGATTGGAAGTTATGAATTGTTACATAGGTTACAAAGGTTATTTTGACGTCGGACTTGTGTGACCACCCTTTACAAATTCCTGTAGATAAAATTTACACATTTTAAATATTTTAACATTGAAACTGTGCATAGCACCAATGATAGCAAATTAAATTTATGTAACATTTATTTTGTTTCCGTTTATTCCCTTGCAGACCTGAAATTATTTGTATATTACAAGTTGACAGGGCAAAATATTGATTTTCAATTCATAAATTAAGGATAAAAAATAATACAAGAAAACTGATTTAAAATCAGATATTTTCGTGCCAGAGTTGGATACGATTAATAAATACTTTTTTAAATTGACATATTTTGAAATCAAATGAAATGTCCTGATGAGATAGATTTTTATTGTTTCCAACTGACAATTTCTTTGTATTTTTTTTTTCTTTCGTCCTCTTTCCATAATACGAATTTCAGTCAATTTTGCATAAATGAGGTTACTTAATGCCACCTGGCATAGCATATAATGGCGTATGGCGTGTTTAAAAAATAATATTAATTAAAAATCATTATGACAAAGTTTTAAGAAAATGCACTATATATAAAAGAGGGTTGTATAGATTCATGTGTATGATTCAATCGTTTTGTATAGAAAACGGTTACATAATCCTAATTTATTTCTTTTCTGATCTATAAAAAAACTTCATAATATGGTTTTAAAAAAAAGAAGAAAAAAATATTATCTATAAATCATCATAATAAATATATTATCGTAATTGAGGTTCCTTAATGATGTATGGCATAGTATGTAATGGCGCATAGCATGTTTTAAAATAATAATAATAATTAGAAAGTATTATGACAAAATTTTAAGAAAATACACTATATATTAAAGAGGGCTGTACCGAAAGTAATGAAAAATTTGGCATATTTTTTTTAGTTGATTTTTATTAATTGCATTGTTAAAAATCTGAGGTAACCGTCAAACCATTCAATCGTTTTTTATAGGAAACGGTTACATAACCGTAATTTATCTCTATTCTGACCAATAAGAACACTTCCTAATACGGTAAAAAACAAAACATTATCTATAAAAACGGTTGAATAACTGGACAGTTTGCTGCAGATTTTTAACAATGCAAATATCACTCTGTAATAGCCATATTGAGCCATTTTAACCATATATTGAGATTGTGCTAAATAAAAGTTAATTTTATTTCAATATTGATTCTGAATTTTTTTAAATATTTTTTCTATTATCTAATATTATATTTATCTATTCTCTTTTATTTAACTCTCTATTCCTAGCGGTGACTTTTGGAACTTTTTTTTCGCGGAATCCTTCTTCCCCCGTCATGTTTAATCATAATACAAAATTTTACTCTATTCTCGCATTATATATATATTGGGGTGTGTGCTTAGCTTTGCTGTACAATGATCATCCTTGGTCCATCATCCTTTAAAAAACTTATTTTGGTAACATGTACTGTTTTTCTCCAATGATTGTGTTTTGTGTTGAATCATGCTTTTCTATCTGGTAATTTGATGTTTTCTGTTCCCTCTATCCTTATTAATCTTGTTTTTATTTTGAACTTAATTGTTTTTTCACAGTTTATTTCTCTATTTTATGGATGTGGTTGTCCCAAAATCATATTCATTATCTATATTAAGGCTAATATGATGATGAAACCACACATTTTATTTGTGGTACTTTAGGCATTTGGGACCTGATGATTCTGTCTAAGTTCCACAAATTTCCGTTTTTCAATTTCTGTAATTCAATTTCTCCTTTTTTTTTGTACTATTTATATGGAATCTATATTTAGTGTGTTGGGAGGAACTGTATAGTTGTCAATTAATTATTATATTTTTATTCATCATTTTAATGTTTTTGTTGGTTTATTGCTAATGTTTCATTATTGGTTATATATATATATATATATATATATATATTTTTTTTTTTTTTTTTTTTTTTTTTTAAATAAGCAATCCCTACTATTTTCTTTCTGGCGATAATCTCATTCTTTCGCGAATAAATCATTTTTTTTATTACTATTTGTGTCGAATCATATTCTATTTTAAATTGCCTTTACAGTTTTATATAACAAAGGCTTTATAGCAAATGTAAGCGCACATTAGGAATAAAATGTCCTACGTGAAGTGAATGTTTATGTTAAGTGAGATAAACATCTTTTGAATCTCAAAAAAGTGAGTTAGAAATTTAGAATATTACTCAGATTTAAAGAACATGAAAAAATATCGTTTTAAAACTCTATAAGCAAAGTGTGCTTTGTCGCATAATATACAGAATATGTAAGTGATTCAAAATGCAATGATATGCGTTTTTGCTTTTTCTTAAAAAAAAAAACATCTTGTTTAAAGCAAGCATTAGAGTGTCATCAAACTTGGAAACTTTCGATTGTAAAAATTATATAAGAATTTAGTTCGGTCTAATTTTCTATTTTTAGGTAGAAAATATTCAACCGTCTTAAGAGAAATTATTTGTAATAAAGATTCTTTAAAGAAAAGAACTTTTATTTTTCAAGAAATTGGACAATTTAAAGTTCCATATGCTATAGTGAAATATATTTTATAGCTAACATCTATATTTAACTTTTCAAATTATTTAGTGTATTTTTAATACAGATTTACCTAGATTTCCATTTGCAAATGGCATCTTGAAAGTCACCGTTGCATGGAGGTTATCGTTAAATCAGGGAATGCAATACATTAAAACTGCAGAAATAATGATTATTAAGCTTTCAAAAAATTAATCTACAACTAAATTTTTAACTAAATTTTTCTTTTAGGGCATTAAATATACACTTTTAAAAATTAAAAAATATATTATTAATTGCTTTCCTTTTTTAATTAAATACAGCCAATGACATGGATATTTAGGCTCTTCCAAAAGCACCTTATATATATATTCATCCATATCAAACCTCTTTATGTATTTTTTCGCTACATCTAATCCAGCGTTTGATTCAAATTAAGTAATTTTTAAGATTTTATCATGTTATTATTATGTTTTCTGTCAAAATCATAGTAAAAATTAGAGGGATTTTGCTTATTTTTGCCAGACAACTTTTGAATAATGTGTAGTTCACAAACGGAAATTTAAGGGTAATAGTTCACATAATCTACAGTCTGTAAAACAATAATAATAGTCTGTATAATTCTGAAAAGTTCTGGCTAGATATGTCATAATAAACGCGTGTTTCAATTTCTTCTAAATCAAACTTATATTTATCTCGAATGGGTCAGTAGATAAACAATCTCATCAAAAACAACTCGTTGTAAATGATCCCGCCAAGCCACAAACCTATAACGTCAGTCACAAAAAGAAGTGATATCACATAAAAAGAAGCCATATAGAAGTGCATACTCCGAGTCCGGTGTAAAAATCTATCACCGCTCATAATGTTTCCAAAGGACTCGGAGTGAGGTACAGTATGTGAAAACTGCTTGGCGACCTGCAGGCTTTTATAATATATGTAGTATATCAATTTTGAAAATCGAAAAATAAATTTTATATTTTTGTTATACCACTTTTATAAATATTTTGGTATGCGAAAGAACTGACAGAACGGATTTTCCCCCAGATCTATGCGATTCCCCTTACGTTAGAATTACTGCAGTATATCTCAATTTAGTTAACGTTTATTATAAGGTTTATCACTACATAGTATAAAACAAAGTCGCTTTTTCTGTCCCTATATCCCTATGTACGCTTAAATCTTTAAAACTACGCAACGGATTTTGATGCGGTTTTTTTTAATAGATAGAGTGATTCAAGAGGAAGGTTTATATGTATAATAACATCCATTAAACAGTGGAGAAATACTGTTATTTTTGAGGTTTTTAATGTGATGTCGTAAATAATTTCATTTTTTACGTTTCTTATTTTGGCCGAAAAGGTTACCATTGCTATTTTTTTGGCGATCATTATTGTTGCAGAAAGAGATGAAAAGGCTATACATCACCAAAAATAAAAGAAAAACTGTGTTAAATTAATTTAAAAAAAAAAAAGAAAAAGAAAGAAAAAAGAGTTTTGATGAGAGAATATTATAAAACGAAAATATTTAATTTAAACATGATTGGGAATGTTTGCAATGCTTAAAAAATTTTTCTAGGGGCAAGATTGCTATCGAAACAATATTTCGCGATTTATCTTTTGTTTTTGGCGATTTTGATTTTACTTTTGATCCTAAACAATTTGATTTTAAGCCAAAAGGTGTCTTTTTTTTTTTTTTTTTTTTTTTTTTTTTTTTTGATGCAGAAAGAATTGAAATGGCTATACAGCTGGAAAAATAAAAGAAAAAGCTGTTATTAATTTTATTTAAAAAAAAGAAAGAAAAGAAAAACAGTTTTGATGAGAGATTTTAAGCCAAAAGGTGCTTTTTTTTTTTCAAGTGTACGATCACTGGCGCCCGGCTAACCGAAAAGTACCTTTTTTTAAATTCAAATGCAAACTATATTAATGGCAATATACTTCTATTTAATTCTACATATATGAAATTTCGTTCCGGCTGCTTATAACTCGAGTTCTGCTGAATGGATTTTCGTAGAGCTTAAACTATATAAGATAATTTTTCAGGGAAGGTTTTATTGTATAACATACCGTTCTGCGTAGCTTAGTTATAGAATTATTCTGGGAAGTTCTATAATCAGATCAATCCGTTTATGAAATATTAGCCTTTTTAAAAGATTTTGCCGAATGGATTTCGATGAAACCTACACTGTTAGATAACTTTCTAGGGAAAGTTTTATTATATAACATATCATTCTACGTTGCTTAGTTCTAGAATTATAGGGGGAAATTCGAAAATCAGGTGATATTTTTTTTATCAAATATTAGCTTTTTCAGTATTTGATTCGGATTATGAAAGACTAGCGGCCCTCCCTCGCTTTGCTTCGGGTTAACCTTGAAAACCTTCATATTTTTGTGTTTTCTGTAGACCTTTTTAATGTGTACAATAATTAGTACATTATTTTGATAAATCTTGTAGGATTCAGCCTGCGTTTGCAATGTATAAGCGGAAAAAATGAAATTATTTACGACATCACATTAAAAACCCCAAAATAACAGTATTTCTCCACTATTTAATTGATGTTATTATACATATAAACCTTCCTCTTGAATCACTCTATCTATTAAAAAAAACCGCATCAAAATCCGTTGCGTAGTTTTAAAGATTTAAGCGTACATAGGGATATAGGGACAGAAAAAGCGACTTAAACCTCAAAAATAACAGTATTTCTTCACTATTTAATGGATGTTATTATACATATAAACCTTCCTCTTGAATCACTCTATCTATTAAAAAAAACCGCATCAAAATCCGTTGCGTAGTTTTAAAGATTTAAGGGTACATAGTGATATAGGGACAGAAAAAGCGACTTAAACCTAAAAAATAACAGTATTTCTCCACTATTTAATGGATGTTATTATACATATAAACCTTCCTCTTGAATCACTCTATCTATTAAAAAAAACCGCATCAAAATCCGTTGCGCAGTTTTAAAGATTTAAGCGTACATAGGGATATAGGGACAGAAAAAGCGACTTTGTTTTATACTATGTTAAGATTAGCCTTCTGAAAAAGTTCTACTGGACGGATTTTGATGAGAATTGTATTGTTAGTCAGATGCTATTTCAGGAATGGTTTTAATGTACTACATATTGTTCTACGCTGCTTAGTCAAACAGTTGTGTGAAGGTTATACAGTCAGGAGAACCCGATTCCAAAAGATTAGCCTTTTTGAAAGTTTTTACTGGGCGTATTTTTTGCGACTTGCATTGTTAAGTAGATAATTTGTAAAGATGGTTTTAGTATATTTTATATTGTTCTGTTTTAGAATTACGTGGAAAAGTTCTATAATCAGATGAACCCGATTATAAAAGATTAGCCTTTATAAAAACTTCTACTGAATGGATTTTGTTAATTAGTTTGCATTGTTAGTTCGATAATTTTTAGTGATGGTTTTAGTATATTGCATATAGTTTTATCATTCTTTAGCAAACCTTAACTGTAAATGACCAAATAAAAGAGTTGGTCCTTAACAGCTAAAAATTTGATTGCACATTAGAAAATATAATAGCGCAATCACGTCATTTTTCAGTAATGTGGAAGGATATTCCAGGTAAATATACAGATTGCTTTCAAATACAAGGTCAAATTAAACGATATATTTTGTTTGCTTCAAGGTTCATTTGTAGAAACTGACCAGCGCAGCGGGCGTAGCTTGCTAGTATATATATATATTACAAACTCAAAATCTTTATACGTTTACTTAAAAAATCCTCTTCGTAAGAGTGGTGTTTTTAGTTTAAATAATGGTAAATAAAATCAACAAATTGATTTTTCAAGCTCATAAATAAGAAAGGACATGCAAACACAGAAGCTTCAACTTTTACAATTTTATGGGAGCAAAATAAATAAATAAATAAAAGAAAAGAAAAGAAAAGAAAAGAAAAATAATATAGTCATATGTAATTGCAGGAAACGCAAACATTATAAAAGCCTGCAGGTCGCCAAGCAGTTTTCACATACTGTACCTCACTCCGAGTCCTTTGGAAACATTATGAGTGGTGAAAGATTTTTACACGGGACTCGGAGTATGCACTTCTATATCGCTTCTTTTTATGTGATATCACTTCTTTATGTGACTGACGTTTTAAGTTTGTGGCTTGGCGGGATCATTTACAACGAGTTGTTTTTGATGAGATATCATTCCTTTTTGTAAGGTATTTAATTTCAATTATACGGATTCCATTTTTATTCAGAAAAGAAAAGATGAAAGGGGCAAAAAAAATAATAGTGATGCTATAAACAGAATTATACATCAGAATTATACAATTTATTGAGTGACTTATTCCAATGTACATGTCGCCACCATAACAACGGGGAAACTTTTATATTAATTTCCTTACATTGTATTCATCAGATTATTTATGACATATTTATTTTCCTTTTTCTTTTGTTTATATCACTCTTCCGTTTATATACATTCAAAAACAAAAAATTAGACAATTTTATAGTAGTTTACAAACTAATTAAAATACTACAGTTTCAGAAAAATGTGGAAAAATAAGAAGCACTTTTTTTCGTTCAACTACAACGATAAATTTATGGAGCATACTTTACCGAGAATAATCAACATGTTTTTTTTCTACGAACCTATTTCTAATAGTATAAAAATTTACAGGGATTTTTATACTAACATATTAAATATATTATTTTTGAAAATTACTGAGCACCTTAGAAGTTTTTTATTTGTTTAAGTTTTTTAACTCAACGTTTCGAGAATTTGAAAAATATAAAATTCGCAACGTTTGCAAAAGTATAAAAACTATTAAAGTGATTTCTGTTCATATAGTCTGTTCATTCCAATTCGGTGATCATAAAATATAGGTCCCCATTCTCGAGCAGTCCATGAATTAATTAGGACATATGTATGCAACTGTTAAAATGTTCTCAAAGTTGACAATAGAGGCAATAAGTATAGCTCGGCAAATATGATACACGGCATTGCTTCATCATGGCTTTGTTTCGTGAGGTGTTCGTTCTCCGAACATAAAAATCTCACGCGAAAGTGTTCGTGAACCGATTTGTTCGTAAACCGAACAGTTCGTTACCGATCACCTATTGTATACGAAATTTAGCATTTTAAGTTCGTCATAGCCGGAGATTCGATGAACGGCAAATATTTAAACGCAAAACTTGTAATCTTGGGGTAGCAACATTTTTACATTCTATTACTCAGCGCATGAACGTAAAGTTGGAATTTTGTAATCGCTATTTCAATCAATTCCTGATACGCTAGAATTATATATTTATAAATAAACACAGTTTTTTTAATCGATGAAAATACTATATTTTAATAGATTTAGAGCTTGACATCGACGAGATTTCAGACGGACAAAATGAACTCATATTAAATTTTAAAGCAAGATAATGAAACCTTACAGAGATTGAAACAGTGTAAAATCATTAAAATACATCTCACTCAGTAAATATACATCGGTAATGTAATCAAGATCTTCTAAGAGACTCTGTAAACGAAACGTATATGCTTCAATGCCGCTTTACAATAGAGAGGATGTAGTAACATATTTGAATATCTTGTGTATATAGCCAATTTGACAAAAGTTATGCAATTTACTATTGTTTTTCCTGTGTGTTAAGTACAGGAATCATGTACTTCAACGTAAAAATTCGCTAATTACACAACTTTTTAGTCTTATTAAAAAATCTTTTGAGTTACCTGTAAACGAACAGTAAATTCTACAATTCTGTTTTACGATAGGAAGCTAACTTAAGTCGTTCGTAGTAACATATTTTAACGTCATGCGCATACGTTCTTTTTGAAAAGAGTTAGACCATTTAATATTTTTTTTGCTTCATCTTAAGTATAGTAATAAATCACTTTAAAGTGGTATACATAAAAAACTAATTAATATTTTTACACGAAATATTAAACATTTGAACTACTCATAAAAACAATTCAAATGCTGCAAACCGCGTAAAAATCGGATAATTACACAACTCTTTAGACCTATATCAAAAGATCTTTTGTGAGACCCTGTAAACGAACCTTAAATGTTACGATTTTTTATAATAGGAAGCTTACTTGGGTCGAGTGTAATAACATATCTTAATATCAGGTGTATACGACCATTCCTAAAAGAGTTGGGTCATTTATTATTTTTTTGCTCTATGTTAAGTATAGGAATCAATAACTTTAAACTGATATAAATCAAAAACTAATTAATATTTTTACATGGAACTTACAAAGGTCCGAACTACTCATAAAAACGATTCAAATAACGTAAACCGCGTAAAAATCCGATAATTACACATTGCTGTAGCCCTGTCAACAGTTTTTGGTCTGAACAAGATTTAAAAAGTGCAAAAAACAGCACTTTTAAAATCGCATTTACTGAAAACCTATTCGTCGGATTTTGCTTTACTTTTGAATTCTTAGTCCCTTGGCGCGCCCCATTCCATAGAATCAAGACTTTTGTTTCTATCATAAATAGAACGCGAGATATAGATGTGTCAAAAACCCGTTTTGTCCCGTCCGCAAAATATAAACTAAACAGAGTGCTAAAATTTTTTTGTAAAATCGTTTGGCATCCATTGGCGGAAATTCCTTTCATTTACGGTTCAATGCATTGCTGTTTCTTATGCTTGTCGAGAAACTCTGTCGAGTTTCTATGATAGAAAGTAAAAATTAACAATCTTTCTAATTAAAAAAACTTTAAAAACTTTTTAATTCATCAAAATTATAGTTAAATAGGGGAAAGCTATAGTTAAAACGAGGATCATTCAAAATAGAAATAAATATAGGTAAATCCGGAGCATTAAAATTTACGTTAAATCGGCTATCGTTAAATCTGAGTTGTACTGTAGTTTTATTAGTCGATTTCTATCACAAGTTTCTAAAAAGTAAATTCAAACTGTCATCGCTTAAATTTTAAAAATATGGAGAATTACATTATTCATTTACTTTTCTATTTTTAAAAACATATTCTGCCATTTTAAATTATGCCATACCTGCGAACCTCCACTATTGTTTTAAAAGTCAAATAATTTCCTTTAAACAAAAAATTTACTTGACAAATTAATTCAATTAAGAACCACATGGAAATAAGATACATTTTAATAAATAAATTCTCTTGATAGAAACAAGCTTATTTGATGTGGAAGTTATACGAGATATTAGCACCTGGTCTTCGATTATACATACTATATCTCTATGATACAGTGAGTGAAAAAGTTAAAGGGTTGTTTTAGAGGATATGGCATGAACATAGATAATGGCAATTCAACGAAACCATGATCCCTTAAAAGAACATTTTAGATCTTTAAAAACTCTAAGTAATCCAAAAACACTAAATGGGACATCCTATAACATTAAGGGCGACACTAGTTTGGATGTTGAAAAAAAAGGGCATACTTTAGGACTTTTTGGGGTTTTAAAAACAACGCAAACTGTTGGGAGAAGTGGGGATTAGAAAACTATTAAGTTCTTTTTGGAGAGTGTTCAGTAATGTTTATCATAAATCAAACTCATACTTTCTCCTTTCCTTCCATGCAATGAGGGTAGCCTAAAAATAGTGTTAGCTGGCCGCTTGCTCCCAGCATTTCTAAAACATCAAATTAATAATAATAAAAAAATCTCAAAATGAAATTAATCGTTAGCGTATTGGCTATGGCGTAGAGTACGATTTTTCAAAAGTTAAATATTTGTGAAAATGGAGGCATTTTACAAAAATCCTTCCGACCTGTAGCGGGAGGAAAGGATAGCTTTCATAGTCCATGTTTTTAAAAAATTCAACTCATTTTACTCAAACAACCGAAGCTAAAATGTTTGGAACCCAATTACAGAAGATTCAATTCCGGTTTTTGTTAATACTGAATTTGAATGCGAATTTCAGCATAACAAAAATCAGATTGTTTCAAAATGTCAGCCGCCCTAGAATTTCAAACTGCCATATCTCAGCCATTCTTTAAGATAAAGCCAAAACAAAAAAATGATCCGGAATCCTTGTATCACGATCTAACACTTAATGGAAACAACTTTTTCAATTTATAACCTTTTATAATTTTTAGAAAATTTTAAATAGTTTAAATGACCGCCATTTTGAAACAAGATGGCGCATGAAGCTGGCCAACGAACTCGGTCGAGACCTTGGTATATTCTGTACACATGATCAGTCACATTCATATCTGCTCATAAATACGAGAGTTACAGCATAACAAATATCAGATTGTTTCAAAATTTCAGCCACCCTAGAATTTCAAACTACCATATCTCAGCCATTGTTTAAGATATAGCCAAAACAAAAAACGTTTCAGAATCCTTGTATCATATTCTAAAACTTAACGGAAACAATTTTTTCAATTTATATTTTTTGTACACCTTTTTGAATTTTTAAGAATTTAAAAATGTTTAACTGGCCGCCGTTTTGAAACAAGATGGCGGATGAAGCTGGCCAACGAACTCGGTCGAGACCATAGTGTTTCCTATACATATACTCATACACATCCAAATCGGTTGATAAATAATAGAGTTACAGAATGACAAATGTCAGATATATATATAGAAATCAACATTTAAACAGGGGTGGTTTTGTGGTCTGGGGGTCATGATCGCTGAAAATATACCAAAATGTTTTGGAATTGCTGTCCTCAGAATGGCTGCAATAAGTAGCTTTTAGGTAGCTTTCAATACAAAAAAGTATAAAGCTACCTATTGCAGCCGTTCGGAGGAAAGCAGTTCCGGAAAATTTCGATATATTTTCAACGATCATGACCCCCAGACCCCAAAACCACCCTCCGTTCAAATATTGATTTATATATATAGATATATCCATATATATATATATATATCTGACATATCTGACCTATGTCATACGATAACGCTCGTATTTATAAATCGATTTTGATGAAACAAATTGTGTGTATTAAGGTCACCAATGCCTAGACCGAGTTCGTTGGCCAGCTTGGTCCGCCATTTTGTTTCAAGATTGCGGCCATTTAAAAATTTAAAACTAAAATAAATATACAAAAAAGTTAAAAATTCAAATTTATTTTTTAATTACGTGTTAGGCCTTGATACAAGGATTCCAGAGCATTTTTTGTTTTACCTCTATCTTAAAAAATGGCTGAGATAGAGCAGTTTGAAATTCTAGGGTGGCTAACATTTTGAAACAAAACAGCACATTAACGTGATTACTCGCAAATTATTTTCTTTCATTGTTGTAATAATTTTCCCAATCATACGCATAAAACTATATATTCATATCCGTTAGCGCCAAAATTGGCGACATTGGCGACAAAATTGGCAAAATTTTTGACATTTGGCGAAATATCGCCAAATTTGGCGACCAAAATAAGTCTTTATAAATGAAGCCAATTTGGCTATTACTAAAAAATTTGGCGAAATTCTTATTCAAATTCAGTATTAACGAATCTTTTGTAAACGTTTCTTTGCATTTTAACTTGCTGTTTTCGTGTAACATTAGCTAAAATTTTAAAACGAAGATATAGGAAAGCTACCTTTTCCTCCCGGTACAGGCCGGAAGGACTTTTTGTAATGAAAACTACCTAAAAATCAATTAGACTCACAGAAAATTGTCTTACATTTTAGTTTTTCCATTTTACAAGCGTTTTAGCCTGTAAAATCAAAATATATATATATATAAAATAATCGTATGTACTGTCATAAAGAACTCAATTCTGAATGTTTGTATTAAAATTTAAAGAAAATAAGTTAAGCGGTTTTCTATCAATCCAGGCAGCAAAGTAACAAAAAAATGTCGTTTTGAGAAAATCGCATTTAAAGTTTAAAATATCGCTTAGCTACAGTGGAATATTTGTCGCTGTAATTTTTATAATAATTTTAATTTAACAAAAGTCCTTCCGGCCTGTACCGGGTGGAAAAGGTAGCTTTCCTACATCTTCGTTTTAAAATTTTAGCTAATGTTACACGAAAACAGCAAGTTAAAATGCAAAGAAACGTTTACAAAAGATTCGTTAATACTAAATTTGAATAAGAAACTCGCCAAATTATTGAGCAATAGCCAAATTGGCTTCATTTATGAAGACTTATTTTGGTCGCCAAATTTGGCGATATTTCGCCAAATGTCGCCAATTTTGCCAAATTTGTCGCCAATGTCGCCAATTTTGGCACTAACGGATATGAATATATAGTTTTATGCGTATGATTGGGAAAATTATTACGACAATGAAAGAAAATAATTTGCGAGTAATCACGTTAATGTGCTGTTTTGTTTCAAAATGTCAGCCACCCTAGAATTTCAAACTGCTCTATCTCAGCCATTTTTTAAGATAGAGGTAAACCAAAAAATGCTCTAGAATCCTTGTATCAAGAAAAAACACGTAATTAAAAAATAAATTTTAATTTTTAATTTTTTTGTATATTTATTTTAGTTTTAAATTTTTAAATGGCCGCCATCTTGAAACAAAATGGCGGACCAAGCTGGCCAACGAACTCGGTCGAGACATTGGTGACCTTAATACACACAATTAGTTTCATCAAAATCGATTTATAAATACGGGCGTTATCGTATGACATAGGTCATATATATATATATATGTCAAAAAAGTAAAAAACCCAAAACAAAAAGATTTGGCTTACTACAAGCTCTACCAGCCACAGATCAACCTTTTGAGTGCCTCTCTATTGATACTGTGGGTGGATTTAATTATTATAACTCGACAAAGAAATTTTTACACATAATAATAGATCATGCCACAAGATATGTCTGGGCTTTTCCATCTAAAAATGTTACATCAGCCACATATATTAATTGCTTAAAACAAATTTTCAATAGTCAGGTTCCCCAAACAATACTCAGTGATCGGCACAAGGCATTCCGGTCACCTCAATTCAAAAAATTTCTCAAGACACATAACATTAAACAAAGATTTACCTCTTCACATCATCCACAAACGAATGGGAAGGTTGAAAGGGTTAACCAGACAATAGTCACTAGATTAAAATGTAAAGTAAACTCAATCTCATCTAAGATTCCATGGACTCGATTATTAGAGCAAGTCATTCAAGAATACAATAATACTCCTCATTCCATAACTAATTTCCCACCAGCATATCTATTTTATGGCAAATTACCTTATAACTCTCCTTTAAATCAAAATTATTATCCACCTGTTCAAGAAGCACTAAAAATTGCTAAAAAACGTACTAAAGAATTTCATTTCAAAAATAAAAGGTTATATGATAGAAAATTTGTTGAGTGTCCTTTAAAAGTAAATGATTTTGTAATTTATGAAGAATTCAAATATCCCAATACTAGGAAGTTGGAACCCACTTTTTCAGGTCCATACAAAATCATAAACAAACTTTCAGAAGTGACTTATGAAATACACAGATTTAATTATGAAACTAAAGCCAACTCAGTAATTGTACATGTGTCTAAATTGCGACAATATTATTTTCCAGATGACTTCAAATTATTTCATGAAAATGCACAAAAACCAACACAAACAACTTTACCTACAGAGTCACAAAATCAAACTAAAGTAAAAACAATAGATTAAACTCAAATTCTTTTAAATATCTCTTAATACCATAGTTTCAACATTATCAGGTATGTTCTTGGTGCGCAACGAGAATATTACTTGTTTTTGAAAGTTTTTAGGTTAGGTAGACACCTTATGCAGGCATAAGATGTGTATTATGATTTTAGGAATTTTCAAATTGATGTTGAAAAATGAAATTAAAATTTTTATATAATTACAGTTTTTAGTAAATATTAGTTATATTATTTAATGGATTCACAGAAGCTATATTTATTTTGTTTAATACAATAAAGGTCTTGAATTATTCTTGAATGCTGATATTCTGTATTAGTCAGAGTTGATATTGTGATATTGTAGTAAAATGTTAAGAGAGATTAGTTAAAATTTAAGGATTGCAATAGTGTAAATAATAGTTTTATATTCCAATTCTCTGTCACCTATCTATCTAACAATTATTATTATTATTATTATTTTTGCTTATTACTTAAAAAGTGTAAAAAGAAGTAAATGATTCTACACTTAAATTTTGGTAATTAGCTATACCCGATTATGTCATGGATTTTTTAGTAGTTAAAAGAAGAGTATCAGAAAGGGATATTATTGTTCACAATTGTTGGTTGAGTGAATCCTATCTAAATATTTGGGCATCTAAATTATTTAGTATTGGAAAATAATGTAGAGTTAATTTTTTTTTATATAGATTTCGGCTAGCAAAAAATTATTTCCTTATCCTTTCAAGTAAGGAAACAAACAGATTTTGCTATGTACTTTTTTTTTCCTCAACCAAGAATTTTATATTGAATGTAATATTTACTGTGATATATTATATTGCTAGAGTAGTTATTGAAGATTTATTAATGTTATTATTTATTAAGAGAATATATTAGAAAAAAATTTTTTGCCGTTGACTTCATTAAGACTATAATTCTGTGTAAATCCCATTATTCTAAATTATTTTCTCGCTCCAGTATTCGATTATCAAAATTACATCTAGCGAAATATATAGTTTATTCCAAATTCATTCTCTTAAAAAAATGGCACTGATAGAATGCTCTATTAAATTTACGCACTTTTATTTTCTTTAAATAAAAAGCATCCTAGAATTTAATTCTTCAAAAAAAAAACCCATTTCCCAGCTAAAAATATTTTACTCTTTTGAAATAACAACCTATGAATTTCTTTTCTTTATTTTTTATTTCCCAACGATTCCTGACAAAATATTACTTTTCAAATTCTGAAAGATTTTAATCTCAATGTAAAAATTATTTTGGCATATTGCCATACTTGATAAAACATATGTACTCCTTTTCTCTCTGCTTTTATTTATTCGAAGGAAGTAGAAGTCACTAGATTGTTCTAGAACATTTTTTAGCGCGCTTTTGCCAGCTTCGGTAAGTTCACTTCGATATTAATTCGCCGAAGGAATTAAGCCTTGATGAGTGTTGATTGGCCTAGAGGCTTTTTAGATAGAATGTATTCTGGCGCGCTCGGGAAATGATATACGGATTTTTTCCCGCGTTTAGAGCAGAAGGTTCCGGGATTCGGTGGTGGATGCAGCTAGTCATGTACTTCCTAATATTCGAATGTTCTCCTTGGCCGCCGATTGATTTTAAAGAATACCTGCCTGTACTAACTAAGATGTCTTCTTATATTTAAATTTAAATCATCAAGTTTCGCCACGACACTAAAATTAGCAGTGCATGGAGTGAGATTTCAATAGAGTAAAGCTTAATCGATTAATCTTTAAATTTTTCGAATAAAATGTGAATTGGAACGAACTGCCTCTTCTCTTTAGCTTATACGTACACAATGAAGTAAGTCTCGGTGCTCGACTGCAAATCTCCTCGGAGAAACCTCCCTTGCCTTGAATATGAGTCTACAAAAGTATGGTGATTCCGGTTAAATCGTCACATATATATAAATCAACATTTGAACGGAGGGTGGTTTTGGTGTCTGGGGGTCATGATCGGTGAAAATATATCGAAATTTTCCGGAACTGCTTTCCTCCGAACGGCTGCAATAGGTAGCTTTATACTTTTTTGTATTGAAAGCTACCTAAAAGCCGTTTTTAGGCAAAATTCTACGCAATATGAGCTGTCGGAAAATGCAAAAGAAAATAAAACAGATTTTTGAATGTTTTAAACCGTTGTTCATTCCTAATCAAGTAAAAATTAAACAAAATCAGTTATTGTTGTAAAAGAAATACAATATAGTTGTCTTGAAACACTAGAATTTACTTGATCATGTAAAAAGCGATAAGTATAAGCACTTTAATAGCTCAACCATACATTTTCTAATAAACTGCAATTGAGCAAAAAGTCATTAATCTTTAATTCAAATTGTTTGTTGAAAAAAAAAGATTAATCCAAAACAGTCACAAAATAAATTGTAATCATAGCCACAGACACATTCATCATTGAAAAGTTACTCAAGTAACTTTTAAAAAATGCACAGATGAAAGTGTTCCATAAACCGTATCATACCTCAGTTCTTTTGTGATGGTTCAAGAATTATTTTTGAATTAATTTTTTAAAAGGGAGAGAGAGTACTTCCCTGTTATAGCATCCTTGGCGCTTACAAAGAAAAAAAAACGCAATCTGGGTTTAAAAAAGAATATTTTTTTTTTTTTTTTTTTCCAAATGATAAAAACAGCTACGAAAACATAACGGATAACCTATTATGCTGGTTTATGTATGTATGAAAAAAATGCTTCTGATTACACGTATTAGATAAATTACTTCAGTTTGTATACAAAATCAGATAATTTCCTTCAGTGTGTTAAAAAAAGTGTATTAATATTGAAAAAATTGCTTGTACCTATGAACAGTCAATAGGTTGCACAGAATATATACATGTAAAATTTTTTTCTCTATCCATGTCCGTTTTCTATATCTCGCCAAGGCACCTAACATGACATTACCAACATTTTTATCCATCCATTGCATATAAACTCTGATTTATCTTTTATTGTATAGCTATAGAAAAGCACAAACCATTTACACATTTCACTAAAGCCATTTTATTTCACAATTAAACGTCAGTTATGAACAAAGCTAGTGTAATCTATTTGTTTAAATTCTAAGTTGATTTATAGAATTTTTTTTATATGTCGGTAAATATGTCGGTATCTGTAAGGTAAGCTGTTATATATTTGACATTGTTGCACGTAATGTTTCATCGAAAGCAAAAAGCTTTTAAAGGATGAACATATGAAATTGTAATCATTTTATTGTATTCATCACAACTTTTTTATATTTACTAACTAAAGAATTCTGAAAGCCATTATTAACAGCTATCTCTGGTAAAAAGATATTTTAATAGTTGATTCGCTATTTTTCATTATTTGCATATGCGAATTTTTAAAAAGTACGTATTGAAGATACATAATTATGTGTATTTAGTAAACTTAAAAGCGAAGTTTTATCTGTCTCTCTCTCTCTCTATATATATATATATAGATACATATAAACCTATTATCTAAGAATTCCTTAAACCGAAAGAAAATTATTAAAAAATATTAACCAGCGTTCTATGTACATGAATGAAATCCATCAGATTTCTCAACTACTAACAACTATTCCTTACCCGAAGATATTAGAAAAAATTTCGTAAATATTGTCAATATTGTCTGGATGATTAAACTGATCGAAAGTTATTTATTATTTCACATCTAAAATTTATTTTTACTCTATAGGCTTATTAACATTTACTATATCAAAAATGTTAAAGTCGAATAACTATCTTCTGTAAGAAAATATTTTCAACTTGTTTTTGTAATTTATATAAGATGTTTAGATACATGTACGAGGGAAAGTCATTAAGTCACAAAAAGATAATTAAATAATAACTTACAATGATATTCACTTCAAAACTATTTTCATTTCTCAACATATTCTCCACCAATATTTATGTACTAACACCGTTTTATCAGTGCTCTAACACCAGCTGCATAACATTCTTTGGGTTGCTGTCTCAGCCACATTAGGACTTCGAGTTGAACATTTTGATCATCTTGCAACTTCTTCAACATCCACCATACATCTTCGACTTAGCTCTAAGCGATTTTCATCTGTTTAGTCCACTAAAAAAACATATTGGAAGCAAGATGATGTTCACAGAGGATGAAAAGGTTCAACTTGAAGTCCTAATGTGACTGAGACAGCAACCCAAAGAATGTTAAGCAACTGCTGTTGGGGCACTGATAAAACGGTGATATAAGTGCATAAATATTGGTGGATAATATGTTGAGAAATAAAAATAGTTTTGAAGTGAATATCATTGTAAGTTATTATTTAATTATCTTTTGTGAATTACTTAATAACTAACCCTCGCATGACTCTATAATAAATAAAAATCAGGGGTTTTGAAATATTAAAGAAAATACTTTTTATATTTTTGTGCTGTTAAGTCTAATTGAGTAAGATAAGGATTTTTATATTTGGTTTTGTTGCACATAGTTTCATTCATTTTAAACATTTTTTGGACATGAAAATAGGATTTTGTAATCATTTTATTGTACTCAAATTCTGTTTTGAAAAATCCCAGTTTTGAATTGCGTATGGATATTCTAAATATTCCTATTATAGATATTATGTTTACTATATATTATTTAGCTATGTGAAAATAGATATAATCCTGGAAGTTAAGGAGGTATAAGTTTGATACCGTTTGAAGTCGTTGAACACATAATTTATTCATTTGAAGGATATTTTTCAAATACAAAATTATGATCTAAATATATTAAAATGCAGTGCAACGATTCCGGTGCAAACCCAACCATATTACCAGTCGGCAAGAAGATGGAGCCGTGTTAGGCTTAATTTGCATTTGAGATGTGAATAAAAAAACGTATCTGCCTAAATACAAATACACTATATTTCCAATATGACCGGTCACTTGCAATTTTAGACGTTTTGTTAAATATCTGGAAAGATACATGAGGAATTATCTGAAACTTCAGGAGTGTAAACAACATGATAGACGTCATATATTTACGCGAAGATTTTTTCACGAAACCCCATAAGGGACCGTCAACAAATTGAAGAAAAACTAATATCTTTTGGATAACCCTGTAAAAACTATAATTGCAAAAGCATTCAAACTGAATATTATGATTAAGTGGCTTATTGTAAAAATTTGGGTTCATTTTTATGAAGATAGCATGTATACTCGAAGAGAAATTCAGGTTTTTATAAAAACAGTCCCAAATTTTACCTAGTTTTTTGCTTATAATTTGCAGAGTTTTTAATATAAAAACAAGTTATTTTCAGAAAATATGCCAAACAAAATTGTACACTATACCCTGCAATCAGAATTAAAAAATAATAAAAATTGTATGAAAAATAAGGAGGTTCACTAAATATTGTTTCACTGCGCATGCGCGAATTCAATCAAAATATACTGTGCATAATATATTAGCTAAATGTATAGACCAACTTTTATGAAAGTCTCAAAAACATAGCTTGAAAATTCTGATAGTAATCGTCGATAGAATAAGATCGAAATTCGCTGTTCCCAAAAGAAAGCAAAAAGATGAAGGGTTGTATCAAATATAGAATGAGAGACACTTCATTCTTATTATGTCAACTTTCATAAGCTAGTATATTTGGATACAACCCCTCATCTTTTTGCTTCCTTTCGGGAACAGAGAATTTCGAGCTTATTCTATCGACGATTACTATCAGAATTTTCACGCTATGTTTTTGAGACTTTCATAAAAGTTTGTCTATACATTTAGCTAATATATTATGCATAGTATATTATGATTGAACTCGCGCATGCGCAGTGAAACAATATTTAGTGAACCTGCTCATTTTTCATACAATTTTTATTATTTTGTAATTCTGATTGCAGGGTATTGTGTACAATTTTGTTTCGCATATTTTCAGAAAATAACTTGTTTTTATATTTAAAACTCTGCAAATTATAAGCAAAAAACTTAGTAAAATTTGGGATTGTTTTTATAAAAACCTGAATTTGTCTGCGAGTATACATGCTATCTTCATAACAATGAACCCAAATTATTACAATAATCTACTTAATCATAATCTACAGTTTGAATGCTTTTGCAATATTAGTTTTTACAGGGCTATCCAAAATATATTCGTTTTTCTTCAATTTGTTGACGGCCCCTTATGGGGTTTCGGGAAAAAATCTTCGCGGAAATATATGACGTCTATCATGTTGTTTACACTCCTGAAGTTTCAGGATAATTCCTAATGTATCTTTCCAGTTATTTAACAAAACGTCTAAAATCGCAAGTGACCGGTCATCATTGGAAATATAGTGTATCTTCTACTTCAAATCACCTCCGTTCAGCATATTTTTCTATAAAACATTCAAAAATAACTAAATTTCAATTATTTGGGCAATTTCCTAGACGTTAAAAAATTTCATACCGATCCCCTTTTCCGCCAGCGAAATTCTAAAAGATAGTCACGTTTTAGCATTATGGGCAAATCCAGCCACCTCATTGGTCATTTAGTCGTGTGCTTTCCAGAGAGTAATCCCTTGGCGGTAGACAAAACGTCGCCAACTCACTTGTCTATTTCTATGGTTAAAAAAACGAAGAGGAAAAAATTAAGTTGGTAATTTTGAAGCGAATGTTATGTTCAGCTTTCATTTAAAATACACCATTGAAAATAAATTAATGTTTAATGACATTTTATAAAACGAGAGTGGAACGGTTTAGATTTTAAGCTGTATAAAGATTTTAAAATATGACAGATACTTTTTCAGAAAATGGAAATTAAAAAAGAAATTCTGCTTTTTTTGTTTTTTAAATCTAAAAGAATATGAAAATTCACACATTGCTCTAAAAAATTTAATAACCTTCGTTAGAAAAACATTTTCTATAGCTTAAGATAGTATAAAAAATAAATATATATATATATATAAGTTCTTATTAAATAAATATAAGCGTCAGTACTGAGCATTTTCAAAAAATTCTGTCTAAAAGAAATTAACTAAAAAACCGCTGTAAGTTTTTAAATAAATTTCAGATATAAAGAATAAACATTACAAAAAATATTATATCAAAACTTTTGTATATCTAAGTTGATTTTTTTCTTATTTATGCTATGCTGTCCTAAAAAAATATATATAAATTAATTCAATTTAGTATTTATACAGGTGTAATCCATTAAAGCCTTATGCTAATGTTTACTTATCTACTTCAAATAAATAATGCTCTAAGCCATCTCATAACATCGCAAATTTTCTTATTATTAATCTGATGGTATTTCACATACGCGTACAGTTTTGAAAATTATTGGTGGGGCTCACTCTTTTTTAAACAAGTAAGTGTATGTGAGTGTAAAAAGATCGATTGACAATTTAATGTTGCCTTTTGCTTTTTTAACTCCCTTTTAAAGAAATTAAACATAATCGTATATTGATAAATAATCACAAGTTAAATAAAACATTAAGACAATATAAAAAATCGAATGTACAGACCCGTTTATAAAATGATACTCGCTGATGTTAGCGAACCGTTTATAATAAAATGACAATAAAATTTGACTTTGTATAAACTTTTTTTTTTTTTTTTTTTTTTTTTTTTTTTTTGCGAAATATGGATTTTTTGTATATAAAAAATTCAAACGTTGAGCATTTTAAATTTTAAAAATAGAGTGAAAAAAATTTTCCTAATGCCGTTTATCCTTATAACAAAAGAAAAATAGGAAAAATGGAACATTTAAAAATTCTATAAAATACTAGAAAGTTAAAAAAGAAAAAAAACTAACGGCTATGCCTACAGGCACAGGTAGATTTCGAAGACGCAGACCATGGGGTGCCTGGTTATTGAGAATTGCAGAAAAAAATTACCTTTTTGCCATGTTGCTGCAGTTGGAACCGCCCACTTTGAAATCTACATGTGTTTATAGGCGGAGCCAGCGGACATTTTTTGTTTTTAATTTTTAATTTTTTTTTTTTGCTGTAAGGGTTGGTCTTATAAAAATTTGTCAATATAAAAGCTGTAGATAATATTAAGAGAATTTTTAATAAATTTAATCGGATTTTATATCTTGTGAATTGATATAGTTATGCATTTTTTTTCTTCTAAAACCCCTATCCCCCCCCCTTTGAGGACATTTTTAATAAAATTAAAAAATTGACATACATAAATTTTTGGCCCTTTTCCTAGAAGTAATAATAACTTTAAACGGATTCGATATGTATAAAAATTAAGAAGTTATGTTTTTTTTTCGTTTTCACAAAAAGGCCCCCTCATTTGCCCGCTCCTCCCCCCCCCCCTCCTCGTTTGATTTTGCCCATTAAAGAACTTGACCGAAATTTTATGTATGAGTTTGGAAGAGATTTGTGCAGAATTATTGAAGTTATCGTGTCCATAAAAAAGTGATATATATATATATATATATAATGTTTTAAATTGGGGTTGGTTTTGGGTTTTAGGAGTCATGATCGGTGTAGATCAATAAATAATAGTTTAATAGATCAAATAATAGTTTAAAAATTAATTAAATTATTATATGTTTTGAAAACAATTTAGAAATCCTGAATACATAATTTCAGTAATCCTTTTTCTCTTTCCTGTTACCATATGTTAAAACAAGAAACAGAGCAAAAATTATAATTCTTAATAAATTCACTAGTTCGCCTTTCTACCAAGCATAAATCAAAGCGGTGAATTTTCCACAATTGCGGCCCACATCAAATTAACACATTGTAATAGAAATTTTTTGGAACAACGCGAGTTGAAGTCATGAAATTAGGCGTGATTTTTACAATAAACATTCAATGCTTATAAAAGAGTGTTTAAGAAAAAACTTCTTTTACTTTCATACTTATTTTATGGGAACTTATTTCATGAATATTATATTGGTTTTAGCTATAATGCCTTTCTTTAAAATAAAAGTACATGACAATTAATTCATTTTCGAATTAATTTGGGGGAGGGACGCTCTTCCCTTCCCAATTTTTATCCAAACTTGATAAAATTAGGTAATTTTAAAAACATTATTGATGAGTTTTTCTTAGAGAATTTTTCTTTTACCGTTTTTCTGATGTTGGGGATAGATAATTTTCATTCCTCCCCCCCCCCCCCTCGTCCAATAGTATTTTTTTTTGGTACTATTTACACTGATGTTTAACGAGAATTTATAATATTTAATATATTTTTATACTATCTCCAAAGTCCAGAAAAAGTCATTTCTGATGATAGTTATTAACTTTTTCTAGGTTAATTAGGTTAACTTCTATGTTCCCTTATATTAGGTTAATTTCTATGATAAAACAGAAGCATTATTTAATATTCAATTTATTAAAATAAAATAATGTATTAAAACTTCAATTCATTTTATAAAATTTCCTGTTTAATTTAAACGAAATGCCCAATATTAAAAAGAAAAAAAATAAGGCTTTTTAAATAATTTACAATTGTTTGCTGTAGGGGTGATAATAATCAACAGTATGAAAAACGGCCATACTAATTAACATTTATTATTAGTCATGTTTTTTTAAATACATTTAAGAGAGGAAAATCGGACACCAGTTTGGATGTAGCATTCAAACATTTAAATTTTTTTAACAACATCTACACTACATCAAGGACTGTCATTAAAACGAAACTGAAACTATATTTGTAAACTGTTCAATTTTCGAAAATTTCCAAGACATATCGGAGTGCACCAAATCTAAAACGCCAAGCATCAACCGCGTCATTGACACGTGACTGATAACAGCGAATGAGAACGCAGTTCAAGCCAATAACGCTAAAACGTGACTATCTTTCAGAATCTCGCTTTCCGCCAACTGTTTGTTTTGAAAAATCCTGAACTGCGGTTGGATGGTTGACTAATACGCACAAAGGTGCGTTCATATTTCGTAAACCGTCGTATTCACTCGCGATCCGGCAGTTTTCTAAGCAGTATTTCTTCGTGTGGCAACAGTTTACGGACTAAACTATTTTCTTTAGGGTGTGAGAGGTCTGCAAAAGTTGACTGGATTGAATTTAACATGAAAATTTATGAGAATGATCGGAGAGATTGAAAAAATAAAAATTAATTTGAACTGAACAAAGAGAAAATTCTTATATAATGATTTTAAATGAAAATGAATTTTTAACTCTTTCTTGGAATTTTGAATAATAGTAAAATGGTAGTTTAGAATCATGAATAGGATAGTTCCAAATGACGTTACAAATCAACCACTGAAGGTCAAACAACCTTTGGAGGTCAAACAATCGTTCCAGGGCAGTTGTGATTGGTAGCTGTGGGGATTATGGACGTTGCTGGAGATCAATCGGGCAGTTGTGATTAAAGGATCATAGAGTCATCAGCTGATTAGAACTTCCGTATATAATTATAAATTAACAGTTAACTTTTTAATGGTTTAAATTATTTTTATTATTAATTTTGAAATGGAAATATTTGATTTTGTGCAAAAATTACTGCATTCTTTTAGATTTGGAATAAACTAAAAGATCGTTTTCTTATTATTGAGAGCGAAAATTAATGCATATAATTAACTTACCATAATTAATTATTGAGATCTTAATTAATTATTGAGATCGTTATTAGGATTAAGATTTTAATTACTCAAAAAAATATTTGGAAATTTTGAGCTGAAAAACAAAAGTAAAGAAAAATTTTACGTTTCGTAAAATTTATCATTAACATAACTACCATTAACAGTAACATTTACTATTAACCCTGAACTTAACGGTTCAGATCAGTTTTCCTTATTGTCGATAAATAGTATATGAATATTTTTATTAGAGCTCTTATTTCAAATTTTAAGTGAAAACCCCGATTTCTACCCACCGTCCTAGGACATCCATTTGCACTAGTTTAGAAGTTTTTTATTGTTCTTTAGAGAGTTTATCTAAAAAATTATAGTTTTAAAATAGGAACGACGAAAAATCTAGACCTATTTACTATAGATGCTTACTGAAAAGATTAAATATTATTATTATTATTTTCTTTAACATGCTTAATTTTGAAAATACATAATTCATTTTTTATAACATCATTAAATACTTACAGGCAATTTTGTCAATTGGGAGCATCGAATTGAAAAATAGGAAGAAATAAAACAGGTTCTAACATATAGCGGGCCTAATTTCTTAAAAGAAAAATTATGTTTCTGTCCTAATTGAAGAAATATACAGGATGTCTGATCAAGACCGCCCAAACTCTGCACAGGGAGATTCCTCCCTTGGAGTACATAAAAAATGCCCAAGGAACTACACCTCTACAAGCCCTAATTTTCAAGAAAAATGCGAAAGAAAAGTCAATATGACGTCATATGACGACATGCCGATATGTCGTCTTTATTGAAAAAAGGAATAACAGTATTTGCATATGTTTATGTAGGAAGATGTTCAAAATGCCCACAGTGCATATCGAGGATTTCATGCATGGATTTCTTCCTATGATGTCATCTGAAGGAATTGGTATATCGAAACCCAGTTACTACAGAAACTGATTTATTTGCAAAGTTACTATATCATTTAATTGCTCGTATTCATGCTGCGTGCACTTTTGTGGTCACCACGTTGCTGCAACGTGTGCAGTCAACCATTCCATGGTGGGCGCATAATACTCCGACTATATGCACCCGGACTCGAATCTTTGCTGGGAGGGGAGGTAGGAAAGAAGGGTTTTCTTCTCGTGATGAGCCCAATATCGCTGGGGAAGAAGACCCTTGATATACCGATATCGACTCTAGTTGGATGTAGCGAATGACTCAAAATAGAGGTAATTTGTTGATTACCTCTTAAACCAATGATGAGATCGACATTCTTCTAACTACAATAAAAAGCAAATGACGTTCAGCTTTTATATATGGAATTTATTTTCCAAGGAACTGTATACATATACGAGAAAAGATTGTTTTTTTTTTATTGTTTTTATCTGGTCTCTGGGATCTACAATTTATATTTAGAAATTTTTCTCCATTTTCGGAGAAGTAAATCAGTAAAAATTTCATTATTAGAATGGGAAGACGTTTTTTTAGTGACGAAATTCTCTGCGATCTCTGTAAATCAAAATACCATAAATCGGTGAATTTTGATAGTAGATGAAAATAATTACTATTTTAGTTGATAGAGAATGGGTAAAATATTTCCATACATAACTTGTAAATCCCAGATACCAGCTAAACAATAATTTCGTAGTTTAATTGATATGCAGTATCACTCGGTAAATATATATTTTTTTCATACTATGCTTCCGGCTATCTACGAGATAATGATTTCTGTAATTTCTGTTCCCAGTTTAGGAATGCAAATAACATAAATAAACATTTTTAGTAAAAAGGGATATAAATTTTTACCAACATTTTAATTATTGATATCTTTATTTAAAATATTCCTTTTTTAGAGCAATTTTGGTAACTAAAATAGTCATTATTTTATTAAAACTTCTAATTTTATATTTCTTCCTTATATTAGAAAATGTAATTTGTATACCAATATTTAGCATCGTTTGTGAGATTTTTTTTAAACTGAAAGATTACGCATGCATAGATAAAAATCATGGGGGAAATTGATTTCGCAAAAAAAAAGCATGATCGCATGGCTGACGACAAAGAATGTTAAGTCTATTAACTAAAACATTAGAAATCAAAATATGAAAAGAAAATAATTTAAAATGTGTTTCTGAATCTGAAATCGATATATAAAAAGCGAGTGTTCAAACAAAATAATGAAAATTGTGCTCAATTTTACGGAAAATGTGATTTGGCAATGAACTATCTAATATGGATTTACTGTATTGTATGCAAACATTAATATTTACACGTGAAACTACAATTGGAACAGTTTTTCAAAATACAGCAATTGTATAGGGACTCTGATTTATCTTTTATTGGATAGTTATCGAAAAGCATAAAACGTATACGCTTAAGTAATGCCATTTTATTTCTCCCATAAAAAGAAACTCCACTGGGAGCTAAACTCAAGTAAATTGTTTTAGGTTGAACGAACAAAAGTTCTTTTATAATATAACGTATGATGCTTATAGTCGGAAAAACATAAAACCAAAAACCTTTCACATAAGTTTTTCCTTTTTTTATTTAGTTATAGCGTTAAATATCATACATTATTAAATAGGTATGGTGATTGGATTCGGCGATCTCAAAAATTTTAACTTCAAAAATTTATTTTTCGTGTAAAAATTTACGTACAGTTTTGAATTTTTCATGAATTTGTATTTCCTTTAAAACATTTTATTTCGCAAATTTGCCTGCTACGGGAGATGAGTTACTTGATAAATGAAAGTGGCTGTAAATAAAATAAAAGTTTCTTTAAAAATTTCTTAATTTGTTTTATTTGAATTCACCAATTCTAACGATTGACAGACGTTTTTAAAATGATTCACATAAGAATTATAAGATATAATAATTGTAATAAATATAGTTATTGATAAAATAAAAAAATTATACCTTCGGGAAACTTTCGTTAAAGTGTCGCGAAAACTGTAGAAAGCTCAAACATTTAAGCAAACATATAAGCGAAAATCTCATAAGTTTGATTTGCGGCTGATATCGGATTTTTAAATGTCTCATATTATGCTCAATTTGAATTTTTAATAACCACTGATAAATGTCAGAATAATAAATAGTAGATAGTCACAAACATTATTGAAAAATAAATAAGATATGGCAGTTTTTATTAGACAAAACACAAATTGTAAGGGTACAGAAGTGACATGTACACTAGTGACATTTTTTGCAATTTTACCACTTTACTTAAAAAAGAACATTTTTGGAATATTGTATGCACTATTTTCAAAGACATATCAAAACTAAGATTAAATGTCCAGATATTGGTTACAATAAGGAGAATAATGAAGGTTAATAAAGGTAAGCTTACCTTTTCCTCATTCTTTGCAGTCCAGAAAATCTTCTTTATGAACAAACAGCAGACAATGGCGACATTTTAAGAACAACATGTGCTCCCCTACTGAAAACAATACGAAAAATGACTGCATACTGTCATCTGGTAGAAATATGAGGAAATTTGTACACCGGACAGTAGTGACAAAAAAAATGAAGGACAAAATTTTAAACCCAGCAAAAACAAACATTATACATTTCACTCCTATAAAAATTATATTATTATGCTCCATAAGATTCATACTTATAATAAATCCATTTATTTTTCAAAATTTTTTAATAATTATTGTTTATTGATGGTTTTAATGATCAAGTTATGGGATTAGGACAAAAGACAGTAGTGACATTTGAGATATTTAAATTACATTTTAAAGATTAAAAAAAAACGATTTTCACTGTAGAAGTAACATAGAGTTGTAGAACAATCACAGAGAAACGTTTTAACATTAAATGAAAATTTATATTGCCAAGAATTGCCGAGAGGTGTACTGAGGGCTGAGAAATAACACTTATGAGAATTTGGCTCATATGTGTTGCAACACTGATTTATTTAAAAAGAACACAAAATATTAGAAAAACAATTCTTCTATTTTAATGATTGATATCGTTAAATTAAAGCATTAAAAAGTGAAATGTGGCAAAAAATAAATCAAAACTTCTGAAACAACCCATGCGAGGTTTCCCTCAAAAGAATTAGTTTGAGAGATTATTGCGGAAATCAGAGATTGAACAATAACTTCTGAGAAGTTATGAAAATGAGATGCTATCTTTAATTATTTATACATTGCTACAAATCCAAATGATAAAAAAGAGCAAATTAAATGGTAGAATTACAAAATAACATATATAAATTTATATACACTGTTCACAAAAATTACGAAAGCAAATAAACGGAGAAAAGTGTGCAAGACACAGCTATGTGTATAAAATTAAAAGTACGCATACATTAAAGGTAATACAAAACATAAGATATCAAAGCATCGTGTATCGGAACTATAATTCTTTGAAATGTTGTTAAGAACGTGAAAAGGCGCTCCAATGCATCAATTTAAGTTTGTCAATTTCAATTTCTAAATGACAAAAAAAGGTTGTTTAAAAAGAATTAAGGATTTTTTATTTAGTGTATGTCCTCTCGAACAGTTAACACTGTTGCACATCTGTTTTCCATGGACGCGATGAAGTTATCGATAAGAATTTGGAGTTCTGTATTTTATTCTGTTCATATCAATAATAATTTTATTCTGTTCCACTCTAAAAAAGTATTATCTCAAAATCACGAACAGCCAACAGATACATTGCTCTCATTGCGACGAGACGTCCGATTGTACCCCAGAGATGTTCGATCGTATTTAAATGAGAAAGCATGTTGGGCACAAAATACGCTGTAATTTTTCCATTTCAAACATATTCTCCACAAGTCGAGCTGTATTACGTCTGGGATTATTATGCATTAAAAGAAAGGAATCGACAACGGCTGCAGCGTAAGGTGTGACATGATGTATGAATAACTCGTTTGCATAATTTTACATTGGCAAAGTGCCTTTGTGGATAATATTACAAGTCCGTGCATATTTTTCAAGCCACGCTCGCTAAAATTTCAGAATCTCCAGTGAAAAATTTTAGTCGCCAGTGAAAAATATTTACCTCCCTACCCCCTACCCCTCTCCTTTTTTGATTTTGAAACAGTACAATTTTTTTTATGAATTAATTGAAAAAAAAATTGCAAGCGGAGTTTACAATTATTAGTTACATTGTTTAGAATAGTACATAATTTAGAATGGTAACATAAACTAAGTTTTCTAACGAAACTTAACAAAATTATAAATCTCTGAAAAAAAAAGAAAGAAAATGCTGTAAAGAGTGAATTAACCAGCATGTTTCGGAAATGCTGATTGCGAATACTTCAAATGTCTGGATAGTTGAATGCACTAAAATCTATATCTGCTAAGGGTAATTAAAAATGAAGACAAAAAGTTTGTAGGGCCCCATGAGGCGAGGCAGCGCAAAAGATTTCATTAGCGAAATAAAACTGTTCCAAACGAAAAACGGACATGTAAGATCTTTTATTATTTTACTTCTTTAAAAAAAAACACTCTCCGCAAAAAAGGAGTATCCTCACCTTTTTCGTGTCATATAGACTAGACAATCGTCTCCAAACCAAGGTGGCGCTGATCTATTGTACAATGCGCGCAGAACACACAAGGGCTATGATAACAAAGGCGCTAAGCATTTTAAGACAGAGTGAAATATTTAAGAAATAATATATTTAATTTTATTAAAATTAGTTATTCTTGAAATTTTAATTAAGTTTCATAGATTTACTTCAAATGAATTACTTATGTTAATTTTCTTTAAAATGAATGTGATAGATTAATAAGTTTTAATTCTGATCAGAAAAATCTTATTTGAAACTTACAAAAAAACTTGAGCATTTTTACCACTGTATACAATTTTAGATGCCTCCACAGAGACTAGATTGACACGGTTCTTATTGTTTTATTGAAACCTTCCGTCTTTTCCCCTCCTCCCACATTCTAATCACGTAGCATTCTATCTGGCTACAGCGGATATAGAATGCCGTTTTCTGCGTATGAAATGAGAAATGACTTTTAAGTTTGGGTCTTCCTTTAAAAGTGCGATTTAAGACGGAAATCACTGTTTGCAGCGCACGATTAAAGGTGGGGAGAAAAATTCTGTTTCTTCTCATTTCTTCGATCAATTTTTAAAAAAAGTTAAATAATTTGGCGCCAGATAAGAAAAAACTTGGTCGCCAGTGGCTATGGAGAAGAAAATTTTAGTAGTTGAGAAAAAAGGTGATTCAAGATCTGAGCAGGATAAACAGAAATCGTTGAGTTTCTGGAAATTAGATTTTTTTATTCAAACCGAAATATCCGAGATCGTAAAGCAGTCCAAAGTAATACTAGCATGCGTTAGCACAAGCAAGACACCAGCGTTCTCATCCGGAAGATGATAAAAGTTAAAGACAAGGAGCACTGAAAGAGAAGTCTATTCCATGGAAAGTATTTTTATTGCACATGATATACGATGAAGCGAAGGGGTGGCCTCCTTTAGCTTAAAGAAATACTTAGATCCTTATAGATCAAAAGACAAAGATAATCTGATCTTGGGTAATAGATTGTCTCGCCAAGTTTCGATGAACATTGAGCCAACAGATCGCAGACGCGTAGAAGAATTTATTTGTACGTTACGGGTAATTAATGCAAATGTTTGGGCGGATAGAATGAAATGGCTACCACATTTGGCGAAATCGCAATTTTAGTGAATTTACTGGACACATGTGAGCAACCCGGTGGGAATGGAATTTTAGCCAAAGGAAACCGTTTAACTTGTATCTTGGAAATTACATTAATTTGCAAAATATGTTTATGGACAGAAAAAGGTTGGGTGCACCATGCAGCTGTAAATGAATGTCTGGAAAACATTACATTACATCTGTTATAACCACAGTGGAATCAAAAATAGATTTTTAACGCACATGCTGCATTTAAAAAAGATAGCCTTTTATATGAGAAAAGGAAATGACATTTGAGGTTTTAAAATAAAGAGATATTTTAGCGAAGATAATATTACTTCATATATTAAAAATTAAGTTAGGAAGATAGTAATTTAGAATAAAGATATGTATAAATGATTCTATATCATAGTGACGACCTGGCGGCCGTATTTGTCAAGCCCTGCTCAAGGTTATTACAAGTAACGGTTAACACGAGGATATTTATAAGTTTTTTGCTTCTCATATTAAACGAGTCTGACTACAACATGTGAATTATTATTTAAACAAATTACGTAGAGGTTTTGTACGGGGTTTTTCATAATGGGTCTAAAATTTTTTAAGATAACAAGTTCTATAACATTCGTTAACTTTTGATATTCCAAAGGTACCTGACACGTTAAGAAAAATTTCAGTCCATAAGACATACTTTGTGTAATTTTGTGTTTAAAAAACAAAAAGAGTAGAAAAGCTATTCTTTATTGAGAAGGCTGATGGCGATTACCTGTCAGCAAAACGATAAATCTTCTATCCTCCAAAAATAAATATGTTTGCTGTTTATTCTTCATAAAACAACAATTTAGAAAGTAAATTTTCTGTAAAACAAGCCATACTTTTGGTAAACAAAAAAAATAGATGCTTTTTGTGATTAAATTGTAAGGTTGCTTCTATATTTTGTCTGTAAGAAACAGCATCCAGATACATTTACGAAAATAAAAAAGGGAAACTATTTCGGAACATGATCTACATCCATTTTTTTGTACCTCAAGATAAATTTGACATTATAATATGTTTCGCAGTTTCATATTACCAGATTGTTATAATAAATACTAAAGATTGAACATTGCATTTACGATTAAAATAGACATAATTTCGTATTCTTCCACATCATATATCATAAAATATACTAGTATATAAGATCTATTTTTTCTGGATCACCAAATATATTATAATAAAAAATGATGCGGCCTCAATATTATGAATGATTATTTTTCTTTTAATTTTATTTTACTATCTATCTACATTTTAATGCCAAAAAAACAGAAAAAAACATGTGCTCATTATTTCTTAAACAAAGATTAAACGATGAATTATCGAATTGAATTTTCGATACAGGGTATTACGGTATAAAAATTTAAATACATAAATATGTTTAATGAAAGTATTTCTATATATTTCTTTTTAGGATTACTTTCAACTGTTAAACCAGATATGAATGAATTTAACCAAAATTTAATTCACTTAAATAACAATATGTTTAGAAACATGCTGAAATTTATAAATGGATTTTTAAACACAAACATTAAACTCCAACGCATTAAGATTTATCAATGAATAATCTTCATGTAAAGTAGAAATACTTATAAGTATACTTTGATCCAATTTCATACTATATTCATAGGAAACTAGCTTAAATTTGAAAGATTTACATAACAATTATTATTAAGTAAATATTAATCAACAAAAATGTATTTGTGAATTTAAACTACCCTGTAAAAAAATATTTCTTAATCTACGAAAATATAATATAACCACGAACAAAAATATACAATAACCTCTTCCGAGTTACCCATGATTTCAAAAAGCACTCTTCAATTAGAATTCTCAGAAACCGATATAGTTTCGAGATTTAAAGAATCATTTATAAAATAAACTTTCTTTACTTAAAATAGAACCGACTTCAAAAACTACTAAAAAGCGAAAAATAAATTTTTTAACCAAAAATAGAACCGACTTCAAAAACTACTACAAAGTAAAAAATAATTTTTTTTTAGGTAATTGTTAATAAGAAATTAAATTAAGAGCATTGTATTTACCATGCATATTATTATATTTATGTACATTAATTTGATTTTTTGGAGTCGGTGCCAGCCAAGCCAAGTTAAAGCCATGTTACCATGTTTTAAACATTTCATCTGCTGTTATAAATGTGTATTTTCAAATGAGATTAGCAACTATATGTCGACAAACATTGCTTTGGAAATTAGTTAATCATTTAAATCATTGTATTTTCTACCATTTGATAAGTTATATGTATTTTTTTTTTATTGTCTCGTATTTATGTAGATATAACTTATACGCGTGTTACGATTTATATTGGATATTTTGTTTTGAATTTTGTACTTGGCTTGGCTGGCACCGACTCCAAAAAATCAAATTAATGTACATAAATATAATAATATGCATGGTAAATACAATGCTCTTAATTTAATTTCTTATTAACTATTACCTAAAAAAATATTTTTTACTTTGTAGTAGTTTTTGAAGTCGGTTCTATTTTTGGTTAAAAAAATTATTTTTCGCTTTTTAGTAGTTTTTTGAAGTCGGTTCTATTTTTGATAAAAAAGTTTATTTTTCACTTTTTAGTAGTTTTTGAAGTCGGTTCAATTTTTGGTTAAAAAGTTTATTTTTCGCTTTTTAGTAGTTTTTGAAGTCGGTTCTTTTTTTTGGGTTAAAAAGTTTATTTATTTATTTATTACTTTATTGATATCCATATTTACATTAAACCATATTGTTGCTGATATCTATTTTATTTCACTTTAACCTGGGCAGTAGACTCGAGTATCGAAGATTAGAAAATTTATCATTATTCTCATCTAATGTCTTTAAAGCCTTTAATGATATCTATATTTACAACAGTAGACTCGAGTACGGAAGATTAAAAAATTTATCTTTATTCTCATCTAATGTCTTTAAAGCCTTTAATGATATCTATATTAACATTAAACCCTATTGTTGCTAATATATTTTTTATTTCACGCTAACCTTGGCAGTAGACTCGATTACGGAAGATTATAAAATTTATCATTATTCTCATCTAATGTCTAAAGCCTTTAATGATATATATATTTATATTAAACCATATTGTTGCTAATATATTTTTTATTTCCCGCTAACCTCGGCAGTAGACTCGATTACGGAAGATTAGAAAATTTATCATTATTCTCATCTAATGTCTAAAGCCTTTAATGATATCTATATTTATATTAAACTATATTATTGCTAATATATTTTTTATTTCACGCTAACCTTGGCAGTAGACTCGATTACGGAAGATTAGAAATTTTATCATTATTCTCACCTAATCGTCTTGGATATTGTGTCATAATCGGGCTATATACTACAGTTTTGATAACTGTGTAACTCACTGATTTCGGTGCTTATGCTTAATGTGTACTGATTTTTGCGATCCGTACAAGGTAAATACTCTGCGCCAACAATGTCGCCTATAATACTATTCGGAGTAACCCCTTTCTTTCTTTCTTTCTATATTGTCACTTTATAGTTAATATTATGTAGTAGAAATATTAAAAGACAATTGCAGAAGCGTTTATATACAACTGTATTGTATAATATAATATAGATATTGGATATTTTAAAGGCAGTTTCCAACTAGTGCGCCACAGGTGATAAATCGCCAAATATTTTCTGTAACTCGTACGTTTGTATGGGATTTGAAACAACATAGTATTTAATTATGCGCCAATAAACGCTCGTCAAAATATGCCAAACCGCTGTGAAACTGCAACAATGGAACTTTTAAAAGATTCAAAAGTAGATTTGTTGTGGCATAATTTATAGTTTTTATCCGTACGTTGTATTATATTTATCCAATTCACAATTTTATGTAATTTTACTTTTCAAATTTAGCAACACTCAAAACTTTTTGTTTAGATCTTAAAAAGTTTGTTCTATGAAAATAAATCCCACAAGTTAAAGCTGATTTAAATATGTCTGTCTTTTTATTATTTGCAAATTCACGTATTAGAATATTTTATGATATTAAATGAAAGTCGTCTGCCCAACAAATTAACTATTTTTAAAATGCTATTTTTTTTCGTTTTTATTGAATTTCGGAAAAAGTACTGAACCAATTTTCATAAAATTTAAATCGGGCCAATTCGAGAGTATTCTCTTTCGAATAATAAAAAAAATCACATAAATAGGACGCATAGTTCCGGAGTAATCGGTGAACATACATAAAAGATTTTAAAAGATTCAAAAGTAGATTTGTTGTGGCATAATTTATAGTTTTTATCTGTACGTTGTATTATATTTATCCAATTCACAATTTTATGTAATTTTGCTTTTCAAATTTGGCAACACGCAAAAACCAACAAATTAACTATTTTTTAAATGTTTATTTTTTTTTTTCGTTTTTGTTGAATTTCTGAAAAAGTATTGAATCAATTTTGATAAAATTTAAATGGGACCAATTTGAGAGTATTCTCTTTCGAATAAAAAAAAATCACATAAATAGGATGCATAGTTCCAGCTTAATCGGTGTACATACATAAAAAAAATACATACACGTCGAATTGATAACCTCCTCCTTTTTTGAGTCGGTTAATTAGAGTTTCTTTTGCTGCCACTGACGGTCAGAAATGTTACCGAGTAGTTTTTATAGTGTATTAACTATTAATCAGATTTCTCAAACCTGAATATCGGATTTTAGGATGCTACTAATTCTCAATTAAATATTTTGAGCTACGTAATTGAATTTATACCTGCAATAGTATTAAAATAATATTAATTTTAATGGTAATGGTAATGTTGTTAGTTATCATGTTTGTCTATAAAACTTGTTTGTTGTACATGAAAATATTTACTTCGGAATTGATAAAGTCCTAAAAAGCAACATACCGATTTGATAAAATTGGCTAATACACTATAAAAACTACTCGAAAATGTTTCTGAAAACAGTGGCAAGAAGCGAAACCTTGTTTTTAGAAATGCTTCTTTAAATCTCAAAAATATATAGGTTTCTCTGGTTTCTTCTAAAGAAAAAAACTCTTTTTGGAATCATGGGATACGCAGAGGAAGTTATTGTATATTTTCATTTGTGATTATATTATACTAGGGGACTCATCCCCTACTCGCTAACGCTCGCCAACATCCCCGTGAATTGCGAAACAATTCACATTGAGACCGCTACGCGGTCCCAGCTCGCTTCGCTCACTCGCCCCTTTTTTTTTCTGCAATTCTTGCCGGAATAATTTCTACCATAAAACATTTGAACATATGAAATTGACAATTTTTTTTAATGTAAAAAAGTAATTCTCCGTTGAAAACACTACTAAAAATGCAGTTAGTTGGCGCTACCAATGGGCATATAATTAATTTAAATACTATGAAAAAAGGATCTTGGAAACATAATTAGTTTAAAACTTATTGCACCTATAATATTGTACAACACGCTTAAATTCATTAGAAAAAAAACTACGTGATAGGAAGATAGTTTATATACCGGGTGATTATAATTAAAGTTACGATTTCAAAGATCGATAATTTTAAAACTACTGGTCAGAATGACTTGATATTTTAGCAGAACAATCGTGAGGCAATGGAATTTTGTTTGGCGAAGGAAAAAAATAGTTCCAAAATGTGCCGATAGATAGCGCTGTCAGGGTTCACAGATATATGCAATACTGTTATCCGTACAAGATAACTCATGTGCAGGAGTGCCACCGGCTGACTTGGAAGCACGTCAATCGTTTGCACTACAATTTCTTGCCCGGATGAAAGTGGACAACGTATGGCCATGGAACATTCTGTGGTCTGACGAAGCCCACTTTCATTTGCAAGCTTCTATAAATACACAAAATTGCCGGATATGGGCGACCGAGAATTCGTTCCAGCTACAGCCATTACCTCTTTATTCTGAGAAGGTCACTGTGTGGTGCGGAATAACGGCAGTGTTTATCGTTGGTTCGCTTTTAATCGAGGAGATCACACCTGCGAGACCCGTTACCTGCACCGTTACTGGCAAGCGGTATGAAGCACTTTTGCTTAACCATGTCCTTCCGGCACTTTAGCAGCGTGAGTGCGTGGATCGCACAATATCCATGCAAAATGGCGCTCCTCTGCACATTGCTACTCCTGTGAAGCAGCTGCTGAGTTCTAATTTCAGAGATGATAGGATCATAAACCACCTTTTTCAAACAATGTGGCTGCCACGTTCCCCCGACTTAAACCTGTGTCATTTCTTGCTTTTAGAGTACCTGTTGAATGTTGTTTACAGCGGCGGATTAAGAATCTAGCGGACTTGAAGGCAAGCATCACACAACACCCCCATTGCATCTGTACAGATACCCTCCGATCTGTTGTGGAGCATGCCGTTTTGCGCTTCCAATTAGTAGCGGAGCAAGGCGGAGGGCATATCGAACAACTTATGCCTTAATCATCGGTAAGGTGTTTATTTCATGAAGCTCTTTTTTTTTTCATTTTTTGACATTATCGGTGTTGTCGCTGTAAACACGTATTCTTGCCTTTTCGCTAATAAATTTTTAGTAAATCCCTAAACTCTATTTTTTCCTTTTGGCTAACAACATTCTTGTGTTTAACGAATACACTTTTGGTCTTTCCCCTGACATTACCCTGACAGCGCCATCTATCGGCACATTTTGCAACTATTTTTTTCCTTCGCCAAACAAAATTCCATTGCCTCATGATTGTTCTGCTAAAATATCAAGTCATTCTAACCAGTAGTTTTAAAATTATCTATTTTTGAAATCGTAACTTTAATTATACTCACCCGGTATATCATCCATCATTGTTTAAACTTCGTTCGACATTTTACTGTTCTAATTGATTATTGATTTAAACAAAAGAATTATTTTTTACTTCATCAAGACAGCAACAGATGGCGGCAGGTACAATCTAGACAATTGATATTTTTATTTATTCCGATTTTTTGAATGAGTGAAATTCGTAAATGAATTCTAAATAATAGTTGAGAATTCATTTGAAATTAACGATATTACTCATAATTAAAATGAGGAATCATCTCAGACACTTTGGATTACGTGCATGTTATTTTATTTTAATAATTGCTAGTTTGAGTTTCATTCTATGGTTTCGCTGCTCTCACACTCACCGCCGTATTGGAGGCGGTGCTGATCTAACACAATCCAGTCTGTTCATTGGTCTGAGCTCTGGAAACTACGGTTGTTGCCAAACCATAAGCAACAAATTCAGCTTTATTTCCGAGCCACGTAAGAGAAATATGTATATAGATTTTACTAGATTAAAAATAATAATATTTTTTTACAGTGTAGTGAATATATACATATGAAATTCCTAGTAGCACATAAATGTTACGCGAATAATTTATTTCTGAACTACGTAGGAAATATTTACGGTGAAATATCACTATTGTTAAGTTTCTGTCAAATTAAGGTGTATCAAATGAAAACAGAACAGGAGCCACAGAATGAAATGCGATAGTTTATTTCAAACATAATCTCTAAAGCTACACAAGCACTTGTTCCACTGTTTAACCAAGTGGTGAATAACCTTTTCATAGAAGTAAGAACCAGTTTCGAACATTGTTCATGACTTCACTGTCCGAGTAAAAACAGTGATCCTTCAATGCCTATTTCAACGGACCAAACATGGGAAATTCATATGCTGAAAGATACGGTCTATATAGTTGTTATTCCAACACTTTCGTCCGAAACTTCACTAGATTCCCTTGCGGAAATGTTTGTACCCGTCCTGCACATGAGTCAATGGCAGTGCATGTTTCCGTACAGTGCCTTCGTTTGCTGATGCATTTTGTGAAATCCAATTCGTTTTGCCACTAAATAATTAATGCAGGTGTTGCTCTTTTTTACTCTCAAACATTCCACAGATGCAGACGAATAACAACAACAACAGATTGCCTGCCGGACGATACTGTTGGCCGACTGCCAATACATATCACGTGTTTCTGCAAGATTACTTAAGGTAAGCCTATCTCTGCAATAGGGTGTTGTCTTCTTTACTTCATGCTCTACCTCTACACAAAGTTTCACCATGCTCACACAAAAATAAACCAAATTATAACTTCTGTTCCATTTCAATTTGATCCACCCTTATATATTAAATTTTTTAAACAACCAACTTTTGAATCGATTTTAATTCCAATGTTTCCAAGTACAAACCGAAGAAATGGTTGCAACTGAAATCACAAAACTTGTATGGAAAATTGGTTTTTAGTTACTATTTACATGGGCGTGCCTAGCGGAGGGGGGGTATTGGTGGTGTAACACCCCCCCCCACACACACACACACACACACTTATTTATAAGACTTGGTAAAATTTAGAAGAGTCGGAAAGTTAAGAAAACTCCCTGCAAAAAATTACCCTTCCCCGTCGTCAGTTTTATTTCATATTTCTGTTGTCCGCCTTTAAAAGGGAAATGAAAGAACTTCTCACACAGAATGGAAGATTGAGTATGTGCATAATTGTGTGTGGGAGGGAGGGGGTGTCAGAGAGCGGAAGTGAAGTCCAGGGCTAAGATAGAGAGAGAGAATCGCTTTTCTGAGAATTTGAGACTTTGGTGAAAGAAAAGGGCATGTTGCAATCTCTATTGTTAGTATCCCCATCTAGCATCTATAATTGCTCCCTTCTGCTATGGACTGATTCTTAGAATTTGGTAACCTGCCCTGGTAAGTAAATTTTTCAGTGCAGCTGAATCATTTGCTAGACTATTTCTTACTATAGAATCTATGGTATAGACTAGCGTCTCGATATAGCTCTGCTCCCTATGGAGATTTTTGACTACGACTCTTGGCTCTAGATTTGGCGCTAGTTATTTGAGGTTGCTGCATTTAAAAGACGAAGCCAAGGACAGAGAAGAAGAGCGCTTTGTAAAAGTTGTTTTTGTCGCATAATGACGGATAATTCAGCAAAAATTTTATGCACACATTGTGATCGCGTATTCACCAAAAAAAAGAAATTTATATCGGCACGTAAGGAAATTTCATCCGAATGAAAACATAGACTTTCAAAAAGAAAACGGATTCAATGTTCAATATGTAGGTATTTCTACATCTCTATTAGAGATCTGCATAATCATATTCAAACAGATCATCCAGATGTAAAATTATCTTTTGAAAAGGCTTCTGTACACCCCCCCCTTCCAAAAAAAAAAAAACTTAATGTACTTCTTTATTAAAAATGTCAAGAGAAGATGGCCTGAAGCCACCCTCCACCCCCCCCCCTCCTCTGACAAAAAAAAACAGCATTTTATATTGTCTTCAAATATTCATAGACACTTGAAATTTTGTATGCAGGCAAATACACATGCTGTGACAGTTTGAAGGCTGATAACAAGTGTTACTTTTTTGTCAGCGGGTAGGGGCGACCCTCTTTAAACTCCATCCGTTGAAAATTCCAAAACCAGAGTATTTAAGCATCATCACTATTCAGGTTCTAACTGTATCCAAAATTTTTAGTGTCTATGACTATTTAAGACTCAGAGACAAATATTAATTTTTGTCGAAGGGGGGGGGGGGGGGGTTAACTATCTTCTCTTGAAATTTTCAATAAAAAAGTACTTAATCTTTCTTTAATCTTTAAAGAAGGATTCACAAAGCCTTTCTCACCCTCAATCCCGTACTCGGCAAAAATCAATTCACACCGCTCCACTAAAACAGCCTTCGGCACGTCCCTGACTATTTATTGCTTTTTCGTTGCCGTAAATAAATCGTCAGATTACAGCTGTATTCGCTCTAAGCTCCCGTGTGCTTACGTTAACACCTTTTCAAGGATCTATTGGGACGTAATTTAAAGTTTAAATCTCATACAGGCCTTTTTACTCTTGCTAATTCAACAAATATGCGTTCTTGCTCGTAGTTCCACCTCAGCATTTTCCTTGCTACATTTTTTCACGTCGTCGTTCATCTTGGAAAATGACGTTTTAAAACGTCTCTCTTTGATTTAGATATCATAGGAGAAGTTCATTATGAACATTTTTTTTGAGCCTTTGTGTGATGCCTTTTTCAATACGAACACTTTTTTTGGTGAGTTGTGAATCAAAAACTTGAGCATACTTTTGATCGCTATCACGCTTGGTGTTGAGACTATTTCTCCCTTGCTCAAATCTAGTGTTGGCTTCACAATATGGGGATTGTGTATTCATTTATATGTGTGTGTAGTATGTATTTTCAATGAAACGCCAATATACAACCAATACTGGGTACATATTTTCAAGAATATTTGGAAACATGCAAGATATCCCCTAAGTTTTAGAACAATGGCAGGGGGGGAGGGAGGTTATTACGCAGCGTGTCAAACCATATTTTCGTCAATCTATTTATCCAAAATACAAGTTATATTTCTCAAAACGAAACCCAGATTTGAGTTCATAATGCTAGAAATACAAAAGAAAATATTGAGAAATTTCCAACAGATATAGCTAATATTAAATGTGATGACATCACAAGAAATGGCATAAAAGAGCAGTAATTCGTTCAGGGACATCGTTCATATTGTCGTCCACATTTGGAAATTCCAAGCATGTAGCTTTGCATTGTTTGGGTGAAGATGGTATCACCTTCCACCGTTTCTCATGATATGAGATTTAACACAAGACAAAATAAGTTTGTTAAAATTTCTGCTACGGAATTTTTATTGTTGGTAAAGTTATGAGCAAAATTCAAGCTTCAATTTGTAGTGTGACATTCTGTATTTTTGACTGAATAAGTGGGTTGCGAACCAATTTCTATGACAAATATTTTTGTTTAACCCTTTCCGGCACAGTGGGCCCACTCCGGGCACACCTAATTATAATTCCAAACTTGCATTCGGCACCAAGAATATTTTAATAAATTTTGTTTCTTTTAATGAATGCTTAAAATAAGGAGTTCATATTTTCTAAAAAAGTAGTTTGTAAATTCCGGTGTCAGTCAGCAATTTCTCATTTTACGAACAGACTTTGTCTGTGCCGGAAAGGGTTAACTATGTAACATGTTACCTTTCTTTCTTTTGTTGAAAGAGTTCGCAGATACTCTGTATTTAGAAATTTCAATAACAATGTTACAGTAAGATATTACGTCAATGCTGGTTTGCCAGTAAGAAACTAGTCCTAATTGGAACCCATTAAGTGTTCATCTGAAAAAATTGCAACTTTCTTTAGTATTTAAAAAATGTATATCATGGAACATTGGCTTTACACGGAAATTAATTACAAGAAATGTACTACTTCAGAAATATTGGCCTTACATTGAAAGTATTTCAATGAAATTGCGAAACATTTCTAGCAAAATTTGATGAAACACTGTTCGTCAGTATGGGTACAAATATGGCAAAATAAATACTCACAATGTTTGTGCAAAAGTTCATACGAATATTCCGAGATTGGTCAAGATATAGCCAATAAAAGTATTATTGAGTCAATATTGTTTTACTAGTAGGGAAGTACAATGAGAGTGCCTTTATATTTAGATGAGTTTGGTGTTCACACGAAAAAAGTAAAAGTTTATGCATAGATTAAATCCATTGAAACTATTTTATCTCTTATCTATTTCGGAAAATACAACATCAAATTAAGTACTAGGGAAATGAACCTGCCATAAACTGTTACAAATATTACGCGAAAGTAAGAATTGGTGCTATAAAAATGCCACATCTTTTTTGCTTAAAAGACTATCGATTCAGTGGCAGACACAATAGTTACTTACATTTGGCTTGGAGGTTTTATTAACAGATTTTATTATTTTTAATTATGGTGGCTTAATGCTTCTATTGAATATTAAGCAGAAATGTATTTATCCTTTTTCATATAATTTAAGAAGGCATAATTCTGTGGAAGAGATAAAGGCTATTTTTGTTTTCCCCTGCGATAATATGGCGATTAAAGTGCGCCTTTTTTCTGTTTTCGTTCTCTTCTATCCTTATGTTTTACATATTTTTTCTCACTGTTTAAAGATAGAATAAACTAGTCGGATATGTCAATCCCAAAACTTTCTTCTATCTCTTAAATGTTAATACTAAAAAAGTGCTTTTTTTCATTTACACTTCAAGTCTTTTGTCAATAAATATTTCAAAACCATGTGGGATGAGGGAGGGGGGAAATTCTTATTACAAATATGCAAATTAAATCTAGATTGGACAATTAGGTGATTTAGTATAATTTTTTTTCAACAGTTACGGCGCCCGTAAAAAAAATCGAAAAAAATTCGCTATCACAACGCCCCCTTCAGGCCGATTTTCTCTAAAATTTTATACAAACCTAGGCCTATTACATTCGATCTAAATATAAAATTTCGTAGGAAAATATTCAGAAATTCTTTGCTTAAACTGCAAAAAATCAAAAATAGGGCACAGATATCGCCGTTGCAGCGCACCTTTGTGAATATCCCTATTGTCAACTGGGACCTGGTGCCCATAGTCAAAAACATACATATGAAGTTTTATTTAATTCTAGCTCTAAATACATACACTTTCAGATGATACTAAAGAAAGATCACACAAAAATCGCGGTCACAGCGCCCCCTTCCTGGGGCATATCTCCAATTTCAACTGAGACCTCACGGCCACAGTCAAAAACATATGTACACTATATTGCCAAAGGTGACCGGTCACTTGCGATTTTAGACGTTTTGTTAACTATCTAGAAAAATACATGAGGAATTAACCTGAAACTGCAGTTGCGTAAACAGTATAGTATAGGTTATATATTTCCGCGAAGATTTTTTCACGAAACCCCATAGGGCACTGTCAACAAATTGAAAAAGAACGAATATCTTTTGGATAACCCTGTAAAAACTAATGCAGCAAAGGCGTTCAAACTCGAGATTATTAATAAGTGGCTTATTTTAATATACTGCGTTCATTTTTATGAGGATAGCATATACACTCGTAGAGAAATTAAGGATTTTATAAAAACAGTCCCAAATTTCGCCTAGTTTTTTGCTTATAATTTGCAGAGCTCTTAATATAAAAAAAAATTCTTTTCAGAAAATATGACAAACAACATTGTACATAATACAACTGTAATCAGAATTAAAAAATAATAAAAATTGGATGAAAAATGAGCAGGTGTACTAAAAAATGTTTCACTGCGCATGCGCGAATGCAATCAAAATATGTTATGCATAATGTATTAGCTAGGTATGTTGAGCAACTTTTGTGAAAGTATCAAAAACATAACATGAAAATTCTGAAAGTTATCGTCGATAGAATAAACTCGAAATCCGTTGTTCACAAAAGGAAGCAAAAATATGAGGGGTTGTATCCAAATATAGTAGTACATGCAATATTGTGTACGCTTTTTTGGCACTAATAAACAGATATTTGATACAAGCCCTCATATTTTTGCCTCTTCTGGGAACAACGGATTTCGAGATTATTCTATCGACGATAATTTTCAGAATTTTCAAGCTATGTTTTTGAGACTTTCACAAAAGTTGCTCTATATACTTAGCTAATACATTATGCATATTATATTTTGATTACATTCGCGCATGCGCAGTGAAACATTTTTTAGTAAATCTGCTCAGTTTTCATCCAATTTTTATTATTTTTTAATTCTGATTGCAGAGTATTATGTACAATGTTGTTTGTCATATTTTCTGAAAAGAATTTTTTTTATATTAAGAACTCTGCAAATTATAAGCAAAAAACTAGACGAAATTTGGGACTGTTTTTATTAAAACCTTAATTTCTCTACGAGTATACATGCTATCCTCATAAAAATGAACACAGTATATTACAATAAGCCACTTATTAATAATCTCGAGTTTGAACGCCTTTGCTACATTAGTTTTTACAGGGTTATCCAAAAGATATTCGGTTTTTTTTCAATTTGTTGACAGTTCCCTATGGGGTTTCGTGAAAAAATCTTTGCGGAAATATATAACCTATACAATACTGTTTACACACCTGCAGTTTCAGGTTAATTCCTCATGTATTTTTCTAGATAGTTAACAAAACGTCTAAAATCGCAAGTGACCGGTCACCTTTGGCAATATAGCGTATGAAGTTTGGTTCACTTCTATACATAATTCGTACACTTTCCGCTGATACAATAAGGAAAATGGCACAAAAAGCGCTATCACAATGCCTCCTTCTACGGAATAAGACCAATTTAACTGGGACCTGCTGGCCATAGGCAAAAACATATATATATGAAGTTTCGTTTAATTCTGAGCATAATATTATACATTTTTCGATGATACAAAGAGGACACATAGACAAATAGACGTTTTGTAAATACGTTTTTTTAGGGATCTCCGACCACCAAAATGCGTAAATTCGTCAAAAACCGAAAGTTGCAAAAAAATTCGATTACAATACTTTTTTCTATTTTAGATAGAAGAAAGTAAAAATGTAGAAAACATAAGAAAATACTATAAATAATGTTAATAAATAATTTCTTTTTTATGATATGTTTTCTGATCTTAACATCAGTATATAGTAAACATGTGCAGAAACATATGCAACTTTTATTAATTACAGATTTTTCATGTCTTATGAATCTTGTTACAGAGTAAAATAAGGCAGCTGATTTGATAATGAGAAGAAATAAGCAGGGCAGTATTTTTTGAAAAAGAATTACGATATTGAAGTTTGAATAATTTTTTTTTAATTATTCAAACCTTATATTATCTTGAATCCATATTTATATTATCTTGAATCCATAATTAAACATATTTCAGTTTTTGAAAAAAATATTTTTGCCGTTTTAATAAGGCATATGCAATATATAATTAGAAGAATTATATTTTTAATAACAACATAATATATTTACATAAAACGAAATTGAGATATTGGATGTGAGTACACAGTTTTGAAAAATGAAATATTGATGTTTAGCACTTTTAATACAATAGCTTCGCTAGGACCTCTATGAAAATGTGCGCTTCTTGCGACAAAATGTTGGATATTCCATGTAAAAATTGCATCCTTGTTTTACCAATTTAAAAAATGCTTTTCTATTTTCGATTTATTTGTTAAAATTAGTACTGTAACATGTCACCTAACGCGATCAATGTTTAAATTTTAACTTTCATTTGTAATTTTTAGGACTACCGAGGGACCTTAAAATTGTGGTCTAATTTTTAACACTTTCCAACCTAGTTGAAAAATGTTTATGACTTCGATTTGTCTGGCCGTCTGCCGTCTGCCGTCTTTCCGTGCTCTAACTCCCATACATATGCTCGGATTGCCCTGCAATTTTTATATGTTATTATAGTTATCTATAGCACGTTCCCTATTTCAACTGAAGTGTGTAGCTCTTATAGTTTTTTTACAGGGACACTCAAAAGAAATCCGTTACATTACGATCTATGGGGAAAAATCATTTGTGGTTTATTTTAATGATGTTACACAATTGCAAACACATTGTAATTGATATATATCACTAAGGTGTATTACAAGAAGCTTAATATGGAATAGGGTGTGGATAGCACTTATAGTTAATTTACAGGGACAATCAAAATAATTCTCTTACATTACGTCTACGGAGAAAAATCGTCTGCGGTTTATTTAAATAATGTTTCACTATTTTAAACGCATTGAAATTTATATATACCACTAAGGTGCATTACAAGAGGCTTACTACAGAATATTGTGTGTATAGCAGTCATCGTTCATTTACAGGGACACACAAAAGAATTCTCTACTGTCTGTTAACAATAATTCCTGGAAGTGCGATATAAGTTACTGAACACGATTTTAAATTTAACTCACTTTTTGTTTATTACGTGGTGTGTATAAATTCTGTAGATCATATACAGGGAAGCACAAAAGTTCGCGAACACATGTCCGTTTATTGACAGAAACTCCAGCAGCAGAATTTTAAACTGTGCTATGCGTTTCTTAACTGAACTAAAATTTAGCATCCTATGTAGTATATATACAAATCTATAGATCATATACAGGGCTGAATAAAAGTATTCGGATATTTTTCCGAATATTGTATACGTTGGAAATTCCTGAAATTATGTTTTTAAATATGTTATGCGTTTTTCAAATTGTTTACTTAGATATTATCTTTCAGCTTATTAAACGTTAATGATTTGTAAAATTATTTTGGAAGCGTTGGAAAGTCTTACATAATCTATGCTTAACGCATGATTTTTCGTTCTTGTTTTTTATGTTGTTATGTAACAACGTTCTGTTATTAAATGTTTTATTTATTTTTTCAAATGTCGTAGTGAAATTGTGTTATATTTTAAAAGTTTATTAACCTCGTTGATAATAATAAAAATTCAGTTACTTTCCACATAGTAGTCGGGATTTCAATTGTATGCAGAGTTTTGTGAGAAATAGAACATCCGGATCTTTCGAAATATTTGTAAAAGAAGTAAAAAAATTTTAAAGCATTTCATGCCTACTTTTTTGCTATATAGGATCTTTGGCGTATACTAAAAATTTGAAAATTTTCATTCGGAGAATTTTAAAGGTAACTTTTAAACACAATTCTTAATATAAAATATAATTATTATTCTTGAAAGATTTAATTATTAACTTCATGTGTCTTCTTGGACATATAATTCAATTTAAATTCTAAATCTGGAAATAAAAAGAATGTAGACAAAAGTTTCAGCTCACTTATGGTTTGCAGAACGATACTTCCGGTTGTAAAATTATTCGGCAAGTTGTAAATTTAAACGGCTGTAACTCGGGTTCTAATTAAGATACAGACACAATTGAAGCAGAATTCGATAGATAAAAGCTTGAATTTTATTATTATTGCAAAAATTTAAAAAAATGATATTTTTTCGAAAATGATGCTTTAAAGGTGTACGGATACCTTAAGTTTATTTCGTCATAACAATGATGTATTATCTAAGACGTCCAAACAGTTAGCCTAATCTACAGTAGCAGATAAGTATATTTTATTGTATTTAATCTAGTTAATTATAGAGTGTATAATATTGTATGTATATGATAGAAGTTTATACTAGATTCATCAAGAATCACATAAAGTCGAACATCTACATATTATTTTAATGCAAGTATTCGTATGATTCTGTTCTTATTCTCATCGTGATTTATTAGTAGTAATTCAACTGCATGTAGAAATGTAAATTTTGATGAGTTTTGTTTTATAGAATTCAAAATAAGAAAAGTTTTTATATTGGCGTATTTTGTGGAAACATTTCTTCATGCTATAAACAGCTGCAAGTTAACTGATTGAATTAAAAAGAAAATTATTGCATATAAAAATCTTTTCCATTTTCATTTCCATTGAATGGCAGCTTAGTTGCTAAGACAGACAGCAAGACTAAATATTTTTTTGTTTTGTTTGAGAAATATCAATGAATGAATTGTTTTGAAGTTTCCGATAGTTAAAACGTATTTTCTTAAATATTGGAATTTTTTTCTGCATGAATAAGGTATATAAATAAACAATTAGTGTTAGGAAATAAAAGTATCCAAATCATAGCATTTTTTTTCAAAATGTAAAAAAAAAAAAAAAAAAAAAAAAAAATGGCAGTTTATGTAAATTGGCAGTAGAATTGAGACTTGAAGTAAGTGTCGATGACAAAGTAGTTTGAATTACGAGAAAATATAGCAAAATGTCCTTATTTGAAGAGCATTCAGAGTTTGTTAACGGTGTCTCAGAAAATATTATAGACGAGAGAAAAGAGACAGAGGAACGGAAACAATTACTAGAAGAAAAGGGTTTAGCGGATAAAAGAGCTTTTGAACTGAAAAAACTTCAATTGAGCAGTGAAAATCATGATAGTATCTTGATGGAAAATAGTAATAAATCTAAATCACAGTTAGTTCGTGTTGATTGGAAACAAGTTTTACCGTATAAAACCGTTAATCTATAAATGGATAATACGAGTTCATTATCCTACCTGATGGATTATTAAAAAGAATGTTGAAGTTCTTAAAATCAATGTATAATAATGTATCTTAATATTGTTTGAAAGACAAATGAAGCTATCAAAAGTCTCTAATGATATGTGGGTCACTTATTTAATCGAAGCTCTACCATATGAAATAGAAAATTTAGTTGTTAGAGATCCCGAAGAAAAATAACATGACTATTAGTATATTCGCAGCATTTTGCTAGAACTGCATAAACTGACAGCGAAAAATTTTAGAATACTTTTCTGTCGACATTAAAAAGGACCAGAAAGTATGTGGAACGAAGTTTACTATGAAAATAGAAGATATTTTGAGGGTTGGATCGCGAAATTGAATATAGATACATTCGAAAAATTACGAGAATTAGTCATTGCTTAAGAGTTGAAGAAAAAGTGTCCACCTGATTATAAATAACATTGCTTAGACGAATGTGAAACTTTAACTAATTCTGTAAAGCTAGCAAAACAATTTGATTTGTATGAAAAATTCAAAATAGCTCAGACAAATATAAACAGTAGAAATAAAACTGGTGAACTAGTAAAAACATGTATTGAAGAAATAAGAAAAGAAAGGATTTAGGTAATACTAAATTCCTTCCAGAGTAATGCCGGAATAATGAAGATCGACCCCTTTAAAACCGTTACAGTTCCGACCTACAAAGTTTTATTATATCGAAGTGTCCTACCTATTCCCGAATTAACGAAATAGCATCAAATAAATTTAGTGCTATAAAATTCGTGCAATTTCTGTGAAACATAAATCACAAAAACCTTGTCTAAAAGTAAGAATAAAAGGTATGAACGACGTACCTTTTGCTGATACTGTTTATATGCAATGTATAGCTTGTGAAACCCTTTTTCGCCATTTGAAAGAAAAAGAGACTAAGTAAAAAATAAAAAGATTGACGTTATCCTTTCTGATGGATTAAAAAATATATCCATAAAACTAAAGTATATATAAATATTGAAGGCCGTTCAATTAGAACTGTATTGTTCGTCTTGTCGTCTGCGAAAGACAATAAAACTTTACTTCGAATTGAGTTCTTATGCAAAGCTGGCATTGTTTTAGATGATGCGAACCAAAACTAGTTTTTCAACAGAAATATAAAATTGAACTTTAATTTCCTACAAGACAGTTTCCGATCTCGGAATAAAATTGAAAAGAAATTTGCTACAATAAATGTTTTACATCTTAACGAAAACGAAGGAAAACACGTCCTTGAAAATCAAAGAGTTCAAATTAGTAATAAACCTAAACAGAGTTTTCATATTATTCGGACCAGGAGAAGCTATACAAAAGATTAAATCATTTCCTGTATCCGTATCACCTCTTGGGATAAGACGCCAGTCTTTAGAGAAAAATAAATCATACAATGATAGATTCCACAAACATTTCTATAAAAGAGATGACCACGCAAGAAAAAAATTTGCAAGACCACTTTACAGTGAAGATACTTGTAGAGACTAGTAGAGACTTGTAGAGTTATATGGATGAACTTCGTCCTGAAGTTGAGCCACAAAATAAAAATTCCCGATTTGATGGATCTTCATAAAATATGTCATATATTTCACTGAATTGTGTAACAGCTGGAAGTAAAATACCAAATAATACATAAAATTCCCTTCGCCCAAATGAATGGGATATTATTTTAGTCAATAAATAGCAAAGAGCATATGCTGAATCTGTAGAAGATCACATAAAAACAAATTTTTAGTTTTTGTGTATATACTCTTCTTAAAATATAAAGATATACTTATTCAAACACTTGCTGATGTTGCACGTCCATGAAGCTTATATGCTATGGTTATTACTCCTTAAAACAGGACTCATGTCTCTGTTCTGGACAACATTTAAAATGGGACACATGAACAGAATCGTAACATGACTTTTGAGGATGCTTTGAAGTTACTAGCTAGTATCAACTATGAACTTACACTCTGTAAAAGAGAATATATGTCTAAAGAGTGAGCTAAAAGAGATCAATATGTGGAATTTGTGATTGATCGTGAAATATAGTTTCTAATGAAAATGTTAGAGATGGTCGCTGGATTTCAAGATTAGAAATCAACCTTGTCATAAAGTATTTAACTGAAAAACAAGATAAAATGCAGTCATCAGCAACTGATGATAGAGGAAATGGCAGGATGGTTTTCGCTCCTACAGATATAAAAATGAATCCTTCATTTAAGCCAAAAACTGATACTGATGTAGTCAAGAAAGAAATAGATTACAAAACGTAATAATCTACTTGATGAACCAAGGTACTCCAACAGTATCTGTTGGTAATGGACACAACCTGAACAAAATCAAGGTATGTCTGATATAAAAATGCCCTTCCTAGATCAAATACACCCCAAAAGGGCAACCTGTATGCTGAGGACAGCTCTTTCAAGTTGAGTGGAAGTCTTTAACATATCCCCTAAAGTTCAATGTTTGAACTTTAAATTTCATTTATAGTTTTTATATCTACCGAGTGGGAACGGCTTTAAAACTGCTATCTAAATTTTTTCCAAGCTGATATTTAACAATTTTCTGTTATTAAATGATTTAATTTTTTTAAATGTTGAAGTGAAACTGTGTTTCATTTTAAATGTGTATTAACCTCGTCGTTAACGGTGAAAATTGTCTTACATTGAATATAGTACCCGGTAATTTATAATTGTATGCAGAGTTTAATGAGTAATACATCAACTAAATTTCTCCATTAAGTTCTTTTTCGCCATGACAACAATCGATTATTGTACATCACCTAAATTAACATTATTTAAATAAGACCAATGAGGAGAAATAGATTCACTTAAGAATTCTGTTATCTACCGAAATCGTCTCTTTTGCAAATAGAAAAGCATTAAAGAATGAACGTTTATATAGATCAAGAGAAGGTGATCTCATTAAGCTTTAGGCGATAAATCCCGGAAATATTACTTTATATTCAGGGTGTCCCAAAATCATTGACCTCGAATCTTATTCCTTAAATATTGATCAAAGACATATATTATAAATTACAAAGTTACGTAAAAAAAGGTACAGAATTTTATGAAATTGATTAACACTTTCAGGGGATTAAATGTGAAGAAATACAAAATTTACATATTTATACGGCCCCCATACAAAAAAAATCCCAGTGAGTAAAATGTGCCCCATACACTAATAAGGTCATGTACAAAATTTCAGCATTTTATAATAAAAAGTCGCAAAGATATGAAAATGCATAGAGGTTGACTTAAAACACTTTTCGATGCCTGGGTATGAGTTCGCAAAAGGGGAAATTATGTCGGATTTTAGAGATTTCAGGATCGCGTTTCAGGGGTCGTACACAAATTACGAAAGAAAACAATGATTGCATAAATAAATAATAATTGTGCTATTTATTGGACAAAAGTATCTAACCTGTGTAGAAATAATAACTTTACGCAAAGATGGGCTGCGTGCTCCTCCGGGTGTTCCGGAATCAATCCGGTCCTTCGGGACGCGGAGGGATGACCTGGAGCCCGGCAGAAGACGCCATGGCGTCCGGATTCCATTTTCAGGAGTTTGGGACAAAGCGGGGTCTCAGAGGGAGCGGTAACCGACGTAAGTCCACTTCCGGGAGGACTGGGATGCCGGCTGTCGCCGGTACGCCCGGACAATCCTAAGTGCAGCTTGGGGATCCTGAACCGGGCACGAAATCGAGCGGCCTGGAACTCATCCTTTCTCAGCGTACGGCACTCCAGGGGATAGACAAGATGAGTGCTTCTCTTGTCCGTTCCCAGGGGCCTCGGCGGGGGGCGCCGGAGACAGCTGTTGTTGAGATATGGAGCCATGGGTGGGAGCCACATGGTTAAGGTTCTGGAAAGCTGGTGTTCGTGTCTAGTGAAGGTGAGCTAGCGGACGCGGGCGGTTACGCAGGTCTGGCCGGACCACCGGGACGAAACTATTGCACTACCTGTTTCGATCCCTTCACTTTTCGCTTTTAAACTAACGTTCTCCCGGCCCCACGGCTCTGCCGGCCTAGTCACCCGTCAGCGTGGCGGGGGTCGGAACCCTCTTCCTATTTTTTTAATCTATCTGTGTTTTACTAACCTAGTTTTTAGTGTGTGTTGTCCATTCCCGACTAGAGAGACATGAGTTCACTCGTGTGAGTTGTTCTCGATCTCGAATTGGGATAAATCAAATCATGAGAGGGAGCCCTTGACTAGTCGCTGGGCCCTGGTCGCTCCTGTGAGCTTTCCAGACAAGCCCGGCGTCGAGGATGTTACGGACTGTCGCTCATGAACCGAGCCTGTCCGGCCACTGTCGTACTCATGAAAGGGGTTACGATCGCGCCGATTCAGGCATCCAGAAAGTCAAAAGGGGGCAATGTCCAGTAATGGATGGGTGCCGCGTATTTTTTTATACACCCGCAGTCGTCTTACGCAAAGATTACAAAGCTTGTTCAAAATGTTTTCCATCCATTCCAACATAGAGCTGCATTCTAAGCTGTTTAATGTTCATTGACTGTGTCATTTCCAAGTTTTATTCTGTAGTTCATCATGTAAAATTTTAAGGTATTTTTCAGGAAGCATAGTTTTGTAAATTTGTAAATAAAACTAAAGATAAGAGCCATTTTTTTTTTTTTTTTTTTTTTTTTTTTTTGCTTATTATGCATTTCAGCGTTGTGTCATCTGCCCTCTAGCTGTAAACATTTACATTTAAATTTATGATTGACTTTTAATGATAAAATTCTGAAATTTTGTGCATGACCTTATTAGTGTATGGGGTACATTTTACTCTCAGTGAAATTTTTCGAATGAAGGAAGTATAAAAATTTAAATACTGCATTATTTCAAATCTAATGCCATCAAAATTTTAATCGATTTCATAAATGGCTGTACCTTTTTTTACCTAACTTTGTAATTTATAATGTATGTCTATGATCAATATTTACGGAATAAAAGCTGAGGTCAATGTTTTTGGGATACCCTGTATTCTACAGTGGGAATTTCATCAACCCGACTAGTTAGAGGGAAGTTCAGCATGTTCTTGACAACTTAATTTTGGCCCCATATTTAGCAATATTTTGCTAAGTATTGCCAAGTTTGGCGACAGTTCGGCATATAACTGAGTGCTTACGATGAGCGTTATAGCTGTATTTCAATTTATATAGAATATAAATGACCAAAATTTTTATTTGAGGTTAAAAATTAAAAATATATGTATTAATAGAATTTTAAATTTTTATACTCAATAGGGAACGATGTTGTGGGGCGTTCGTTTATTAACTGATCACTATACCTTAGTGTTAAATTCAAAGAAATGTACTGTACTATGTAAGTGTTGAGGTGCAATTCCGTTGTTTAAATTACTAAATTAGAACGAAAAAAATCCCTGACGGCTCGGCCTACAGACACAGGTAGATTTCGGAGACGCAGACCGTGGGCATCTGTTTATTGGGAATTACAGAAGAAATTACTTGAATGAATGACGGCCACGATGCGGCAGTTGGGACCACCCACTTCGAAATCGAAATGCGTCTGTAAGTGGAGAAGGCAGTGATTTTTTTTTAATTAATTATTATTATTTTTTTTTTTTGCTGTAAGGCTTGTTCCTATAAAAAACTTGTCAATACGAAAGTTGTAGATAATAAGAGGATTTATAATAAATGTAAGCGGATTTGATAACTTGTGAATTGACAAAGTTATGAATTTTTTTCTTCTTAAATCCCTATTTTTTTCTCCTCTGGAGGCCATTTTTAAAGATATGAAAAATCTGTCATACGTAAATTTTCGGCCCTAGAAGTAATAATAACTTTAAACGGATTCGATACATATCACAATTAAGAAGTTATGGGGCTTTTTCTGTTTACACAAAAGCCCCCCCCCATTTCCCTCACCTCTCTTGGTTCAATTTTGCCCATTAACGAACTTGGCAGAGATTTTATACCCATTGATTTTATGTATCAGTTTGGAAGAGATTTGAGCAGAATTATTGAAGTTATCGTGTCCATAAAAAAATGATATAGATAGATAGATAAAGTTTTGAACTGGGGGTGGTTTTGCGTTCTGGGAGTCATGATCGGCGTAGATCTGCAAAAAATTTCTAAAAATTCCAACTTAGAGGAGAATGCAATAGGTAGTATTTCTTACGAAATCTACCTAAAAGTAAGGTTTTGTAATGACCACATGACACCATGCCAGTTCTTTTCCTTTGAATAATCAACACATACATACCAGTAAAATCTAAAGGCGGTTATCCGAGAAATAATGCTAATCATTTTATTCCATCTTTGTAAATAAGAACATATAAAAAAAAACATATTCGTTCATTTAATGGGATATAGTATCCTTTAGAAAAATATGCTTGGCTTATTATAATCTCATCCTATAAAATGCTTACATCTAAATAAATACATATCTAATTAAAAATTAGAGCATAAGAAACTTTATTACTAATTTTTCAAAAACTTCTCATAATAGTTCAGAAAGCAATGTGCAGATAATAATCGATAAAATTTTTGCTTCACATCTAGCATATACTTTAATAAATATGAATGCAATATTTTATCCATAAATAGCAACAACTGAAAATAACTGAGTAAGCAATAAATCATTTTCCTAGAAACAATATTCTTGAGAGAAACAAGCGAATATCTTCTTTCAGAAAGTTTTATTATGAATGATTTCTTATTTGTGTAAGGCAAAATTATAGCTCAAAGAAAGCTTTGACATGTTTTTAATCATAAAATTGGAGCTATTTGAATTAATTGCTTTCATTTTAAATAAATAATCTTAATATTACTACACGATACCTACAAAGTAATTAATGATTTCTATGACCGAAAAAAATGACTGAAATATAATTGTTACTCTTAATACTGTTCATATCTATATTATAAAGCACAAACGTGTCCGTGCATAACGCTGACGTCATTTTGCGAATGGCAACACTTGATGATGAAAGTTCGGTTTTGAAATTTTTACTACTGCAATTTTTTTAATTTCTAAACATCGGATATTTTCAATTTTTACACCGTTATATAGAAAATAAAATCTACTTTCAAATGCAAACTGTTTGAAAACTGTATTGCAATTTACTCATTTATTGTAGCATTTAAATTAAATTTCAAGCATTTTTCTTTTTAATCTATCTCTATCGCTTGCAGACGATTACAAAATATTCACCGTTTTCACTTTAAACAATATAAAAAGTTTCGCATTTGTTTCCAGCTAATATTCCATAAGGAAATTAAAACTTCATTAAGCAATCAGTATGATATAGAATCATTTATACATATCTTTATTCTAAATTATTATCTTCCTAACTTAATTTTCAATATAATAATTAATATTCTCTTCGCTAAAATATCTCTTATTCTAAAACCTCAAATGTTACTTCCTTTTCTCATATGAAAGACTATCTTTGCTAAATGCAGCATGTACGTTTTAAATCTATTTTAATTCCAATGCGGTTATAACAGATGTAATGTTATGTGTTCTGGACATTCATTGACAGCTGCTTGGGCGCCCAACCTTTTTCTGTTCATAAACAAATTGTGCAAGTAATGTAATTTCCCAGATACAATGTTTAGCTCTTTCCTTTGACTAAAATTCCTTTCCCACCGGGTTGCCCGCCTGTGTCCTCTAAAATTCACAAAAATTACGGGTTCGACAAATGTGGTAGCTTTTTCATTACATCCTCCCAAAACATTTCTATTAATTATCCTTAACGTACATAAATTCTTTTGCGCGTCTGCGGTTTGCTGGCTCGGTGTATTATCGAATCTTGGCGAGACAATCTACTGCCCAAAAACGGCAGATTACTCCTAGTTCTTGATCGGTTAACAACTGTTCTAAGCCTCTAACATCCGAGACCACCCCATTCTTACGATCTTTTACTGGCTATATATCAATAAATAATTTCAGCTGAAATGTCTTCGTTCATTGGATATTATTATTTCCGCCTTCCTGGATTCGAACTGTCGGTTAATTGCTTACAACGTAAATGTACAAATGTACGGTCACAAATTATATCCGAATTCATGCGTTATGCATTAAAATATGTCAGCCCAACATCAATCTTCATCATAATCAGTAAAATAGTTTAAATAAAACTCAAATTTAACAGGCATGTAATAATCGAAATAAGTGCTTAAAACCGTTCAAATGATCAGAATAAAAAGAAAACTGCTGTAGATAACGAAATTTTTTGCGATTCCTTCGATTATTAATTTCTGGCACGAGGCGAATACGAAATTAACGCTTTTAATAAATTTCAAAAATTTATTTGAATGTATAATTGACATATTTCCTAAAAAAATGCTCTTCGGAGTTGTTAGGAGGCAATATAAAAAAATTATTAAATGTAAAAAATCTATTACAGATTTTCAATGAAATAAAAATAAAAGGTTTTTACCTGCATTATTTATCCCGGGAAGCCCGGGTTGGAAGCCCTAGTGTTTAATAATGGAATAAATAGTTAAAATAATCTCTCTTAAAACAATTACTTCAATCACTGCAGTTAAATTCAGATATTTACTGAAAAATGTCCCAATATCTAAATTTAAAAACCAATTTCACATCTTAAAATTAATTCGACAATCTTAACAAAACACTATTATTACAAATATACATGGAATAAAAAAGTAATATAATTTAATTTTTACTATATTTATTCTAAAATTTTAAATAATAATTTATTCAGTTGGTAGTCTAACGGAATATTGAATCGGAAATTTGTATTATAATAAAACATACGTTCCACTAGATTTCAATAAATTAATCACAAACATTACAAAACAGCAGTCTTAATGAACTATTAAATGGACTGTTGTAATGAAATTTGTATTATAATGTAGTTTGATTCAGATTCAAAGGGAACAGTTCGAAGTGTTATTGAGTAGATGCGTTTATTTCATGTATCAGTAAATACAGAACCTTCCCAGAGTAGTCATCGATCGCATGGTGTAATTCCTTGTGTCATTGTAACTGAGTCAAATTACTGTGGTACCGTTGTATTTCCACAACATTTAGATGCATTTAAAAATACAATCCAGTTAAATAGCAACTAATTTCGAAATCAAAACATACTGGCAAATAAACTTTATATATTTTTACTGTTTCGAAATTTACAGGGTTCCTCAGTACCATGATAGCAAACTTCAACAAGTGGTAGAGCACACTCCAAAATAATCTTTACATAAATACATTTTTAATAATTTTTACATAAGAAACCAGAAGTCAAATCCATTTATTCTTTCAAAAATACAGGTTGTCTTCCCGCAATCCAAACTCGAAATTTTGATCAAACAATTTTAAAAAGACAAATGTATTTAATTTAAAAAAAATATATGATATAACCACGAGCGAAAATATAATATGACCTCTTACGAGTTACCTGTCAAAAACCGTTGCTTTATCTTGAGAATCCTCAGAAACTTATAGTTTTCAGAGATTTAAAGAAGCATTAATGAAAACAGTTTTTTTGCTGCCGTAATTTTCGTAAACGTTTACGAGTAATTTTTACAGTCTATTAATTGGTATTCTCAACTCAGAATACATGTGTTTCTGTTCCTGGAATATAGGTCTATCAATTCTCGAGTAAACATTTTCATGTCTAACAAACATATTCAACAGACAAAATGCTAAATTAACAGCATTAATGTTAACATTAAATTTAATATTATTTTGCTACTCTTGCAACTATAAATTCAGTTACGCAGTTGAAAATCTTTACTGGAGAATTGATAGCATTCAAAAGACCAATATTCCGGATTGAGAAAATTGATTAACACACTGTAACAGATGGGTAAGTGTGATCGAAGATCGCACAAAGGGTTTCGTTTAATATTCCCGGTATTATACTCTGTCATAATAATATCGGTCATGTGGACTAAAGAAAAACAACAGCACCGGGCTGGACACTTCCTATTTCGGAATTTAGTTGACTTATATCACTGATCAAATTACTATCCACTTCCATAATTTTTTCTGATGTTAACGAATTTCGCACACGTGTTAAGCACATTCATAATTTTGTTAAAATATATCCCTTGTTGTTCAAGTTATGATCAAAAATCCAGTTTCGGATTGGAATAAGGTGGTCTGTGCTTTTGACTGTATAAATGAATGACGGTCCAGGTTTCTTATACATTTTTTTTTTTTTTTTTTTTTTGTAGCATGCTCTAACACTTCTCTAAAAATTTGTAATCATATTACTGACAAGGTAGGTCTCCAGAAGCGCATACTCAGAAAATTTTGAAAAAAATTACAGAATATTATTTTTATGAGTATATATTTACTTTTATTTTAAAAAAAAAGGGAACCTCGCTATAACGTCCGTAAAAAAATATGAAAATTTTGTGTTTTTTTGGCGATTTGTTGCTGGTAGGCAACGCAAAAAAGAAATACACTTTTATGATAAATACTCTTTTAGAAAAACTTTTACCACTCTTCATACTGAACTAGTTTAAGTACGTTTAACTTATGTAAACACACTTTTATAACTACGCTTATCCCATATACATTTATCTGTATATATATAAAACAAGAACGAAAAATCATGCGTCAAGCATAGATTATGTAACACTTTCCAACGCTTCCAAAATAATTTTACGAATCATACTCTTTTATAAGCTAAAAGATAACATCTAAGTAATCCGAATACTTTATTCAGCCCTGTATAGGATCTATAGATTTGTATATATACTACATAGGATGCTAAATTTTAGTTCAGTTAGGAAACACGTAGCACAGTTTAAAATTCTCCGTCTGGAGTTAAATAATACGGAAATGTGTTCCCGAACTTTTGTACTTCCCTGTATAGGATCTACAGAATTTATACACACCACGTAATATACAAAAAGCGATTTAAAATTAAAATCGCATTCAGTAACTTAAAACGCACTTCCAGGAATTATTGTTAACATACAGTAGAGAATTCTTTTGTGTGTCCCTGTAAATGAACGGTGACTGCTATACGCACAATATTCTGTAGTAAGTCTCTTGTAATGAACCTTATATAAATTTCAATGCGTTTAAAATAGTGAAACATTATTTAAATAAACCGCAGACGATTTTTCTCCATAGACGTAATGTAACGGAATTCTTTTGACTGTCCCTGTAAAGTAAGTATAAGTGCTATGCACACCCTATTCCATATTAAGCTTCTTCTAATGCACCTTAGTGATATATATAAATTTCAATGCGTTTAAAGTATTGAAACATTATTTAAATAAACCGCAAATGATTTTTCCCCATAGACCGCAATGTAACGGAATTCTTTTGAGTGTCCCTGTAAAAAAACTATAAGTGCTACACACTTCCGTTGAAATAGGGAACATGCTATAGATAACGATTATAACATATAAAATTTGCAGGGCAATCCGAGCATATTTACGGGAGTTAGAGCACGGACAGACGGCAGACGGCAGACGGCAGACGGCCAGACGGCCAGACGGCAGACGGCCAGACGGCCAGACGGCAGACGGCCAGACGGCCAGACAAACCGAAGTCATAAACACTTTTCAACTAGGTTGGAAAGTGTTAAAAAATAACGATTTCATTCTACGTTTTCGAATAAAATTGAAATTGATTAATAATGCTTCAAACTAAAAATTAATGTCCGCTTCTGAGCACTGTTAATTTGACTTCGATATTGTTAGTGTAAGAGATAACAAGAGAACAGTACTGATGACATGAGCATTTTTTTAACACTTTCCAACCTAGTTGAAAAGTGTTTATGACTTCGGTTTGTCTGGCCGTCTGCCGTCTGTCCGTCTGTCCGTGCTCTAACTCCCGTAAATATGCTCGGATTGCCCTGTAATTTTTATATGTTATAATCGTTATCTATAGCATGTTCCCTATTTCAACGGAAGTGTGTAGCACTTATAGTTTTTTTACAGGGACACTCAAAAGAATTCCGTTACATTGCGGTCTATGGGGAAAAATCATTTGCGGTTTATTTAAATAATGTTTCACTATTTTAAACGCATTGTAATTTATATATATCACTAAGCTGCATTAGAAGAAGCTTAATATGGAATAGGGTGTGCATAGCGCTTATACTTACTTTACAGGGACAGTCAAAAGAATTCCGTTACATTACGTCTATGGAGAAAAATCGTCTGCGGTTTATTTAAATAATGTTTCCCTATTTTAAACGCATTGAAATTTATATAAGGTACATTACAAGAGACTTACTACAGAATATTGTGTGTATAGCAGTCATCGTTCATTTATTTACAGGGACACACAAAAGAATTCTCTACTGTATGTTAACAATAATTCCTGGAAGTGCGTTTTAAGTTGCTAAACGCGATTTTAATTTTAAATCGCTTTTTGTATATTACGTGGTGTGTATAAATTCTGTAGATCCTATACAGGGAAGCACAAAAGTTCGGGAACACATTTCCGTATTATTTAACTCCAGACGGAGAATTTTAAACTGTGCTACGTGTTTCCTAACTGAACTAAAATTTAGCATTCTATGTAGTATATATACAAATCTATGGATCCTATACAGGGCTGAATAAAAGTATTCGGATTACTTAGATGTTATTTTTTAGCTTATTAAAGAGTATGATTCGTAAAATTATTTTGTAAGCGTTGGAAAGTGTTACATAATCTATGCTTGACGCATGATTTTTCGTTCTTGTTTCAAAATATTCTGAGTATGGAGCCTTTAAGGAGCCTTCCTTGTGAGACAACCTTCATATCTGAAATGTAAACACTTTTTTTAAAATCTCTTGTGGAGTATCATGTATTTTAAAAACACTGATTTAAATATTTGTTTGTAAATATATATTTAAATTAAGAAATCTTTCAGAATTGGAGTGTCCTATAATATTTTATAATAAAGCTTTTTCAGTAAACAATAGTTTTAAATACGCTATGACTAATCTCATTCTTTTTTTTTAATTCACTAAGTTCATTTTAAACTCAAACAATAAAAATAAATTTTAAATAAAAATAAGTATATAAGTATATATAATTTGAAAAAAAAAGTAACACTCTTATTCATGTTTTTGGTAAAATACTTCCATTACAAAACGTTAATTTGGCGTGGGTTCCGAACTCGATTATGGAAAATTCACCGTTTTTAATACTTTCCAACATAGTTGAAAAGTGTTTATGAATTCTGTTTGTCTGGTCGTGCGGCCGTCTGTCTGGCCACCTGACCGACCTCTAACTAGCGTAAATATACTCGGATTGTCATGTAATTGATGTAGTATGTTATTTAGGTTGGCCATGGCATGTTCAGTATTGAAAATGAAATGTGTAACCCTTATAGTTCATTTTCAGGGGCACTCAAAAGTATACAGTTATATTACGGTCTATGGAGAAAATTTATTCAGTGGATTTTAATGGTGTTAGACTTGAAATTTATATGCATTATTGAACTGCACTACAAGAAGGTTACTTTAGACTTACTTCAGTTCTTTTACAGGGGCGCTCAAAAGAATTCTACTATATTGTGGTCTATGAGAAAAAATCGTTTAGTTCTATTTTAAAGATGTTACACTGTTTGAAACATAATGAAAGCAATATGAATTGCTGTTGTATACTAAAACATGCTTTCTGTAGAATATGGAGTGCAAAGCAATAACCATTCATTTACAGGGTCACACAAAAGTATTTGGTTATATAATTGTCTACGGGGAAAAAACTGCTTGCAGAGAATTTTAATATTATCTTGTACTATTTTAAACAAGATGAATTTGATATACATTACTTAGGTTTACTACGAGATGCTTGCTGTCGAATATGGCATAGCATACATCATTCAGCTACAGGAACACACAAAAGACTTGGGATACAGTACTGTATTTGAAGTATTGTCGACTTAGAGATAACTGCTAGAAGTGCGTCTTCAGTCACAATATGCGTTTGTAAGTTTAACTAAATTTCTCATGCTTCATGGTGTGTATAAACTATATAGATGATATACAGGGCTACACAAAAGTATTCGAAGCATTATTGAGCATGAGTGTGATTGCTTAAAGGTGTTTTTAAAGCTCATCTATATTGTGTATACCAAGAGATATTTTTAGAATATAAATAAAATCATATACAGGGCTATACAAAGAACAGGATACATGGCTATGGATAGTAATTCCTGGAAGTGTGATTTAAGTATTTTTGGGAGTATTTTGCCCTGAATTAAATTTTGCCTTAATATGTGGCGCATAGAAAAATTAATAGATAAATACACAGGGCTGTACGAAATAATTTAAATATGTTTCCTTCTACTGGTAGAAATTGCTGAAGGTGAATTTTCAATTGTGTTGTGCCTTTTCTTGCTAAACTTAAATTTAGCATACTATGTAGAATATATACAAATCTATAGTCATATACAAGACTGTCTTAAGGAATTGCAGTACCTTTCCGGCTATGGACGGTAATTGCTGAAATCAGGTTTTTGAATGTGTTATGTATTTTCTAAAATGTCTAATTAGGCATCTTCTTACCCATATTAATAGGCGAAATTTTATTAAAGTTTTCTAGAAGTGTTGGAAAGTGTTTCATAATCTATGCTTCACGCATAATTTTTCTTTCTTGTTTTTTTTTTTTTTTTTTTTTTTAATTTTTCCGTTTGGTTGTGTGTTTATTAAAAAATATATAATTTTTGCTCTGCTTAATTTTTTAAGATAGGGACACAGGAAAGAAAAAACATTATTTAAACTACATTTTTAGAATTTCGAAATGGATTTCATAACGTATTATCATAATTTAATTAGTATGAAACTATTAATTGATTAAAGCGTATTTTAAACAATACATTACGCATTTTATTTTTTTATCTATACGTCCTACATTTTAGTGTTTAAAATATTTCGCTGGGCTTATTTTTTTAGAAAGTGTTGAGCGTATAATCAAATCCATTATTATTGTAACACGTATCAATTTCAATCATAAAGAATATTTGGCGATTTATCATCTGTTGGTGGCTAACGGAAAAATGCCTTATAATTAATTTATTAAATTATAATTAAGTTATAAAATATTAAAATGTTTTAATATCATTAAAAACACACCTGAGAAATTAAATTTTATGATTCTAGCATATCAGAAAGTGAATGAAAAATTGAATTTAGAACTCTATTTTTAGACACAAATACCAAGTTGAGTTAAATAAAATAGTGTATAAATACATTTTAAATTCCAAAAAATCCTCCTACTTTTTTTTCGTAAGTAAATAATAAAAAAAATTATTTATTTTTCCAAAAAATGGTCCGTCTTAAATTGCCTTTAGTTTTACATAACAAAAGCTTTGTAGTCAAATGTATGCGCACATTAGGAATAAAACATCCTACATAAATAAAATCTATTTAAATCTCGAAAAAGCGAGTTAAAAGTGTAGAATGTTGCTCAGATTTAAAGAACACGGAAAGATCGTTTTAAAAGTCTATAAGCGAAGAATGTTTTGCGGCATCAGTAAGTGATTCAGAATATATTAGCATTAACAGACGTTTCTTCAAAATTTTGTTCAAAGCAAGCATTAAAGTATCACGAAACTTGTTAGTGTAATTATTATATAAAAAATTTAGTTCAATGGAATTTTCTATTTTTAAATAAGAAACAGTCAATCTGTTTTTTAAAAAAGTATTTGTAATAAAGTTTCTTCAAGGAAAAAACTGTTTTGCAAGAATTCAGACTCTTAAAAGTTGTATATTGTATAATGAAAATGTATTTTATAGTTTAACATTTCAAATTTCCTTTTGTAGATTTTTAAAATAGCCTCATTAATCACTTTGCCGTCGAGAATTTTTAAAATTGAATAAAAAATATAATTTTGTTATGTTTATATTATGAAAAAAATACATCATCAATTTACTTTTACATTTGTGAAAAAGAAAAAAATTCCACCAGTTTCAAATCTGGTCTTTAAAAATGCGTACTGTATCTGTACCATATTGTTAAGGATACCAAATTTAAACAGTTGTTTTAGAGGATATATCTCTAGGGAATCGCGTTATTAAAACTAGCAGCGCAGCGGTTAGACGAGCCCATGCCTCCTTAAAAAGTTCATTCAAAATCTTTAAAAGCTCAGAGCAGTCAAAAGACTTAACATTTGACATCTAATATGCATAAAGTAATACAGCACACTTTTCTTAAATTACTGAAACGTATTTTACTATTTAAATACAAATACGTGTTTTTATACTTGGAATAATACATTGTGTAATGAGCTACAATCAATCCAAAAACTCATTTCTCTTTTTCTAAAAATATTTATTGGAAATTAGGATAGTTTCAAAGGAGTAAAAAAAAATATTTAACCATGACAGGCAGGTATAACAGTTTTTCGCAAGTTAAAATGTCTTCAGTTATCCTGCCGATATTTTTCCGGAGTTGCGAGCAAAATCCTTTGCATCCACACATTGCTGGTTTTCTTTCCCTCATTTAGTCAGGCACTTCGCATTTTATGCAAGCTTCAGTGTACAGCTGCAAGCGGAGAGTTTTTTTTTCTGACATTTTCTGTTTAGCATCTTGTTTTATGTAAATTTTTCGGCAAATGTGTGGCGTGGCGTAATAAATTAACTGACTATATACAGGGTTATTCTAAATGATGGACCCATTTTCAAAAAATTGTATTTATTAAAATACAAATCCAAAATGAACAATCTTTATACGAATGAAAAGAGGAAGTTTCAAATTTTTTTTAATACCGAATTTGGTACGAAATGACCACTGCACTGCAATTTGCGGCTCACTTCTTTTGAACTCAAGAACGCAGAAAACCTTGTGCTCCACAGTAGCCATCGCACTCACAACTGACAGTGAAACGAAATCGCGGCCTATTGCCGCGCGACCTCTACCGGCCGCCTCTGGAACCATCACCGCTTTGAAAGTCGTGCACTCAGTAACAGCAGATACGCTTTCTCGCCTGTGGGACAAGTTTGGCTATCGAGTAGATATTTGCCGTGCAGCAAACGGTGGACACATTGAACATTTAAAATATCTTAAAAAAACTTTGAAACTTCCTCTTTTCATTGGTATAAAGATTGTTCATTTAGGATTTGTACTTTAATAAATGCAATTTTTTGAAAATGGGTCCATCATTTAGAATAACCCTGTATATTGTGTTTAAATGCATATCGCTGCTGCGGATGGTGATGACATTTTGCAAGCAGTTCTGTTTTAAGTTTTATAAATCGTATGGTTTTTCACCGTCTAATGTAGAATGTGGACATTAATCACGATTATGAATATGATTCTTATATTGTTTTAATATTTAACGCTTTATGTTTCAACATCAAAGACCTGATGTGAGTTTAAATAAAACTAAGAAAAGCTAATGCTGTTTTTGAACTGTTTAATCGGCTGGTACAATGACAATGAGATAATACACTAGGGTAATACAATAATGGTACAATGAGGGTGATACACTGCCGCACATGCGCGGTAGCGTATTACTGCTTATTTTACTGTTTATTACTGTTAATTTTACGGTATAATACTGGAAGCTGGGATGCCAATATTGTACCGTAAAATCAACATTTTTTTTAGGTAGCTTTCAATACAAAAAAGTATAAAGCTACCTATTGCAGCCGTTCGGAGAAAAGCAGTTCCGGAAAATTTCGATATATTTTCACCGATCATGACCCCCAGACCACAAAACCACCCTCCGTTCAAATGTTGATTTATATATATATATATATCTGACCTATGTCATACGATAACGCTCGTATTTATAAATCAATTTTGATTAAACTAATTGTGTGTATTAAGCTCACCAATGTCTCGACCGAGTTCGTTGGCCAGCTTGGTCCGCCGTTTTGTTTCAAGATGGCGGCCATTTAAAAATTTAAAACTAAAATAAATATACAAAAAAGTTAAAAATTTAAATTTATTTTTTAATTAAGTGTTAGGCCTTGATACGAGGATTCCAGAGCATTTTTTGGTTTACCTCTATCTTAAAATATGGCTGAGATAGGGCAGTTTGAAATTCTAGGGTGGCTGACATTTTGAAACAAGACAGCACATTACAAAAATTTTCATTGTTGTAATCATTTCCCAATCATACGCATAAAACTATATATTCATATCCGTTAGCGCCAAATTCTCGCCAAACTTGGCGACATTTGGCGAAATATCGCCAAATTTGGCGACCAAAATAAGTCTTCATAAATGAAGCCAATTTGGCTATTGCTCAATAATTTGGCGAATTTCTTATTCAGATTCAGTATTAACGAATCCTTTGTAAACGTTTTCTTTGCATTTTAACTTGCTGTTTTCGTGTAACATTAGCTAAAATTTTAAAACTAAGATATAGGAAAGCTACCTTTTCCTCCCGGTACAGGCCGGAAGGACTTTTTTTTTTTGTAGTGTATAGGTTCAAAAGAAAGCGTTATTAAACACAAGATACTTCTCCAGTAGCTTCATCGCCAAGTGAGAGGGCAGGGCACATCTTGAACCAAGATCCTCAAGTAAGAATTAAGCTTTATGGTGTTGTATCGATTGCTCCATCCCAAACATCTTGGTTGGGTGAAACTACTAAGCAATCCCCGCTAACAGGCACGTCTCAGAGAAAATCTACCGGTAGGTACTTCCCAATTTTAAAAACTAAAGTGATGTTTATATAATGAACAATGATGGTTACATAACGAAAAAATAAAACCAAACTAAAAATAATAATGCCAAAATGAAGAGTTGACAATAGTCTTCATCGGAGACAAAGTCTACCTCGGATCATCGAAATAAGAATTATGTTTTTGGAAAAAAAAAAATCATTCTTTTCGATTAGATGCATAATTGGATAAAACGGTTCCATAAGACTTTAAGATCTAATATGTGAGTCAACCAATCGTGTAGAGACATCTGGTTATGTTTTTTATTATTGTAAACAGAGATCAATGTTCATTATAGCACATAAAGTAGTGAAATAAAGTAGGCTGCAGACACACAATGCTTCTTTTCCTAATTTTGTACAAGTATTATTGGAATGGGCCATAATTTGGATAAATAAAACTAGAAATATGCTGTTGGTCTGGAAATTTGTTGAAACTATTGGGAGAAAATTATATATGTAGCGATCCACATCTGCTATTGTCTACACATCTGCTATTGTAGTTCATATTTTGAGAAGGAATTTTCGCTAATGGCGAATGCATTTTCTGACGAAGCGAGTGAATTTGTTGACAGTATTTTAAATACTGCAAGCTATAAAAAATATACCAAAAGCTTTCATATATTTTTATTCGTTGGCCATAGTTTGAAATCTTTCAAATTACTCCGATGTGAACACGGTACAAAGTTTTATTCTATACAAAATTTTCCTCCGTTTCATATTTTTCGTAATTTTATACAAATGTTAACATGAAAAGCATAGTTGAAATGAATTATTTTTGGGGTAACGTAAATTTTACCATGACAATTTTCGATTGTATATTGCATTTTGCAGGCTGATAAAGGCAAATCTTTGGCTAGTAGTATCTTATAAAAATTCCCTACACCTGCTCATCGACACAGATAACTAGATTCACGATTTTGACACCACGATGCTCATTGGGTTCTAGTAGTGGCATCTGACACTATTGTTTATCCCCAATCACATACTGCATCTACAGTGTGTCCGTACGTGATGATTTTTTAATTCTCTAATGATAATCAATGCGACGACATTTAATAAAATTTGTTGCATGTGCTATGGTCTCGTTACCGCGCTCTCGAATGGCTGTTCTATTTTCCAGTAGAATATAAAGTTTCGATTTTTCAAGGAAAAAATAGTACCTAAAGATCGCTATAACAGAACTTCTGTTGCCTCTATCACAGAAAAGTAAAAAGGTAAATAGATTTACATAATCACGTTCCAAAAAGAACGATCAGAAAGAACAAAGGAAAGGCTCAGCGAATTTTAATCACTTTGAGACGAAATGTGTTTCGATGATGCCTACTTTACGTGAAACTTATTTTATTAATCAATTTGTATAATTAACTGAGCTAGAATGTCAATGTCATCTCATGAATTTATGCGGTTTAAAAAATTAAGAACCGGACCAATGATCATAATAAACTTTCGAAAAATGGTTGGACGACTTGAATCTACCAGAACTCTAGCAGTAAAACAAAGCGATCAAACAGAAATAAAATGTAGACGGTGCAATTGTTATTGTGGAACTTCAGCAATTACCATCTGTAGTCAGAAAAAATGCCGAATTTTTTTTTGCAGCCCTGCATATGATCTACAGATTTGTACATATACTATAATAAAGCTGAAGTGTATTCGAATTCTCTTGTGCAGCCTTGTATATGATCTATAGAATTTATACGCACCAAATAATATTTAAAAAATAGTTAAGATTAAAAACGCATACCACAATTGGAAACGCACTTCTAGAAATTATTGCTCATAGACTGTACTTTAACCCAATCATTTTGTGTTTCCCTGTAAATGAAGGATAAAGTCTATGCACACCCTATTCTATAGTAAGCATCTTGTAGTGCACCACCATGATGTATATCAATTTCAATATGTTTGAAATAGTTCAACAGCATTAAAATACACTACAAAAGATATTTTCCCATAAACAACAATGTAACGGCATTATTTTCAGTGCCCCTGTTAACGAACTATAAATGATACACACTTTATTTTCAATACCAAACATGCTCTCAATAACGTATATCAATTGCATGGCAATCCGACTACATTTACGAGAGTTAGAGCACGGACAGAGGAAGTGACAGACCGACCAACCGAATTCATAAACACTTTTTAACTGTGTTGGAAAGTGTTAAAAATCAATTTTCTTTCGGATAGATTCAAAAGTTTTTTTTTTTTTAATTCGCCTTTTTTATGTTATTAAAAAAGTTTTACTAATGGCAAATACAAAGTTATTTCAAAATAGTTTCATGAAACAAATAAAAGTTTTGTCAGTCCAAAATATTAAAAAGTCTCAGTATTTAATGGTACAGTTTCCGGATGAGTTTAACAAAATAATTTCTTTATTACTTCGGTACCCACTCTTAACGCAATTTGAATGTCAACTAATGCAAGCATTTGAGCAAAGAACAAGCTAGGATTAATCAGAAGACTATCAATGGTCAAGACCGTCTAATGATTAATTCAAACAGATAACTAAATAAGATTTTCCTTTTCATTATTTCTATGTCTTTAATATTCTTTGCCAGTTGTTTGACGGCTAAAAGCTGTTTGTTTAATTCATTTATCAAAACCTTATCAGAAGTAATGTATTAGAATATTTTCCAAGAAAACTAGGTTCATATCATAAATAATGAGATCAATAGATTGAAAAAAAATTATGATTTCTTATTGTTTCTTACCAATTTCCGAAACTAATAAAATGAAAGAGCGCTAGCAGTGCTTGAATCTTTATCGTTCTAAATTTATATTTATATTATACAAGACTTATTGAAAATTATATTAGATTATCATATTGCTATTATTTTCAGTCGTATAATCTAAAACAGCGGATCCTAGCCGAAGATATATAGTTGACCAATTGAGGTTACACGAAAAATTACACTGGTACGGCAAAAATGCAAAAAAAAAAAGGAAGAAAAAAAGAAAAAAGAAAAAAAAGAGAAAGTTAAATTGAAAACATAAAGACACAACTATAAACTTTTTGTTTCCAAAGAGAGACTTGTGTAAAGATAAAATAAGCTATTTCCATAAAATTATGAAAAATGCCTAAATGTAATAAAACGTAATTTGTTGGTCATTTGTCGCCATTATCTCCACCTACTACTAATAATATCTTGTGATTTCGCACATGTTCCTCCTTTTAATTTATTGCTCATTTCTTTCTAGTAATTCTAGAAACAATGATAGTCATCGGATTTGAAAGAAAATCATCATTTTTGTGTTCGACTGGGCAGCATTAGCATCAACACATTAACGTGTATTATTGGGTGTAACATCACTCCTTCTTAGCGAGTGCTTGATATTTAGCCGATATTCAGTGACTTTATGTTGATATTGTGTTGTGGTACAAAATACATAAGGGGTTGCAAACTGGAATTAAAAAAATAACTGTATTGATAACTAGCATAAAAACATTACTAACGAATAAAAACAAAAATATTTGGGACTGGGTTTATGCGAGAAGGGGTACGCATAAATGAAACGTCTAAGCAAAGGATACGTTAGGGAAAAAAGTTTGGGAACCGCTGTTCTAAAAGAATGAAGCTATATATGGTTGCGGTCACTATTATAAGTGGTATGCAAATACCATAAAATTATTACTTAATTATTCATCTGTAAAATATTATAGTTATTTAAATTTTCTCTTTTTAGTCACCATGGCACCAAATTCACGAAAATTCTTTTGAATTTTCTGAAAATATACAATGTTTCGCTCCATAAAATTTGTAGTATTTATTAATAGTTCATTGTATGTAATCAAAATATAATTATTCGGTATTATAAAAGAGGAACTTCAAAAAATAAAATCTTTAGAAATTTTAGGTAAACTTTAGCTTTATTAACAGATTATTTGTTATAATCTGCTACTGTATGTTTAATATTGACATTTTCTATATTTGTCGTTATAAGTAATAATAAATCTAAATATTTGATCAATAATTCTAAACAAATGTGCAAATATGCATTATTTGCACTGTGGCTACATAAAATATTTTACTTTAATTTGATATATTAGTTTTTGTTATTATAATAGCATACAGATAACTTAAATTTAAAACTTAACAAGAACAAAAAATTATGCGTCAAGCATAGATTATGAAACACTTTCCAACACAGCCAGAAAACTGTAACGAAACTTCACCGTTAAATAAGGTGAAAGAAGATATGTAAGTAAACAGTTTAGAAAATATATAAAACATTGAAAAATACAGTTTTCAAAATTACCTTCCAGTGTCAAAAAAGTAGTCGAATTATCTTGTGCAGCTCTGTATATGATCAATAGATGTGGATATATAGCATGATAAAATTTAGATAATATTCACATTTAGCAATTTTCTCCAATTGAGGGAATGCACTCGAAATCTTTTGTACAGCCCTGTATATTTTCTGAAGACTTTTGTACACACCACATATTAAGCTAAAAGGCAACTTAAAACTCACTCGCAGCAATTACCAACCGTAAACGACAACGTATCTTTTTCTTTGCGTAGCCCTGTATATGAATTTACTTATATTCCACAAACTCTTCTATTAGTTTCCTAAAAAGAGTTCAGCAGGAAAATGCGTTAAACAATTAAAAACTACCCTTAAGCACTTCACTACCATAGTCTGTAATATTTACGGTTTCCTTTGTGTACCCCTGTATATGAACAGCCGAGTTTATAAACACACACGTACTATGAAAAAATTTAGTTAAACTTAAAAACGCAAAAACCAAAGTTGAAAACGCACTTATCACACAGACTGTAAATCTCGCACGTGTACTGTAATCGATATCTTTTGTGTGTCCCTGTAAATACACACAATGCACACCACACTTTAAAGAGAGCAATTTATAGTGCACCTCAGTGATGCATATAATTTTCATTATGTTTGAAATAGTGAAATGTCACTAAATTACACTGCAAACGATTTTTCCCCATAGAACAATCTGTAACAGAATTCTTTTGTTTGACCCTGTAAATGAACCCTGTAAAGAAACTATACATACTACACACTTCAGTTGAAAAACGGAATATGCTATAGTAAACGACAATAACATACAAAAATTTCAGGGCGATCCAAGCATATTTACGCGAGTTAGAGCACGACCAGATAGCAGACAAATCGAAGTCATAAACACTTTTCAACTAGGTTGGAAATTGTTAAAAACTGTCGCTAATGTGTTAGCAAATATGTATTTTCATTAAGTTTAAAGATAAACTGTATTTTTATTCACGACTATAAATTAAAAAGTATTTAACTAAAATTACAAGAATTACAAAATGAAATAGGAATATTTTTAATATGTCAAGGGCTGAAAAATTAGTTTTTAAGTGCAAAAAAGTTTTAAGAAAGCAACACCTCACATTATTAAAAAATAAAAAAATAAAAAATAAAAATTAACTTTATATCTCAGCATACACGTTTAGACAACGCCCACGCGATTTTAAAATAAATTTATAAAAAGAAGCTTTTCATACAATTTAACGCTGATAACTAATTTTTTTATGCGTAAAAGAAAAAAATTCATGAAAGTACAATCAGTTATTTTTTATCTTTTAATTTAATAACACTGGTTTACAAATTTAAACGTTTTTTATATACTTTTGATGAAATACCCATTTTCTTATTATACTACCTCTTACTAATGAAAGGCGATATTTGAAAAAAATCTATCACGTCACATTTTTAAAATTTTTACATTTTTAAATATCCACATTTTTAATTCTATAATATATCTATCACGTCATATTCAACCTACTCGCATTGTCAACTTGGATTCCATATTCTGTTTTCTTGTGTTTCTGTGAACTAAAGTGGTTTTGTTTTTGATAAAATGTCTAATAGAGTATGTAAATTAAATTATGATCGTTTTTGTTGCGTCTGTGGACAATTTATATTCGCAAAAAAAGGAAGACCGATATCGGAATGTTCTAAAACAGCATATTTGCATTATTTTGGATTCTCAGTGATTAATCAAGATAAAGATTGGGTTCCACATGTTTTTTGTGAAAACTGTAGGCTTACTCTTATATGCTAGGTTTCGGGGGAAAAAAATTATCTTCAATTTGGATCACCAATGCTGTGGAGAAAACCTTCAAATCACAAAAATGACTTTTATTTTTGTTTGACAAAAACTGCAGGCTTTAATTAAAAAAATAAACATAAATTTAGTGGATCAGCATTTTTAATTCGATTTTGCAGATCCTGTGGATTAGTGGATCCGCAAAATATAATTTTACCACCATTACACATTAAATTGGGCCTTATAAAAAATTTCGTCAAAGCCATGGATAAAAGCAGTTCAAGCTACACAAAAATTTTCCAAAAGACACAAAATTAAAAGAGGGAATTTTTATCCGTCCACAGATAAATAAACTGTGCAAGATAAGGACTTTGAAAAAGTTTTATCTACTAATGAAAAAAATGTTTGGGATTGCTTTAAACGGTCATCCATGGAAATCATAAAGATGAAAATTATGAAAAAAATATTTCTTTTTATTTAAAAACTATCATGGAATCGGTGTGAACATGTCTCTGAAGATACATTTTCTCCATTCACACCTTGATTTTTTTTCCTGAAAACTTGGGCGCTGTGAGTGACGAGCAGGGCGAGCGTTTTCACAAAGACCTTAAACTTTTTGAAGACAGACACAGAGTTTTTGGGACGAATGTGTGTTAGGGCACTGCTGGTGGTCTATTTTAAGAGAAACAGATCAAGAAAATTATAAAAAGAAGAGTAAAATCAATCATTTCTAACTTTTTCTTTTTATATTTCATGTTATTTTTCTTTTAAGTATTTAAAAAATATTTTTAAAACTAGACGTGACAGATTTTTTTCAATAATTTTCCCGTAATTAGTGCACTAGAATGTATGAAAAAATACACATTTCGGCGAAAGTATATAAACCGTGTAAACCAGTGTAATTAGTTTAATTTAACTGTATATTTTTTAAATTTTCACAAACAAATGGAATGCATTTTTTATAAGAATCCAAAAATACATTTGAAAATGGTTTTCTTCGATTTGCCATTGAATTTTTAGTAGTAAAAACAATAATAGACCAATATTGTTTGTATTTGCTACATTTTGTCCAATATTGGCTATACCGTCACTTAATATTACCATAACATTGGAGTGTTTGTCTCTTAACAGTTTTGGCAAGAAATATGTCGCCATTTCATTGCCAATTACCGTTTTAAAACCGATAATTTTGCAATATGGCTGTTTCACTTTTAGCATTGTTAATACTATTAATTTTGCAATATTTCTGTAAAAGTAGCAGTTCATTGTAGATATCTTCAATATAAATCACTTATTTAAGTTATTTTAGTATTTCACTGCAATGTTTCCAGTGAATGTACAGTACACAGCACTGGGTTCCAATATAACCAATATAAGCATTAGGGGTTTCCTTCTAGGAATTATGCATAAAAATAAATAACAGATTTTTTCTGTTTGGTTTTTATTTATTTTTTATTAATTAATTAATTAATTAATTTTGTAAATTTGCGTTAAAAGCTATATAAGAACGTTTTTATGAATTTTGCGTAATAGTCTAGTTTTTTTATGCTAACATTTTGCTACAACCAAACACTCTATACAAAAAGTATGTATTAATCTTTGCAAAAAGTATTTCAGTCATTGCTTACTATATCTTATATTTATTGCTTTACATAGTAATGTAAAAACTTTTATATATATATATATATATATATATATAGCATTACATCTTATAGATTTTATAAAACAAATCATGAAAAAGTTTAAGAAATTGAAGAAATAAATATTCATAAGAATTTTTTCAATTACTTTTTCGTGATCTTTCTTTCATGTAACTTACATAACTGATTATAAAAATAGGATATATTTACAAAGATATAAAATAGAATTTGAATATTTAAGTTTATATTTAAAGTTAAAAGTTTTGGACAAAAACGTTTTATTTAAAAAAAATATTTTTTCTGAATGCTTAAATATATTTCATTCATAAAATTTAATTGGAAAATATCATTCTTTCAAATATTATTTTTTCTAAAGCATAAAACAGAAATACCAATTCCTAAATAAACATACAACGTCATTTTATACACCTGGTGTGATGTTCATTTAAAGATGATAGAAGGTCTTTTCAAGGTGAAATAAAATTTTATAACCTCTTTTATAATATTTTGAAAGTTGAAAAATTTCGATCCAGTAGTTTTTCTTTCATAGGAGTTTGAAAAATAAAGGTTAACCTTCGAAGAAATAGTAAAATATCAAAGTAATATTTTCAACTTCCTGAAAGTAAAGAGTTTGCATCGGTTTTCAGTTAAATATTAATAAGCTCTGAGAAATTTAGTATAATTTTATATTTTAAAAAATGAATCTACTGATCCTTATTCATTACTTCCATGACTACTTTTTTGATAACAATGGTAACAATGGTATGGGAATGAATTACGTTAAAACTTAAGTATCAATGTAAGTAGAGGGAAAAAGACAGTTGAGCGTCAACAGGAGGAAAGAGCTTCTTCTTTCAGAGTACGATTTTAAAATAGCGTTTTTAAATGTAATGTTGGGCACATGGTTGTGTTATAAGAGAGTGGTTTCCGGGCAGAAGCATGCTGTAGAAAGGCGGTATTTTAATAAAAAAATATGTAAATTAAAAAATATATTGAACTGCCTTATAGCAGACGTGTGATTAGAAAATAGTGGTGGAGTGCGAACACTGTCCCCCTTTTTTATTTGAAATTCAAAGTTAATTTTTTTGAACTTACCAAGAATCTGTAACATATATTGTCAATTATATTGTAGAATACAGCAAAGTATATCTTATCAAACTGCTGACAAAGAAATCTGTAATAGAATTTTAATTATAACACTAAATTTAGATAAAAATTTTAAAAGTTTCTTACCAATCAGGATACAATGGAATCTGTAATAGAATTTTCAACTATATTGTTTAATAAAGCAAAGTGTATCACACCAAACTGCATTCATAGAAAACTGTAATATAATTTTTATTTTAAACATTAAATAATATGAGGGTTATTAAAATTTTACAACATTTTTTTGAATTGTACCCCACTATAACCATCCCGCTATGAAAATTATCCATAGCGTCACAATTCATAAGAAATAAAATCAAATAACTTACAAAACTGGATTCATATGAATCTGGAATTTAAATTTTCAATTAAAATAAAGCAAAGTAAATCTTACCAAACTGCTCACAAAGCAATCTGTAAAAGAATTTTTAATTAAAAGATATAAACATAAAACATGTACTTTAATAAAACAAATTGTAACTTACCAAACTTGTTTCATTGGAACCTGTAATTTTTTTTAAATTCTAACTTATACTTTTAAAACGAAAGTTAAACTTACCATTGTGCTCCTTTTTGAAATCTTAATAGAAACATTCTTTTAACCTATGTGAACACTAAATAGAAAAAACACTGCAAAGTAAAAGATCGCCTTCGGACTGATTCGAACCGATCACTGTATGATTAACAGTCATATGCGCTTCCAATTACGCCACGAAGGCTTTAAAACATACAATTTGTTAAAATTAAACCTAACAGAGTATTACTTTTTTTAAAAGAAATTTTTAGCGAATTTGTGAAATTTCATCATTTTACGCAACTTGAATGCGCTTGCTGTCGTTAAACCCCCACTATATTACATGAAAGCGAATTTTAGATTTCGACTGCTGCTACAACCTCTTCTTTGAAATAATATATTCACTTTTTAAAAATGGATTTTAATTAAAATGCTTCGATATGTTAAAACAGATAAAAGCATGTTTCAACATTTAGGGTAAATTTTAAAAGAACTATATGATCCATATTCACATTAAAAAATAGTAGCTTCACTCACTTTTAATTTAACCGAAGTATGTGATGAAGATCAATTTATTGTATAGTATTGACTTTTAACTAGAATTTTAATAAAGAAAGGTTTAAATCGGACCCGCGAACTTTTTATTCTTTATCTAACATGTCATACAATAAGCTGTGTGGATCTTGAATATGCATTCGCTATCTAACATTAGAATCTAACATTAGAAAATGTATTTACTACAACTTTACTAGAACATATGCTAATTCACCCTAAGACATCTGCCATTGTAACAATGTGAAAAGTAGGAAAAGACTTTCACGCGAAAAAGTGTGTTATAAGACACAGAAAAATCCACTTAGAAAAGAAACCTTTCAGTTGTGGAATGTGTCTAAAATCATTCGTATAAAAAAGCTATTTTCTAAAAGAATAACTTAGTTCATTCTAAACAAGGAGTTATGCATAAACGTCAACAATCTGATAAAAAGTTTTCAAGGAAGATTAACTTAATAAAACATACTATGACTCATACTAACCACAAGGAAAAACAAAGGAAAATTTGACAGCTACTCAGACACTATAAATGTGTCTATTGTTCTAAAAAATCGCAGATTTGACTTACTGAAACATAGAAAAATTCATCTCTCCCCTAAAGAACATAAATCTGAACAGCGTACTGAACTTTTAAACCATTACGAGAATTATTTTAACGTATACGCACTTTACGCAATGCTGTGGAAAATCAAACTATATCTTCTTGAAATATTCACTTTAACAATTGATTTGAACTATACATATTGCTGTATATCCTAATGTACCTGTTTAAAATGTTAAATAAATAATAGCCCAGTGAAATATCTATGCTTATTTATATTAATCATTTTGATCAGGTTATATAAATAACTTTATAACATTCTGACTATGAATGAACTTTTACATAATCTATAAAGATAATTTTCTTTAAATTGATTTTCACAAGAAGTAAAATGTAATACAAGTTACTTAATTTATATACTTTAAATATATTATTATTTTTTTTTACTTTTAAAATTTAAGTCTATACTTCACATTTTATTTTTTCGACTATAAATTATTTAATATATTTCAAGTATGTCAGTTAAACTAATATATGAATGAACATCTAATATTTATTGAAAATTTTCTTTATGTTTAAATTTTTATTTAACACATTTTTTAGTAGTTTTTATACAATCAATTGATTTTATTAATTATACATATAATTAAAACATATTACATGCATTACTTTAACGTTTTTTTTCGTTTATATATCAAACATAAATTTTCCTTATTATACATATATGTAATTATACCAACCTCTATTAGTTTTTATTATACAAACATTAGGTGTTACTGATTATATATATGCATAATTAAACTTATTCATTTTAATTTTTTCATTAATTATTTTTTTCAAAAGTCCAAACATCGAGAAAATTCAGAAAGATAGAAGCGATACAGTGAGTTGCTTTCTAAAAGTAGCTGGATCATAAGGGATTTTCACCGAATTTTCGAATCTGCTCACTGTATCTTTCTGAATTTTTACGATATTTGACTGGTCTTTTTATATGTGTTGCTCTATAGAACTGACTACCAAATCATGACAAAAAAATCTTTGCTGTAGTTCGCGCATGCGTAGTTAAAACTTATTTCATACAAATGACCATATCTCATCGAATATTCAATATATTAATCTTTAAATTTGCAGTATACTGTTTCTACTGTTCTTTGTCAAGTTTTTGGAAAGTGATGTTAAATTCGATTGAAATCTTTGTATGCTATAAACAAAAAACATTTGAATTTTTCTCAGAAACGCTAACATCTTCCTGAATATACGTGCTATCCTTATGCAAATGCACACAAATGTTGAACAGGATAGTCATTTTCTACAGGGACAAACCATTTTGTGCAATTTCTGTTACTTGGGTGATGGCAAATATTATTTTATTATTAAAATTATTATTGACCCCCCCTAATTGTCCTCGCGAATAAATCTTCACTCAAAATATAGTAGATTCAGTTTACATTTCCATAGGTTACTTTTGTACATGAGATATTATTCAACTTATCCATCAGATGCAGGTGTATCGTAACTGTATCGTTGGCAGGTACATAAATATTGATATTTGGATATTAGGATAATATAAAATTACTTTCCAAACTGTTGTTTATCCTAATAAAACCACAGTGTAAAACGAAATCCAAGATATAGTGTAATCATTCGTACAATCAATAGAAAATCACGAATATGAATTTAATGAGATTCGGTAAAGGGGTTCAGGGAGGAAGAGCACCTCTGATGGAACGTACTTTTTTATCGAAAACTTCACAAGAATAAGCAGTTCATAAGAATTTTAGAATATCATTGCGTAACATCGTGTTTAATTTATCGTTTCTAATTTCCGAAAGCATCGAAGTATTTTATATACTTATAAATAAGTATGCAATTTTAGAAAAATAAATAGCGGATTGTCAGATGTTAAATATTATGAAAAGGGAGATTAAAAAACAATGACTAGCAGAGCTGACGTTGAGGCTCCTGATCTGCAGATTTACTAGTTTAAAAGTAAAAATTATGTTATGGGATAAAGATTCAAATTATTCATTTATCGAAAAATAATATACATTGCTTTATAATGTCTAATCATTTGATGAATCCTAGAATATTTTCAAAAGCGGGTATGGCAACAGAAATTAATTTAAAAATGTAATTAGCTAATCGCTTAAGATAATAAATTAATTAGCATAATCATAGCAAATAAATTGATGAATTCTAATTAGTATTATAACACAAATATTATGATACGTAAAAAATAAAAAAAACTTTGTTATTAACTTAAATATTACGTTGGTTTCAAAATAAAAAATGAAAACATAAATAAGTAAGTTTATTTATGTATCTGTATAATTAGCAAAGTCTAATGTTTGTGTAATAGAAATGAATAAAAGTTGATTTAATTACAAATATGTATAATTAGGAAAATTTATCTTTGATATATAAATGTAAGTAACTTGTATTAAATTGTACTTCTTGTAAAACTCAATTTAAAGAATAGAGATATAGATTATGTAGATTTATAGTGTCTGTCAGGGTAACTGTCGAATTTGTCCTTGTTTTTGCTTATAGGTTATGAATCGTAATATGTTTTATTAAGTTAATCTTCCGTGAAAACTTTTATTAGATTTCTCACATTTATGCATAACTCCTTGTTTAGAATGAATTAAGTAATGCTTTTGCAAATCGCTTTTTTGTACGAATGATTTCAGACATATTCCACAACTGAAAGATTTTTTTTCTAAGTGAAAATTTCGGTGTCCAAATAACTCACTTTTTCGCATAAACATCTTACCACACTTTTTAGGTGCGTTCGTAATTATATAAATACGTAGCACCTATTGTCGTCGCTTGGTCCGTCCGTCTGTCCGTCCGTCCGTTCGTCTGTCTGTTCGTCCGTCCGTCCGTCCGCATATAACAACGCAAAAACTACCCAACCGAATGGTTTGAGATTTCAGATATATTATCTTTGCAGAATTTTGTCGAGACATTTCAAATTTTATTAAAATCGAATCAAAACTTTAGGAGATATTAATAAAAATATTTATTAAGAAATTTGAATTTTTTTTTTAAATCGGTGCTTTTTTGTTATAGGAGCTTCCGAAGTTTAATCATCAAGCGACCGAGATATGACAGAAATTAATCTGCAGACGATATAATTCATTTCACAGAATTAAAAATCATCAAGATCTGAATATTTATATAACTATCTACAGTACGAACGCACCTCGTTTGTCACGTTTGACGTACAATTTCCAACTTGTTAGATTTATACATGGCAGGTGTCTTGGTAGGAATTAGCATAAATTCCAGTAAAGTTGTTGTAAATAGATTTTCTCAAAAATCAGATTTAAAGGGGTTTTTTTTTTTTTCTAAACGGAATTTCATATGCCTTCAATGTGAATCCTTAATAACATGTATTTTTGGGTAAATACTTTTAACAAGTACCAAAAGTAAATGGTAACTTTTGGTCGACTTGATCTAATAAAGAAGGTATTGGTTGCATATTTAAAAAAAGGTTTAATTAAAGTAGTAGCGTCGTCTTGCTTCTTCAAATTCGATGTCATGGCTTAACTCATCTTGGTGGAGATTCGTCTATTATGTCGCGCATTGTAGTCATTAAAACTAAAACAATTAAAGTCTTTGTGAGCAGTTTGATAAAATGTAGTTTGCTGTATTTTACAATATAATTGACAATATATGTTGCAGATTCTTATGTATGAAGGTTGGTAAGATTAAAAAATTAACTTTGAATTTTAAATAAAAAAGGTGGCAGGAGACCAGTGTTCATACTCCACCATCCTTTTCTAATCACACGTCTGCTATAAGACAGTTCAATATTTAAAAAAATTAAATATTTTCTTCTAAAATACTCCCCTCCTACAGCATATTTCCTCCAGGACACCATTGTCTTATAAGACAACCTTCCACCCAACCCTACATTTAAAAACTCTATTTGAACATCGTACTCTAACAGAAGAAGCTCTCTCCTCACTCTTCCGGCTCTTGACTCCTGCTGCCTCTCAACAGCATTTTTTTCCCTCTACTAATGTATTAAAAAACTCATTGTTGAAACAAAAAAAAATCATAGAAAGCAGCAAATTTCACATATAGACAGAAACAGAATTTCAAACTATCACTATGGAGACAAAAGCTATCATCGCTGAATGTTTATGTTCAAGAAGGATGAGAGAAAATAAAATAAAGTATTCTGCAAATTCCTTTAACTTATGTTAATAGAGTCTAAATTTAAGTCTTTCTCTACGGACAGCTTTACGGACTTTTGTCTGCTTACTATTAGAAATATATCTCAAAATGCATGTGATATTCCGATGTCATAACAATGATGGCAATGAGAAGCACTATTACTGCCGCTTTCGCTTTGACTTTAAGCGGGTATTTTCAATTTTGGAACCGGTTGGAACCGGTTGTGAAAGTGAAAGTACCCTTATATAAAATAACTGGAACCAAAATCGAAAAAGTAAAAACTAACAACGTTGGAGATTGACCTCAGCTATCCTATGAAAAAAAAAGCATTTAAAAATATTAAAATGCGAGCGAAAAATCGCGCTAGAACCTTCCCATAGACGTAACATTAGCTTGAGCATTTTTTCTCATGACTGATGTAGGCTCTTAAAGGTGTGAAATAATACTCTTGCTTCAAATTACATTTGCTCAAATACGACATTTGGTTATGTCTCTGATTACGGAAAATTAATCACAAGACCATATTAAGCATACGATACCGTACTTTGGCCCTAAACTAATCTGTCATCGGAAAGACAGATTTTCGTTTTATGTTGAACATAAAATTCATATCAAATTAAGTTTAATTGGTTAAAAGATACGGGACATGATAATATGCTCTGAGTTGTATTTTATTACTTGTCAGAGCACAGCTCCGGCTTTTCGAGAAAAATTTCACTTTTGTCTTATTGGATAGCTCCATAAATATTACTCGCATTGACACAAAAATTGGACTAGGCGTCTATAATGCCGAAATATAGTCGGAGAACGAAAATCAAAACTATTCGTCAACCCTATCATACCGAAACGTCTGCCAAAAAATATTAATTTTTCCTATAGAGATGGCATTGGGATTGTTTACTTTTAATTAAAAAAATGGTTGTTGTAATTCTCATATATTTCAACATAGCTTGCCAAGTTAGAACTTACATTCTCTGTAACTTCCAAATCCATGTAATTTGAGTTGGATTTCAATTTTTTTTATTGTGTTTGCTTACAGTATATATACGAATTTGCTTACTTTCGCCGTTGCCCACCGATAATAACCAAAGAAACAAATGTATTCTTTGTGTTTATGGATGTATGTATTCATATGTATGTACATTTGTATATGGAAAGTTCGATAATTGGGTTCGTAGTCGATTAGCGTATTTTAGGGAGCACTGTTTGGCGTGAGCGTGGCCCAAATTAAATTCCATGGCATTAACTAGGGCTTTTTTTCTTTTGTGTATGTACGGTCAATATTTACACTACTTGGATTTAACTATGTGCCTCTATGTTTATGTAATTGCTGTTTGCATAATAAATTAGATAAACCCTGTTTATATAATTTACATTTGAATATAAATATTTGCCTCCATGTTTATATAAATCGCAGTCAGCGAAAAAGACAGGCAACGGCACTGCCCTATTTGCTTACTTTTAAGTCTACTTTCATCATATGGCTGTTCGACAACTGGCATTAAACAGCCTATCTTGATCACGTCACAGCCAGAAGGTATGGAAGTAATAGGAAAAGCCGATACTATAAAAATGCCTTGTTGAAAAAAATGGTACAATTTATCTCTGACTCGTTTATGGTGTTAGTTCTTACTTGCTTTAAAGCTATTAATATTGACGGCAGAAAACAACATATGTTATACATATATGTATGTATGTAATAAAAGTTATAATTTCTGTCTGTTGAATCAGACGGCAAAAAATGCAAAATGTATATGGCCTCCTTTACATCTATTATTGTTTAAATGAATAAGTGGATAATAGGTTGTTTGTTTGTCTCTACGTAATTTATTGAACTATAAGTACTAATATACCGAGAACTGTATGGTGGTATTGCCTTCTGAAAGATGGGATTCTTTAGTCTTCACCGAACTCTACGCTATCTATATTGTCACTTTATCTAAAGATAAAAATGCGTACTTTCATTTACATCATTAATCACTATCAGTTCTATATCCCTTTTATAGCTTGAACTCAATGTCACGATAGATAACTCTCAACCAGCTTATTTTCTTTATTTTACGTGGCATGCAAGTGAAGCAACATTTCATAAAAATCTTCAAATTCAGCAAAGAAAACTCAACATTTAAATTTGCTCATGTTTAAAAATAACTTCATTTGCACAGAAACATATTTATACGATTAATTGTTTCTTCTAAAATAGTCAACAAAAACTAACGGGTAGTTTTCTTAACAATTTTGCATAACATTTTGTTCACAGATAAGACAAAAAAAACTGTTTAACGATACAACTGTTATAATTAATTCTATAATGTTTTATCATTTGAAGAGTAAACTAAGAGAATTTTTTATGAACTTTTTACTAAGAAATTTTTATGAACATCTTTAAAGAATTTTTATCACCGAAATGAAACTAATACACGAAATATTCTGTGAAATAAAGATGTAAATGTAAACTAGTTTGTAAATGTAAAAGAGTTTTCTGAAAATTTAAGTTTTTCAACAGAACGTGAAGGAAGTGAATTCCACACTTCAAAATTTCCGCACGTTCTTCCAATTTACAGCTCAAATTTCTTTACGTATTACATTTACATAAGTATGCTTTTTGAATATTTTCAGTACATTTAAAAGTTTGTCTACCAATGACTTTCAATTATGAAAAAAATAAACGATATACTGATATAATGAATTCTATGGCTGTAATTTATTGACATGGTTCTCAGAATCTAAATATCTCTCTGAATTCTCTGAATTGAAGAATCTCTGTATTAAAAAAAGGAACTAACGCTGCTGCTGCTTCTCCGTAATTGAATTTATTGTGACCTTTACTATTTTTCGATTTATAATGCAAAAACTATTGCATATAAAACCATGAAAAATGGTAATTTTATAGTTAAATGTGTAATAATCACACAGTTCATACAGTATTTAAATAGCAGAATTATTTTAAGCACCATTTAATGTTGAAATAGGTCAGTATAGTTCATTTAAGTAAGACTTATAGGATAAAAAATTAAGCAATTTAACTATATTTTGCTGGCATATACTCGACATTATTGTGGTGCGCAGTGTCCAATCACTTTTAACACTTTCCAACATAGTTGAAAAGTGTTTATGAATTCGGTTTCTCTGGCTACCGTATGCAAAAAATTCCAATTAAATCTAAATTATAATGTTTGTTTTTATAGTAATTTCAAGAAAAGTGTATTTTTATGAATGAATTCATACAATTCACATTTCAATAAGATTTCATTAAATACATTTTTTTTATTTCCTGATATGGAACCAGGTGTTTGGAGACCCGGATGACTGGGATCAAGATGATTGGAGCTTTGCTGGTACCACCTAGTAGAGAAAATAATATTTATTTTAAAAACAATTGCATTTCATTGAAAACGCCACACTATATTCTACAGAGAACGTTTTGCAAATAATATTTTTCCAATGAACCAAATGTGACAAACTGCTTATTCACAGAGTAATTAACCTGTTTAGGTAATGATTTCACAATTTCTTCACTAATATTGTGATTTCAGGAATCAGGGAGTATAAACTTCCATACAATAATTTTTATTTCAAGACTTCCTCTATGAAATAATTTCACTTTCAGAAAATAATTAATATGAGTTACAAGGTATGAAAAGGTAATTTGGAACATTCTGCCATAAATTTCACCAATTTAGAGTCGTAGAATATGTGGTGTCCCATCACAAGGTGCCAAACTGCATAAGCCCTTTTTTAAGCCATCAGTTATCACTACCGAAACATTGGCAATCAGTAAGGAAAATATAAATTTTCGCACCAGGCTTCAATTAGAGCTGCTGCATCGACTGCCTGAGATTTTTCAATAATTACATACCAGGATCATTCTTATTTACAGCTTGCTATATGTTAGATATACCTTAATACTGAAAGAGCCGAAATAAATTATACAGACATGCAATAATATTTCTGAAGCACTTATGTATTTTTTTTATGGTTAATTCGAAAAAAAAAATACTTTTACCTTTCTACCATATACAATTTCCACACAAATCAAGATTTTCTGTATGTCTGTAAATTATAAATCTATATTTTAAAATACCATAATTTCTTATTGGTAAATTGTAAATTTACTCATAGAGACACGAGACACCAACAAGCATGATACTAGACTATTTCTGCTTCTCCCATAGGAAACAAACACAAGCAATGCACAAGATAAAATTTTCTAAAAGGAGGGAGGAGGAGACAACTTTCTTCGAGGTACGAAAAGATTTAAAATGTTGGAAACAACGTAAAAAATTAATAATAATGCAACCTACAGATTATTTTTAACTGTCTTTTCGAAAACGTTTTCAGCCTATTCTTGATCTTCAATGTAATTTTCCTTAAGTCTTCATCTTCACTTTGCGAAAAAACACTTTACATGTTATAGGTAATAACTCAGCATTATTTAATTCAGTATATCGAGAAGCATTAGAAGCACGTAAAATGACACAGATAGAAAAGAAAACAATTACACTTTAGTGGCTTGTGTTGCATGTATAGAAAATGGTATTTCTAATTATTTCGTCAATCAAGGTACATCTAATCTATTAGAGCGAGAAAAACTTGGAAATAGAAAAGACAAGTTCAATTATATATATATATTTATTTATTTACTTATCATTCTTTAGGCACTATTTGTTTTAATCTTTATCTAATAATAGTAATCAAATGTACTTTTTTTTATTATATCATGGTATATTCACTAATTTTGCAATGGATGGCAGCACCATATTGAATCACTTGAATACATGTTTAAAGTTCTATTTTAAATTTTCTATAGAGGGTGCTGGTTCTATATATTGGTTTGTGCTTGACATAGCTGTACACTAATGATCCTTGGTCAATCATCTTTTAAAATTATTTTGGCAACATATACTGATTTTCTCCAATGCATTGCCTGATTTTTGTGTTGACTCATGTTTGGATCATGAATTCTATCTGGTAATTGTTGTTTTATTTTCCCTATATCCTTTTCAATCTTGTTGTATTTTGAACTTAATGATTATATTTCACAGTTTATTTCTCTATTTTATGGGTAAGGTTTTTATCCTTTTTAATATTGTTTTTATTTTGAACTTTATGATTATTTCACAGTTTCTTTCTCTATTATGGTGTGGTTGTCCGAAAATCATATTCTTTAGCAATGTTATGGCTAATATAATGATGAAACCACACACTTGTGTTAATTTAGGCATTTGGGACCTGAAGATTCTGTCAAAATTCCACAAATTTCATTTTTTCAATTTATTTTCTTCTTCTTCTTCTTCTTTTTTTTTTTTTTAATTATCTATATGGAATTTATATTCAGTGTGTTGGGGGAACACTATTGTTGTCATTCAATTAATTATTATATTCTAATTCATAATTTCATAATTTTTGTTGGTGTTTTGGTACTGTTTCATTAATGGTTATATATCTATATAACTTCGTGAAACCAATAACTGTTTCATAAGGTACACATTAAATGCAATTTAGATTTTCTTTTATTTCCCTAGAAGTACAAGGAGTGGCTATTAATTTCCAGCACTGTAGAAACATTTATTAGAGTTGAAAGTTCGTTGGTTCGTTAACGATGGTATTGGAATGGTCACGTACCTGTGCACAATATCTGATCTGAGCGTCATTCTCATTTTACTTTCTGGTGTTGAAACACGCAAGCAAATGTTCGCTGTCAAAGCATTGCTGCTGAAGTGAAAATAATGGAGCAGAAAATAAACATTAAATTTTGTTTCAAATTGGGAAAAAGGGCTAGTGAGATACGCAATATGCTGTAGCAAATGAACGGTGATGACTCATTATCACGTTTTCGCATTTTTTTAATGGCTTCAACGTTTTCATGATGGTGACCCTGTGAGGCTTTATTTTGGCCAAGCATGACATAGTGAAGCTAAACTACCCTCCATACTCTCCGGACTTGGCACTCGCAGACTATATCTTGTTCCCCAAACTGAAAAACATCACTAAAGGAAACAAGAGTTCTTGATATTGATAACATCAAGGAAAACGTGACATCCGAAAATAACAGTATTCCCAAAGATGACTTTGAAAGTTGTTCCAAACAATTGTTCAGCCGCGCGTAAAAGACGAAACTGACATATATACGTCAGACGGAACTTACTTCGAACCATATTAAACAGGTACTCTACATTTATATTTCAGAAGTTGTTCCACAAGTGCTGGAAATTAATAGCCTACACCTTGTAATATTAGTTAGATTGGATATAATATATTGTATTCATTGTAAATCCTGCAATGAAATACCATGATTGGTTGATTGTTGGTTTTTGATTGGAAATATTCTAAAAAAATACTATAATTACCAAAATATTGGCTTTACATTGAAAATATCTTTAATGAAATAGAAAATTTAGCAATATCGCAACAATATTGCGAATGTGTAAACGCTCGGCTGTAAAATTACGGTTTTTCGCTTTCAAGGCACGGACATAGATAATGACAAACATAATATTGATCAAGTCTTTGTTTGTTTTCATAAAAAAAGAAAAAAAAATTAAACATGTAATTTTTTCAAAATATTTTCTTTAGGAAAATGCTGTTTTACTTATATTTAATTAAAATGTTTCATAACATAAAAAAGAAAGGGCAATCACTTTATCCATGCACTTGAACTAATTAAAATATCCTATTGATTTCATTTCTTCGAACAGAATGAGTACTCGACTAATCTTATTAATAACAATTTCCCGCATGGTTTATCTTATTAATTAATATCACATTATTTACTCTCACAGAAATCTTAATCTACAAAAATATTAAGTGATTTTTCTTAAAAACTGCATCGATGCGTAATTTACGAAGTGTAAAAATTTCTCGTCAAAGAGGATTTTCTTTTAACTATTAAACTTGTTTGAAAGATTAATATTTAGCTTCACACTTCCTGCTATTTCTTACACTACAATTAACTTTAATTTGTTTTTAAATTGAAATTCCGATTAAATTTTTATTGTTAACTTACTTTTTTTTTCATTAATTGTTCGTGAGAAACGTATTTGCTTTTAATCATAGTCATTTTAAACAGAAATGATGTTAACGTTACGTTAATTAGATTAAAATAGGACTTTTTTACAATTCTCTTTTTACTCAAAAATCTTAATTAAAGTAATTGTGCAAAAATGAGACGAGATTCCTCATAGTATTGTCGCATTTAGGTCATATTTGGCATTTTATTAAATATAAATAGAAAAAAGGTCCAAATACCGGCTACCACTTTTATTTCCCATCTACATCCTATAATTTTGAAAATTAGTGGAAATAAAAGTCATGGCAGGATACCTTGATATTTTTCACATCCTGACAGCAAAAAAAGTTAAAAAAGCCTTTTCTGTTTATAAAAAGAAAAATTCCGAAAATCTGCAAATTTTGAGTTTTGAAAATGAGACGAGATTCCTCATAGTTTTGTCGCATTTAGGTCATATTTGGCATTTTATTAAATAAATAGAGAAAAAGGTTCAAATACCGGCTACCACTTTTATTTTCAATCTACACCTTATAATTTTGAAAATTAGTAGAAATAACAGTCATGGCAGGATACCTTGATATGTTTCACATCCTGATAGCAAAAAAAAAGTTTAAAAAGCCTTTTCTGTTTATAAAAAGAAAAATTCCAAAAATCTGCAAATTTTGAGTTTTGAAAATGAGACGAGATTCCTCATAGTTTTGTCGCATTTAGGTCATATTTGGCATTTTATTAAATAAATAGAGAAAAAGGTTCAAATACCGGCTACCACTTTTATTTTCAATCTACACCCTATAATTTTGAAAATTAGTAGAAATAAAAGTCATGGCAGGATACCTTGATATGTTTCTTATCCTCACAGCAAAAATAAAAAAGTTCAAAAAGCGTTTTCTGTTTATAAAAAGAAAAATTCCGAAAATCTGCAAATTTTGAGTTTTGAAAATGGGGTCTAACAAAGGGGTATACCGGCTACCTCAACTTTTTCCAAAATAATCAGACAACTTGGGATAATTTCGCTCATTACCAGAAAAGAACATTGTTTTAATAAATTTTATTAAATAATAAAATTTAATATGTAGAGAAAGAAGGTGGAATTTTTAATTGACAAGCATTTTTGTCAAATTTATAAAAATCTTAAAGGCTATCTTAAAGGCTAAAAATCTTAACAGTCTTCTTTCCATTCTATTCCAATTTTTGTTTTTTAACGTGTAAAACCAAACAAAAGCTTGCTGCGTTAAATGTATGTTACTTTATCTGTAAATATATCACAAACACAATAATCATTTTCTGCATTGGTGCAGTCGCTATTGTCTCACACATCGCACTCTACACATGGAACCCAGAGTTCCCCGTCTTGTCCACAGATAAATCACCCTTGTTGAAGACACAATTGCGTCATTTTCCTCTGTATAATATCTTTCTTTTTTACATTTGTAACATGCAATTCCTGCCCCTTTCACCTGTATTTTTTTAGTTTTTCTTCCATCATTTTTCTTCTTGCTCTTCTCATTTATTGCAGACGAATTTGGCCAACATTGTAACCATAGCCATATATTGTAATAGTCAAATGACGAAACAGAGCAATACAGTGTTCGTGATCCCATAAATTAATTAATTTTCCTCACTTCATGCGGAGCAAACCCAGAATGGTCCAAATACTGGCTATCCAGTATTTAGACCACTCTGAGTGGCCAGTATTTGAACCACTCTGAGTGGCCAGTATTTGGACAACTACTATGTTTAAGTTAAAACTGGTATTACTCATTCATATAGTAAAATCTACATAAGGTGCTTGCAACATTTGAATGCTAAATATGTCTAGAAAACAATTTCATCGTTAATTCAGGCCAATATACAATCAGTATTTCGTTAAAAAATTAATAACACATACCTGAAAATCTTTTGATATCTCAGATTTCGTCATGTCGACACTTTTGCTCATACTGTTTGTAAATGTGACAGACTTCAGAGACGTACTGCTTGTGCTTTACTTCTCACAATTAAAGGTGCAAGTTACGTCTATTGCCGCTAGACTGAGGTGCGCTCAGTTCTCAGAACACCTACTAGCCGGTATTTGGGCCTTCTCATCTATTTATTTTATTAAACAGAAAATGATTGAAGACTGATTAGTTAAAAATTAACTAGCTTTCTAGAAATTGAACCATTACCTGTAATATAATCAATCAATATACTCTTAAAATTAATCATCCAGATGAACTCACGAAACAGAATCCAATTAGTAAGCGAAAAACACAACGAACAGATGTGAAAAGGAAGTATGCAGCCTTTTACTCTAACGATATATAGATAGACTGATCTCAGCAAATGTTTAGCTGATTAAAAATAGACTCTTTTTTTATATTTTTATTTTGTGGCACGTATGTTTCTAACGCCACAGTTTTGTACTTACTTTTAAATCTGTAACCGGGTTGATAAGTCACAACCCAAAATGAAGCTTTTAATTATGTTTTAAACTCTAAAAATGGTGTCTTTATCTTCATTGAAATCCACATCAACGAATCAAATATTATTTCTTCCGGTTAATGAAAAACAAATCACCAGAATAAAGAACACAATTAATATGTGTTCACCCATTAATAAATAAATCATAATTACAAATACAGTCGAACCTCGTTAACACGAAATCGCTTAACGCGAAATTTCGCATAACACGAAATAATTTCAGTTCCCGTCAGATGAGTCTGAAAATCAATGTTAATTAATTCGTTTAACACGAAATAGAAAAATAGAATTTCGGAAAATCCCGCTTAAGGCGAATTTTTTTTTTTTTTTTTTTTTTTTTTGCTTCAAAGTCAAAACATGATTCCTTATGCAATGTTTTCGATATTTCAAACTTAAATGTCACATACTATTATTAAAAGTGGAATTTTCTCATGGTTTGAAAACGATTTAAAGTGAAAAAGGGTTTCAGAAAATTCTGAAATACTGAATTCCTGAATAATCCCTGCATTTCTTTGATCTCTGATATGCGCATTATCCACATTAACCATATGAGCAATAGATTAGTCACAATGAAAGTTTGGGGAAGGAATTTCTTTTTTTCAAAGTGATTGTTTCATTACTTGGTTGACTGTATTGACAGTAACATAAACTATAAACCGGGGGTCTTAATTCTCCTATATGTGAGTGAAAGAAGTGACAATCTTTACTTCACTACCTGACTAACATAATGGAAACGCTGTTCACAGTTGCTCTGTAGAATTCTGTGAAAGAAGAGTCGAAAACAGCAAGCAGTATCTTTAGAAACCAAGCAAAACAATTAAACGATGTTAGTGATAAAGTGCTGAAAAAATCACAAAATGCGGCGAAGTATGGGATACCTACAATTCTTCTACAATTTTAAAGAATCGCGAGAAGATTGAAGCGGTTTATGCTGTGAGTTAATTCAAACCAGTAAGAAAACGAATGTGTAGACGAATGAATAAATTGAAATTGCTCTCTTGCGGTGGATAAAAGAGGCAATAAGCCAGAACATTGTTTTAACTTTTGCAGTTTTGCAAGATGAAGCGGAGGCTTTTGCTGATGCTCTCGGTGAGAGCAATTTCATATTTTCTAACGGATGACTGACAAGATTTAAATAGCGTCATAGACTTGTCTGCAGAAAGATATGTAGCCAAAATCGGTAAATTCTTTCTTAGACATTGTTTTGTCCCAGTACATTTGAATAGATGAAGATGTGCTGACTTCGGATGTGACGACAGGCGAAGAAATAATTGCTGAAAAATAAAGAGGACAACATTGAAGTGTCAGACGAGGAAGAAGAAATTGACACAGAACGGAAAAGTTTAGTGTCAATAAATGAATCTACCGCAGCATTGAAAACTGTACAACGTTTCTTTATGGATCAAGAGGATACTTCCCGAGCTTTGGACAAATTAGATTAGGTCCATACGTTCCTAAAAAAAGTACTCTACAAAAATTGAAGCCAAAGTCAATAACGCACTATTTAAAAATATGATCAGCATAATAATTTTATTTAAAATTATTATTGCCTAAAAAACGATAAATCGTTTATGAAATTTACTATTTCTTATTAATTTATGATTTTTTGGGCAGGGATATATTTGTAAGTTAATTTATTTAGTTTTTATATCTAACATAGATGGCGCCACTATTATGACGGTTAACACAAAATTTCGGATAACACGAAAAAAATTCCCAGTCCCTTCAATTTCGTGTTAACGAGGTTCGACTGTATAAGGAATTGAATCCCAGCTCATAATTTAACATGGATTATAGATGATGGACGACCAGATGACCATCCGAGCCGTGAAGTATAGAAGGTAAGCCCATTCACTTACCTCTATTATTATTGTGTATTATAAATTGTCACCAGTCAGAATTACTATTTTAATTAATCACGAGATAGCGCGCGATTTTATCCACCAAAGCTTTATTTGTTTTGGCTCTACTGGCCATTCTTTTCCGACATATACGATTGTCGCATTTATAGTAGTTAAAACATAAATGATGCGTCCAAACTACCGAAATGTGATAATGTATTTTATGCATGTCAGTTCATCTTAAAATATTCATTTAATTACTAGCAATTTTTGAAATACTTTATAAAGAGTTCATATAGATAAAAATGAAAGTTGAAAAACTTAATACTGAACTAATTAATATATTAATAATTTAATATAATAATAACTTTAAAAAATAAAAATAATAAATTTGAGACACAGAATATTGATTGCTAGCGGATCCGCCAGGCGTTGCCCGGTCCTGTCAAAAAATTGTACGAAATGGAAGAACCCTCTACAAATCGCTGCACGAAACCGTTCCTCTAATAACCCTTAAGTCTGTCGGAAAGTAAATAGATAGAGGGACCCCGAAGCTAAAGTAAATTCAATACGACCCCCTTAAATGTCTGGGTCATTTGATTCAAAGCGGATCAGTTTTCGACTAAAATTAAAAGAAGTTGCCGTCTGATTTTCACAAAATTTGCATTTTTGGAATTTAAAAAGTTAATTACGTATATACTGTGAGCTTCGAATCGATACCTCTAATAGTTTTCTTAATATTCCAGGATGAATGAAAATGAGAATATTTCGTTGTCTTGGATTATCAAATCGGTAATTTATTTTTACAGTTTCGATAAAATCGCCATTTTCGGCTCACGCGCAGGAAAGTCTTTTAGTTCCAACGCCAGGGGACGCATTCTGTTCTAAATGAACCGGGGACACCTGTCCCCGCTGCTTACTGCACCGTATAGCAGACGTTTTTTAGTTCTAATTTCCCCGCCAGGGGGTTGTCAAATCTATATCTTCATTAGTTATCTATATCTTAATTAGTTCTGTTAAGTTGAATGGAGCAATTCCATTGAAATAGGGCCCCCAAAACCCGACAAATCCCCCTCCCCGGCTAAAGATTAATATCCATAAATAGTGGTAACCATGGGCTGAAAAAAATATGTTTATTTATTACTTAGAGGCTTTGGGAAGAATGTAATAAAAGATTTCGTTTGAAAGGGACCAAAGTTTACAAAATTCTGATTTGGGGGCAGGGGGAAACGAGGGACTTTCTATTACAACATTAACGTTATATTTAAATTACGACCGGACACCCCCCTTTCCCCCCCTCAAAATTAAAGCAAGGACTTTTAACTTTTAACATTAACAATTATCGTTAACTTTTGAAATATAAACAAAATTGCGCTTTATTTTGTTTTGATATTTAAATATAGTTATCATTGTCAATTTTTGAAATCAAATACTTAAATGATGTCGCGTACATGAAAAAACTCAAATAAAACAAGTCGCGAAAAATTCAAATACCGCTGTTCGAATTCAGAATAATTTTTATGAAAACTATACTAGGCTAAAAGACAAAAATTGGATTAATTTTAATAATGTAAAAAAAAAATCTCCGCAAAACGTAAAAAAACGTTAAAAAATGCATAAAAAGTTACATTTAAAAAAAATCTAATCAAAAGATCCACATCGGGATAATTAATAACCCGCCCTTCCCTTTTAAAATCAGGATTTTTTTTATTTTTAAACAATTATCAACCTTCTCCAATCTAAAAAGAGAAAAATATGACGATTTTGGACATAACTGAGGTCGAAATGGATGCTACCAACCAACCAATCAAACGTTCTGGGGGGGGGGATTTTTAGTGTCAATGGAAAAAAAATCTCCAAAAATTCAAAAATCTCTTTACGAATTCCGAATAAAGTTTTTTTAAAAGAGGACAAAATTTACTGTATTGAACTAAAAGACTGAAACCGGATTCCTATAACTAATGTGAAAAACTCGCAGCAAAACGTGAATAAACGCTAAAAATTGCGTAAAAAATTTAATTAAAAAATTTTAATAAAAAACTCCAATATTGGGCTCCGAGATCCAAAACTACACTGGCGAGAAAAATTAAAGGAACAACATAAAAATTGCTTTATGTTAATTCTATTGCGGGAACTTCAATGAAATGTGCTTGGATGGTAACTCATTGTTAACGGTATCACGTAGTCCAATGGGATTAACATTTGCTACAGACAAATATGAAATTTCTTCAGCACGTTCTTTCGGCACGTTTGAAAAGGAGTGTACGTGGTTGATTTGAAGTCTAATTTCAAGGATTTTACGTGTAGGTGCACAAACGTTTCGCTTGTTATAGGTGGAATATGTCATACAGAAGACATTTGACTGATTGTGAAAAATGGCGTCCGGTAGGGAGAATGGAAGCAGCGCAGACACTGACAGGGGTCTGTAAAGACTTGAAAATAGCCAAAAACGCCATGTCAAGAATCTGGAAATGGTTTAAAGTCACTGGTAATTTGCAGTGACAACCATGTCAAGGTCGAAAACCTGCCACAACAGACTGCAAGGACCGATATTTAGCAACGATTACTAAAAGAAACAGGCAACTAACGTCATTTCAGATTGCAAGGGTGTTCACTGCAGCAACAGGTACTCGACTATCCAAATTTACTGTGAGTGATGGGCTGCATAAAATAGAGCTGTACGCAAGGAAAGCCACCATTTGTATTCCATTAACTCCGGCAGCGAAATGCACCCGGTTAAAGTGGTGCAGAGATCGTCGTCATTAGAGTACCACGGACTGGAGCCGAATTCTCTCTGCCGATGAATCCCAATTTTGTTTGGAGAGTACTTAAAACGTGTTCCCATATGGAGGAAGAAAAACACTCGCAATATGGCTGCAAACACCCGTGAAAGGCATCGATACAAAGGTCCTGGAATCATGATATGGACGGGCATCATTTTGAATGGCCGCACTGACCTACACATTTTTACCAGTGCAACTGTGAATGCTGAAATATACAGAAATGAGGTTCTTAATCCTCGTGTCAAGTTGTTTAGGTGTGCAATCGGTAATAACTTCCTCATAATGGACGATAATGCACGACCTCATCGTGGTGCACTAGTGAATTATTTTCTTGAGGACGAAGAAATCCAGCGAATGGAGTGGCCTGCATATCCTCCGGATTAAAATCCGATAAAACATGTGTGGAACGCACCAGTACGCCGACTTGCATCTCGGCAACCCCTAACTAGCACTCTCCAGGATCTTCGGAGCACTATTCATCTTCAAAACACTTTGTTACCGCAAGCACTTCTAGTTAATCTAATCCACAGTATGGAAAATCGCTGTAAAACTTGCATTTTGGTCAGGAGTAACCACATACCTTATTGATTTTTCCTGTGTGTCTCTAAAATATTGTAACAGTACAATTTCCTTATCCCCTCTTATATCACACAGTCCTATGATTTTATGTAAATTTATTTTTTGCAGAAATTGGCAGTTCTGCATTTTGAATATATATCAGGCAGGACAAAATAAAGATTTTGTGCAAGTTTCATGTTCTTATCTGCAAAATTATTCAAGTTCGATGAGTATTTATAGTTGTTCCTTTAATTTTTTTTGCCAGTGTACATACATAGAGCGACCTTCCTACCGAATGTTGTAGGATTTTCGACTTTGTTTCATGTCTTTGGGGGGATGTAAGTTTTTTTTTGTTTTTTTTACTGACACTGATGATATGAGTCCAAGTTACTCACGAAACGTACGACTGTTCATTGTGCTACAGTTAGATATTGTGTTTTTGAACGTTGGATTTTAGTGTATAGTTCTCTATATATTTGACTAAACGTCTAAAACCGAAAATCTCCTGTCACTTTTGGCCACATAGTGTCTTTATATAACTAGAATTCACTTCATTTCGATTGACCAGATGTTTACAAAAGTTTGTAACAAAGGATAACTTTGATCGAAAAGTTTATGTCTACAATATAATGATGGTGGACAAAGTTACCCCAAGTCATGCGGTAATTTTGTCTAGTTCAAATTACATAATAAATTTCATACAAAACATTTAATTAATTCAGTTATAAGACAAAAATCTATTAGTTTGAGTAATAGTTTAAAAATATATGTCATTTCATTAGAATTATTTTACACGCTTTATAACTTGAACACACAACCTGAATTTGTTGGTTTGGAACAGTGTATTTATACCTCGCTGCTCTTAACAGTCTGTAACGAGTGATAATGTGGAAAAATTATCCTACGAAAAAGGTGTGAACATAGTAATTAACTCTCGTTAACTAGCTGAACTTTTTACCATTTATTTTTATTTTTTCTAATTAAGAAGAGCTTTTAGTTTTTATCTTCTATAAAATAGTAATGGAAACAAATTGAAGATTAAAAGTGCATCATGAACGCAATTTTTCAACCACGAAGTTTTTGTTAAGCAAACAAGACATTAACCAGGGATTTTTACTTGTAATTTTACGCATCACGCTTTCATGCATTTTTTCATATCTTATTCTATTTATCTATGTGTCCGTATGAAGAATTTTTATAACATGTCTTAATTAATTTATAGACAATTTTATAAATTACTGCTAGGACAGTTTCAATTTTTTTATACACAACAAGTACGACAGATAATTTAATAGATTGACTTACAAATTAAAAAGTAAATATTTGAAACTAATGGATTAGTTAGCTTTCTTTTTTTAATGTATTAAAATTATAACACTAAATTTGAAAATTTATAAAAACCTTAAATTGAATTCCGGGTATCTTATAAATTCTCTAACATTTCAAAAATTCTTAAAAATGGAAGAAATCAGTTTAATTAAATGTGAAATGCTTAAACGTTATTATAACGCAAGTGGGGTTTTTTTTTTAATGCGATAAAAATTGTGTTAAAAATTTGCAACTATAGGGCACTGCGTTATTTAAAATTAATCCGTTCTGTTGTATGTTTATTTCTGTCCAATTTAATTAAATCAGTGCTTATCATTATTACAACAATTAATACAATCTAATTTAACTTTCAACACAAAATGTCTGAATTGAAAATTAATGTCGTAATCCATTTAATTAATCAAAAATACAGAGGGCCTCACTCGAAGCCAAATCCGCCTTTTTTCCTCAAAATAAATATAATAATGAAGAAAAATTTTTAAAGAAATTTTCAGCACATTAACTTTGTGTGAATTTCGATTACATAAAGAAAAGTGATGAAAATTCACAGTAATTCTGTCACCGAGATTGTATATATTATATTCATTTTTAAAAATAGCTGGAAAAAAGTTTTCAGTAGCGTTAGTAATTTTAGCATTCTACATGGTGAATATAAAAAACTATGGATGATATACAATGATACACAAAATAATTTCAATACATTTCCGTCTATGGGCGGTGATTGCTGAAAATGGGTTTTCGACAATGTAATATGTTTTCTAGATTATTTATTTAGATATATCTTTCATCGTACGAAAATATATATATATATATTTCGAGCATCGTTCTGATATTGATGGGAAGTAAGTAAATTGCACTCAGAAAATGGTGTCAGATAAATTAAATACTAAAACTTTGTAATAAAACGCTATAAAGTTTTTTTTATTATTATTTTAGGGTGGGAAAGCGTGTCATAATCTTTGCGTGATGCATAATTTTTCTTTCTTGTTTTGTTTCTATGTGAATATTTTTCCTGCATAATATAAGAACTTAAATCCAATGTTCTTTCTTTTAAAGAAGAAAAATAAAACTTTTTCTACATTTATTGCAATAATTGAATAGACATAATAATTAATGTTTTTGTGTCAGATATTTTTAAATGTACTGTTAAAGTATGGAATTCATATAATGTTTTCCAGAATCTAGTGAAGTTTAGCGTTTTCAAAGGGTAATTTAACATATTTAATCTCAATTATGAAATTCCCGTGTTTATCTTTTACTAATTAATTTGTATTAATATTAATAATAAATGTTTACGTTCTACTTTTAACGAGATTTTATAGATTAAGGATTTTTAATTAAGTTCTAATTAATAATATTTCTAAAATTAAAACTCACAAAATTAATTAACTTCTACGCAACTTGGAGCAACGTGACCTAAATTGTTAAAAGTGACAATATAACCCTAAATATTTATTCAAGAGGAAAAGAAGTTTTGAAGAATTTATATTAAAATATAAATAGAACGGAATGTTTACTGCGTTCAAAGAAAAATACTTTCAAGTAAAAATAACTGTCAACGCCTGAAAGATTTTTAAGGATTAGAATTTGTATTCAAATTATTAAAGTTGTAGATGAAGACATTGACATGCGTATGAAACATATACAGTTGGTTAATTAAAACATGTTACAAGATTTTTGTAACATATTAATTATAATAAAGCCGAACATTTTTCTCTTGCTCCTCTATTCGTCTTCTTGCGCACTTAATACGGTATTCAGCCCAAAGTACGTTTTACCTCGTTCTGTTCACTACTCTCTGCTATTAATCATTTGATGAAGAAATATTCTAATTAATTGCTTCTCAAAACTATATTAGCTTGTATTGTTACTCAGTATTTGTAAAAAATAGATGTATACTTGAATATAATTATATATCGAACCAATATATATATTTTTTAAATAAGATTTTTGCTGTTGTTGTTGTTTTATTTTTAGAATTATATGCTTTTTCTATTTTTATAATGGGGCATGCCCGATATTAATTGAGCCGTTATTCTTTGTAAAATAAAAAATAACTAAAAAAGCATATTAAATCTAATTTTCACATATGTAGCTCTACCTTATTTAAAAAATAACTCTGTAGACACATCTTGCAGTAATAAATATTCTTTCAACTCCATACGCATGTTTAAATATAAATTATTTAACATAATGTCTTTAAAATTAATTTGTGAACACGTTAATGTACATTTAAATATTTGTAAATTTGTTTAAAAGTATAATGCATATTATCCATAAAAATAAAATGCATCATATTGCGAAATTGATGCATGTATAGAAAAAGTTTTCAAATTATAATTTAAGCTTTCATAAACCACTTAATGCCATATTTTGTAAAGTAAAAGCCTAAAAAATTTACGAATTGCATTATTAATGTTAAAAGATATAAAATATTACAGTTATGTACACCTACACTGTAAAAAAAAATTCTCAGGTTACTAAAAAATTTTTAGTATATTTGTATTCCACAGATTTTTTTAGTAACCGGTACTAAAAATCGGTACAAAAAGACTAAAATTTTTTTTGTATTCTTACTCAGTTACAAGATAATCTGTAAAAATTACTAGAAAACAGCTAGCAACATTACTAGAAAACAGCTAGCAATGATTCCGATTTTTTAGTACCGGTTACTAAAAAAATCTGTGGAATACAAATATACTAAAAATTTTTTAGTAATTTCCAAAAAATCTGTTAGAAAAACTAAACTTTTTTTAGTAGATCGACCCATTTTTTTTACAGTGTACGAGCTAAAACATTAAAACAACTTACTTCATAACGTGTAGGTCTGCCTTTGGAGCGTAAAAAAACCTGGAGACGGTGTGATATGCGTTGATCTATAAGTTGATAGATTGCACGTGGGATATCACACTGTGATTGCTACAGAAGTTCGCTTAATTCTTCTAAACTCCAGGGCTATCTGAGTGACGCTCAGATGCGTTGTTCTTTGTAAGTAAGAACACGCGTGTTCAATAGGATCCATTTCGGAAACATTTGGAGAACATGACAATAAAGAAAACGTAATCGAACGCCCCTCGAACCATTCCAGAACTGTTCGAACTTTGTGACTAAAGCATTATTCTGTTGTACGATGCCATTACTCTGTGTGTGAACATGAAGGAAGTGTAACTAGTCCCTCAGGATTTTTAAGTACATGGTAGCATTGAGATTGCCTTGCACAATAATAATGGGACCAAGCTCAATTTATGAAAATATCGCACACACTATAACATTCAGGTTATCAGCTTGCTTCCATCCAACAGGGCAGACCATGTAATAATGTTTCCCTTGATAAACGTTGCGGAAGCCCAGTAGTGTAATGACCAACACGCCTGTCTGTCACCCTACAGGTCCACAGTTCGATTCCGGGCTGCGGACAGGGCAGGGTGTATCTTTCATCCCTTCGGGGTCTATAAAATGAGTACTAAGCTTGATTGGAAACTAAACACCAAGTGTCCCACGTTAGGCTAACCACCTAGCAGGGAGATATAATGCATAGCACCTCAGAGGCCATTGTCAAGAAAACAGGGCTGGACACTGTAGGCCAGGATCTTTAATGGATTATAGTGCCACAGATTTAGTCTTCTTTTTGATATGCATCGCATAAAAATGCGTCCATCTACATGATGCAAACGAAACAAACATTTTTCCTTCCATGCGTCCCTCTTTTACTGTTCAGTTATGAGTTGACTACGTGTCCACAAAATGCGGTTATGTTGATGAATTACAGCGAGCTTAAGCGCACGGATAAGCGACCACTTCGTAGTTCCATGAAGTACAACTTTCGACGAACAGCGTGTGTTGATACATTCCGTGCATCATCACTATTAAATTGATTGGAAATTTCATTTTATTTTATTCGTCTATTCGCGCTAACGTGCCGAAGCATTCTTCGCTCCGCTCTCCTATTAATAGGCCTTGGCAAGCCAATACCTAGTTTTCGGCTTGACCTTTCACCTCTTTGTAAACATCTCTGATATTTAGATACTGCATTTCGTAAACAGCTGATTAGACGTATATTTTTCTAAATGCTTTTACCCAGCTGTCTTGTCACCAAAATTTGCCTTTTGTCAAAATCCGCTAAATCCTGACTTTTATCCATGTTGGAGACATCAACTACTGCTCAGCAGATTACTCAAAACCTACCCTTCCATTTGATTGGTGCTGGAAGCAACTTAATCTGCATAACGCACGTATGATTTTAGTGTTTTGGGTTACCGATGTATAATTATATTATCTTTTTTGTAATTAAAATAGCATATTTTGAACCAAGCACGAGCATTCTTATACATTTTTTATTGCTTCAAAAAGTGCACTGATATCAAAAGTGTAAAAATGTAAATTTTAAATAATAAAAATAATTCGATTAAAATATTAAAAAGATAGATGGGCTAATTTCCATACACTTCCGAATAAGTATCAACATTTCACAAAAGCATACAATTGACACAATTAAGAGCGGAAGAAATCTGCTTCCAGATTATCATTTTAGGCATTCATGAAAATCTCGCATAAATAAGCAAGGTCAACAAATGGCTTTACACAGATGACAATGATGAATCTGTTTGAAAATAACAAACTCTGCGTTATTATTTTCTATTAAAATTTGAAAGTTAAATAAGATCTCCGTCAAAGTACATTTTTAACATGCATACTTATTGTATTAGCATCTTAAATGGGATGTGGAGTTTAAAAATTGCATAAACAGAATATCGAGTCATTTTAATTCAGCTCGTGTCTTCAATCGTTCGTTATTCTTATAGATGAGCCAGAACAAGGCAACATGAATATTTCATATTCGTTTTTGCAACACAAATATGGGCAGAACACTGTGACTAGAATATGTTATTGACGCATTTATATATTTGTGATTTTCTTTTTCATAAAAATACTACATGCATATTTCTTTACAAGAATTTATGGTAATACATATTTTGAAAAAATTTAATTTGAACGATGAATATATTTTTTTGAAGTATTGTAGTATTAAAATATTTTTGATTACGCTCGTTATAATTGATACTAATATTAGTCCAACCTTCAATTAATGATAGTTACATATTGGCTTTACATACGAAATATTTGCAATTTTATGTCACTATTGCAGATATATTAAATTTATAATCGAAACATTGGTTGTGAATTTGGTTCATTATTATAAACTTGTATGCACCGCAATGTTGGCACGATACTTCATGAAAATATTGGCATTATCAGCCATGATACAGCCAAAATACAACTCATTTTGTTCACAATATCAACAATTCAAACAGTATTGGTAATAGGGATTACATTATTTATTTGGTAAAAACAGAAAGAAAAAAATAGTATCAAGCACCAATTTTGTTTTTACTTTTTATGCAGCTAAATAATGTGCACTAACATCTAAAATGAAGATGATGTAGATTTCCAGACAATAAAGATAATGTCCCATTTCTTTAAAATTTCGAAGAAATTTCAACATATTATGTTACATAGAAAAATAAATAAGTATATAAATAAATAAATAAATGACAAAGGGGAACGTGACCTGTTTTGTGTTTCGTATTCGTTATATAATGATGAACATATTTGGCTTGTATTGATCTATATCCTTAATGATCTCTTTAATGCTTATAATATATGCGTCTTAAATAGAGGGTGTAGATTCTAAACCATTGCTTAAACAGAATATTAAATCCTGTCATTCAAATTCCATCTGTGCCTTCAATTGTTGTTTAATCTTACAGATGAGCCAGAACAAAACGACATGAATATTTCATGTTTGTGGTTTCAGCATCAGTTCAGACGGGATTCTATGACTTGAATAAGTTATTATTAGTGTAATATATTATAGCTCTTCCTTTTTTATATAAAACTAGAATACATCTATTTTTCCAAAACATTTGTGACGAGGTATAATTTGAGTAAATTCAATTTTATCAATAAAAAACTTTAAGAAGTACTAATAACAAACTGGTGTTAGTTATGTTGGTGATACTGGGGTTCAATGTTGTGCTAAGTTTGGTTTTATTGAAATACTTAAAGGGAAAATCCAATATTGGCTTTACATTGAAAGAATTATGCAATTAAATGCCGCTATAGGAGAAGTAGTGGATTTGCAATGAAAAAAATTAAAGCGAAATGCCAACATTGTTGTAATAGTAGATTCTCATTGGAATAAATGACAAGGATATGTCGAAGTACTTCTTGCCAATATTAGTGCAATACTGAAAATAAAATTCAATGTTGGTTAATATATTGCGCCAATATGCGCAAAGTAACTGAAAATACAAACACTATTAGTCCAATATATTTTTTTCTCCAATGGATTACTCTATGTATTCCACTATAAATTTTAGAATGAAATACCATTATTCTATTTAATTTTTATGTTGCTAAAGAATATGTACTTACATCAAAAGTGACAAAAAAATGTAGATTTCTAGATAACGAAAATAATATTATTAAAACGGAGAAAGACGGACATTCCCAATTATTTAAAATAAGATATTTCGACAATTTACAAGAGAAATTAATATAAACGAAGGAAAAAGCGATCTGCTTATTTCGCATGACACAGCTTATAATGATGAATCTCTTTTCGTTTGTAATGATCTGTGTCTTTAATGTTTTCTGCTTATTTTTCCTCTTCAAATATAAAATATAAAATAATCTTAGAATTAAATGTACATTATTGGCTTACATGCCTATAATAATTGCATCTTAAATGGGATGTTGGGACAAAAGCATTTCTTAAAAAGAGTATCATATTGAGCACTCGTTTCTCATTCTTATGTCTGAGTCAGAATAAGGCGATATGAATATTTCATACTTATATTTTCAGTGCGAATTTGAACAGAATACAGTGAACAGAATACAGTACTTTGAGATATATTTTTATAGAACATAATTTTATTAATAAATAATACTTTTAAAGCAAATTAGCTGGGCGTATAACTTTTATTGTTATCATCATTATTATTATTATCATAGGACATTACCCTAATAGCAACATAACTATATTTTCTGTCATACTAATACAGGTATATTTACATGAGACATCGCTCTAATATCTGGAAGTTTACATTTTTGAAACATTGCAATAATATTGGAAAGAAATATTTCGCCATTTCGATTCCAATATTTCTATTGTAAAATGAGTGATTTTACAAATTTGATTTTTCGTTGCAAACATTTCGAATGTAATATCAACATTTCTATAACACCGGTATATCATTATAAATATTTCCAATATAAAAACAATATATAATCAGTATTGGTTAGTTATTGGAATTAGTTTCATTGGAATTTTTTTAATACATATTTAGCGCAATATTGGGCCCTAATACAACCAATATAGCTAATACTGATTTGCTACGAGTGTAGTGATCAATCAAATTTTTACTTCAGAATAAATAGGATAATTTTACTTTGAAAAGATTAAACCTCATATTTTATGAAACAATAAACGCTATTAAGTAAGTGTTTTTCAAGTGAAATTCAATTTCCACCTTCACCCTTCTACTTTAACTAATATTTGAGTTCTTTGACTTTGTTTGTCTTCTTTGACAGGAACAAAGATTCTTCGGAAGTTCAAACTGTGAACGTAATAACGAGATATGTGTGTGACAAATTTATAAGTAACATTGAATAAAAAAGTCATTTTTAAATATAGCTCTTTCGAATAAAAATATGTTAATTGCTTCATGTAAGAATATATTAATTAGAGATGAAAAATTTATAGAACTAGATTTTAATTTTAATTTTATTTATTTTATTTTATTTTATTATTTTTATTATTTTTAACACTAATTAAATTACTTTATTTTTTGCAGTGTGATTGGTGTTATAGCATTAACACTAATACTTAAATTAGTATTATAGTGTTACTTTTGCATGTTAGTCAGCTAAAAAATGTTAAATTGAGAATTGTTAGCATCCAAAAATTCGATATTTCTGTTTGATAAAATATGTGTTAAATAACACTGAGAAAAATGACACTTTCAAATCTGAGTAAATGTATGTTTTCATTTTGTTATGAAACTTTTTGTTTTAAATATGACGACCCAATGCTTTCAATTCTGAAATACCAGAAATATTCAGAGTACTGAAACATGGACATACTCAAAACTGAGCACATAGAGATCAGTTCATACTCATTTTTGAAACATGGACATACTCAAAAATGATTAGTGTCAGTTCATACTCATTTTTGAAACATAGAAATACTCAAAAATGAGCACATAGAATTCAGTTCATACTCATTTCTGAAATATGGACGTACTCAAATCTGAGCACATGGTGTTTTATTCTTGATTGTGTGCATGTTTTCAGAAATGAGGATATACATGTTTCAAACTTGAGTAATTTTAATTGGGAGCCATTTTGACTATGCGACATTCTCAGATTTGAGTATTTTTTGCTCAGTTTTGAAAATGTCGTTTTTAGAGTGAACACTGGAAAAAAAATACAACTGTTTTTTAATCTAGGAAAATATGCCTAAATGTTTTGTAGAGAAGATTTCGGCTCACATTGGATGAAGGAGAACGAATTCAAGTTTTTATATCAAATATATTACTTCGGTTGTATACCTGGAGTACATTTGCGACTCGCAGTGACCACAGCAACACAGATAAGCGAAGAGATACAAGTATCACTCAGAAAGTGGCATTTTGAAGATGTTTTAATGGCAATTTCAGTAAAAGATTACATGACCCATCGGGGAGTGACCCGACTAAGCAAGCAGCCTTTTTGGAGGCTTACATTTCCAAGAGAGTACAGGAAGAGAATGGCATGAATAATTACTTCTAAATCCTTGACAGAAGTTAGATATTTGGCGTGCGGTTTTCGCCAATTTGTTTTGAAGAATTACCGACTTGGAGATAAAATATGCAGACAGATACAGAACACATCGATGTTATAAAATAACCAAATGAGATATATATGAAAAATTGCATCCTCAATGCATAGCGATAGGGTTGCGAGAGGATAAAAGTTAGTCTTCCTGGGCACAGAAAATTATCTCAAGGATTTAGACAATACATCCGCTGATTGTAGAATCAATGAACTAACAACAGACATATCTAACGGCTACATTTTTAAAGTGTAAATGCAGAAGTGCAGACATGAAAAGGAATTATTCTTTCTTCTTTATTTTTTTTAATTGATCAAAGTTACATCTGGACGAAATAGAGTTTAGGAGAATGATTTTAAAATAAAAGCGTTATCTTTAAGAATAAACAGAGATATATTTAAATGCAGGGAATGGGATGCACAGACAAATTGAATTTAGAATATTCACTTTGCTAAAGTAGTAAAGCGAAAGTTAGCAAATCGACTTTAGCAAAGTGAAAGAGAAATTCACATCCTTTGTAATGTCATCTGGGAAAATATAATATAAAAAGAAAACTGCCCAGTTAAACTGAGGGCATTGAGCTCACAGGCTATTCACACTAATTCTATATTATACTCTTATTTCAAAGAATTTGAAATATGCCCCTCGAAAAATAAAGAAATCAACAATATATTAAGGGGGGGGGTCATCCCCCCGTTACCCCCCTCATAGTTAACTAATGAACCCCTTAAACTAATCAGGGAAGTCTCTAATTACAATGAATATATATACAAAATTTGAAGAAAATCGGATAATTCTGCATGAAAAACCCATTTATCTAAATTAAGGGGGGATTAGCCCCCCTTTCCCCCTTTATACTTAACCAATGAACCCCCAAAACTATTCAGAGAAGCGCATTATCACAATGAACCTATATACAAAATTTGAAGAAAATCGGATAATTCTGCATGAAAAACCCATTTATCTAAATTAGGGGGGTTATCCCCCCTTTCCCCTTTATACTTAACCAATGAACCATCAAAACTATTGACAGAAGCGCATTATCAAAATGAACTTATATACAAAATTTGAAGAAAATGGGATAATTCTGCATGAAAAACCCATTTATCTAAATTAAGGGGGGATTAGCCCCCCCTTTCCCCCTTTATACTTAACCAATAAACCCCCAAAACTATTCAGAGAAGCGCCTTATCACAAGGAACCTATAAACAAAATTTAAAGTAAAACGGTTAGTTCTATCAAGAGTTATCGCGTTACGTACATACATACATACATACATACATACATACATACGTACGTACGTACGTACATACAGAACCGGCGGGCACATAAGCTCTCAGGCTTTGATAGCCTGTGAGCTAATAACCAACAACGAAAATACACAATAACCTCTTTCGAGTTATCCACGATTTCGAAAAGCTTTCTTTATCAATAGAAACGTCTGGAACCAATATATTTTCGAGAGTTAAAAAAGTATTTATAAAAACGAAGTTTCTTTTGCTACCACTGATTTTCAGAAACGCTTCCGAGTAGTGTTTATAGTGTATTAACCAGTTTTGTCAGACCGGAATATCGGTTTTTAAGATGCAATCCATTCTCAAGTAAAGAATTTCACCTTCAACAAACATGTTTTACAAACATGTTAACTTAACAGCATTAATACTAATATTTAAATTACTATTATATTGTTACTTTTGCATGTATGAATTCAGTTACGTAGCTAAAAAATGTTTTATTGAGAATTGTTAGCATCCGAAAATCCGATATTTCGGTTTGATAAAATTGATAAATGCACTATAAAAATAACCCGGAATCGTTTCCGAAATCAGTAGCAGCAAAAAAAAAAAAAAAAGATTGTTTTTTATAAATGCTTCTTTCAATCTCGAAAATATATTGGTTTCTGTGGTTTCTAAATATAAGGAATGGTTTTTAGTGGTAACTCGGAAGGGTTTATTGAATATTTTCGCTCGTGGTTATATTATATTTTGGCAGATTAAGTAACATTTGTCTGTTTTTACATTGTGAGTAAAGCACACAACTATGCCTTCAAGAGCAATTAATTAACAGCCATTATCATAGGGTGAATAGTTTCAGAGAGCAGTTTAAAAAAATTACAACATATAAAATCTTTGCTATTCGTTTATATAGAATAATTTATGTTAAAAAAAAAAAAAAAAAAACAGACTTTTCTAAATTTAGGAAAATATCATAAAACTACAAACGAAAATATACAATAACCTTTTCTTTCTGAGTTATCCACGATTCTGAAAAGCGCCATCTAGTGACCCTGAATATAAAGAAACAGGACATTGACACGCTCGGAGATTTGGGAAATCCGCCATTTTAGTTACAACTTCAGCATTCGTCACCATTACGCTGTAAAGGATTTTTGGATAACTGTGCATATAGAACTTAAAAAAAATATTACATCGCAGTGCAATACATTCAGCGTATTTGACACTATTTTGAAAAAAATAAATGTAGTTTTTGTAAGATTTTTATGTAAAAGGAATTTCCTCCTAAAAATGAACAACATTATTAATTTTTCCCCATGATCCTTTGTTTATTATACAGACCTAAACAACAGTTATCATTAAAAATTAAATATTATTGCATTGAAGATTTAAAGAATAAAGATTTAACTTACGATATAACTCTCCTCCAAAAATATACATTATTTAAGAAAAACTTAAAATTTTCACTGAAGAGATTCCTATTTTACCTTCTAAATTAACTTTTAGCTACTGCAATCGTTTTATAAAATCTAAATATACAGATTCGATAAATATAATATTAGAATGAGTTGTGCTATTCACGTTAAAATAAAATTTTAAAAGTATGATAATTAAATAGGCACTGTTGTTAATAAACGCATGTCAGAAATATGATGGCTGAATAACGGGAATTTTATACATAAATGAATATTCGATAGTTAAAAATTTGTTAATTTATTTATTGATTCAAAACATTATTATTTTTATTAATTTTATTTAATAAATAAAGCAATAGAGTATTTTATATACGTAAAGAATCGATAGTTCAATTTAAATATTCGATTAATAATTGTAATATCTATTGTTAAGAGAGAATCGAAAGCTCAATAAAGAGCCACAAATTCTACAAAGTACATTTTTGTACTTTTATATTACCGTTTAAGAGTATCAAAATTTATTATCCTCTTTCAAGACATGCATCTACTTCCGATCACATTCGAAATAACATAACTCTCTAGTTCATGCTAATAAAAATAATGCATTTAATAGAATTCTTTTTCACTAAAGTAAAAAAACTACATGTATATCTATGTTCTGCTTGTATTTTTGAAGCTATATAAAACGATTGTCCCATGACTTTAATAGATCGAAGAATGTCAAAATCTGGTGAAATAGTATTACGTTCAACGGCGATCCATTGAATTTGGAACTAAGATGGCGGACATTTCGTCAATGTCCAATCTCTCTCTTACGTAGGATCTCTAGCGCCATCAAGATTCAAGCGCCATCTTTTGGATTTCACTGAAATTAATAACATTATTGTGGGTTGGCCATATTACCTGCATTGGCCATATTATCATCACTTACCTTATTCAGAAATGTTTCTAAAATTAAGTGGCAGCAAAATAATCTTTGCTTTTTTTATAAAAATATCTTTAAAACTCGAAATTATGTTGGTTTCTGAAGTTTCTAAAAGCAAAGAATGCTTTTCAGAACCGCTGCTGATTCGTTATTTTCAGTTGTAGCTTTATTATATTTTCGAAGATTAAGAAAAAATTATATTTTTTTACATTGTATGACAAATTACTCCAGCATTTTCTACCTGACACTATGGAAGTTCGTCAAACATTTTAACTGATAATTCGGAAAAAGTGTGTAGCTATTTATTTATTTGTTTATTTTTTTAGAGAATATTGCTTTGTCTGAATAACATAACGTTACTTTTAGATGTAGTTGAAGAAAATTGCGCAATTTGAGAAGAATCAATATCAGTGGTTTATATTCAGAACTTTCCGAGGCTATAAATCACTAATTTGACATTCCATGGATCGATCCTAGATCGAATAACTCAATTTTCTGCTGTAAACGTAAAACAGTAGAATTATTCAAGGAACAAGAAAGAATCAAAGTAGAATTTTTCTTCGTGTTGGATTTTTGCATAAAGTTACTTGCTAAATTATTAGTATCTAAATATAATAAACAATCTACTTCCGTGAGAGTTATTTTTCAATTTTGGTTGTTCTTAAAACACAGTAAATTAGTTATTTTACAGTGAAATATCTGCAAATATCAACCTAGTACAAGCATATAGAAATAGAAATAAGCAAGAAAAATCATGCAATAGGCACACATTATAAAACATTTTCTAATAAGAGCGGAATATTGCTACGAAACATCCTTTTTTTACAATTAAAAACATATTTAATCCGTTCGCTCCCTTTTAGCACCAATGTTTTGAAATAGAAATCATTAGTTAATTTAATCAACGTTATTCTGTTATTAAATAAGGCAAAATTTAGAATTAGAAAATACTGGTAGGAAAATTTTAGATACCCTATACGTACAAACGATGTTTGTTGCTAAGGTGTTTAATAAATGTACCAGTGGACCCTTGCGAGGATTTTACAAGGCAGTCTAATATTTTTTTAGATGCAGCTTTAAACTTCTAAAGAAAAATTAAGGATAAAAATATCTGCAAACAACAATAGCAAGCCAGAATATCATCTCATTTATGCCATCAAAGTTACAGTAAAAACTGATCGAAGATAGCAAAAGGTACGCGCGAGAAAAGAAATTAACAATCGTATTTTAACTGCATTAGAGGATGACGTCATTCGCTTCAGGAAAAACTTAGGACAAAGAAAAATAAACTGAATACATATAAAATTCAATTTAATCTAATACAACAATTTAATCTAATGCACATTTTACGCTATTATGTGAAATGTCACTGCTTCGATCAATCGATGGATAATATCTTTTTCTTCTAAACATTTGAATTTTCATTTTTGCTTTTAAACCATAAATGTAAAATAAGCACGTGCGGAGACGTCTCACTTTATCATCTTTGTACTATTTATTTTTTATAAACATTGTTGTGTACGATAGAATGCGATATTTTATTTTTTTGGCAAGATTGTTTTAAGAAAAACCTTTCATTTCATTTATGAAAACAATGTTGATTTAATTTTAATTTAACAGAAATGTTTAATAAAAAAACATGTTTTAACGAAATATGAGCGTACTATGTCAGAAGCAAGTTCAAAAACTTTTCGAATGATACCTCATTCATTCTTCTGCGTTTTGTAAATGCATAAAAATGTATGTTTACAACAGAAATAATATATATGATTCATAAAATGCACATCACAGTTAAAAGAGAAAAAAAACAATTTCAGCAATTACAAACTATAAATAGCAAACTTTTGTAGAGCCATGTGTATGATCAATCTATTTATATACATACCAAATAGTACAATGAATTCAATTCAAAAAGGAATAAAACACTTTCCCATCAATCACGATTCACGATTTATAGATGGCAATTTGCACTGTAAAAAAAAAAAAAGTTTCTGAATACAGAAAAATATAATATAACCACGAACGTAAACATATAATTACCTCTTTCGAGGTACCCAAGATTTCGAAAAGCGTTCTTTATCTATAGAAACACCAGAAGCAAATGTAGTTTTCAGATTTAACCCTTTCAAGGGCGGCGGTTCATTTTTGGACCAAGCAATTTTAATCCATAAATGCTACATTGCTACCAGAATTTTGGAATGACAAATTCCATTTTATCTAGTACATGAAGAATGTATGATATATGTTTCTGGTATAATACAGTAATACTTAAGCAGATATCTTATGGCCATGAGGTGTGGTTTCCAGATCTAAGAATTCATGGAATAAGGAGATTGCAGTCTTGTCAAAGACAGGGCCTTTTGACTTTTATAAGGGGGTATAGAACGATTTCAAACGATGCACTGTGTGTACTTGCAGGTGTTATACCTATTGATTTACTGCTGAATGCAAGTGTGAAAAGATATCAGTTGATCAGGTGTGAGAGTACATTGGCAATTGAAGATATGATCATAGATAAAACAGGTCTGATGTTAAAGGAACCTACGTTTGGATATAAAGATTTTAATGCTAAAAAGAACATTAAGATTGTAAAATCAGTTACAGAAAGTGTTCCCTACTCGAAATTTCCACAGTTGTATACTGACGGGTCGAAGATGATTGAGGGAGTGGCGGCTGCCTATACTGTCCATTTTAAAGGTGAATTTATCAAGGATCATAAGATTCGGTTAGTGAAATATAATTCAATATTTCAGGCAGAACTCTGGGCTATTAAGCGAGCAATAGATTGGACTCTGCAATCCTCATTTCCAGAAATTACAATTTATACTGATAGTTTGTCATCGGTTACAGTTTTGGATAAACTCTTTCCAGTGAATAGTATTGTAAGAGATATATTTGACTTGCTTAGTGAATCGGTGGAAAAACAGATAAACATAGGCTGGATAAAAGCGCATTGGGGCCTTGATGGAAATGAGCGAGCAGATAAATTAGCAAAATCAGTCATTGAGGAAGAAGTGGCAGATGAAGAGGCAGTTATTCCACTACCGGTTTCTTTTCTTAAAACTTATCTGCAAAAGGAATGTATTAAAGATTGGCAGGTTGAGTGGGAGAGCTCAGACAAAGGATGTGATACCTATAATGTAATAAACAAGGTTGATACAGATTTTATATGCTATTCTCAAGTCGTAATGTACTTTATTTCGGGCCATGGTTCTTTTCCGACTTATCTTTATAAGATTGGAAAATTACAGAGTGATAGGTGTATTTGTGGCTGTGTGGGCTCACCTTTTCACTTTATTTTTGGTCCTTGTACATTAGTTGACAGTCAGTTTGTTTTTAATAGAAATCTAACAGTAAGAAGTAATATGAGGAGAGTCCTGCTCACAAGGTCAAATTATGATAAGCTTAAGCAGATTTATAATAAAAATCAGTTTGTTTGTCACCAAACAGAATGAAAATTATTTAAATGTGTTCATTTTCATACAATCCGCTGAAATAAATTCGCATATCCATCGCAACAGAAACCTCTTCGTTTGAATTCTGTACACGTACCAAAGTGGATAAACTTCGTTATGTAGAATATTTTTTTCATAATATGGAGATTAATTTACATGTTAATGGTGTTCAAAGTCAAAGTTCCGCAGAAAATTTCGTTAAGTAGAAAACTTCGTTAAATAGCGACTTCGTTGAAGGGAAGTTCCACTGTATATATCAACATTTAAACGGAGGGTGGTTTTGGGGTCTGGGGGTCATGATCGGAGAAATTATATTGAAATTTTCTGGAATTGCTTTCCTCCGAATGGCTGCAATATGTAGCTTTATACTTTTTTTGTATTGAAAGCTACCTAATAGATCAAAAGTCAATTGTTAACAGAATTCCAACAAACACAATTCTCTTGTGTATATATATATGTATATATATATATGTATGTATAATATGTCCAATATCCATTATAATCGATGCGGCTACCTTATATACTTAGCAAATGTACATTTGGTAAATCATGTTGACATGTTTGTGACCATGTTACACCTATCAATCCAAGACCAATGCTGATTCAATGTTTGTTGTTTAATTTAATTAATGAGATGACAAAGCCATAATGAAATTTTTGTAAGCAGTTTATGTTTGTATTTAATATTTAATGTATCCTGTTAGTATCACGATTCCCATTTTACAGTAAAAATTGTATTATTACTCACGAAATCTACTTCCTAAATGGCAATTATTTAATTTTTTTTTAATGAACATTTGAATGAAGATTGCAATATATATATATATAGTATGTCCATCCATTATAATCAATGCGACTACCCTTAATTACAATGCAAATGTACCTTTGGTAAATCATGTTGATATGTTTGTGACCATGTTACATCTATCAATCCAAGGCCAGTGCTGATTCGATGTTTGTTGATTAATTTAATTAATGAGATGTCAAAGCCAGATTGAAATTTTTGTAAACAGTTTATGTCCGTATTTAATATTTAATGTATCTTGTTTGTGTCAGGATTCTTATTTCCGAGTAAAAATGCTATTATTACTCAAATAGGAAAAACAAACAAAAGTTCATTTTTAACAGAATTCTAATAAAGAAAGTTATACAATTCGTTTGTATATGAATTTATAATATTGCCATCGAGTACAATCAATGCGACTACCGTCCCTCACTCTTTAAATGTACCTTCAGTAAATCACTTCTTGTTACATGTTTCTAAGCATGTTCATGTCAATCACGTGCAGTGTTGATTCATGATTTCAGATCCGAAATGGATTTTAGAAGCAGCGGACTGTAAATTTATTAACGCGTATGTCGCGTCATGAATTTTTCGATCATTTTAAAGTGTAGACAAAGGAGTGCCTGGAGTCCAATGACGTGGATTACGGATTAATAAAACCCTACACTAAACAAGAAAGAAAAATCATGCGTCAAGCATAAATTATGAAAACCTTTCCAACAAAATTTCACCATTTAGTAAGGTAAAAGATAATGTTTGAAAAACGCGTAACACATTTGAAAACCCAATTTCAGAAATTATGATCTATAGTCGTAAAAACATCCGAATTCTTTTGTGCAGCCTCGTACATTATCTATAGATTTATATGTATAATACCTATATAGTGTTGTTTTCGGCACACATTGGACGAAGAAAAACGAATTTAAGTTTTATATCAAATATGATACTTCGGTCGTATATCTGGAGTACATTTGCGAATAGAAGTAACACCACAACAACACAGATAAGCGAAGAGACAAGCATCATTCAGAAAGTGGCTTTTGCAGGATGTTTAATAGCAGTTATTGAAGGGCGATTACATGGCCCATCGGGAGTGACCCGACCAAGCACAGAGCGCCTTTAGAGGCTACATTATCCAACGAGATCAGGAACAGGAATCCTAAAAAATTACTTCAAAGTCCTTGACAGCTGGTACATATTTGGCGTGCGGTTTACGCCAAATTCCTTTGAAGAATTACCGAGTTGGCGATAAAATATGCAGAGAGATACAGAAGACAGTGATGTTAAAAATAACCAAATGATATATCTATGAAAAATTGCATCCTCAATGCATACCAACATAGGGTTGTGACAGGGCAAAAGTTAGTTTTACTGGGAACAGAAAATTATCTCAAGGATTTAGATAATACATCCGCTGATTGTAGAATCTGTGAATTAATAATAGACATATCTAACGGCTACATTTTTAAGTGTAAATGCAGAAGTGCAGACATGAGATCTTTCTTCTTTATTTTTTAATTGAGCAAAATTACATCTGCACGAAATCGAGTGTAGGAGGATGATTTTGAAATGAAAGCGATATCTTTAATAATAGAAAGAGATATATTTAAATGCATGGAATGGGATGCACAGACAAATTAAATTTAGAATATAAATTTAAAATAATTAAATTAAATGCATATTGAGTACGAAGAGAGGGTTAACTATTTAGAAAAGCATATATAATGGAAACTCCATTATATATATCACCCCCCGAACAAGAAAAGAAAAAAAATTGATACCATAAGGCTTGCGAACAACTTACTGTGTCTCTCTGCATTTACATAGCATGTTGCAATGACCTGAACTCCAAGGAAAAATAAAATAAACATCCAATATTTTAATAATATAAGCATCACAAGTATTTGAATAATATAAGCATCACAAATATTTGAATAATATAGCATCACATATTCATGGCCATAATTTAACCTCTAAATTTCTTTATTCATATATATAGTTGCAACTTCGATCTTTTTTTTTTTTATTGAGGTATATTTATTTATCTATTTTTATTCATATACAAATGGATATCCTAAAATTTATCATCTGGCGCCAGGAACAAAGGTAAAGTCCTTTCATAATTTTTATAAATATCAATAATGGCCATAAGAATAGAGAAGATAAAAATAGAAGCATTATCAATTCTTCTCAAAAACTTTTTTTTGATGCAATTTATATCTTTTAGTAGTGATGCAAGAAGTATAAACATAGTATAGATATAAAGCAAAACACAAAAATACAATACAAAAGCTATAAAGTAAAAATATGCATACATGTAAAAGACACTATTAAATTGTAATAAATGAATGAAAAAGTAAAAAAATTGTGGTAAAAATATAAATCAAAGTTTTTTTTTTAAGTGTAATAATATCATGGACAAGAACTAGAGTGCAGAGAGTGTAAAGTCATAATAGGGATATATCTGTATATATATAGTTTACCAAACCACTTCCTAAATGAACAATTTGATATTTTAACCTTTAAGTTACCTAGAAGAGATTATCTTTACTGAATATTCACATTGAAAGTAAATATAAACATTTTGAAATAATCACTAAAAAATAGTTGATATTATTTAAAGAAGAAAAATACATTTATATTGTTTTCATTTATCTATTTACTATTATTATTAACAATATCAAAGGAATAGATAATTTTAAAGAAACCCTATGATATTTAAAATCTATCCAATGAATCAATGTAACACCATTGTCAAAAATTACTATAGGTGAGTTGTTTCTACAAGTAACTAAGCAATTTTTTGTAAATGTCTGAAAGAATGACTTCTGCTTAACGTGAAATGAAAGTGTGGGATGTTATGAGTGTTCGTGAAGAGAGATGTATGTGAAGAGGTTACATGTGATAAATATTTAGATTAAATAAATGTATGCTATTTAAACAAGAATCCTGACATGGGAAACCTAAATTCTAACAGGTAAAAATGCGTCACAAATATTAATTACAATACGAAGGAATAATATTATGACAAATATGTAAAGAAAATCTCTTTGTCATTGACAAAGTGAAGGTGGCATGTATGTGGTAAAATTGAAATAAAAAATAGAACGATGAAGTAGTGTATATATGTAAAGTGCAATAGAAAATTAATGTATACAATAAAAACAAAGTGTAGAGTGAGAAAAACTTAACGGTATGTGTAGATACCCAACAATACCTATCTGTGAATAAGAATCATGAGTACAAAAAATGTGGAAACGATGAACAAAAAAAAAACAAAAAAGAAAAAAAATTCTGATTACGAAGGAATCAGACCCCATGAGATGTAAGAAAAACTGTGAACAAAATTCTGGCTACAGGGAACCAGACCCTATGATCACATCTTCTGACTACAGAGGAGACCAGGAACCATGAACGAAAAATTTGGTTACAAGAACCAAAACACATTGAACCAATTTTCTGGCTACAAAAGGAGCACAGAACACAATGAACGAAATATATGGCTACAAGAGGAGCACAGAAACCAATGAACGAATTATCTGGCTACAAGAGGAGCACATAATCCAATGAACAAAATATCTGGCTACAAGAGGAGCACAGAATCCAATGAACAAAATATCTGGCTACAAGAGAGCACAGAATCCAATGAACAAAATGGAATGTAAAAAAAATATACCGTCAATATTTCTACAAGAAAAATTTAAAAAGTACGTTTGATGTGATTTTATACGCAAGAATGTACCAAAAAGAAAAAAGGTGTGACGCTGACTTTTTTTTTTTTTTTTAACTGAACAAAGTGATACCGACGTAAAAAGAATTGTATACATATAAAATGAACTAAAAAGTTAAAGACAGCTGAAGCTGTGTGTAAAGATCAAGTTAAAATTATTCCAAATGAGAAAAATTTCTGACGACCCGCATCAAAAGCAATTTCAGCAATAAGAATAATACCTCTTATCATTTCACCATTTCCGATCGCTAAATAGCCAAATGAAAAGAAATGAACCATCTGTACACACAGGTGTGTAAGCAAAACTAAATATTAAAATAAATGACAGAAGAAAAACTGAATTTTTTTTTTTTATATGAAACGTTGAATGAAACTTACCCATGTTAATGTACGAAAATGTATGAAGAATACATAAGTTGAATCAAAGAAAACCACAAGGGGGAGAACATTTACGATTGAATGTAATAAAAGGAAAAAAAACATGCCACAAGAATCATAATATAACCTCTTACAATTATTGTTCTAATTTAGAAAAGTTTTTTTTTTTTTTTTTTTTTTTTTTAAATAAGGGTTAGCAAAGAATATTATTTCGTTGATCTTCAATATATTTCTGTTGGAAATCTGGACAAAATCTTGTCCCCCTTTCTCTGTCAAGTGGTTTGTTCAGGAGTAAAATCGTTCCGAACCGGTTTTTCTTTTTGCATTTCGGTCGTAAAGGCACTCTCTTTTAACTGTAACTGTATGCATATTTTATTCTAGTTTGAGGTACGGAGTAAGTATATATCTAGGGTGAAACAACTCCATGGAAGGTGTGGTGATGTGATGGAAGGACAATTAACCCCCTTTCTGAATGTTTATTTGCTATAATGTGATACCAAAGTTCCCAGCAATGGCTGGAGGTCTATGTATATATCTTTATTTAAGTTTAACATTCAAGTTGAATGAATAAATATAATTCTGATTTCTACATAAACTGTTTCTTCAATGTGCTATATACTTAGTCACACCACAGACCTTAACCACTGTGCTTTACAACTCTGCTCAATCTCTATCATGGTTAAGGGGCCATGTTATGCTAAAGGTCAAATAGATGCAGTGTGGTGTGTTTTAGATGAAATATATATAGCTTAAAAAGTATAATGGCACAAGTTCCAGAGTTAACTTATTCTTTCCCGAAATTGTCGGATTATAACTACTCTTCTTGGAAGCTCGACGTCAAATGTGTACTGATAGATCGGAATTGCTGGGAGTTTATTACGAATCCCGATATTGCATGTAAAGAAGATGCATCTGATAGATAGAAAAGTGATTTTGGATGGCGTAAAAGCAGAGCTTATACCACGATTTATCAATCCATCGAAAGGAAATTCCAGATATTAATCGCTCAGACCGAAAGCGGAAAAGTTGCCTGGGATATCCTAAAGTTAAACTTCGAACCAACGTCACGGGCACGTTTAGCTGGATTAGTGGATGATTTTTTTGAAATGAAGTTAAACTCGCAAGAGGAAACCATCTGTTTATTTTGCAAGATAATTGAAGAAAAAAGGTTTCAAATCAAAGATGCAGGTTTTGACATGTCAGAATTGTTAGTATGCTTCCAGTTAATCCGTCGTTTACCCGAAGAATATGATAATCTCGTTCAAATGTTATACAGGTTAGATGATACAGAATTTAAATTGGAAAATGTTTCTAAACAGTTAATTAGTGAATATGGAAGAATTTGTTTAAAGCGTAAGGACGAAAGTTAAGAGGTTATCAGTGTAGATGATGCTTATACAACCCCAAGTTTAAGAATCCTACCGATAGACCAACCATTCCAAAGAAGAATTTCGTAACCAGTAAAAAGCCATGGTTTTCAGGTAGTGTAAGCGACCTGGAACCCTCTCGATGCTCTAGTACTTCACCAGCTACTCGTATGGGGCCGAGTTTAATATGCAGTTACTGCAAACGACCTGGTCACACAGATACAAGGTGTTTCAAAAAGAGAAACTATAGAGGGAAGAAGCAAGTTTTCTACAGTGAAACTACAAGGCAATCGGAATCCGCCCTAATGTCTTCAAATGAGAAAATTGTCGAATTTCTTCTGGACTCAGCAGCTACTTCTCACTTTACGAATGACAGGAGTTTATTTGTAACCTACAAGGACCTCACCCCCAACAAGTGCTGATTGGAGACAAGGACTGTTCGTCGGAAGTATTGGGTATAGGTGATATTGACTTTACCATACAAGATGTAAAAGGTAATGTAGAAATAACTTTAAAAAATGTTTTATATGCTCCAAATATGAGAAGAAATTTAATTGGTGGATCCAACATCGATATTGCAGGAAACCACATTCAATGGGGAAATAATAAAATGATTGTGTATGATAGATTTAATCAATATTGTTTTACTGTACCTAGAGTAGATAAATTGTACATTGTTAAAGGTTATGCTTCAAAATGTGAAAATTTTGCCTTTTCGACTAGTTTAAATGCAGAAATTATACATCGTAGATTTTGTCATATAAATTTGCCTTTACTTGAAAAAATGAGTAAAAATAATTGTGTTAAAGGTATTGAAAATATTAACTGTAAAAACAAAAATAAGATGTGTGAATCTTGTGTAATTGCAAAATCTAATAGACATTCGTTTAAAAGGAATTATCAGTATAAACGCATTTCTAGTCAAATTCTTGATAGAGTGTATATGGATTTGTAGGGTCCTAGCCCAGTTAACTCGTTAGGAGGGGGGGAAATACTTTTTGTCAATAATTGACGATTATTCTAGAAGGACTGAAGTGTATATACTTAAGGATAAAACGGAAGTTTTTGAATACTTTAAAAGGTTTTTAGCGAAAGCTGAGAGACAAACTGGTAAAAAATTAAAGAGTGTACGAACTGATAATGGGTTAGAATTTATTCATAAATTATTTGAGAAATTGTTAACTGATTTGGGTATACAAATAGAAAGATCCTCCATTTATACGCCAGAACAGGTGGGTGTTGCTGAAAATTTCAATAAAGTAGCAATGAATGCAGTTCGAGCAATGTTACATGATAGCGGATTAAAACCATCATTCTGGGGGGAAGCTCTTTTAGCGTTTGTTCATACAAAAAATAGAACCGAACACAGTTTAACCCAAGGTCTTACACCCCAAGAATTATGGACAGGATTCAAACCTTCGGTAAAACATTTAAGAACTTTTGGTTCTTTAGCATTTGTTAATGTTCCTAAAGTTAAACGAAATAAACTACAACCTAAAGCTTTACCCGGTATTTTAGTTGGTTATGCCATGAAAACAAAAGGATATAGGATTTATATGCCAAAAGAAAGGCGAATTGTAGAAACTATTCATGTGCGTATAGATGAATCCAAAAAGGGGGTAGAAACATTATTTGGAGTAAATAAGTATAAGGATATTGTATTGAATTTTAATGAATCTCAAATTGAATCAAATGGCTTAAGTAACGCGACTCTAGATCTTAATCATAAACTACCAGGAGTAAGTTTAAATGAAGACAAAGAGAAAAGAGGGAGTAAAATAACTTTAACTTCTATAAATATTTCAGAATGGAAAAGAATTGAAAAACCTAGAACTAAAAGTAACAGGATTGACGTGTATTATTATACCCCGATAACAAATAAGAGACTGAGATCATTAAATGATGTTAAAAAATATTGTCAAGAAAATAAAATCGCTTATGAACCGGATAAATTTGACTTTAAACCTAAAACTACTCATCCTAATCTAGAAACTTTAAATGAACCTTCAACTAGCGATTCGGATGATTCATATTTAAGTGAAATATTCCAACATGAAACTTACAATACTGAAATCCCTAAATCGTTTGAGGATGCACAAGTTAACCCAGAAAGAGGGAAATGGAACGCCGCGATGAGGGAAGAACTTGAAATCATGAGTAAAAGAAAGGTCTGGCGGTTGATTGATCCACCCAAAAACGCCACAATAGTAGGAAGCAGATGGGTTTATAATATTAAAAACACAGAAAAAAATGGGAAAAAGTACAAAGCACGTCTCGTAGCTCAAGGTTTTAAACAGAAACCAGGTATCGATTTTAATGATATATTTTCACCAGTTGTAAATTTTTCAATTATAAAATTAATGTTTATTTTATTAGTTTCTATGTTAAATTGGTATCATATTCAATTAGATGTAAAATCAGCTTACTTATATGCGTCTTTAAAAGAAACTGTATTTATGAAACAACCACCAGGATTTGTCATGAAAGGTGCCGAAAATAAAGTTTGTTTGTTAAATAAATCTATTTATGGTTTACGGCAAAGTGGCCGAGAATGGAATTTTGAATTGGACAATATACTACATAATTTAGGATTTTGTAAGTTAAAATGGTGTAACTGTGTATATAAACTAAAAAGTAATGCAATTTTAGTTGTCTATGTAGATGATTTAGTTTTGTTTGCTGAAAATGAAAATATACTGCAATCTGTAACTAATATGTTAAAAAATAGCTTAGAAATTACTGAAATAGGTTTAACGAAATATTTGTTAGGTGTTAACTTTGAACTTATTGCTGATTCATTATTTATTCATCAAAAAACTTACATTGAAAGATTAGAATTAAAATATAAAGGTTTACCTAAAAGTTATGTTAAATTACCCTTTAAAATTGGCTGTATCTTACCAGATAAAGTTAACGAAAATGAAATTGTGGAAAATGAATTGATGAAAAAATATCCATACCGATCATTAATCGGTTGTTTGTCATTTTTATCAAATAGATCGAAACCTGATATTAGTTTTTTTGTAAATATAATGTCACAATTTTGTAATGGTTATACATATAAACATTGGTTGATATTGGTAGATATAATGAATTACGTTTTTGCTACAAAAAGTTATAAAATAAACCTGTCTAATGTAAAATCCTCAAGTTTATATGCATAGTCTGATGCTAACTGGGGATGTAACCTTACTAAAAGACATTAAAGTAGTGGTTATATAATTTACTTTAGTAACGTTCCGTTTGCTTGGAAATCATCAAAGCAGAAATGCATTGCACTTAGTTCTATGGAGTCAGAGTTTATCTCATTAACTGAAAGTGTAAAAGAACTAACGTGGTATGCAAATGTCTTAAATGAACTTAATTTATGTGATAAAATAAAACCAGTTCAGTACTGTGATAATGAATCTGCTATTTATTTTTCTAAAAATAGTCAAGAAAACTTTAAAACTAAGCATATTGACATAAAGTGTCAATTTATTCGTCAATTAATAAATGAAAATGTTTTTGAGTTAAAACATGTAAGTTCTAAAGTTAATAAGGCTGATTTTCTAACAAAACCTCTACTGTATATAAAATTTCAGAGAGCCATTTGTAACATTTTTGATTTTGACTATGAAAAGAAAGAGGAAGTTTTTACGACCGATGGGGCCGCATGTTGGAAATCTGGACAAAATCTTGTCCCCCTTTCTCTGTCAAGTGGTTTGTCCGGGAGTAAAATCGTTCCGAACCGGTTTTTCTTTTTGCATTTCGGTCGTAAAGGCACTCTCTTTTAACTGTAACTGTATGCATATTTTATTCTAGTTTGAGGTACGGAGTAAGTATATATCTAGGGTGAAACAACTCCATGGAAGGTGTGGTGATGTGATGGAAGGACAATTAACCCCCTTTCTGAATGTTTATTTGCTATAATGTGATACCAAAGTTCCCAGCAATGGCTGGAGGTCTATGTATATATCTTTATTTAAGTTTAACATTCAAGTTGAATGAATAAATATAATTCTGATTTCTACATAAACTGTTTCTTCAATGTGCTATATACTTAGTCACACCACAGACCTTAACCACTGTGCTTTACAACTCTGCTCAATCTCTATCAATTTCTTTAGTGAAGGACAACATTGAGAAAAAGCGGTGTGAGAAGTGTCAAAATCAGTATTGTTATTTTCATTGTTCATGACACAATTGATACATTTAGGAGGGTTTGTGCAATAAGAGTTATGTTCATCCGCACAAGTAGGGCACCTTATATTGCTATCACAAACATTCGCAATATGACCATATGATTGACATCTAAAACAGCGTTTTACAGCTATATATTTCACTACAGGATATGAATTATTCTGAATAAATATTTCTTTAATGTCAAGTAATTTTTTTGCAATATTAGGAGAAATATCAAACATATAATTATAAGTATCAGAATTTCTAAGTTTATATTTCTTTCTAAATTGAATGGAGGATATATAGATTTTTGTATGATGTCGGAGATCCCAAATAAAATATCCGGTATATTAAATTTTTCAGGCAACTGACAAATAATTATACGAACTGGTTTACGGTAGTGTTTAGTAGGTGAATTAAAGGAAATGTTTTTGGAAAGGTCATGAATATCTGAAATGTTTGAGTGCTGCTTAACCACGCTTTCTTGTGAACAGACAGCATATGAGTCCTCAACAATTTTGTATTGTATTACATCCGTTTGTGTAGACATATTGTCGAGAATTTGAGGTGAGATACAGTTGTTATGAGATGTATCGTTTACATTTTTACAGTCACCTCTGACTTCGTGTTCATTTTGTACTTTTTGAGAATGAAGTCGTTCTAATAATTTCTTATTAACTGTAAGTAAATTTTCCTTCGCCCGTACATTTTTAGCATGTTCTAATAAGACAACTACATTGTAATACCTCAAAAGATAATGAAATTGATGTTTCACCAAAGTTTTAAAATCATCTAAATTTTTAGTAAAAGTTTCCTGATCATTAATCTATTTATAAAGACTTTCTACTTCAGAGGAAATTAATTGCGCAGCATTTGCTAAAGTATCTCTAAACAAATGAGACCATGCAATTTCTCTACCATGTATATCGTGTTGTTTTCGGCACACATTGGCGAAGAGACAAGCATCATTCAGAAAGTGGCTTTTTGCAGGATGTTTCATAGCAGTTATTGAAGGGCGATTACATGGCCCATCGGGAGTGACCCGACCAAGCACAGAGCGCCTTTAGAGGCTACATTATCCAACGAGATCAGGAACAGAAATCCTAAAAAATTACTTCAAAGTCTTTGACAGCTGGTACATATTTGGCGTGCGGTTTACGCCAAATTCCTTTGAAGAATTACCGAGTTGGCGATAAAATATGCAGAGAGATACAGAAGACAGTGATGTTAAAAATAACCAAATGAGATATCTATGAAAAATTGCATCCTCAATGCATACCAACATAGGGTTGTGACAGGGCAAAAGTTAGTTTTATTGGGAACAGAAAATTATCTCAAGGATTTAGACAATACATCCGCTGATTGTAGAATCTATGAATTAATAATAGACATATCTAACGGCTACATTTTTAAGTGTAAATGCAGAAGTGCAGACATGAGATCTTTCTTCTTTATTTTTTAATTGAGCAAAATTACATCTGCACGAAATCGAGTGTAGGAGGATGATTTTGAAATGAAAGCGATATCTTTAATAATAGAAAGAGATATATTTAAATGCATGGAATGGGATGCACAGACAAATTAAATTTAGAATATAAATTTAAAATAATTAAATTAAATGCATATTGAGTACGAGGAGAGGGTTAACTATTTAGAAAAGCATATATAATGGAAACTCCATTATAACCTAGTACGCAAAAATTTAGTTCAGTTAAGAAACACATCACAAAGTTAAAAATTCAGCTTCAGCAAATTCTGTCAATAAACGGAAATGTACTCGAATTCGTTTGTGCAGTCACGTACAGTGTTCATGATCTATAATATTTATCCACTTCACGTACTATGCAAAAATTTACTTAAACTTAAAAATGTAAACCAAAGTTGAAAACGCACTTCCAGGAATCATCGCTCATACACAGTACTGCAACCGAATTATTTTTCATGTTTCTGTAATTTAATCATAAATGTACTGCATACCATACTTTTCAGTAAGCAACTCATAGTGCACCTCAGTAATGCATATAACTTTGATTATGCTTGATATAGTGCAAAATCATTAAAATAAGCTGCAAATGTTTTTTCCCGATAGACCATTATGTAGCTGAATAATTTTGCGTGAGCCTGTAAATGAATAATAAATGATTTTCTTTTCATATTCTAGAGAAAACAACTTTAGTGAACCTGAGAAATGCATAATAATTTCATTATGTTTGAAATGGTGTAACGTCATTAAAATGTACTTGAAACGATTTCTTCCCAATGACCATAATGTAACGAAGTACTTTTGTGCGTCCCTGTATACGAAGTATAAATACTGCATTTTCAATAGCAATCGTACTATGCCAAAGCCAATACCATGTAGAAATTACAAGGTAATCGGAGTATATTTGCAAGAGTTAGAGTACGGGCTTACGGACAGACAAACCGAAGTCCTAAACACTTTTCAACTATTGTAGAAAGTGTTAAAAATAGAGGATAAAGGAATGTTGATTGTAGTCGCTACGAAATAATACTTTCACGTACAATTTAAACTGAGACTTCAACACTATCATAAGAAGTATATCCGTAAACATGTGATACGATGCTAATAATTTGCCATTGAATTGGTATGTTATAATGAATATTTCGCAATTTATTCATTTACGAAGTTGACCAAATTTGGATCCATCCTATGTAATCGATGGCTATTTTGTAATGAATGTTGAAATGGAAATGGAACAGATTTGAATATCTCGTGATATTAAAATAGGAAATATATAATTTGATCAAACAAGTCAGCCCTGAATTTCACTTCTTTTCCAAATTTAAATATATAATTTGTGAGAGTACTTTAATTAGTATTGTCTTTCAAATGACTCTAAGAATTCCATTTTAAGCTTTAGTAATTCGATTCACATTTTGCTAATTTAGTCGGTAAAATTGTTTTCAGTGTCCAGTGAATATTATATATAATACTACGATCTGCAGTTCGTTTAATCACCATTTTAAATGTCATACTTTATATATAATTAATTATTAAACCGCTGTTAATCTAAAAAATATATTGTTGAGAGTGTTATTGATTTCAATTGTCCATAAATGGTTTATATATCATCTATTACTTTATTTCTTTATTTAAATTAGTGGCTCTCAAACATTTATGTATCGCGCACTCCTTGAAGAATTAAATCTACCTTGCATAGCACTTTTTTTTACTTCAAATTAAAGAATAAAATAAAGTAAAAAAGAAATAGAGAATGAATACAAATAAACTTACATTTATTTTACATTTAATGTAAGAATTACAGATAGCAAAATTTTTTAATGCGATTGGTGTGTTTGCTAACGCTTGTACATTCGTCGAATTTTTGGTGTTATTGAGCTAAGGAACAGCCATAAGAGCCTGTATCAGTCATGTGAAAAAACGCGCAAGCTAATGTTAAGTCTATGGGAAGGTTCTTGGCAGATTTCTCGCTCGCATTTTAATATTTTTAAATGATGTTTTTTGCATAGAATAGTTGAGGTCGATCTCTAACGTTGTTAGTTTTTACTTTTTTGATTTTGGTTCCAGTTTTGTTATATAAGGGTACTTTCACTTTCAGAACCGCTTCCACAACCGGTTACAAAATTGAAAATGTCTGCTTATGAAAAAAAACTGTAACCAAAATCAAAAAAATAAAAACTAACAACGTTAGAGATCGACCCCAGCTATCCTATGCAAAAATAATAATAATAATAATAATAATAATAATAATAAAACATTAAAATGCGAGCGAGAAATCTGCCAAGAACCTTCCCATAGACTTAACATTAGCTTGAGCGTTTCTTCGTGTGACTAGCGTAGGCTCTTAAGTAATTTTTAACACCTTGTATGTAGTTATATTTTGTTTGTAAAAAAAGTCAATGAGATGAAAAATCTTTTTCACTGAGTTATTTATATGTGGTACTAGCCGGTTTTCGCCCGTCTAGCAGTTCGTATCCGAGTGGGGCTCAGGTACATAGTGCAGCGTACCACCCTGACTTCGCTTGGGGCCCAGAAAGTGCATTTTATATGCAACCAGAAAATTATAAATAAAAAACTTTAAAAGTATACGAAAATACTAATAAAAATATAAAAAAAGCACTTAAATAAAGATTCCGCGACATATTTTTTTTTTCATGAGCTCCCTGATAAAATACTACTGGGCCTTACCCGTGAGTATCTAAGGGTGGGGCCCAAGTAGTACTTTGTATCTGCGCCCCACTTGGAAGCGACCGGCTAGTATACATTAAAAAATCAGCAATAGTTCTATTTTTCGTCTAATCCTCCGCATTCGGGTTCATAGCCGATGTTGCCCACAAACTCGCTAGCTCTAAAATCGTGGAAATACATGATTAACTACTTTTTTTTGTAGATTTGTAAAGCGGAGTTTCACATTCTTACTTAAAACTGCTGCTGAGATATGGCACAATTACCTAACATTTTCAACACACATCGTGACCCCCTTGATGGATTATTATCTAAAATTGCTGAAATACATAGTTACCTATTTTCTAGTACATTTGTTATCCTAAATTTAACGCATATCCTATTACTGAGATATCGCAAAATAACATAAGATATCCAACCCCCATTTAACCCTCTTTAGTGGCTGAATTTCTAAAATCGCGGAAATACATGTTTAACTATTTTTTAGTAGATTTGTTATCCTGAATCTGTGATTTCAAGCTCATAACTAGATACGCTGCTGCGATATGGTGAACATTCAAAATTACCTAAAATTTTCTACCCCCATTTAGATCGCCCTTAATGGGTGAATATCTAAAATCGCTGAAATATGTGTTTAATTATTTTTATAGTGGATTCGTTATCCTGAATTTCACTCTGTTATCCAAAACTACTGATGAGATATGGTGAAAAGGCGAAATCATCGAAAATTATTGACCCCCCCCCCCCCCCCCCCCATTTAACCCTCTTAGTAGTTGAATTTCTAAAATCGCCTAAAATACATGTTTAACTATTCTTTAGTAGATTTGTTATCCCGACATTCACGCTCCTGACTATAACTTCTACTGAGATATGGCAAAATGGCGTAAAACATTCGACCCCCATTTAACCCCTCATAGTGTCTGAATTTCTAAAATCGCTGAAATACGTGTTTAACTATTTTTTCAGTAGATTTGTTATCCTGAGTTTCATGATTCTACGTATAATTTCTACTGAGGTATGGCAAAATGACCTAAAATATTTGACCGCCTATTTAACCCCCCCCCCCCTTAGGTGCTCTAGTTCCCCGTAGGATCTTAGTTGCTGAATTTCTAAAATTGCTGAAATATATGTTTATCTATATTTTTGGTAGATTTGTTATCCCGAATTCCGAGCTCATAACTAAAAATGCTGCTTAGATATAGCGAACAGGCAAAATGACCTAAAACGTTCGACCTCCAATTTAACCCCCTTAATTGATGAATTTCTAAAATCGCTGAAATATGTGTTTAATTATTTTTTTTGTAGATTTGTTATCCTGAATTTCACGTTCCTATCTAAAACTGCTGCTGAGATATGACAAAAACGCGAAATGACTAAAAACTTTCAACCCCCATTAGTGGTTGAATTTTTAAAATCGCTGAAATATGTGTTTAACTTACTTTTAGTACATTTGTTATCTTGAATTTCTCGCTTGTAACTAAAACTGTTGTTGAGATATGGTGAAAAGTCAAAATGACCTAAAACTTTAGACCCCCCATTTATCCCCCTTAGTGGTTGAATTTCTAAAATCGCTGAAATACGAGATTTATTTTTTAAGTAGATTTGTTATCTTGAAGCTCACGCTCTTACCTGAAACTGAATACATGTTTAACTATTCTTTAGTAGAATTGTTTTCCTGAAACACTCCTACTTAAAACTCCTGCTGAGATATGCCAAAAAGACGAAATTATCTAAAACTTTCGACCCCCCATTTAACCCCCGTAGGGTGTGAATTTTCAAAAATCCTTTCTTAGTACGTGCCTACATTGTGTAAAGAACATGTCTTCCAAATTTCATTGTTCTAGGACAAACGGTTGAGGCTCGGCGTTGATTATGAGAAAATCAAGCTACTCTTTTATAAGTATAGATATTAGTTGTTGACATAGACTCGTTACGTATTTCAAGGATAAGCATAATCCACTTTGATAAACCCTGAACTAAGTCATAGATAAACAAATAAACTAGAACGTGTAAAGCAGATGAAATCCGCAATCCAGTATGAAGAGGTTCGTGAAGTCAAGAAAAACTATATTAATAATTAAAATAATTAAACATGAGGCACTAATATCTTGGCTTTCAGTTCCTAGCCTTGTTTTGTTGAACTTAGGTCCTGAGGTTCGAGGCAGCATATACGTTGCGAGAAGTTGTCAGCCTAACGCGGGACTCTCAGTGTTTAGCTCCCAAGCAAGATTAGTACTTATTTTATAAACCCCAGAAGGAATGAAAGTTTGAGTAAACCTTGCCCAGTCCGCAGCTTGGAATCCAACTGGAGACCTGTAGTGCGATAGACAGGCCAAAACACCGACGCTATTACATCGCGACGCCATTATAGCTAATACCGTCCGTATTGGACAGATGCGCTGACCACTACACTACTGGGCTTATTAATACGCCATTAATGTTGGAGAAAATAATAATAATATAATTAATTAAGTGAATGGGAACTAAATTAATACAGTAAAACGTCTAGTGCAGTGGAAATGAAGTTAAATCTCATCATGTATGAAGGATAAGAAAAAATATTTAAAGGTATGTTAAATTATAAAATTACCCCCAAAATGACTAGAATGTCTTCAAAACAATTATATTCATATAATGAAAATAGTGCAAAAGAATCAAAAATAAAAAAAGCGTAAATAGCAATAACTTACACTAATCCTTAGTCAGACTGTCTTAGACAGACGGACTTAGTCAGACTTCTTCAGTTGTGACGTTTCTGTGGTACCATAAATGATCACAAGTGCCACAGTTACAACGGTGACCAAAATATGACTCATATAATTCGTAACATACTGATTCTCAAGCAATAATCATTTGATGACTCCAAACTGAAGTCGCCGTGAACAACTTTTCTGAAAACTGGAACTCGCCGCATCAACTTTGATATGATTTATCTTCCACGTCACGTCACGTTAATTACAACAAAAAGAATTGCATTTTGGTTAAGATACTACAAGGGAGACACATGAGGGGTCTGCAAGATTTTGAGCTAAGCGAGTTAATTTGTAAACATTAATTTGATGGTGTCAAGCAGACATTGATAATTTCTCATTTTGAAATGAACATTAAGATCAATGTCGAAACAAAATTTGTCTTTTTTAGTAACTACTATCAGAATTCTAGGTGTACAATTAAATATATATATATCAAAAAACATGAATAACGATATCTAATTTTTAACACGTGATAAGACTATATCATGTTCTTATTCTTACCAGTAAGAAAAAAAAAAGGGGGGGGGGGGTAAATTTGCCCTAAGTCCTTGAAGCAACCATTGGTCCACTGCATTGGCACATGGAGCAGAACTCGTTAGTCGAAACCTCAACACGTTCTAAATAATGTAAACAACCGCCCTCGTGGATTTAAATTTAAGCTTTTAACGTTAAGTCTATGAAATTTGTTATCTACTAGCTGACCCTCCCGGCGTTGCTCAGGCCCGTGATAATAAATTTAAATAAACCTCAAGTTTGTATGATTTTATATCTTTAACCCGATTTTGCATAAAATTATTTTTTTAAATGACATTTAAAGTGATAATGCTTAGTTATTCATCAACAAAGTAGTGTAATTATGATCCATATAACTAATTCATAAAATTTAAAAATCTATGCATTTACTTTTCAATAATTTATATTCCATTAATATAAGACATTGCATTTACCCACTGGCGTGGAAAGTGGAACTAAAATCTCTTAGACGATCGAATTCAAGTCCAATTAGTCAAATCCCGTTGTAATCGGGCCCATAGAACGCCAGATAAAAATGCGCCCCTTGGCGGTAGAAAGTGAATCTAAAATATTTAAGGCTATCGATATCAAGTTGAATGAGCCAAACCCCGTCATAATCGGGCCCATAACACCCGAAATATTCCTTTAGTTTCTCTTCCCACCACCAGGAGGCGCAATCTGTTCTATATGAACGGGACTGAAATCTGTAACGCTATCGAATTCAAGTCCAATGAGCCGAATCCCTTTCTCAATCGGGCCCTTAAAACCCGAGATAGGAGAGCACCATCTAGCGGTAAAAAGTGGAACTAAAATAGTTAATGCTATCGGTATCAAGTCGAATGAGCCGAACCCCGTCGTAATAGAGTCCGTAGAACCCGAGATACTCTAAAATGAATTTTTAAAAAATCTGAAATTATTATTCGAAAAGAATGAGATATACAGAACTCATAAGTTCTTTTTAATGTTATAGAGGGTGATTATTAAGTTAATTATAATGTTTGGAATCAGTTGCGTTGAAATTGAAAAGTTAGTTACTAAGTTATGGAAACGGGGTATACTTAGAGAAAAAAACCTTGAAGAGGGGAGGAGAGGAGAGACTGTTTTTTGTGAAACAACTAATTAAGACTACCGGACTACTTGTTCAAAGGCTTTTAATTTTTTTTTCACACCTGTATCCCGAATTTTGTGTGGATAGAGCGATTTTTTCTATGTTTTTTCCGAAAAGGCGTAGTTAACAATGATTCTGCTAGCCCGGCGTTTTTCGTGTAAACCTAAAATCTTTCTTTAGCCTCCCAACACATACCTCATTTTGCAGTTTGACATTTCTTTTGCACCATTTTTAGAAAAATATGACATTTTGGAAGCGATGGTTAATGAGTTTCTAATTAACATCTTGGGTAATTATCAAAATTTTAAAATTCTGGGAGTCAGGTGCACCAAGAGAGGCCTTGGACTACCCTCACCTAAATTTTCAGACTTCTAGGTGCGCTAGATTTTCCTAGCCATCGCAGACAGACACACACACACAGAGTTTCTTTTATTAGTATAGATCAGGGGTCGGCAAGTAATTTTAAGTAGGGTCTGAATACTTTTGAAAATTTTTATCGAGGTCCAGAGAAAAACCACTTAAGTACTATTAGTACTTATTAATTTTAAATTGTTATTTTTACACATACATACATGCACTGTAGAATAGAAAAATCAGGTATTTGTTATGAAAAATTACTGTATACACAAGTATACGTTCTGAAAAATTTTATATACACATTATAAAATAGAAAAAGCAGATAATTGTTGAAAAATTAGCGCAAAAAATTACACTTGCGGCATTGATAAGGCTATCGATCAAACGTATCTATTATATGTAAATTTTAATAAACTATTTATTCAAATTGAAAATTTTTGGCGGTCCACGATTTGACCTTCCGCGGTCCGGATGTGGACCGCGGCCCGCCAGTTGCCGACCGTTGGTATAGATAATTATTCCTCAAGGGCACGATTTGTGTCAGATTTGTTTTTTACGTAAATCATGACGGCCGTGGCTATGCTGAATTTGAAGGTCATCGGCCAAACAGTTTAGAAGCAGTAACCTCACAAATAAACTATTTGAGTGAACGCTTAAAATCTTTTCGTTCACTCAGGTCAATAAGGGCAAGTTCGTTATATACAGGTAGCTTTTTGTTGTTGTTGTTGGGTTCTATGTTTTTCATTAACAAAGTAAGATACATATCTTTATTTTTTCACAGTATTAAAATTGAAATGAGAAGAATATGAAATTAGAGGATTTTATAGTTTAATTGCGCAGTTGCAAGTGATTTATTATAAATTTTACAATATTTTATATTATAATCATAATTTATTCTTAAATGTTGTATTCTTTTTTAATTTATATCTACATTTACTAATTTATCCTTACTATAGATCCTTTTACGTACTTCATTAAAAATATTCTTGATTTTGGTAATTTGATTTCAAAAAGTTATTCACGAAATTTTCTCAGCTAAACGTTATTCTATTGCTTACATTTTTACTTCGACACAACTTTTGATTTATTAAAATTAAGATAAATCCATATCGTTAAACAAGTTATGTTTATTATTTTATTATTTTACTATGTCCTCTTTGTATTTCTCTTTAAAACACTTAATTTATAGATGAGTCCTTTTTAAATATATGGACTCTGTTAATCAACAGCAGACACATCATTATTCATGATTCATATTAAATGAGACGAAATTCATTTATCTTCAATTAATAACGAAAATTTGTCTTATTATGCAAAATATCGTGTTTAAGAATAAAATATTTATCGTAAAAAAAAATAATAATAATAATAATAATGGAACTGTTTTTTTTTATATTTAGATTCTTTCTTAATCTTGTAAATTATATATAATAAAACTTGTCATGAATAAATTTCAATTAATATTTTATTAATGCAAATTCTATTGCAAACAAACACTTTTTGAAAACACATTAAGATCACACCTTATTACTATAAGCGTGTAGAAAAGATGTCAATTAGGAAAATGATTTTGTGGAATAAAGCACCACATTATCTTTAGAAAAGAATTAAAAAACTCAATCTGCCCTCTGCCTTCTTATATCACCAGTGTTTTTTTTTTTTTTTTTTTTTTTTTTTTTGTTCAATAACAGGGATTTTTTGTTCAAAATGTCTATAAAATAACTTTTGTTAATAATTTTAAAAGATCTGATCCATGTAAATTTATAAATCAGCAAATAAACATATATACACACACACATGACATGACCAATCCAGTTGAACTTAAAACTATTTATCTCGATATTTGAAATACATCCCGCAGCAAATGACAGGTTCAAGAGATCACATCGAACGTAGAAGCAGTCGCATTCTATTATTCACTAGTTCTGGCCGATATTTGTTGAGATTCTTTCAAGAAAAAATACAATTACTTATTTGAAGACGATTTATTAGCCCATAATAAATAGATATTAGAACATTCTCTTAGTCTAGTAGACATCTTGAAATTGCTAAATAAACTGGATGTTAAATAAAAGTGTATTCGATTTAGTCAGATTTCTTCTTAGTACAGATTTCTTCTTAGTACCTTCTTAGTACATTATAAAAAAGCTTGTCTTTAAACATTTTTTCTTTACTTATAATTTATATGATTTAAATTGCTAATTAGGAATATAAAGACTTAACGTATTTCAGCAAATATATTGGTATATCTTACTAAACTTAATATTAGTATTACTTACTTGTCTTAATATTAGTATATCTTACATTCTTTTAATAATGTATACGAACAGCAATAAATTATCAGGATAATACAAAATCACAAAAATAGGAGCTCCGAGACTCATGAATTACGTTATATACTCAAACGTGCAGGTTTTTCTACGCTAATGTGGCGATAGTAATTCACCAATCGGAGCACTAGGATGTATTGGAAGGTTTTACTTAATGCAGCGGGATTTTGAAGACCTAAGGCACCGTCGACAAAGAGCACGAATCTGTTTTTTGGCATAAAAAATTTTAGAAAAAAATAAAATTGTATAAATAGTAGTTAAACGGTAACTTGTATCAAAATAAATTCTCATTTATGTCAATAAAATACTAAAATCATCCGAAAATAATTTATTTTTCTAATAAAATATTGCAGCAAAATAGCGCGAGTTACTTGAGTTTTATTATTTTTATATTACTTGAAATATGGTTGCCAAGCAAGAAATAAATTAAAGAGGAAAGCAAAAATAAATGCATTTTAAAATTTGTAAAAAATATGAATATAAAATGTTTTATATTTCCCGAACAGACGCAAAAAATTTTCCAATAATTTAGACAATTAATTTCTAAATTCTAATAAATACATCGGCAAATTTTCAAAGCTATTGTATATATCTTAAACCTCCATATCGAAAATTTAACATCCATAATTTTACGTTTACACCCATTACTCAAATAATGCGATTTTCTTTTCAGTTAAAAATGAAATTTGAAATTCGTCTGCATTCACATAGGAAAACATTGTGGCCTAAAAAGAAATGTTCTACATTTTTCAAACGAATAAACCAAAAGTAACTAAAAACTATATAGCTAATTTTGGGTACCTCACCAACATACCCACCAAAAATCAACGACGTTTTTTAAGGCAGTTATCACGGAACAGACAGACAGACAAACAGACGGATACCAAAAACTTTTCGTGTCTCCACAGTTAGCCTTCACTGACGTTTCGACAGTTACAAGCTTTTATTTAACTTCCTTTGGCTGTCCGTCAAATCTTTCAAACCAGCACTTCTGCTACAATTGACCTAATTTTTGGTAGCGTAACATATTTCCGTTGCAAATACAATATTCTGAAAAAAAAAATGAAATTTGCCTCCACCACCGCCGTGGAGGCAAAATTATTTGTCCAATAACGGTACGTAAATGTCAGGATGTAAATGTCATTGATTGCTTCTGATATAAGCTGATGATCTTCGATTGAACTGCTGGTTGGTAAATGCATCATCTTTCAGTTCCGTATAGAGTGTACGAATGGATGTGGGTTCAATTCCAGGGAGGAGGGTTTTTTTCCCTTGCCAAGAAGCTGAATTTAAAATTTTACATCCATTTTATTCAAAAAAAAAAACTGATACTAAAATATTTCGCAATTTTATTTATTTGTTTTAAAAAATTGTCCTTTAACATTTTTTTCCCTATAAAAAAGCTTGTCTTTCAACATTTTTTTTTTACTTATAATTTATACGATTTAAATTGCTAATTAGGAATATGAAGACTTAACGTATTTCAGCAAATAAATTGCTTATTAATATTAGTATATCTTACATTCTTTTAATAATGTATATCATATAACAAATCGTAACACCTTATAATTATATAATTCTTTTGAATTGCTAAAAGATGTAGAGTAAAAAAATTATAAACGATAAAATAGATTTTATTAAACTGTTGACATATGTTTCAGCTCAATTTGAGGCATTATCAAAACAAACAAAAATATTCTCATAGTTAATATTCATATTCATAATCATAGTCTCAATAACTTCATAGACCGTGCATTTATAGAATATTTTTGTTCTTTTGTTAATGGCTCAGATTGAGCAGAAACATATGTCAACCGTCTACTAAAACCGATTTTACTGTTTATAATCTTTTTATTTTACACCTTTTTAGCAATTAAAAAGAAGTATATAATTTATATCATTTCAAGTACACCTACCAATTTGTAGAAGCATTTTAAAGTTTTAAAATTTTAAATGAATTTTTCAATTGTGCATTGGGAAATATGCTAAGAAAAGCTTTTTGTGCTTTTCTGTATGTATTTTTTACTTTACATAAGCAGTTAAGATATATTTATTAACCATTGGGAAAATGGTTGTTGTTTTCGGTCAAGAATGAACCTCTTGGCATAGTCACTTTATTTATTTTTTTTTTAAAGTTTTTAACGAAATTCTGTAACTTTAGAAGAATTTTTTTAAGCGTTTTTAACGAAATTCTGTAACTTTAGAAGACTTTTTCTTTGAATAGGTAATAGAAATGTATAAAATTGTTACAAAAATGTTAAAGTTGCAAAAAGGATAGATACAAACTTATCAGATATGAAAAAAAAACCGAAGTAAAAAATTGGCGTCGGATGAGAAATCGTCTTACAAAGCAAAAAACGTGGTCTTCAACTTTAATTTCCTCAAAATACCTTTAGCTCAGACAATCTAAAGAAGAATTAAAGTTATTGTCGGAAGGACCCGACAAAATATTAAGGTATATGTTTAGGATAAGGTATAGTAATGGAAAATACGTTTCAATAACTGCGGCGATGCACAGAGGAGTATTTCTAAAAAAAGCTGGACAAAAGTCGAAAAATGAAGTTTGTTAAAAACCGCAATACTTTAATTGTTTGTATAGCTTAGTAGTGGGTGCTTCACGTAAACACTATCTTAGGAATGTTCGGTAACACTACCCGTCGCGTTATCAGTCTGAACACAGCTGTCGTGCATCGCAGATGTCTCTTTTCACAGCGCTGTTGTGAGAAGCGCATAATTTAATTGCATTTATCGTTGTATACAGAAAAGATCTGAAAAAACCCTTTATGGACAAAGAAATGGAAGGTATGTAGCTTAAATTACTGTATTTAGTTTTAGTTATAAATGAATATAATTATGAATAAAGCTGCATTGTTTTATCTTTAAAAATAAGTGTGATTTTTACTAGTTCTTTAAAATTATTAGTGATTTATAAATACGTTCCGCCCTTTTCCCGGCAAAACTTTTTGTTGGAATATAAAATTTAGATATTCCTTGTTATATTCATAAAATAAAATCTTGCCCCAATTTGCCCCAATTTTTTTTTTACACTTTTATAAAAAAAATGGTATCAGAAGATGACGATATTTTGAAAACGAAAAAACTTCCTTTTTCTTTTAGAAACTTCAGTGACAGTGAAAGATGTTTCAAGAAAGTTGCTGTTCGACTTGATGCAAGATTGTTCTAATAAGAAAATAGATGAAAAATAATGTTTCATGGAAAGCAAGTTATAGAAATGACGAAATGCCCAGTAGATGAACAAGAATCAATAAAACGTTCTTTAAGCCGTTTCAATTCGGATTTTAAAGAAACATGAGAGACTGCCAAATAGGGAAAAAGGTGCTTTCTTAAGGTAAATGAACATTGGCTTAACATAAAATTGGCTGAAGAAGTTGGCGACCAACAAAAGATTTTGTGGCAGAAGGCGACCAACAAAAGATTTTGTGGCAGAACCCTCTACCTTCCACTACGGGATTCTGCAGGCCAATACGCATTCGTTTTGTTCATGAAACGAACTATATTAATAATGAAGAAATTGAATACATTGAAAATCAAGTTAAAAACTGATATACCTACTACTAATGGTAGTTTATATTATGTAAAACACACGCTGATACCTACTATGGTAGATGCGAAGGTTTCCAATGCTGCGACAGGTACTTCATCAACAATGAGATGCTACATATGTGAAGAAACTTCAAAAAAATTTAATACGTTGGAGAAGAAGAATCCTGGGAATCCTGATGCCTTAAGATTCAGTTTATCAATTCTTCATGCACGGATTCGATTTTTTAAATCACTTTTACATTTGTCATATAAAATTCATCTTAAAAAGTGGCAAGCAAGAATCATTGAAGACAAAAATGTTGTGGCAGAAACAAAATAAAAATTAAAAAATTAAAAAAAAACGAATTCAAAATAGTTTCAAAGAAGAAATGGGTCTAGTAGATATTCCTAAGGCAGGTTTTGGAAAAACGCAAGAGGGAAATGTATGAAGAAGATTTTTTGTGGACCCTAATACTGCTTCAAGATTCACTGGAATAAATTTTGATCTTATAAGAAGTTTCAAAGTAATTTTAGAGGCACTGTCAAGTAGATATAGAATAGATGTTAAGAAATTTGAAAATTACACCGAAGAAACTGCAAAGCTTTATGTCGAATTATATAGGTGGCACCCAATGTCACCAACAGTACAGGTCTTTTAAGTTTTAGTACATGGGTCCACAATAATTAAACATGCAATATTACCTATCGGCCAACTTTCGGAGGAGGCTGCTGAAGCTAGAAACAAACATTTCCGCCAATATAGGCAAAATTTTTCCTGAAGATTTTCTCGAGAGCAATATAATAAAGATGTTTTGAACAGACTTTTACTAAATTCTGATCCTTTTATAAGTAGTTCAAGACCAAAGCCTAAGAAAAAAAAAGCAAGCCATTTTCTAGCGAAACAATAGAACTGTTAATCTCAGAAACACCATACGGACAACATCCAAAAAAAGAGGAAGTTAAGAATGAAGATGAAGCAGATGAAGATGAATCTGATAAGTTAAAGAAAAAACATTTTATAAATATGCAAAAAAAAAAAACTGAATATTTCATTAAATATCATAAACGTTTATTCTGAATTGTTTTAAATATATAGTTTACTTTTTAAAAAGCAAATATTTTTTTGTAAATTCGTAAAAAAAAAGTTGTATGTTTTGTTAAAAAATTATATATAATGGCTCTAAATAGCTTTTCACAACATTTCAATTTGATATAGCTCACAAAATATTTTTGTCCACATTTTTCATAAAATACTCCTATGTGCGATGGTTCAAACGAATATTTTTGCGAGTACAGAGAATGCCAGGATCTCTTCAACTGTAGTAACGGAAAATGCGTTTATTTATATATGGTTCCTATAAATATTTTTGAATAATTAATATTTTTAGTTAATTTGAAAAAAAAAAATTAAGCTTTCGGAACATTTTCCAGTGGTTGTTGTAATTTGTTAAATTACATTTTTTTTTTTACATTATTTTATAATTGTTTACTTTTTTCAAGTCAATATGAATGAAACTTGAGATTTAATTTATTTTGTGATTCGATGTTTTCATTTGCCAACATCTTGCTGTAAAAGAAAAATTCTGATATCAAATAAATTGAAATATATAATTTTTTTTTCAAAATATGATATTAATATGGAAAAACTAAACCATCTTCACTTTTAACTTGTAACAATGTAAGTTTTATCCTTTTTTTTCCCTAGCCTAGAGTTTAAAAACAAAAGAAGAAGAAATTAATTAATTTTCTTATTCTTAACAACCAATCGATAAACATTCTTTGAATAATTTTCTGTTGCACCAAAATCTTTCTTATAACTTTTTTTTCGCAATGGAAAGGACATTAACTATTTTGACATGGCTACCTTAACTACTTCTGATAAACAGAAGTTACATCAGTAAATCTAATAAAAAGGAGATAAAAGAATGCCTTAAATATCTTATGATCTTCGCAATTTAATGACAGAAAAATATATAAGACTAGATTTCTTTCTTGTATATATGGTATTTTTCAAGGAATCGTTATTTTTTGAGTAAAACATACAGAACATATGTTTTCTAACTAACTAACTAAAAAAAAAAAAAAAAAAGAAAAACCCGCACGTGTGTGTGTGTTAAGGTGCTATCCCAAATTTGTTTTTTGGAATAATAAAAATGTATATTAGATTAATTAAGACACAATTATACTAATTGGCAAAGAAATAATATGAGATGTAATCTTTTTTCAACTGAGCGATAAAGTCCGGGGCAGGATTCGAACCCGGGATCCTTTGACAGAAGCTGCCAGTGTTCTACCAACTAAGCAATCGCGGAAGAATATGGCCGAACTTATTCAACCAGTTAGCCTTAATTATCATAGCATCTGGTCTGATATCTGAGTCAGCACAATAGAATAAATCACAGGTAATATGACCTCCAGTAAACGCTGGAAAGATGATTACTCTAGATTAATTTAGACACAAATATTCTAATTGGTAAAGAAATCATATGAAATGTGTAATGTTCCCAACTGAGCGAAAAAGCAGCCAAGGGATCCCGGGTTCGAATCCTGGCCCGGACTTTTTCGCTCAGTTGGGAAGATTACATCTCATATGATTTCTTTACCAATTAGAATAATTGCGTCTTAATTAATCTAGTGTAATCACGTTTCCAGCGTTTACTGGAGGTCCCATTACTTGTGATTTATTCTGTTGTGCCGATTCAAATTTTAGACCATCATTAAGGTTAACTGGGTGAATAAGTTCAGCGATATTCGTCCGGGATTGCTCAGTTGGTAGAGCATTGGTTTGGCTTCAGCCAAGGGATCCCGGGTTCGGATCCTGGCCCGGACTGTTTCGCTCAGTTGGGAAGATTACATCTCATATAAAGATTTATATTGTCAAGAATTCCATCTTTATGTTCAAAGATTTTTTTCTTCACTCGTAATCTATAAAAATTAACGAAAACTAAATATCGAAACAAAAAAAGTTTTTAAAAAATCTTAGTGTATAATCGGTAAAAGCATTACCAGAAGTGCGAAGAACATCCACAAAAAATCCTATTAAATAAATCTAAACAAAATTGGCCGTCAATTAAATCGATGTATTAAAATTCCTTGATTACAAACTTTTTATTTTAAAAATGTCATTTGGTTATTTAAAAAAAAAATTACGAGTTTCTATGTTTCAAATTTATCATTTCTTTTTATTTCAGCTCATAACATCCTTTTATGAATATTTGTCGGAAATTGGTGCGTCTATTATCTATAACTCGATCTATAACCGCAAACTCTTTTTAGTATATTTTGAGTTTTGTATAATTCTATGCGGTTTGAACAAGAAGTAAGGTTGAAAAAGTTTTAATTTTATTATTCCAAAATTAATTATATTTAATACTCTTTATTACAAGTAGCTCAAAGATTACTAATTCGTAATACAGCATTATTTTTACAATGTTTTATTTAACTCGCTTTGTATGGTTGAAATATTGTAACGTTAATTTCACCCACTTCCGATTAAATCAGTGAACTGAAATTTGCCACATTTATAGATCGCACATGACAATAGAGGAACTTCGAGAATTATGGAATAGTTGTGTAATATGGAATACTAAAGGTTTCTCTTACTTCGCAATACTAAGGTTTCCCTTTGGTAACGTTCTATCACCAAGCGCGAATATCATAAACAACTTAAGACCGTTCCCAGAGTGCCTCTTAGAGCGTGTTGTTCGTCGGGTGGCATTAGGGTGTGTTGTGTGAATAAATATTTGTTGTTCATGTTTGTGAAAAATTTCAGGAGATACGTTTTCAATACTTTTTATTCATTATTAGAAATAATATTTTTAAATTGAAACTAATGATGATGTACATTCAAATAGCAACAGTTTATCACGTAAGGCTCGTTTTTTAGTTCGTGATTCATGGTAATAAACAGAGGTTATTTTTTTTCGAGCTGGCGTGATCGGGTTATATGGAATACCAGTATGAAATACCCTTAACTGTACTAGCGCAGAGACCTATCCTTATATTTTGATTTGTGCATGAAAACTAAACTATATTAACTGACTGCCTAGATACTATATTTTAAGCTTGCTGCCTTGGTACTATTAAATCTGTTTCATTTTTTCAATATTTTGTTTGTTTTCTTCTGTTTTAACCCTCTTTTCCATATTACCCGACTATCTCATATTACCCTCCAAAAAAGTTTTCAATATTATTATTTGTTTCCATGTGATGAAATTTCGTAAAATTATTTTTGTCTACAAATAACTAACCACAGATAGTTGAAGTTTGTAATTGTAATTGGTTTTCGGGTTTTAAACAAGATTGAGCAGTGTTATTGCCTCAAACGCAAATGGTATTCCATATTACCGAAGTTCCTCTACAATTAAAAAAAGGACGCTTCTGCGTATTAAAATACTCTAAAACGTTGTTCCATAGCTTGCATTTGCCCCATAGAAATAACATTACGATTGTTTAATTTTAATTGATAAAAAATCATTCGCTGCGCCTCTAGTACATTTTAACCACATTGTTTCACGCATCATTATGACGTCAGCATTGCTCGACGCAAATATTTGTGCTTTATAATACATTTTGACTCTTAGAAGTTTCACTTTTGATGTACATTTTTTCTAACCATCGTTACAACTCTCATACGCTTAAATCTATACACTCGAATCCGCTAGCGTCAAACTCTCGCCAAGCTTGGCGACACTTGGCAAAAGATCATCAAATTTGACGAACAAATATAAATCGTCATAAATAGAGTCAACTTAGCTGTAACTGACTAATTTGTCGAAATTCGCATTCAAATTCAGTGTTGACGAAAATTAAGAATGAATCTATAATCAGGTTCCTCCCATTTCTCTTCCTGTTTTTGAGTGAAATTAGCTAAAATCTTAAAATCAAGCAATAGAGAAGCTACTTTTTTTCCCCGGTACAAGCCGGAAGGAGTTTTTTTAGTTCCAGCCGGAATATTTTCCATTTACCAATCACTTTTTCTTTCATCGGATTTGTTAACAAACTTTTCAGATTTCTTGCTAAATGTCCCGGGTAAAATTTTATCAATTTCTTTTCTTTAGTAGCAAGAAATGATTTTATATTATTTAATAAGGCCAAACATTAAAAAATAAATATATATAAATGTTTGGTTGTCTTTTTAACAAGGTTTTGTAAAATTTAAAGTACTCTAAAAAGTAAAAAATATTTTTTATCAACCAAAATAACAACCGTATTTTTGTATATGACATATGACTAAAAACAAAAGCTTGAGGTGCTCAGAAAACATTGAACATGATGAATACAAATGAATGAACAGCAGTTACAACCAACTGATTCTGCTTTTTAATGTTCTGTACACATTAGCCCGTCCTATTCAAATTCCGTCTTACCAATTTCTTAAAATAATTTGCTTCACAGAAATCCACTAATCGTGTAGTTTAATGTTTTCTTATTCTGGAAAATACTACATGAAATACTTTTTTTATTCTAGCTGAGAAACATAATTTTTTTTGTGCACTTTAAATTTAATAAAGCCTTGTTTTTTCAACAAAAAACATTTTTTATATATTTATTATGTTTCCTCTTTGTTTCAAAACATATGCCTAAAAAAAATGAAGCATTTTCAAAACGTATTGCACAATACTGGGAAAACATTGTTGGAAGAGATAAAGCAACGATCGTTAACCATTTTTAAAAATGAACAAAAACAATGAAGTATTACAAAACAATAATCTTTGAATTACTTATTAAAGAGAGCAATCAATATTAGATATAATTAATTTTCTAATAATAAAATTAGGACTTTAATAATCTTACTTCTGGTTCAGACATCTTGACACTCTGTTTATTCTCTAATTCTTCAAGTATTTTGGAACAAGTTCTTTTTTCTTTAAACACACAACGTATAATTTTTAATCTGTTTTAATAAACACTGCATATATAATCTTATTAATATACATTAACGTCACATTTTAGAAGCTACACGCGTGGAAATAGAAGGATTTTCCTAGAAGAGATTCTCTACATTGCGAATGATTTCTGGTGTAGATTCAGATGGTGTACGACATTTAAGAGTTTTTGAATTCCGCTGTTTTATTTTGTCTCTTAAATATTCGGTAAATCGTTACTTTTCTTTTTCTTTCATTTAATAAAAGGGTTAATGATCGTTGTTTCCTCTTTTCCAATAATGTTGAAGAAGTCCCAGAATTGAAGAATACCTTTTGCAAATGCTTTCGGCTGATGTTTTAAAACAAAGAAAAAAAATAATATGTATTAGCTATAATTAGTTTGGTAGTAATAAAATTAAAACTTTGGTAGCCCTACTTCTTGTTCAAACCTTATGTAAGCAAAATAAATAAATAAATAAACCGTATATTGAAGATAATAATGAACTTTTTTCCAAAATAAACTTTTATGGTGTAATAAATGAAGCGATGCGGTTCTGTACTAGACCGCAAAACTCTTATCATTTTTATTAACACCGACGTTACATTCCATCTGTTACTTTCCATCTTTTTAGATTCTCAGTCACATCTTATTGTATTGTATTCCTTTGGGTGTTATTTTCTTTTGAACTTTTATTCTTCAAAACTTTCTGCGTACTGCATACTTTTTATTTATATCTTTCTAGTTTTCCAGTTTTATAATAACATTGACATTTTCAGAAAAAAAAAATCTGAAATGTTAAGGAACTATGTAAATTCTACTTGTTTCATTAATTGAAAAATCTATATACTATTTAAAACACGATGCTGTTCTTTTAGTCATCTGCTCTGAGATTTCTACTGAACTAATTTTGATAACTTTTTTTTAATGAAATCTGTTCATTTGTATATCTGCAGTCACTAGCTATTTTTTTTAAATATTCTCATTCTCATTTTTATATTTTAATTTCAATTTTAAAATTTTATATGAATTTTTTTTTCAAAATGGTGACATTCACGTTAAGATTTTCTCTCTATAACATCAAATTAATTTGCCTTATCACATTACACCAATCAGAAGAAGGTTTCCATCAGTGTAAATGTCGTCATATTTAAAAGAAAAATCTTAATGGTTTTCATAAAATTTAAACATATTAAAATGATTGCGTTTAATTATGAAGTAATCACGGAAGAGCAGAATACAGATTATTTATAGAGAAATTATATCAAGTAATCTGTGTAAATAAAATAACAGTAAATAATCTATCATAAGAAGTAATATGTAAAACGAAATGTTTCCGATGAGGAAAATTATGTCGTTCGGAAAACAAAAGATGAAGTTTCCTCCAAGAAAATAAAGTATTTTACTAATCCTGTGTCAGTATGACGTTATATTCACTGACCCTTATTCTTGTATCTAAATAGACAGAACTATTGAAAGATCCTTGGTATGCACAAAATAAAATATTTCTGAAAATTACATAATTTCCATTTAATTATAATAAATATTTAATGAAAATCAGGAATTTTAAAACAATTGCTTAACTGACTCTTATTTAATAATTTTCCTAGTATATATTTTCGTGAAAATTATTTTATTTTTCAAGATTTTTATTCCAACAACTCTGAAATTAAAAGATAAATCGTCTGCTGAAATCGTCAAAACGTGCATTTTCTAACACAAAATTTAAAGTTTTACAAAGCTGAATAACGTCTACATTTTTACTGAGATCAGGACTTCAATGTAAGGAATGTGGTGTTCATGTGCAAAGTTTTGAGTAAGTTTGAGTGAATATAATGCGTTGGATTTGCAGTTTCACTTGTTTTCATTACATTATTATTTTATTCACAAACCCAAATTGTTACATACTTATTTAATTTATTCTCTTGCGTCGAATCTCGACGGTTACAACCAGTTCCCCATAAAAACAACACTTGTCCTTAATTAAAAATTTATAAAATATATATTTATAAAAATTATTTTTTATCACACATTCTATTTCAACAAAATCACATAAATGTCTCACTCAATTTCCTTTTGAATAAAAAAAAATATTCTTGTGTATACAGTTCAGTTAATAATAATTCCAAATGAAATTCTCCGCAGAGAAAGTTATTATAAAGGTGTTTAACTCTGCAGACATTTATCTGCAATTACTTGGTACTGCGATATGATGTGTAGTTTTTAAAGGGTGTAATTATTATTAAAAAATAAATTATTAGATTAAAAATATGTTAAATGTTAAAATAAGTTTTTAATATTTCTATAGATATTGTATGAAAACTTTCTTTTTGACTTGGGCATTTAATGAAATTAAAATAACATTACAAAATAACAACTACATGAATCAAAATAAATATATTATGGTGTGCTTTCTGTATTTAATCTAAAATTCAGAGTACATTACAGGTTTTACGCACTTACACGTGTCTATTGTAAATGCTATATTCTTTAATTATAACTCCTCATGTCAATAGCTCTACGATGCTTTCGTAATATTCATGTGTGTGCTTGGTGACACTTCGAACTGTATTCAGTAACATATCAAATTAATGGCTCTTTTGACATACATATAATTATAGTTACATTTCAGTAAACAGAGAATTATAATTTTCTGTCATTATAAGAGTGAGTAGCATGTGTGACATTGCTGTTTCGAAGATTTCAATAACGTATTATAATAATTCTGTAAATGCCACAATAATTCCCATGGCACCATTATCTAGACAAACAACTTGGAGTCATTACATATGCAATGTATACAAGAACTGAAATTCATTCAAGAATATTACGAAATGTCAAAACTAAAGATCAAACCATCAAATCAAACACTAATTTCATCAACCTGATCACAACAGAAAACTGAGATCAACAAAGTAACTGGGTCCCGCAAAATCGATAGTCATTACACTAAATTGAATAAAATGAATCATCAACGTTTTAAGCAAACACGAAAAAATAGTTTAAAATTTGCATATTTTGCAGAAAGTAATGTAATTTTTAAATGTGTCTAACTAAAAATCACATACTCTGACTAGTGAAACTCTACGATAACATCGACTAAAAATTTTAATCTACTTATAGCATTCTCTGCTAGCCGCAATCCATGCTAGCACAATCCATACTAGCACAATCCATGCTAGCACAATCCATGCTAGAACAATCCATGCATGCCACAGTCCAGCCGTATCCACGTGATACACGAATACAGGTATGAAAGATTTGAAAGTACTCGGCAGCACGCTTATTAAAGCAAGTGTATCTTTTTTTTACGATATGAAATTATTAATGATTTTTAAATTTTGAATTATTGATTGATACGGAAACATAAAACGACAATTACTAATTGCAATAATCATGATTTTCATAATAAGTATTGCAACGTAATTCTTGAAAAGAATACTGCTTTCTAATTCCTTAAGAACCTTTTTCAATAAAAGGAGAAGAAAATGTCGAATACGTAAGACTTAATTTCCAAAACGGCATTTGAAGCTTCACTGTGGAGAGACGAAAACATTTGGGTTTCTGTCTCATGAAAACTGTCACAAAAAGCATATGAGAATTCAGACGATTTCACTATTTTACAAGTAACTCAAAAGAAAAATCCACATTTGGATAATTCATTTAGATGTTAAGCAATGGACGCTGATTGTTCGGGGTACATATCGAAAACATAATCCGATCACTTTGAAAATTTGTAATACATTTGTCAAATATTTAAACTTCACTGTATATTTTTTTTATGGTTACAAAAAATATAGCTTTTAAAATTTTCATTTATGCCTTTTTTAATCATACTTCTATTTTTTTTTTTTTTTTTTTTTTTTTACATTTAACATTTTCTTATCAGCTATTTGTCAAACATATATATATATAAAGAAAATTCATTAAAAAACTATAAAGTTTCCCCTAATTCAACAGTAAATTTGTATGAAAAATTGTTCGGTAATCAATTGAGAATCATTATTGGAATTAATGAAAGAAATTAAAGCGTTATCATAGTAAAGTAAAATAAAAAGTGAAAAAATAAATTGCACATTATTTATGAATAATTATGTCACTATAATAACTAAATATTTAGGATGGAGAAAAATGTAAAATTTTATTCGTTACTATAGAAATTACTTCTTATGCTTCGAAAAAAGAAATCACAATACATAATTATAACATAAATGTTGAGGATTTTATTTAATAACTAGCAAGCTACGCAAGTCAATTTCTCTTAACGAACCTTTAATCAAACAAAATATTGACATTTCATAGTTCACTTTTATATTTTAACAGAATAATAAGGCTACTATAATTTGTGACTAGTGCTATAGCCAATATACACGTCAGGACACGTCGCCCTTATCATTATATTTTCGCTATGGTACTAGATTGTGAAATTTGGTAATTTTTTTAATTTAATATTTGAAAAATGGCATAATCATTAGATTTGAAATTTATATTAAGAAATATACATTTTTTTTACCTTTCAAACGCAGTTTGTTTAACAATTTTCTGACAAATACTTTTCGAGCTATTAATTTTTTCAGTAACTTCAAATGTTTCATTTTCCGAGATGAATCTGTGGCAAAGATTAGCGAAAAACCCAGTCGTCAGCAACGCATAGCTTTATATTAAAGAGGATGTTGGAGAAGGGATTGTCACCATCACTTTTGAAATCGGTTCAGTAGTTCCAGAGATTCCATAGAAATTGTAATTTAGAATGATTTTAGAACGTTTTTCGCTCATTTCACCCTTTTAAATTTCGATTTTTTTATTATTATTATTCTTAGAGAGCATTTACATCTTATAAGTAACTACCATGCCAAATTTCATGTTCCTAGCTCCTCCAGTATAAAAAAATCGAAATTTTAGAACGTTTTTCGCTTTTGCAACCCCCTGGGGGTAGTGGCATCGACATAAAATATAGCCTATGTTGGAGCAGGAAGTGTCACCATCAATTTGCCACCATCACTTTCGAAATCGGTTCTGTAGTTCAGGAGATTCCATAGAAATAGTAATTTAGAATGTGTTTAGAACGCGTGTCGCTCATCTCTCGCTTTTAAATTTCGAACTTTTTTAGAATTTGTTCTTAGAGAGCATTTACATCTTATAAATAACTACCATGCCAAATTTCAAATTTCTAGCTCGTTCAGTATTAAAAAAAATCGAAATTTTAGAACGTTTTTCGCTCCTGCACCCCCCCTGGGATTAGTGGCACCAACGTAAAATATAGCCTATGTTGAAGCAGGGATTCTCATCAAAAATTTGCCACCATCACTTTTGGAAAGGGTTCTGTAGTTCCAGATATTCCATAGAAATTGTAATTTAGAATGTTTTTAGAAAGCTTTTCGCTCATCTCACCCTTTTAAATTTCGAATTTTATTAGAATTTGTTCTTAGAGAGAATTTACATCTTATAAGTAACTATCATGCGAAATTTCATGTTTCTAGCTCCTTCAGTATATAAAAAATCGAAATTTTAGAACGTTTTTCGCTTATGCACCCCCTGGGGGTAGTAGCACCGACATAAAATATAGCCTATGTTGGAGCAGGGATTGTCACCATCACTTTTGAAAAAAACCTATTTTTGTGTGATTTTGGTATAGTATTTGTATCGAATCAGATTAGGATTTATTTAGAAAAACACTCCTTTTTTTAATTATTATGGAATGATCACAGCAACTGTTTTTAAGCAAAAGTTGTAAAAAGTTTAACTTTTAAATTGATATTTAAATAATGCAAACCAGATTGTAGTCTTGTAGGTGTTGTTTATTACACTTATTTTTACACTCTTTTATTTAATTCAACTTGTTTTTTGTATGTAAAGATGGAATTTTGTAAACTATTTTTCACCCACTTTGTGATATGCTAGAATTATACAATTTATGTTCACATATGTGTTCCCAATGACAATATAACATTTCAGTACTTTTAGAACTTAGTTATAAATTAATACAATAATTTCAAGGAATTTTATCATTAGCCTACCAGAGGTGTTAAACCACCCAAGCATTTTTATGGCCAGTTTTACCAGTACAACAGCAATGGATTTAAATATGCGTCAAACCATTTTCGCAAAAATTAGCCAACTGGCTCTGAAACTGCAACAACGAAATATTTTACTTTAAAAAGATAAAAATATAAATGAAAAATAAAGAGTGTAATTTATTTTTTTTTAAATATGCTTTATTCAAATAAAAGTTCCGTATTAATTACATTATGATTGTACATTGAGAAAACAATTTAGAAATCTTAAAAATCTAGTTTAAATAATTCTTTCTTTCGTTCCAGTCATATCTTTAAAAAAAACGACAAAAATTATACATTTTAAAAAATAAATTCACTAGGCCGTGCTTCCTACCATGCGTAAAAAAGGCGGTGATTTTTCATAATAGCGATCGATACCCACGTCAAATTAAATGTGTTGTAACGAATTTTTTTTGGAAAAATGATCAATTGCAGTCATGAAATTAGGTTAAATATTGAATGCTAATAAAAGAGTGGGACTTTTTACCTTTTCAACACTTTCCAACATGGTTGAAAAGTGTTTTTGAATTCGGTTTGTCTGTCTGTCTGTCTGTCCGTGCTCTAACTTGCGTAAATATATCCGATCGTCATGCAATTAATATATGTTATTGAGGCTTACTGTGGCATGTTCAGTACTGAAAATGAAGTGTGCAGCACTTATAGTTTTTTTTACAGAGACACTCAAAATAACTCCGTTACATTGCGGTCTATGGGGAAAAATCATTTGCGGTTTATTTTAATGATGTTACACAATTTCAAACATATTGAAATTGATATATATCACTGAGGTTCACTACAAGAGACTAATTATAGAATATGGTGTGCATAGCACCTATAGTTCTTTTACAGGGATACTCAAAAGAATGCCGTTACATTACGGTCTATGAAAGAAAATCGTTTGCAGTTTATTTTAATAATGTTTCACTATTTCAAACATATTGAAATTGACATATATCACTAACGTGGATTACAAGAGGCTTACTGTAGAATATTGTGTGTATAGCTTCCATCGTTCATTTACAGGGACACACAAAAGAATTCGGTTAAAGTACTGCTTAATAATAATAATTGCTGGGAGTGCTTTTTCAGTTGCTGAACGCGTTTTTAAATTTAACTCATTTTTTGTCTATTTCTTGGTGTGTATAAATTGTATAGATTGTATACAGGGCAGAACAAAAGTTCTCGAGTACATTTCCGTTTATTGTCGGAAATTGAAGAAGGGAAATTTTGAACTGTGCTACGCGTTTCCTAACTGAACTAAAATTTAGCATTCTATTTAGTATATATACAAATCTATAGATCCTATAGATAGGGCTGCACAAAAGAGCTGTGATATTTTTCCGAATATTGTTGGTAATTCCTGAAATTGGATTTTTAAATATGTTATGCGTTTTCAAAATTGTTCAGTTAGATATCATCTTACACCTTACGGTAAAGATTTGCAAAATTATTTTGGAAGTGTTGGAAAGTGTTACATAATCTATGCTTGACGCATGGTTTTTCGTTTTTGTTTTTCTTTTACATTTATTTCATTTACGTTTCTTTGTTACACGAGATTTTAATCAATTTCTGAAACAGCTACAGCTGTTTTATATTTGGTAGGTAAGTACGTAAGTATTGTTATTAAGAAAGAATACATTTCCTGTAAGAAGACGCAAAACACTGTAAAACAAATTCTTTATGAACACGGATGATTTTATGTGAAATTTCTGTCTTTTAACAGAAGATAGAAAATCTTGAGTGGAAATCGTAAATTTTCCTGGAATAAACGGAATATTTCCTTTTTATCCTTACTCGTTGAATGTTAAAAACGAAATGTTCCATCCAAGATAGAAAAACGGAAATTTTCCTTTTCAATTGAGAGAAAACTCAAAAAGTCCTGTTAAATTTTCGTAATTTATGCTTTAGGCTACAACGAAATGATTGGATGTGACCATCTGGTGTAGGGGACAGAGTCTGAATTCTTTAATAACGAGTACTGAGGTTCGAATCCGGAAGAACTCATAGTGATAAAAAACGGGTGTGATAATATTCAATACAAATACCTGTTCCGTGTAAATGTGTATAATTAATATTTAGATTTTTTTTTAATATTGTGCAACTACTCACATTTAACACATGGGCTAATAAGTTCCCGGTCTAATAAAGAAAACACAACTTTTTAACATAACTTTATAACTTTATAACTTTATAACTTTAATAAATAACATAACTTTAATAATAAATAACAATAATTTAATAATAATAATAATTTAAAAATAATAATTTAATAAATAAATAATAATAATAATTTAATAATAACTAACATAACTTTATAACGAAAAAGCTCCAAACAGTGCTCAGAATCATCGACTCGTTGTTGTTTTTGGTCAAAAGTCAACACGCGCGGCAGCCACTTTGACAACAGCTTTTTCATAGACAAATGTTCATTCAAAATAAAACCTACACGTTCCTTGGATATCTTCAGAGTCTGAGCTATCTCCAGTAACTTCACTTTACGGTTCCCCAAAACGATTTTTGGGACTTTTTTCATGTTTTCCGGAGTAACCACCTCTTTTGCGTAGTGCATCACTGGTGTCCGTACGACCATGTTTAAATTCAGCAAACCAGTCAATAATGGTTGATTTACCTGTTGCAGTGACCGTAAAACGCTTATCAAGCCAAACTTTTGCTTGAACGGTGTTTTTTCCCATCAAATAACAATTCTTGAAATTCTTGTTTATTCATTTTTTTGTTTATCAACAAAGTCGTTCAACTAAAACCACTCTAACGTTTTATCCACACGACGAATCGTTATGACATTTTTTCTGCTACCTTTTAAGGGATAGTATTTAATATAAAAAAAATCATCGGTTCGGCGATTGCAACGCCATCTGTGTGCCAGACCGGAAACTTATCAGCCGATGTGTTACAAAAAAAAAAAAATGGAAAAGAAAAGAAAGAAATTTTCTTGAATAGCGGAAAATTTACAAGGAATACAAAACGGAAGTTTTGTGATAAAACGGAGAATAGACGGCAACATTGATGCGAGTACATGTTCCATTTTTTTCAAGCATTTTTTTTTCTTTACAGTGTATGTTAATAAAATCACTGTGTAAAACGCACTGAAATTCTGAAAAAGCAGACATATCAGGAATTAAGAAAGTAAAATGAATGAAACAAGAGGGGTTCAAATGACAGAGCCCTCCTACTGAAGAATATTTTTTATCTTAGAAAAATTTAGAACAGGAAATACAAGAATATTATTGTGTGAAGACATGCTGAACCGGGCACTCCTTAAAAGTTGCATTTTCTGAACATTCGAGAAATCTTCTATGCTTTATATAAGTCTACTAGTATATAACCCCCGTCAAAAATGACGGATTGTTGACCTGCGTTCCATTTTCATACGACTCCATACAAACAAACAGCATGAAGATTTTATTATTGAAAGGTTTGTATTCTAGAAAAGTACATTTTAAAGCCGGTAGATGGTGCCAAAACAGTATTTAAAACAGAAACGTAATACTGGATTGATCACCGTAAAGCCTCTCTACGAAAGAAATCACCGCTATTTCTGAAAAAAAGTATTTAACAGATTTTTTTTTTTTTTTTACAGAATACATGTTTTATATGAAATTATAGTATATAACCCTCGTCAAAAATGACGGATTGTTGATCTGCGTTCCATTTTCATAAGACTTCATACAAACAAACAGCATGAAGATTTTATTATTGAAATGTTTGTATTGTAGAAAAGTACATTTTAAAGCTGGTATATGGCTCCAGAACAATATTTAAAACAGAAGCGTAATACTGGATCGATCACCGCAAAGCCTCTCTATGGAAGAAATCACCGCAATTTTTGAAAAAAAGTGTTTACAGAAAAAATTGTTTACAGAATACATGCTTTATATGAAATTATAGTATATAACCTCCGTCAAAAATGACAGAGAGTTGTTCTGCATTGAATTTTCATAAGACTTCATACAAACAAACAGCATGAAGATTTTATTATTGAAAGGTATGTATTGTAGAAAAGTACATTTTAAAAATGACAAATGCAAATACTAATACAAATACAAATAATAATTTTTTTTTTTTTTTTTACTCAATATTAAATTTTTTAAATAGTTCAACGATTGGACAAAAGATTCAAATTAAATATTAAAAAATAATCCATGTGCGAAAGTTTTTGTAAATAAGTGTTATCAATGAGTTTCTAAAGAGCTTGACTCACCACATAGCTCATATTTTGATTATATAAACAAAATTAAATGGAAATAACTCGGTACTATTTATTCCTTATATTTTAATTACGTTTCATAAGAAAAAATCATTTTATTTACGATGGAAACAAAATTTCAAAATTTGTTTGTATCAGGCATGAAATTGGGAAACAGGTAAAAAGTTGCAGAATTTGTCCCTCTATACAATGGCGCCAAACTCTTATAATTTAGACACAATTTAACAGTTATTTATACAATAAAATGCAATATAACTGTACATATGATTGTTATTTTTTTCCATAACTTAGAAAGTACTAAAAACAAATTTAAACTAATAATAAATGCATAGCATAATTGCATCAAAAAATAAAACTGAATATAGTTTGCTAAAGGTATAAATCCAAATATATCTGATCATCTTACGTACAGTGATTAATTTTTCAAAACAAATATTATTCTGGATGATTTGGCTGTTCAAGACTTTCCCCCTTCTTCCAAAAGAAAAAAAAAATTCTCCATGCTAAATATTTACACGTTAAATCAATCTTTGCTCCAGAAATAAATCTCCAAAATACATCAGTGAAATTATCCAAAAGTGTTGTGTAAATAAGACAATTTATTCTATTAAAAAGAGAACCTTATGAAAACTTCCTTTAACAGAAATTTCACTCTGCAAAGACACTTTAAACAACTTCATTTATATACATGACTTTCAGATACTTATAATATAAGCTTGCCTTTCATTTGATGGTTCTTTTGCACAGTAATTCAAAAACAAACTCCAAGGATTTGAGTAGACGAAGTGTTTGATTATTAAATTTTTCAGACCCCTGACAACCCCCCCCCCCCCTACAATTTGTTTTTGTTTTTTTGCATCAATCTAGAGAATGTCCAAAATTGCTTTTAAAAAGATGGAATTCCTCCTTTAAGAGGAACTCTTTCATGTCTATTGTATTATCTGCCGGTAGATGGCGCCAGAATATTTTAAAAGAAAGCGTAATATAATACTGGATAACAGTGTTAGTTTGTTATTGCTGGGATTCCGATGTTTAATCTGGATTTTTAATTAATATCTTAAAACATTATAATAGGATATGATATACATGTTTTATAGGAAAATATGCTGAACAGGCATGATTTCAAGTAGAAGATATTATCTCATTTAGCTGTAGCTAGCATAGGTTTTGCATTAAGCCCAACATGGCGTTTAACTACCGTCAATTTGCAGACCAGACTGTTTGCTTCCGGAATGGTTACAGACACTTTCTTGCCTTTGGATTTTATTATAAGTAGATATATATATGTCTTATATATAATGCAAAAAAAAGAATTTCATAGATTTTAGATATTATATAAAGTGTGGTTAAAATAAAGATGCGATTTGAATCCCTTGACGTTGAGGCTCCTGATATGCAGATTTATTAGTTACTACTTCACTCCCACGAAAACAACCACTCACTAATGTTAATCTATGGCAAAAAGTTTTTAAAATATCTCGATTGCATTTCAATTTTTTTAATGACTTTTATTGCATTGGATAGTTGAGGTCCGATATCTTTTCCGATTTCAGTTTTATTAATGGGATACTTTTACTTTCGAAACCGGTTCCGAAAGTGAAAGTATGTGAATAATAAATATTGAAATGCAAACGAGATATTTTAAAAACTTTCTTCCATAGGATTAACATCAGCGAGCGATTGTTTTCGCGAGAGTGAAGTAGCCTCTTAAGTAACACAGTGCACATGTTCTTACTTGTAATGTAGCCATTGCGCGTTGTGTCATTTATTTCATACTTACACATGTGAATAAGTAGATTCACAAAGAACTTTTAATTAGTCTTCTGAATTTCTTTTAATTTTTTACTGATTTTCAAAGAAACTTATTAAGATGAATACCGGTGTCATATCTACAAAAACATTTCGCCGTACTTTTTCTAATTATATCTAAGAAAAAACATTTTTAAGAAAACATCTTCCTTGTAAATGCCCAAACAAAATTAATTCTTTGTTTCTAAAAGATTACATTAGCTTATCACTAAATTTCATTTCATGTGAACTGTACCTAAAATCACCACCACTATATTTCACCATGCTATGTATGTGAGTATTCGAGTATTTTCCTTACCACAAAATTACTGTTTTCTGCTCCACGGTTTCAGTATATATATATATGTTGTACTATCAGGAGGATTAACAATTAGATAATTTTAATATTCTGGTTTTAAACCATTGGTTAGTCCATGTAGCAAAAAAGTTTCACATAAATGCAATTTCTTGCCGATTTCAACTTTTTTTCCGAAAATAAGTTTCTAAGTTACTCAAACTATCCAATTTTAAAGCTGAGAATTCAAAAAATTTCGGAATACTAATAAATGTCTCTGTTAAAATATCAGCTATTTGTTCATATTTAGTGCAGTTCGTTAATATAAATCTTAAGAGCTTCTCCCTTTAAGTTCTGAGAAATATACTTAAATTTCCACTGTGCATCTCTCTTTTCCTTTTCACAAGCAACATCAAAATATTTTAACCAAGCTTGTATCTCGATTTCTAAATCCGGATCAAACGCTATGAATTTTGGTTCCGTCATGATATTTAATTTAATAAAAGAATTAACTCTATCTTCTTTGAAATATCCTGATCTTAAAAGCATTAAAATCTAAATTTATAACACTATGTACCGTATGATAAAGCATATCATACTAAATAACCAAATAAATAAATAAATCTCATAAATAATAAATTACTACATAATAAAACAATCATAACAATATCCATAAACCAACTCACGTTCTCGTACTCATCTCGTACTCGTCTCAGTTTTCGTGCTGGGTCGTTCTTCAGTGATCCAGAGCTCTGACGTCTAATTCCCCTGTTGTCTGATCATACTTTCAGATGAAAACGAAAAACTAAATCAGTAAATGCAGAAAAAACTAATATGTGAAAAGGCAGGCTTCCTACAGGTACAGCGGAGAGGTAAATAAGAGAAGCTAGTGTCGTATGAAGCTTTTGAATGAGGAAAAGAGAAACTCGGCATGATTCTTTCCATTTATCACCAGATGTTGTTATAACAATATACTCAAACTGTCTTGAAGGTAGAAGATTTCTTGTCCATTTCTCTAGATCTCACAGCTGTGCATCAAAACAAGGACTGGTCATTCCACATTACTGCTGTCTGTTTATCAAACAAATGATCCTGTCGGACTAGTTTTATTTTGTCGTGATTTAGATTTTCAAGTTCGATCGATGAGTTGCAGTGGAAAAAGCAGTGGATAAACATTTACAATACTGATCAAGGTTTCCCTTTTTAAATCACACTGGGTTGCTGTTTGGTAGTAGTTCACAGTAATTCACAGTTCAAGCACCGTTTAGTTGAAAGTAAAAAACTTTATTGACGTTTTTGAAGACGTCAATTCAGGAGTAATGCTCGATATATTAAAACTACATCTAATCACAAATACATTCCATTGCGACTGTCGGAACTCCACAAATCTCCTCCATAAAATTCAAGATGTTTCTCCAGATGAGTCGGATGTATCATTTGGGCACTAAACCCCCTAAAAATATAATTGAAGTCTACATCACTAAACTGTAAAGGACGATGAGGCAATTAGACGCCGGTGAAATTTTCACTCTTTTCTTTTAGCTACCGCCAAACGTCAAATTTTCTACTGGAATCAGAGCGTGCATCTCGTTTTAACTGGGCTTGCGTAAGATTACAAAACACGTCACATGATCTTTTTGTTCCATTCATAGACGTTTTAAAGGGATTTTATTAATATTTCCGATGCATTAATTTTGAAGAAAAAAGATTTCCTGGCGCCAAAAATGCTCTAGAGCTCTAGAGGCTTCTAAAGTCTCGTTACCAGAAGAATGACGTATAAACAAAACAAAATATCTGTTTTGAGATTGTAGTTAAAAATAGCTTCGAATTTAATGCGCGATAAAGAAAAAAAGAAAATGAATGTTTGATGTGGATGAAAATAAAAACAAAACATGGGAGTATTTTGAAATATCGTAATAGACATTTATTATTTAATGATAGAGTGTTTTTTAAAAGAAATAGGGTTTTTTAGAGCAGAATAATTTTAAGAGATATGATATTTTAGCATTTAAATAAAGAATTTATAGCGGTTTGATCTACACGGAAATAATAATGAATTTTAATAGTGGATTAAAAATAAAGGTGTTCTATTTAAAGAATAAATTTAAGTAGTTATCTCCATTTTTAGATTTAAATACTTTGAATAAATATTATTAAGTAGATTAAGATCTTATACTTTTACATAAGGAGATTGATTGTTTAATTTAAGATGGGATTTTAATTTAATTAATCGGAATTATATATGAAATATTATAAAAAGGAAAAAAAATTAAAGAATAAAAGTTATGGTGGAATATAATAAATTTTGTAATATATATATATATATATTCAGCTTATAATCAATTTTTATGTTGTTCTAGTTCCACTTATAAAACATATTTTAAGTTTACACATTATAAATAATAGAAATTGTAACAAAAGTTCTAGTAGTATCTTTTCAGAATCGTCTTCCATATATTAAAGGGACAATTTTTTTGCGAAATTTTTTTCAGTCGCTTATTTCTTCGAGTTTTTTCTGTTTAAACATTATCTATTTTCCAGGAGCCAAAATTGTATTTACTTTGGAAGCATTTCAACAGGAGAACAAAATTGAAAGAGACATTCGATCTATATACTTCTCTTTCCTCTCTTAAATTTATTTAATATAAGACTTACATTCGCCTTTATGCGTTTCTTTATTAATGTATATTTCTTGTATCTATATATATTAATGCATGTGTTTATCTCCCTTTGCGCTAACTGTATGTAAATATATAAAAATACAAAAGTCCCAGCCACAAAATTTGGTAATAAATTTATTATTATAAGATGTAATTTAAAGGATTCTTTACTACAGTAATTTCAGTTCGTTTTGACATTTGTGCATTTTTATATAGTTTATTTGAATAAACTATAAGTTTAATGTTACACTGCAAAAAAAAAAAAAAATATATATATATAATAAATACAATAATAACGAAAATAATAACAAAAATAATGACATCCCAGCTGCCAGTATTATACCGTAAAATTAACAGTAATAAACAGTAAATTAAACAGTAATACGCTGCCATGCATGCGCGTAATGCGCGGCAGCGTATTACTGTTTAATTGACTGTTTATTACTGTTAATTTTACAGTATAATACTGGCAGCTGGGATGTCAGTATTATACTGTCAAATCAACATTTTTTTTCAGTGTATACTTGAAATTGAAAATAGTATTCGAATGATACTAGCATTAGACAATGATAAAAATTTTCTTTATATCGTTTTAATATATTAACTTGAATAGCGCAAATATGTTATGCTCATTATTGTATCGTGTGTCTATTCTCGAGAATAAAAAACAGAATAGCTCACCAGCATGTCTCTCTTGGTATTCAAAACCAAAACTAAATGGACGTAATATGATCAACTTGAATATAAAAAGTCATGCGTTCCTACCCAATGGGCACTGAGCATAGTAGTGAATCTGGGGACAGTGAAGGTTAATGTTGTACGCTGTATACCATAATGTTGTATGTTCTATAATGTAATACGCTGCCGAGCATGCGAGGCAGCGTATTAGTGCATATTTTACTGTTTATTACTGTTAATTTTACTGTATAATAGTGACAGCTGCGGTGCCAGTATTGCACAGTAGCTATCACACACATCGTGAAATGTACGGTAGCAGCTCCACCTGTTAAACGATGTACACCAAAATTTAATTAGAACCAATTTATGACAAGGTCCAATTAAATAAGAATTCTATGCAATAGTTTTTGAGATCCCACAAAAACTAATTGTGACACACGGAGAGACCGAGAATAGTTAGTCAAAAAGTATTCGGGACATCTCAAAACGGGTAATTTTATCAAAAACTGGAAGAAGAAATATTTTACGAATGTAATATTTATGTTTTCTTCTTCTGAATATAAAAATAAATGATAGTAATATAAATACATAGATGGTTTAGAAGTATAACTAATTAGATGGTGGTTATATGGACTCACCTTTTTCTACAGGGTGAATCTGAAAAAGTAGGCAAAACTTTATGGTGTGATACAACGCAGTTATACAAGCCTATTTCGTCATAGAATGTATGGCCGCGCGAGTCGCTAGGTGGCGTTAGTATGACACATTCCTACCAGAGGTGTTGCTGGAGCTGCTGCGTCCAACACCCATTAGGTCGAGAATGTGGTTTCAACACGACGGTGCGCCTGCACACTTTGCCTTGGATGTGCGGAACACTTTAGATACAACGTTTCCAGGGTGATGGATTGGTCGAGGTGGTCCCATAACCTGGCCACCAAGATCGCCGGATCTCTCGTATTTGGACTTTTTCCTGTGGGGTCATATGAAAAGCCAAACCTAAGAGTGCCCCATTGGAACCAATATGGATCTAGTCGCCAGGATTGCCATAGTTGCCGGTGATATACGGGAAATGCCTGGTGTCTTCGCAAATGTGCGTCTGTCCCTATCACGCAGGTGTGAATCGTGCATTACAGCTGGTTGAAGATATTTTGCGCAATTTCTTTAAGCATGTACATTAATTACATTACTGTTAATATTTTTTCTGAAGTAACTCCTCTCATCTTGTGTTAATTCTTTAACTGCGACAGTGGAAAACTACCTTTTAACTTCTCAGCACTTGCGTTTCAACCATAATATTCTCTGACCAAATTTGCTCGTATAGCTGCGTTCTATCGCCCCGTAAAGTTTTACCCACTTTTTCAGATACACCATTTATTCTAGTACTACAAAAAACAGTTTGACTTGCAACGAGGTTTGAAAATTGATGTTTCTGACAGTAGTCAATATGAATCGTTTATGTTTTTTAAAACAAAATAGCAAACTCTCACGACATGCATAGATTATGAAACAATTTCCATCACTATCCGAATATTGTCACGAAATTTCATCCCCTCATACGGCGAAATAAGTTCTCTAGATAAACTATTTAGAAAACCCATAACACCGTTGAAAAGTTGCTTTCAACAATTACCGGCCTTAAACAGAAATGTATAATTTACTAAAATTTAATTCAGCTGGGAAACTCACAGTACAACTGATAATGCCCAACAATTAACATCTGTTGACAGAAATATACTTAAATTATTCTGCTCAAGCCTGTATATGGTTTTTTGATATTATACACACCACATAATACAATAAAGCTAAAGGTTATTTAAACTGAAAAATTCGTAACACAGTTCAAAATAAGTTTTCAGTTGTTTCCACCTATTGCTAGTAATGTAGTCATTTTTTTTTTGTGAAACCCAGTATAGAAACTATAAATTGTTATACACAACACATAGTAGTATACTAAAAGTTAATTCAGCTTAACACGACTAAAAACGCGCTTCCGGCAAGTACAATCCGCAGACGGCAAGGTATTCAAAAATTTTTGTGCATCCATTTATAAGAATTTATGTTATGATATACCTATCAAATAGTATAATAAATTTAGTTCAACTGAAGAACTTTAACACAATTGGAAACAAACTTTCAACAATTTCTAGCCCATACATGGTAATGTATTCTAATTGTTTTGTGAAGATCTGTATATCACGGGTATCCAACACGGCACCAGCGGGCGCCATTTGAAGGTTTTCTTAACACCCCTATGAATTTATACAGTTTCAATTTTTTTATGTAACAATCTATCATTTTAAATGATACTTTATTTTAAAACTATTATTTTTTTATATTTTTATATACTATCTATTTACGTTTTTTGGCACCTTCCCCAATAAAAAAGTTTGAAATTGGGCTCTTCTCATTAGCACAGACTAACCTCACAGTGATATATGTTTTTCTGCGACTTGTGTTATACGTAAAACCCTTACATTGTAAAGGGAGGTATGGCTAACACGGTGAGACGTATGTGTATGTGTATCGTGTAGATGTATACCGCTACCTTTATTATCATGAGTTAACATTGTTCCATGCTCTCAATCATGTGAATTACAGGTATTCTTCACTATTTACAATCAGAACTAGTGCGCTCCGGCTTACTAAAAGTTCGGACAGGCCTGATGTATATGATTAATACAACTTAACACATATCGTACTAATATTTAGTTAAGCTTAAAAATATTATACACATCTGACAACACGCTCTCATCAATATTACTTATAGATGGTATTGTATTATTATATTTTGCATCCCTGTATCTTATCTGTACAACGATTATTAAATTAACCCATAACAAATTTTAGTCGAGTATAAAAACGAATAACACAACTGTAAACGAGCTTCTAGTAATTATCACTGATAGACAATATGCGTGTATCTGAATTATTCTGTGTGGCCCTGTAAAAGAACATTAAACAGTACGAACACCATTTTCTATAGGAAAGATGGTATCGTGCTCCTGAATAATGTATATTAATTGCATTATCTTAGAAATAGTACAGCATTGTTAAAGAATAACCACTACAATCAAGTTCTTTTTTGTGTGTCCCTGAAAATAAATAATACGGAATTTTGTGTAGGAAATATATTGTAGTACATATAAACGCATATCAATTTTGTAGTGTTTGAAATATTGCAATATCATTATAATATACTCAAACAGCTATCGTCCTTTGGCCATAATGAATTTGCGTATCCACATAAGGAAATGTTAAAAAACCTTTTAAATAGAATACAGATTTACTTTGATATTAAAAAAAAAACATTTAATAATAGAAATCCGTTACATATAAACACGGAAAATTTTTAAACTACATTTTAAGGCTGTTGCAACTCGGTAGTTGAAACGTGAAAGTTAAAGTTTAACCATTGAGCTTTAGATAACATGACAATAAATATACTTTTGCTGAAAATCTATACTAAAAGAGAGCTTTTTTATAATTTTTTTTTCTAGATTGAAATATATGGTTTTATTCATTTCATCTTCGAAAGCAAAGGAAATAAAATGCATCGGCAAAAATAGTGTGTGCTTCTGTATAGCATCGTTGATAGGCGATAAACATCAATCGAAAAAATCAAACAGTACAAATGTTAATCTATCTATTTTTATTTATTCGTAAACCATCTTATTTAAAAAGCGGTTTCGATTATTAAATCCCATTTTAAACAAAATATTCGCATCCTATTTTCTTTATAGAACTCATTTTATTGTCAAATAAGAAATCCAACCTGATAGTTGAGCAATATTGGGTCAATATTGATTTTTGGTCTGTATCTTGGCTGCATTTGTACCAATATTGGCGAAAGAAATATTTGACAATTTTTTAACCTGCTAAAAATGTTATATAAATTCTGATTCTCTTTACCTCTTTCTTTAAATTTGTCTTATTCATTTACTTATGCATGAGAAATATTACAGAAATAAAATTAAACTGTGTGCTATAATTACTAATTTCACCGCATACTTTTAATTAAAGAACGTAAAAGTATTTCTACAAGTGTGATAATTCATCTATGATAATTCCTATGAATTAATTAAGCTTTTATATAGGATAATCTTACTTCAATAGTAAATAAAGAGACAGAACTTGAACTCTCTTATTACGAAAACTTGGTGATGACGAGCAAAGGCACTGGTCCTTGTCCTTTTACCCTCTTTATGACCGAGCTCAACGGTATTCTAAGTTGACGAGAAGAATGAAGCTACTGAGCACCTACAATTTTTTTATTCTTTAAGTATCATGTAATGGAAACATTTATAGAGAGTTTTAAGTAATAATCAGCGTCCAATAGAATTTATCTTTAAGATTCTTGATATAAAACTAATTTTTGTAATATTGAAAATTAAATTTTATTTATTGAACGATTTAACAATGGCTGAACAATTTTTTTGTTTATGCTTTCATTAAATTAAATAAAAAAAATTCTCAATCTTTTGGAGATTGGTAAAACAATTTTTATGTAAAAATACTAAAATAAATTCTTTATACAGTTATTGTTTCTATTTTGTTTTCATTTATCTTTAATATTTCTTTAATATATACTCTATTTTAAATATAAGCTATACAAATTGTTTCATTTAAAATTAAAATACACATATTATCTCTCATCCCATTGTCTAACATATTTTAAGAGAAAAGATTTACAGATTTTACAAACTTTAAAATCATTCTAAATTGAAGAGTAGAATGAAGTTGATAAGCAACTACGAGACTTTTATCCTTTAGGTATTAAATAATGAGCGATCAAAATATATGAAAAGTTTTAAGTAAGTGCAAGAATCCAATAGAAATTATTTTAGAAAACTCGTCATAAACATTTAATCTTATATATTATTTAAAGTTAAACTTAATTTTATAAAAACCTCAACAACTTTTAATTTTCTTGTAATCGTCTGGAAACTGATATCATTTTTACTTCAGATTTTCAGCTAAAGTCTTTACATAAATATTGGTAACTAGCAAGATCGCCTGACATTGCCCCAAACCGCCGAAAAGTGCCGTCTATCCGTTTTTAGCTCACAGGCTATCAAAGCCTGAGAGCTTATGTGCCCGCCGGTTCTGTATGTATGTATGTATGTATGTATGTATGTATGTATGTACGTATGTACGTACGTAACGCGATAACTCTTCATAGAAATATCCGATTTCCTTCAAATTTTGTTTATAGGTTGACTGTGTTAAGGCGCTTCCCTGATTAGTTTTCGGGATTGATTGGTTAAATATAAAGGGGGGAACAGGGGGGGGGGCTAATCCTCCCCTAATTTATATAAATAGGGTTTTAATACAGAATTATTCCGTTTTCCTTCAAATTTTGTTTATAGGTTGACTGTGTTAAGGCGCTTCCCTGATTAGTTTTCGGGATTGATTGGTTAAATATAAATGGGGGAATGGGGGGGGGCTGATCCCCCTCTTAATTTATATAAATGGTTTTTTCATGCAGAATTATTCCGTTTTCCTTCAAATTTTGTTTATAGGTTCACTGCCTTAAGGCGCTTCCCTGATTAGTTTTTGGGATTGATTGGTTAAGTATAAAGGGGGGAAACGGGGGGGGCTAGTCCCCCCCTTAATTTATATAAATGGGTTTTCCCTGCAGAATTATTCCTTTTTCCTTCAAATTTTGTTTATAGGTTCACTGTGTTAAGGCGCTTCCTTGATTAGTTTTCGGGATTGATTGGTTGAGTATAAAGGGGGGGGAACGGGGGGCTAATCCCCCCCTTAATTTATATAAATGGGTTTTTCATGCAGAATTATCTCATTTGCTTCAAAATTTGTTTATAAGTTCATTGGGTTAAGACGCTTCCCTGATTAGTTTTCGGGATTGACTGATTAAGTATTAAAGGGGGGAACGGGGGGGCTAATCCCCCTTAATTTATATAAATGGGTTTTTCATGCAGAATTATCCCATTTACTTCAAAATTTGTTTATAGGTTCATTGGGTTAAGACGCTTCCCTGATTAGTTTTTGGGATTGATTGGTTAAGTATAAAGGGGGGGGGGGACGGGGGGTGCTAACCCCCCCCCCCTTAATTTATATAAATGGGTTTTTCATGCAGAATTATCCCATTTGCTTCAAAATTTGTTTATAGGTTCATTGGGTTAAGACGCTTCCCTGATTCGTTTTCGGGATTGATTGGTTAAGTATAAAGGGGGGGACGGGGGCCAATCCCCTCTTAATTTATATAAATGGGTTTTTCAAGCAGAATTATCCGATTTTCTTCAAATTTTGTATATAGGTTCATTGTGATAATGAGCTTCTCTGAATAGTTTTGGGGTTTATTGGTTAAGTATAAAGGGGGAAGGGGGGGCTAATCCCCCTTAATTTAGATAAATGGGTTTTTCCTGCAGCATTATCCGATTTTCTTCAAATTTTGTATATATATATTCATTGTAATAAGAGGCTCTCCTGATTAGTTTAAGGGGTTCATTAGTTAACTATGAGGGGGTAACGGGGGGATAACCCCCCCTTAATATATTGTCGATTTCTTTATTTTTCAAGGGGCTTATTTCAAATTCTTTGAAATACAAGTATAATATACAATTAGTGTGAATAGCCTGTGAGCTCAATGCCCTCAGTTTAACTGGGCAGTTTTCTTTTTTTGTAATCTTTGCCTTATTATTATTTCCTTCCTTTCTTTCTTTTGTATTTCTTTGCAGGCTACGGAGATGGCAATATAAACTACAGAACAAACGGAAAATATGAAAATGACTTCCAGAAAATATTTTTTCTAAATAGTAAATTTTCATATTTTTCTTAATAAAAGGTACCATTCAAAGCAGAAATTAATTTTCTATAAGGAGGTGTTTTTTGTTTTGTTTTGCTTTCTCGTATTTCGATTTCAACCACGGAGATGGCAGTTTAAAACTGCAGAAAAACAAAAAATATATTAAAACAAGTTGGTAAGTGTGATCGAAGATCGCTCAAAGAGTTTCGTTTAATATTCCTTTCAAAACACTTTATCCTTTCTTTAATAAATCCAAACAAATTTCATTTTCCAAGGGAAAAAAAGTTATTTTTTTATAAAGTAAAAATTGACCGGTCTATTTTTTGTTTTTTCGAATATCTGAACCGGCCCGATAGCGAGTTAAGCCCGCTAATATACTCTGTCTTAATAATATATGTTATGTGGACTAAATGCGATATTTAAAAAAAAGTCCCACACCACATCTCCTATTCTTTATTAACAATCCCTATGCACATTATTAATTACATCAATGTCTGTAAGCGTTTTATCTCTTTTGTTTTACTAGGAGGTTCTACCCCCTATGAACTACGCTCACCAACTCCCGTTCTGTCACCGCAAACTCTAAAGACACGCAAATTTGATTAACTCTAAAATGGTTACGGAAGATTGAATTATAATTAAGCGACCAGTGGTGATCTTCTGTAATCGGGTTTCTATTCATTTTTCTTTCACTGAGGTATTTTAAGGTCGAATCAACTGCTGTTTGAGCTAACAACTTTTTTGTGATTGATTAAATAGCATCAATTAAACATTTGAAAATCAACTTTTGTAAAATGGCTAAGTAAACAATGTCGCTGCATAGAGGAATTTTATAAAGATGTTATAAAAAATTGGGTATTTAGCTGTTATCCCGTCGATCACTATCCAAAAAAGAAAAAAAAGAACTGTCGCCAAAATATAGGAAAAAAATGCATTACCGTGGCGTCACATTCAATTGACATCAAATGCGTTACACGAGTTTGTTATATCATCCAGAGATTTTTATTTGACATTTATGTGTATTTTTAATATTTTACCTATTTATTATTAGTTATTTCATTAATTAAAAAAATAGTAACGACCTTAAACGACGTTATGATATTAAAAGAGAAAAAAAAAGTTCAAAAAAATGTTGCTATGCATAGTTACGCACAACAGATCCATTTCAACTGACATCATAAACATTTATCCATCAGCCGATGGGGATAATTAAGAAAAATATTGTAAATAAATAAATATTTAAAATTACTTATTTCTTCTTTTCATTAATGTATTACAAATTTTATTGTTTAAAGTTACTGATAGTTAGTGAGTGGGGCTTCAGATTCCAATAGCAACATTCGTCCATTGGTTTTTGGGCACTAGAGTTTGGCGAATAATTTGGCGATATTTTTTCTTCACTGGAAAGTTGTCAAAGATATAATGGAGAAATACTGAAAATTGTTTTCAGTAAGACGTTTTAAATGTATCGTTTTAAATATGATGTAATTTTCAAAGTTTAATTCCTATTATTAAACTTTAAAATATTTAATTGAAGGGAAATATTATTATTTACGATGTTTTAAAAATTGCAATAATAGGTAAAATATTTTGCCGAAATAAATTAATATCTCGTGTAAATATATTTTTATATTCAATATTATTACTTGGAAATATTGTTATTTGAAGATTTTAAATATGACGTAAATTTCCCTATTTAATGCTTTGAGCGCGTAATAATTTAATTATTTCTCTTTTTAATATTCACGCACAAGTATATTTTGTATTACGTAATTTTCTATAATTACTGCTTTTAACACATGATCATTTAATTATATTTTTAAAGTTTTATTTCTGTTTTTGACAGTAACGTGTAAATACATTTTTTTAATTGAAAGGGAATATTATTATGTGCACTATTTTACAAATTGGCATCAATCCAAATAGATTCTGCACTTTAGTTGAATATTTTTATCCATTAATGAGTGGGTTTTTAAAGTTTTAATTAATATCTTGCGCTAATAAAGACATTTTCAAAATTTTATGATTTTCAGCGTGACAATAGGTATTCAGCTGCAAGTACATAAAATTTCAAGTCTCTAACTTCTACAGTTTCTGAGAACCGATTCTGTGACGGACAAACAGAGAAGCGAGACGAATACGGTTTCGCGAGATGAACGAAACCCTAAAAACGACCTTTCGAAAATATGCTTTCATATTTTTTTTTTAACAAAAGATACCGTTACAACCTGAATGGTATACCATAAAAACGTGCGTATTTCTCTTTCTTTCTTTTTTTTTTTGTAATTTTATGAGGGACACAGTGATCACGATTTTAAAATGTTGATAATTTACCAACGTTTCCTACTTCTGCCCTCGAACAGCTTCATTCTCTCCGAACATGCGTTGAAGCGATCACGAAAAAAAATATAAATCTATATATATATATATATAACTCCACCCCATTGCGATTTTCAAATGCACAAAAATCGGGAAAGACGAAACAGAACTTCAGAAAAAAGTTTTTTGAAAGAGTAGATACTCATTTTTTTTCCCTTAAATACCGAGATTGTTGTTCATGGTGTCCTCATTTTTATTTTACTCTTTTTTAATTCCTTTAGGCACCGAGTGATATCAATTTCAAACTCCTGGAAAAACAAAACATTTTTCTCTCGTCTGATAGCTATGTACTTAAAAGACCAGGTTTAGCCAGACATTTCTGAAAGCAATCATAACAGCGGCAAATTGAGGGAAATTGAAGCTCGTTCATTAGAATTCGTTAAGGCGGTATTCAAAAAAAATATTTTTCCACGCTCAACAACTCAAAGTTTTGAGACACATTCTCAGATTCATTTTTAAAAGTAACAACAGAAAACTTGGCGGCGTAATTTATAAAGACATTTATAAGGGCCCCATGTTTTTATTTTTCGTTCAATTAATTATAAATTGATTTACAGACAATTATTTTCACAGTACGATCTTTTTTTTTTGTTGTTTCCAGCGCTATCGCTTCGGGAAATTCGGTTCAAAATCACCACTTTGACAGCACTTTTTGAAATATATTCTGCTTTTATCAAAAAATCGAGACAATACGGACATTATAAAGTTTCTGAATAAGAGAACCTACCAATTGGATGCATTTTAGAGCAAAAATGAATTTACAAATGTGTCTCAAAATAAGCAGTTTGGATTTGAATACACCCTTAAGGATTTTTAATTAATATCTCTGCTAATTATAAACAAGTTGGAAATTGTACGTCAAACTTGACAAATTAGGTGCGTTCGTACTATAGCTAGTTAGATAAATATTCAGATCTTGATGATTTTTAGTTCTGTGAAATGAATTATATCGTCTGCAGATTAATTTCTGTTATAAAATAAGTATCTCGGTCGCTTTACGATTAAATCTCGGAAGCTCCTGTAACAAGAAACACCGATTTTTTAAAAAAAAATCTAATTTTTTAATAAATGTTTTTATTAATATTTTCTAAAGTTTTGATTCGATTTTCATAAAATTTGAAATGTCTCGACAAAATTCTGCAAAGATAATATATCTTAAATTTTAAACCATTCGGCTGGGTAGTTTTTGCGTTGTTATATGCGGACGGACGGGCAGACAGACTGACGGACAGACAGACGGACGGACCAGACGACGACAATAGGTGCTACGTATTTACATAATTACGAACGCACCTAAAAAATGAAGCATGGTAGCTTAGTGGTCACACTGCTACACTACAGGTACAGAGTTCAATTCCGAACATGGGCATGGTTCACTCAGCCTTTATTCTTTCTGGGTCGTTAAAATGAGTACCAAACTCGCTTGGGAACTAAACACTGAGGGTTCCGCGTAGGGTTGACCACCTGATCCGGAGATACGCTTAGCACTTCAGGTTCCATAGTTTGATAAGCAGAGTATGGCACTATCGACCGAGATCCTTAATGGATTGGAGCCCCTTAGAGTTTAGTTTTAGTTAATTATCAAAAAATGAAAAATCTGAGTCTCAGGTGTATTGGGTCATGTCTTCGTGTACCAGGAACCAAATTTGCATACCTCTACGTGCGATAAATTTCCCTAGTCATCGGCAAAAATCAAACAGATAGATAGATACACGATCGAACAAACATCTTTTTTAACCCTTTCCAGCATAGTTGAAAAGTGTTTATACTTTCAGTTTGCCTGGCCGTCTGTCTGTGTGTTTGTCCATCTGTACGTTCTCTAACTGGCGTAAATATATTCAAATTGTCATGTAATTAATATACCTTATTAATATTTACTATGGCATGTTCGGTATTGAAAATGATGTGAGTAGAGTTTACAGAGGCCCTCAAAAGAATGCCGTTGTGTTATGATCTATGGGAGGAAATCACTTATAGTTTATTTTAATGATGTCGCGCTATTTCAAACCTATTGAAATGGATATTACATCACTAAAGTGCACTACAAGATGCTTACTATCAAATATGGTACGCGTAGCACTTATACACTATAGTTAGTTTAAAGGAGCCCTCAGAAGTATTCCGTTATATTACGGTTTATGAGGGAAAATCGTTTATGGTATATTTTAATCGTGTTACACTATTACAAACATGATGAAAAAAATACTAATTTCTGAGGTGCACTAACACATGCTTTCTGTAAAATAGGGAGTGTCAAGCATTTATCATTGATTTACAGGGCCATACAAAAGGATTCCGTTACGTAATGGTCTATGAGAAAAATGTGTTTGCAGCGTATTTTAATTATGTTACACTATTTCAAATATAATGAAGTTAATATACATTACTGAGGTTTACATGAAACTTGTTTTATAATCTGAAGTACATAGCCCTTTTCGTTCATTGACAGGGACAAACAAAAGATTTCGGATACAGTACTGTATCCGAAGCATTGTCTATAAGCTTTAATTGCTGCAGTGTGCTTTCAGTTATGGCATGCGTTTTAAAGTATAACTATTTTTTTGTATATTACGGGTACGTGTAAATGCTATGGATTTTATGCAGAGATACACAAAATAACTCGTAAGCATTACTCAATATGAGCGGAAATTGCTTAAAGATGGGTTTTTAATCAAGTTTTGTATTTTCAAGCTCAACTACATTTAGTATACTAAGAGATGGTTGTAGAATACAAATAAAATTATGCAACGCAAAAAACTGGGTGTATGGTTGCCTAAAATGATAATTTCTGGAAGTATAGAAATCTGTAGGTAAAATACAGGGTTATAGAAAACAACTGAAATATGTTTCCGTCTATTGTTAGAAATTGCTGAAAGTGAATTTTCAACTGTGTTATACATTTTCTCTTTAAACTAAATTTTAGAATAGTTGAACATATACAGATTTATAGATCATATACAGTACTGCACAAAAAAAATGGAGTACTTTTCTGGCTATGAACAATAAATTCTGAAATCTTGTTTTCAAATACTTTATGCATTTTCTGAAATGTTTACTTATATATCTTATTTAACTTATTAAATAGCGATGTTTTTTAAAGTATTCTGGAAGTTTTGAAAGTGTTTCATACTATATGTCCGACGCATGATTTTCTTTTTTGTTTTTATTAATATAGGTAGTCAAAATATTTCATATATTAGTAATAGTCTTTCCACAAAATATTTAATTTAAAATTAAAATACATATTACCTGAAAGTTCCAGTATTTGTTTTAATAGAAAACATTTGCATACTTTGAGTAAGTTAAGCAAATCCTTAACATCATTCTGAATTGAAAAGTAGAATGGAGTTGCTAAGTAACTACAATACTTTTAACCCTTAAGTATGAAATAATGGAAGATCAACATTTATGAAGATTTTTAAGTAATGGCGAGCATCCGGTAGAATTTAAATTTAAGACTCTTCATATAAAAGTAATCATTTATATTTAAAAAATAAATTTAATTAAAAACATATTTTTTTTAATGTAGTTCAGAAACAAAAATTTTATATAGAAATATTTTCATTAAGAATGGAATTACTCGAAATATACAAAATTAATAAACTTAAAAAAATTACAAATGTGACAATAAAAATAAAACGTTAAATATCTAAGTAAGAGTATTTATTAAGTAAGTAATAATGTGTTTTCACAAAGCTTTACTCGAAATTTTTGAGAAGCATTAAAACCCCCGTACGACACTAAAATGTTTTTCTACAAAATTTTGTGACATAAAATGTTATGTTCTAAAAATGACATAAATGAATTTTTTTACCATTTTGTGATATTTCAAACTTATTTGCCCTGCATTAATGAATAATGTAAATACTGAATTCCCTTTTATCTGAAAAGTTAAACATACCACTGTTATGCGATTTTGCTTAATCCTCTAAGAGTCTGGCAAAATTTTCCATGTATGTTTATTGATTTATAAAATAATGGCTATGAAAACAATGGTATGAGCATTTCTATTTGATTACCTGACATATATATTTATCTTATGCACTGAAAAAAAATTAACCTTAATATCAACTTTTTGTTAAATCAACCTTTGAATTCAAAAATTACATGACGGGAAAACGGTTAGGACGCTTACAGGGTTTTAATTATTTTTTCTTTATTTTATTCAAACTTTCTAAAATGTTACTTGATAATTGAAAGTTTAATTTATTAATAGAAATTTTTTATACATTTTAACATTCAGAATTTATTTTGTCTGAAATAATTAAATGAAATAAATAGTTCATAAAGTTAAAAGAATAAACTTAGGTATTAAGTAGTGAAATATGAATTTTGATTTTCTTAATTTTTGTGTTTTGGTTTCACAAAGATTTCAATACTGAATTAGAGAAAATATATATTTCTTAAACTTTGAAAAGTATCCCTGGTAGAAAACAAATGTTGGTGATAGTGCGGCCCTATATTTCAGGAATATTGAATTCATTGAATATGCATGCTATTAAATATCAATTTTGGATAAATATTTGGTTTATATTGGAAATATTGCAAGGAAACGCCTCCAAAAAAGGAAATATATGGTTTTACATTATAAATGTGTGCAATTAAATGGAAAAACAAGAGTGTACATTGGTGAAAGCAGTGGAGTCCCCAGCATTAGGTTCGTTTGGAAAGATTCTCGGGTAAAAATATAAAATCAAAACTAACCGAAATGTGCATAGTACTGTCTGTTTTCATACGCTACCAAAGGCAGTAGAGCCCTCAACTTTAGGTTCGTTTCAACAGATTTTCGTTTAAAAATATAAAATCAAAGATACCAGATCGTGCGCAACACGACTAGTGCACGCTGCCAAAAGTAGTGGTATTCCCAACACTAGGTTCGTTTAGACAGATTTTTCATAAACCTAAAATCATTCAACACTGATTTCAGATATAAGTAAGGTTATTATCACGGGCCCGGGAAACGCCAGGCGGGTCAACTAGTTATTTTATAATACTGATATTTTTAACTTTTTTAAACGATAAACATGCATTTGTATCCCTTAAACACATAATCTTAAGATGAGAAAGATACATAAATGTCGCAGAACAAAGATGACAAGGGGGGGAGGAGCAATTAAGACAAATAATGTTATAAAAAATAGAATGGATTGGTTAAATCGTGATACCTAGATGTAAGCCATTTTTAGAAAAACGACGTATTTAATGGCAAAATTAATAATTAAATAAATATGAAAGGCGTTAAAATTAAGACAGACTTCAATTTATTTTATTTTTCAACTTTAGCTAAGAAATTAACATGGAAACCGAGTAATTACTTTCGCATGTGATAGAATAAAAAAATTAAATCCGTGACGCTTTTTTTTTTTTTTTTTTTTTTTTTTTTTCATTGCATTGCATTGCATTGCATCTAAATGCAAATATAATTTGCAATTATATTTGCACGCTAAATGTAAATTAAAAGAAATAAAGGAATATAACTATTTTCATTTATACATTATTAAAATAATAATGGGAAGAGCTGTTGATTCATTAATTCGGTAGATTTACAATTTAATTAATGATTTACAAATGACATTGCACATATTTTGATATATTCCGTATATCCAAAAATATTGTTACTATTTATGTACATCTGATCTCAATAGAATTTTACTTTCCCTATGAATAATTATGTTAGTTAAAAATTTCAAATATTTAAAGAATTGGTTCATAACAACTTTTGACTTTAAACATATTTAGAAGCAGAAATCTGCATCGTTCAACAACAAAAATTTATTGATTTAATAGAAATTTATTTGTATTTCTTGACGAAAACACTTAATTTATAAATAACTCGTTTGAAATATATGGACTCTCTTAATCATCTGGAGGCACATCATTATTTATAATTTATCTGAAATGTGACGGAGCTCATTTTTCCTCAGTTAATGACGAAAAGTTGTTTTATTTTACATAAGATCATGTTTCTTAAATTAGAAAATGAAAGCATTATTGTAAAATATATATTACAAAATTTAATTTTTTTCGCAATCTGCTAAATTATACTACAAAATTTTTCCATTTAATAATGTTTCGTAATAATGTTTCCCCGGCTTACTAAAATAATTATTATTCTTAAAATAATCCTGTACTATCCATATGTAAAGCCAGTTTATCCTAATCCACTTAATAATAATATTTATTCGAAAGTAGTTAGATCTAAAAAGGGCGATAGCTTTTTAAAGTTATTCTTTAAATAGAACATCTTCATTTTAATCCATTATTAAAATTCATTATTATTATTCCCGTGTAGTCAAATTGTCATAACTTCTTTATTTAAATGCTAAAATAACACATCTCTTAAATTATTCCGCTCAGAAAACCCTATTCCCGCAAAATTATTCTATTATTAAATATTAAATGTCTATTAAAATATTTCCGAAAAGCTTTCATTCTTTTTTTAATTCTACATCAAAGATTCATTTTCTTTTTTTTTATTACGTATTAAATTCGAAGTTTAAACAAAGCCTCAAAGCAGATAAATTGTTTTGTTATACGGCATGCGTCTGGTACGAGATTATCGAATTCTGCAGAAAACTGTAGATTTTTCGGGCCAAGGAAACCATTTATCGTTAAGATAATTCCACCGGAAATGCTAAAAAAGTTCCTTAAAAGCCCTTGTGATTCGATGAGGGTCGGTCACGTGACGTGTTTTGTGTTCTTTTGCAAGTAAGTTTAAAACTACTCGCACGTCCTGATTTGGAGAGAAATTTTGACGTTGGTGTTTACTAAAGAAAACGGGACGGATTTGGGAATGCAATGGGACGTTGTTATAGGAAATTTTTTTTTTCTTTTTTTCTTTTTTTTAAATGATGTGTTTGTCTGCAACGAGCGGTGAATTTTATCAAGCTAACGAGAGCAGGGGATTTTGTCGTCGAAAAGATGTAAAAATAAACTGTTGCTTGCCTCCGAATTGGTATCTAATAGATATGATGTTGTTCTATGGAGAGTCGTTAATAAACAAGTTGTTAAAGCTATCGTTTCGTAAATAGAGCATTTCCCCGGAATCTAAAGAAGATTGATTATGTTTGAATAAAATGGATTCGACTGCACCGTGTTTTTATTTTCTGCAATCACCAAAATAGTCGGCTGCTAAGATGCAAATTAATTTAAGACTGCAGTTTAATTCAAGTGTGTCAGACATGTCTTCCATTTGTGGCAAAATGTCATATATATATATATATATATATATATATATATAATAAAACTTTTGTAAATAATAACTAGTAAACCACATAAATAATCGACAATTATATATATATATATATATATATATATATATATATATATATATATATATATATATAATTAAATAAATAAAATAAATTATTATTAAAATTTTACTTCATTATAACTTTTTCCATACAGAAATTCCAATTGCTAAATCTATTTTTTTTTTTTTTGCTAATATTATAAACAAAAAATAGAAAAAAAACTAGTTGAACATGAATTAATTACAAAATTCAATACTTTTAATTTTTTTACTTACGAATAAAAGGCTAAATACAAAAAACAAATCAATAACATATGAAATTTTAAGTCATTTTAAATAAGAAATATATTAATAAGATTTTTCATCAAGAAACCGAATAATAAGTTCATTCTTTGTAGATCAAACTGATAATAACATAAATAAGTTAAAAGAAATTTAGCGAAATATGCATTAAATATAAACCTCAACACCATAAAGATTAAAAGAACTGAATGCTTCATAGAAATAAATCGTTTTTCCTTGGGTCAAATCACATACCATATTACTACTGCATAATGAGAAGCAAAACATAATTCTTACTTTGTTGTTTGGTTTGTAACTTGGTCTATGTTTTACCTGAGGATACCTTAAAATCCATAGAAATAAAGAAAACCCTTATGAATAGTCGTAAAACTATTGATTCATGCAAAACTACAATTTAGTAAGAAGTTAGCTTTATTTTTTTTTTTCAATTCATTAGACCGTTTAGCGTATAGTATGCAAAGACATATTTTCTGACATTTGGAAAGCAATAATTATGCAATTTTTGACGACAAATTCTATTTTTTAAAATTCTTAAATGACTGGGTTTATATTAAAGCACTACTTTCTAGATGAACTGTTCGATAAAAGATGTAGTATTAAAATTATTTAAAGCAAAATCAACATTTTAAGGTAACAACCCATTTGAAAAACAATTTGTTTTTCCATTTTACTTTTAATACCTTTAACAAATTATTTAAAAAAATAATTTGTATTCACTATGAGGAATTTTTAATTAAAATAATGTTTATTTAAATAATCAATACATACAATACAGAAACTTAAGATTGAATATGAACTAAAGGATTTAGGTCAATTAAACTACTACCTAGGGATCAAAATTGAAAAAAACAAACGAAGGATATAAACTGAATCAAAAAATTAAAATTGAAGAATTAGTTCGAAAATTTAAATTAGAAGAAGCAAAGCCTTACAAAACGACCATGGAGACAGGCTATTTAAATTATGATAATGATGAAATACCATTGCCAAACAACATCGACTACAGAAAGGCTATTGGGGCGCTTTTGTACATCGCTACTGTAACAAGACCAGATATTTCAGCCGCGATTAACATCTTAAGTAGAAAAAACGAAAACCCTTCACAGAAGGATTGGAAGGCAACTAAAAGAGTGATTTCCTATTTAAATCACACTAAAAACTTTAAATTAGAAATAAATACAACACACCAACCTAATCTAGAAGTGTATTGTGACTCGGACTGGGCTGGAGACATACAAACTAGAAAGTCCACCAGCGGAAACTTATTTTTGTTGGGAAAAAATCCATTACTTTGGGTTAGCAAAAAACAACAATGTATAGCCATGTCGAGTGCTGAAGCTGAGTATATTTCAACAGCAAATGCGTCGCAAGAAATTTTATGGTTAATTAGACTCCTACAAGAATTCGACTTAGAACAGACATTACCAATAACTGTGCATGAGGACAATCAGTACTGCATAAAAATGATTGAATCAGAAAAGTATACTCGTCGCACGAAACACACAGATATCCGTTATCATTCAATTAAACATTTAAAGGACAATGGAACAATTAATCTAAAGTATTGTGAATCAAAGAATATGATAGCAGACATCCTAACCAAGCCCACTCCCAAACCCATCTTTGAAGTTCACAGGAGAAATTTAAATTTAAGAAATCAAATTCCAGAGATTAAGGAGGAGATTGTTGGTAATATATCAGGAAAATAATCTCTGCAAATTGATTTTCTATGACAGTTTATTTACTTCGTTTAAACTCATCAAGATAAAAAGTACTTAACTCAATTTCAAAGAGGAAATGAAATTGATGATGCAATATGAAGAGGTTTTTACAAACTCTTGAACTGAACAAAGAAGTAAGAAACAGAATTTCGTATGAATGACGTGATTTGACTTTACGTCATGTCCAACCAATCAAAGAACTAAAAGATGACATCACCTGAAAGGAACTATAAGACTTTTTTCTTTCTGTTATATAGAACTTTAATAGAAGCTTTTTCTCACGCGATGGAGAAGGAACATGTATATTTCGTTCTCCTTTAAATTAAATTTAACTAATGTTTAAAATTAAAATTATGTAACTATTAAATATAAGAATGATAAATTAAATACTTTAAACTAATTATGAATACTGTATTATTATTAATACTAATTTTCTATTCCAAAAGTACATAATTCATCAGTGTGCACAGCATAAAATGGATATATCAAGTTGTTGGAATAATTCATAAATTTTAATATACTTGTGCAAGTGCAGTGTACATCTTCAAACAATGGACATGGTGACTGGCAGACCTGGCACGCGGTAAAATGAGGAGTGAGGATGATTGCTGAAAAAGGGAGTAAGCAAAATCTTACCTATGTTTATCAAAGTAGACATTGATTATATATATTACTTTACAGCGCGCTAAAAACTACTCGCTACCTTCAAAAATTTAACTAACAGCAATAATTACGTTCATTTTAGCACGTTTAAACACGTTGGTGCATTCTAAAGTCTCTTAGTGACGTGAAGGAATACAGTTACTTAACTCTCTATTTTTAATATTTTACTATGAGTGCAGCTTTGCAACACTTTTATTTTAACATATATTGTACATTTTGATGTATTTTATGATATATGTAAAGAAGGAAGTGTTGCACGATTGTGCTCACATAAATAATTGAGGTAAAATTAGGAGAAATTGTGTATTTTTCATCAAAAACGACGAATAATGTGAAAATTGAGCTTGTGTAAGTCATATAAATCAGAACAAAATGCAAAAGCTATTGTTGAAATTGTACAGGATAAAACTTCTAATATTAAAAAGTGAAATAATTAATTCAGTGTAACAAAATCGAATTTTAGTTTTATTTCATGGGCTAAAAAACACAGCTTATGGACCCTGATCCTTTCAAGTTTCTAGCATTTTCAGTATCACAAAAATCCCTCATTTAAAACACTTTTCCTTCCATCTCCCCCTTAGGGGTAGTGGCATCGACATCATATATAGCATATGTAGGAGCAGAGACTGTCATTATCAATTTGCTACAATTATTTTTTTAATTGGTTCGATAGTTCCAGAGATTGCCCCTGCAAACAAACAAACAAACAGACAAACAAACGTTACTTCTTTATAATATTAGTATAGACAAAAAAGGAAAGATAAAAATATATATATACAAGAAATAAATAAACGTTATGAGTCTTCTAAATAAAATAAAAAATAAAAACTCTTAATTAGTAAAAACTTTTCTGGACAATATTGTAAGATTCTGCTGGAACATTGTTATCCATCTTTTTGTGTGATTAAGAGGAATCAGTATATTATCAGATATGTTTTTAAGAATTTTTATGTTAAAAAACCTGCTCTATTTTCATAAATGGGCAAAAATATGATCTTATAAATAATATAAATAATCCTATTTGCTTTCAGATTTGTTCTCTGTCACTTTTTTTTTTTTTTTTTTTACAAATGTAATTGTTTGTTATTAGGATAACTATATTAAGAATAAAAAAATAGCTATTGCACCTTTTTTTATTTCGAGATCAAAATTGGAGATAATTAAAGGAATTTTTTCCTTTTTCAATCGTGCCATATTCTAATTAAAATATAATAGACGCAAAACATGAGAAATATAATATTTTAGTAAACTTCTTTTTGTTATGAAATTATTAGTAATGTTTTGAGCTATGGAATTTGCTCTCTGTAATTGTAATATGTTAGTTGTAATTTTAATTGCGAAGTAGCCTTTCTTTTTCTTAACAGAACAGAATTTATTTATGTTCATAAAATGCAATTTATTTTCTTATTCATTTTCAAATGTATTTTTGTAATTATATTAATAACTATTGTTACAATTTTTGCTCACATTTTTCTTTCTTCCTTATGATTTTTTTTTTTACAGAAAACAATTGTAAATTTATTGAAAAGATAAAAATTAATATTAAAAACAAATCTTTTGATGATAAAACGTAGTGTTTGCAAAAGTTAGAAAATTTGTTCTGCATAGTACAATGTTGATAAATTAATTTTATACAGAACAATTGTTATATTTTTGAATATTTCATTCAGAGATACAAAGTTTCGTACATTATTTGTTTACTGTTTTGTAGCAAATTATAATTTTTGATTTCAGATATTCGATCAACATTCTGAATTTTGTGTAATATATATATATATATATATATATATATATATATATATATATATATATATATATATATATATATATATATATGTTTATATAGAAACTTAATTTTATATCCGATACAACAATATTGAAATAAGAATAATAGAACGATAAAAGTGTATTGCATTTGCACATGAAATGTAATAAATGTGGTACATTTCATTTACATTAAGATTAAAAATCATATTCCTTCAGAAACATTTATGAACGATATATTCCTCTTAACATGATAATATATGTATACATTCCTTCTTGTCGGAGCAAAGCTCCGCCTTCCCGTGAAAAATTACACTTTTGTTAACACGATAGCGCCCAAAATATTAGTCGGATTGACACCAAAATTGAGCTGAACGTTAGTAGTGCCAAAATCTCGCTGAGGATTGAAAATAGAAAATATTCGTCAACCCTAACGCCCCGAAACGTCGACACAAGAATTTTCCATTCTACCATGGAGATAACATTGCGATTGTTTGAATTAATAATAAAAACATTATCTCCATTTATCTTCTTAACATAGTATAAAACAAAGTCGCTTTTTCTGTCCCTATATCCCTATGTACGCTTAAATCTTTAAAACTACGCAACGGATTTTGATGCGGTTTTTTTTAATAGATAGGGTGATTCAAGAGGACGGTTTATATGTATATCCATTAAATAGTGGAGAAATACTGTTATTTTTTAGGTTTTTAATGTGATGTCGTAAATAATTTCATTTTTTCCGCTTATACATTGCAAACGCAGGCTGAACCCTACAAGATTTATCAAAATAATGTACTAATTATTGTACACATTAAAAAGGTCTACAGAAAACACAAAGAGATGAAGGTTTTCAAGGTTAACCCGAAGCAAAGCGAGGGAGGGCCGCTAGTATGAAAATATAATAAATTATAATAATATAGTTCTAATAATATAGTTCTCCTATATATCACCTTCTAATAATATAGTTCTTTTAAATGCTAAAAAGTGTAAATTAACCACATAATGTACAGTAAAATAACTTTTATAAAGATTGTTGACATGTTTCGGCTCACTCCGAGCCATTTTCAAAAACAAAGGAAAACAGCATCGTTTAACTTACCGCAATTGTGGCTCGAATTACTGCATGGTTACAAAAGTTATGGCTAAAGTGACAAAAGTAACTGCATGGTTACAAAGATATCGTGCGAAATTTTTTTAAAAAACATGAAAATAAAATGATAGCATTTCAAATAATAACTTCAAAAACCGTGCAATTATGGAATATTCTCATTTGTTTTTGAAAATGGCTCGGAGTGAGCCTAAACATGTCAACAATCTAATAAAAGTTATTTTACTGTATATTATGTTGTTAATTTACCCTATTATAGAAATATTTCCATATTTTAACATTATGAAATTCTCTGACATATATACATATGTATATGCGTGCGTATGCGGGCATCTGCGCGTATAATAGAATTTCCACACGTTTTTAGGTCCCAAAAAACTCAGGTATTACTGGAGATCTGAAACTGGAGATTTCAAAATTTTTAAAAAGAAAATTAAAAGAATTTATATTGTTGCCATTTTTTTATCACGAAAAACTTATTTCAATAACATTATACTCGGAAACAATCTTTCTGCAAAAGGTCTTAATCTCGCTCTCAATCCAGACCACAGATTATTTACTAAGTAAGTAGGTAATCTGTGGTCGAAATTAAATGAAAAAGGAGTGAAAATTACATAAATTAAAATCGTTTAAAATGGTACAGATTCATGAATTAAAATGCAAGTTAATGACCAAATTTTCAACAGAAGATGTATTTTACATTTCTGAAATGGATCCCATTAATTTTAAAACACGTGCAGTGAAGTTTAAATCGTATTAAGTACATGAATTTATATTTTATTTTACTTATTTATTTATTTATTTATTCTTTTTTAATCGAACTCAGCTGTCTGTGTAATTAAACTTTTTGTTTCCATACCAACATATTTTTTTTTCAAGTTTACTGTATAAATGAAGTCTGAAGTGAATATGTTTATTTTGATTAAGTCCAGACAATCCAGATAAAGAAATGTAACATGATAAAAACAATAGTTACCAATCTGTTAAACTGATAATTAAAAAATAACAAGGAATTAATTATTTATATAAATGAATAAAAAGGACGCCTACAAAATAAGAACAACAGATGAGCAGCAAAAGGTACTTCACTTATGCACAAAAAAGCTTTCGTCTTTGCAATCAAGATTTATAAATTGCCCTAAACGTAGTTATATTATTGGGAAAGCTGGAGCTGTAAAAAGTACGGTAATAAAAAAAAATCGTAAGAGAGTTACGAAGCAGTTGGGACCGGAAGCTATCTTAGTTTTGGATGAGCTGCAATTAATGCTCAGGGCAAGATAATTCACTTTGGGCTAAAATTACCGATATGTTTTAAATCGTTCGATGATTTAGGAAGTGAAGCAGCAAGAAGTCTACAGCTCAGCATGGATCCAGTGTCATTTCTCATTATTGACGAATTTTCAATGATCGGATGTCACATGATGGCTGCACTTGAGCAAAGATGTCGCGAAGGTGAACCAGATAGCATTGAGCCTTTTAGAAACTTATTTTTTTACCTCATTGCAGATGTTAGGCAACTACTGCCTGTAAAAGACACCCCTCTATATAAGAGATATAATAAGAGATATTCTATAAAATACATTTTGGTTACAGGCAAGTTACAAGTATACAAGTTACAGGCGAACAATACGCATCCTTCATGCAATGACGTAAAGCTATACTGCCTCCGGCTGAGCTTGAAATATTTAAAGATTCCATACACCTTGAAAAACTTCGTAATTTAAAATGGCCAGTTGTAAGAATATTAGCAGATCACAATGATCAAATAGTAAGATTAAAGAAAGATGATCAATGCGTCTGGACTTCAGGCTGAACTTTCCTTGGCAATTGGATGCAGAGTTATATGCCTACCAATCTCTGGACAGAGGGAGGCATAGTAAATGGTGCACTTCATACGGTAAAATGTATTGTCTACGGCCCAGGACTTCGGACTTTAGGCTTACCACAGGCTATAATGGTTCGGTTTGGTGAATATCATGGGTCAACTCTCACTGAAAGACTTTTATCTGTCACACGTATATCTAAATATTGGAAAGAAAACAATGTCTCATGATCCAGAACTTAGTTGCCTTTAACAGTTTGCATACACTGTCACCATACACAAATTCCAGAATTTAAGTTTATCAAAAATTGCTGTGGACATTGGTCCAAAGGAGTTGTCACTTAAAGCAACAGTGCAATCTAAAAGCAACATATGTTGCTTTAATGTAATCCACAAATTGTGATCCATTTTAAATGGTTTCATATTTTAATTAATTATTTATGTTTGATAGTTTAAATGCCAGAAAGTTTTCTAGATCTGTAGAAGGGGGGGGGAAGCTTAGTGATTACATTCAATAAACAAAAATCTTTAAATAGATGGAGAAAATATAACTAAACTTGTTGGAAAACAAAAAAACAAAAGACTTGAAAGCTATTTTTCGTGTTGTACACGTGGTTTGAAAACTAATATCGTATCTTACAAATATATAATAGAAATTATATGACGTTATTAAAACAAAGATATAAGAAAACATAAAGGTAAAACTCACTTTTATTTTTTTAAATATTTTCTTTTATAATCCAACGAGCTGTTGTATTTATTATATTTGTGAATGCATTACACCGTCATGTAATAACGCCGTTCATATCTCTTATGGTCATCACTGTACCTGCTTGCCCTGCCCTGCCCTCCCTCCCTTCTCAATTGAGATGTGATCAACAACACTAACGGTATGTCTTAATTTAAGACATTTTACCATATTAAGACACTGGCCACAGAAACCCTATTGGGTCATTTCTACTGCCAGTCAATGAAGAAACACAAGTGTCTTAAATTAAGGTATCTATTATGTCTAAGCTCTATATTAAGACATTTACGTGTCTTAAATGCTTTTTCAGTCTTTTTTTGTCTTACTTTAAGACTCCTTTATTTGCAGTGTAAAGCAATCTCCATTGGCATCTGCTATTATTTTTTTTTATTCAATAATTTATTATTTTTAAAATATGAGTAATATCAGTATACTTTAAATTATCTAAAATGAAACATTATTGTAACTACAATAATAATAGTATGAATAAGCTTTTTATTATTATTATTTTAACTTTATTTTAACTATTACTTTAAGATATTGTAAATTATTATTATTATTTTTACTTTATTTTAATTAGTAATTTAAGATATTATAAATTATTATTTTTTTAAAACTTATTACTTAAATATGACCAATAACAGCACACTTAAAGTTATCTAACATAAAACATTATCGTAACTACAATAACAACAGTAAACGATATTGTAATAAATAATCTTTAAATTAATATCCGTGAATCTACTATTATTTTTTTTAATCAAATTGTATTATTTTTAAAATAAGATTATTTTTATTGGGCAACCTCTAAGAAATATTCTCTTTGTGACCAAATTACTCTGAAACTGTAATAACTTGAAACAATAGTGATAAATGTATTTTATCGAATTTCCTTAATCGCGTTACTCTCAAAACAATTCAACGTATAGAAAATTGCTACAAAAAAGAAACATTGTTTAAATATGAGGATTCGAATGTAATATAAAGAAAATAAATAAAATTCTTCTAAATGAGTTTCGAAATTACTTCCGAAAATGAAATAACGAAAAAATTTCTGTGAAATATTTCCGGAAAATGATTGCTTCACACGTTTTCCTTATTTTTTTACATACAATTCTGTGAAAATGTTGTTGCACGTTATGCAATATTTGTGAGCCGTAATACAAAACTACCTTTTTTTTTTCGCTTGCCAGTAGTGTTCATACCAAGAATTTTATTTGAGAGTAATTTCGTTTTGAGTGTAAGTATGCGAGAATTTGGAGAATCACGAAATTATTTATAAGTTATTATGTATTGTCTTTCATTTTTTTTTCTATGTTGAGAAACAAAACCAGATTCATTTTACTAAACAGATATCCAAGAAAATAATAAATATATAAATTTTGATAACGCAAAAATTTTTTGTGAAAGAGTCTAGATTTTTTTCTTCATTTAAAATTAACTTAAATAATTAATGTTTCACAGATAACGTCAAACATTTTTATGAAGCATTAAAAATTCATTCACTTTAAACATTTAGGGTCCGATTTTTTTTTCTCAGCTTTTATTTCTTCCCTTTTCAAGAAAAAAGAAATGTGACGTGATTCGGTTCTCCCAGTTCATACATATGACATTATTACACGAGTTTGTATAATGTATTATATTATTAGCATTTTTGGATTAAAAATATGAATTAATAATTGAAATTTCTTGATAAAGAACTTTTCTATTACTTTTTTTGTAATAAAAAATGAGTTACTAAATTAAAATTATAATGAAAATAATATTTTCAATAAAGTTTACATACTTAATTTTTTTAAAAAAACGTGATCTCGTGTGAAATAGCATAACTTTTAGCCACCAACTAAAGAGAATTGAACTCTGTCACATTTCAAATAAATCATAAATAATGATAGGTCTCGAGATGATTAAGAGAGTCCATATATTTAAAATGAACTATCTATAAATTAAGTGTTTTTGGCATAAATTCAAAGAAGACGCAGTAATGTAATAAATTTAGCTTGTTTAATTGTGTGAATTTCGCTTCTATTTTAATAAAGAAAAGTTACGGAGGAGTCAAGTTATAAATAATTGTTAACTAAATAATTATTTGAATATATTACTTTGTGAAATGAAATTTATAACCTATTTAATTCGGCATTCATTAAAAAACTCCAATTATCCGAACGCCAGCTATCTGGATCGCTAAATATCAGTATCGATATCGGAAAATAAACCCCCTCCCCCATCAAAAAAGCTTATTGAAATTTAAACTATGTATTCCTTCATAAAAATATAAATCCTTGAGATTCCTATCTAAAAAAACGTTAAAATTTATATTTAATATTAGTTTAGTCTATATTTGATTAATTTTAAATTGAGATATCACCAACTTCAGAGATATTGTATTTCTCTATTTTCATATTCAATTAGAATGCAGAATAGTTTTCAAATTATTCTATAAAAATCTAAAAAGTTCACTTGTATTTTAGATATTGTATGTAGATTTTTAAGTGAAAAACATGTAGTGTTAAAAATTGTTAACATATGTAGTAAGAACGAGTAAGGATAGCAGTCGGGAAAATTCAAATATGCATTCATTTTTGCACTGCGACAAAGCCATTAACTTTTTCAACATAATCAGCTAGCACCTTTAAGTTTATGTAAACACTCTATTGTATTTATTTTAATTGTTTGTAGCAAAACGGATATTATTTTCAACATACGTAAAGCGTACCCTTTCATTAATCAAAAGTGATTGTCAAGAAATTCTTATTTAACAGCATAACATCTTTTTAACAGATTCCAACGTAGTTGAAAAGTGTTTATAACTTCAGTCTGTTTACCTGTCTGGCCTTGCTCTAACTCTCGTGAATATACTTAGATTGCCATGTAATTGATGTATATTATGGAGGTTTATTATATCATGATTTCTATAGAAAATGAAGTGTATAGCATTTATAGTTCATTTACACTGAAAAATAAAAAAATGGTAATTTTACAGTATAATACTGGCATCCCAGCTGCTAGTATTTTACGGTAAAATTAACAATAATAAACAGTCAAATAAGCAGCAATACACTACCGCGCATGCGCGGTAAGTTCACCTTTGCGGCGATGTCAACTTACTGCAGGCCCTTGGCCCCCGAATTGGTTTCTTGCGCTCTGCAGATTGTGAGATAAAAGTGCATGTGTTGTTTACTTATCTTTGCTAATTTTATTGAATTGTTAATGCACATTAATTTAAATTATACAGCTAAATTAAAACAGATTGCTTCTTGTGACTGCTTGTTTTAATACAAGATTATGGGCATTAATTTTGTAGTCTTCTTCTGGGCAGCTCCTGATATATATAAAATTATTGTCTTTATTTAAATAAAGTTCGGTTTATGTTTTGGGGTATGAAAATAAAGTTTATATTCTCAATTTTCGAATGATGAGAACGTCCATGACTTATCATCCTTCTTCTTTATCCTCTACTTCATCATCTACTTTTCTTTATCATCAACTCATCATCTACTTTAACTTCCTTTTCTGAGAATCCTCGTTTGAATAAAGATCTAACTACAAATTTTCCTAACGACATATTTCTGTATTTCAAATGGAATGTAATGTATATAAAGTTTTAATTATGCAAATAAACTGTCATTAATGTCTAAAAAAAGTCATGTAATATATACATAAGAAATCCCTATTAATTCTATCGAATGTATAAAAAATCTCGAAAGTAAAGCATAAAAATTTTAATGAGGATATTTTTCTTTCAGCCAAAATTCTTAAATTTCCCTTAAAAAATTGCACTGTATTAATTTAGGAAAATGTAAGCCACACTCTCTAAAATTAGGATAATTAATTACATACATGTTTACGGATATGAATTTGACACTTATGTAAAAAAATCTGTTTAATTAAATGTGGTATACATTTTCGATTAAACGTCTATAAAATAAAACTGTTATTTGGATTATTGACTTCTACAAATCAATTTATTTTACTTTATAAATATCTCATAAAAAGTTTGTCTCTTAAAAATGTTCACAAGATATACAGTTTGTAATTAAATAATCGAAATTGAGTAAGATACAAAATTTACGGAAATAAACAATTGGCTATCAAAATTCATTTAACCTACAAAAAAAATCACAAAAAAGTATTAGTCTAGTATGCAGTTAATTTATAGCTCTTTTTATAAGTGGAATCAGACTATGTAAATACGTATCCGACAAAAACAGTGTGCCACCTTATCTTCTGCTTCTTTCAAATTTTTGACGCAATATTATAGTAAGAACATATTCTATCCCGCTAGAAAAGAAATCTAAAAGTAGGGCAATATAAAAATTTATGTTATCAATGTTTATCCGAAAAGTGCACAAGTTTTATCATCAAATAAACCGACATTGAGTTTTTCTGAAGATGATTTAGAAAAAAATATACAATTTTGTTAAAGTTTTTGCGTTTAACGCTGCAAGTTTTATCTTCATGGTTTTTTTTTTTTCATTTTCTTATATTTTAAAATAAAAAGAAGAAGAATTTAATTAAATTTCTGATTCTTAACGATCAATCGATAAAGCTTTCCCGATATTTCTTTTCTTGCACACATACATATATATATATATGGATTTTTTTTTCTTTTTGCGATAAAAAAGACATTACATGTTTTGAAACGACTACCTTAACTACTTCTCGTCAACTGAAGTTACATCAGTAAGATGAACAAAAAAGAATTACGGAGTGTCTTTAAGTATTTTATGACCTCGCTATTTTCATGACAGAAAATTTTAAAAGATTGGATTTCTTTATTCTGTTTATGTCGGTTTATTTAGTCTGTTATTGCAAAGTACAGCAACTTTACCTTTAACTAATTTAAACTAATTTTTAATTTAATAGGCGGTATTAAGGAGTCAAATACCTTTGAGCGGTCAAAAGTTATGGAATGATTTATAGTGCTGTAAAATCATTAGACCTTATTGAACAAAATTATTAAAAAAATATTTAAACAGCCATACTCTTTTTAAATTTTGTATGTTAGGAAATTAAATACATTTAATTTTCATTAATTTTACGTAATAACTAAATGCATATTTTGCTAAGAGCTGATCCACTGCGGAAAAGCTACTGCGTTTGCACAATTTAGTGTCGTTAAGCTATTTTTTTTTATATATAGACATTTATTATCTAATTAAAATTAGGGGAAAGTTGTCCAAAAGGGGGGCGTATTTTGGTCTACCGAAAAAAATCGGGCAAACTATCTTATTTTAGAGTACCTCAGTCCATCAGAACTCAAGGCTGTTTGTTGTAAAAAATCATTAGGTTAGATAGGAAAAATATTTTTATGGAAAATGTGTGAAGAAATGTTTTGGACGACGACCGGTTGAGTAAAATGTAGTACTCATATGAAATAACATATAATTGAAGCCCAATGCGAAATTTCATTAAACAAGTTTATTTAGACAACAAAAAATGAAGTTATGAATACAGAAAAATAATACAAACCAAAGTGTTCCAAAATATAGTGCTACACTACAAACTACTGTAAAAAGTAGCAATCACTGTTGTTTCGCTACTTCTGATCCCTCGGTTCAAGTTTTTATTGTTTTTTTTTTTTTTTTTCATGCTCAAACTTTTGTTTCTGCTTCTGTTCTTCCTTGTTCTTTTTTTTCCTTCTTTTTTCTGTTTATACTCTTTTATGTATGATATTCTACAGATGCATTTGTCTTTTTTTCAGGTTTTAAATTATTAGTAATGCAGATATCCATTAACTGACATTTTGAACCAGTAACTGACATGTGGTGTCAGACACTGGTAAAACAAATTAAATTTTAGTGGTGTTTACTTTGAAATAAATTTAATTTATTATTATGCATTTTTAAACAGTTTAAATAACATATTTCAAAATTCTTTAATATAACCAATAACTGACACTTCTGTCAGAGACTGGTGAAATGAAATTCTAGAAACCAATAACTGGTACCCCCCATTAAACTAAATTAACTAACTATAAACCCTATATCATGGCCGTAATGTATTATATGCATCTCTAAACTAATTTCTACAAGTATAACTTTAAGAAAAAAGTTTAGGTTGGTTGCATTACAAATAGATATAAAAAAACACTTTCTTGATTTTAGAAATAAGATGGTTGCTTCAAAATGGCACTTTTTGTATTCTCAAAAGCTTGTTGCTCAAAAGCTTGTTGCTCAAATTGTATACGTTCTTGACCCTCTAGTGGTGAATAAATTGACTCCAAAATAAAAATAAGTGTCTAATTTATCACTAGATGACATTACTTTGTAGAATTTTACAACAAAATGCTTATTTGAGTTAGATTTTTGCTCAAGTGTCAGTCACTGGTTCGGTATCAATAACTGAGCGTTTCACCCTATATTTAGTTTTTATTAATATTAAGTTATAAAGAAGTTCATATTCTTCCAAGAACTAATGCGCCCGCGGGACAACTCTCACAAAACTCATCCGTAAGAGTTTTTAGTAAGACTTTTTTTAATGCGTAAATTAATAATTTCTAACTAAAATTATCTATTATTGATACAGTGCTATATTCTTTCAGCAACAGAAGATACTTTTTTCTTCAAAGTCAGAAATTTGAAAACGTTTTAAAAACATAAGTATACCCTAGATAGTGCCTGTCAAAACTTGACAGTAAACAACTTAAAGGTTCCACAAAAAAAAAGTTCATAACATCATTAAAATGTCAGACATTTTTACAGAGTATTTGTTAGCATCAGTTAAAAGATGTAAGCAGTAAGAAAATAATGTTATCTATAAAACATTATCCCATTTTTCAGTCAATTTAAAGATATCATACTCCTGAAGGGAACTGGGCCTTAATAATGTCGATGGCGGAGTAATATTGATGTCAATTATAAACCATCAATTCCTTCACTGAATGCAAAAAGTACATATATAAAATAAAAACACATATATAAAATGTCACAGACTTTTAAAATATATATACAATGTTTGAAGTATGTATAAAAGAAAATAAAAAACTATAAATTTTGAAACTTTTACAAATTTGAAGACTTAAAATTTTTGCTATATTTTTAAAGGTAGTATGAATTGACTTATTTTTATATACGTAAGTTTACTATGCGTATTTTTTTAATATAAATTTATAAACTGCAACCTATCGATTAACCCTTTTCGTAACTTAGAAAATATTTTAATGGTTTACTTATACCTTTTCTTATCTGAAAGTCATGTTATATATATACTAGCAATGCGGGCCTTGCACGGGTGATATGATATTTTAAAGAAACCTTTAAATACATTTATCTGTAAAATTCAAACTCAACATCATTTTTAATTTGCACAGATAAAAAATTACAGATTACATTTGGAATTTTCTTTTTATTCTATCAAGTAAAAACACTGTAGACGTCATACATAAAAATTAAACTGGAAATGCAAAAATAATTTGTAAATGAGAGATAAAATTTACAATATATATGAAAAATATTTTTTTATTAAATCGTCTGCTGTGAGTTCAAATATATTACAGCTCTAAAAGTACATTTTTTTCTTAACCAGGCGCCAAATATAGGCAGCAAAAGTGATAATTTGCCAAATATTGTTTTAAAGTCCGCCTTTGACATGGAATATTTATTTTAAGTCGTAAAAACATTCCTTTCATATTTAAATTACATATCTTCGTTTTATAATATTATATCTCATTGAAACTTTTTTCTTTGTATTTTAAATAAAATCAGCAATAGTTTTTTTTTTTAAATCTGTAACTGGATATAGTCATTTCCCAAAGACCGTTAACCAAACGATAGTATAATATACCGTCACCAAGATGAAAAACATATACTGTTGGCAACCTTTTCGTCCAAAATAACGATAAAAAACCGAACTGTATTATCAAAAATCATTAGTTATACAAATATATTATACGTCATAATGACAACGGGAATTTTGTCTATCCGATGGTGCAAACCGTAAAAAAATTCATCGGGTAGTTTTTGAAATTACCCTGTACATACACTTTCAGGGCTTCTTGCTTTATAAAATATATGATATATATATATACTCTCAATAGATGCATATATGCCTATATCCAAGATATATCCTACAAGCAAACAAGTACTGGTTAAATTGGAATTAATATTGCGCCTATTGCATTCACTAAAAGTATTTCCAATTAAATACCAAATTGGTTAAATATTGGTTTTACAAAGGGAAAGTTTTCAATTGAATTGGAAATATTTTCGAAGAAATTAAATTATAAACTGAAATAATAGTTTTCCATTACAAATATTGGCAATGAAATAGCAAGAAATAGCTAATTGTTTCAAAATACTCCAATAAACACCCCTAACACGTAAATAAACACCCGAGTGTTGGCACAATTACATGCCAACATTTCCGATATTGGTCAGGATATAGCCAATACAACCTATATTAGCACAACAAAGTTTTGTTACTGGAGTACAATCGGCAATAATTTTTTTTCATGTTATACTTGAAATACCACTCTAATAGTTATTTTGAATCGAAAATACATTTTATCTAAAAATTACATTATTCATTCTAACAGAAATGATTCACAAATTTCACAAACTTGAGCTAAACGGTAATGTTATTCTAAATTGAAGGGTAGACTGTTGCTAAGCAACTGTGAGACTTTTATCCTTCAATACTAAAAGATTACCATAAACGTTCATGAAGTGTTTTAAACTTTCACAACGTAATTTGCCAGTAAGATCTTTAGATTTAAAATTCATTTTTATATTGGACATTAAAAGATAATGAAAGAATTTTATTAAATTATTTTTCTTTATTTGTAAATTACTTTGTTATTATGTTTAATGTTTCAACATTTATGCAATACTTTATTTGAAAAGTAATAATTGATCATAAAATTAAGATTTTATTATAGTAAAGCATAGAATAATACAGAAAATTGAAGAATTTAGGAACTTTTGTAAACATAATATATATATATATATATATATATATATATATATATATATATATATATAAGGTAAAGCTAGGAGAGTCTGCGCACAATTCAAAAGAATAACAATAAAATATATAAATATAAATTTTTTGCTAAACTATCCATGAATAATTTTTACTTCATTTGTTTTTTATGCATTTCCATTGCTATTTTGTTGTTATGCTGTAATTTAATAGAACAGTTGTAATAAAACCAAGAAAGTTATTTTGCGCAATCTTTCAGGGTTGGTGTGATTGCGCACATGGGTAGGAGAGATTGTTACTAATAATAACCACAATTAAATTGTTAACAATAATAATTACACTTAAATGACAGTGTTGTAAGGTTTTTGTGAATAAATATTATTGTATTAGGAGTGAATATTTTAACCTAATGATTAAAGAATCAGAAAAAGGAAATAATTTTTAAAACGATTAAAGGAAAAAAATAATAAAGAATCAGAAAAAGCAAGTCCAGATAAGATTACAAACTAACATTAAGTTACTTGATAACACGTTTAATTTAAAATTAGTTTATTTTAATTTTTAATTATTTATGCAAATTCACCAATAAGCTGCGTAATCTCTCCTTGCATGGAAACTAATGGAAACAATGCGCCATCTCTCCTAAGTAGCAGATGCGCAAACTCTCCAATTTCGGTAGGAGAGATTGCGCGGCCTTTTATATAAACATGGCCGCTACTAAAACGAACCGTTGATGTTCCCATTGTTAGTCTAGATTAGTACCTTATGAGAAATCTTTTAAGTTTAAAATATTTTGTACTATTGACATTGTATAGAAATTCTGATGATTAGCTATGAAAATTCAAGCACGTACTTTGGGAAAACAAAACAAAATAGCAATGCTTTATCTTAGACGCTCAAAACAATCAACGTGCACTTTCAAGTAGACACTTCACTACTGCTGTTGTACAGCTACCTGGAGTCGCTGCGCGCTCTTTCTACTCCTTCTCCACTAACCTCTATGTACGCAATCTCTCCAACCGCGTCATCTCTCCTGGCTTTACCTTATCTAAATTTCTATTAAAAAAAAAAAAAAAAAAAAAGTTTCCGTATGTGTGTATTTGCGTCTTAAAAGTAACAACCATGTCGAATTTCAAGTTTCTATCCTTAAAATTTCCATAGAAATTGTAATTTAGTACGTTTTTAAATACTTTTCACGCACTTATTCACACTTTTAAATTTCGGATTTTCTTTAAAACTGTTCTATGCTAGCATTTACGGCTTAAAAGTAAACAGACATGACAAATTTCGAGTTTTTATCCCTAACAATTCCATAGAACTGATAATTAAAACGTTTTTAGAATGATAATAATTTCACACTTTTAAATTTAGATTTAAAAAAAAAAATCTTCTGTGTATGCGTTTGGGTCTTAAAAGTTATAGCCATGTCAAATTTCAAGTTACTATTCTTAACAATTGCAGAACCTTTTCTAAACGTTTCGTGCATTTCACACATTTAAATTTCGAATTTTCTTTAAAACTATTATGAGCGAGCATGCACGGCTTAAAAGCAACGGCCATGTCAAATTTTCAGTTTCTTTTCCTAACAATTCCATAGAAATCCTAATTTAGAATATTTTTAGAATGATTTCTGCTCATTTCAAACTTTTAAATTTCGATTAAAAAAAAAAGTCTTTTGTGTGTGCGTTTGAGTCTTAAAAGTAGCAGCCGTGTCAAATTTGAGATAAGTCAAGTTTCTGTTCTTTGCAATTCTATAAAAATCGTAATTTAGAACGTTTTTAAATACTTTCCACGCATTTCAACATTTTAAATTTGCAATTTTCTTTAAAACTGATCTGTGCGAGTATTTTCGGCTTTAAAAAGTAACAGCCATGTCAAATTTCAAGTTTTTATCCCTAACAATTGGATAGAAATGGTAATTTAGAACATTTTTAGAACTATTTCCGCTTATTTCACACTTTTAAATTTCGAATTGTTTTAGAAACCATTCACATCCAGCATTTGTATCTTAAAAGTAAACCGCCATGCCAGATTTCTATTTATAGCTTTAGTCCTTTCAGTATCACAAAAATCATACTTTAGAACTTTTTTTTCTCATGCACACATTAAAATTTCGATTTTTTTTAACTCTTCTGTGTGTGCATTTGCGTCTTAAAAGTAGCATCCATGTCAAATTTCATGTTTCTATCCTTAACAATTAATTCCATAGAAATCGTAATTTAGAACGTTCTTAGAACGCTTTTCTCGCATTTCACCATTTTAAATTTCGTATTTTTTTAGAAACCGTTAGAGAGCATTTACATCTTATAAGTAACTACCATGCCCAATTTCAACTTACTACATCCATCATTAGCACAAAAATCCCAGTTTTAAATTGTTTTTCAATCTTGCACCCCCATGGGGGTAGTGGCACTGACGTAAAATATAGCTTATGTTGGAGCAGGGACTGTCAGCATCAATTTGTCACGGTTACTTTTGAAATCGGTTCACTTGTGCCAGAGATCCCCCCCCCCATACACAAATAAACAAACATTACTTCTTTAAAATATTAGTATAGATTAAATGAATCAATTATTACTTCAATCATTCCTACATAAAGGATCATTTGTGAATTTTTACCGATCCAGCTGCATTAAATATGTACACCATATATATATATATATATATATATATATATTCTCTATATTTTTAATAATTATTTTGTGACGTATGGAATTTTAGTCCGTTGTTATCCAGACATTTTGGTCTGAGGACCCCTTTTTCCATACCAGAAAATCAGATCAGTATACAATTCGAGAAAATAATTCTCTTAAAAACGAAAAACTACTGCACAGTTATCCTAATAGTCCAGTAGAAATAGCATTTTACCTTACAAAAATTCGGGTAGTTCTGATTTTTGGATATGTTGTAAAGGTTGATCCTCTAATAAAAAACCCATGTTTTCGACCTTCTAGACCTTGTGCGTTTTTCCCAATATTGAAAAAACCAATATATTTCGACACTTTTTTCGATTTTTCTTAAATAACTCAATTTTAGTGCAATTTACAGAAAAAACATTATCATCATTTTGTAGAGCATAAAACTCTCTACAACATGCAGTATTCATGTTTGTAAATTGTCCAAATAGGGGGTAAGATACGGAGCCGGGAAAATAGGGTAAAATTTACAAAAAGTGCAAAAATCCACAAATGACGTTAGTTTTTGCTTAAAAACCTACTTTTAGTGCGTTTTAGAGACAAAAGTGTCAATATAAAGTTTGTAAAGCATGAAGTAGTCTATAAGTTTCATTTATTAGATAATTAAATATCTATAATAGACTCTAAAAATCAGAATAATACAATTTATGGTTAAAACAAAAAAATACCTTCTGACAAGTCATTAATTTAAAAACGAGCTTTTATTTTTGATATTGATTAAACGATGCAATTAAAAAATTATAGTATGTACAATAATAGGTTACTGTTGAATAGTTGAGGGGGGGGGGGAGTTAACCAAAAAACCTAGTCGGTAGACATAGGTGCAAGGCAAAGAATTCAAAGTCGAAAGTAAAATTAATAGCTGGGAATAATGTAAAAAAATACTTGAAAGATAAATAAGTTATAATTTAGAAATTTTAAAAAGGAAAAGGAGTATCTAAGGCCGAAACTAAGGGAGATGAGAGCAAAAGGAGCATGTGGCCCGGGCGCTAGAATGGAATCGATTTTTCTTAAATAACTCAATTTCAGTGCATTTTACATAAAAAGCATTTTCACCATTTTGCAGAAGATAAAATTCTCTACAACATGCAGTATTCATGTTTGTAAATTGTCCAAATACGGGAGTGAGATACGGAGCAGGGAAAATAGGGTTAAATTTGGAAAACATGCAAAAATCCACAAGTGACGTTATTTTTTGTTAATAACCCACTTTTAGTGCATTTTAGAAACAAAACTGTCATAATCAACTTTTTAGAGCATGAGATAGTCTATAGTTTCATTTATTAGATAATTAAATATTGGTAATAGACCTTAAAAATCACAGCAAAAAGATTTTGGGTGAAAACAATAAAAATGGTTAAAATTTTCATTCACAAATCACTCCTAGTCTCTACATCTTTAGTTAATTATTATTTTGTGACTTGGCAATTACGCAGCACAGGGAAGTTATTACACCTTACTATGTTATGGGATGGGATGGGATGGGATAATTTAATTAAGACAAATTATATACGCACAGGGAAGTTATTACACTTTAATATTTTATAGTATTATTTGATTAAGACTAACTATATTCATCACATTCTCGTGCAACGTAATTGCCAAGTCACAAAATAATAATTAACTAAAGATGTAGAGACTAGGAGTGATTTGTCAATGAAAATTTCAGAGTTAATAAGATAGTTAAACTTGGCTTTATACGATCTCAGTAATTTTTATGGTAAAAAGACTTGGCTGCATTTTTTACAGGTGACTTTTTGATGAGATTTTGTATTTTCTTAATAAATGAATGTATGTAGTAAAATATTTAATGTTTTAGAATATTCTTAAAGCCATATACTTGATAATAATGCATGCAAAATAAACTAGGTAATCATGCTCAATATGCTTTTGAAAAAGGTGTCACATGTGAATAGTTATATAATGTAATATCTTATGATCATTCTGAAAATTAAAAATAAATATGAAATTTATTAGTTTAGTCGATTTTCTTTTAATAAATATTTGTGAAACTTTCAGTCATTCCGTCACGTCAAATTGACAGTTAATAACTACAACCCTAGGACAGGTAGGTTGCTCTACATTATAGTTTTTTATTGATTATACATCATATTTAAGATATGTATTAGTTTAAAAACTGAATGGCTTCTTAATTCACGAAAGTTTCCAGTTTTAAATACCAGGTTAGAGTCATGGTAGCAAAATTGTCATTCCGTCATACAATAAGAAATTACTCAAATATGAAAGAATAAAATAGGTGAAAATATTGTTTCGTAATTTTTTCAATCTTTTAATCAATAACAGTCATGTGCACACTGAAAAGTCAATTTTCATTTGAAAATAGCTTCAGGGTAATTGCTTTAACTTAATTCTATAACTCAAAATGTCATTCCGTCACATATGGAATTATAAAATGAGCATCGCTATAATGTGATTGTCGCTTTAAAGGTTTATGAGCGGCCTTGCTGTAGTGAAAGTTCTCGTTATTGTGACTGTCCTTTTAACGATTTATGGTGCAAGCACACAGGCCCCATTATAAAAGTGCCCTCTATAGTGATCGCCGTATTAACAAATTTATCAACCACAAACGCTCAGGGGCTCGTTACAGTGATCAAATACGTTATTTTTTTAAATTTTACTTATGGTTTCCATTTACCATTTAAATATTTATTGTCGTATTTATGGGAACGAGGTGTTCATGGCCCCATTACAGTGAAAGCTTTCGTTACAACGTTTACCATATTAACGGTTTACGGTGGCGAAGCGCACAGAGAACAGCTATAATGATTGTTGGTTTAACAGTATGGCGCGAAATAGACAGGGTCCCGCAATGAGAAAAATGACACTTTCAAATCTGAGTAAATCGATGTTTTCATTTTGTGTTAAAAAACGTCTTGTTTCAAATATGACGACCCAATGCTTTCAATTCTGAAATACCAGAAATATTCAGTTCCAAACAAAATTGCTTTTTATTCGAACTTTTTATTGAAACATGGACATATTCAAAAATGAGCACATAGAAGTTAGTTCATACTCATTTTTGAAACATGCACATATTCGAACATGATTAGGATCAGTTCATACTCATTTTTGAAACATGGACATACACAAAAGTGATTAGGGTCAGTTCATATTAATTTTTGAAACATGGACATACTCAAAAATGAGCACATAGAAGTCAGTTCATACTCATTTTTTAAACATGGATATATTCAAATATGAACCCATGATGTTTTATTCTTGAGCGTGTGCATGTTTTCAGAAATGAGTATATACATGTTTTGAACTAGAGTAATTTTGATTCGCAGCCATTTTGAATATGCGACATACTCAGTTTTGAGTATTTTTTGCTCAGTTTTGAAATTGTCGTTTTTAGAGTGCGTTAGAATGAAAGATACGTTAATAGTGATCGCCGTACAAACGATTTATGTGCGAGAAATGCACAGGGAACCATTTTAATGATTGCTGTATTCACTGTTTATGGGTTCGAAGTGCTCAAGGCCATGTTGCAATTATTGCCTTATTTTTAAGACTATTCCATTTTTAAGGTAGATTTCGTAAGAAATGCTACCTATTACATTCTCCCCTAAGTTGGAATTTTTGAAATATTTTTGTACATCTACGCCGATCATGACTCCTAGAACCTAAAACCACCCCCAGTTCAAAACTTTATCTATCTACCTATGTCACTTTTTTATGGACACGATAACAGCAATAATTCTGTACAAATCTCTTCAGAACTGATACATAAAATCAAGGGGTATAAAATCTCGGTCAAGTTCGTTAATGGGCAAAATCGAATCAAGGGAGGGGGGGGGATGAGGGGGCTTTTTGTGAAAACAGAAAAAAAACATAACTTCTTAATTATGATACGTATTAAATCCGTTTCAAGTTATTATTACTTTTAGAAAAAGGGCCTAAAATGTATGTATGACAGATTTTTGATATAATTAAAAATGGCCTCAAGGGGGAGGGGGAAATAGGGGTTTTAAAAGAAAAAAATCATAACTTTGTCAATTCGCAAGATATCAAATCCGCTTAAATTTATTATAAATCCTCTTAATATTATTAATATTATGTACAACTTTTATATTGACAATTTTTTTATAGGGCCAACCCTTATAGAAAAAACAAATTTAAAACAAAAAAATCCATGCCGGCTCCGCCTACAGACACATTTAGATGTCAAAGTGGGCGGTCCCAACTGCCACATCATGGCAAAAAGGTAATTTTTTCTACAATTCCCAACAAACAGGCGCCCCACGGTCTGCGTCTTCGTAATCTACCTGTGCCTGTAGGCCGAGCCGTCAAGGATTTTTTTTTTACCCGAGACCCCCCTCCTCTCACACACACAAGATTTGTAAAAGCAAACAGGACAGGTCTTCTAAAATTTACGAATATATAAAAAGCCTGAACCAATTCTGATGAAGTTTAATTGTCAAGAAATGGTGATAGAGACATATAATAATATTTTTCAGAAAATTAAAAAAAAATAGTCTGACCTTTCCTTCAATAAAATAATTTTGCCATGTATTCATTGTATCAAAACATTAGAAGTCTGTTAGTTCTCAAATTCACACAAAACCCCTGAATAATAAAATCATTCAATCAATTATTTTATAGTGAAATTCATTGTACTTAATAACACAGTCTATGAATATTTCAACCGACAATGTACCATCTGTAATAGTACACTATTTGTTTTGAAAACTACATCGCATTATAACATCTTTTTTTTTTCACTAAGTGCGACTGTAGTTAATCGTTAGTCTTGGGATTATGATGCATTATTTTTTAATTTCCTTCTTGTTAGTCTCTAGGACTTCATTTAATAAATTATGTGTAATTTTATTAATGAATTTTTGTTATTTTATGCTGTTATTTATTATTATTATTATTATTATTATTATTATTATTATTATTATTATTATTATTATTATTATTATTATTATTATTATTATTATTATTATTATTAAATTATACACAATGGAAGTATAAAGGTGGAAATCAAACCATTTCTTTCACAATAACAGAAAAATATTTCAACGGAAGAATGTAAATATTTTTGCAATTATTTTATTAACATTCGTCTTTTTTTTTCTTGTTTTTTCTTTATTAATGACACACACCTGTCATTCACTTATTTTTCCTCTTTATTAATGAAATTCAACAGTACCATACTTTGAACTTTCTCAAATTTTTCATGTTTAAAAAAAAAAAAAAAAAAAAAAAAAAACTTCTGGTTCAGAAAGAAAATTATTTTGCTTAAAATAGGAAACAAAAGCCTTTTTAATTTCTTAATAAAGTATTATAAGCATTTAAAGATAAATAAAGCATTTTGAATTAATATTGTAAAAAAACACCAATTAACATACCTTTTCACTTGGAGATAAAATGTTCACTAGACTAGCTCATTAATTAAATTAAATTCTATTGAAATAATATGTAAGGGGTAGAGTCATTTCTATTATGTAAAAATTTCTCTCCTTTTAATGAAAAGTTATGTTAACGTGTAACGATTGTTCTAAATAATTAAAATGAATATTGAATGATGCTTCTTTCATTGTGTACTTTGTTTAGAAAATTGTTTCTATTTAGAATTTTACAATCGACTAGATAGTGCTTACCCTCAATCTTTGACGGTAAACAACTTGACAGTCCCATTAGAAAAAGTTTTGAATTTTTAATCAGTTATTTTTAAATTAATTTAGTATTGAAAGTTTGCGAACTGCTATATTGCATTGCTTATAAGCAAACACTACACATATAACGTACTAAATGGTGCTATATGCCCGGCTGACTCAATAAATCATGTGAAAAGATTTAAGCTTGTAATTTAAAACTTATTTTCTTGCTATTTCGAAGGAATTTAACTAAAAATATTAGTTGAATGAATAGCACATTTATTTTTACTTACTACAGCGTCTAATTTTTTTAAATAATAATATTTATTGATTTTCAAAATTACTTAAACTACGTGACATTTAAAATTTTTCATTAATTTTATTTTTATCAGTCTGTCTCTAAAACCCTGAACTTAAAATTTGCTGTTTGCGGCTAATGGTTTATAATATACATATTTTTTAATCACTTGAATTTTATTTTCGTTTTCATGCATTATTTAATTATAAAACCATAGATATCGAGCTAATATTTTTTTATATAGTTCTTATATAAATATTTTCCTTCTTTCTGATTTTCTTCTTTTTTTTTTTCTTTTTATACGAAAAATATTCACAGACTTTTTTTAGTATATACAAAACATACGAAAAATTGTACATGAGTTCATTTTATTTGATCGATAATTACAAGCAAAATATTTTAATTTAAATATGTTTAATAAAAAATTTGTAATTTATATATATATCGGTGCGTGTAATTTGCTAGGTGTAAAATTCTACTTAATTATACAGGAATTGGATAACAAAAATACAGATCGTATAACTTCTCCTACTGAAGTAAAACGACATTATTGAAATAAATTATCTTAACACTAATATTACCTATATCATTTTGTCAAAAGTAGTGATCGAACCTATGCAATCTTTCAAAATTCAGAGCTGAAACTCGACTATTTTAGACCACTCGACTGCCCCGACCTCGTTCTACATTACTCTAACACATGTTGTGTATTTAACTTTATGCATGCGCAAATCTGTTGATTTCTGTCTTAAAATTTAGTTTTGTGTTTTAATATATAATATTTACATGTATATAACATCAGCAAAATTTTCTTTGATTAATTCACTTCAGTGTTATTCATCATTATTAATGTCATTCACTAAAATTATTACTACATGCATGGCAAAACCCAGTGTGTTGTATTATAAAAGGCATGAGATGTTTCGATTGTTTTGGAACGAAATAAATCTAATTTTACTGTAAATTTAGGAAAGATTTATAATGCAACTTTATTAAAATTTGAAATATGAAATCATATTTACAATGTAAGTTTAAAGTTTTCTCAATGAAAATGCACGTTTTAAATTACGTCATTTGTCAAAAGGATTTTGTACTTTCAATATTTGTTTCCTAATTTCAGACCTAGTGGAGTAAAAATTAAGTTATTTTGACCAACCTTAAAAAAAAAAAATCAGTTTTAAAAATTAAAATAAATAGCTAAAAAGGTTTTTTGACCCTCTACACCATACCACTTTAGCTTATTTGTAAAACAGTTTTACTGTCAATTGTCAGAAATAATTAATTGAAAATCTATGTTTATTCTTTATATTCGATGCTTATATACAGAAGACAATAACTGTCCCGTTGATTGCAACGAGCTTGAGTTTGTTTAACCTCGTTTGTTGAATTTCACACTAAAAATCTCTACAGTGTAATGATTTCTAGATGTCAATTTATCGACAGACGATTTTTTTGTTCTCTAGAATATACTAAGCCAATAAACTTGAATGTGTGAAAATATTTTTATTTTTTTTAAATATTCTTGAAAAATGATGAAAGCAAAATATTTTAATTTAATGAAGATTTATTTTCTCTATTTAATCAAATTAATGGTTTTTTCGATTTTAATGAAAAAAAGGGCTTTAATAAAAATATAATAATTCGTATTTTTACCTTTTATTCTCCCCTTTATCACAACAATGGGGTGATTTAATAACCGCCATTATAGAAATTTCATTAAAAATTAAAGAGTTTCATTAAAGAGTTCCGGGGGGGGGGGGTTGAACACTTATTCACCATTAAAAGCATAAAATCTCAAATCTTCCGGGAGGGATATTTTAATGCTCCGGGGGGGGGGAATTAAACCCCTTGGATTCAACGCTGCTCCCTATTCCTTAGGGGTTTTTTTCGCTTATTTTACTGGAAAATACAAAGCTAAAATAAGTGGTACCCGATTACAGAAAATTCATTCCCAGTTCTCGTCAATACTGAATGTGAATGAGAATGCCGCCAAAATAATCAGTTATAGCCAAGCTGGCTTCATTTATGGCAACCTATTTTTGTCACTAAATTTGGTGATATTTCACAAAGTGTCGCCCAGCTTGGCAGGAATTCGACGCTAGCGAATACGAACATACAGTGTTGGAACGATGGATGAATGAAAGAAAATGAAAGAAAGTTTTGCCAGAAACCACGTTCACTAAAACTCATAAATTAAACTCGTTTACGGAGGAATCCTGCTGTCTTGTTTCAAAATGTCAGCCTGCTATATCTCAAACTGCTATATCTCAGCCTTTTTTCAACATAGAGGAAAAATAAAAACTACACCGTAATCCTTAGATCAAGGCCGAACACTTAACGGAAAAAACTTTTAGATTTTTCTGTACATTTTTTTTTTTTATATTTGAAATCTTTAAGTGGCTTATCACAGCGCTCACTGCCGGCGAAATATATCCCCAAATTGAACTAGAACCTGCAGGCCATAGTCAAAAACATATACCTAAAATTTAGTTCAATTCTAGGCATAGTGTCATACACTTTTCGATAATACAATAATGAAAATGGAACAAAAATCGTTATAACAGTGCACCCTTCCAGCGGAAAAAACCCCAAATTCAAGAAGAAACTGGTGCTCATGGCCAAAAACATAGAAACAAATTTGATCAATTCTACGCATAACTTCATACACTTTTCGATGATATAATGAAGACAAACACACGAACAGATATTTTGTAAAGACATATTTTTCGGAATCTCTGATCCATAATACGTGTAAATCTGTCGAAAACAATTTCGATTACAATACTTTCTTCTACTATAGATAGAAGAAAGTAATAAAGTAACCTATTTAATGGGTATGATTTTAATCTAGACTTTTAACTGAATTTTTAGAGGCTTCTGAAGTGCTTTATCGGCATGTTAGTCATATATTTTACACGTCATTTTAATCTAGTCTTACATAAATAAAATTATGAAATGTAGCTTATATAACCAATAAAGAAAAATCGGTACTTTTATGATAGCCGGGCGTAGGTGATGAATTGCCAAACACTGCTTTCATTGCCATCGCTCACACTGCATTCATTTCATTTATAATATAAACCTTTAACTCATTTAATTTAAAATGCATAATTTTCAGTTAAAATACTTTCATTTAAAATACATACATTGCATACATTTAAAATACATGCCTTTCACTCATTTCCTTTAAAATAAATAATGATAATAATATTAGTAATAATAATAATAATAATAATAATAATAAATAAATAAATAAATAAATAAATAATAATAAATAATAATAATAAATAATAATAATAAATATAACAATAATACGTAATAATAAATAATAAATAATAGCATAAAGCAAAGCTTTTTATTTCAACTCCATAGCATTGAAAAAATAGCTATTGACGTTATGCACCCGGCTAACATAAACGTCGCGAAATAACTGTTAGGCTTAACTTTGAACTATATATATCAGTTTTCAATTTCGTGTAGTAGCAATTTTCTGTAAAAATTATGGTACTTACGTATTATCTGGGCCAGGAGATAGGCTGCCAAAGATGGATGACAATTGCCAATCGTTGTTTATCGCAGCAACTCGCAATCAAAACAGTAATTTGACAGATATTTTATTAAATACATAACATTGTTAAAGCTGGTAAATAACATAAATTTGTTAAAATTAATAAATGATAAATAATATAATGAATAAGAAAGAATAATAAATAATATATGAAGCAGTAAATAATGTTACATTAATTCTAAAACATTAATTTAAACATTTACTAAATGCATAGCATCAGGTTAGTAGTTTATATCAATAAAACATACCAATATAATACAAATATCTATAATACGATAGTTTTTTAACTTATTTACAATAATGTCAACTATAAACATAAATTTTTACTTTCCACTACAGAAAAAACAGAGACTTGCAATGATATTATGCATTAAAACTGAGGATTCCCAAGACGACGGGCAAAAATATTTTTTTAGCACATATAAATAAGTTTTTAAAAGGACTGACTTCTTCTATTTCAAGGAAAGTAACATATATCTTTGTAAATAACATCTACATTAGCTTTATCTGTGAAATTTGTTTTTAATGTCTGTAAATTGTAGTGTAAAGTAAAGATCTTATAGTACGAAGCAGTAATTCAGCAGGACATTTTAACAAATAAATAATTACTAGCTGATAAAAGTATTTAAGGTGACATTTTGTTTCCCGGCGGGAATATTTCTGATTAATTAAGATTGTTTTACAACAAAAAAAATTATAAATTAATCTAATTCACTTAATGCTAACATCTTTTATGTTTAAAATGATTAAGATTAAAAAAGAAAAAGACTTTCGAAATTTTTAAGCAATACTTGAAAAACACAATTAACAATAAAAAAATCATTAACATTGTAATTTGAAAACAATTAAAAGCGAATTGTAGTACAAAAAACAGTAAAAGGTGTAAAGCTAAGATTTAATCCGGCAAGCAAATTTTACGATACAAAAAGGTCCCTTTGAGAGAATAGTTTTTGGCACGTAAATAATCCGGAGTGAGATTTTTAATAAAATTATTAAAACAGTTTTAAGTTATGATTTCTGTGAATGTAAATAATGTGATAAGCTTAGTTAATATGATAAATCCTGCGAGAAATTGTTATTAATAACATCGGATGAATATTCATTTTATTCGAAAAAAGGAAATCAATAAGATATTTTAACTAATTCTAGAGAGTAGATGGCTTCTTTTTCCTTCATTTTTGTTTTATGAGAAAATGTAATTAAATGTAAGTAAAACAACTTTTTCTCCTTTAAAAAAAAAAAAAAAAAGGAAAAAGAAAGAAAGAAAAAAAGGCCGAAAAAGAAAAGAAAAATCTACAACTTTACATGTTTTGCTTAAAAATACTTTTTGTTTTCTTTTTAAAAATCTGAAAATAAATAAAATTGAGAATCATAATACACAGGTCGTTCAATATACAGGGTATGAGAAAAGTTTTTTTCCTGATTACAAAATTTATTCATATCCGCTATATATAAGATAGGCATGTGAAACGCGTGTAAAAATGTTGGAGAACGAGCCAAATTTTTATTTGTTGCTGGTTTTTTTTTCATGATTTTTTTCATGATTTTTACGATAGCTATATCTCAAGAACTATTGCACAGAATTTCCTCAAACTTCAGATTCTGTTAGACCTTAACAAACCTATATGCTGATTACGTTTTGCTGTAAATAGCCCAACAGGTGACGCTGCTATGCTACTTTTTTCATGAATTTCACTATAACTATATGTCAAGAACTAACATGCATGGATTAATTTTTAATTCACTTTCAGCAGTGACTTATGCCTGTAATTCTTGAATAATAACCAGTGAATTTTTATCCTGCTTTTTTTCAAGCGTAAAACAATAGAGTGAAAAATGTCCCAAGCCGCGAATCGAACCCAGGTCCTCAGAATAGCGCCTTGAGAGTCTACCGCTGACCTACAAGGAACGATGTCCCAACTCGGAATTTATCACTCTTATATATGTCGGACCGGCTGCAACCGCAGCACAAGATGGAAATTTCATCCTCAGCATGCAAATTTCTATGGCAAACATGGGACGACAATACAAAACCCAGCATACGGCAACACAGTTAATTTTTAATTCATTTTCTGCAGTCAATTGCGCCTGTAATCTTTGAATAATAACCAGCGAATTTTTATCCTGCTTTTTACAGGCGTAATTCACTGCTGAAAATGAATTAAAAATTAACTATGTGTTGCCGTATGCTGGGCTTATGCCGTATGCATATTTCATAACGAAATTAAAAAGTCATCATTCAATAAATAAAATAACAAATAAAATACAAAGTTAACAAATATTTAATCGAACTAAGCGTTTAAACCACTGAAATAAAAAAGACTGCTGTAAGTAGCAACATCTTGGGCAATTTCTTCGACTATTAATTCCTGGCATGCGGCTAATACGAAAGTATCGCTTTTAATAAATTTCAAAACTTTATTTGAATACAAAATTGATAGGTTTCATTTAAAAGTTCTTTATGGTGTTGATAATGGGCAATCTAAGAAAATATATTAAATGTAAAATATATATACACACACACACACATATATATATATATATATATATTACAAAATTTAAATTTTTTCCGCAATTATTCTATAAAATTTGTCCATTCAATAATATTCGGTATATAACCCAGCTTATTAAAATAATTCTCATTCTTAAAATAGCCTTTTACTATCCATATGTAAAGCCAATTATTCCTAATCCACTTAATAATATTTATTCGAATGCAGTTTTTCTAAAAATGGCGATAGCTTTTTTAATTTATTCTTTAAATAGAACATCTTTATTTTAATCCATTATTAAAATTCATTAGTATTATTCCCATGTGGTCAAATTGCTATAACTTCTTTATTTAAATGCTAAAATATCGTATCTCTTAAAATATTCCGCTCAAAAAACCTTATTTCATAAAGTTATCCTATTATTAAATATCAAATGTCTATTAAAATATTTCCGAAAAACTTTAATTCTTTCTTTTTTTTTCCCTTTTATAAAGATTCATTTTCTTTTCTTCTTATTATTTTTATTACGTATTAAATTCGAAGTTTAGCTACAGCCTCAAAAACAGATAAGCTGGTTTGTTGATATGACAGGCATCTGGTACGAGATTATGGAATATTCTGGATGGCCGTAGAAAGTTTTTGCATTTTACAACAAAATAAATCCACCGGAAATATTGATAAAGTTCCAAAAGAGACCTTTTGATTCGATAGAAGTGGGTCACGTGACGTATTCTGTATTATTACGCAAGCTAGTTTAAAAACACGATCATCCTGATTCGGAGAGGATTTTTTCGACGCTGGTGTTTGCTAAAAGAATCGGGACGGATTCTAGAAAATAATGGAACGTTGTATTTTTTTTCGTTTAGCGTTTGCTAATGAGCATTTTCCCTGAAGAGATGTCTTAAACTGGAAATAAAAGGTTCTTCGACAAAAATATGGACTGACATTTCTTGTTGTTGATGATACCACCCGGCCGCCTGATGCGAACTAAAAGGGAAACCAATCACATCGCTAACCCTATTTATCACGAGCACGACTGCCTTTTTCCCGGATTTGAACTTGGAAACACGACATTAATATAATAAGTCGAACAGGATGCTGTGATCAACAGAAAGTTTGTGTAGTTAAACGTGAAATTTGCCGATTAGAAGAATATGTTACGAGGACGTCTACGCCATTACAGCACGTTTACGTCTGGTGTTTTGTTATTTTGTAGTTTTATAATAAATTAAAAATGGTCAAGCCTAAAAGAGAGAAGAAGAGGAAAAGTTGGCCTAAGTGAAGTTGTTGCTAGAGAATATACTATTCATCTTCATAAGCGTCTTCATGGTGTTGGTTTTAAAGGATTGCGAAAAAGCAGAACTTTTGTGTTATCAAGAAAATTAAAGACTTTTAGATGTGGGAAACTTTCCTGTGAAATATGCTCAAGAGTAACTGTAAGTTGGTATTTTTATTTATTGGTATCTTTATATGTTGATATTTATTAGTTTATGTTATATTTAAAATGTTTTATTTATTTAATAGTCTACCTTGAAATTTAAAGGTTTTATATACTATGTTATACTGATTAAAATTTTGTTTTTAAAATTTATTTCTGTTGCAAATATTTAAGTGTTGTTAAGGTTAATTAATTTATTTGATGATTTCGTGTGATACGTCATTGTAATATTATACACAGCGGTATAATTTATATTTTCATGTTTTAAGAACAGATATTCTTAAAAAAAAAAAAAAAAAAAAAAAAAATCTATTATTTTTAAAATGTTACTGAGATCGTAAATTACATATTTATTTACTATTTCATTATTTGTATGGTATATAGTGTTATAAGTTTAAAATTTAATGTTTTTAAGATCCGGATATTTAAAAGAAGATCGAGTTAACTCTTTTGTTAGATTAAATAGTATGGCAGAACCAAAATTTATAGCATTTGATCCAGATTTAGGAGTTGAGATACAAGCGTGGTTAAAATACTTTGATGATGCTTGTGAAAAAGAAAAGAAGGATGATGATTGAAGTTCAAAAATATTTCTCAAAATTTAAAGGGAGAAGCTCTTAAGATTTACATTAATGATTGCCTTAATTGCACTAAATACGAACAGATAGCTGATATCTTAACTGAGAATTTTATTAGGGTAAATATCCCGAAATTTTCTGAATTTTCTGCTTTGAAATTGGATAGTTTAAGTAACTTAGAAACTTATTTTAGAAAGAAAATTGAAATTGGTAGGAAATTGCATTTATGTGAAACTATATTACTACAAGGATTAACCGATGGTTTAAAACCAGAATATCAAAATTATCTAATTGTTAACCCTCCTGAGAGTACAACAGAATGGTATAGAATTGTTAAGCAATTTGTGGAAGTTTCCACCCCTGCTGTTACAAGTCCATCATTACCAAGTAAACCTAATGCAACTAATTTTGACATTCCTCGATATAGTGTGCAGCCTAATAGACCAAATTTTCAACAAATTAATACTCCTAGGCATTGGATTCAGTCAAATCGGCCCAATAATCAATTTAATTCTCCTCGAAACTGGGTTCCTCGACCAAACTATAATTTTCAAAGACCTAGAAATTTCCAAAACGGAGTACAAAACAATTATTTTCAGAACCAGTACCCATCTAGGCCATGTAGAATTTGTGTAAACAAGGGTGTAATGAATGCTTTTCACTGGGAAAAAGAGTGTATTTTTAATAACAACTCAACACCCTCTGATACTCTTCCAATTGGTACTCCTAATGTTTGACAATTAATTGTGTATGGATATACGAATAATTATAATTTACCATGTGCCGTCGATACCGGTTCAACTATCGCAATTTTACCATTAAAGTTTGTTAAAAAATTGAATTGTAGTAAATTAATGAGCCACTGAAAGATTATTTATGATGTAAATATGTAAATAGAGTGTTAGTATTTTATTGTTTATTTAAACTGTGAATATATAAAATTAAATTTAGAATGTTATTGTTTATTTTCATTTAATGTAGGATTTATGATGCATTTACCAACTTGCTAAAATATTTAATATAGAAAATTTGAAAATTTTTGATGGTGTTATAATATTAATAAAGTGTTTAAATAAAATGCTAGGTCAGGTAGAAATTAAATTACTAGAACATGCAGACATTTAGCACTATGTTAACCTAGCTGAATTGCTCTATTAGGTAATTTGAATTTTAATAATCTTAAGCTCACCAATGGGGAATTTTTTTTACACCTCATTTGTCCATAGCTTAGGTAAAAATAAGTTCATTATTTACCAAGTCCTCAGCAGTAATAAATTTACTAGAATTGAATACTCAGAATAATTATGATGTGATGATAGAATTAATACGTGATGACGATCAATATGAAGATAAAGTCATGTTTTCCTTGATGACAAATAATAAAAATATTTAGAAGAGAAATTGGAAAATGTAGGTAAGTTGCATTCAAAAAATTCATGGGGTATGTAATAAAATTTTGTTGATGATGTTGCTCTTCTTGTTCTTTTTGCTGATGATACAATTGTTATTATTATTATTACTATGATAAAAAAATTTATTCTAAGGTAGTTAATGCAACATATTAAATTTAAATTTAGCAAAAATAATAAATAAAATTTAGGAGATTTTTATGTATTTTATTGAATAAATGTTCTGGTTAATGCTTAATTTGGATTCACGAATTCTTATAATTCTTAAAAATTCAATAGGAAAGGTTTTAATTCAGTTATGTTTCTGTCAGAAGGGTATATAGGGTCTTAATTTGGAGACATGGAACAATTCGCACCCTATTTTTCACCAGATAACTTCAGACTATTTCATGAGCAACCCAAACAACAATCAAAATCACCACAGACATCACAATCACCATCACAAAATCAAACTAAAGTAAAAACAATAGAATAAATTCTAATTCTTTAAATATCTCTTATTACTCTAGTTTCAACATTATCAGGTATGTCTTTGGTGTACAACAGAGATATTACCCATTTTTGAAAGTTTAATATTTTAAAATTTAAAATAAATGTCTCAGCTTTTATTTCAACATTGTGGTTATATTTTAGCCTGATCAACTAAAATATTTACTTGTTTTTGAGAGTTTTTGAGGTTGAGTAGACACCTTATGCAGGCATAAGATGTGTATTTTGATTTTAGGAATTGTCAAATTGATGTTGAAAAATGAAATTAAATGTTTTAATTCTATATCAAAATAAACTATTTTTACTTATTTACTTTTTCTTAAACCAATTGTTTCAAAAATTTAATATTTCTATAATTATATAAATGATTGGATAGTGATGATGTGATTTTACAGCGATTGTTTTGGTGTGACAATAGAAAATTAAGTATCTAAACTAATTGCCTTTGTATTCCATTTCTCAGCTAAAATTAACATCTTTTATTTGTTATTTATTGTCTTTATTTATTCTAAGTTTGCCAAAAAAAAACAACTCTCTGCATTTAGGATATGAATACTTATAACTTAACAGTATAATTTTGTAAAAGGGTATCAGAGGAAAAAATTATTGTAAGGAACTAATGGTTGAGAGTTCAATTTATAAATATTTAGATTTAAATTTATTTGGATTTTGAAATTATTATATATTTTTTTTGTATACTTTCGACTGGCAAAAATACTTTCTTATATAATTAAAAAATAAGAAATTTATTTATTTTCTATGTAATTATTTTATCCTCAACCAATATTTTTCCTAACAATAAATAAACAAACTGTGATATTTTCTTAAATTATACTGATGTTATTATATTATTATTTCTACTATTGAATTATATTATGAATTACTACATATGTTGAGAAGTATTAGTTATATTGAAAGTTATTATTGTTATGTTTATGAATTGAATTTTATTATAGCATTTATTTATATTATTGAAGAGTTATATTATTTATTAGTGAAAAAATGTTTGACAAATATTAGTTAAAGATGGTGGGATCCCAACAGAAATATAACAAATCCCACAGGAATATAACAAAGATAACATATTCCAAGTACAATAAACGACCAAGAGATAATTTGACTTGTTTATTATGTGAGAAAATTAATGTGATACTTAAGAGAAGATGTTGTGACAAGTGCTAGCATTATAAAGTCATTATAAAGTATTGGTAAGAATGACTACAGTTTTAAAATTTTGATGGAGTAATGTCTTTATTTTCAGCCTTTACATAAAAACTGTATTTTTAAGAAAGGGACTGCAGTAACCATTTTTAAAAAAAAACAAAATGAGGACTTATCACGATCCCAGAAAGAGACTGAAATAAAACAGTTGGATCTAATGAACTCAAATTTGAATTAAGTCTAATTTTTTTTTTTAAACTTTGTTTTAACAATTTGCTAGTGACTACTTATTCTAAAGCTTGTGAACTTGGTAAACGCAAAATTCTGTTACTATTATTATCCTGTTTTTCTTGTTTATTAATATTTATTATTTATTGTTATTGTATTTTTCTTGTGCACTTACAAATGGTAAGTGAGATCGTAACCATTTATTGTATTATTTTACAGGGGAAATGCTCGTAGCTTTATTTTTATTTATCTATTAATTTTAATTGATTACTATTATTTTATTTTTGTTTTTGTTTTTGTCTTCCAGTTCTTCAAATTCCCCATCTCCTTGCTGGCAGTCTCTAAATTTATACTAGCCAAAATTCAAATTTCTAAAGTATTAAATTTATATTGTCTGAATTTATAGTTACTTAACTATTAACTTCATCCAAAATCTTTAGGGAGGGGGGATAATATTACAAAATTTAAATTTTTTCCGCAATTATTCTATAAAATTTGTCCATTCAATAATATTCGGTATATAACCCAGCTTATTAAAATAATTCTCATTCTTAAAATAGCCTTTTACTATCCATATGTAAAGCCAATTATTCCTAATCCACTTAATAATATTTATTCGAATGTAGTTATTCTAAAAATGGCGATAGCTTTTTTAATTTATTCTTTAAATAGAACATCTTTATTTTAATCCATTATTAAAATTCATTAGTATTATTCCCGTGTGGTCAAATTGCTATAACTTCTTTATTTAAATGCTAAAATATCGTATCTCTTAAAATATTCCGCTCAAAAAACCTTATTTCATAAAGTTATCCTATTATTAAATATCAAATGTCTATTAAAATATTTCCGAAAAACTTTAATTCTTTCTTTTTTTTTTCCCTTTTATAAAGATTCATTTTCTTTTCTTCTTATTATTTTTATTACGTATTAAATTCGAAGTTTAGCTACAGCCTCAAAAACAGATAAGCTGGTTTGTTGATATGACAGGCATCTGGTACGAGATTATGGAATATTCTGGATGGGCGTAGAAAGTTTTTGCATTTTACAACAAAATAAATCCACCGGAAATATTGATAAAGTTCCAAAAGAGACCTTTTGATTCGATAGAAGTGGGTCACGTGACGTATTCTGTATTATTACGCAAGCTAGTTTAAAAACACGATCATCCTGATTCGGAGAGGATTTTTTCGACGCTGGTGTTTGCTAAAAGAATCGGGACGGATTCTAGAAAATAATGGAACGTTGTATTTTTTTTCGTTTAGCGTTGGCTAATGAGCATTTTCCCTGAAGAGATGTCTTAAACTGGAAATAAAAGGTTCTTCGACAAAAATATGGACTGACATTTCTTGTTGTTGATGATACCACCCGGCCGCCTGATGCGAACTAAAAGGGAAACCAATCACATCGCTAACCCTATTTATCACGAGCACGACTGCCTTTTTCCCGGATTTGAACTTGGAAACACGACATTAATATAATAAGTCGAACAGGATGCTGTGATCAACAGAAAGTTTGTGTAGTTAAACGTGAAATTTGCCGATTAGAAGAATATGTTACGAGGACGTCTACGCCATTACAGCACGTTTACGTCTGGTGTTTTGTTATTTTGTAGTTTTATAATAAATTAAAAATGGTCAAGCCTAAAAGAGAAAAGAAGAGGAAAAGTTGGCCTAAGTGAAGTTGTTGCTAGAGAATATACTATTCATCTTCATAAGCGTCTTCATGGTGTTGGTTTTAAAGGATTGCGAAAAAGCAGAACTTTTGTGTTATCAAGAAAATTAAAGACTTTTAGATGTGGGAAACTTTCCTGTGAAATATGCTCAAGAGTAACTGTAAGTTGGTATTTTTATTTATTGGTATCTTTATATGTTGATATTTATTAGTTTATGTTATATTTAAAATGTTTTATTTATTTAATAGTCTACCTTGAAATTTAAAGGTTTTATATACTATGTTATACTGATTAAAATTTTGTTTTTAAAATTTATTTCTGTTGCAAATATTTAAGTGTTGTTAAGGTTAATTAATTTATTTGATGATTTCGTGTGATACGTCATTGTAATATTATAGACAGCGGTATAATTTATATTTTCATGTTTTAAGAACAGATGTTCTTAAAAAAAAAAAAAAAAAAAAAAAAAAAAAAAAAAATCTATTATTTTTAAAATGTTACTGAGATCGTAAATTACATATTTATTTACTATTTCGTTATTTGTATGGTATATAGTGTTATAAGTTTAAAATTTAATGTTTTTAAGATCCGGATATTTAAAAGAAGATCGAGTTAACTCTTTTGTTAGATTAAATAGTATGGCAGAACCAAAATTTATAGCATTTGATCCAGATTTAGGAGTTGAGATACAAGCGTGGTTAAAATACTTTGATGATGCTTGTGAAAAAGAAAAGAAGGATGATGATTGAAGTTCAAAAATATTTCTCAAAATTTAAAGGGAGAAGCTCTTAAGATTTACATTAATGATTGCCTTAATTGCACTAAATACGAACAGATAGCTGATATCTTAACTGAGAATTTTATTAGGGTAAATATCCCGAAATTTTCTGAATTTTCTGCTTTGAAATTGGATAGTTTAAGTAACTTAGAAACTTATTTTAGAAAGAAAATTGAAATTGGTAGGGAATTGCATTTATGTGAAACTATATTACTACAAGGATTAACCGATGGTTTAAAACCAGAATATCAAAATTATCTAATTGTTAACCCTCCTGAGAGTACAACAGAATGGTATAGAATTGTTAAGCAATTTGTGGAAGTTTCCACCCCTGCTGTTACAAGTCCATCATTACCAAGTAAACCTAATGCAACTAATTTTGACATTCCTCGATATAGTGTGCAGCCTAATAGACCAAATTTTCAACAAATTAATACTCCTAGGCATTGGATTCAGTCAAATCGGCCCAATAATCAATTTAATTCTCCTCGAAACTGGGTTCCTCGACCAAACTATAATTTTCAAAGACCTAGAAATTTCCAAAACGGAGTACAAAACAATTATTTTCAGAACCAGTACCCATCTAGGCCATGTAGAATTTGTGTAAACAAGGGTGTAATGAATGCTTTTCACTGGGAAAAAGAGTGTATTTTTAATAACAACTCAACACCCTCTGATACTCTTCCAATTGGTACTCCTAATGTTTGACAATTAATTGTGTATGGATATACGAATAATTATAATTTACCATGTGCCGTCGATACCGGTTCAACTATCGCAATTTTACCATTAAAGTTTGTTAAAAAATTGAATTGTAGTAAATTAATGAGCCACTGAAAGATTATTTATGATGTAAATATGTAAATAGAGTGTTAGTATTTTATTGTTTATTTAAACTGTGAATATATAAAATTAAATTTAGAATGTTATTGTTTATTTTCATTTAATGTAGGATTTATGATGCATTTACCAACTTGCTAAAATATTTAATATAGAAAATTTGAAAATTTTTGATGGTGTTATAATATTAATAAAGTGTTTAAATAAAATGCTAGGTCAGGTAGAAATTAAATTACTAGAACATGCAGACATTTAGCACTATGTTAACCTAGCTGAATTGCTCTATTAGGTAATTTGAATTTTAATAATCTTAAGCTCACCAATGGGGAATTTTTTTTACACCTCATTTGTCCATAGCTTAGGTAAAAATAAGTTCATTATTTACCAAGTCCTCAGCAGTAATAAATTTACTAGAATTGAATACTCAGAATAATTATGATGTGATGATAGAATTAATACGTGATGACGATCAATATGAAGATAAAGTCATGTTTTCCTTGATGACAAATAATAAAAATATTTAGAAGAGAAATTGGAAAATGTAGGTAAGTTGCATTCAAAAAATTCATGGGGTATGTAATAAAATTTTGTTGATGATGTTGCTCTTCTTGTTCTTTTTGCTGATGATACAATTGTTATTATTATTATTACTATGATAAAAAAATTTATTCTAAGGTAGTTAATGCAACATATTAAATTTAAATTTAGCAAAAATAATAAATAAAATTTAGGAGATTTTTATGTATTTTATTGAATAAATGTTCTGGTTAATGCTTAATTTGGATTCACGAATTCTTATAATTCTTAAAAATTCAATAGGAAAGGTTTTAATTCAGTTATGTTTCTGTCAGAAGGGTATATAGGGTCTTAATTTGGAGACATGGAACAATTCGCACCCTATTTTTCACCAGATAACTTCAGACTATTTCATGAGCAACCCAAACAACAATCAAAATCACCACAGACATCACAATCACCATCACAAAATCAAACTAAAGTAAAAACAATAGAATAAATTCTAATTCTTTAAATATCTCTTATTACTCTAGTTTCAACATTATCAGGTATGTCTTTGGTGTACAACAGAGATATTACCCATTTTTGAAAGTTTAATATTTTAAAATTTAAAATAAATGTCACAGCTTTTATTTCAACATTGTGGTTATATTTTAGCCTGATCAACTAAAATATTTACTTGTTTTTGAGAGTTTTTGAGGTTGAGTAGACACCTTATGCAGGCATAAGATGTGTATTTTGATTTTAGGAATTGTCAAATTGATGTTGAAAAATGAAATTAAATGTTTTAATTCTATATCAAAATAAACTATTTTTACTTATTTACTTTTTCTTAAACCAATTGTTTCAAAAATTTAATATTTCTATAATTATATAAATGATTGGATAGTGATGATGTGATTTTACAGCGATTGTTTTGGTGTGACAATAGAAAATTAAGTATCTAAACTAATTGCCTTTGTATTCCATTTCTCAGCTAAAATTAACATCTTTTATTTGTTATTTATTGTCTTTATTTATTCTAAGTTTGCCAAAAAAAACAACTCTCTGCATTTAGGATATGAATACTTATAACTTAACAGTATAATTTTGTAAAAGGGTATCAGAGGAAAAAATTATTGTAAGGAACTAATGGTTGAGAGTTCAATTTATAAATATTTAGATTTAAATTTATTTGGATTTTGAAATTATTATATATTTTTTTTTGTATACTTTCGACTGGCAAAAATACTTTCTTATATAATTAAAAAATAAGAAATTTATTTATTTTCTATGTAATTATTTTATCCTCAACCAATATTTTTCCTAACAATAAATAAACAAACTGTGATATTTTCTTAAATTATACTGATGTTATTATATTATTATTTCTACTATTGAATTATATTATGAATTACTACATATGTTTAGAAGTATTAGTTATATTGAAAGTTATTATTGTTATGTTTATGAATTGAATTTTATTATAGCATTTATTTATATTATTGAAGAGTTATATTATTTATTAGTGAAAAAATGTTTGACAAATATTAGTTAAAGATGGTGGGATCCCAACAGAAATATAACAAATCCCACAGGAATATAACAAAGATAACATATTCCAAGTACAATAAACGACCAAGAGATAATTTGACTTGTTTATTATGTGAGAAAATTAATGTGATACTTAAGAGAAGATGTTGTGACAAGTGCTAGCATTATAAAGTCATTATAAAGTATTGGTAAGAATGACTACAGTTTTAAAATTTTGATGGAGTAATGTCTTTATTTTCAGCCTTTACATAAAAACTGTATTTTTAAGAAAGGGACTGCAGTAACCATTTTTAAAAAAAAACAAAATGAGGACTTATCAGGATCCCAGAAAGAGACTGAAATAAAACAGTTGGATCTAATGAACTCAAATTTGAATTAAGTCTAATTTTTTTTTTAAACTTTGTTTTAACAATTTGCTAGTGACTACTTATTCTAAAGCTTGTGAACTTGGTAAACGCAAAATTCTGTTACTATTATTATCCTGTTTTTCTTGTTTATTAATATTTATTATTTATTGTTATTGTATTTTTCTTGTGCACTTACAAATGGTAAGTGAGATCGTAACCATTTCTTGTATTATTTTACAGGGGAAATGCTCGTAGCTTTATTTTTATTTATCTATTAATTTTAATTGATTACTATTATTTTATTTTTGTTTTTGTTTTTGTCTTCCAGTTCTTCAAATTCCCCATCTCCTTGCTGGCAGTCTCTAAATTTATACTAGCCAAAATTCAAATTTCTAAAGTATTAAATTTATATTGTCTGAATTTATAGTTACTTAACTATTAACTTCATCCAAAATCTTTAGGGAGGGGGGATAATATTACAAAATTTAAATTTTTCCGCAATTATTCTATAAAATTTGTCCATTCAATAATATTCGGTATATAACCCAGCTTATTAAATTAATTCTCATTCTTAAAATAGCCTTTTACTATCCATATGTAAAGCCAATTATTCCTAATCCACTTAATAATATTTATTCGAATGTAGTTATTCTAAAAATGGCGATAGCTTTTTTAATTTATTCTTTAAATAGAACATCTTTATTTTAATCCATTATTAAAATTCATTAGTATTATTCCCGTGTGGTCAAATTGCTATAACTTCTTTATTTAAATGCTAAAATATCGTATCTCTTAAAATATTCCGCTCAAAAAACCTTATTTCATAAAGTTATCCTATTATTAAATATCAAATGTCTATTAAAATATTTCCGAAAAACTTTAATTCTTTCTTTTTTTTTCCCTTTTATAAAGATTCATTTTCTTTTCTTCTTATTATTTTTATTACGTATTAAATTCGAAGTTTAGCTACAGCCTCAAAAACAGATAAGCTGGTTTGTTGATATGACAGGCATCTGGTACGAGATTATGGAATATTCTGGATGGGCGTAGAAAGTTTTTGCATTTTACAACAAAATAAATCCACCGGAAATATTGATAAAGTTCCAAAAGAGACCTTTTGATTCGATATAAGTGGGTCACGTGACGTATTCTGTATTATTATGCAAGCTAGTTTAAAAACACGATCATCCTGATTCGGAGAGGATTTTTTCGACGCTGGTGTTTACTAAAAGAATCGGGACGGATTCTAGAAAATAATGGAACGTTGTATCTTTTTTCCTTTAGCGTTGGCTAATGAGCATTTTCCCTGAAGAGATGTCTTAAACTGGAAATAAAAGGTTCTTCGACAAAAATATGGACTGACATTTCTTGTTGTTGATGATACCACCCGGCCGCCTGATGCGAACTAAAAGGGAAACCAATCACATCGCTAACCCTATTTATCACGAGCACGACTGCCTTTTTCCCGGATTTGAACTTGGAAACACGACATTAATATAATAAGTCGAACAGGATGCTGTGATCAACAGAAAGTTTGTGTAGTTAAACGTGAAATTTGCCGATTAGAAGAATATGTTACGAGGACGTCTACGCCATTACAGCACGTTTACGTCTGGTGTTTTGTTATTTTGTAGTTTTATAATAAATTAAAAATGGTCAAGCCTAAAAGAGAAAAGAAGAGGAAAAGTTGGCCTAAGTGAAGTTGTTGCTACAGAATATACTATTCATCTTCATAAGCGTCTTCATGGTGTTGGTTTTAAAGGATTGCGAAAAAGCAGAACTTTTGTGTTATCAAGAAAATTAAAGATTTTTAGATGTGGGAAACTTTCCTGTGAAATATGCTCAAGAGTAACTGTAAGTTGGTATTTTTATTTATTGATATCTTTATATGTTGATATTTATTAGTTTATGTTATATTTAAAATGTTTTATTTATTTAATAGTCTACCTTGAAATTTAAAGGTTTTATATACTATGTTATACTGATTAAAATTTTGTTTTTAAAATTTATTTCTGTTGCAAATATTTAAGTGTTGTTAAGGTTAATTAATTTATTTGATGATTTCGTGTGATACGTCATTGTAATATTATAGACAGCGGTATAATTTATATTTTCATGTTTTAAGAACAGATATTCTTAAAAAAAAAAAAAAATCTATTATTTTTAAAATGTTACTGAGATCGTAAATTACATATTTATTTACTATTTCGTTATTTGTATGGTATATAGTGTTATAAGTTTAAAATTTAATGTTTTTAAGATCCGGATATTTAAAAGAAGATCGAGTTAACTCTTTTGTTAGATTAAATAGTATGGCAGAACCAAAATTTATAGCATTTGATCCAGATTTAGGAGTTGAGATACAAGCGTGGTTAAAATACTTTGATGATGCTTGTGAAAAAGAAAAGAAGGATGATGATTGAAGTTCAAAAATATTTCTCAAAATTTAAAGGGAGAAGCTCTTAAGATTTACATTAATGATTGCCTTAATTGCACTAAATACGAACAGATAGCTGATATCTTAACTGAGAATTTTATTAGGGTAAATATCCCTAAATTTTCAGAATTTTCTGCTTTGAAATTGGATAGTTTAAGTAACTTAGAAACTTATTTTAGAAAGAAAATTGAAATTGGTAGGAAATTGCATTTATGTGAAACTATATTACTACAAGGATTAACCGATGGTTTAAAACCAGAATATCAAAATTATCTAATTGTTAACCCTCCTGAGAGTACAACAGAATGGTATAGAATTGTTAAGCAATTTGTGGAAGTTTCCACCCCTGCTGTTACAAGTCCATCATTACCAAGGAAACCTAATGCAACTAATTTTGACATTCCTCGATATAGTGTGCAGCCTAATAGACCAAATTTTCAACAAATTAATACTCCTAGGCATTGGATTCAGTCAAATCGGCCCAATAATCAATTTAATTCTCCTCGAAACTGGGTTCCTCGACCAAACTATAATTTTCAAAGACCTAGAAATTTCCAAAACGGAGTACAAAACAATTATTTTCAGAACCAGTACCCATCTAGGCCATGTAGAATTTGTGTAAACAAGGGTGTAATGAATGCTTTTCACTGGGAAAAAGAGTGTATTTTTAATAACAACTCAACACCCTCTGATACTCTTCCAATTGGTACTCCTAATGTTTGACAATTAATTGTGTATGGATATACGAATAATTATAATTTACCATGTGTCGTCGATACCGGTTCAACTATCGCAATTTTACCATTAAAGTTTGTTAAAAAATTGAATTGTAGTAAATTAATGAGCCACTGAAAGATTATTTATGATGTAAATATGTAAATAGAGTGTTAGTATTTTATTGTTTATTTAAACTGTGAATATATAAAATTAAATTTAGAATGTTATTGTTTATTTTCATTTAATGTAGGATTTATGATGCATTTACCAACTTGCTAAAATATTTAATATAGAAAATTTGAAAATTTTTGATGGTGTTATAATATTAATAAAGTGTTTAAATAAAATGCTAGGTCAGGTAGAAATTAAATTACTAGAACATGCAGACATTTAGCACTATGTTAACCTAGCTGAATTGCTCTATTAGGTAATTTGAATTTTAATAATCTTAAGCTCACCAATGGGGGCTCACCTCATTTGTCCATAGCTTAGGTAAAAATAAGTTCATTATTTACCAAGTCCTCAGCAGTAATAAATTTACTAGAATTGAATACTCAGAATAATTATGATGTGATGATAGAATTAATACGTGATGACGATCAATATGAAGATAAAGTCATGTTTTCCTTGATGACAAATAATAAAAATATTTAGAAGAGAAATTGGAAAATGTAGGTAAGTTGCATTCAAAAAATTCATGGGGTATGTAATAAAATTTTGTTGATGATGTTGCTCTTCTTGTTCTTTTTGCTGATGATACAATTGTTATTATTATTATTACTATGATAAAAAAATTTATTCTAAGGTAGTTAATGCAACATATTAAATTTAAATTTAGCAAAAATAATAAATAAAATTTAGGAGATTTTTATGTATTTTATTGAATAAATGTTCTGGTTAATGCTTAATTTGGATTCACGAATTCTTATAATTCTTAAAAATTCAATAGGAAAGGTTTTAATTCAGTTATGTTTCTGTCAGAAGGGTATATAGGGTCTTAATTTGGAGACATGGAACAATTCGCACCCTATTTTTCACCAGATAACTTCAGACTATTTCATGAGCAACCCAAACAACAATCAAAATCACCACAGACAACACAATCACCATCACAAAATCAAACTAAAGTAAAAACAATAGAATAAATTCTAATTCTTTAAATATCTCTTATTACTCTAGTTTCAACATTATCAGGTATGTCTTTGGTGTACAACAGAGATATTACCCATTTTTGAAAGTTTAATATTTTAAAATTTAAAATAAATGTCACAGCTTTTATTTCAACATTGTGGTTATATTTTAGCCTGATCAACTAAAATATTTACTTGTTTTTGAGGTTGAGTAGACACCTTATGCAGGCATAAGATGTGTATTTTGATTTTAGGAATTGTCAAATTGATGTTGAAAAATGAAATTAAATGTTTTAATTCTATATCAAAATAAACTATTTTTACTTATTTACTTTTTCTTAAACCAATTGTTTCAAAAATTTAATATTTCTATAATTATATAAATGATTGGATAGTGATGATGTGATTTTACAGCGATTGTTTTGGTGTGACAATAGAAAATTAAGTATCTAAACTAATTGCCTTTGTATTCCATTTCTCAGCTAAAATTAACATCTTTTATTTGTTATTTATTGTCTTTATTTATTCTAAGTTTGCCAAAAAAAACAACTCTCTGCATTTAGGATATGAATACTTATAACTTAACAGTATAATTTTGTAAAAGGGTATCAGAGGAAAAAATTATTGTAAGGAACTAATGGTTGAGAGTTCAATTTATAAATATTTAGATTTAAATTTATTTGGATTTTGAAATTATTATATATTTTTTTTTGTATACTTTCGACTGGCAAAAATACTTTCTTATATAATTAAAAAATAAGAAATTTATTTATTTGCTATGTAATTATTTTATCCTCAACCAATATTTTTCCTAACAATAAATAAACAAACTGTGATATTTTCTTAAATTATACTGATGTTATTATATTATTATTTCTACTATTGAATTATATTATGAATTACTACATATGTTGAGAAGTATTAGTTATATTGAAAGTTATTATTGTTATGTTTATGAATTGAATTTTATTATAGCATTTATTTATATTATTGAAGAGTTATATTATTTATTAGTGAAAAAATGTTTGACAAATATTAGTTAAAGATGGTGGGATCCCAACAGAAATATAACAAATGCCACAGGAATATAACAAAGATAACATATTCCAAGTACAATAAACGACCAAGAGATAATTTGACTTGTTTATTATGTGAGAAAATTAATGTGATACTTAAGAGAAGATGTTGTGACAAGTGCTAGCATTATAAAGTCATTATAAAGTATTGGTAAGAATGACTACAGTTTTAAAATTTTGATGGAGTAATGTCTTTATTTTCAGCCTTTACATAAAAACTGTATTTTTAAGAAAGGGACTGCAGTAACCATTTTTTTAAAAAAACAAAATGAGGACTTATCACGATCCAAGAAAGAGACTGAAATAAAACAGTTGGATCTAATGAACTCAAATTTGAATTAAGTCTAATTTTTTTTTTTAAAACTTTGTTTTAACAATTTGCTAGTGACTACTTATTCTAAAGCTTGTGAACTTGGTAAACGCAAAATTCTGTTACTATTATTATCCTGTTTTTCTTGTTTATTAATATTTATTATTTATTGTTATTGTATTTTTCTTGTGCACTTACAAATGGTAAGTGAGATTGTAACCATTTCTTGTATTATTTTACAGGGGAAATGCTCGTAGCTTTATTTTTATTTATCTATTAATTTTAATTGATTACTATTATTTTATTTTTGTTTTTGTTTTTGTCTTCCAGTTCTTCAAATTCCCCATCTCCTTGCTGGCAGTCTCTAAATTTATACTAGCCAAAATTCAAATTTCTAAAGTATTAAATTTATATTGTCTGAATTTATAGTTACTTAACTATTAACTTCATCCAAAATCTTTAGGGAGGGGGGATAATATTACAAAATTTAAATTTTTTCCGCAATTATTCTATAAAATTTGTCCATTCAATAATATTCGGTATATAACCCAGCTTATTAAAATAATTCTCATTCTTAAAATAGCCTTTTACTATCCATATGTAAAGCCAATTATTCCTAATCCACTTAATAATATTTATTCGAATGTAGTTATTCTAAAAATAGCGATAGCTTTTTTAATTTACTCTTTAAATAGAACATCTTTATTTTAATCCATTATTAAAATTCATTAGTATTATTCCCGTGTGGTCAAATTGCTATAACTTCTTTATTTAAATGCTAAAATATCGTATCTCTTAAAATATTCCGCTCAAAAAACCTTATTTCATAAAGTTATCCTATTATTAAATATCAAATGTCTATTAAAATATTTCCGAAAAACTTTAATTCTTTCTTTTTTTTTTCCCTTTTATAAAGATTCATTTTCTTTTCTTCTTATTATTTTTATTACGTATTAAATTCGAAGTTTAGCTACAGCCTCAAAAACAGATAAGCTGGTTTGTTGATATGACAGGCATCTGGTACGAGATTATGGAATATTCTGGATGGGCGTAGAAAGTTTTTGCATTTTACAACAAAATAAATCCACCGGAAATATTGATAAAGTTCCAAAAGAGACCTTTTGATTCGATAGAAGTGGGTCACGTGACGTATTCTGTATTATTACGCAAGCTAGTTTAAAAACGCGATCATCCTGATTCGGAGAGGATTTTTTCGACGCTGGTGTTTGCTAAAAGAATCGGGACGGATTCTAGAAAATAATGGAACGTTGTATTTTTTTTCGTTTAGCGTTGGCTAATGAGCATTTTCCCTGAAGAGATGTCTTAAACTGGAAATAAAAGGTTCTTCGACAAAAATATGGACTGACATTTCTTGTTGTTGATGATACCACCCGGCCGCCTGATGCGAACTAAAAGGGAAACCAATCACATCGCTAACCCTATTTATCACGAGCACGACTGCCTTTTTCCCGGATTTGAACTTGGAAACACGACATTATTGATATATTATCGATATATATATATATATATATATATTAGAGATTTCAATGCAAAAAAATGATTTTCACTTATATTCTGTTACAAGGGTTGTTTTCCTAGTTTTTAGAAATTGTGTTCATAGTTTAATAGTTGTGATTCGATGTTTGTGCTCGGCTTGGAGAGCGACATCTTGTATTTGTGATTGAATGAATGGATAGTGACCCTGATTTGCTGAGCGAAAATTGTTCGTTGCATCGTATTCTATCACTTCTTAAAGATTTTAGAAGACTTTAGATTTTACGAAATACATCTGACAAATTCGATCCTAGGTTACCGTTATTGTCTGAGTGACACGAAGACTCATATACAGCGCAGTATTACTTTGCTCCATACGGCGGATATTAAAACCTTTCGTCAAGCATAACTCAAAAAATATTTAACGGATTTCGTTCAAATTTTTACAGCAGGTACCTATAAAGGTGACAACGACGTCTATTTATTACCAATAATAAATTTCAAACAGTTTGGAAATTATATTAAAAAATAGATGAAAAAAGCACAACTAAAGTACATACGTCAAGAAAATTTAGTGCGTACGTCATTTTCACCGGTGGGAGATATTCGTAATAAATCGGATTTCAAAAGTTCATGGAGCATCGAGCAAAAAAATATGTACTCACTAATATTCAGTACAATAAAAGGTACTTTTTGGTTAGCCGGGCGCCAGTGATCTATATACATGTTGTGTGTATGAGATACGCCAGTGATATATATACATACACACATATGTATATATATATATATATACATATATCTCAAAATCATCATAATATCACAAAATCTAAACTGAGAAAAAATATTCAGATTTTCTTTTTTTTTTGCAAGTACAGACTGCACAGGACACAGGGGGTGTTTCTCAAAGTCTCTGATCCGCAGACCAGCAGGAGAAAGGCATAATTTTTTAAGCAATGAACGAAAACTCTTTAAACGTTTATACAATGTCACCGTTTAACCGCTGGAGTAAGATCCGTATGTACGATGTACCGTATATGCTCTTTCGTATAATACGTATAACCGCCTGGGTCGTATCATACGAATCTAAAATATGCACCCCGTATAATACGTATTATACGTATATATATATGTGTGTGTGTATATATATATATATATATACATATATATATATATATATACACACACGCACACATATCTATATATATATATATTATATACATATATGTATTTATGTATAATATGTATGTATGTATATACATACACACATATGTATATATATACACATATATATATATACGCACACACATATATATATATTATATACATATATGTATGTATATACATATATATTTATCTATGTATTTGTTCATATATCACTGGCGTCCTGCTAACCGAAAAGTACCCAGTAAAATATATTTCAATTTTTTATAAAATGGAACATAAAAGTACAAATATATCAAATAGTATGTAGTATGTGAAATGAAACAATTTTATTATAATCACCTATCGTACAATAAAAATAGCTAATATTCTGCATTCAGAGGGAAAAGTTCCATATCCTGTGCGGGTAGATTTGGCGAGTTATTTTTTAGTGATAACTGTTTCGATGTGGTTGTTGCGATCTTCAGTCTTTCGGTTACCTTTTCTAAAGTTATGTTTTGAAGATGTAATATTATGTAAACATATGTTTTGTAAATATTTTTTTTTGTATATATATGCTAATTGTAATGGCAGTTGGGAATGAGATTTTTACCTTTTTATCTATGCTTACGAAAATATTAAAACATTAAAAAAAGATGATACAGAAGGCGCACCGGGGTATCTTTTTGGTACTAAAATGGCGATGTTATGTGTGGGCAACCTAGCGATTTTGGTGAGATTTTGCTTCGTGTAGCAACTCGGTAGGGCAGATTCTGTGTTTTTATGTTAAATTAAATATTTTGTGTTTTATAATAAATTAATCACTGTGTGTGTTATATAATAAAATAAGGTAAAGATGTCATATACGCACCACATTGGCGCGATTGCAACAAAATGGCAATTTTATGCCAAACATGGTAACCCGGTTATTTTGTTTATGTGTTAATAAGTGTTAATATTTACGATTTATTGTGATATTTATATTATTATGTTTATTATTTATAACTGTTCATTTATTATTGCATGCTTTTTGTAACGGTACTTCTCTATTATCCCGTCAACCACTTTTCATAACAAAAAACTATCGCCATAATGTAAGATTAAACGCCAAAAATGCAGTCCCATTTACTTGATGTCAGAAGCATTATACGTGATTGTCATGTCATCAAATAGTTCATAAAGTGGTCGACGGTGTCATAAAGTGGTCGACGGGATAATAGAGGAGTATCTTTGTAACTAATATTCAAAAACAAAGTTTCCGCCAAATTGGCGGGGGGAAAAATCGCGCCAATGTGGTGCGTATATGACATCTGTGCCTAAAATAATTTCTGTGTGCTTAAAATAAAAATTGTGTGTGTTTTATAACATAATAAAATCAAACTAGCATGCTGTTTTAGCAATCTTGGCCTAACGGGTTCTCAAAAACGGGGTTTTCTGGCCGAAATGGCGCAAACAAAAATTTGTTAATCTTTCCCCCTCCCACCAACTCTTCAAAAAAATAAGAAAAATAAAAAGAAAGTTACAGCATTGAATTTAAAATGGCGTTAAGCTACGTTTTCTGACATAAGCAATTAACTGCAAACCCGATTATGAAACTTTCACTTAACTATAACATGTATCTAATAGCCCTGAAGATACTTCCCAATTATACGGACCTTTAGGCTTTTTTTAAAAGCTTGACACAACTCGGGTTTAAGAAGTTGAGATTTATTGCCAAATTATATAAACAACTATGAAACTAAAACTGATGAATTATGTTGCTGGTTTACGCATGTATTTTTAAAAATTGCATCTGATTACACTTATTAGATGAATTACTTCTGTTTGTATTTAATAACGGTAAACGGCTTCTGTATATTGAATGAATTGTGAAACTATTGGGAATAGCTAGAGAGACGAGTAAACAAACGGGTAGAAAGACGGATAGTGAGATGGGTAGAGAGACGGATAGTGACAGAGATAGGCTAACGGGTTGCAAAACGAATAGGTAGACGGGTAGCGAGACAGGTAAAAAAAGGGTTGACAGAGGGGTACCGAGATGGGTAGAGAGACGGGTCACGAGACGGGTAGCGAGACGAGTAGTGAAACCGATATACAGGCATGTAGAGTAAAGGTTGAGAGACGGGATGCGTAATGGATAGAGAGACGGGCAGACAGAAGAGTACAGAGACGAGTTGACAGACGGGTAGAGAGAGGAGTATGTACACAGGCAGATGTGTCGAGAGACTGGTAATTAAACGAGAAGCAAGACATGTAGAAAGACGGATTGACAGACGGATAGCGAGACAGGTAAAGAGTTGGGTAGAGTTTGGGTAGAGGAAAAAAATTTAATTCAAATGTAAATATTTGTCACAAGGGAAATGTTGCAACAATGAAATTAAATTTGCGTAAAGCCACGCTTGCTAAAATACGCTATTGGCTGGAAATCTGATTACGTAACTTTAAAAAGCTTGGCGTTTTATAAGATCAAGCAAAAAAAAATGGGATTATTTGCCAAATGTTATAAAAACAAATCTTATGGACGGTACTTCTTTTCTATTTGTTTAACAGTGTATATGGATTTATGTTTGATATTTTGTAATGCTATCATTTAATTTTCTCTTTTTCATTATGTCGTAATTGTTAATCCTACGTTCTTAACAATATCACTCAGACTAATCCCTTTGAGGAAAATCCTAGTTTAGAATTAAATAGGGTGAACTAATACGGAAACTTCTCCTTTGCTGATTACACATTGTTTCATGAAAGATCACAGACAGTACAGTATTTAGTAATTTATCGAATCTGCACTGAGCAAATGTATTTCACAACAAACTTTCATGTCAGGTATTGAATTACGAAAACAGGATAAATGCAGTATTTCGTCACTCTTTCATACCATTAATTTCTGTGTAATGAAGTTAATTGGAACTACAGCTTAATTTACCGATTGTTCAATGTTTATTCTACTGCAGTTGGTGCGGTGTTAGGTAAAGCATATTATGCGCATCATACGTACGTTCAATAAATACGTTTGTTACAATAAATAATTTAAGTTTCATATTACTATTCGAGAAAGGTTTTAATATTTTATTTCCTAATCATCTTTTAAAATATTTAGTTATTTCAGTTTTAAATAATACAATTTAAGTTCATTTAAAAAACAGACACATTAATACTGAATAGACGGTCATCAGTCAAGGGAATCCAGTTTCGGGTCCCAATACATGTTTAGGTACTTAAAATTATTCAGAAATCTCTTGAAGTTACCCATTTTTAACATTTTCCAACAAAGTTCAAAAGTGTTTAGGAATTCGGTTTGTCTGCCTGTATGTCTATCTGTTTGTCTGTCTTTCTGTCTGTCCATTTGTCCATCTGTCTATCAACTCTCGTAAATATACTCGGATTGTCATGAAATTCTTATACATTATTGAATTTTACTATAGAATGTTCGATATTGAAAATGAAACATGTAGCATTAATAGTTCATTTACAGGGACACACAAAAGAAGTCCGTTACATTATGGTCTATGAAGGAAAATCGTTTGCGGCGCATTTTCTTGATGTTACGATATTTCCAACAAAATTAAATTAATATATATTACTGAGGTGGACAATAGCATGTTTTTACCGGAATATAGAATTAGTAGCATTTATAGTTCAATTACAGGGACGTACAGAATAATTCCTTTAGATTATGATCTATGGGGGGGGGGGGGGTGGAATTCGTTTGCGGTGCATTTTAAACATGTTATGATACTTCAAACATAATGAAATTTAAAAGGATCACCAAGGTTCAATAAAACTTATTTTCTAAAGATTATGGAGTACGTAGGATTTATCGTTCATGTACAGAGACGCACAAGAGAATTCGGTTAAAGAACTGACTATCATCGGTAATTGTTATAAGTGCTTTTTCCGCTGTGAAAAGCAATTTTACGTAATTTTTAGTGTATTACGTGTTGTTTCAAATTCTGTAGATCATTTACAGGGCTGCACGAAATACTTCGAATATGGACCGCAATTGCTGCAAATGGATTTTTACTGAATTATGTATTTTTTAAATTGCTTACTTAGTTATCTCATTTCATCGTATGAAAAAACTAAATTTTTTAATAATATTCTGTTAAGAGTTAGAAAGTTTTTCATAATATATGCCGGATGCATGATTTTTTGTTCTGGTTTAGCCTTTGTGAACACAAAAGGTTGATGCCGTGATGGATTGATTTATGACAGTGCGTTCAAGTCAGTTGCAGTTGCCTTATATCCAACCCATATATGGAGCTTCTTAAATTATAAAAAAAGCGTAATAAGAAAACCAAAATATGCGTAATGTGTTTTAGAGGTGGTTGACTCAAAAGGATGCGTATCCTGGGCCACTGCAAGGAAGGACTGCATAAGTGCATACTCAGAAAAATTTCAAAAAATTACAGAATATTCTTCTTATAAGGATATTTATGTCTATACAAAAAATTTCTGCAGAACTTCGATATAAAATTCGTAAACAAATTTTGAAAATTTTGTGTTATTGGCGAATTATTGCTAGATGGCGACACAATGAAATAAAAAGAGATACGCTTTTACGATAAATACTCTTTTAGGAAATACTTTTTCTACTCTTCGTACTGAACTACTTTAAGAAAGTTTAACTTAAATAAATACACTTTTATAACTAAGATTTTGCCATATACATTTATATGTATACTAGGGAGCTTTGCACCTTGCGCCCTTCGTGCGTCAACTCCCGGACTATTTTGGTCTGTATCTCCCTGTCTGGCTCTCATTGTATCTGTCTACGTCTCTGTATCTCTCTTTGTATGTCTGTCTGGTCTTCTACCATCTGCCGGCTATCTGTTTGTCTCCTGTCTGCCTGATTGTTTATACTCTCTCGGCTGTCTTTATGTTGTCTAATTATAAAAAAAGCGTAATAAGAAAACCAAAATATGTGTAATGTGTTTTAGAGGTGGTTGACTCAAAAGGATGCGTATCCTGGGACACTGCAAGGAAGGTCTGCATAAGCGCATACTCAGAAAAATTTTAAAAAATTACAGAATATTCCTCTTATAAGGATATTTATGTCTATACAAAAAATTTCTGCGTTACTTCGATATAAAATTCGTAAACAAATTATGAAAATATGCTGTTTATATGCTGTCTGGTTGGCTGCTTCCTGAATTCTGTATATTTTCTATCTGTCTATCTGTCTGCTTCATGTCTACTGTCAGCATACTAACTATCTGCAGTCTGCTGTATGTCTGCCTGCTATCTGATGTCTGCCTACACTTTGTCGGCTATTTACTACCTGTCTGCCTGCTTTCTGTCTCCCTGCTATCTGTAGTCTGTGTACTCTGTGTTGTCTATTTGTCTACTGTATGTCTGTTATCTTCTATATATCTGTCTACTGTATATCTGTCCGCTGCCTGTATGTATGCTATTTGCTGCCTGCCTGTCTGACTGTAACAACACACTAAAAGTACATTACCGTCAGCGTTAAAAAAACCACACATTTAAAATATATTCGTTTCATAAATTCTTATTCTTTTGTGCGGCACTGTAAAATAACTATAAATGCTATAATACTCTCTTCGAGGAAAAATATGCTGTAGGTGACTGTAAAAGCAAACTAAAATTTCATTACCGTCAGCAATCTAAAAATCTCGCATTTGACATATTTTTGTTTCATATATTCGTATTCTTTTATGACGCTCTGTAAAAAAACTTAAAATGCTATACTTCAAAATAAAATTATTCAAATACATATTCTTAAAAAAAAGATACTGCTAGTGACTGCAACAATATACTAAAATTTCAATACCGTCGGGTTTCTACAAATCCAGCATTTAACATATATGCATTTCATATATTTATATTCTTTTGTGCGGCCCTGTAAAATAACTACAAATGCTATATACATCTTCTTCGATAACAAGATACTGTAAGTGACCGTACCAACATACTAAAATTTCATTACCATTAGGTTTCTTCAAATCCCGCATTTCATAATATTCGTTTCATATATTTGTATTATTTGTGCCGACATGTAAAAAAACTATAAATGCAATATACACCCTCTTCTAGGAGAAACATGCTGCAATTGACTCTTACAACATACTAAAATTTCATTACCTTCAGCATTCTAAAAATTCCGCATTTAACATATACTCGTATTCGTTTGTGCCGCCTTGTAAAATAGCTATAAAAGCTATACCACCCTCTTCGAGGAAAAACATGCTGTAGGTAATTGTAACAGCATACTAAAATTTCATCACTGTCAGTAATCTAAAAATCTCGCACGTAACATATTTTTGTTTCATATATTCGCATTCTTTTATGACGCCCTATAAAAAACTCCAAATGCTAAATACACCATCTTTAAAAAAAATAAAAATAAAAATAAAAAATAATAAAATAAAAGAAACTGTAGGTGACTGTAACAATGTACAAAAATTTCAATACCGTCGGGTTTCTACAAATCCAGCATTTAACGTATATGCGTTTCATATAATTATATTCTTTTGTGCGGCCCTGTAAAATAACTATAAATGCTATATACATCTTCTTCGATAACAAGATACTGTAAGTAACCGTACCAACATACTAAAATTTCATCACCATTAGGTTTCTTCAAATCCCGCATTTCATACTATCCGTTTCATATATTTGTATAATTTGTGCTGCCAGGCAAAAAAACTATAAATGCAATATATACCCTCTTCTAGGAAAAACATTTTGTAATTGACTGTTGCAACATACGAAAATTTCACTATTGTCAGCATTCTAAAAATCTCGCATTTAACATATATTCGTTTCTAATTTACGTATTCTTTTGTGCAGCCCGGTAAAATAACTAGAAATGCTATATACACCCTCTTCTAGGAAAAACATGTCGTAAGTGACTGCCAAACGTACTAAAATTTCATTACCGTCAGCATTTAACATATAGTCGTACTGTTTTCTGCGGCTTTGTAAAATAACTATAAACACAAATACACTTTCTTGGAGAAAAAATATACTGAAGGTGACTGTGACAACACAATACAATTACATTACCATCAACTTTCTACAAATCCCGCATTTGACATAAATCCGTATTCTTTTGTGAAGCCCTGTAAAATAACTATAAATTTCATTACTCTTTTAGGGAAAACATGGTGTAAGTGACTGTAACAACATACTAAAATTTCATTCCCGCGAGCATTCTAAAAATCCTGCATTTAACTTGTATTCTTTTGTGCGGCAATGTAAAATACATATAAAACACATACATGTAAAACACACATAACACACTTTCATAACACGCCTTTCCAGGAAAAACAATCTGTAGGTGACTGTAACAACATACTAAACTATCATAACCGTCAGCATTCCAAAAATTAAGCATTTAACACATATTCGTTTCATATATTTGGATTATTTTGTGCGGCCCTGTAAAATAACTATAAATGCTATATACATCCTCTTCTAAGAAAAGTATGCTGTAAGGGACTGTAACAACATACTAAAATTACATTACCGTCAACATTCTACAAATCCCGCAATTACATATATTCGTTTAATCATCCGTTTTATTCGTTTAATCAGTCGTTTCATAAAATCGTTTCATGTAATCGTTTCATAAATTCGTTTCATAAGGATTTTTTATATATAGGGTAGATATAATGAAATTTAACCATCGTATTCTAAGGTTTAGAAGAAAATTTAAATAGACTAAAAATGCTTCAAACAAAGAATTAAAGTCCGATTCTGAGCATTTTCAATTTCACTTCCATATTGTTAATGTCGCAGATAACAAGAGAAAACTATTGTTGTCATGGAAACAACGACTTATTCAATATCGAAATTAAAGGGCGTTCTTAATCATTCATTTACTGTTAAAATACATTTAAAACTTATCCAGACAGTGAAACTGTTGTGAGAAATTCTCTATTATATCTCACTCGAAACACCTGTTTTGCAGCCTAAATCCAAGTATAGGAGAATCCCATGTAATATAGATTTTCCTCAGATTTTAAACAAACTCCACTAATCGGCCGGCGAATTTCAAAACTTTCGTTTCATCATCACCAATCTTTCATCTTGAAGGTTTTGAGAGAGCAGGAATAATAACAGCACTCAGGGCGAAGCGTTTCATCTCACCTATGGACTCTACAAGGAGAGAGCGGACCCAAAGCGAAAGTGATATCAGTGTGCCATCGTGAGAAACCTCCCTTCTCCAAAAATAAAGGACTTTGTCAGTGATCTCACATTCCAAGATTTCGATTGGCTAGAAAATCTTCCATTGTTCTAGACGATAATCAAGAGATATAGTAGAAATAAAAATATAGAGTTATAGTAGATATATAGAAATGTAGTAGAGAGTTAGTATGATCTATATAGGTTACAGACAAGCTGTACCTAGTAGACGGACTCATAACTCCTGGTGGAATATTTTCGGGTGATTGCTTGAATCACCGGGGGGAGAAGACTATTATCTGATTTATATTTTTGATGTTGTTACAAGACAACCTTGTGTACGAAGTGTTGACAGTTTCCAATTTAGTTAGGACAGCGAAGATACTCATTCCCGTCCTCTTTTCAAGAGACTCGATCTTAGACTCTTTTTAGGAAGGGACAGTTAGCTAGAATTTACTTCTCCCGCGCCCATTTTAAAGTGGACTTTGCATCTGTTTTGCATTCTAAATGACGGACTTTGAGAGTTCCTGGACTATGCTGCAATTGATTCATGTTTATAAGCTACTAGAACCCTCATATTACTTTATTGTTGTGAAATCTCATTAATCGAGAAATATGTTTTTATTATTTGACGTATTGAATTTAATAAATTCATTATACATATATATGAGAGCGGTTTATTTTGAAGGCCAACGCTACCACTTAATATTTAATACCTGGCCCCATCACACCGTGTAAAATTATTAAATAACTTCAGCAACGCGTAACTTGTATATGCATTATATAAGCTTATAGAAAAAATAATAAACTATTACATCGCTTAAGTTTAAATTCGTAAAGTACTGTGCATTTAAGCAGTCATTTAAACAGGATTTTCCAAATGCATTAAAATCGTTTGCATTTGGCGAGGAAAAAGAGTTGCTCGCCAAATCGCGTATTTTTGAGTCAAATACTCGAAAGTATTTTATTTTTTAACAGATTTTCTACTAGGATTCTGCAGCTAAAATTGATTATGTTTTAAAATGTACATGAATAGTTTCAGTAGCACTTTTTTTATCAAAATATTCTCAGTATGTGTTTTAAGGAGACTTACCTTGTTAGTTAACAAATTGATCTCTGACTAGACTGTCGTCACCAATCAAAGACCACTATTTTCATCTAAGGAAACAGTGTCTTTCAATAAGAACCTTACCGTTTCTAAAATAGGTATGAAGTGAGCTTTTATCAATGAACATTTAAAAAAAAAAACCTATGACAAGGATGGCGAACCCGCGCGGCAGTGGATTTAATTGTGACTATTATCTTGATATAATAATCTTCGCCTTACTTAAACACATAAATAAAATAAGGAGAAGGTTACAATTTGGAAATAGTGGTGTACATTTGTCGCGCTTGTATGCTTGTTCGAACGGTACGAAAAACTAAAAATACCAGACAATATCTACATCCACCTCTGAATTATGAATAATATGAATATAAGTTTTATTATATTATATTTTTTAAATTTAAAGGATAAAACTGTCTTTGAATTTTACCAAATGTATTTAATAATCTACATCCTAGATTATACTACCTAGTAAGAAAGCATCACTTATAATACTGATTACTTTGGGCGATAAATTTATGGTAATTTAGATTGAAATATTAATGACTAATACTGAAACTTCACTACAACTGATAACCGTTGTTTCATGAAGCTTCAGAGATTACAGTATTTAATAATTTATTGAAACCTTGCTACGCAAATATTTATTTCGCAATAAATTTTCATGGCAGGAATGAAATTGTGGAAACAGGAAAAAAACAATATTTTCTCATTTTTTCAAACCATTAAATTTAGCACAATGTAGTGATGAGTGTTTAATGGAATTAGTGTTTAATTTAGTGATATTTCTATGTTTATTATATTTCTGTTACCAGTGCATATTTTGCTTATCATTCTTAAGTTCAATAAATACATTTTCCACAATGAACAAGTTAAGTTTCTTATATTTAGGTAAAAGATATTTTCTGTTCTAAATACTTTTTTAAAATTTATTAGGTATTCCAATATTTAATAACAAAATTTAAGCTGATTTTTGGTAAAATTTAATTGTGGTTTGTTACCACATTAATATCAATAGACGAACACTAGCCTGGAGATTTCGG